>OZ012667.1:60216073-62616073 GCA_963942505.1 Lordithon lunulatus | reverse complement strand
TTTGTGTATATTTCTGTCCGCACGGTGATATATTTCTCCGAGTGAATTTAATTATTCATACTAATTGCACGGCAAACGCGTATATCATAGTTGAGCAAAAATTGATATTTATTGCGTATCAGATGTTGGCGCCTGCATTATTTCGACGAGCTGGGTGCCAATATAAAATAATTTAGTGCGAAATTGCGCGCATGCCAACTTTTATAATTTATTAATTGTGTTAGGTTAGAACTAATAAATCAACATTAATTACAAATTGGTAAGGAAGTGAAAGACAAATTAGTAATGAAGTAGGAAATGAATCGAAAAATCAAATTTGTGGGAAATAAAATATGATTTACTACAATTTTTTGAATATAAAATATTTTTAGAAAAGTGACATAAGTGAACTTTTTGTCGCTAATTAGTTAATAATTCAAGAAAATAATCAAGTTATACATCGTTTTGTAGCTTAATATATAGCTAATACAGAACTGTCTTTATAATTCTTGAAATTCTAAAATATGATTTATTACAATTATTTGAATATAAAATGTTTTTAGAAAAGTGACATGACTAGAACTTTTTGTCGCTAATTAGTTAATCATTCAAGGAGGTAATCAAGTTATACATCGTTTTGTAGCTTAATATATAGCTAATACAAAACTGTCTTTATAATTCTTAAAATTATAAAATATCATTTATTACAATTTTTTTAATATAAAATATTTTTAGAAAAGTGACATGACTTGAACTTTTCGTCGCCAATTAGTTAATAATTCAAATAAATAATCAAGTTATACATCGTTTTGTAGCTTAATATATAGTTAATTCAAAACTGGCTTTATATTTTTTTAAATCCGAAAATATGATTTATTACATTTTTTTGAATATAAAATGTTTTTAGAAAAGTGACATGACTTGAACTTTTCGACGTCAATTAGTTAATAATTCAAAAACATAATCAAGTTATACATCGTTTTGTAGTTTAATATATAGCCAATATAAATTTTGTCTTAATAATTCTTGAAATCCTAAGACATGATTTATTACAATTTTTTGAATATAAAATATTTTTAGAAAAGTGACATGACTTGTACTTTTCGTCGCTAATTAGTTAATAATTCAAAAAAATAATCTAGTTGTACATCTTGTTATAGCGTAATACATAGCTAATACAAAACTGTCTTTACAATTCTTGAAATCCTACAACATAATTTATTACAATTTTTTGAATATAAAATGTTTTTAGAAAAGTGACATGACTTGAACTTTTCGACGTCAATTAGTTAATAATTCAAAAAAATAATCAAGTTATACATCGTTTTATAGCTTAATATATAGCTAATACAAAACTGTTTTTATAATTCTTGACATCTTAAAACATAATTTATTACAATTTTTTAAATATCAAATGTTTTTAGAAAAGTGACATGACTTGAACTTTTGTCGCCAGTTAGTTAATAATTCAAAAAAATAATCAAGTTATACATCGTTCTATAGCTTAATATATTGCTAATGCAAAACTGTCTTTATAATTCTTGAAATCTTAAAATATTATTTATTACAATTTTTTGAATATAAAATGTTTTTAGAAAAATGACATGACTTGAACTTTTCGTCGGTAGTTAGTTAATAATTTAAAAAAAAACAAGTTTTAGATAGTTTTATAGCTTAATAAATAGCTAATATAAAACTGTCTTTAGAATTATTGAAAACCTAAAATATGATTTATTACAATTTTTTGAATAAGAAATATTTTTAGAAAAGTGACATGACTTGAACTTTTCGTCGTCAGTTAGTTACAATTCAAAAAAATAATCTCGTTATACATCCTTTTGTAGCTTAATATATATCTAATACAAATCTGTCTTTATAATTTTTGAAATCCTAAAATATGATTTATTACAAATTTTTTAATATAAAATGTTTTTATAAAAGTGACATGACTTGAACTTTTCGTCGCCAATTAGTTAATAATTCAAGAAAATAATCAATTTATACATTGTTTTGTAGCATAATATATAGCTAATACAAAACTGTCATAATAATTTTTGAAATTCTAAAATATGATTTATTACAATGTTTTTAATATAAAATGATTTAAGAAAAGTTAAATGACTTGAACTTTTCGGCGCTAATTAGTTAATAATTCAAAAAAATTATCAAGTTATACAACGTTTTGTAGCTTAATATATAGCTAATACGAAACTATTTTTATTGTTCTTGGAATCCTAAAATATGATTTATTATAATTTTTTTAATATAAAAAGGTTTTTAGAGAAATGACATGACTTGAACTTTTTGTCGCCCATTAGTTAATAATTCAAAAAAATAATCATGTTATACATCGTTTTGTAGCTTAATATATAGCTAATTCCAAACTGTCTTTATAATTCTTGAAATTCTAAAACATTATTTATTACAATTTTTTGAATATAAAATGTTTTTAGAAACATTACATGACTTGAAATTTTCGCCGCCAATTAGTTAATAATTCAATAATGTAATCAATCGATTTTAAAGATTAACAATATTATTATTTAGGTTTGGTACCTAGTAACCATATACTGTTGTTGTATAGGCTAAATATACTTTAGGTTGTTGGGAATTTATTGTTATTATTTAATTTTAGCGCATGTTCTCTTCTTCAAACTAGCGATTCAAATTGTATAGTTTAAATATGGATTATTAATCCATATTTATACTATACAATTGAAAAATATGTCAGTTACTATCGCGAATAAAACTGCAAGGTACAGTAATATATACAAACAGATTTTAATTAAGCAGGGTACGTAATAACCAACAAGCTTGAAGAAGCGGTATAAATGTTTACATTTGTTTGTTGCTAAAATTAGATGCCTAAAAAAATCTTGCAAATCGAAGTTGTTAAATTGTTTGAAAATTGGTATGGGGGAGAAAAAATTAAGTATGTGAAATATTTAACAATATGATTAAAGTAAACATATACCCAAACAATAGTATAGTTATATATATTTTTTTTATATAAAAATAATGAATTGATAATAAATATATATTATCTATATGCCTTTTACCTTTCGGTGTAGGCTATTGATAATAAATAAGGGTAGCATATTAAATTATATGAATATATTAAATTAATAAATAATAGCTGATATGTAAGAAAAAGATTTTTGAAAAAAAAGGAAAACAACAGTAAAACAAACTCCCACAACACATCTGAATTACATCGCCTTTAAAATTATAGCAAAATTAGTTCTACTTCAAAACATATGAAAGTAGAACACGTTAGATGAACAAATACACCACATCCCTCAATACCAACAGCCTGAGATGGAACAACTTCCAAACGAAAGAGGGATGAAAAGGGATGAAAAAACAACCACAGGGAAGCATTTGTCTTGATTATGATTATAGAAGTTTGTAAAATGTCTTTATATGAACATTGTACATGAATAAAAACGAATTCTTAAAAAAAATTATTACTTTTTTAATAAGTTATCAATTTTTTAATAAAAGACATTTATTTCTCAAATATATACTAAACTGAGCTACTATTATAAAAAACTTTAATAAAAATTGAAGAGGTGGTCCTTATTGCACCCAACTACATTCCCTCTCAAGAAACTGTTATTAAAAACTATCGTGAAGTAATTTTCGTCGCAATTTCCCGCCGATGCAATTGCAATTTCGGCGCAATAAGCAAACGAAGCAGGCGGACGGGTCAAATCTGCAGCGCATAGTTTGACCCAGTTCGCGACTATTTTCCCCATTCGAGGTCCCGCACTTTAAAGCTTTATGAGTTAGTGCTCTTTGGCGACGTATATTTTAAATGTCGCATAGAGTGGACGGCCATGCCGGGAACTTTCCGCATAAACTACGCTTCCCACGGTGCTACGTATGCAAATTATAAGATAGTAAACTTTTTCAGCGCGGCCTCAAAGTGGGGAAACCGATAAATTGTTTAGTTCGTGTCGCCTCCATATGTTAACGCGCCGGGCGTGTACTACAACCGGCCTTTTTGTCCCCGCATTAACATACGATAAGCCGGTAAATTTTGAGATGGATTATTTTCCGATGCCGCGTTTCCGTCTCGTCGCGGTTTTATTATAATTTTATGTGTTTTACGAGGCCGTTGCCGGGAACGGCTAACCGACCGCGAAACGGATATCGGGAGAGCGGAAAACTGAAATAGCATTATGAGAAACATAAGTGGGCCGATAGCTTATAATATAATGGCCGCCGAGGAGCGACGTTAAGATGCAATAAAGGGTCCGGTTAGGTGATGGGATCTCCGCCGGGGAATTGGATTGGAGCGCCGGAACTGCGACGAAGGGGCCGGTCAGCCGATTGATTTTGAATTTCCTTATAAATTCAGACCGAGCTGTGGCAATTTTCAGCACTTGCTACGTCCACGGCTGTCGTTTACACAGTTGTCAATTTTAACGCGAATTCGGCTGGAGGTGCTGGTATATATTTTAAGTGAAACGGTGATTTATTACGTAAATATTTCGGAAGTTACGGGATGGCTTCATTAATGTTTGCCAAGTTTTTCCCGCAACCTTACAAATGAGTTTCGCTGAGTGACGAAACGCGGTTTGGTAATTGCTCTGATTTGTATGTAGGTGGCACGAATCTATTTCAAACCCATATGTTTTAATGGTTGTAGAATCTATATAAGATTTGTTATAATCAATTGATGGCCGATAAAATTATTACCCTGCAGGTTGCATTTTGTGAATTTTTTATTTAATAACATAAAAGAATGTAATAATAGTTATTTGTGTAACAAGAGAAGAAAGTGATCCCCTGGGTATCTTTTATCCCTCGCATATGGCTCGTGAAATATATGACACCCGCGGGAAGAAGGACACTCTCTTCCAGTTTCTCACATATAATTTACTAAAGGTTGTGTTAGACAAGACAATTTCTTGACTCAAAAGTTAGTCAAGATGCGAGACAATCTATATTGTCTCGTATCATACAGCAAATTATTTGAAATATTGTATTGGATCGAATGGAAACATATAACGCGTTCTATTTTTCAAGGACAAATTGTATGGGAGGAGGATATATGAATTCATTTCTTGAACAACTTTTGAGCTAAGAAATTGTTTTGTCTAAAACGACCTTAACACTCAAAAATAAGTCTATATAAAAAAAGTAAATATGAATATAATGCACAAGGGTGCGATTCCTCACACCTTTCGTTTGGAATACGGACAATTTAAGATATCAGTTTGGTTTACAAACGTTAAAAACAATTGTTAAACCGAAATTCCATCATTGAAACTTAAATCATGAATTTTCTAGATTTAGTGTGTTTATGTAAGATTTTATACAGTTACCTATGTCATTTGATTGATCCCCAATTATTACTGCTGTATTTATTTTCTTATTAAAATTCAATACAAGCGGGGTAGAGCCTTATTAAATTTTACGTCAATATAAATGTGAAGACAGTTACGTTTAACAAATATATCCCCCTCGAACTCTATTAATAATAAATCAAAACTTTTTCGTTTTTCCACCATTGACTACCCCCCGATTTTTTTAATCTCGCCCGACAGCCATCATCTATCATCCTCGCAAAAAAAACTTCTCCCAACAAAAAAATAAATGAATTTGCTTATTATCAAACAATTCACTGTTGAGGCGCGAAAACGCTAAGTGGACACTCACAGGAATTAAAAGCATAAACTCACGTGAAATACAAATGTTAATACGGGTGTTTTTTTTTCGGGTGGAAGTGTAAATAAAGGATTTTGCGTCGTGCAGAATGGACACACATAATGGAAATGCCTGTTCGTTTATTTTTTTACATAAAAGCGGGAGTGTTGAGGCGGAATTATGGTACAACATCGGGGTTTGCACACGGCCGTATTTAATTAAAAATAGGGCTTTTACATCATGTCGTATTTTCTGATTTTCATTTATTAATTTTAAATATTTGCTGGCCTTTATTTGTAATTGTTTCAAAATTTGTTTTATTACTTACAGAATGTATGTGTTCGTAACAATAAAATTTAATATATGTATAATTGTACAAATTAACAAATATTATATTTTTAATTATATTTTTAATTACATTATTAATTAAATTTTTAATTAAATTTTTAATTACATTATTAATGATATTTTTAATTATATTTTTAATTATCTTTTTTTAATATACAACATATATCGCTCACTGAGCTTACTTTGTTTTTTATCACACTGCAGTTATACTTTGCAACTAGTTTCTAGTTTCCGCTAAGCTCTAGCCATTTTCGAGATCCTCCGATAAGCTCCTAAATAAAAGCATTTTAAAGATCGCAATAGTTCCAGTAATTTTCCAATTGAGTAAATGGTATTAATTTTTTTTTAAATAATAAGTTGGTTTATTCTAAACGTCAAAAATTCTGGTGTTAGCACCATACGACTTTCCGAATTACATGACCTATTTAATATTGTATAACATATTCGAAATTTTCAACTTTTTAAATTATTTTGACATTTTTAACATTTTTTACTTTTTTGGAATATTTAGACTGTTTTGTTAATATATAATGTAAATAATATGTAATTTTGCAACTAATATTTTATATATAGTTTATTTGACTTACGTACATTAATATGAATAAATATTATTATTAGTACTGGTTACTTTAAGTATGGATAGCGGGTAACACTCCTTTTTGTCCTTGGTGGCAGACAGGCTATTACAGGTCTTGGCGAACATGCTCTGTCTCTCTAAAACCCCTGCACCAGAGCAGTCAGGACATTCCCCCCACAATCACACCATCATATCATTAACCCGTTACCAACTTGCAAAGGCCAGCGCGGTAGAGTACAGCATACACCTCCTTAATGTAATACAAATGCCGATTTTAGAAACCAAGCGGATACAAAAAGAAGTTCAGAATCCCGCACTGACAGAAAACTGCCAGTCTGCTCCAAGTAATATGGGGGCAGCAAGAAATTGATGATGATGAATATTGCCACATATAATAGCATATCATTAACATCAGAAGACCAAACGGAAGAACTAAAAGCCGAACTAAGAAAAATAAAATGGGACTTAGTTGACAGGTAAGACGAGAAAAAGAGGAGAAGGCTATATAGAGTTCAACAAAGGACATGAAAATACCAGCATAGGAGGTAAAATTGCTCTAAATTAGGTTCCTTGGTCATTTTAAAATCATCTCTAGAACATTTCTGCCCATCAACCGTCGTCTGTAATAAATATTTCAACCATGTTTTCATAAAAAAACTACTAGATATTTTCAAACGAAATTGTTGCTAGTATATTTGTGTATTTTAATTAATATTTCATGTTTGTCATTCATACTTTATTAACAATTAAGTATGAATGAGCGAATAGCTTTACACCTAAAATACGGTAGATAGGCATTTGATTAAATAAAATAAAGTATGAATGAAATTTCGTCATAATAATAAGGTTGGGATAGGAATTTATGTAAGCACAATTTATCAAACATCATAGGTTGCGGTTATAGAAATAAAAATAGTTGCGCTATATAGATAGTTACTAATAGGTAACATAGCGTTTATAATAGTTATTTATAGAATGCCTATTGTAATAAGATAGAAGAAATCTGTAGAAATAAATATTATTTATTTATATTTATTTGAAACCATTCGTATCTAGAGATTTTAAATTAATACAATAATATTTGATTTTTTTCTCATAATAATTCCCTGCGACATCAATTTAAAGATTGCCCATGTAATCTCCCCTCAGGATTTCAACCTAACGCCTTCTCACATATTTTCCCAGCCGCCTGAAACATTGTCTCAGCGAGATGCCATGTAAATTCTTAGTCCCCCGCTCCCGGCGCGCGGGCCAAATCTCCATACAAATAGCCCCGTCGGAATTTCGGCTGCCTTTTAAAACCTCCGGACTCGATTTCCTCGCTCAATTTCTTCAACACGCGCAAATTCACTACCCACCCGGCTGGAAAGTCGAACGATAGATTTATCCAGCGCACCCAACCACCCCCATCACATCGATCGACGTATAACCATGTAAATACCGGCCGCAGTCGCTGAATAATTTTGTTGTTGTAGCGTCAAGTCTTGAGGGATACGTTATGGGGCGAAAGCCGACAGGAGCAGATGCAAGCACGCGTTATATATTATAAACAAACTAATATAAATGTATATTTTTTAGGCTATGGAATTGAGTCTAAATAAATTTGACTGATATTACTTCCTATCTATAAATTCATCAAACTGTGTTCGTTCACTAAAACCTGTTTCTGTAGCGAAATAATTTTATTTATATGTATAGTTCATATAGTACTGGATCAAAAATTTCAGAAAATAAGCAAGTATGATATGAAAATAGTTTTGGGAGATTGAAATACAAAGATTAGCAAAGCATCTGTATTTGAGTCTACAATAACGTAGCGCCATGGTACCACCTAAGCCCGTAGTAAAGGCTACGGCTAGTACCGGATGAGGGTGGTTAGATTTTTGTGGGCAAAAGCCTCACCCTGTTTCCAGAGAAAAATTAAAATTAAAAAAAATAAAAATCCAAACAAATGAAAATAAAAAAATAAATAAAAAATTTACTCAAAAATCTGTTAAAATAAAGTTGAATTTATAAATTTATTTAGATGTGTAACGCAGCTCAGTGGCCAAGTGGTTAGAGGCGTTATCCGTCTCGTACTGAGGCATTTGAGAGCATGAGTTCGATCCCCAGCGGGGAGCTAATTTTCGCGAGTCACCTTTCACAGTTTTTCAGAGGTTTTCTGTGAAGTTAAGGCAAATACTGGTTGATTAAACTCGTCTTAGCTTCTCCTTTAACCGGCGGAAAAGCCTCACGGCTGATAGCCCTATAGTAGATGAGAAGTTTTTTTTTTAATGTGTAGAAAATTTTACAAAGCTATTCAATATGTGAGCCCTATAATACATAGAAGTTGTTTTTAATGTGTAGCAAATATTATTATAAAGCATTTCAATATGTTGTCGTAAATGTGTTATACAAAAAAGTCAGCATAGTCCCCGAAGTGCAAATATGAATCTACCCGGCGCATTCACCATTATTGCAGCACATGTAGATATAGGAACACAGCTAGCTTCTTATAGCGAGATTTGTTTAAATTGTCTTAGGCTTTTGGTAAGAACGTGACAATAAAAGAGTATACAATGTACGTGATGTGATAACAACACTTTTTTGTTGGCCCTGAAACTTAGTTGGTATGAATTATATATGACGGACTATAGTTTACTCGCCTTCATAGAACCGAGCCTTAATGTAGTATATTACAACAACACTGATCAAAAATAATCAGTGTTGGATTGTTAAGATGCCTACTTTGGTAAAATTCATTTTAAAGGATAAATAAAAAGATTTTTTACTTTGTTTTTTTATGACACTTCAGTTACAACTAGTTTTGGCTAAGCTCTAGCCATTTTCGAGCTCCTCTGATGACTAAAAAAAAATAATAATAAAAATAGTTTTATTTGTCGTTTAAAATGAATTATCAGAAAGTAGGTGCCTTAACAATCCGACACTGATTATTTTTGAAAACCTTGTGTAAATTTATTGTTGTTGTATGCGCAAACATTTTTATGTTACAACTGTAAATGAGATGTAGTCCGCAAACAAATAAATATATTTATTATAAATTTAATCCCAAATTTATTATAAACAAAATAAATTTGGGATTAAATTTATCGGTGAAAATTCATTCCATAGCACTAAACGCACATATGAACTTGGCAACAAGCGGAGTGCCGACATTTATAAAAGGTTAAATACATATTGCGGTGGCTAGGCAATAAGTAACTGTGTATTTTAAGGTCGGAGTTGATGAGATGAACTTTATTCACACACAAATTCGAATGAATATTCTTTAATTACTTTTATTACTGCTAGTAAAGTCTATACACAAGATTTTTCAACATTGTACAGCACTATTTCTAGGATATGTTCTATAGCACAAAATAAACAAAAAAAAACGTTAACCTCTAAGATCCCAACCTCTATACCGCGCGAACGGCGGGTTGTTTTCGGGTCTGTACTAACCAATTGGGGTGACCAATAAAATCCAAATTTTTGTATATGTCTTGCCGAATGTAATATATATTTCTGTATTTTTATTAATAATTTTTATAGGCGTTGATGTACAATATATGTTATAACGTAAATTATTATTTTTGATCATGAATCCGTCATAAAATTGATTTGAAAAAATTGCACAATGTTTATAACAAAATGACAATAGAAAATGGAAAGTCACTATCTTAACATATTTTTTCTTGTAGTTATTTTTTATTTTAAACTTTTTACCGCACTCACAGCGGATTGTTTGCGGGTCTGTACTGACCAATTGGAGTAACCAATAAAATCCAAATTTTGAGGAATCTTTTGCTTATGTTTCACCAAATATAATATATAGTTCTATATTTTTATTAATAATTTTTATAGGCATTGTTGTATAATATAAGTTGTAACGTAAATTATTATTTTTGGTCATGAATCCGTTAGACGATTTATTTGAAAACATTACATAATGTTTATAACAAAATGGAAATGTAAAATGGAAAGTCTCTATCCTTACATATTTTTCCTTCTATTTATTTTTTATTTTAAACTTTTACGCTCTTATCTCGATATGCCGATTTTCGAGGCTGGGTCGATAAAAATATGATGCAATTTAATTTGTTTAATTTTTTTTACTTATTTTAGTGCAAAACATATCAGTGCACCGGACGCCCAAAGGAAATTGGAGAATTTTGATTATAAGTATTTTTTTTTCGGCGACCAAGTCGAATTCATTATTATTATTTTTGACCATGGTTAAAGAATTGATTTGAAAAAATTACACAATGTTTATAATAAAATGATAATGGAAAATGGAAAGTCTCTATCTGACGTATTTTTTTTTTCTAATTATTTTTTATTTTTAACTTTTACGCTCCTATCTTGATGTGCCGATTTTAGAGGTTGGGTCGATAAAAAAATTATGCAACTTATTTTGTTTAATTTTTGTTGGATCTTGGTTCAGAACATATTAGTGCACCAGATGACTGAAGGAAATTGGAAAATTCGATTATAAGTATTTTTTTCGGCGACCAACTCGAACATGTTTCATTATTATTATTTTTACCAGCCCGCGATCATACAATTGATTTGAAAAAATTACACAATATTTATAACAAAATGCCAATGGAAACTGGAAAGTCTCTATCCACACATATTTTTATTTCTATTTATTTTTCATATTAAACTTTAACGCTTCTATCTGGATATGCCGATTTTAGAGGCGGAGTCGACAAAAATATTATGCAACTTATTTTGTTTAATTTTTTTACTGATTTTAGTGCAAAACATATCAATGCACCGGATGCCCAAAGGAAATTCGAAAATTTTGATTACAAGTATTTTTTTTCGGCGACCAAGTCGAACAAATTTCATTATTATTATTTTTTCTATAGAAAAGAAACAACTAAACTGGTGGGGTCATTTAATTAGGATGGACAAAAAGAATCAAACAAAACAGGTATGGGAAGCAAGAACTGAAAATAAAAGAAGAAGAGGTAGACCAAGAAAAGAGTGGGACAACATAATAGAGGACATAATAGTCAAGAAAGGAAAAACAGTCAAGCAAGCAAGAGAACTGGCGAAGAACAGAAAGAAGTGGAAAGAATTTACAAATGTATAAACAACAGTAATTGTAAACTATAATAATGTTAATAATGCTAATGTAATAGCCTACACCGAAAGGTAAAAGGCAATTGATAATATATATATATATATATATATATATATATATATATATATATATATATATATATATATATTATTTTTGACCATGAATCAGTCAAAGAATTGTTTTTAAAAAAAATTATAATGCTTATAATAAAATGATAATATAAAATGGAAAGTCTCTATCTTGACGTATTTTTCCTTCTATTTATGTTTTATTTTTAATTTTTAATTTTAATTTTTAAATTGTACGCTCCTATCTCGATATGCCTATTTTAGAGGCTGGGTCTATAAAAGAATTATGCAAAATATATTATTTAATTTTTTTACTGATCATTGTGCAAAACATATCAGTGCACCGGATGTCCGAAGTAAATTACAAAATTTTGATTTTAAGTATTTTTTTTCACATTTCATTATTATTATTTTTGACCATAGATCCGTCATACAATTGATTTGAAAAAAATACACAATGTTTATAACAAAATGACAATGGAAAGTCTCTTTTACGCTTTTATCTCGGTATGCCGATTTTAGAGGGGATCATTTTTTGAAATTCTAATACTCTCATTCACAGACTGCAGTAGGCCTTGAAAGGCAATAGCCAGTTACATAATTGTACAAATACAGCAACTACTACTTAATTTTTATTTCCTGTATTAACCGTGATAAATAATTTTAAGTCATATAAGTATGTGAATAAATAGTTTCTCATTTAAATCTTCTATGCATTACTAAAAAATGATTCGAAAGGAACCCTTAGCACAAAATAAACAAAAGAATTCACATACTTATAGAACTTAAAATTATTTATTACGGAGAATACAGGAAATAAATTTAAATGAGAAACTATTTATTTATAAATTTACTATATAAGGTGTTTTAAAATTGCATGGAAGTATTTTAGGGATGTATCCCTAAAATAGTTCCATGCAATTTTAAAACACTATATACAGTAAATTTATAAATAAATAGTTTCTCGTTTAAATCTTCTATGCATTGCGTGAAAAAATAAAATATGATTCGAAAGGAATTTCAACGAATGCATTGTTTTGGGCGACCCATTGCGGTCGAGCAAAAACGTCCGCATCCCCCTTTTGTATGCTTTTCCATTTCGTGTCGAATCACGTTATTACTTTTCGCTATTGTATGCTCCAGACGATGTCTTGTTTGATCTCATGCTGGTTTATCAGGGGCGCCCCTTTATTTGTTCTCGTGTCGTCATTTTTTCGATATTCCTAATATACAATTTTTTTATACAGACATACACTCGTCTCTAGTTATTGGAAAATCGGGTTATTACACTTCTACGCGTATTCGGGGGCAAATTATATTATGAAAATGGAACACGGTAACATATACAAAATGAGAGTGGCAATAAAACATGCAATATTAAAGAAACGTTTCTATTTAAAACAACATAAACATGGAAAATTCTAAACGATTCAAAATTTTAAAAAGTAAGGGGGCGAGTTATGTAATTTTGATATGGAATGTTTTCAAGTTTGTTGAATTTGTTTCCAGATTTTCTATTTGTATAAATTTGGGAGCAACCTCAGTTTGGAATTGTAAACATAAAATATGCAATAATAAAGAAACTTTTCAATCAATTTCATAAAAATTAAAAATGATAAAAGATTCAAAATTAAAAAGTAAGGGGTAAATTATGCCATTTTTATATAGAAAATCGAGTTATTACACTCCTATGCGTATTCAGGAATAAATTATATAATTTTTATAAGGGAAATCTGAGAATTTTTGTTCCAGATTTTCTATTTGTATTTGTTTAGGAGAAATCTAAGTTTAAAACGCTGCTCTCAAATTAATTTGAAATGGAAAATATGAAGAAAAAAAAAGATATCGATCTCATATTTTGCATTACGATGTAAGATTCAAATGATTCTTTAATATTGCATATTTAATTTTTGCTTTCATTTTGAATATTACGCTCTAAGATTCAAATGTTTATTTAATATTGCATATTTAATTTTTACTCCAGACAAGAATACTGTCGATGAACACATCGTATAACGTCATGGCGACCAAGGGAGGGACCTCAAAGGAGATGGTTGGACGACGTTAAACAGGTAGCAGGACGTGCCTGGTACCATCTAGCCCAAGACAAAACATCGTGGAAAAATCTAAAGGAAGCCTACGTTCAGAAGTAGACAACAATGGTTTGATAGAAGAAGAAGAATAATGTTTAGTCTCATTTTCAATATTTTAATGTTTCTCATTTTCTTGAGTTTTGGATATAAATATAAAACTTTCCGCTTGTAAAGGGAGTAGCTTAGAGGTGTGTAATCACCCGGCATTTACCTTAACTTTACAGGAAAACTCTGTAACCTATGAACAGTAAAATTTCGCTCACAATAGGGTTTGAACTCTAGCTCCCCAATGCTCAGTCCAAGATGGACTTTAATCACTAGGCCACTGAACTGGGTAGCGTTTTCTAAGAAAAAAACTTCTATCTGTTATTTATTTTCCGCCGGTCAAAGAAGAAGCTCAGAGGAGTTTAATCACCCGGTATTTACCTTAACTTCATAGAACATCTCTGAAACACTGTGAAAGGTTATTCGCGATAATTCGCTCCCCGCTGGGGATCGAACTCAAGCTCCCCACTGCTCAGTGCGAGGCGGATGACGCCTCACTCGGCCACTGAGAGAGTAGCGTTTTCTATTTTTATAGATTTGTTTGTATAATAGATATTTATGATAGCCACATACAATGTGAACTACCGTTTTGTAATAATAATATAATTAATCTTTATTATTACAAATATAATAATAATAATAAACTCTAGAAAATTAATATTTTCCAGGATATAGCATTTATTCAATTTCTATATTTATATTAATTTGACTTTGTCTTCTTCTGCTGTAATTGATGTATTTTGATATATAACTACATCAAACCAAGCCTGTGAGAATGAAAGTGTTGTAAGTCACATTTGAATTATTTTGAAAAGGAGAATTTTTTTTATTCTTTTTTTTTCTTCATACATACGCAACATAATCAAAATTATATAGAAAATAAAATTAAAACCAATTGTATATCTACAAAAAAAAGATGAATCCTCAGTCCTCGTCTCAAGATTTGCGGTTTGCGTTTGGTATTTATGTAAATCGACATACGCAGTTACAGACATGAAATCAATGTATTCATAAATAAAAATGTATCTGCGTATGTCCATTTACATAAATACCAAAGCAAAATCTTCTACTTTTCAAAACAATTCAAATGTGATTTACATCACTTTCATTCTCACAGGATCATATGATGGGTATATTGTATATTTTGCATCATAAATTTGTACAATATAAGCCACTCATATCACTTGTAGACATAGTAAATATCAGCATGCATTAAACGGACATTAGACTGCTGAACTTGACACAATCAACGCGCCACGGTATTTAGTCCGATGATGCAAATTGATGCGCCAATCGCAGATGTTTGATCGCTAATGGCGAGAATTCGTCAGCGACCGCAGTGCCGGGGGTTTAGGTTACCTCGGACCGCAGAGCAAGTGCTATTGCCCTAATTCGTCGATCGATGGGGATGATAACGACATGATATTAACAATGTTCAGGCGGCAGGATTAATAGTTGTGCATTAAACTAGCCGGCATAAAGACGACTCGGATATATTACGAATACAACAGGTACATGTAATGTATTACTTAGGGAGGGCATATATCATTTAGTTAGCTGCATATATCATTTAATTGTACTGTCAGAAAGAAAGTTGGAGGTCAATATCAAACAAAATATGGCCTTATTTCAAACGACTTTGCAACTAATGTACACTAAATACTGAGAGTTCTATCAATTAATAATCAACCGATATGTCTTCCAATCCTAGACAACTAATGTTACATTCATTACTACGTATGTTATGTTACAGATATATATATATATATATATATATATATATATATATATATATATATATATATAGGTTTATGTCTAGTCCTGTAAATACCAACACCAAATACTAGACAATTAATATTCAAAACACATCTCATGATTTTTTTAATATTATCAAACGAGTGAATTTAAAGAGACGAGCACAGTGTCGCAGAATCTTCGCTGCCATTGTTAAATAAAAAAGAACTACTGAATTTATTTATGTAAAAAAAAGTATAGTTTGATCGTAACAAATCCCGGCACTTACTATCCTTAGCCATCGTGTCCCTTACTCCCAAACCACATTGATCCGCGACATTGAAGACGGATAACATTCTTAAAAGCGACCGCAGTGCATCACCGCTCTCCTCTATTTTCATGTCAACAGTAGCAGCTCACCCGATTTCTCCACACGCCGTAATTAATCTCCCCTTGTGCCCCTATGATAAATTATTGTTGATTTCCTACGTAATAAAGAAAAAAAAATCGCTCCCACTCTCTGAAGTATCAATTACATTCGAATACTCGATCGCGCCCCTATAACCCACACAATTTGCAGGATATAATGCATGATGAATTTCGATGCGACAAATTGTGATGTCTCGATGTCCGCACATGTACGGGAGAGGTTCTTCGCGTCCCTTAGCGCGGCGTAAAGTGCACTCAACCCGACACCCGGTCAGGATATAAAGACGCTCCAGACATCCAGAGTTAAGTGTCGTGATGCGGCCATTGCCCCACTTGTGCATGAATATCTAAACAACCGCTCGTTCGCGAGATTGTTGACGACATATACCATCACCATCAAATAGATTTAGGAACGGGTTTTTATATATTGAAAAGATCGGATTTTGTTATGTAAATGAGGGCGCGGTAATAAGAAAATCTGGTTAAGAAAAAAAAAACAGGTTGGCAGTTGAAATACACGCCAGGGGCACGATTTGTATGCATTCGATTACAGTTACAGAAACTGGTTTCGGGGTCTCTTAGCTAAAATGGCACACGAACGTGTGCTTGTTGTTAATAAAGTACGGGCTTAAACCGAAATCTGTGCTGGGTTTTGGTAACAAGTGTAGCGTTCTGCAGACAGCTTAACTTATTCAGCGGCAATTTTATTCTAGAAGATTTATTATCCTAGATTATTTATTATATGTTATAATTATTCTGTTCAAATATAATTAATGCAGGATTAGAAATTGAATGGTTTTGGCGTCTACTTCGTGGTAATTCATTTTCAATAAAGGAGATGAATAAAACTACTATGTTTTTGACCACTTATTTAATTGTTTAAAACAACTAGTTTGGCCTAAGCTCTAGGCATTATCAAGTCATCGGGAAAAACTTTTGATCGGAACAATTTAATTTAAATTGTTCCGATCATTAAGTTTTTTTTTTCAAAAACGAAAATTCCGCATTTATTTTTTAAAAAACCTCGTACAAGGAACTTGTTAAATTGAAATTTTTGTATGAGAGTGAAATTTGTATGTAACTATAGCCGAGTGAAGTAATCACGCAAATACATGTCGCTCATAGCTAAACACACCCATATTTTGAACTGAGAATATTATTTATTTTAGCCATCCCGGCGCAGGCACCATTTTTGCACTAACCCCACTGTCTTTTTTTTCTATCGCTCAATTTAAACGCGCAGTCTTCGTATAATTTACACTCCCGCTTTGATTTATCGTGTGTATTTGAGCACTTTAACCATCACATATATGCAGGCCATACGTTCAAGAACCTTCCACAGGATGCAAAAAGTATTTTGAATATATTATTATTTTAATAAACCTGTATCTCAAATAATTCCTTTCATAAATCAATACATCACCTGGCCAACACAATTTAATCTCTAATAACACTTAATTGTACCCCGTCACTGAAAGAAAATTAATCTTCAGCCAGTATGATAGATGCGGCGGTATCTCTCTGTTCTATACCGATCGCGAAAGAATGCCAAGGGCGATCGATATTTACCCTTTGGAGAGCCTCCTTGCGAGGGTGCGAGATGGATAACGACGCGAATGTATCCCAACGTGTTTTATTAGGACATCATTTGATAAATCTGCGAACTGCGAAAGAGCCAACGCTGGGGGTGGCGTGGAAGGAATTAAAAGACAAACAGTTAAGAGGGGCGGAGGATTATAAGTGGGCGCGTGGAAATCGTTAATTAGGTTTACCGGGTGTAAATTTCTTCTGGCAGTCGTATAAATTGCGTTGGAGGTGTCGGGCGTTTCGATTCCCGAACAGGGTGCGTGAATTGTTCGATAAAAATTTAAACAGATTACTACATTAGAAAGAAAATTGCTGTAGATATTTCAATCTTATTGTATACTAGGTGATATTCGAGAACCTATTGTATGTGTATCCTTTTTTTTTTTGTGGCTTCACTTTTCTGCGAAAACAGTTTTCTTAATTTTTGAGTGAAATAAATCTTGCAAATATTAAGCTTTTTGTATATCCTAAATTCTGTTTTCTGCTAACTTAGTTTTCAGTGTATTCTATCTTCAAAGTATTCAGTAAAAAAAAAATGTATATTGTATGTTGTATTTTATATATTTTAATTTAAATTTGTTTTTGTTTCTAATGTTAACAGAAATAATTAATTTTTTAATTGTAATATTATAAATTATTAAAATTATTATGTTATTTGTATGTTGTATGTTATATATTTTAATTTAAATTTGTTTTTGTTTCTAGTCTTAGTCTAATATTAGCAGAAATAATTAATTTTTTTTATTGTAATATCATAAATTATGAAAATTAAGATGCAGCTTTACACCAATAATATGGTACATTTAATTAAATAAATAAATACATATTTTATTTTCTAAAAAAGCGTTTCTTAATATTTAAAGGGGGGACCGTGAATTTTGCCTAAATCAAGTAGGCGGCATTCGTTTATTAGGATGGTAATATATGGCGCTAATATACGAAATAGCATAAAATAAATTAATCATGAACGGCCCATAAAAAAAAGGCTTAAAAATCGGCTGTGATCATTTGTTTCATACAATATGGCAACGCTGTGATAAATCACCATTAAAAAAAATATAAATGTAAAGTTTACTAGTAGCTACATTACATTTCTACTTATACACATACAAACATTGAAATTCCCTGCACATATCTCTCTTATCATTCCAACAGCGGTCAAATTAATCACGATGCCATCCCGGCGCATGCACCACTTTTTGCACTAACCCCACTCGTCTTTTTTTTTCTATCGCTCAATTTAAATGCGGCAGACTTCGTATAATTTACACTCCCGTTTGAATTATCGTGTGTATTATCTAAGCAGGACCGCTTTAACCGTCGCATATATTCAGGCCACGCTTGCAAGAACCTTCCACGGGATGCAGAAAGTTTTAAATTTATCTAGGGATTTGCGGCGCGCGCGTTTCACTAAAATGGTGTATTAATAATGAACTATTATTAAAATGATGCCATAAATATTATAGTGCTACAAACTTCTATATTAGAATCTATTGAAATTGTTACGGACAGAATAAACTTCCACATGTTATCAAATAATTATTATATACTAAGTAATGACTAGATTCTGTTTTGAAACGACTGATAATTTTCATCTCAATAATAATAATATGATTTTTTTATTGCTCACCTGTACACAATAACATACATTTTAAAAAACAAGGCATAAACCCATGTAAGCAAAACTAGTAATAGTATCAAACGACTGATAATTATTTTCTTAATAATAATAATAATATGATTTTTTTATTGCTCACTTGTACACAAAAACATAACTATTATTATAAACTATACACGTTACACAACTGGCAATTGACCCTAGTATAATTTAATTTACTAAATAATAATTGTGTTGCTGTTCTGTAATTGGAGTTTATTTATCTCTGTTGAGCTAATAAAGCTTATTAATATTATTATAATTATTATTATTAGTTGTGTTACGTGTATAGTTTATAATACTTTTTATGTTATGATGTTTTTAAGTAAACACGTGTAAGGTTAATATTAGAACTGAGAGAAGATTGTTTGCGAAGAGACGATACTTATGAAACATGGTGTATCAATATAGATATATGGAATAGAATTACGCAGACGAGTAGAAATTACATTTTATTATATCTAATTTCTACTCGTCTGCGTAATTCTATTACATATGTCTATATTGTAGTATATGGTAGTGAAGTGAGAATGCAAGCATCGCGTTGTAATATTTCCGGTACATCTTATAATTTTACTTTTACCAAAGTCCCATACATGTACTAATTTTGCATCATTTTCAGTCACTATATATAAATATTCATTGCTTCTACCACTATTTGTATTATTAAGATGCTATTGCAAAAGTTGTTCAGGTCTTTTTTCTATTTTCTAGCTTTATCCATTATCTGTAAATTCCTCAACACACGTCCTAACTCCTCCTGCACATCCGACATGCCAGGGCCACACGCTAATTTGTGATGCTTTTATCTGCAGGGGAAGTGCTAATGCTCAACCCGGCGGGGGCGGCCGACTTTCCTCCTCCACCCTTGTCACTGCACCGCCGCCACTTAAACCGTCTCACAAAAACATGACCCATTGAGCACAATACATCATTCATTATGTTTCTTTACCATAAATATACAATAATCTTATAACATTTTAATTTTCAACAGCAACAATTGTGGGCACATAATAGCAGAATTAAAATCTCACCACTTTATATAATTGCAGTTTAAAATAAGTAATGTAGGCGTTGTTCATATAGAAATAAATTGATTTATCACGTTATTATATTTAAAGAGTAATATATTGTAATGAAATTCGATATATAATTAAATCATTTATGTGTGAAATGAATATAAGTGTGAATCCACCGCTCAGAAATTTACATATCTAGATTTCATTCTTATAATTTTTTTTTTCGAGGCGTGGCCAGCGCATGCCCAAGGATCAGTGGCCCCTCTGACACCAGGCCATGACTGGATCACCTCGCGGTACACTCTCGTCATGGCATGTTCACCAATGTTTAATGCCATCCAACAAGGATAGATTTCCTTCTTATTAGATCGAAATCGAAAAAAATCGAAATATGTAGATTGCTAAGAGGTGGATTCACACTTATAAATGTTTTATAAGATTGGCCTTGTACTGATATCTTCAGCACTCTGTTGGAATATTATTCTATAGAGGGCACTACCAGGTGATCCTGATAGGATGAGCATGTTGACCGTTATTACCATATGGGTGTGCATTGCTAATTGATGTGGTGCCACCAGATGGCGTTTAACTTTCTCTATAGGAGGTCAGTTGCATCAATTTTTAAATAACTGAAATTCAACAAAGAGCAGAGATAGAAGAAGACCCAAACGGAAAGAGATAAATAAATGAGATAGAGAGTTGCGATTTGTTACATTCGCTTTAGCTCGCTGGTTTCTATATGAGAAGCGACATCAATTGAGCGAACACCAGCTAGATTTTGTATTTTTGAATGAAAATTACATTCAGTATCTATACACTGACGCCTATTTTACCTTGTTTCTCCATAACTAGTTTTGAAAACAAATAGTTGCACTGCATCTCGCAAACTAAACGTGATAGAGGGTAACGGTTTGTTACATGCGATTTAGCTCGAAGATTTCTACACGAGGAGCATCAATACTTGAGAAAAATATCCGCTAGAATTTGTATGATTGAAGTAAGTAGGTATTTTGTTCTGTATCTCGATAACTAAACGAGATAGAGGATTGTGGTTTATTAGTTGCGCTTCATCTCGGTCGTTTCTATACGAGAACCAACAGTAATTGAGGACGGCCAAGGAGGACATAGTAGTCTGTAAGGTGGTCAAGTCCCCTGGGACAGAACCTGAGTATTTGGTTAAGTCGGTAGGCGCTCCGACCAGTACGCGAGGTGAATCCGACACTACCAATGCCTACCACTAGTGGTGGTAACGAAGGCATCAGTGTCTTTCGAAGATTTCACCTCAAATGAAAAAGAAAGATAATGGCTTAACCACTCTAAACATGGCTAACGAATATTCCCAACCTAGACTAATATCACAGGGCACATTATAGGAGTTTTGGAAGAGCAAAACACTCCATGGGCGATTCATAAATTGTGCGTTCAGTCAAGATATTGATTATAAAATGTCTGTCAATACCTGCAGATCCCTGCCCACAGGGCAAATAGTTTAAGACAGGTTTTATTGGTGGAGTATACAAATGTTTATTATGTAGAAATGTAATGTAGTATAACATTATTAAAGATTGTCATAGCAATTGCAAATGTACCATGGAAATGTAAGATATAAACCTTGGTACAAATGTAATATGGTAGAAAATTCGGCAGCCTTATTGAAAATTGATTATCTCTCTGTATATATATATATATATAAATATATATATATATATATATATATATATATATATATATATATATATATATATATATGTAATAACAATTTCTCAAAAATATCACTCTCTAGTGGGACTTGAACCCACGTCTCCGGCTATCGCGGCCGTCGCGCTACCAATTGCGCCACGGAGGGTGGTAGTGGATAGCGCGACGGCCGCGATAGCCGGAGACGTGGGTTCAAGTCCCACCGAAGAGTGAAAATTTTGAGAAATTATTAATCAACATTGATATTTGATATATCTGGTGAGTCTTCATTCAGATAGCCGAAGATGTCAAACAATATACCATTGTGATCAAAATGTAAAATGTTAATATATTATTTTCACGAATAAAGTACGTATTTCTCGTTAGAAAATTCCGGTTGTAAGAACCGACGTTAGTACATTGATTAATTACCGGAGCGAGGGTTGCTCAATCTATTATTAAAACAGCACTTATTTAATTCCGCTGCAGGAACGTGCACTCCCCGTTTTAAATGCACTTTTCCAGCAGCTGCGTCCAATCTCTACCATCCCATGCGGATTTTATTATAATACGGATGACGCATTATTATGCATCTATCTTTATTATGTCAGTGTCATGTCCATTGACAGCAATTTTTTTCCGCGGTGATCGATTGTCCGCAACAGGTGCAATATTATAAAACGGGGCTGCAGATAAATTATATTCATCGCTTTAGGTACACTTTGTTTTTATTGCACAACCAATATTGGAATCGATTTCCGTTGACACGGTACGGTTTAGGAAATACACGTTTTATCGGATTAGTGTGTACTGGAGAAGTGGCCGGCGACTGGGCGCGACGTGTTGTGATAAGAACAAACGTGCTGAGGGAATTGGGTGACGATTAGAGTTTCAATTTCATAAAGTGTGGGGGAGTAAATGAGATATTGTCAACCTACAACTTTTATATATTTCTTTAATATAGTATATTTGCACCCAGTGTACTCAATAGTGCAAAAGATGTTTTTTGATATAATTAGCTGAACTATAATAGTTTTTACACCAAGTTGGTACTTACTTGGTGTAAAAACTATGTTCGATTAAATTCGTTTCTGATATAATTGTTGTTGGTGGTGGTGTAATTTCGTTTTCTATTATATACTATACCATTTATCATGTAATAATTAAGGAATCAAAAAAGGTATAACAATTATCGATTAGAAAGGCATCTTACACGGTCAATAATACTGTCAATCCTAGTACTGTCAGTATTTGCTTGAGTCCTCCTTCAATATTTATCAAGTAATCAATTATCAGGATACACACCAGTATTCTCTTCATTGCATCATTACTACACTGATCGTGTAAGGTAGATCAGTAATACAGTCAATATTTTAGAATAATGAAAATTTTAAACAGATTAGCGTACAGGATTACTGTCATCATTCTAAAATATTGACAGTATTATTGACCGTATAAGATGCCTTTATAATCGATAATTGTTATTCCCTTTTTTATTCCTTAATTATTACATGATAAATGGTGTAGTATAAAATAGAAATCGAAATTACACCACCACCAACAACAATTATATCAGAAACGAATTTAATCGAACATAGTTTTTACACCAAGTAAGTACCAACTTGATGTAAAAACTATTATAGTTCAGCTAATTATATCAAAAAACATCTATTTGCACTATTGAGTACACTGGGTGCAAATATACTATATTAAAGCAATATATAAACGTGATAGGTTGACAATATCTCATTTACTCCCCCACACTTTATTAAATTGAAACTCTTTAATCGCCTTATATACAAAAACCTACAAACTATAAAATTTGGTTTCAAATGTCCTTTTTATTTCTAAAATGTAGAGGAAATATGTATTATAGATGACAGACAATGGTCAACGAACAGACATTTTCCAGAAATTAAAATTATGAGGGGACCTAATAAGGAGGATTTTTCTTTAGTCGCATGATAAAATAAAAGTTCCAAAACTACTAACTGAGAATAAGAGAAACTATTCTCAGTTAGTAGTATTGGAAAATTAAAATTCTCACATTTCGTGTACTCGTTTGGATCCATACCAATAATCGCACCTCACTCATCCTGTATTTAATATGAAAAAGTCACACCAAGCTATATAAAAACTTGCCGAACCTAATTCCGTGACAACTGACGATTTATCGATATTTCATGACCCGTGCGCGTAAAACTAATGTTGCATAAAAGAAATTTTACAATCCCGCTCTTTACGGGCTAAAATTAAAATGCCGATCTCAGAAGATTACGCGCACAGTAAAAACGACCGGCGACTAGAAACAATAAAACCCGCTCGTTTCTTTACGTAACGCAGCATGGGGGCGGCGGCTGCTTCACGAAATTTTACGTTACATATATATATGGGGCGCAGAGACAGATTAAACCGTTGCTGGAAACAATAAATCAACCTCACAAAAATGTTATATTTAAAAATAAGTGAAATATTAGATGATCGAATAATAAATTGCTTTTTATGGGTCGTGCGCGTTTTTGGGTGGGGTTTATCTGTCCATTTATTACGGTGTTAAAAACGTATCGTTCATTTTGAACTGAGCGGCAGTGAAACTGGTAATGTTTTATTTTATTGCGAATAACAACGGCGCAATAATAATTATGCGAGCACGGCGCGCTCGGAATTAACAATGCAAAAACAATGACTTTATGTAGTTGCGCATCGCTGTGAAGTGGATAATGTCTGTAAATAATACTTTTATCGGCTATATACACACGCCGTGTACTTTCAATTTCCGAGCACTATATAACGGTTTATTTTGTGGGTTAATAATGACCGATTGTAATTTACCTAATAGTAGTTTACTACAGTTGTAGTAACGTTAAATATTTTTCATAAGAAACTTTTCACCTATAAATTAGAAAGCGTTCATTATTTATTTTGTATAGTTAGCTAAACAAAGAATCTATAAAGCATCAAACGATTTTATACCGGTATGGGCACAATTTATAGTTATTATTTTGTTCTGTTTAAAATTTAAATTTTATTTCACTTACAAAAATTAATGTCATAATAAAGTCCTACCGGAGAACAATATTTTTGAGCGTTAAATAATTAGTAGTTTTATTGTTCAGGTGACTCAAGAAATTAAATTCAAACATAAATTACAGTATTGGATTGAATCGGCGTCTATTGTGTGATAATTCATTATAATAATAATAATAAGCTTTATTAGCAGAACATAATTAAATTCCAATTACAGGACAGCAACACATTATTATTATAATAATAAATAATTATTTATTTATTTATTAACACTATTATTAGCATTTACAACATACAAGTATATATATACAAATTAGATTATGCATTGTAATGCCTTAATTGACTCTTAAAAGACATAAGGGATATCCCTGTCATGTCCACTGTGTTAGAAATTTCATTAACGTGTTGTACAATGCGGCCGAAGGCGATATGCTTGCCGTAATTGGTTCTATAGTACGGTATGTGTAGAAACTCTACGTTTCTTAATTCTCTAGAAGGTACTCGAATACTTATTAAGTTTAACAAACACCCTGAATTCACCATACCGTTTAAAACTTTGAAAACGAGTGTACATGATAGGGCCTTCTTTCTATCTTCTAAAGGTATTAGGCCCAGATAAATACAGGATTCCGCTGGTGAAAAAAAAAAGATTTTTACTTTGTACAATTTACAGTTCTTCAGTCATCGGATTAGCTTGATAATGGCTAAAGCGTAGCCGAAAATATACGTAAATAACAATAAACAAGTGATAAAAATAAAAAATAAATCGTTTTGGGCAATTTGTATATAAACAGCAACTACTGTAATAATAAATTTAAATGACAGTAGTTTGTACACAAATTAACACATTGCCGCTTATAATACGTTAAAATACATTTAAGCAAGATAAAAACCTAAGTAGGTTAATTAGGTTCCTATTAATCCAATTAATATTCTAGTTCTTCTCAGGGTGAAATAAATTGAAATAAAACTGAAATAAAACACGAATTATTATAAACTTTGTACATAACTAACTATATATTTAAAACATGCATTTACTACTACTAAATATGCATGTTATTTTATTTTATTTGCTTTAAATATGCCCGTGTAAGTAAATTCTTGCACTCATCTCGAACCCAAGGGGGATACGTTCACCCCGACGCGCTTGCATTCTTCTCTGTAAAGAGACACGCTCCATAAATATATCTGCTTTACGGGAAAGCTGCTCGTAGATCTAGCTTCATTTCGACGTCCTTTGTTATATAGGAGGTGCCTGTCTTGATATGAGATTTAGATTAACAAAAAAAAGTACTGTAGACGTCACAAATTATGTTTGTACTTTTATTATTAAAGCTCATGAATAAACATTCATGTGCTATGATAGTTCCTATGGCCAATTTCAATTTCAAAATACATGCTTTTTAAACTTATTATTATAAATTATGTGAATTATTATTATAAATATCAAATTCATTTAAATTAGAATTAATTTATTTATGTACATTCATATATTAATGCACATTATGTATTACTTTTAAAGTGCAAATATCTTCAATGCACTTGCAGATAATAATTAATAATTTACATTATTAGTGCAGGAAGGCAAGTTTTCCGAATGAGCGAATGAGTTTACAGCCCAGTCGAAGGATTGCTGTATTAAGAGCGAATTCGGCAAACGGCATTATCGCACGAATAATGTATCTTATTTTTTTGTACGAATAAATACTAAATATTTATTTAAAGTTATTTAAAGTTGTTGTGGTAAATAGGTTATATCACACTAGCAATTATAATAAATAATTGTCGCATCCGGCACCCAATTTCAATTTCAAAACACATGCTTTTTTTAAATTGGAATTATTTTTAATTATTTTTTTAGAATTTGTTGCATACGTTGCAAAGTTACAGTAGATGTAATAGAAAACATTTTATCGTCTGAAAAAAAATACTTATAATAAAAAATTTCCAATTTCCTTCGGGAATCTAGTGCACTGATATGTTCTGAACTAAGATCAAAAAAAATAAACAAAATACGTTACATATTTTTTTATCGACCCAGCCTCTAAAATGGGCATGTCCAGATAGGAGCCGAAAAGTTAAAAATTAAAAAAAAATAGAAGAAACAAGGTGCTTGGGTTGAGACTTTCCATTTTACAGTGTCAGTTTGTTATAAACATTGTGTAATTTTTTCAAATCAATTATATAACAGTGGTCTGGTAAAAATAATAATAATGAAACATGTTCGACTTGGTCGCCGAAAAAAAATAGTTATAATGAAAATTTTCCAATTTCCTTCGGGCATCTGGTGCACTGATATGTTCTGAACCAAGATCAAAAAAAAAATTAAACAAAATATGTTGCGTAATTTGTTTATCGACCCAGCCTCTAAAATCGGCATGTCCAGATAGGAGATGAAAAGTTAAAAATAGAAAATAAATAGAAGGAACAAAGTGCTCAGGTTGAGACTTTCCATTTTCCATTGCCATGCTGTTATAAACATTGCGTAATTTTTTCAAATCAATTGTATAACAGTGGGCTGGTAAAAATAATAATAATGAAACATGTTCGACTTGCCCGCCGAAAAAAAAATACTTATAATCAAAATTTTCCAATTTCCTTCGGGAATCTGGTGCACTGATATATTCTGAAAAAAAATCTAAAAAAAAATTAAACAACGTATGTTGCATAATTTTTTTATCGACCCAGCCTCTAAAATCGGCAGATCCAGATAAGAGCGGAAAAGTTAAAAATAGAAAATAAATAGAAGGAACAAGGTGCTCAGGTTTAGACTTTCCATTTTCCATTATCATTCTATTATAAACATTGCGTAATTTTTTCAAATCAATTGTATAACGGTGGGCTGGTAAAAATAATAATAATGAAACATGTTCGATTTGCTCGCCGAAAAAAAAAATACTTATAATAAAAAATTTCCAATTTCCTTCGGGCATCTGGTGCACTGATATATTCTGAAAAAAGATCTAAAAAAAATTAAACAACTTATGTTGCATAATTTTTTTATCGACCCAGCCTCTAAAATCGGCATGTCCAGATAAGAGCGGAAAAGTTAAAAATAGAAAATAAATAGAAGGAACAAGGTGCTCAGGTTTAGACTTTCCATTTTCTATTATCATGCTGTTATAAACATTGTGTAATTTTTTCAAATCAATTGTACAACGGTGGGCTGGTTAAAATAATAATAATGAAACATGTTCGATTTGCTCGCCGAAAAAAAAAAACTTATAATCAAAATTTTCCAATTCCCTTCGGGCATCTGGTGCACTGATATATTCTGAAAAAAGATCTAAAAAAAAATTAAACAAAATATGTTGCATAATTTTTTTATCGACCCAGCCTCTAAAATCGGCATGTCCAGATAAGAGCGGAAAAGTTAAAAATAGAAAATAAATAGAAGGAACAAGGTGTTCAGGTTGAGACTTTCCATTTTCCATTGTCATTTTGTTATAAACAATGTGAATTTTTTTCAAATCAATTGTATGACAGTAGGCTGATAAAAAATAATAATAATGAAATGTGTTAGACTTGGTCGCCGAACAAAAAATAATAAAAAAAAAATCCAATTTCCTTCGGCCATCTGGTGCACTGATATGTTCTGCACTAAGATCAGTAAACAATTAAACAAAATACGTTGCATAATTTTTTTATCGACACTAACATCGAGATAGGAGCGGAAAAGTTAAAAATAAAAACTAATACAAGGAACACGGTGCTCAGATTGAGACTTTCCATTTTCCATTGTCATTTTGTAATATATATATAAACATTGTGTAATTTTCTTAAATCAATTGTATGACAGTGGGCTGGTAAAAATAATAATTTACGTAAAAACATATATTATACAACAACGCCTATAAAAATTATTAATAAAAATAACTATATATTATGATCGGCAAGACATATATAAAAGATTCCTGAAAATTTGGATTTTATTGGTCGCCCCAATTGGTCCCGCGGCGCCGCGTGGTGAAGAGGCTGGGATCTGAGAGGCTATCTTCACTACAGTACATATTATCCTGAACAGTACTTTTCAATGATGAGCTGTTTGCACCTTGAGTCTAATAATTAAAATAGTTTGTCTCAAACATCACTCATGTACTTTCAAAACAGTTCAAATAATTGATATACAATTTAATCATAGTGCCAGCTAATAACGGATAATAGTACAAACAAATTTAAATTTTTTAAATCTAGTAGGCTTTGAATGGCCCCATCTTAATTTAAATCCTGCAATTTAATTAACACTCAATATCAAAAACAAACCCATTATTTAACCAATGAGTAATTAATGCAACTCATTAAATATTCTGCAAATGCAGTCGATGGAAAGTTCAGCTTCGCTTTAAAACAAACAGCGTAGCCGCCGCCCGCCGCCCATCGCATAATTTTATTCCAGGCATGCTACCCGGCCGGTCCGCGCTGTAATTTCATTTATGTAGCGACTGCAAGCGGTCGGTCAAATTGACAACAATGCCGGTTAATATAATTGTAGTTCAATTGTATCTCAACATAATAGGACTCCATTGAATGGCCTCTCGTCCGTCGAATTGAATATATCGATATTCCAGCGTGGCCGATATGCCCGAAATTATTAACAACTCGCCGGCGAGATGCTAATTAGAACCGCCTGGCGAGCGAAACGATGGCCTGAACATTTTAAATGCATTTGGTGATTTAAATTTTAATAAATTAGTAACCCTAAAATGTTTCTGCTGTTCAAAACATAGTGGAAATTATTGAGGCTTAAATAATCAAAAATAAATAAACCTCTTTATAGGGCTATCAGCTGTGAGGCTTGTCCGCCGATAATTGGAGAAGCTCGAGGCTAGAATAGCAAAGACAAGCAGATGTGCCGCATCCCTAAGCTCAATAAGTTCATCAAAAACCGCGTCTAGAAGAGCTAAAATTAAAATATATAAAGTAATTATACGACCAACCATAACGAATGCACGTGAGGCATGGTACCTGAAAACGATAGAACAACTAAAGTTAGAGTGATGATAGAGGAAGCTCTTGAGAATAATATTTGGTGGCAAATGAGTAGACACATGGATGAAGAGAACAAATAAATATGTCATGGATTTGTATGGGAAACCAGGAGCAATTCAAATAATCAAGTCCCAGAGAATCAGATGGCTAGGGCATGTCCAAGCATTACCTGCGCAGATGATAAAGGCGACATCGCTACAACAGATACCAATAGGAGGAAAAAAAGGGACGACCAAGGAAAACATTGTTAGAAAAAATAGTTAGAAGCAGTGGAAGCTGATCTACACAAGCTCCAAGTGAAGAATAGGACTAGAGCAGAAGGTGGTGGGCAGGCGTGGAGAAAGTTAACGAATGAAGCCTACAAGGCCTATAGATACATACAAATGAGCGCAGTAAATGTACATGGGCAGATATCAGAGGACTTTTCAGAAAGAAATGAGCTACGGCAGGACAATCAACTGTCTACGCTTTTATTAACCAAAACTCAGACATTTTACCACGACTATTGGTATAATAGTTTATATATATATATATATATATATATATATATATATATATATATATATATATATATATAAGTATTCGATCTACACGTGGACCAATCAAATTGTTTATACAATAGACAGGTGAATTTAACTAGAATCTATAGCATTCCTGTTTCATGACAGTTTTTACACACTTTGTCATGGTAGGGCTGGCTCGACTCATCGCATCTGTCGTATAGAAGTTGGTTAGTATTTTCTGGTTGTAGTCAAGGGCACCTACTCTCGAACTAGTTTTCTCAGCTATATTGTATATTGTACGCTTCAGCATAGTAGTTATTATTTTAAGCACTGCCATCCATACATGGTTAGATGTGGAGCAACTTTAATACCAATAATTTTTGAATTTCAAATAACTAAGTCCCAAAGAATTAATTAGTTGGGATATGTCCAAATATTACCTGCAGAAAGAACAGCGTTAGGACAGAAACTAATATGAGGAAAAAAATTTATCGACCAATAAAAAAGTGGTTGGAAGCATCTTCTATGCTTCCAAGTACGGTTTTATTGGTCTTATGGTAGGTATATCTACATAAGCTCAAAGTGAAGGAATTGAACCAGAGCAGCAGCTGTTAGGTAGGCGTGGCGAAAGTAAACGAAAGAAGTCTTAACCCTACAAGGACTCCTGCAAGGACTGTAGAACTAAATGATATATTATATTATATGTTTGGAACTTTTTGGGTTACTTTCATCGCATTGTCTATATATTATTACTCAAGTTATGGCAGAATTCGTTCAATAATGTTTGAAAATTATAAGCTAACATTTAAAAAAATCACCAAAAATTATTTTTTGAGGTAAACTGATCCAAATTTAGTCAATACATAAATGCCAATAAACTACAGGTCGCCATGTTAAGTTTAATATTCCGAGACAGAGTAGAAGACCAAACTGCCCGTCAAATAAGTAACATAGTAAACGTTATTGAAATAATGTGTGTTCTAAGTCGGAACTGAGATGGCCATCTAGCAAGAGCTAGTGATGGCTGATCATAATGATACAGTGGGCCAAGGCAAGAGTTCTACAGGAATAAAGTATGACCCCAATACGTTGGAGTGATATTAATTACGGAAATACATTCAATTTCCATAATTATTATCACTCCAACGTATTGGGGTCGTCCAAGTGGCACAAAGTTGTGAAAGATGGAAGAAGACAAAGGAGGAATATATCCAGCAGTGGACGCAAATGGCTGCATGACAGTGCTGATGATAATAAACCAGTTTTTCATCAGAACTTAATTACAGAATTATTTGTGCATAAAGGTTCACTAAGTTAATTATAATTGCTTTATTACGAGGTAAGTTGCATATGCAGTGTAGATACAAGCACTGGCCGAGACAGTTCGGGAGGAACTTGCTCATTACGAGGAGTGAACTAATGAAACGTACGTGAAAAGCCATCCAACCTGCTAACTACCGCGTGCAGGCTATTTGCACATAAAGTCCCGCGAACTTACCTCGCCCGCGGGGCTGCTTTGGGATATCTGCTACAACTGTTGAAACCAAATGCCCTTAACAACGGTTTCTTGTATTTCAAAGCTGAGTGAATATATAATTTGATTTGATTGAATTTATACAAATATATAACTTACGTTATATCTGCACTTGGATTTATATTTTATATTTTGTTGTGTGTTTTTTTATACAATCGTTTTGTGTTATTTTGAATATAATCTAACTATTTACCAACCCACATAATTGGCCTAAAAAAAAGGCGTATTTTCGCATTCCTCAGCTTTTTTCAGTATTGAAAAGTTTAAGAAAGATTAATTTTCTACATAAATATTCGTATATATACAAATATATATTCAAATATGTTGCCCCCAATATATATAATGGGGCAACAGATTAAAATTTGAATGAAAATGTATGCACGTATGTATTTTGAACAATGTTGTATATTTTCGTATCATTGTCCTTATTACAACTCGATTTATGACGGTATTACACGCATAATATTTGAAAATTATAGATTTTTTTTTTAAATCAACAAATATAATTATTTATGAAAACAGCTTCAAATTTACTACATAAATTTATAATTTTGAACCATTTTGGGCATTTTCACGGCATTTACTTGGCTGGTATCACAGCTACCCCCGTGCTCGACACATATCGACTCAAGAGCATCACCTGTCCCCCGTATTCACCGATGTTCCATAAATCTATCAATAGCTATTGAACCCATAAGTATTCGTTGTTATAGCAACAATAAATAAATTATCTAGGGCATGTAGTTACTTTAGATTTATTATGTTTATTGCAAACACTGAATAATTAAACTAAAGGTGTCATCAAAGCACCAATCACAAGCGCTATTCAAGGTGTTTGACATTTGTTTTGGCATATTATGTCACAATGACAGTCAATTTATCCATTCAATAGCTTATGGGACCTATAAAGTTTATGGGATGTTGGTGAATACGGGCATCTAGGTCCTATATGAACATGGGTGTGCAAGGTGCACTTGTTGGTATCAGAGCTACCCCCTTGTTGTATGGACGGTGCATCGCGGTGCTCAGATCGACACATATCGCCTCAAGAGCCTGTGGTCCTACATGGACATGAGTTATTATAACTCTATGTATGGCACAGTATCGTAGCACATAAGTAATGTATGCACATTTTAAGCTGAGAATTCATCAAAAATCATGTTTAAGTGAAACTATTTAAAATTTATTATGTGTTTTTAACTATTTTGAACATTTTCAAGTCTTTTGCTTATTGATAATAAACCATGTTATAGGTTAATATCATCACATCCCTGTTAGTCACGTCTAAAGCGCCACATTCGAGCATAAAGTTAGCTGTACGTGTTCGATATTATATACCCTCAACGCGCCCGTATACACCCCACGACTCACATGAATACAGCTAATGCCCATACACTATACGCTATTTACCCCATTGCCGTAAATATGATTTACAACTTACTCAATTAGTGAAATCGAGCGTTACTCGCACGTTCAATTAAGCACGTTTTATTTGCCCCCGTAATTGCTGTAACCACATCAGCAATGATACTCACATATTTGCTTCAAATGCCAACGTGTTAATATATGATTCTCATATGTATTTCAAAGTGACATTATTATTATTTGTTAACAAATACATAAATATATATAAATTGAAATTAATTATATTTGACACTTGCTTGAAAATAAAAATTTGCGGTAAAATAATTTAATTAATAAAGAACTTGTAGTAAATTTAATTAGCATGCCCCTTTACTATTCAATCAGATCTTGGAATATGTAATAAGATAGATAAACAACGGGAAATCAAACTTGCTAACCACTAAGACATTACAGGTGACTACGCGGATTATATTATCATGAGCAGGAGGGTACATGCACCACAGCAAGCCTATTCATAGCTAGACACTTAAAGCGTGAATTACATTGTATTAAAGGCACCTTACACGGTCAATAATACTGTCAATTCTAGTACTGTCAGTATTTGCTTGAATCCTCCTTGAATATTTATCAAGTAATCAATTACCTGAATAAACAACGGTATTCTTTTATTTCCATCATTGGTATACCTTACACGATCAGTAATACTGTCAATATATTAGAATAACGAACATTTTAAAAATGTTCTCCTACAGTAATACTGTCATTATTCTAAAATATTGACAGTATTATTGATCGTGTAAGGTGCCTTTTAGATTCGTGTGATATGTTCAGATCGTACTATGACTATATTGCGCATGTATTTTATTCAAAGAGTGATTGGTCATAGTACCAGCTAGGCACATGAATAATTGAAACAGAAAACTTATTCAACTTTCTAGACGAATCTAACATAATATAATTCAAGCGTATAACAATCAAACTCACTTCATACTTTTTGTGCACTAATACAAACAATTGATTTTGGTTGCCGAGTGTAATAAAATATAAATAAGTCTTATTCTCACAGTTTTTATTCGTGGCGCATTGACCTCCATGAATGTATGAAATGTAACCTCGATGTGACCGGTTTATCAACGCCAATAATAGATTTTAATATGTGACTTGCCGGCGTGGGTGGGTGGGTATCCGGCCGACAATTTATGGCCGAAACGTGTTCGCGGGGGTATGATATTCTCACACAAGATGGAAAACAAAGGATCTAACATAGCCGCCATAAATCAGGACCTCGGGATTGATCCTGTTAGTAGAGGGAATCCTCCTAAAAGCAGGCCGGGATTGGGGACAATTTTGGCGAGATGTGTCGCCGCCCCATGCACAATATAAAACTGTAACCATGATAGATAGATATTTGTTTGGCTTGAAAAGAAAAATGTTTTTACAATTGTTAAAATTAACTATCTTCACTAGGAAATGAACAAAGAATTTTAGGTTTCATTTATTCTGTGACATATTAAGAAAGTAATGAAGCAACTATCTTCACTAAGAAATGAGCACAGAATTTTAGGTTAATTTATTCTCAGAACGAAATGAAGCACATTTTAGATTTTATTTATTCAGTGCTCTACTTTTGGACTTTCTCCATACCATGATATCAGTATTGAACTTGAAATAGATATCTCGTAAACGAATCACGCTTGTAAAAGTTACTTCAAGGATTCTACTGAATATTTGATGTAACTTATGTAATTTATTTTGTATCATCATCCAACAAGAATTTAAAACAGCGGTCTGTTTCGTCCACTGCAGGACATTCTAAAAATTTTACATTACCTTGCCGCTTTAATCCAATTATTTTGCGCTGTGCTTTATCTGTCCTCTACTTCTTACCGCATCTTGTCTGAGTCGCCATTCCAAGATTTTATTTTTTATACCTGTTAATAGTACGCGTATATAAATAGTAAAACATACATGTACAGGAAAAGGTGAAAATCCTACATTTTTGTGAGAGTCAAATTGCTGTCTAACTTTATACTTTATTTTTTATAATAATATGTATATGTATAACTCATTTAAGCACTTCCATACATTAATAGAGATGTTTATTCTTTCGTCATATGTTGGTCCAATTTATAACGGCTCAATGCGTAAGAATTCAAGAAACATAACGTCTCAATAAACATTATTTCTGTATAACACAGATAGATGTGTGTTTGAGATATCAGCACAAGGCCAATCTTATAAAATATAGTCTCTCTTCGGTCCTTTTTGGGCGCTATTTGGGGCATAGGGCCTTTACAATAACTCGTCACCGGACATAATTTTGAGCGTCTCGCTTTAGCTGATCCCATGACTTCCCGATAATAATATAGGGATGTTTTCAACATGAAGCGTTGTAAAACATATATAAGTGTGAACATACCTCTTAGCAATCTACATATCTAGATTTCGATCTTATTAGATCTCATTAGTGTAGCTCAGCTAGTGAGGATGAATTCACACAATATTTCGAGTGGCGTGCATTGCTAATTTATGTGGTGCCGCCAGCTGTTGTTTAACTTTCCTCCTAGGGGGTTAGTTGTACTATTTATGAAGCGTTGTTTTTTATTTTCATTAATTTTTTTTAAAATTTTAATTAGTTTCATTAATACCGTCTCAATGGCAGGGAATAACAGTAATAATTTTATTATTAATAAGTTAAAAAAATACATTTTATAAAATAGCTTGGATATGTATAACTAGTGTAAGCACCCCCCCACCGCAATATAGTAATATAGATGCTTATACATTCGTTACACATGAGCTTAAGTTATCGGATTTTGCTGGTGCTTAATTAACTAACTAAATTGCAGCCGAAACAAGCTCTTCAGACAGGATAGAAAAGCGATAACCAATTGATCAATATAAGAGCTTGAAGCTTTTCAAATACACATTATAATTCACTCCAGACACTTCAATTTATATCTCACAGGCGAAATTAAATTGCAAGCAATTCATCGTGTTTTCTAAAGCATACAATATTTTAAGAAAATTGCTATAAATACCAACCACATTTTTTCTTTAAATTTATGTTCAATAAATCTGTTTACATTTGATACTGCGAATTATTATTTTATAGTGTTTGTATTATTTAAATGAGTTTTTTACTGACACTCTTTGATTCAGAATTATGCATTAATTTTCATCAATTATGTAAATAGGAAATAGTTATTTAGGTATATAGGGAGTAAAGAAGAAGAATTTTTGCCCAGAAATCGCTAGCTGGCGAAGCCTATCCTGTCCGCATTTTGGAGGATACTAGCTATCTACGTGAAACTTATTAAAATTAAGCCTAAGGACATTAAATTAGCAAGGCGTATTTATAGAGAAAATGCCTAAGTTTGCGGACTAGGACGAATAGCGCATTAGGCTTAGCTTACATTTCAATTTTGGAACAAAAACTGTTAGACACTAAATGGTCCTATTCTTGCTACTCTTGATGCCATTGTTCATTATTAAGCAACTGCCAGTTCTAATTACAATAACATACTTCACACTTAGATATCATCCGGCATAAACGCATTAAAATGAATTAAGTCTGTAACAAAATGATTTCACATTTTCAAGTATAATTTAAATATATCTGCTTTACATATAGCCGCATTGGGAATGTCCTTATAATCCGGGCAGAGTCGCGAAGGTTAATGTATGCCACCCACCCTCTAACTGAATTCGACAAAATTGTGCTCGCCGAGAAAAGTTTCTTTCCCCCCTGGAGGCCTAAAATGCCATCGCCGTGTAAATCCGCAATATGCCGCCAAACTGTTTATCCGCAAACTTTCGCCTCCGCGCACGAAAATTACAAAATCTGGAACCAATAGGCGCAAAATATCGCTCTGAATTTTTTTTCTGATTTAATAAACGCCCACGAGCGCACACAAGTCGGCACGTAATCTATAAATTTGTATACATATGCTTGAAAAATGTTTGAAAAATGTTGGAAAGTTGATGTAACGTGCTGGTCAAATTTAATCTAATTCATAAACAGGCTATAACATGGTAGAATCAAGCTTTTTTTACAACGAACTAGCTACAAATTTAAAAATATTTCTCTCTATTGGAAACACTGAATAATTAAACAAAAGGTGTCATCAAAGCTCCAATCGGAAACGCGTCTCAAGGTGTTTGATATTTGGTTTGGCATATTCTGTAACAATGACGTTGTCAATTTATCCATTCAATAGCTTATGGGACCTATAAAGTTTATAGGATGTTGGTGAATACGGGCATAAGACAACTATTTTATGTGTACATTTATTGTATTCTTAGCATGGATACCAATAGAGGGTTGGAAATGGAAGAAAAAAAAACTGCTTCCTTTAATATATAAATAATTGTCGCATATGTACGAGTAAATTCTTGATTTAGTTTCAAACATTAACATCCAATAAAATCAATTGTCGCGTCTACCGACTCTTTCATTTCTCTTTCACTCGACAGTGTAGCAAAATGGGCGTATAAAAGACCTCCAGACTCTTTACAACCACTACAGTAGCTGCACTATCCTCCCCCCATGTGAATTTATTAACCGAATTTAAAGCCACTCGCCCAAACTAAAATCGGAAACTCATTGTCTTCGGTTTCCATTAAAACGCCCGCATTCCATCAGAATGCTATTCCGGGCGCGTTTTGTGTGTGATCCTCGACGACCACCCTTTCATTTTTGCAAGGGGCGCGCACTGGCTGTGCACACACACACACACACACACATACACACATTGGGTCACGATTTGAATTTCAAGTGGCTTAAAATTGAACGGTGTATTCCGCGGCGGTGTATTACGGAGCGAACGTCGACTATATCATATTTTGCCGCTTGTTGTTGAACTTTAAAAGGACGCGGCGTATAATGGGGATACTCAATGGGGTGGCAGTTATAATAAGAAAATATTTTCTTTGAGTTACGTTGACGTTGATATTTAAGTTGGAGAAAATTATATACTACAGTAATCTGTCCAGTGCGGTTGATAGTGTTAAAACTCTTTTAATATCTACATAAATAAGGGCTGAAAGACTTATTTTACAGGATATTTATAGGCCGATGACAGAGATGGAGGAAGTGAGAAGCAGATTATGGTGGAGGTAGAGGATGATATAGGGTAACACAGTAGTGATAGAAAGGTAATACAATATAAAGAGTAGAGAGTACATACAGAAGTAGCTAACACTACAATAAATAAAATACAAGCAGATAAAAAGCTATTGATTTTAAATTTGTGCTGTGCACCCAACGCAACGGTCCCCAGCAGTATTTGTATTTTGTTATTCCCCCACTAAATATAATCTCTATCATGATCCACTCCGTATAATAAGGATTTCATATTTATGGATGGAATTTCATCCGCGAGGTTCAGAACCACGAAAAGATAAGAGGCGAATTTCCAGCGCCGCGTGCGCTCTCTGAAGTCGCCGCCGCATTGCATAAACCGTGAATTTAATATCGCACATATCTACGGGGAGTTTACCGTAAATCTATACACCCGCGGAAAAGACGCGCGCGCGGTTTGCTTGTATATTTATTGAGCCACTACTTAAAGATAACGTAAATATTTATTTGGCGGGGGAAATGCTACCCCGGAAATATAGGTTTCCGGCTTCCTTTATGGTGAGAGAGGGGGACTAATATGTGAGGGCTTGTAAACAAAAACAGAGGGAAATCATACATGGTTGGGGGTTTGTAAATGTATGAGCAAGCATTATGTTTGGTTAATGATTTTATCAGTTTGCTGGTAATTAGTGGTATAACGGCTTTAATAAGGATGAACTAGTTTTGATGAAATTGAATATCTAAAAGGCTTTTACTGTCAAAAGCACATACGGGGGTGATTAATTTTATAAAATAAACAGCTACAACAAAACCAACTAGTACATACAATACCAAGAGTAAACAGTTTGATAAGAGGGTTGGTATCTGAAAGCGGTAGTTGCGTTATTGTTTACTTAATATATAATTAATAATGCAAACAGTTTTTTTTTTAAATTCTCGTTGAAGCAACATTTACATTTGCACCTAAAGCTCTGTCAACATTTGTGAAATATTTACATTTACACTAGCTATAGTTTTCACAGCAATCTTAAATTAAAATTGCATATAATATATATATAACTTCCTTTCAAATGTTCATTTAATAAGTTACCATCAATCTCCATTCATTGTTGCACACCAACAATGTTCATATATTTTCACTGATACATTTTAAAGACTTAGTGCTCTCTCCAGCTGCCATATTTCTTTAGCGCAGCTACTTTATCGAGCAATAAAGCGCTGGGGCGCGCGAGCGGGGCGGTGTTAAACACAGTCGGAATAGGAAATTCAATAAAAAAAACTATACTAAAAATGAGACAATCCGACGAAGGGCGCTAGACAATCAGAGCCCGGGCACAGTGCAAAGTGGATGGCGAACTTTTAACTCGCATGTCCGCCGAGAATGAATTTTAAAAGTTTCCGCCGCGCGGGGACGTAACGAGCGGAATGTGTAACTTAATATTCCGTGAGATACACTTTTACGCGACCGCGGAAATAAAAGGGGCGGCGAGGATAAAATCCGCAAAGTGGACCGGATTAGTTTACCAAACATTACTAGCGCTATATACAAGAGAGCTATAAAGTCAGAAGTAGCAGCACAACAGTATTTTTTACAAACATATATTTATTTAGAACTCTATAAAAAATAGATATCTAATGTATTTTTATGTTATAAATAAGTACATATTTAAATCAAGCGTTTATAATTAGTTTCAACAAATAACAATGTTTGAAATATGTGCATCAAATGTAGACGTTAGGGGTGTTAAGCTAGAAAATTATAAGATCCAACAATACTAGTTATACAAAAATAGTTTTAATTCCATTTGTATAATTCGGAAAATTATAAAATTGCCTCAAATGTATTCATATTTAGTGTCTGCAATATATAGTAGGGTGTGTCAAAAATCGACAATTTTTTAAGAGATGTATAAACAAAACATAGTAGTTTTATTCATCTCCTTTATTTAACATTAATTAATATAAATAGTATAATTAATATAAATCGTTCAAGATAGAAGCCTTATATCGCTGATGATATTATAAGGATGATGACTACATCCCCCCAAAAACTTTTACCGCGCATATAATCCACAATCACAAGTTCCCAATGATAAGCCCACAATGTACTACTCTCGAACATCGCAAGACTCTGCCTTTCTTGCACTATCCGTAGAACATAATATTACAATTAGTTTTACGAGCCCCCATTACACATGATTGCCGTTATTAAACGTTATGACATAATGAATGCGAGTTGCAAAAGTCTTCCACGTGTGCCCTTCGGCCCATCCGAAACTTGGCACCGCATTCATTATTTCGCGCGGCCGCCATCAATCAATGCTCGAACGAAAAAGGCGATTAACTAGGGGGCAAGCCGAGGGAGAAAAAACGGCGAGGCGATAAGCGTGGCGAAAGGATATTAATTACTTACGGATGGGGTAATTACACAACAACAACCGTTCCGGTATGCGGGCTTAATGGAATCTCTCGGAGTTTTTAAATTAAGAAATTATGCCGGCTCGCGGAGCTTTCAAAGTGGGTCTTCAACAAAACCGAGACCGGCATTCATATTTAAATCCTAATTTCCTAGCCCGAGAAGTATCAATAACTGGGGGGTGGGAGCGCGCGAGTTTCAGCCGCGAGATACTTTTGTATTCATAAAAAGTTTGTGCTTAATAACTTGTGCTACAATATTGTTTGAAATTAATCGATGTTTCTAATTATTATCTTCTTTGATTTGATCGAAATTATGCACATATCTACCATTTTGGTAATTTAGATGTGTCTCTAGGTAAATATTGGGTCCCTAAAATGCAAATACAATGAATATTTGTTAAATTTCATCGATGCTTTAAGGTGAACTTAAAAAATAAATTGTGAAATTTGTGCTGGCGAGAGTGCACGTGCTCGTATATCCCAAAGAGGCCTTTGTCTGCGTATAACAACTGGGGGGTTATAATAATAGCCAAGTGTGAGGTTAAGTTGCAGCCGGAAGTTGCAAGGACGAGCACAATAACTCTTGCGAACTGTAATCCATTGTTTTGAGAATTATGTAGATATTGTTACCGTGCGCCACCGGATAATCTGCTGACGGTTTGTTGGAAATGTATTTACAAGTTCAAGAATTGTTCTAATAAGCTAACTAACTTATAGCATCTAATACCAATTGAATTACAGAGAATTTTGAAACACAAACTGGATGAATGACGCTTTCCAAAAATGTAAAACTATATATAACTATATGTAATAGCTCACGAGGAACAAGTTTTACAGCTGAAAAATAGTAAATTTGGTTTGTAGCTGAGTTAACTAATTAATAACTAAAGAAGTTTTAAAAGAAATTGGCTGAAAATTCAAAAAATCATATATAATAAAAAAAACGTCTATCTTTATAAGGCTATCAGCCATGAGGCTTTTCCGCTGGTCAAGGGAGAAGCTCAGAGGAGTTTAATCACCCGGTATTTACCTTAACTTCACAGAAAACCTCTGAAAAACTTTTAAAAGTGATTCGCTTATTATATTTTTATTTTATTAGCATCTCAAAGCAGATTAAATGGGTTATCGAAATCACAAATACACAGCTTTATCTCATTAAAATATAGCTCTACATTTTACTGAAAAATGAGTGAAATTTTATTATATTGTTAAATCATATCCTCGATTTTCATGCAATATATCAAAAACATATTCTATTAAGATAATTAGTTTGTATTGTTATATCAAACTAGATTAATGAGACTATCAAAAAATATAACGCATATAGTTTTACCTTATAAGGAACAAGTTTTACAGCTAACTGAAAAATAGTGAAATATTGTTTCAAGGTGATTTAATTAGTCAATAACTCAAGTATTTTTAATAAGAATTGGCTGAAAATCATCTCAGATGTTCAAAATAATATATATAATACTAATGCAAAATTTCAGACCAATCGCGAGCTTATTTTTTTTTATTACGATTACGATTTTTGACAAAATTAAGCATTTTTTCTATTTTAGTAAATTTTTGCATATAGATTACAACTGATTAGATAAACGTATTTTAAAGAGTTTCAATATATTCAGGCCATTACTTTTTCAGTTATAACTGAAAAACTTCAAAAATTACGCCCATGGTTTTCATTCGATATTTTCAAAAATATATTAAAGACATACATACATATGTTTATTATATTTAATAAATATATGAATGTATCTATTATAAACAGTTTAAATTTTAGTTTTATCTTATATGAAATTAGAGTTAGAGCCTTCTGAAATATATTAAAAATTTGTGAAATTGGACGACATATTTTAAATTTTCAAAAAATTTCAATCGGCTTCAAACTCTGTATTTATATTATATAGGTACTAGTGAATGTATTCTGATTGTTTAAGGTAAAAAATCAGTTAGCTTTTTGGTAATAACTAAAAAAAACTTCAAAAATGATACCTGCAGTTTTCATCGAATATGTATACTACTGATATGTTTTTTTCCATTACTGTAATTGTATCTTAAAATAGATTCATCAAGCACCCAGAAATTTATAAAATGTAGATTTATCTCACCTGTAACTAATTTTATAATTTATTGAAAAAGAGTTGACATTTGTTTGACTGAATAATATTATAAATCATGATCTTAGTTTTCATCTAATTCTTAAGAATTAATACTAGTGAGATATATGTTTTTTTTCATAATCTCAAAATAGATTAAATAGGCTATCGAAATCGGTGTAAAACACAGCTTTATCTCATTAGAATATAAAATAATTCTATGGTTTACCGAAAAATTAGTGAATTTCTATTGTACTGTATAATCATATCATCAATTTTCATCCATTATTTTTAAAATATACACTATTGACATCTTTATTTTCTATTATTATATCAAACTAGTTTAATGAGGCTATCCAAAAATATTACTCACATAGCTTTATCTTATGAGAAACAGCTAACTGAAAAATAGTGAAATATTTATGTAAGTGTGAATCCACCTCGTCGTAATCTACATATCTAGATTAATCTTATTAGATACCCAGCTCAGTGGCCGAGTGGTTAGAGGCGTTGTCCGTCTCGTACTCAGCATTGGGAAGCCTGAGTTCGATCCCCAGCGGGGAGCGAATTTTCGCGAATCACCTTTCACAGTTTTTCAGGGGTTTTCTGTGAAGTTAAGGTAAATACCGGATGATTAAACTCCTCTGAGCTTCTCCCTTGACCGGCAGAAAAGCGTCACGGCTGATAGCCCTATAAAGATAGAAGTTTTTTTTTCTTATTAGATCTCATAAGTTAGTTCAGCTAGTGAGGGTGAATTCACACAATATCTCAAGTGGTTATATACAAAAATGATACAACTAACCCCCTAGGAGGAAAGTTAAACACCATCTGGCGGCACCACATCAATTAGCAATGCACACCCATACGGTTTTCGGCTGTATTAATTAGTCAATAACTCAAGAATTTTTGACAGGAATTAGCAGAAAATCACACCCGATAAATAACATATTTTTTAGAGGTGTTTTTTGTTAAGTTAAAAGCATAAAAGCCTTACGGCTGATAGACCCATACAGTTGATATTTTTTTAATTAATTCGGAAAGTCGTGTGGTGTGATAGAATATCTTGTATAATTAAAATGAATTGTATAATTATAATTAATTGTATAATTAATATGAATTGTTTAATTAATATGAATTGTATAATTAATATGAATTGTAGAATTAATATGAATCATATATATATATATATATATATATATATATATATATATATATATATATATATATATATATAATAATATCTTGAAGGAAGTATTCTGCTGCTCTTTTTTTTTTGATAAACGGTATCAAAAGAAAAAGTCCATTACCGGAATTAACACAAAAACGGCGAACCGCAATATTTGCCCGACGCACAATTTGTTCGTCTTCATGACGAGTGTGTGCGGGCTCAGAAAAAAAAACTGTGATGAATGGATGCTCTTTTTCTCCTCGTGGCACGCGTAACGTTATGCGTACATAATATATGGAAAATCCGCGTGAAAAATAATGGGCGCATGAAAAATGAGAGGGAGCGTGACACGAACGCGACTGGCGTGAAACTATTGAATGAACGGAAGCCGTATATCAATGAAATTAATAGGAATATGCCTGAATATTAGGGATGAAAAAGGTAAAACAGACTAGATTTATAGTAATGCAGAAATTAACAGTTATATGTTAAGCTAGAGAGTAATCTGATTTAGGTTTTACAATGTAACACGCTTAGAAAACCCTTGGTAAGCTTATATGCTAACCTTTATGTAATCTCTTTATGGGATAGAGAGATCTATTTGTAGAGAGAGCTAGGATTCATACAGAAAATGTAGAAATCGTTAATATCTAGAAGTAATTCAAGTTGAATTATATATCAAAGTTGCAATAAGTCTCATATTTATTCAATTATTATAGTTGTATACTGCTAATGTGATCAATTTATTTTTACTTTACGAATAAGAAAGGAAACAAATCGAATTTCTGAATTTTGACTTTTTATTTTTCCTAGATATTATAGTTGAAGTAGACTATTTTTATTTAACATTAATAAATTCGGAAAGTCGCGTTGTCCACATCAGATTTTTATTTTCCAAATACAGCACGGATGTATAAGGAAGATAATGGCAAGATAATGGAAGATAAACGACGTTTTCTAACAAGGATTGTAGAAATATTTGATAACTTTCCTTGAAAAAACTACACTATATGATAGGTATTATTGTCGTGTCGTGTTGAAGATTAATAAAAAATAAAAATATTTTTTTAAGAATTAAATGTAAACGTTCAAAATATACACACATGTACTTAGTACAATAATGACATAGATGGATGGTTATTTGGCATCCATCCTTCAATATGATGCGATCATTGTAGCTTGAACTGAATTAATCCACTGTAACAATATTATAAAGCATCGCATTGAACAACAACGTAATGCGTGTATGTGAGATATGCATGCAAACTAGTGGGCGCGTGAAAATGGATTTACATAAGACTATTGAATAATAGGATTGTATTTATGAATAAATATAATAGGATCTCGCCCATTTCCGCGAGGAGATGGAAAAGGTAAATCGCGTCGCAACGTCTTTATCGCGTGTAGGGTGCACTACGCCATGCACCATTAGGCAAGATCGACGGCGAAGATGGTTTTATTTTAACTCTTTTAGGGGGCGAATAGTTTGTTTTTATTAGTTTTGATGGTGATGAGGTGCATTGTGCAATAAGTGAAGCTTTATCTTTTCCATTTTCCTCCCTTCTAGCCATCTAATAGCTATCAGCTGCCATATATTATTAACAATTTTTATTTTATGCATTCGCCATTATTTATCTTACAGTTTGTGAGTGGTTTTGCGGTGCGCACCGCACCGAGTGGAGCAATAAAAAAGACAAACTGTTTTGCCCAGTGATATTCTTATATTATACTGTACAGGATAGGTATAGGATATCCTGATAATAAAATACAGTGGGAAATGCAATAAATTGTAGCACGTGAATGCGCCGGAAGATATGGAAAAGCATTGTTGGCCCGGACGGTGCACCTGCGGAGCGGATCCTGCACGTCCGAGGGGCACCGTCTATAGTAAGAAAATAATTTGTACAGGAAAACTCATATCCAAAGAAAAAATCTGTGACCACACGATATTCGGAATTAATTAATTAATATTAAATAGAAATTTAAGATATTTCGTACATTTAACATTCGACCATTTTCGCTTATTATCCGCGTGATTTGCGTATACCACTCAACCGCCGACGAAGTCACTTATTGTTGACTACGCGGCGCATTCACCCCAGTTCGCTTTCTTTGCATATTTGCAAATTTGGCCGCGATCCGTTAAGGTCGACAAGACAAGACAATTTCTTGATTCAAAAGTTAGTCAAGATGCGAGACAATCTAAATTGTCTCGTATCATACAGCAAATCATTTGAAATATTGAATTGGATGGTACATCGAATGGAAAAATATAACGCGTTCTATTTGTCAAGAACAAATTGTATGGGAGGAGGACATATAAATTCATTTTCTTGAATAACTTTTGAGCTAAGAAATTGTCTTGTCTAAAACGACCTTTAGGTCGTTTTCCCGTAATATTATTTGCACACATACACAACCAACGCACACGCGCACGCACACGGAAAGAGATCTTTTCTAAAAATAGTCTACTTCAGCTAAAATTAACAATTCGATTTGTTTGTGATATCAATAACTATATCTGCATACTTTTTATCTGCATCCCTCGATACTTAAATAATCCACTCGCAATTATTACTCTTCCATTCATCCTACCCTTATTTCCAAACATCATTATTTTTTTACATTCACTACCAACCTCCTATCAAGGTACCTTTCTATTATTTCCAATATCTTTTCCATCTTTTTCACTCGCTTTGCCAGAAACACTACATCATCCCCAAACGCATCCATACCTTGATTCTTCCTACACAACCCAAACATCATTAATTTTTTACATTCACTACCAACCTCCTCTTATCAAAGTACCTTTCTATTCTTTCCAATATCTTTTCCATATTTTTCACTCGCTTGGCCAAAAATACTACATCATCCGCAAACGCATCCATACCTTGATTCGTCCTGCACAACCCTTCCGGCACACTTCCTAACACCTCATCCCACCTACTTGTGCAAAAACTGAGCAATAGTAGGCTCAGAGGGCAACGTTGTCCTATTCCCACATTCATTCTAAATTTCTCCGAAACTGCATTCACTCTTGTTTTTGTCCACGTCTTATTCTACATCCCTATCGCCTATTCGACCATAATTACTGTTGCCGCCAATTTAATAACTATATCGGCAAAAATGTTATTAAATGAATAAGCATTAAAATTGAAAATTCTGCAATCGTTTTTGTATAGTAATACCAATAAAATAATATTCAATAAGCGTCCCATCTGTTGGGTATACCGTATAATAAATCCTTGCAGGCAGCAAATTTACATAGCAGAGAAAAAGCCGTTTAAAAAATATATGTGAGGCAATTTAAATTAAATGAGCTCCGCAGGGAAATATTGACGGCAGGCACAATGTTATAAATTTATTCGCACACACCGCCAACTCTACAATTTTTCGCCCACCCCAACATATTCCGGGGTCACAAGATCCAATCAGAAATCTGTACAATTGGCCTAGAATAGAATCATCGGACCGACAAGAGAATGGGCCGTGTACTCCTTAGATAAGTGCCGCGATCGCGTTCGCCCCGCACGAAGACTCGCCGCCTCCAAACACCACAATAATACACACGATTTTACAGTCCAACTGGTCGCCGCTATTCCGTACATGTGCCCCCGTAAGCCCAGTTTAACCCAGCACCTTGTAGCGCCCGGCAAACAGCGCCCATTCCCGAACTGCGCGACTGCAGTCGAAATAGGACGCTGAATGCGGCTTAGTCTAATCCGATCCGTTGAAATCTTAAATCAGAAGTTACGGCCCCCCGCATTGTATCGCACCACCCCCGTGTTATTGTCCGCCATCTTGCGTTTACTGGCTGATTTATAGCGACAACGCTAACTGCCGGATTATCTTTAATAATTTCCCGCGGAGATAAAGCGGAATGCGTGAAAAGTGTTTTGCCACAATGTTGGGGGGTAGGTATATGGGCTATAAAATGTTTGGGCGTTTAAAAAGTTTTTAATAGGTTTCGCGTGTGGGGACATAACAACATGTGTATGGAGGTGGAACATTGTGTGGAGAGAATAATTTAACTTTAGGAAACATTTTGAAAATCATCTGCAGTTTTGGCAACAACAAATAATAATTATTATTAGTATCAATTGTGTTTATTAAGTTAAATAATTACATTATACACTAAATTTTAAATTTAAAGAGCTGGCTTCATCCGTGTAGCATCTATTTCTGGCCTTTTAATGGATGTATTTACGGTAAGAACAAATAATAATAATAATAATTTATTGTCTTTATTTAGTAAAATAAATTAAAATATATTAGACACTGTTCAATTTCATTGAATGTATGTATTTATTTAGATGAAACTGTACAATTGTACATGCAGTCCCCAGAAAAGGGTGCGCAGATTGTGAAATAAGTACTCTTAAAACAGTGTATAACTAATAACCACTCGAACGCTCGAATATAAATAGGCAGAAATATTTATTGATTATTAACCCTAGAACCACAACGTGGTGTTGCCGGCGACCGGAGTAATCTTTAATCACAGTTTAACGAAGCAATATTTGTTTTGGCGGGTTGAACTTCTCAGTACCCTCTCAATAATATAATCTCGTTATGAAAAAAGCAAAAGAAAAAAAAACTCAAAGCACATAGTAAATGTGAGCACTGCAATAAAAATATGTATGCTGACCATCGGCTCAGCATTTGTATAGACTGCATATAAAAAAAATATTTTTTACACAAAAATTACAGAATACCCTTATTAAACGTTTGCTATAAAAAATATATTTTTTATATCAATGTTTAGCATTCTAGGAGTTTCACCATGTGTTTTTTTAAGTATGAATATCATAATTAAGTTGTATATTTTTTGTTAAACTAATTTTAAGAATATTACATTTTATGAATTTATTCCTGATTTCTAAAGAATAAAACTACGTAAAAATGAGAATTACATTTATGTTTACTTTAACATAAACAAGATATGGATTTTTGTATAAGGTGCTATACGACGCCACGTTGTTGCTAATTTAACTCCAACTCCACGCTGTGGTTCTAGGATTAAGATTACATCTGTGTTCGAGAACGTACATCAGTATTATTTTTTATTATATTTATTTCCCAATAGCTCCAATTTTCATCTTATAACATTTATAAAATTCCACAATTCAATTTCGTTAATCTATTCAACTCCCTATAGAAATATAATTTTCTACTTTTTATCTCTCGGAATAAAAGCCCTATCACTGGTGCGCGTAATTCTGCTCCGCTACAAAAATAAAAACTACCGACTCCACCTCGCCGGGTAGATCCGCAGCCGGTGTCGGTCAATCACGTTAAGTGCAGTTTCATTAGTCGGAACGCTGGAGCCGAAAGCGAAAACAAAAAAAATGGGGGGGCGCGAGCTCAATTAACGGCACGGCTAGTTCCGATGAGCATGGGGCCGCACCAGTCTGCACGTTTTCGCGATTAAATATTAATCCGAATTTTGGAATTTGCCATTCTCCGGGGAGACGGCGTGCTGATCGTTAATTAATGGTTTACGTAACAGCGCTGCTTGGACACCAATTTAAACTTTGCCGCCACCTGAATGGCGCGCGGGCCTGCGGCGGCAGTTTTATATGTACTTTGTTATAGATGAGTGTGGTTGTAAAGTCTAGTAATCTAGTGCGGGTAAGATGATACAAAGGTAATTCGTCGTGAATACCGAAAAATAAATGGCGGATGCGCCGGGTAGTATTATAATATATTCCGTAAATAATGATTTAGCAAAAATTTGCTGAATAATTTGATTATATTAGGTTCTCGGGACATGAAAATCATAGTTCATAATAATAATAATAATATATTAATTAATAAAATTTAATTAAAATCTGTCTAGAAGTTTGAAAGTGTCCGCGTTATTGGTGCATCCCCGAATTTTCTAAAGAGTTTTCAATCGTATCCCAATGATAGTTATGGTGGAATTATTATTTGGTAATAGTATGGTTAAGAAAACTGAATTCTGAGTATATGATATCTTTGGGGTTAAATACACTAACTAAACCCGTTACCTTTCCATTGATGTATTCTAGAATCATCTAAATAATACTGCGAAGAATTGAGCACATACCTGAAACAAACGAAAATGAAATTAGTAATAAAATAATCATTCTAGGATTCGAGCAATAACTAAGGCTAGATTATAATAAGTTACACCATTACGCCTATTACATAGTATACAAAATTTCAGGAAAGCCCAATGCTATGTTCAAGCAAAATTTCAAATGCAAATTAAAGTACTTTGTTTTTTACTTTACTTAAATAAATATTGCTGCGTATATAGGGCGATTAAGTTTGCATACAGTTGTTGGGAGTGATTTTCAGCCCACATTATTTCTTATCTCCGCTCTCTTGAGAAGGCAAGTAGGTACTCGAACGCATTTCCAAGCAGTACGTATCCAACATCCCAAAATATAACATACTATTTACCTGTTTAGACAAGTATTATATGGTATATTATAGTTTGTGTGTGTGTGTATTTATTGCTAATGCATGCTCCATTACAAAATAATACTACATGTATTTCATTAATTTTAATACTAATTAGGTATCTTAATATCTAATATCTATTTAAACATTGACTGACAATATCTCAAAATCGATGGATTTAATAAAGGATATAAAAGCATATGATTCTTCACTAGATTGGTCTTCATGAGTATATAAGCATGTAGGAAGAAATAAATATGACTATGACTATTTAGCATTTATAGTTGTAACATTTTCCTCAATGTATAACGTATATATATATATATATATATATATATATATATATATATATATATATAAACGTACAGGCTATCCCTGGTCGAAAAAAATTGACACTTGCATTCAAAATTGACAATTTAAAATTAAAACTGGCCGTGTCCGACCAATTTTTGCAAAACTCATAAATAAATGTTTTATCGAATTTAATACTTTAGGGACATCCTCTATATTCTTCTGCTTAAACAAATATGATGTTCGAGTCTTTTCTATGTTTTTTCGGTCAAAATGTTTATTCTTTTTTTATAAGGATAATTCAAACTACAAGCATGGACATATTCAGCTACCACTATTCGCCGCATGAGAGCAGCTAAGGAACTAGAAGATTAGGGCGTAGGGGATGAGATCACTACTTAAAAAATAGAGTTTATGGTCAATATTTTAAAAGGACAGATTGTAATACTGGTGTATAGTATGGGTAGAATAACAGAAAGGTAGTTATGAATAGTAAATAAAAATGGTTAAGGATCCGGGCGATATTATTAAAAACGAAAATTTGTTCAAATATTAATTAATTTATTCTATATTTTATTAATTTATTCTTCTTTAAAATATGTTTAAGAGCCAGCACGTACACCGGAACGTGTACACTTCTTATCGCCCGAAAGTATTTAGGGGCTTTCTTAATCAATATGCAGACAACAAGCGCCGCATTCGTTACCTTGTCGACAGTATCGGCAATTATTTCTTGGATTCACGCCCGAACATCCGTGAGGAATTTGTAAATACTGCAAGGCGTACGGAAATTAATTCCTGTCGCCCGAGGGCGGCAAAGGACCGACAACTAATTGCTGTAGGCCGCTTCCCAATTCATTGCGACTTTAACGAAATTGTGAGTGTAAATAAATTTTATGGTGGGTTGTAAATTGTAAACCTCTTGTTGTTGAAATTAGAAAAAAACAAGAGGCTTTTAAAGAAGAAAACTTTCAACTAAATGCAAATAATGAACAGAGGATATGATAATACAGATATTCACAAATATCGAAAAAAGAACAAGAAAATCAGGACCCAAACCCAAATACATTAAACTGACATGAAATGAACAAGATTAAAATATAAATATCCGCGTATATAACTTTAAGAATGTTGATACTATTAAGTATGTGAGTGTACATATCAGTAGCAGTAATAACAATTTGTATATAAGAAAGCTGCAAATAGATGTTACTATGATGATTTGTATGAATAGCAATTTTTTAATTAAAGATGTTTTTACATACTATAAATTAACTCATTCTGTATCCGTTGTATAATGAGAATTTTTTAATTAAACTAGTGTTACGGCGAGTGCACAATATCAAGTTATTGTATAGGTTTCCTTAAATAGTTTTCATTTGAAAATTGATTCTTCATACCGCGCTGAACGAGTATCACCTAGTATTTTATAATCGGTAAAAAAATATAGTTTAAAACATTGTAGATTTAATAAACCTTTTGTTACTTACAACGGAGATAAAATAACTATCATAACTCGTCTACTATCGTATAATTAGCGCTCTACTCGAGCTCATTACTGCGAATTTAAATTCCGCTAGGATAAAGCCCAACCCGGCGAGTGCGCCCGGTAATTATTCAAAGTGGCTTGACTCTCGATACTGTTATATCTTAATTAAGGGCGCACCTGGAGGTAGAGTGACCCTTGACCCGTGATGGTGGGGAGGGGGTCGGTCGTTGGAACCCTCGTCAGGCGGCGGTCGCCGTGCTCAGAAGGACAACCGACCGCGCGTCTGCGGCCACCGCGCGCTTTGTTTAACTTTACGACGCGCCCCTTTTTGCTACCTGCACCCAAATGAACTGAGGGGGTTTGTTTTCTTGCACGCGCCGTACATCACCTGAGGTTACTTTCAGTGCGATTTAGCCGCTTGGGGGGCGGCAATTAATGGCGAGCACGGCACAAACAGATGCATTTTGCTTGCTGCTCGCGATCTGATTGCAATGCGGCGTAAAGTGAACATTTTGAGTGGCAGTGGGTGGATACGCACGTGAAAATCAAATTTGTGGTGGCTTAAGGCCGGCGGCATTATGTAAAATTCGTATCTTGATTAGAATTGATGATTGAGCCGATACTAATAATTTTTTTATGAACAACGAACCCCATAAAAAAATATGCTAAAAATTAATCTCAGTGCGTTATATTCTTGCTAACATGGAAATAAAATTAGTATCAAGAGTTTTAAATAGATTAGTTATTTTCACAACAATTTTAATTTTTTTAATATACAAGTTCATCATCAAAATTGAAGAAAAAAATCTCTCTCTCTAGCCTTCGTATTTTATTATGGTTGGTATTATACGACTCTTTCATCTGTTTCCTTATGTTTTCTATAGTTTTTCGACATTTCCCATGGTATTTGGAAAGCTCTTTTAAATCGTCGCGCATGCCCTGTGTGTTAACGAGAATATATCAAATTCTAAAAGTCGTTAAACGAACGTTTATATGTAAAAATGTGCAGTGTTTTTAGTCATACAGATTCAGCCTAGACGTTTTTTCCGTAGTTTTTACCATCTTACCGTTTTCAAGCTGTAGCAGTGAGAAAATGTGAATATGATGTTTTTTCCGAGTTTCTATTCGCAATAATAATAAAAAATCAAAATCAAAAAACATCTAATCATAGCGATCGATCAGAAATTGCAACCCCTGTTTTTGTTGAATATAAAAATCGTGTATGCGCTATTTTAATATAGGAATTGTGAAATATTCGTTGCGATAATACAAAATAACTGCAATATTCTATTAAAATCTCGTGCTTTCAGACGATTTTATGTACTAGTGCGTGTTCTTAAAATCGTTATTAACTTGTTAGAAGCGCATTATATTTTATGTTAATACACGCTGTTAAACCGCGAAATTGCGAATGATTAAGCTGCAAGATTTTTATAGCAGCACTGAAAACATGGCGCTATATTCACATATGGCTTTTATGAACACTTGTATCCTTAAAAAGCCGTAAAATAAATATATTCTGGTCCTTTATCGTCCTAAAACACACTCTCAGATGTTCAAATAATGTAATTATTCACTATTATATCATAAAATCAATATATTGGTATGCTGATTTAGGAAACACATACACTATACTTCGCGTAATGAAATAATAGAGTAAAAAAAATGCGTGATGTTAACGTGATTTTTCGAAGCGTCCGGTGGATGAATTTCAAAAACCCGCTTCACACGGGACAGTAGTATAAACGGCATTTGTATGCCTTCATGCAGAAAATCATCCATTAATCTTAGGTTAATTTTGGACGTCTAGAGCTTTAGAGCTGTATTTTATTTATTTGATGGAGTAAAATTATTCACGTTGAGTATATAGGTAAGAGAAACAAACATATTTTGTGGGACACAACCCGTAAGAGAAACAAAAATATTTTGTGGGTTGTGTCCCACAAAATATTTTTGTTTCTCTTACCTGTATACTCAACGTAAATATTTTTTCTCCACGAAATAAATAAAATACAGCTCTAAAGTTCTAGACATCCAAAATTCACTTGAGATTAATGAATAATTTTTAATTTATGTCAATTTTTGAACCCTGTTTTCTCAACTTTATTATTAGGTGAGTTGGTTCCTTTCTGCATAAAATTTAATATTGAAAGAAAATATTAAAACTACTTTCCGTACGTTCAAAATTTGGACCATCCCAGATGGTGGCATGGCAGTGAAATTTATGTCGTTTGATTGGAAATGTAGCCTAGATGGCGGCAAAAATGTCGAGATTGATGCAAATTGAGCCGGTAAAGCCACAGGAATGTTTGAAACTTGGAACATTTTGTTTTATAGCAGACAGAAGTAGCTGGTATAATTTTTTAGGTTGTATATCTATAATATATTTTATTAGGTCAGGTACTTATTCAATCAATATTGATTACAATATAATTTAATACATATGTTGGTGTGCATGCTCCAATTGGCCATCAGTCATAGCCTTTCAGCCGAAACGAAAATTATGTTTAGAATAATTGTATACTAGGTCAGATCTAGTTTTGTTAAATTAAAACTCATACTGGTATTGTTAAAAGAATGATTCGGATTAAAAATAATTTCTTTAACCTTCCGGCATTCGCGCTGTCTCATAGACCCGGAGCATATATATGCTCCGGGTCTATGAGACTGGGTGCGAGTGCGGGGAGACTAAAATGTTCCACCATTCGAATAATAAGGACAAATATACACACACCACTACCATATCTTGATAAATAGAAAACGATGCAAACAATAAAATCAAAAAGGTGGTCGAAGATAAATGTACGCGGAGCATGTGTAATGGACGGACATGAACGGATTGCGCGAACAAGTCATCCCCCGCGGAACAATCGCCTCGGATGCGCCAGCAAATCAACCGTTGGGTAAAATAAACCCCGGGACAAAGTAAACCGATCGACCGCAGGAAGGACGTATACAAACGAACCCGTGGGCGAGGATTTATTTCAAAAGAGACCTCAATCGTAGAACTAATATTCTTTGAATGGATCCACCCCTTCCGCGTGTATGTATACGTACGAATACAAACGTAACGCAGAGAGGAAATTGCTTAAATTTTAATTGGATTTGCGATCGTGATAATAGCTTTGTAGTCGCGGTAGTTTTTCATGATTGGATTAGTGAAACAGCTTGTTTACTTGAAACGAGTTATTTTAGTAATAAATTAGTATGTTGAACATATGTTGTTTATAACATCTGTATTACTAGAAAGGAATTTATAACAGATATAGATAATAAAATATTATGTTCATAATAAACATATGTATAAAAAGATCCTTAAACCAGTTTGAACCTATGGAATTCAACTCTGGGGTTGTGCCAACAAGAGCAATATTCAATTAATCCAGCGATTCCAAAACAATTTCCTAAAGAATATTGTTAATGTTCCTTGGTACTTCAGCAATAGTGACTTTAATCGAAATCACAAAATGGACTTCATTGACCAGACATCACAAATTTCGAAAAAAAAGAGTCATTAATAAGGGATCATTCAACACCTCAACTTCGAAGCTAGCAAGCTCCTTGATAGCGTTAATCTAACGAAAAGACGTAACAGGATTGAACCCTTTGACTTAATTAAGTAAAAAGCTATACATTATACATTAAGTCTATTTAAATTATTACAAATTCAGGAACAATAGTTATTGATACCTTTACTATAAGACATTCAATGGAGGAAACTAATGAGCCATTCACAATAAGCGGGGTAGTGATAAGATAGGGGTAAGCAATATTTTGCATGGCTATAAAAATTCAGACGTTCAGAATTGGCCAGTAATGCTATACGATAATTATGGTAGAGATAAATACCCATGTTCTGTCATAGTTTTACTATGCTACTGTAAACATTTTTATACATGTGTGCAATTTCGCTTACCGCTACGTTACCCCTACCGCGCTTATTGTGAATGGCCCATAAGTCTGAATAAAATAACTCATTGCTCAGTAAGGATCAGATTATAATGGTCATAAATATTATAAAATATAAACTTATACAAAAGGAAGGATTTTTCTGAAGTGGAGGAATTTAATAGATAATACTATTGGATATAGATGCTATATCCAGAAATGGACAACGACAGGCTGATCAAGAAAATATGAAGATTTTTATAATAAAAATACAATATATAAAGGTATATTACAATTGAAAAAATATACAAAAGTGAATAAAAAAACAAGTATATTATCAGTTAGAGCAGTCAAAAAAACATAAAAGTGAAATTGAAGGTGTAAACATTTTCAATCGCACACATGTATCTTAACGCAACGATAACATTTTCCCTTTTGTATATACATCTAAAATCGAGTTTCCTCCCTGTGTAAAATATGATCAAAAGATCTACCCTTCCGCTCGCGTGCGCGCGCGCACTCACACTCAACCACAAAAAAGCGCGTGTGATGGCCGCCTCTCGCCTCCAAACAGACTTCATCAAATTGTTCGCAGTGTAAACTTGGCGGGGGCGGCGTATTCAAAATTGCATCGCCGCGGAGTGTTTGCCGAAGAATCGATTGCTCGCAGGAATATCAAAAGGGGACCGCCCCCCCGCCAGCCCCATCCTCGGCGGCTCGTAACTCAAAATATCACCGCTGATAAATCAGCGTCGTCATTTATCCCCGGGGCCGGCGGTCCGAAAAAATTCAATTAGACCGCGGGAGAGCGCGTTTTTAAGCCCGCCCGTCCCCCACGTTTTATTACATTAGTTTCATCGCGTGTGAAATACTTTTCCGCCCGTGGTCCAGCTAATAATTAATGCGCTTTTATTGAATTAGAGGGGACGTGAAATATTTGCGGGGTGTGCGGCGAAAATAACATTTTTCAGTGACAGTAACGGGTTATAAAGTTATAACGCAATTTATGTCGAGGCGCATACATTTCCTCGATGTACACGCTTTGCCCATTTTCGTTTATATTTTCCAATACTTTTAAACTGATAGAAACTATAAAGTTGCAAACGTCTGGTAAATTATTATGCCCGTCAGTCGTAATATTTTATAGATTAACATCTTTCCAGCCAGCCAGTACTTATTAATCTAGTTTAAAACCAGAAGTACACTATTTATAGACATAAATAAATGCAAACATCTATCAATTGTACTTTGACGAATTGTATTACAGTTGTTTCAAACTAAATAAGTTTTATTGTATATCAAAAATAATTTCTTACTTTTCCAGCAACGAATTAATTTTAGTAAATGCATTATACTGCGCTTACTAAAATTATTATATTGTTATAATCAGTTGCTAGCAAAACAAAATATGGTGGATGCATGTTACACATACTTGTGAATGTGAATGTCGATGAAGAAGATAAATTCAAGACTATAATCTATAATTTATTATGTATGTCTGTTATTATTACATATTTTATACTATTCTAAACAATTGTTTTTATATTTGCTCTTAATTTATTGTTGTTTAGTTTTTTAATCTCTAGAATTAAATATTGAGGTGTGCCCTGCAACAAAATCTTTTAGAGTAAATATTGAGATGTGCCCTGCAACAAAATCTTTTAGAGTAAATATATTGATTTCATATAATGCTGCCTTTTAAACAGAACAAAATACACTGGATAAACCTTATTCCAAACATGGCTGCTGTGCTATAAAATCAAATTATAACCAAAAATCCCCACGAGGCCCCATCACATTATCAGCCATTAGCCGCGCGTGGCTTGATACGCCCCAAAATCAACAATCAAAGCCAGCTATATTAGATAATGTTGTAATCTACAAGACCCCATTGCCCATGCATTACAATGATAAAATTTATATATTAACTGTGACAATTACAGCGCAACAACTTTTAGTAGAAGTAGTACAATGAATTAAATAATAAAATTGAAGTTAGATGCGCTCTAGAGCAATTATGGTTTATTGCCCAATTCAGGTGGTTCGTTTGTTTTCCGCATAATGCTCTGGAAACTTTAAAGAGCGCCAGTATCGAGCTCCCGATAGCATCGCGGCGCGGCAACCCCCGGAAGGGCACATATTCCAGATTAAGCGGCTTTATGGGTGTTTTATGAGTTCTGAAAGGATGCGCGGGGCCCCTCTTTAAATTTAAACCTTATACATACAGCTTTTATTACGAGTGGGGGGGCGGCGGGCGAACTTTAATGTTTATACTTTGATTACCGTACGTACGCTCGCCCCGTCAATTTCCGACGGTTTTACGGCGCACGCACTAATTGCGCGTTGAAAAGTAAACTTTTATTTAGTGCCCCCTCGGGGATGATCAATTCTGGCCCGTTGAGCGGCTGACGGATGGCGGCAGGGGCAGCGGCGGCGCGGGTGTTTTTTAATTCATGATTTTTTTTTTCGCGTGGAAACTATGGGGGCGATAAAAAAGAGGCTTCGCATTCGCGCCGGAATTTATTCGACTCGGACGGCCTGTTTAAATTCATGCTGGTTGAGGCTCGGCTTGGTGGGTTTTGATAAATCGGCTAGTGTGGGGGCTGCCATAATGTTTACGTTTCCTTTTGAGGGAAACACAAACGGGTTCGGTGTGGTCGGTTTCGTGTTTTTGCGAATGCATGTGTATGCTTAGGAGGGAATTTATGGCCTGATATTTAAATGAGTTTATACAGACACTGCGAATATACTTTTAAAATAATTAGAGTTGATTGTCACGACTAAATAAAATTAATAAAAATACCAGCAACGGTCATTGCGACAAAGACTACAGTATTTAATGAATTCATCGATAATATTAAGGAATTATCTTAAAATAATAATTTTATTATTTATTTTTGTTTGTAGGCAGTAAAAACCTCTTTATAACCTGTAAACCTTGTTTGTAAGCCATTTGAAATAGTGAATGGGCATAGTCTGGTTGGTAGGACACACCTACTTTTTCCATAGGATTACACACTTTCTAAGTAGTTTAACCAATTTAACCTTGATGCCCATTATATTTCTATGGTGTACTTACTTTCTTTATATAGAGAAAGTTGCAATACTTTATAAAATATTAAGTTTTCTTCTTGGCGGTTTTAAGAAATTTGTTTTCATTCTCGTTTTGTCTCACACCTATAAGGCACCTTACACAATCAATATTACTGTCAATATTTGAGAATAATGACAGTATTACTGTACGATAATATGTTTAAAATGTTCATTATTCTAAAATATTGACAGAATTACTTATCGTGTAAGGTATATTAATGATGTAATGAAGAGAATACTGATTTTTATATGGATAATTGATTACTTCATAAATATAAAAGGAGTATTGAAGCAAATATTGACTGTACTAGTATTGACAGTATTATTGACCGTGTAAGGTGCCTTTATAACGAACTCTCCCATACAAGTTATTGTTGTATTACCATATAGGCGTACATTGTTAATTTTGTGGCCGCGATATAAATTTTCTCTATCGAGAGAAAATTATATAACGTAAAATATTAAGTTTCCCATATTTTAATTTCCCATATTATTTAGATATTTTAGGTATAATGTATTCGTAATGTATTTATGTAATAAATTATTTAAATGAAAGAAACTAACCAACCGAGCCGAATGTATTTCCCTGACATATCCGCTAATGGTCTGCATGTAACACACAATGGAAGCAGGACAATTTAATTACGGCCACGGCCAACAAAATAAACACAACATGTCATTTCGAGTCTTTGTAAAAAATAGCAATCGGTTTTCCAGTTCGGCCACAAAACGCAAATTAGATCGCGGTGCACATAAATTTGCGTATGGCGGTGCGAGGGTTGGGGGGTTGGGCACGTAAATAAACAGGACAGCCAGCACGTGCGAACACGATCGTAATTTTCGATCTGCATTCGCCCGTAGTGTTTTTTAATGGGAAATTAATATGGCGGGCGCATATTTCATGCTGCATATGAGTGTCGATGAGTTATTGTTTTGTATTCACTTCGTGTGAACATAAATTAATTTTAAAAACTCATATAGAAAAATAATTTAAATCTCTAAAATGGAATGGATGGAATAGTAAAATTCGTGGCGTCATAAATGTCGATTTTGATTTTAGTAGTAGTACTTACTGTATTTATTACAATATTTAACTGGCTAGTGACTTTCGTGTCCTTTCGTAGTATGTTAGCGTATGTGTATGCAAGAGTTAGGAACATCGTCCTCGAGTTTTCTAAACTGTTGTTAATTGTGTACCAATCATAAATTGTACTCGTGCAGGAATTACAGATTCAGCCAAAACCACTATGGTTTTGGCTGAATCTGTAATTCGTAAGCAGGCTTAAAACAGATTTGTAAAAAAAAAAAATTTAAACTAAAAGCCAATATTTATGACCGCACGGTAAAATAACTATGATAAAAATGTGATAATCAATGCAGTGTTTTCATTTTAATAATACAACATACAACTATTTAGCCTATGAGAATGAGAGTGGCGTAAGTCACATTTGATTTGTTTTGAGAAGGTGAAGATTTTACGTTTGCTATTTATGTAAATCGACATAGGCAGTTAGATTTTTATATATGAATAAATTGTTTTCATGTCTGTAACTGCGCATGTCGATTTACATAAATAACGAACGCAAAATCTTCTCCTTTTCAAAACAATTCAAATGTGACTTACACCAATTTCATTCTCACAAGCTCAATTACTAACAAACTTCATAAATATTTTCTTTTGAACTATCATAATCGAAACTAATCTCTTTCATTTCTGGCCCTCCCTCATCTCTGTTTTCGTCTTTTTCATGTGAGCTCACTAAAAAAGCCTCGACCCCACCCCCGCAGAGCGCAATGTATAAAACAAATACATCAGTCGCTGCCGCTCGGCGGATATTCTTAACCCCGCCATAAAAAAATGGCCGGGCATTATGTAACTTCCATTTGCCTAAGAGCTGCATTTGGGGTCTCTCTTACAATGTTAATAAGGGTCGTGGCGTTTGGGACAACTGTAACGCGCACGACGGCCTGAATAAATGAACGCATGAACCCTTATTGACAGGATGAATTAGTGGTGCTGTTCTTTAATCAGCCGACGCGAACACAGAGTCCTGTTAAAACATTCACGAAACGACGACGTAATGAAGAAGAATTTGGCTTTCTATTTCCACTGCTATAGTAGTAGTTGCACGTGCACTGTATTTCCTACTATTTAGTATGATTGTTTCACATATAAAGAGTGTTTCGTTCATTTCCAAGGATCCCTATACCCCCTATACCATAGCTATTTCGGTTTAAAATTATCGAATAATTTCTATTTATGGTCAAAAAATAGATTATGTTTAGTTTGTAGATCTTTGAAAGTTTCATAAACATTTCTGTACTAAAAATACTTTAGAACAATTTTAGTGGAAAAGAGTTGTGTCGCATTTTGAAAATTCTTAAAAAATCCTATGAATTGATTGAATTTTCAAAATGCGACTTTTGCACTAAAATTGCTCTAAACTATTTTTAGTACATAAATGTTTATTAAACTTTCAAAGATCTACAAACTAAACATAGAATGTCAAATATTACTAACAGACTACGCCCGATTATTAGGGGGTTTAACCCACAATCTCACACTGACTAAATTTGGTCAGAACAGTAAGCAGGTATATTTTCAGAGGGCGGTAAGTAATTTTCATCTGAAATGAGGCGGCAAGCGAAATAGTTTGGATACCCACGAGTTACCAGTATGTACATTTAATTAGCGACTATGAACAAACACGCACATCATGTCGGAATTACAAAAAAAAAACATAATAGAGCTTTTCAAATAGCCATTATATGGTCGGACAACAAGTGCGCGCGGGCTCTGTTTGATTATCGAGCTATTTGAAGTTGGCACATCCAATTTAATAGGGTAAACAAGGGACGGGCGCGCGCGGTATTATGCGAAGGCGCTGAAAATTTCAGGACATATTTTCCATGCGCCATAAATATTAAAAAAGGCGCAATTTATTAAAGCGCGATCCGTTTATTTAACCGCCCGTAGGATATGAAAAAAAAAGAAGGAAAATGGCTCTGTCGACAATTTCATTTGCGAACTTAAACCGAGATTAAAACTGCAGCGCACGGTAATTGAAATAAGTGACTGAGGGATGGCGTGGGTTGCTGGTGGTGGTCGCCGCCGGTTTCAAATCCGACTAAAATATTAAAGAAGGGAAACAGGATAACGTTGACGGATTAAAGATGGTAACTTTTTTGTTCGTCTAGAGTGAAACGTTACGGTTGTGAAATAAATAATGATTGAAAATAATACCAGGTTTGTTTTTATGTATAATAATTTATTTGGCCATTTGTAACTCGTATATGGGTATTTTTGGATTTTTGTTTTACTTTTCGAATACAACATTGTTGTATAAGGAAGGTATTGTTATCGCGAAAAAAAAATTCAATTGCTAATTCTGTCTTTTCTTTAACTTTCATGACTAATATAGTAGAAATAGACTAATTTTTGAAAATGTCTGTATGCGTGTGTGTGTGTGTGTTTGTGGATGTATGTATGTCTATGACCAAAAACTCGTATATTTTCCACACTACATATTTTATTGGGAAATACAGACGTGGATGTCACATAGCAATGTAAAAGCAATGCGTGCATATATAGCTATTCAGTTGCTCCCTCCGCGCTAAAGTTTCGGAATTATCATTGCAATTTGTACCTTTGAGACAACTGCAGTCTCTGGATATAGCCTACTAAAGTTACATTATTTAAGTTGATAGTATTACTTATACATTTTATTATATATTATTAATACTCAAATTGTCAGCAACATATGATATGCACTACTATAAAACTCAGAAATATCTAAATCGCTTTCTGATTAGTTTCACTATGCCAAGTTATCAATAATATTAGGCGAGGATTTATGTGGCCGCCGCCCCCACGCTTCCAGTCCGTCTATTAAACGGTCGTTTTTACGGACACGTTCAGCCGTCCCGCTGAGTGTATATAAGAGGGATCCATCTTCTAATATGCGATAAGAATACGGATGCCGAGCCGGATTTGTTTTACACGCGAACGTAAGTGGGGAATATTTGATATCTTCAGGCTGTGAGGGATGCACGGTACGTTCGCGTTATTGCATGCAATAAATATATTGAAACTTTTCTTGTGCGTTTGGAATTCCGTTCGTCTCGCACGCGTTATTTTTTTATCGGCTGATTTAAATTGACATTCATTTTGAGAGTATAAACGGAGGGGTATGAATAGAAAATTTGAGTGGCGGTAGTATATTTAATGTAGATAAAACGAGATGTGGCATAAAAAATGTCGTATAAAAAAATCTATAATTGAGTGTCATGTTTACGTGTCACATAATAAATCATTTATGTGCTATTTGTAGACTGACAGGTATTCAATGGGGGGTACGTACCATGTTTTTTATTTATTAAGTAATATTTTATTCGTAATTTCTATACGTTATAGCTCAAACATTCTTCGACGACTCAATTAGTTTCGCCTGAGCTCTTAGGTCAGTCGAATTAACCAAATCAATCATATTGATATTTTATTGGACATTACGGCCGGGAAGGGTTAATAGAATGATATCGAAATACTAACTCAAAAGAAGTTACGCTAAAGTTGTAATTTGCCACTTTAACCTAACTTCTTTCGAGTTAGTATTACGATATTATATAAAGTGCTGAAATTTCGTGTTTTTTTGCTTTTTCCACTTAATATTAAAATATATAATATATATGACCCGGCTCAGTGGCCGCGTGCTTAGAGGGTTAGTGGGGAACGAATTTTCGCGAAGCAGCTTTTATAGTTTTTTAGATGTTTTCTGTGAAGTTAAGGTAAAAACCGGATGATTAAACTCCTCTGAGCTTCTCCATTGACCGGCGGAAAAACTTCACGGCTGATAACCCTATAAAAACAGAAGTTTAAAAAAAATAAAATATAGACCTTTGGCAAGAGCAACAGCTAATGCATGTTGTAGACAATTAAATTACTTACAATTTAAGCTGGGCAATGACGAGAGTCTGTCAGCGTAGAAGACAGCAGGTATTGTTGATACGCTGAGGAGGAAATTCTCATGGTAATTTTATTAAATTACTATGAGAATTTCCTCGTAGGCGAATCAACAATACCTGCTGTCTTGTATGCTAACTGACTCTCGTCGTTAGTCAGTTTAAATTGTAAGTAATTTAAATGTCTACAATATGCATCTGTTGCTTATATATATATATATATATATATATATATATATATATATATATATTTACGAGTTACTTCCATTCCAAAGCCCTGGTTTGTCCGTTAGAGGTTTAAATCTACCATCACACATCGACAGTTTGAACATATTTTCGTGATAGCATTGGTATCAGAGGTAGAGTTATAAACATTGAGAACAGCAGGGTCAGGGTGCACTATATCCCGAACCCCGGTCTTCAATAATGTATGTAGATTATAAATTGTTAATGTTTGATGTTTTGCTAGTCCTTATACATAAAAATCCGTCCCTAATAAATAATGTACAATGTAATATCATGTTCTACGTGTTTCTTATGATCTTATTTGTCCGCTAGAGGTTTCAATCTACCATCACACATCGACAGTTTAAACATATGTTGGTGATAGCATGTACATTGGTATCAGAGGTAGAGTTATAACATTGGTAACAGCGGGTTCAGAGAGGGTGCCCCATATCCCCAACCCCTGTCTTCAATAATGTATGTAGCGTCTAAATTGTTAATGTTTGATGTTTTACTAGTCCTTGTACCTAAAAATCCGCCCCTAATAAATAATGTACGGGGTAATATCATGTTCTACGTATTTCTTATTGTCTGCTTTGAATATAAACCAGCGGTCGTTTTGAACAAAAGCGTTTCCCCAAATTCACTTAGCCGCCAGAGATTATTTGGGACCGGCGCCAAAAACGGCGCCGTACATTTCACTATACATCATCGATTATTCAACTGCAAATACTAATTAACCCAAAAATCCGTCGAGTTTCAGCATAGCCCGCCCACCGTCTGCTCGGATGTTAATAACAACATTTTCGAGGCGTGATAAATAATAAAAGTAACAAGGTGTATTATATACGATGCGGCGGCGGCGGCGCTTATTAAATAACCCATTCGCATAGAGCACGCAAGTAATGCGCGGCGGCGGCGGCGGCGGGGGGCTCGCAATTTATCATTACACAGTGTCAACGGCAGAACACTCGCGACCGGCGGCTGATCCGGCACTTAACACTGAATAAAATGTAACGGGAGATTAATTAAAAAAACGTATCGCGTGTGTCGCATGTATATGCCGCTCCAAACTGACAACAACGAAAAAATGGGCGAACAGCGGAGGCCTCAATTAATTTTTCTATGCGCTCATCAAGTTGTCAGAGCGGTTTTTTTTTCAGCAGCCAGGAAAAGTGCAATTTTGCACGTTCATCATTTATGTTCGTCGGAAATAATGTATTTCAGACAGGGGTATTGTTAAAAGCTTCTATACTTCTACTGAATTGCATAAATATTAAGCCAGTATTCAACACACCAACTGTTTATAATGTAACATAGGTTGTGTTGCAGTATTACACTAAAGGTACCTACGAAAATATCATCATGATATAAAAATCCTACTAAAACATATATAAGTGTGAATCCACCTCTTAGCCATCTACATATCTAGATTTCGATCTTATTAGATTTCATCAGTGTAGCTAGTGAGGATGAATTTACACAATATCCCAAGTGATTATATACAAAAATGATACAATTAACCCCCCTAGGAGGAAAGTTAAACACCATCTGGCGGCACCACATCAATTATCAATGCATACCCATATGGCAATTGATGTGGTGTCCCCAGATGGCGTTTAACTTTCCTCCTAGGGGGTTAGTTGTATCATTTAAAAATCCTACTATTGCTTTTTTTTGCAGTTTTCTAAATAACAAACAGTTTGTGAACTTTTGATCCTTAATAATTGAATGAAATAAACGGTTCATACGTTTTTAGTAACATGTTTGTATATAAATATATATATATATATATATATATATATATATATATATACACATGAAATAAATTTCAAATAACAACTTTATTCATGTCGATAAATTGTGAAGGATTTTAACATTTTCATTATGTCCCTGCAGTCACAAAACGCGCCTCTGCCCGCATATACTTACACAGATAATTGCATTTTTATTGAACGCCTCCGGCGGCGTCGGCGATGGCGGCGCATTTTTTTGTTTGTCTTGTCGATTGGTTCCGCAAAGCAACGATTTCACGCTCAATATTGTCCTTTAATTAATAAAGTTTCGAAAATGATGTACATTTTGCGTTCGTTAAAAGCCCCACAGACGTTCAAAGCGGTAATTATGTCTAGTAATTTTCCGGCGGATGAACATATTTAGTTTCCAATTATTGTACGTAATAATTTGTGATATTGGACGCGCGTAACCCCGCTATCAGTTTATATATTCACGGAGAGAGTTGAATAATTATGGCAGGATATAGAATACTTTACTATGATGGCAATTATATTCATGTGACTGTATTTAAATTGGTTTGTTTCGATTATATTAGCTGTTTGGTTCTATCAATGAGATTGAATATTTATACCAAACGCAAAATCTTCTCCTTTTCAAAACAATTCAAATGTGACTTATACCATTTTCATTCTCACAGGCTCATATTATGAATATGTTTTCTATAAAAAAATATAGTAACTAGCAACACCGTTTGATGGTATATAAAATTATATATAAAAACTCCACTCGCACAGCCACACAATTATTATTTACCATTACAAAAAAAATTCGAATGGGCCATTCACAATAAGCGCGGTAGGGGTAGCGTAGCGGTAAGCGAAATTGCACACATGTATAAAAATGCAGGCGTTTACAGCAGCGCAGTAAAACTATGACAGAACATAGGTCATTATCTCTACCATAATTATTGCATTGCATTACTGCCCAATTCTGAACGTTTGAATTTTTATAGTCTAGCAAAATATTGCTTACCGCTACCTTACCACTACCGCGCTTATTGTGAATGGCCCATAACTTTATACGACTATCAGTAGTGACGTAATTTGCCAATAAAGATATAAGCTCAGAGAACTTGTAATCATTCGGTATTTGCCTTAAATTCACAAAAAAACCTTTCTTGTTCTTGTGTCGCAGTAACTAAGATTATGATTCTCAAGATGGTTGCCAACCTTCGATCGATTAAGACACTTATCGAATATTGGCGAATTAAAGATATTCTGTTCAACAATATTTTATAAAATTAATTTGTTTTTGCTTATAAGGTACATTACTTATAAATTGTGCCCGCAATAAAATACCCTAAAAAAAATATAAATGACTTTCAAAAGCTGCTTAAAGTTCGGGCAGCGACGGTCGCGTTATTTAACGCTAATACTTCTATCTACTGTAGTTAAAACAAAGTTACGCGACGCAACACCACTGGGGAGTTAATAAACAAGATTATAAATCTTACTTTACTTTTATAACGACGGCGAATCTCGACATATATCATACCCAGTGCGAAGTCACTGCTCTTTTAATTCAACACTAATTGGTAACCGGAACGCGGAGCGAGGATAATTAAGTGCCACAATAAACGGGGGAAATGCGGGGGCCCGGTATCGATGATATGTTTGCTTTTCTGATATCCGATATAACAACTGCGAGGGTTTTGGGGGGAGAGATATGAGATATACTGATGGCCGAATTTATGAGAGGGCCTTTGAGAATTTAATTTTGTCATTTAATACACAATTTGTGAGATATATATATATATATATATATATATATATATATATATATAGTTATTTATATAGTAATTCTCATAATTTACATTATATTACTGTTTTTTTGATCATGACCCAACAGCTTGTTTTGTCCACTTGTCCTGCAGTGGACGAAACAAGCTATTGTATGATGATCACAAAAAACAGTATTATAAAATAAATTCTGAGAATTATTGTGCATCCATTAATCTTTTCCATTGTCTTCGGTAATTTAATATTTTTTATAATAGTGATTAGAAGCTTCCATGCCGTACAATAAGATTGAATATATGTAACAGATCCTCATTCTCAACTATATGCGAATTGCACAGAATTGCACATTGTTCCACATAGTTTTTTTTATTTTTAATTTTGTATATACTATACAAATTATCATTCATGTGTGGACAATATTTGTATTTCATACAAATATCATTAGTTTGTCTTCGAGATAATTTTTTTTAGATACACCTACTGCTATATCCACTACACTTGTGGTGCAGTTAGTGTATATTTAAGACAAATTTGTACCACATACTTGGATATATTACGTTGGATTGATGCAATTAATTGAATATAGAAATCACATATGGTTTCGCAGCGTTATTTAATCATTTATAATATTTTGCTTATATGTTTGTATATAAAAAAGTTTTGTTTTGCTGTATAAGTTTATTCATAAATATAAAGTTAATATCAAGTGAAACAGTGTGTTGTTCACAATATTAAAGTACAGCCGCATCTCGGAAACTGCACAAACTTTTTCGTTAGAATATCGGGACGAATTTCAAACTAGTCGAGCGCAAACCGAATTGACCGGAACTTGTAACTTAATGCCGTTGCCAAACTGTAAGCCGTCGCCCGTTGGCGTTAAACTTCCTAGGTGCACCATAGGGTTTTACAGAGTTCGCATTTTCAGCCACAACATTTTTTATTATAAAGTGCCGACTATTTTGTTTATTTTTATGAGTTAATGTGTATACAAAACTGGGAAGGCGCAGTCGCGTGTGTACGGCCGAATAATTTCCCTGACCTATTTTTAATTCCATCGATTCGGCCCCGGACGGGTTCTGAGGGGGGGTGGCGCGCGCGACATGGGAAAACGGAGGATGCTCACCCCGGCCGTATCACTCGTCTTATCTGCCCTGATCCCGCCGTTTACCCCAATTCTGCAGCAATTCGCGTCTCCCCCTCACAATGCGCCCTGCTTATATAAAACGCTAATAACATACAGACTTTCAAGTTCCAAGCGGAAATAGGAAATGGATTTAATTAAACTAGATACAGAACTGAATTAATCAGTTACAATAAACAAAACTATATAGCTAGTAACAGTATTTACCAGCGATTCTTAATCTAGATGACATTATTAAATTAGATGATGTAAAACATAAAGCCATTCCGCTGAATAAAATAGATTTTTATATCAGTAATAAACTGAATATCTAGGATAAAGTAAGAAATCACATCACACTGGAATCAATGGCAAATCTACATTAGATACGCCCTCAACAACGGTAATATGGGATAGAAATCAATTTACAATTACGTTGACCGACGGATTAATTTACATATTATATATTAAAACACAGGCGGAAAGACCCCTGTATGGGTCGATAGCCAAATAAAGATTGATTATATATATATATATATATATATATATATATATATATAAAGCATCTAGGTATCTACATCAAAGACAATTTCAAATAGGATAGACATATAGAGGAATTAATCAAAAATAGCTCGTAATATAAACAAGTTTATGTAAAATAATTATTTATATAATTAATACAAATACGTAATAATTGTTTAAATAATTATTTTACATAAGCCTGTTAATGTTTCGAGATATTTGTTACTATTTCCTCTATATGTCGATCCCATTTGATTTTTTTTTGATGTAGATGCTTTAGTGGCAGGATGATCACAGGCATCATCCGTCTCATTCTGAGCATTGGTGAGAATGCTTTCGAATCCAGACGGGGCAAATTTTCGCGAATCACCTTGCATAGTTTTTCCAGAGGTTGTCTGTGAAGGTAAGGTATACCGGGAGATTGAACTACTCTGTACTCTGAGCTTCTCCCTTGACCATGAGTTATTATTATATTATTATATTACAGTTATACTTTAATAATCTGTAAAAAGTTGTATGTTGAAATAATATATATATATATATATATATATATATATATATATATATATATATATATGCCTTTTACCTTTCGGTGTAGGCTAATACTGTTGAAATAAACTAAATAAAATAAACAAATATAATACTAATTATTATTTCAGTTTAGGTATGTATTCTAAAGAAAGAATAGTAGAAAACTTCCAGGAACACACTCCTGTTCATTAAACACATAGTAATTGCAGCGATATTAGAATTTTAAACGCATTCGTGTGCCGTTCCATGTAATGTGTGCCTCGTGCAAAGCGGCGGCAAATTAAGCCCTGCAACTGCAAATTTAATTGAATTAAACATATTTAGCGGAACACAACCAGCTGGCATGATGGTAATAAAATAAATATCACTCCGCCCCCGGCATTTATTTCTAATAAACCCACCCCACCGGGCGCGTTTGCATAAAAGTCTTCGCATGCGCCGCCACCTGCCGGGTTAATAACGGTAACTAGTATTCATTGCCGCGGCCTAATGTGCTCGCAGTGGCACGCGGCGGGATTTATAATTATAAATATTAATTAATACCGGTGTGCGCGGGGTTTCATTAAGGTGACAGACGAGCGGGGAATTTTTTTTTTCAGCGTTTCATCGCGAAAAGTTTGATTAAAAGTTTGTTTCCATGGAATTTTTTCTGTCGTCTGAAAATGTTAGAGATGATGAATAATCTCCAGACGAATCATATAATTACTAACACGCCGATGAAATGTAGTGATTACCACCACTTTTTAACGATTGGATGGCCCGGATAGTTGATGCCATTTGTCGGTTGTCGACACTATAGAATAATTCGCGATTTTCTCTCCTAACACTTATATACCCAAAAAATAAGAGCTATGCTGTGCTCTTAATTTTTTATGGGTATATTCTCTGGTATACGTATTCCGAGATAATCCTCTAAAATATCATGGCTAAGGAACTTTTATCTTCTTCATATATTTATATATTCTTCTTCATATATTTATATGTTACATTTATCTATTGGTTATTGAGACTACAGTCGATAAAAGTATTAAGTGATTGGATTTTGGATGTTTCTGAGATACTTGCAGGTTACCCATTCATTTATGTTTATAAAGACATATAATTCGTTAAATTACCTCAACTATTGAGGCTACAGTCAATAAAAGTTCATACATAAGAATACTGTTACAAACATAAAAAATTCAAAAAAGTATTAAATGATTACATTTTCTAAATGTTGGTGATATTTGTATTTACCCTTTTATCTGTATTTACCAACACATATAATTCGTTAAATTATATCAACTATTAAGGCTACTGTCGATAAAAGTTCGTATAAGAATAGTGTTACCTGCACAAAAAAATCAAAAAAGTATTAAATGATGGGATTTTTGATATTTTTGTAGTATTTATATATTACCCATTTATTTAAATTTATAAACACATATAATTCGTTGAATTAGCTCAACTATTGAGGCTACAGTCGATAACAGTTCATATAAGAACACTGTTACCTGCATAAAAATTTCAAAAAAGTATTAAATGATGGGATGTTTGTTATTTTTGAGATATTTATATATTACCCATTTACTTGTATTTAAAAACAGATATAATTCGTTGAATTACCTCAACTATGAGGCTACAGTCGATAAAAGTTCATATAAGAATTCTGTTAACTGCACAAAAAAACATTTAAAAAGTATCAAATGATTGGAATTTGGATATTTCTGAGATATTTTCATATTACCCATTTATTTATGTTTACAAAGACATATAATTCGTTAAATTACCTCAACTATTGAGGCTACAGTCGATAAACGTGCATATAAGAATACTGTTACCAGCATAACAAAATTAAAAAATGTATTAAATGATTAGTTCTTGGATTTTTCAATACATTTATATGTTATAAATTTATCTATATTTATTCAAACATACAATTCGTTAAATTGCCTCAACTATTGAGGCTACAGTCGATAGAAGTTCATATAAGAACACTGTTACCTGCATACAAAATTAAAAAAAGTATTAAATGATGGAATTTTTGATATTTTTGAGATATTTATATATTAGCCATTTATTTATATTTATAAACACATTTAATTCGTTGAATTAGCTCAACTATTGAGGCTACAGTCGATAAAAGTTCATAAGAGAATACTGTTACCTGCATAAAAAAATCAAAAAAGTATTAAATTATGGGATTTTTGATATTTTTGAGATATTTATATATTACCCATTTATTTATATTTATAAACACATTTAATTCGTTGAATTAGCTCAACTATTGAGGCTACAGTCGATAAAAGTTCATATAAGAACACTGTTACCTGCATACAAAATTCAAAAACATATTAAATGATGGGATGTTTAATATTTTTGAGATATTTATATATTACCCATTTGTTTATATCTATAAACAGATATAATTCGCTGAATTAGCTCAACTATTGAGGCTACAGTCGATAAAAGTTCATATAAGAATACTGTTACATGCATAAAAAATTCAAAAAAGTATTAAATGATGGGATTTTTGATATTTTTGGTATATTCATATATTACCCATTTATATATATTTATATACACATATAATTCGTTGAATTACCTCAACTATTGAGTATACGGTCGATAAAAGTTCATATAAGAATTCTGTTAACTGCACACAAAAAAAATTTAAAAAGTATTAAATAATAGGAATTTGGATATTTCTGAGATATTTTCATATTACTCATTTATTTATGTTTAGAAAGACATATAATTCGTTAAATTACCTCAACTATTGAGGCTACAGCCGATAAAAGTTCATATAAGAATATTGTTACCAGCATAATAAAATTAAAAAATGTATTAAATGATTAGTTCTTGAATTTTTTCGAGACATTTATATGTTATAAATTTATTTATATTTATACAATCATACAATTCGCTAAATTGCCTCAACTATTGAGGCTACAATCGATAAAAGTTCATATAAAAATACTGTTATCTGCATAAAAAAATTAAAAAAAGTATTAAATGATGGGATTTTTGATATTTTTGATATATTTATATATTACCCATTTATTTATATTTATAAACACATATAATTCGTTGAATTACCTCAACTATTGAGGCTACAGTCGATAAAAGTTCATATAAGAATTCTGTTAATTGCACACAAAAATTAAAAAGTATCAAATGATTGAAATTTGGATATTTCTGAGATATTTTCATATTACCAATTTGTTTATGATTATAAAGACATATAATTCGTTAAATTACCTCAATTATTGAGGCTACAGCCGATAAAAGTTCATATAAGAATACTGGTACCAGCATAACAAAATTAAAAAATGTATTTAATGATTAGTTCTTGGATTTATATGTGATAAATTTATCTATATTTATACAAACATACAATTCGTTAAATTGCCTCAACTATTGAGGCTACAATCGATAAAAGTTTATATAAAAATAGTGTTACCTAAATAAAAAATTCAAAAAAGTATTAAATGATGAGATTTTTGATATTTTTGATATATTTATGTATTACCCATTTATTTATATTTATAAACACATATAATTCGTTGAATTACCTCAACTATTGAGGCTACAGTCGATTAAAGTTCATATAATAATATTGTTACCAGCATAACAAAATTAAAAAAGGATTAAAAGATTATTTTTTGGAATTTTTTAAATATATTTATATGTTATTCATATATCTATGTTTGTAAAAACATACAATTCGTTAAATTGCCTCAACTGTTGAGGCTATAATCGATATAAGTTATAATATAAAAATACTGTTACCTGCATAAAAAAAATCAAGAAAGTTTTAAACTGGATTTGGGATTTTATTAGACATTTGTATATTACCCATTTATCTGTATTTATAAAGACATATATGTCGTTAAATTATCTCAACTATTGAGGCTATAGTCAATAAAAGTTTATATTTATGCTACCTGAATAACAAATTCAGAAAGTATTAAATGATGGAGTTTTGGATAATCTTAATATATTTATATATTTCCCATTTATCTGTGTTTATAAACACATATAATTCATTAAATTATGATTCAATTTTGGATTTTTTCGAGACATTTATATGTTATACATTTATCTAGTTTATAATAACATATAATTTGTTAAATTACTTCAACTATTGAGGCAACAGTCGATAAAAGTTAAGAATACTGTTACCTGCATAAAAAAAAAATGTAAAAAAGTATCAACTGAGTGGATTTTGGATGTTTCTGAGATATTTCCTTGTTACGCATTTATTTATGTTTACAACGACATATAATTCGTTCAATTACCCCAACTATTGAGGCTACAATCGATAAAATTTTATATAAAAATACTGTTACCAGCATCAAAAATTCAAAAAGTATTAAATGACTGGAATTTGAATTTTTTTGAGACATTTATATGTTATCCATTAATCTATATTTATAAAGACATATAATTCGTTAAATTACCTCAATTATTGAGGCTACAGTCGATAAAAGTTCATATAAGAATACTGATAATAGCATAAAACATTAAAAAAAGTATTAAATGATGAGATTTTGTATATTTTGAGATATTTATATATTACCCATTTATCTGTGTTATAAACACATATAAGTCGTTAAATTACCTCAACTGTTGAGGCTACAGTCGATAAAAGTTCATATAAGTATACTGTAACCAGTATAAAAAAAATCAAAAATGATAATGAAAAATTCATAAGGCAATGGTTTGTACAAACAACAAGGGTACTATTCAGAGCAGTGCAAATAAAGTAATAATAGCCAACATGATCGCCAAAATTCGTTGAACGGAGAGGGTACTTTTCGAAGAGATAAGATAAGGCTCACATTTAAAAATATAGAACTATTTTGTTTCGAACGATACATTTTGTATTTTGCGTTTGGTAGATTAAAAAAAATAATTTGATTAAATAAATCATATTAAATATACGTAATTGTAAATTTGAGTTATTAAAATTCTATTCGAAATAATTTCAACTGCAGTCAATTTGATTGCAATTTGTTGTAAAATGCAAATGTTTCACAAATAATTATTTTCGACCGGGCATTCTGATTCGGCATAATTGAATGGGTTTCCTTGCGTGTCAATTAACGCCGCGCCGCCAATTTTTGCAAATTAATTTGAAATGTTTTTAATAGAATCGGTGTGAATAGTGTCGGCCGGGTTAATCACGGTTGATTGATGATTTTTTCCTCGCGAATTGACGCGTTTGTCTGGCAAAATTGCTACCAAATCAGTTTTTAATTATTACACATTGTCACGTTGAAAGCGTTGTGATTATAGGGGATGAGGGCTGTTAATTCTGTGTGCAGATTTTAATTAATAATAGAAATAAAAAAACTTTGTGCGACATTTATTGACGAAGGCTGTATTTATTTTGTGATTAGCTACTGGATTTACTAGATCTAATAAATGTATGAATCCAGTTTTATATTTTAGTAATCAAAACGGATTTATTTATGGTTTGAAAGCCTTTCCATACAAGGCTTTCTAGGTCCAGAAGGAGATGCTGAAAGTGCTGAGAACATGACGATTATCGATATCAAATAATTGACCGGCTGAAAAGCCTAAAGGCTGATAGTCCTATAAATATAGACTTTTTTATTACTATTGTAAAAAAAAGTCTATCGTTATAGGGCTATCAGCCTTTAGGCTTTTTGTCGGTCAATGAAGAAACTGAGTCAGTTTACGCCCGGTTTCTGCAACGAATCTTAACTAGTTTAAGACCGTCTTAATAATAACACGGTCAAACAAAAATCGGATCTTAAAACGATAAGACGGTCTTACATTGTAAGATCTACATATGTTTGGTGCAACAGAATAAAAATTTAAGACGTGGTTATATATTACACGGGCTTATATAAGACTAGCTCTAAGATTCGTTGGAGAAACCGGGCGTTAATCACCCGGTATTTACCTTAACGTCATAGAAAACTTCTGATAAACTTTAAAAGGTGATTTGCGAAAATGCGCCCAGATGGGGTTTGAAGTCAGGATCCCTAATGCTCAGTACAAGAAGCCTCTAACAACTCGGCAACTGATCTGGGTGCAACAGTAATATTTTATGTAAATTAAGTATTATAATATTGGAAATAATTCTATAAATAAAAAATATAAAACAAAAATTTAATCATACTTATTTACTTACTTAATTAATTTAATCTATTTAAGTCTCCTACACTGAAAGATAAATAAAAAAGTTGCTGGTTACTGAAATTTGTTGATCAAAGCTTTGTTATCTATTCCATTAAATGTTCTTATTTTCTAGTTAATGAATCTGTTAATTACATGTTATCGGTGTAGGTTAACGAAAATGTTTTACCGTTTTTCAACGTTGATGAAGCAAGTGCTGCAGGGAACAGCGAGTTCTTTAACCCGAACGCTCCACATCCCCCAGTAATCAATCACCCAAGACAGCAGCTAGCCTTGTGATTTTATTTCACCCACTAAAATGATCTCACAGAACGAATTGGAATTGATATTACTTTAGTTGGCTACTGTTTTCTTTTTAAGAAAATATGTAGTTTTCGAATTTATATATAATATGTAGAACATAATACATCAAAAAACTAAAGTTATAAAAACAATTAACCGGAATATATAATAATATTTATTTTTTAAGAATTTACTTCGAACATAAAGCTACATGTATAAATACCGAATATTCAATATATTCGATATTTATACATGTAGCCCTTATGTTCGAAGTAAATTCTTAAAAAATAAATATTATTATTCATCCATTAGACATGATGTCGGACGTAACAAACTATAGCTAATGAAATTAATATCGCGCCCGAGGTATTAAAATGACATATTTGTACATGTCCATATTTCCACAGTCAAATTAAGTTTAATAGTGAAATAAACGTACTGGGATACACAAACTAATAACTGATACATCTATCCATCAATCCCCTAAAACGCTAAACTAATTAAATTAATTTAAATTTCCACCCCTCCATGATCAAGCAAGCCTGTCAAACTGCTATGCACCTGTGGAACTAGAACGCTCAATTCCATCAATTCCGATTCGACAATCTCCATAATTCTATGTTTTATATCAAATTCCGGCGGGAAATTTATTTTATTTAGACACGTTTGCAAATAACTACATCACGCGCCGTCATAATTCAATATAACATAATTTCCTATCGATAAATTAGAGCGAATTGATAAATACATTATTTCATGTATTAACATTTGTTTCGCAAAAATAAAACAATAGTAATTTACATAGGAAATGGAGATTGCGAGCATCTCCGGCTCGAAACGGGGAGCTTCTCTTTAAGCCATAAACCAGCGGATGTAAAAGAGCGGTCAAGCTTAACACCGAGATCCTCGGCGCTGCTTCTTTTAATGACTTTTAAATGAGCAGCTTTGTATATGCGCTTTTAAAGTGGCCACGTTTGCAACGAAACTAGTTACATATAACTGCTAATTTATGTAAAGGGATGTTATTGAAGCGGCCGCGTTCTTAACACTCGCGCATAATTAATCCGCGTGAGGGGTGGTGCGGCTTTATTGAATTATTTAATTATTAAGCTCCGCTTAATTTGCGTTTTCGTGATGTATTGCGCATTCAGAGTTGATAGATGGAGAATCGATTTCAAACTTCCCCGACCCCCGCTCTGAAATATAATTAATGAATTATTTACAAATCACCGACGGGCCGACCGAAATTAATTAATCATCGCAGTTTTGGCTGAGTTAATGATTGAAAATGTGTAATCCAATAAACTCACAAACAACTCGTTTAATGTTATGAATGATTTCATTATCACTAGCCATCTTGCAGCAATTAGCCCTGGTCGTGCAATTACGGAGACAATTGGGTTTTTATGTAATTTAATCGCTCCCCGGCAAAAATTACAAAAGTGCAAATTATTGCGGTGGCGGCAGTAGACTGGTGTAATTTCGTTCAAGCCCCACACCACTTTAATGTCGTAATTATCCAAATTGAAATTATACCACGGCCAATTAGTCCGGAAATCTTCTTGGGCTTTTGATGCCTACAGCGCGTTTCACGAAAAGTTATCCGGAATTAAATTCGGCGGCAACTTTTGACGGCGGGCGGGTGGATCTTAATTTCGCTGATAAACTCATCAATGCGACGGGAGTAAAATTGAGGTCGGCCCTTTTCTTCTCATATTTTCTGATTAACATCATTATTTTAATCACGGGTCATTATGGCTGCTTTAATTTACTTGTTATCGGCATTATGTAACGTTTAACGAAATATTCTGTTTCATCTCACCAAATTATATACTGGCATTGATTCAAAATTTTCATTTTAGTTTTTATTTTAAATGGATTTTTGATACAATGAAATTATATAATAATGAATGTATCATTACTTGCTACTTTTATAGACATCAGTGCTGATCAAAGCAGCGAAAAGATTTTAATAAACTAGGCTAGTCAAATAAAGCATCGCCTAATCAACCAAGTAAATCGAAATAAACCCGTTATAATTCACCCCGTCTGAACTATCGCCGTCGGATTTCTCTTTGTATCGACGGCACGGGCAGCGGGCGGGCGTAAAAAAAGGAAGCGCGGACGTGATATAACTCCTGGGTCGATAAATGATGACCCGTTTTTATCCGCATCAAACGGTTTTCATTTCGACGAAATTACGACGCCGGCCGCAAATGTGATTAACTGGCTTGTTTGGGATTCCGGGCGCGCGGTCGGTAGCAGGCCCCCGGGACCTGGGGGACGGCGGGCGGGCGTATCGGCCAACGGAGAGACGGACGCCGCCGCTCCATCATAAGACACCTCATATACCTGAGAGAAATTGCACTCATTTTTATCGCGTGTAATCCCACGTCTCGCATCACAGCTACGTGGAAACGGGCTTAATTATTTAAATACTGAGTTATTACACTAGGTAGGGTGAGAACATTTTTTTTATTCTAGAGTACGGTTAGAGTAGGATTTATATGATATATATATATATATATATATATATATATATATATATATATATATAAAGCATGAGTTACGAGAGTACCCATGTTTCAAAATGTAATAAGTTTGTTAGTGTGTTCTCCTTGTAAAATAATTTCAAACGACCATTGAAATGTTAATAAAATACAAAAAAAATTGTAGTTATTATGTTATATTTTACATAATTCATTATTCCTCTAATATTACGACTTCAATTGCTTGAAATTAGTTATTTGTTAATTTTTATATGGTTTGGTAATCAAACATTGTATGTTCCGCTCTTCCAAGCATAGTTAGGGTGTTTATTAGATAATTATTTAATTTTTTCTTATGGACCATGTGTAATAATCTAACCCCCGTATTCACCAACATTCTATAAATCTGTCAATAGCTATTGAACCCATAAGTATTCGTTATTATAGCAACAATAACTAAATTATCTAGGTAATGTAGTTACTTTAGATTCGCTGTATTGGAAACACTGATAAATCAAAGAAAATAGTCTTAAAAGCTTCAATCACAAGCGCTATTCAAGATGGTAACATTTATTTTGACTATTACTGTCATAATGACAATTTCAATTTATACATTCAATAGCTGGGACCTATAAAGTTTATGGGATGTTGGTGAATACGAGCATAACTAAGCTAACCTTAGCATCACATGTCGATGTGCTTTAAATTGAGTAAATTCGGTTTAGCTAGTTGGACTTTAAATTGAGTAAATTCGGTTTAGCTAGTTGGACCGCCAAAAGGATATATCATCACTGTCACTATTTCATACAGTAATAGTGGTAATAGCTTGTCTTATTGTCAACATCCATTTAATATACAAAGAAAATAATTTCAACGAAATGTTGTTTATAATAGCATAACAATACATCAACCGTCTGTTTGTTACACCAACATCGCCATTAATTAAACAAAAATAATAGTAACCCACCAAACAGTTTTAATTAATTAAGTTTTCCGTTCGCCAACACTGTTTCGTATTAAAACGAAAAATACCATCCTCTGGGGTAAATGAGCGGGGGCCAGTGTATATAATATAAAGTATGATATCGGACGTTGGTGGCGGCGGCGGTTGCCATGTCCCCCGGAATAATCGCCGCGCGCTGCTGAATGTCTGCGCTCGTGTGTGCTTGTGTGGCTAGTGAAGTAGAGATAATTAATGCGCCTCCCAAATAGACAGTGAGACCCATTGAAACTAGCGCCTGCACGGCTAATCTCCATTTGTCACTCGCCTCTAGTGTTGGTTTATAGAATTAGAGAGTAAACAGGGCGGGGTCGGCATTGATTACCTGCACGGGCGTTCTGGATTAGCGGTCATTAGCGGCGCCCGACTTCAGGCCATGCAATCGCCCAAGAAATATCATTCAGCACCCCCCCGTTGCCTGACTTCGCGGGGTGGGTATAAATTGGGGTTAATTGTGCCGTTTGCGTTAAACCGTTACTTAGTTGTGATTAATTTATTGGGGCTCCCCCCACTAACGCCTACGGTGTTTATGTATTTGTATTAATTTGCTGTAATTTTGGAATGATTAACACCATAACAACGAAAGGTTTAATCTGCTATGTTTATTACTTGTAGTGTCATGTGATATTTGTAATTTGAGGTAGTACTGTGGTATTTCTCACCTCTGGCTTTACTGACAATTAAACTAAATTATAATAGCAGGTGTTATAGAGTGACCATAGTAAATTTGTAGAAATTCGCATATTTAAGCGAAAATTCATATTCGCTTTGTTATAAACTCGAGTTATGGTTGTATTACACAAATAATGTAAATTGTAAGGGGTGCAATTTAAAAAACTTTTGGGGACAACGCAATTAATAATCATGAAGTAATTGTATGTATTTCGTCTTTGGAAAAACTACTACTAAACAGCGTTCATATCTTCTAGAATTATATTCCCTTCCCTTCTTCCATTTTTTATATTTTAGAGTCATTCTAAGTCGTTCATAGAATTCTTCGATTGGAAAAACTACTTCATATCTTAGGCTTATAACCTTCGCATTTACGTAACATTATACAAGCATAAGCACCTACATTTGCTCGGTGCTCTCAGATGTAGGTATGCTTGTATAAAGTTATGAATCCAAGATATTAAGTAGTTTTTCCAATCGAAGAATTCTATGAACGACTTATGACCCTAAAATATACAAAAATGGAAGAATAGAATATAATTCTAGACGATATGACCGCTAACGCGGAAGATCGAGAGGTCGAAGATGTAGGGGTGGTTTTGAGTTAGGTGTGAGAAAAGATAAAGACAACCGCATGATAGAATTCTGCCAAAAAATGACATTTAGAATTATCAACACTTATTTCTAACTACAATGGTAAGCCTGGTTGCTTGATTATTACGTTTAGGTACGTGAACTGGGCTATCGATACTTGAGAAATGTTGGAAATAACATCATAAAGAAAAATACAGCCGTGTATAAATTTCAAATTAAATAATCTAGCATACAATATTTATAGGTGAACATCATCAAGAAACACCATGTAAACTTGTTTATATAAATTGTTTACAATGTAGAAATTACAAATTAAATTTTCTTAGTAATTTACTCCTCGTCCTTTCTTCAAGATTCGATATATTTCACCCTCTATAGCCCGCCCAATGTTATCCTCCACGTCGCGATCTTATTCATCAAACTCTCGCTTGAGTGGCGGGCCTAATTTTTTACGTGTCACGCACTTAATAATGTTTTGTGGACGGGGGGAGTGCGAATCAATACACCCTCCTAATCACGTGATTTTGTGTGTAATCGGCTTCCTGACTGGCGTTGTTGATATTAATAACCATTTTCGATACCGTCATTCATTCTTGTATTACGAGAGGCACAATTTGTATTTTATATCGTAGCTCATACGTTTTCGTTTTAATTCTATAATAAATATTTCCTCTTCATTCTAAATTAATAAATTTTCTAATCTTTTTTATTAGAAAATTTATTAATTTAGAATGAAGAGGAAATTTATTATAGAACTAAAACGAAAACGTATGAGCTACGACATAAAATACAAATTGTATCTGTCGTAATACAAGAATGAATGACGGTATCGAAAATGGTTATTAATATCAACAAAGCCAGCCAGGAAGCCGATTACACACGAATGCTTTTTAGAAATATTGGTTGGGATTAGAGAGCGGGGCTGATTCTAATATGTCAGTTGTTAGGGGGGCGGCTGACGACAACTGCTCCATCGCTTTAGGGATTAGTTTAAATTGCAAATGGGAAATTTTAACCATGTTCTACTCCTTTCTAAGTCTAGAGGCGGTCCGTGGCGTAGTGGCCTAAGGTGATGGTCTGTAGCCATTGCGAACCACCAACGTTCCGGTGGTTCGAATCCACCGCTGGCCGGGCAATTTTTGCACAAAGATTTTACCCGGCTAGCAAATCATGGATGTTGTATGAGGTACAATAGGTCCGTGAATGGGGCCGCAGTGCTCACAGCCCAGGGGCGGGGCTGGGCTGTACACACCGTAAAAAGAAAAGTGTTGCTACCTATATAAGTTTTGAACCAGTTGAAACCAATTTAGCCCTGCAGTACGTTTTAGATCGTCGCTCCATCTCATCTGGGGCCGCCCGTCTCTTCTTTTTCGTCCATGACCTTCAGCGAATTCTCGAAACCACACGTTTCGAACATATACGTTTCATTACCTAAGTCGCTCCCTAAAATATGGACAATTCACGATGTGAGCTCGTAAAACTATGGAATTTCGTTTTGCTAGTCCTAAAAAACACTAATAAACCAAAAATCCACCATTGAATGTACTCAAATCGTGAATTGTCCATATTTTGCGGAGGGACTTAAACAGTTAAACGTATACGTTCGAAACGAATGGTTACAAGAATCGCACCCCAGGATAAATGGAGCTGTAAGCTGATTAGCTGAAGGCCATGAACGTAAAAAGAAGCGCCGGTTGGCCCCAGATGAGATAGAGCGACGATCTAAAACGTACTGGAGGACTAAATTGGTATCAACTAACTCAATAGCCTGATCTCTTGCTACATGTCCCACCCGGTTCCATTTCGTGATGGCCATGCGTTTGACCACGTCTTTTCCCTAGTCCAGGTATTTGTTTTACGATCCTTTAGGCCCAATTCACACATAAGCGGCGTCGGGCGGAGGCGCGGTGTAGGCAAGGTGCAGGCGCGAGGTCGCACAGGCGATTGTGATGTCCATATGCAGTGAAGGGGTGGACATTGCACCATATGTTTACATAGAGTCGGCGTGGAAGAGTTGTGCTTCTCGCCTCGCAGCCACCGTGTGTCAGGCGAAGAGGCTAAGACGCGGTGCCGGTATGGTGAGAACACGAGGCAAATGCCTGCGCCTCGTCACCTAAGTGGGCATTGCACCATTTAATTATATAGAGGGGGCGTGAAAGCATCGTGCCTTTCTATATGTGAATTGGGCCTTAGAGTTTTTTCGCCCCCTAGCAGGGGTGGTCAACTTTTGTGTACACTTATTATAGTGTATATATTACAAATTTATAATAATGTATCACGAACAACTTGTCCCAGGCGCAGTCTAAGTGGAAAGGTGAAGATGTGAAATACATACTATTTTATACGATGCGTTTCCATAAGAACTAGGGGTACATAAGCAAAATATATGTTCAAACACACGTATCTACCTTGTGCTTAAGATATGGCGAGCGACCGACCAATATTGGCTGCGCGATCGACCAAAATCGACCGATCGATCACGATCGACTTATTAGCCACCTCTGCTATATAAGGCACCTTACACGGTCAATAATACTGTCCATATTTTAGAATAATGACAGTATTACTGTACGATAATATGTTTAAAATTTTCATTATTCTAAAATATTAACAGAATTACTGATCGTGTAAGGTATAGTAATGATGGAATGAATAGAATACTGATATTTATCCGGATAATTGATTACTTGATAAATATTGAATGAGGATTGAAGCAAATACTGACAGTACCAGGATTGACAGTATTATTTACCGTGTAAGCACTTTGATTTATTTTTATAATATATAAGTAATAAATATTAATTTTAGAAACGACACTACCGTGGATGGAAGTACTTTTATGCTACAATCAACATTTCTACGAAAATCTAAGAAAATGTATTTCTTCCAGCCAGTAATGAAGGTACTATGTACATAAAAACTGTCACGCACATCATAAATATGATTATTAATTACCATTCGAATTAAATTACCACCCCCACCAATAAATAACCATCAATTACCCGCAATCACTGCACACAAAAGCCCTCCACTCCATAAATAATAAAGCCGCGTACAATTTCATCCCCGCGCAAGATCGCGGCCATTATTTTTGCGCGCGCCCACTTAAAAACATCCCTCCGCTAATGCGATATTTTCCCCGCATCGCGGGCTACAAAGAGCCTAATGGAATTACCGCGGCGAGTACCGCGGCTGGACTAATAACATCGATTTGCTGTCGGCGCCGGCGAAAACGATATGTAATAATATTTAGCGAAACGGAGATAATAAGGGCGAGTATGTGAACTGACGGCGGCGGCCCAGATCAATCAATGTTGCGAGTCGGATTTGTTTTGATGCCGGCAAAGAATAATATTTTAGGAACAAGTTGGGATTAGAGAGCGCGGGCCTGATTCTAATATGTCAGTTGTTGTTAGGGGGGCGGCTGACGACGACTGCTCCGTCGCTTTAGGGATTAGTTTAAATTGCAAATGGGAAATGATTTAATGTACGAAAGCAAGATTTAATCTTATTTGTAGGGAAGAGGTTCCATCAGAACGGAAATTATTATTGAGGATAAAACTTATGATCTCTTATTTGAAAATATGTATTGTTGATAAGAATTAATTGTACTTTGACTATTATTATTTATTATTTATTTACTTACTATGTTTTGAATATACATAACAGAACATAGTTATACAAGATAGTATAATAGAGGTTTCAGGTCAGATGTTACAGACGTTATTATAGGTGCACTCAACTGGTTATTATAAGTGAAAACAGATAAAACTTTTTAAATTTAGTGAATTTTGCATTGCGGGGGTAAAGGTTAATTATATTCTGAATTACTTTATCCAGTAAGTTTTTTGATGTATTTAATGTATTAGTAAATGTACCGCCCTATTAGCGTTTCAGTTTAGACATCACTTCCTATGATGTCAATATGTTAGACCAGCACGCAAAAATGATAGGAATTTCACGCTATTTGGACAACAATTGAAGAATTATTAAGATTTATCAACCAGCAGGGGGAGTACATAGGACAAGAAATTTTAAACATTATTAAATATAGGTCAAAATCCCTTGAAAATTTCTCCTTGTATGTCAATAAGTTAGACCAGTAGGCATAAATGATAGAAATTTCACGCGAACAAAAATAGAAGAATTTTTAAGAATTATCAACCAGAAGGGGGGATCACAATATCACAACATGTCTTAAAATTTATATGGTGTGGGCACCACACGAATTTTGTAATTACATGACCTATTTAATTTTCGACATTTTCAATTTTTTTAAACATTTTTGACGATTTTTTTTAGAAAACATCCCTAGTCGCAATATTTCTTTAAAAATATCTGATGTCGGCACCACACGAATTTTCTAATAACATGACCTGTTTAATTTTCGTCATTTTCAACGTTTTCTACTTTTTTATACAAATTTTTTGACAATTTTTTTAGAAAACTCGACATTTGAACATTTCGACATATTTGGATTTGGATTTCGACATTTCTTTACATTTCCCAATTTTTTCCACATTCTCTCCCTTTTTTTCACATTTTCTCACATATCCTCATTTCATAGTTCGGCTATTTTAGGCATAAAACGTAAAGCAAATTGTTTTTTTTTTCTCTAAATTGTTAACAACATACCTTCCTTCTAGTGTAGTTTTTTTTTCCTGGAAAGTTATCATATTTTCACAATCTTATAATAAATATGTTAGACCAGCAGGCAAAAATGATAGGAATTTCACGCGGACAAAAATTGAAGAATTTTTAAGAATTATCAACCAGTAGGGGGATCACAATATCACAATATGTCTTAAAATGTATCTGGTGTGGGCAGCACACGAATTTTCTAATTACTTGACCTATTTAATTTTCGACATTTTCAATTTTTTTAAACATTTTTGACAAATTTTGGACGATTTTTTTTTGAAAACATCCCTAACGTAATATTTCTTAAAAAATATCTAGTGTGGGCACCACTCGAATTTTCTAATTACATGACCTGTTTCATTTTCTACATTGTCAACTTTTTCTACATTTTTAAACATTTTTGACAATTTTTTTTAGAAAACTCCACAGTTGTACATTTTGACATTTCCTAATGTTTTCCACTTTTTCTCCCTTTTTCTCACATTTTTTCACATTTTCCCATTTTCTAGTTCGGCTATTTTAGGCATAAAATGTAAAGCAAATTGTTTTCTTGTTCTCTCTAAATTGTTAGCAACATACCTTCCTTCTAGTGTAGTTTTTTTCCCGGAAAGTTATCATGTTTTCACCAATTTTAGTTCGAAAACGTGAAGACGTTTTTGTTAAAACAATATCTTTACATCAGTGATGTATTCGAAAAGTAATAATAATAGAAGAACAATACATTAACATCATTCGTGAAATATAAATATATAGACATGATCGCAGTGTTTAAACTCTACACAAAAATGCTATATAATTCCTCAGCCAATTGCACATAATCAGAGTTAAGAAATTAACTAACAAAACCCATTCCATTAATTGTTAAATCCAATAGTCCTCGGTAACTTTTTCCTACCACTTTTTACCCGGTCCGGTGATTAATAACGCGGGCGGCGGATGTAATTTATACCGAGGGGGTGGGTGAAAGAGAGCGCGGCCGGAGAGATTAGGAACACGGCGGCGCGGCGTGTTAACGAGGGAAAAGCGGCGTGTCAAAAAATTGTCGCTGATTAAGGAGCCCCCCCTGAAACAGTTAATGGTCGACTGTGGTGCGTGAGGAGTCTCTAACGTGCCGCAGATGGAAAATAATAGGCGCTCATTTATACCGGTTGTGTGTTCGAAGGGTTATTATAGGTTTGATTTTATTTTTGTCTGCGAAAAATACGTCCTTTGAGAGTCGAGTATCGTACGTTTGAAATGGATGGCAATTTATTGTATAGTATGTAAACACAGAGGGAAATTGCGTTTATTTTTTACTGATATGAGATATGAAAGGAAGTAGCTGTGTTGGAATTGTTTTATTAAAAACATCCTTGTTATTTTAATAGATATGAAAATATGTATGATTAATTTATAAATGTAGGTTCGGTTTCTGCTCTAGAGCATTAATATAATCAAACGTCTTAATGTAATAGAACTTTGTTAAATTTTGATCATGCAACCTAAATTTAATTTGAAACAAGATTTATTTTTTGATTACATTTAATATTATTATTATATATATATATATATATGTTATATTATTATTGTATTTTTTAAGAGTTAGGCCCGTATAATAAAGATTACTATTATTACTTACTCGGTCAACAGTCATCTGCATATGATTATGATATTTTCTTACCTGCAAATAAAGAGCACAAATTAGTATTTTATAAAGTAATTTGCTTTCATTTTTTACATAGTAACGTCTTCGTTATTTCCACAGAGGGAAAGCGCATTAAAACATCAGCTAAATGCTTTCCACCGTGAAATATCTGCTACAGTTGCAACGTAAACATATTTCGTTGCTAGAGCGACTTCCTGAACCTACTCAGACTTTGATGCATTTGTACGCTTTGTGTAATAAATAAATAACAATAGGGGTGTTCTTTGTGCCGCGTTCTCATTCTTTTGGCCTACAGGGGGTGCGCGTTAAATATTAACGGGAACATATAAACTTTCTTTTTTCGTAGGTTACCGTGTACGTAATGGCAAGCTTTTAGTAGCATGCAAAACAAAATGCTACATGCGCTTGGAGCTTTTTTCGCAGAATTTATTTTCTCTATTAATTTTTATCTAGTATGCTCGATACTGTAAGAACAAAAAAAATCTTTTATTTGGCATAACCGTCCGAAGATTCCCTTCTACAAAATTCCCCCAATAAACAATACTCAATACAGAAAAACAGACAAAAGTAAAAATAAAATTTAACATAAAATATTCGGTTATATGCCATCTTCCTACACACTAGACCCCATTTGCCCTCGCTAATTTCCTCACCTACGTCAGCCTCATGCATATTTTCAAGCCTTTCTATTTCCATTCCATCCTCTCCTAACCAGTCATTCAGTTTTCTAATAGATCCCATTTGCCGTCGCCAATTTCCTCTCCCACGTTAGCCTCCTTCAGATTTTCACGCCTTACCATTTTCATTCAAACCTCTCCTAACCAGTCATTCAGCTTTCAGCAATCTCCAACCCACTCTGGTTTCACTCCCTCATATTATTTGCCATCACCTGTCGCTCCCCTCACTACACAGCGCACACGCGGTGTACCCTAGCCCCATCCACACTTTCCTTCCTCTCCCTTCCGACCTACACTTCGTTCTTGCCATACACACTTTGTCCTCCCTACTCCACTCTCCCCTGACTAAATATCTCGGGAGTTTTCCCCTGCACTATAAGGGCAATATTCAATTCCAAATTGTACACAACTATTAAAGAAAAATTCCTTGATTTAAGCTATTAGTTTCATGAATATGAATAAACTTCTCTATATATGTATATGAAAAAATCAAGATGTCTTTTGAAAACTCTTCGAAAATACAATTTATAAAATAGAAATTCCTAATTGCACAAACTTATTGGGAAAAAACATGTTTTTAATATATTGTTTCATGTACTACAAGTAAATAAAAAAACTATAAAAAGATTATATGAAAAAAAATAAGTCGTATTTTGAAAATTCTTCAAATATTCAATTTATATAGAAGCAATCCCAAATTGTTCACAAATTATTACTAAATATATTTTTAGCAAATGCTGTATGTTTCATGTATAGTTAGGAACTCGAACTAGAGTTGTAATTATAATAGAGACATTTTAATCAAATGTATACGTATATGAAAAAAAAATTATAAAATCCCAGATTGTGCATAGTTATTAATATATTAATATATGAACCAAGATTCGTAAATATTTATCAGCTAAAACTATAGCTAGAGTAGTTTTAATTCAACTTATATGTGAAAAAGTCGTCATAATTTGAAAAATCTTCATAAATTCATTAACAAAATAGCAATCCAAAATTGTATATATGGAAAAAGTCGTCATAATTTGAAAAATCTTATAAAATAGCATTCCCAAATTTTAGATAGTAATGAATTTCTTATTTTTGATTTTATGACAATATAAACTCACCTACATATATAATTGTTAGAATGAATGATGAACAGTAAACAGGGGTGGTAAATCAGCTATAATATAAGCTGTATAATGCCACAAATTATAGTATCGACCATAATAATTGTATTGAGAATACTAGAGCAAGATTTTTATTGGCACTGCTATAACGATACACTAAGTATATGAAATGTTATAAATATCAATAAATTCGATACTCAAATGATCTGAATATTAATTATTTTATTACAATTTTTTGAATATAAAATAGTTTTAGAAAAGTGAGCTAATTGGTTAATAATTGAAGAAAATCATCAAGTTATACATAGTTTTGTAGATTAATAAATAGCTAATATAAAACTGTCTTTACAATTCTTGAACACCTAAAATATGATTTATTACAATGTTTTGAAAATAAAATGTTTTTTTAGAAAAATGACATGACTTGAATTTTTCGTCGCTAATTAGTTAATAATTCCAGAAAATAATCAAGTCATACATAGTTTTGTACCCTAATATATAGCTAATATAAAACTGTTTCTATAATTCTTGAAATCCTAAAATATGATTTTTTACAATTTTTTTAATATAAAATACTTTTAGAAAAGTGACATAACTTGAACTTTTCGTCGCTAATTAGTTAATAATTCCAAAAAATAATCATGTTATATATCGTTCTGTAGCTTAATATATAGCTAATACAAAACTGTCTTTATAATTCTTGAAATCCTAAAACATGATTTATTACAATTTTTTGAATACAAAATGATTTTAGAAAAGTGACATGACTTGAACTTTTCGTCGCTAATTAGTTAATAATTCTAAAAAATAATCAAGTTGTACATCATTCTGTGCTTAATATATAGCTAATACAAAACTGTCTTTATAATTCCTGAAATCCTAAAACATGATTTATTACAATTTTTTGAATATAAAATGATTTTAGGAAAGTGGAATGACTTGAACTTTTCGTCGTTAATTAGGTAATAATTAAAAATAAAATCAAGTTATACATCGTTTTGTAGCTTAATATATAGCTAATATTATACTGTCTTTGTAATTCTTGAAATCTTAAAACATGTTTTTTTACAATTTTTTTAATATAAAATGTTTTTAGAAAAGTGACATGACTTGAACTTTTCGGTGCTAATCAGTTAATTATTCCAAAACATAATCAAGTTATACATCGTTCTGTAGCTTAATAAATAGCTAATACAAAAATGTCTTTATAATTCTTGAAATCCTAAAATATGATATATTACAATTTTTTGAATATAAAATGATTTTAGAAAAGTGACATGACTTGAACTATTCGTCGCGAATTAGTTAATAATTTTGAAAAATAATCAAATTATACATCGATCTGTAGCTTAATAAATAACTAATAAAAAACTGTCTTTATAATTCTTGAAATTCTAAAACATGATTTATTACAATTTTTTTAATATAAAATGATTTTAGAAAAGTGACATAACTTGAACTTTTCGTCGCTAATTAGTTAATAATTCCAAAAAATAATCAAGTTATACATCGTTCTGTAGCTTGATATATAGCTAATACAAAACTGTCTTTATAATTCTTCAAATCCTACAACATGATTTATTACAATTTTTTTAATATAAAATGATTTTAGAAAAGTGACATGACTTGTAATAATTCAAAAAATATAATCAAGTTATATATATAGTTTTAATAAAAAAGAAGTATATCAGTTATTAACCTTGTTGCCCATTAATAGTTAAGTATCCTTCGCCCAATTCATTTATAACCCGGATTATTAAAGATGTATATTATTTCACCCATTAAAATATGTATTACATTTCGCATGTGTAGCGCTAGAATTAAACAATAACAATCAAATGCGACGGTCTACTCACGAGTGACATGTTGGTAGTCATCGCAGAGTTGAACAAAACTATTTTTTGCTGCACGCCAACATGTACAGGTGGGCTATTTTTACTGGCTTATCTATAAACGAGTGAGCTAGCGAATGGTATTGCAATACCGGTTTTATTTATAATAATATCAGTGTAATAAAAAACAGCGAAATCGCAAATAAATGTGCGGCACTGGACTGGAGAGTATAAGAATATGCCCAACTACATTAAATTAACATAAAGATATTAAGTGAGATAAAAACATAATTCTAAATCTTAATATATTTACGTTATGTTAATGTATTTCGCTTACCAAGAGAGATGTGCAATTATGTTTTTTTTATATCAGTAATATATTTAGGTTATATTTAACTTATTGCTCGTGCACTTGTTCTCTCCTGTCCGTTGCTGATAATCAAACAGAAGGCTCCGTCAAGGTTGCTGATGCATGGAATTCATTATAGATAACTGAGTACTTGTACCAAGATCTAAATATGGTCCTATTCGTTGCTGATAATCACACCGAAGGCTCAAGAATATTAATGTACTAATGTACTAAATTATACTTGTATCAAGATCTAAATATGGGTCTGCTTTTGTTATAATTATAAATAAATTCAAAGTAATACTAATAATTACATAAATACATAAATACAACTATATGTTAATGTACTAATGTACTAAATGATACTTGTAATAAGATCTAAATATGGTTCTGCTTTTGTTATTATTATAAATAAATTCAAAGTAATACTTATAATTACATAAATAGTAGTAGTAACTGTATTTCTTACAATTCTGTAAGTTGTTATCAGATCCTTCGTGTGTTAGTGTATATGTATGTGTTAGTGTATATGTATGCGAGTGTGTTATGATTTGCGACTACATAAAATCGTCCCCGAGATTTGTTTATATAAAAATATTATAATCAAATATTCCTTGTTTTGAAATAAAGTATCATAAAAAAAATTACGGTGTACCTTATGCTCGTTGTGCAGGGAACTCTCTCCTTCAATTAATAGGTAGCCCGGATAATAAAGATGTTTAATATTTCACCCATTACATGATGTATAACATTTCACAAATGCGGCACTAGAATTAAACTGCAACAATCGGACGCGACGGATCACTCACAACTGACCGAAATTGCAATGTCATTGCAGAGTTGAACAAAACAAGTTTTTGCTGCACGCCGACCGCTATTTTTACGCGCTTATCTATAAACGAGTCACTGCTGGCGAATAATAATCCGATGCCAGTTTTATTTAAAATAAATTACATTACATTATTTTACTGACTCCTGGTCACCGATTACGGCTTAAACTAAAATTAATATTAGGGCAATTAATGAATGTACACCTCGTCATCATAATGTTCTAATATCTATTAATGAATTAACATTATTGTTTGGCACTCGCATTGTAATCCCGTTTGAAAATATGACAAAAGTTTGGACCACTCTGAAACTATTCGAAATTAGTTCCCTTTGAAAGGTGTTCCACGCGATTCCGGCTCCGAAAACTCTAATTAGTTCGCACTCACCGGTCTTAAACGCAATCAGAATTACCGAGTAAAGCACCATGTTCACACTTATTCATGCCACTGGCTACGCAGGCGGTGAACCGATAAAAAAAACGCAGCAATTTATCATGAATAATAAAATATAGCAACAAAGTTTTTAGCGGCAAGATATACGACCGGCGCCGACGCGATCAATCAAAACTTCTTTTCACGCCGCACGGTGGAAAAGTCCCAACTATATGTTTAAGCGATTCGCCCAGCTAAATGCATGCGCGAATTTAGGGAAATAATAAATCGCCACTTCCACAACAGGCGTCGATATTTTTGACCCCGTTCCGGGCATAGTAAACAGATGTACATTTTTTTGTGCGCGCTCGTGTAAAATGCAGGCCCCCCCAAATATTTTGCATATTTTTTTTTTTGGCCCGCTCCCCGGGGACACATCGACGACTTAAACATATAAACATAAAACAAATTTATCGCGACCGTTTCTGATGCATAAAATTCGATTGGGCGCGCGAGCAACGGTCCAGGAACAGAAAAGGGCGAAAAGAGGAATAACGCGAGCGGCGATGGATGGAATGGGTATTGTAATGTAATTAAATTTGTGAGGGCGATTTATTGTTGCAATTCTCTACGATGTCACCGAATTCGAATTTTTTCACTAGGTTTATTTAAAAATGATATATATATATATATATATATATATATATATATATATATATATATATATACGAAATGATCCTCCTATTGCAAGCATACTATCATGAGCAAAGCCTAGATTAACAAATAGTTAATGTAATAACGGGCATAAGTACTCCCACTAGGTAACTCTATTCATAGGGATGGTTTTAAAATTTTTTCTAGAAATGGCCCTAGCTCTACCCGGATTGAGTATCGAATAGCTTAAAAAGTACTAAACCATTATTGTTATTATATTTGTGCTATCAGCAAATTTGCGGTGTGTTGGGGGTAAATGAACCGGGAATTGGCAATTGTTTGTGGAAAACTGCGTTATCAACTTCTAGCTAAGTGCACATTAGGTGGCTGCGTATCCGAGAGACTCACTCGGCGTATTTTCCCCGTGCGATATTCTCCGTGGAAATAAAAAGAACAATAAAAGCGGTAACGGCAAACATACAGGGAGATACAGATAATATGCTTCACGATCTATTACGGTTAGTGCCGGCGGTAGGTTTACACTCTTGTGTTAATGACAAAAACGTAGTTACAAGGGATGCGCGCCGAGGCCAATTAGAACGGAGATACAATGGGAATTTAAAGAGTTTGATTATATAGTCGGAAATTACGAAATTTACTTTCGCATTATAAAATTTAATTATCTATACAATTCCATACAGGTTCATATATATATAGATTTTGATTTTCTAGAGTTACACTGACATTCCCCCTTTCTGCCTTGTACTCTTCAAATACAGTAACAACTGTTACTACCATATGTATCTGAATGTGTGTTTATTCCGCATTTATATTATTTTCACCTGTATTAAATCAAGCAGACTTACGATAACAATTTGTATGCGGCGGCAGGTGCACGAATTATTATTTATGTTTGAGCCCCTCTGTGGCGTACAACACAAAGTTTCTAAGCGACTTCGGCGGATGCGCGGAATGAATAATGGTAACGTCGGAAACTATGCAAATTCAACGTCACTTATGACAGCATTAGATGCTGAAACGTTGATCAATTGTTGGATTATTTCCCTGTCACTGGCTCATTAGCACCGATCGGTGGACAACGCTGACAGGGTTAAATATCACCCCAAGCTTAAAGGTTAAAGGATTATCTGTTGAATATAGTGTACAAATTATAATTACTCTAATTTTAATTCATAAATGTTAAAATCGGTGTCATTACATATTTAAATATAATATAAATATAATAAATATAATGTAAGGTGCTTTCGTTTAACCGCCCCGTGGTGTGTTGTATCGCTCGAAGTTTTGCGATCATGCATGGTTGTAAGAGACTAGGTAAAATTATGCGCACCGGGAGCGACAAATAGAACAAGAAACAAGACGTCCGGAGCAGCAAATAGTGATAAACGAAAACAGCTATAGTACGATATTTTATCTATTATATGTGTGAGTATGTTTATTTGGTTTCATAAGTGTTAGGAGTTGGTGTCGTTAATTGTATCCCAACGAGAAATGGTACCGACTAACAGAATAGTAATTATTGAGGTTTATGAAAAAATCTTACACAAGTCAGCAATATAAAATAAAGTAAACAATTAAGTACATGTATGCTGGTTTTGTTTTTTGTAATGCTGTAATTAGAGTTATTTTGGTATTTGGTCAAAAAAGCTTCGAGGATATTATAAAATGCCCTTTACAACGTTTCGCGCAAATTCTGCTCTTCTTTACGTTGTAAAGAATAAAGGGCATTTTATAACATCCTCGAAGCTTTTTTGACATACCAAAACAACTCTAATTAAAATAAAATTAATTCCGGTCACTAATTAAACTAAAAAAAACTATTTTGTATGTCGTTCTGTAAATGACTGTAAGTCTATAGGTAGAATAATAAATCTATTATTATTATTATAATGTAGAAATTAATCCACTTCTAGTCTAAGATTTTATGTTTAATTTTCAAGTTTCATTCGCAAATGTTCTACTATCATAATGTTAGATGGAAATTAAAGATACACTTTATTTTATTTTATTTTGAATTTTTTACAGTTTCTTTGGAAACACATTTTAATAATTTAATATTATTTACGTAAAAGTCATTCAGTTCTTAGTTCGTAGAGCCTGATTCAGAATTAGGTTTGACTTCTGATTAAAAAAAACAGCAGAAAATTTATATTAGTCACTTTTAGCATAACTTTATTTTTGCAACTTTAAATAAATTATAATTTATGGGTATATTCATCATTCTCTTAATGCATTAATTTCTTACTCTAACTTTCTTCATATTCCACACGATCTCTGAAGTGGAGCCATTTGCACCGCTAAATGATCCTTTATGTGCCTTCGTCCACACTTCTTAGTAGTAGAAAGTACATGACAACCAATGGATGTTGTCATGTTCTTACTATTTGCATTATTGATAATAAGTTTTCGATTGCCAGGTATTTGTACCACCATAGAAATTCAAACTATGGAACATTCGTCTATGTAACATTTTTATATTCAAAATAAGAACATTTTCAATTTTTAGTTAATTCTGTAAGACGTTATATAAAACATAGATTTATGTTTTACTAAAGACATCATTTACTATTATTATATGACCATTAGAATCTCATTCCAGAATAGATAATAAACCAGAAATTAAATGTTTGGAACAACCATAACCCCAAACAGCCCATAAAACGAATCGAGCAATTTCACGACCCCCGCCATTAGATTCATAATTCTAATACATCATGCGATCATCCGTCCCCAGCTCATTTCGCACGAAACGATTTTTGTCATGCAACGTCCGGAATTAATTAGTTTCAATTATTGCGGGCGATTAATAACGGGGGCGCGGAGGAACGTAAATATTCATCGTGCGCGCCCCGCGGAAAGTCGTGTTCGCAAACGGGGGCGCATACAAATTGGTTAATCTTCCGAGCGAGCGTCCGCAATGAATGAAACAATCCATCATGGATCGGCTCGCTGCCGCCGCCGCCGCCGCCACCCCGCGCTGCACGCACGCACATGTATGTCAGCGAGCCGGCTTTTATTGAATCATCCCGCAGACGTATTTGCGTAACGTTTAGCCGGGCAAACACCGCCCCCGCGCCCCACCAAGGCCAAAGTGGCCCGGCACTGTCGGAAGTGGGATTTATTTTGCTCCGCATAATTGGATTCTCCGGGGGCGGCGCCGAATATTTGTTACTTGGAGTCGGAAATTAAGTTAGGCGGCCGCGGGAAAGTGCAAGCAAACAAGATAGTGTTTTTATTTGGGGGGTTGAAACATTTGGATGTCACGAGAAGTTGCATATATTGGGAAATAAGAGTATTTTTAGAAATAATAACTACTTTATGTTGATATAAATGAATGAAATAGAAAAATGTTTAGGGTAGAAAAAGTCAATTCAAGGAGTTAGCTGCTGTTTAGCTTACAAAATACTGAAACAGCCTTTGAAATGCATAAACGCTCAAATGTTATCCACTTAATATTTGAGCGTTTATGCATTTAGTCCTTAAAGGGTGTTTCAGTATTTTGTAAGCTAAACTATCTGCTTGAATTTACTTTTTCTACCTCAAACATTTTTCTATTTTATTCTATCAAACGTTATTTCTACACGTCTGTAGGTAAATAGATATAGAATAAGGATACTGGTTTCCTAGGGAAACGGTACTTTAAAATCAGTCCCTGTGTCACAAATGGCAAATGACAACAACACAAATATCGTTTTAATTAGTACTAGTAAATCTCTAACAACAAACTAGAACTTTGCTGGATCAAAAGACATAGCGGTATCACGGTGAACTAAATATCAGATGAGCCTGCCAAGTAAAATCTCACCTTATCTTATCTGTACGAACTCTTACATCATAGAATGTTTTTTTAAACACCTAAAGGTGTGAGAGTGCTAAAGAAACTACTCTCTTGGTTCAGAGCTATATTATTACTAGGGCTTGAGAATCAAATCAACAATATGATAAATTATTGATATTATTGATTAAAAAGCTTATTTTTCAATATATTTTAGTTGAATAAATCAGATTCCTAAGTAGTATGTGTAACTTTTATTTAATAATATTGCATGTTTCAGAAAATTCGAGCCCAGTAAATCAAACGCTATATAAATTTGAATTGCATTATACAACTCCTTTGTCATCGCACGTATTATGCACAATAGAGACGACGGCGCCCGCAGCCGCCGCCCTCCAGCACATTTTTTTTGTGCAGCCCGCTATTTTCACGGTGCGCCTGCATAATTCCGGCCCGAAACTTAAGAGACGGCACGCTCCCGCGCACACGCAATTTATGTTCGAGCACCACTCGCCCCGTCTAAGGGCCAGAAATTTCATTCTATTTTCATAAATATGCATGCACGTTGCCACCAAGGGATGTGTGACCACGTCCCGTCTACAAAAATTAGCAAGCTGTATTTTTAAACACCAACTAACTAATTAGTAATGCTGCCTAATTGGTAATTTTGTTGTTTTTAATTGTGTATTATTAGAGAATTCAATTGAACAAGTACTAAGTAGTGCTTATTAAGCCGTCAGTAATTACCATTGCGAGTTTTCAATCAATAATTCAATTAATTGGTTCGGTTTAATTGGCGATTAATCCTGTAGCGCGCGGGTGTGCTGCAGCAGGCGGTTAAGATAAATCGAATTTTCTGCGTGCATGGCGAAACAACAATTCCATTTCCCTAAATTATTTATAATTGGCGGGGGGAAAAGCGATACGCGTCCGCGACAGGCGATACGTTTTTGCCGGCTCCCATTTCGGCGCCGCTCTTTATCATAATTTAACTAATAACCTCGAGCGGCGGCTCCATTTAATTATCGCCGCGATCTTTTCGTAATTGAAACGCGCAGGGTAATCTTTACAAATTGGCAGATACAATAAAGCCGTATATAATTTAGAGCGGCCGCATTATTTTGATTAATGCCGGACATCAGGATGATAAAGCGCGCCATTTTTACACGTCTCTAAAGACAATATTATTTTGTGTTGACCGGACTATATGAAACAATTTGAGTTATGTGTGTACGACGTTGTGAATACCAACTCGCAAGTTTAGCAGACGCCGGTTCATTGTTGTGCTATAACTGAAATACAAATACAATGGGTGTATCAATAAACCTATCGCCCGAGCGAAATAATTAGTTTTAATGTCTTTGTGTGGGATTAATAGATTTTGTTATGTGTGGAAGCGATTGTAAACGAGTTTTCAGATGATCTGAGTTGGGTGGTGAAAAAGTAAGATTGGAAGTGCGGAATGGCGTGAAGAATCCCGTCTGGAATCAGTGCGACCGCAATATCGACGGGTCGCGCAAAAAAATTGCGAAACCTGTTCAACAAATCGCTTCTGTTGTCCATATATCAAAGAAGCAATATAGTTTTTGTCGGCAGTTAGCCGCGCTGCCAATACAGATATGGCCGCCCTGGGTAGGCTTTAGATTCCCATGATGACTTCATCTCGGCGTGACACCCTCGCCAGCGCAACCGTATTCCGGCAATCGATACCTTTCATTCGGCATTAGCGGGTAAAATATGGGAATTATCGCGTCCGCACTTGGCGGCAGAGGGGACGAACAAAAAAGACGCAACGACAACGGGGAATTTATGGCGAGATCTAAATTTGCATTCTAACTGACAGCAAATTAGATTTTTTTTAAGGCTTGGTAGTTCCTATATCACATGTTACGTGACATGATTTGATAATTAGTTTTTGAAACTGTTGTTTAATTTGTTTAATATAAACAACCAAAGGTAAATATTGTAACTATATATCACTATAATCTTCTGAAATAAGACGAATTAAGGTACAGGCACCAGATACAAATTTAAGATTATGGTGGATGCGCCGGGTATGTATAAAATTGGCTTTAGCGTTTACATTTGTTTCACATATTAGTTTCGATAAGGCTGCAATAAATTCAAAACAATAGTTAGAATTGTTTATTATATATATATATATATATATATATATTTCATATAAAATATTTGTAATTTTCGAAAATTGTAGGTAGCACAATTTTCGGAAATTACTAATGTTATTATATATATATATATATATATATATATATATATATATATGTATTAAAAATTAATTTAAAAAAATATATATATAATAAAAATGTTCACTATTGTTTTGAATTTATTGCAGCCCAATTGGAACTAATATGTGATACAAATATAAATGTTACATATGTGCCAATTTTATACATACCCGGCGCATGTCACCAATCCATTGACATGGATAGTCTGGGCCTGGTGTGAAGGAGTTCTTATAAAAATTAAACAAGTGTTACAATGACACGCTTTGTAATTACCAATGCGCGGCTTGTTCTGTAAGTACTAGCTTTTCAACTATTTTTCTAATCCTTATTTATGATTAAAATAGAAAAAAAATTATTTGGCGGCATCTGTGCTCAGAGAAGCGAATAAGATCTACATGGAAGAAAGAAACGAGGCAACCAATGAAGGGCTGGGCTTGAATCAGCTAAGATCGCTAGCGACGGACTGACCCAGTTGAAAATATAAGTTGCGAACCTTTCAAAGATTGATATTTATACCACATATTTCATAAACGCCTGTCTTTAGGTTTATATAGGATTGGTGTAATATGTAAAATAAATTATCGATATGTATGGATTTGAACTTTATCATTTTCCTATCACTGTACATAACCCAAATACCGAATTTTATATCTAAAACTATTCAAAACGATACCAAAACTTACATCTATTAACATCTCGAATAGAAGCAAACAACTCGGCTACCGATTCCCATTGTTTGCATTTCTCAAATCAGAATAGGATTCTGAAATCAGTATTTGTATTTCCTATTCGATATCTCGTCCGGTGCTGGCCGATTATAACCGCCCCAATAAAATTAATGCAAACTATAGAGCTTCTACTACAACTCTCAATTCTAAAATTGCGGCCCCAACTCACAGTGCGTCGTTTCATTTATCATTCCCGATTTTTTTTAGGGGGGCCCCATTCAGGCCATATATTACGTGTCACGCATTTTCCCGTGTAAGTAGGCGGGCGATCCTTTTATTTGTCCTCCCCTCGTGCACGAGATTCTTACGTGCACTTAATGAAAGCCGGGGCGGTTTTTCGAACATTCCAAGAAGGTTATCACGTACTTGTGGATGGGGGCGTTGTCGCGTGTTATCGCACTCGTATGGTGTCCCCACAGTAATTCGCATCTTCGGAGAAAACAGATATCATATCTTTGAATGCTCGAACGACGATAACGGGGGGGGGGGGTGCATAAACATGTGAGATTCGGCGTGACGTGCTCGAAAAATTGAATAGATGAAGTGTTTAGATTAAAATGGTTTTGCAAGAGATAAATTGTTATGTTTGATAGTGCACTATGAGAGAGCTATAATCGTGAGATATCCCACACAATATATATATATATATATATATATAAAGAATTATGAATGAATATGTAGTCCTGATATTGTATTTATGAAAGATAATGTGCGAATGCACGTGGAAATGGTTTGCCTTGACTGCCTGAATGAAGTACATAATGCAGTTATGATCTGGCCAGCGTGAAGCCTGAACTTAAAGTCCTTAGAGCATCAATGGAATTAAAAGAACAGGAGGCGACATGTGTCAGCCACAGAACTTGTAGCAGTTGCAACGTATTGCTCTTCAGGAGTAGGAAAATATTCCTGATGTAAACATTGAATTTTTCAATATTTAGTTATTCGAGCACGAGGTGACCTTGTAGGAATAAGCTCAAATAATTTATTCTAACATATATATATATATATATATATATATATATATATATATATATTAAAATAAATTATTTGAGCTTATTCCTAAACAAACAATATTTATCCTGATAGCATGATTTCGTTAGTTAAGTTATTTATTTTGTTTGTCAACTAAATCACATCCTGATTTTTTGAATTTTTTTACTAATACTTATCGATCTTAAAAAAACTGGTTAGCAAATAAAGCGCTATTTTAGTTATAGTGTGAACTCTACAACGAAGTCACGGTATCAGGGTAAATATTGTTTGTCCCTAAGATATTTTATTGACATCGTGCATAACATTTAAGAAATAATATTGTGTTTTGCAACGTTTTAGTGTCTCGTCTGTAATTGGATGAGGGTGGTAAAAACGATATGTCTGCAGAATATTCCCGTACGTGTAAACAAGACAATCATGTCGTTATGTAAATCTTGAAAGCGCCGGGAAAGATTACACGTGTTGCTGTTTGCTTGCATTATATTCCCAGTTAGATTTATCTTGTCTAAAGATTTATGATATGACTTTATTGGCACATGAAAGAAAACAGTGTTAGATATGTCTTGATCTGTTTTAACATTTTATACTTTAAACAGGAGCCAATTTAAGCCGTACTGAGGATGTACAGACATATTTTGTTGCATATAACTTTATCATCGAAAAGATTGATACTCTTTATTATTTTACATCCAGCTCAGTGTGGCGTAGTATTTCGCTCCATGCCGTCCTGAGCATTGGCGAGCGAGAGTTTATACCTCCTTGTGGTCGAAATTTTGCGAATCGCCTTTCACAGTTTATCAAAGGTTTTCTGTGGAGTTGTGGTAAATACCGGGTGATTGCACTCCTATGAGCTTCTCCCTTTGCCAGCGGAAAAGCCCTCGGGCTGATAGTTATCTTTCTTAATTACCGTACATAACAATTTGATGTACATTCCCAAGAAATAATGATATATAATTGGACTCAAAATACACCATTTTTTTAATTATTTTCACCGAAGTGTGCAGGAAGGTTACTATTGCACGAGCTGTCTTAAATTAATCGACTGAGATATATATATATATATATATATATATATATATATATATATATATATATATATATATAATGGCAAAACGAAGACAAACTGGAATTATGTTCAACCCAGAGGTGTAATGTAGAACTTTGGGCGTTCAGATTTTCAACACAATTGTATTATAGCGTCTAAATCTAACATCACAAATTTTGTTACTCTTCTTTTTCGATTTATTTTGTGTATGTATGTTAGACAGAGACAAATACTGATAATAGACAATAATAATTTTCATCAAAATACATCTACGTTTATTTGGTGTTCATTTATTTATAGCGGTGAGTACATAATAATCCTCAATTTAGACACATTATCAATAATTTGTAAAAATTAAAATTAATTTTCAAACAATAGTTCGATTTATTTTATGTGTGTATGTTTGAGAGAGAAACATAGTGATAATGCGATAAATAACGAGAGATTTAGACAATTACATACATAAAGAAACAACACACTTTTATGTATGTTAATCACATTACATCAAAATGAATGTAATTCATTATTTTCATAATTAAGTCAAAAAACTCATTACATATTGCAAACTAGAATTATTTGTTTTGTGTAAGTACTCATACACAGGGAACAGTACACACAGATGTAGCGCTTTTCAGATTATAAAATTTAACCTATGCTTTTAGTAAAATTAGGAATTTTAATTAAAATTTCGCTGTATTTTCCTCGTATACATGCTGTTCCGTCGCGTGTAATTACCACGAAAATGCGTAATGAATTTTTGAGATTTCCCAAACCACACGTGTCATTGTGAATAGAATTTCTACAGCGCAACGTCTGCCCGGTGTCTGTTTTAATAAAGCTAGCTAAACAATTCATTGGTGTAATTATTGTGTATTTAATTGAGCCGGTTAATCAAAAATAATAATGAATTAATTACTAGTTTGTTAAATATATTACTGGTGTATTTTGTAATTGAATTTATAATACATAGTGCATTCCTTCTGCAATATCACAACGCATATAGCGTTATATCGTAAATGTCAGTTTTAGCTCGCTTTATTTTATCAATTTCGTTGCCACGTCCTGTTTGATATGGCAGATTCAGACATAAATGTTCTGAACTTCCCTACATATTACTAATTTTCTTTTTATTTAATATTGTAATAGTCTTCTGCATTACAAACATCTTTGTGATGATGTGAGCCTGTGAGAATGTAAGTGGTGTAAGTCACAATTGAAATGTTTTGATCAGGAGAAGATTTTGCTGTTGGTATTTATGTAAATCGACGCACGCAGTTATTATAATATATTATCATATTCATATATTTATTTATTTATTTTTATATACATAAATACAAACAACAAAACTCAAATAAAAATAAACCTTAAGGTCGTTTTAGACAAGACAATTTCTTAGCTCAAAAGTTGTTCAAGAAATGAATTCATATATCCTCCTCCCATACAATTTGTCCTTGACAAATAGAACGCGTTATATTTTTCCATTCGATCTACCATCCAATTCAATATTTCAAATAATTTACTGTATGGTACGAGACAATTTAGAATGTCTCGCATCTTGACTAACTTTTGAGTCAAGAAATTGTCTTGTCTAAAACGACCTTTAGATATTTGTCCCTGTTTCCGGTGGCCATTTCCTGTATAGTTGTTGTCCCTGGTGTTGAGGGTTCTCAGTATTCTCTTTCTTTGTTGTTCGTTGCTTCTTTTATTAGTTTACTATTCCACCCTTTTTTATAAACTTATTTAAATCTTCATCATTGACTGTGTTTACACTTGTGTATGTTTTTTTACACAAAATATATACGTACATACCACCAATCGTATCGAATTATTTTCTATTTCTGTCCAGACATTTTTCATTCATTCAAACTTATGTGATGTGAACTTTTCAATGAGTTACTGTAATTAATTATGCAGTACCTCCCGTTTGTAAAATTCTGTAATATTTTCATATGAGTTTAACGCGCTACAAAAGTAAATTGCGGTATCAGATAAAACGTGTCCAAGAATTTCATTATATGCTAACCTGCGTTCCTTTTGAGGTTGCACTCATTACAAAGCTTCGTGCTTCCAGCTTTTAGTATCAACAACGCAAGGAAATTTACTTTGAAATATTAATGCAGAATGAAAATGCGAATTGTTATTCGAAATTATATTATTATGAAATCATTAAAATGATATAAAATAACTACAAAAATTTAGAGGCGGCGCAAACTCATATGTTACCATACCATATATTACTATATTTTTGCATTCTTTAAAATTCAAATAATGTCTTCTTCCCGTTGTTTGTTTAGAGGTGAAAGAGGGTTGAAATTCGCATTTTAAATACTAAATTTTTTTCTAAAATAACATCCAATATTTTGAAAAACGGTTATTTGGGAAACATATTGTGAATTTGCATAGTTGGAGGTTTAAATACTACATAGTTTGTATTTTAAAATCATTTTTCTAGTTACCACTATTTGGTAAACATTAAAATTAATTTTTCTCAAAATCAGCTTTGAGCTGATGACGGGGTTTATCCCCTGGACTCTTCATTTATTAAAAGCCCCATATACTTTTAAAAACAATTGCAATCGAACTAAAAGACTATACAGACTACAGACGGCGAACAGCGAAATTGACAAGATTGAACTCAATCCCGTGTGTTCATGTTATTGGAGTCTTAAATGCATCCCATCCCATCAAAACTGTGTATGCCACCCGAAGAATAAAGGAGGAACATATTTTAAATGTATTAGGTTGAAATATTTTAGCTGTTAGCTTCAGTATAATGTGTTAAGCAAATACGCCTTAATAAATATATACACCAACCTAAACATGCGCGCAATTGTGCGGGAGCGCCAGTAAGCCGAAAGTTAGTCGACCGATTCTTGTGCGGATTCGATTTGCCCCGTCACATATGTCTAGGCGCAGTGAAGAGAACTCGAGCCAATCGAGACACAATCGACCGGATAAATCTCATTTCAGTTTACTTATTTCTGATTTACATTTGCCCAATTCGCTGCGTCACTTTCGAATATGTTTCGTTTGCCTGGCATGTTTAATCTCATACAAATAAGGAGAAAATATCAAAAGCTACATAATTTAGTTTATTTAAAACTAAACTTTTTAAGGGTGGTGGGTTACGTTGCTCAAAACGTACAAGTCTGTAAGTTAATAAACTACATGATACAGGTAGATGTTTCACAAGAAGCTCTGTTTTAACAAGAAATTTACCATTGCTCTAACATAGTTACACATGTAGCTTACATTTACTATAATCAGCATCCTATAGACAAAATCCTTTTGTGTATCGACCTCTTACATGCCAATGCAGGCATATTGATCGACTTTCTAGCTATAGTGCTGGCAATTGCAAATGGAACGTAAGAATAATGTCTCAGGCAGGAAAAATTAACAATGCCATTCAAGAAATGAATGACATAATGGGAATCAGTGAAATGCGATGGCCCCTCACAGGACACGTAATTACGACTACTGAAGGATCGGTGTGAAGTTAAACAATTCTCATAATTCCGGGCGACCCGTGAGTTCGCGCAGTGTGGACTTTTTCTGGGTGTATTGTTACTAAAGGGAGTGAATTTTTTACAATTGTTTACTTATGTCTTGGTAACCATAAAATAAGAAAAAAAACAAATTTTATTTAATTTTGTCAGCTGTTATTGAATAATATTTGCAACAAAAAATTTTGCAATTTTATTCAGGTAGCCCCCACGATTTTTTTAAACTTTCAAAATATTGTTTAGAATTTAACAACAATCATCAGACATATTTTCGAATAGGGTGCTGGGCCTTAGTTTTTTTTTTAAATATTTTTGAACATAAACATGCATGTAAGTAAAATATTCGTAAAATCAATTTTAATTTATAACAAATGTATGTGCCCATACACCAATGTTTTTATTTAACAATTTTGTTTATAAAACATCACATTAGTGGTATCAAAAAAGAACAGTCGAATAAGTTGACAGCAAGTATTTTTTCTAAGCCTGTCATTGAAAAAAACATGTTAGTAAAGTATTCGTAAAAAAAACTAATGTCCGGCACCCAATTCGAAAATATGTCTGATGATTGTTGTTAAATTCTAAACAATATTTAGAAAGTAAAAAAAAAATCGTGGGTCTACCTTAATAAAAATTGCAATTTGTTTTGTTTCTAATATTATTCGATGACAGGCTTATACAACATTTTTGCTGTAAACTTTTTTAACTGTTCTTTTTTGATACCACTAAAATGATATCTTATAAACAAAATTGTTAAATAAAAACATTGGAATATGGGCACATACAGTTGTTATAAATTAAAAATGATTTTACGAATATTTTACTTACATGTATGTTTATGTTCAAAAATATTTAAAAAAAAACTAGGGCCCAGCAACCTATTCGAAAATATGTCTGATGATTCTTGTTAAAGTCTAAACAATATTTTTAAAGTTTCAAAAAAAAAATCGTGGGGGCTACCTTAATAAAATTGCAATTTGTTTTGTTGCAAATATCATTCAATAACAGCTGAAAAAATTAACTTAAATTTGTTTTTTTTTTATTTTATGGTTACCAAGGAATAAGTAAACAATTGTTGAATTTTTTTTAACACTCCGTTTAGTAACAATGCATCGAGATTAAGTCCACGCCGCGCCAACTCACGGGCCGCACGGAATTATGAGAATTATTTAACTTCACAATGGTTACTGAAGGCCGGTTCTAGAATTGACATTTAACTGGAGAATAAAACTATTCGTGGAATAAATTTGAGATATTAACGCCAATTTGTCAAACTTATTCCACGAATAGCCTTATTTTCCAGTTAAATGTCAATTGTAGAACAGACCCTAAGTATATCATTCTGGAAACGCAGACAACTAATACATACATGGAGTAAGGATGATAATATACAACAAAGTACAACAAACCATCACAAACTTCACACCAATATCAGAGAGAATGTTATTCATCCAATTAAACAGTACCCCAATGAAAATAAACATTATTCAGGTATACACCCTCACCTGCGACAAACCTGCCGATAAGTGGAAGAAATATGAAAAGTGGATACACTGAGGCAACTTAATAAGCATAAAGTGATAATAATTATGGGTGATATAAACTCCAAAATCGGAAAGAAAAAATGAGAGACAGAAATACAGAATAAAATGAGAGATAGCAAGAGATGGTGCTATAGATTTATCCTGTAACAACACTTAATTCCAATGATTTCAAGTAGTTTAAATGCAGAAAAACATAGTTATAAACTTCGAATTGATTAATTTCTATGTAAAATTTAATTCAAGCATTAAGTACAAAAAAGTAAGCGCAGCACCTTACAGGCGATGAAACTACGCGTATTTATCTGGCTGGAAAACACTGCTGAAAAACTTTCAAGTTAATTTCCCCCAACTCCACCAGCCAACGCTTTTCCTAACAAGATTACAATAGAGCGCGCATCGCTTTATATTTTTAATTGTATACAGCAATCGGTCGATTATTTATTTTTTGCACCTACGGCACGGCCCCAATTTGCAATTGTAATTTCCTTAGATAAAACACACAGCCGCCAAGAGAGCAATTTCCATATGAAATTAGGGCGGCCAACATCGCGGCGGCTAATCACAACAACGCTCTACTATATAGCGCTATTCAAATTTTATAACTGTGCCCGTAATTTCTATATCAAATATTTGCGTTCGCGGAAAGCCGCATCGTAAGTCCTCGCATGTCTTGGAAATATGTAATTACTGCAACGCGAACTGTATCAACCCCGGCGGCGAATCCCCTAGCGTGTGCTGTGTGTAGGGCCACCACCGCCGGCGCGCGGCGCGCATATGCATGAATAATGTGTAGCTATGTTTCGCATTAGTACACCATTAATGTGGATAACAACATTAGGACGCCTTAAAATATATTCGTTACAGCGTTACATCAGTTTAATGAGATGCGAATAATTCAACAACTGTAAGCAAAATTTTATGTTTTTCGCCAGTTTCAACTCTATAGCGCCTCTATTTCGAATGCCACACAGACGGCTCATACGTGAAAATATAGAGTATTTCTAGCACTGTAGATTAAGATCACTTTTTCGCTTTTACGCTGTCGCTCTCTTAGGAAACCTGGGCTTTACAGAATAGACCCCCAGGACTTATTAGTTCGTTTTTATTTGATTTTTTTAGAAACCTCATATTCGAGTTGCCTTCTATAACGTGCTTGATCGTATGTATATTATACGATCTTATATCTCTTCGAATATGATGGGCTATCTCTTTATTAAGGTATCTATATTCGGTGGATTCACGACTTAAAGCTCTTCTCCTCTCAAATAACATTTTATTATGACTAAATTTATAATTAATGTTTGTCATATTTTAAAAAATGTAAAAACTGAAAAACATGATTATCATTGATAGAGCAGTCGAAAGGCGTAGTGTATGTCGTAGTCCAAAATAATGTTTTTTGATAATTGCTGAAGAGCCTACATTCTAGCGGATCAACCCCTCGATTTCTCGCATATGTTAAGGTTAAAGTGGTTAAAGTATCAAATACTGGACATTTGTTTAAAAATGAAAGAACTTTTGTCTATTTTATTGTCGTAGTTTGCTTAACATTGTATTAAAAAAATTAACAAGTGAAAACATTCGAAACATTTGTAGTCTTAGTAAACCAATAGATTTGGTTTACAATTATAGGCATCTGCTGAACATAAAATCAAGTAAAACTTGTTCTGATCTTAACTCGCAATACAAAGTAAAACCTCTCAAATAAAATCAATAACATTGTGTCTATCTGTAGAGGTTAAGCAGTTTTGAAGCGTGTCCATTTCCTGTCGAATCGCGGCTCGCGCGCCCCGCAATTTATAGCCGCGCCATAAATTTAAAATACCGCCGCGCAAGTTTTGTGCCGCGAATTACGAAGCTCCTCGGTAATCTCGCCCAGGCTATAAATAGCGATTTGATGAAACCAGTCGGCACACGTAATATCCGTCGTCAATTTAAAATCTATCCATCACGGTTGGGGAAATTGTCGTCGTCCAACGTGCATATTTTCTATTAACCCGTTTGATTTATGGCCCGCCCCCTACCGCTGATTGAAAATTGTAGCCCGTAGATCTTTTTATCCTCCTGAATGTTTCAATCCTTCAATCGCATCTTCGCTCGGAAATAAGTTAAAAACGACTTTGGACTATATTGAATCTGTCTGCAGCATTCGAACTACTTACATTCAGACACCTTATATTCTGACTGGGCTTATTTACTTGTCTCATCGGCGGCGCGTGACAAATTGAAAAGGGATTCGCGCCGTTTACATCTTGTTTGTATTTTAATGCGCGCACCATTCGATTAACCCGGCTGAACGTTAACGCTTTTTATCGATAATTAATGGGGCGATTTCGCTGAGCTTTTCCAATCTTACCACCTACCCCCTTCGCGCCCACCGAGAACTCCAATTGGATGTATCGATTGAGCCGTTTGTAGCGTACTCTCTCTGGACGGCAGCCAACTTAAATTCGAAACTCATTTAACTATGTGCACACATAACGAACGGCGGCCGAATATTTTATTTCGCCGGACTTGAGAGCGCGAGAGGAACGTAATTTTTCCTATATTTCCGACAATTTTATGCATTAACTTCAGGAGTTAATACCTGGGGACCTCGCGCTCCGGAAGCAAACGAACGGAAAGAAAATTGTATTCGCGTCGGCTCTTTATATCAAGTGCAAGTATTTTACATCCGGTTGGAATTTATTTTTGCAGCACTTCCTTGCGGAAAACTAGTTGGGGAAGTACGAAGTGTATATGTGATTAATTTGGTAATATAATAAATTATATAAATTTTAAGGGTTTTGAATTTTACTACGTGTACATCGTCTATGCTTGCATTATAGATTTTCATAAAGCATTCCAACGACTTAAGCATAATGTCATTGTGGAGACTCTTAAACTGATTGGACTAGATGGAGCAGATATTAGAGTAATCTCAAATTTATACTGACTCCAAACGTCGATAGTCAGAGTAGAGGTAACTGACACACCAGAGGTATACATCAATAGAAGGGGAATCCTGTCCCCGTTATTCTTTAATGTATATTCAAAAAGAATCTAAAGATGCATTCTCAGAAACAACAGTCAACAAAAAGAGAAAATTGAAATATTTCGGTCATGTAATGAGAGGGAAAAGGAACCGGCTTCTACAAAACCTCATTCAGGGTTAAATAGAAGGCAGCCCGGGAGCAGGCTGCCTTCTATTTTACCCTGAATGAGGTAACTACGCACAGTTAATAATGAACAAGATTTTAATATGTAAATCAAGTTTCATGAATATTCATTAACAACAACTAGAGTTACAGCGAATTTAATAAAACTTGTAGCTGAACAAGTCGCATTTTAAACTTTATTCAAAAATATAAGTTAGTATTTTTGAATAAAGTTTAAATTGCGACTTTTTCAGCTACAAGTTTCATTAAAATCGCTGTAATTCTAGTTGTTTCTGATGAATATTCATGATTCAACTTGATTGACGTATTATAGTCTTGCTGATTATTAACTGTGCGTAGTTTGAAATTATGTTCCCTTATTTGGACCAGAGCTGTTAGATTTTAAATGTTTTACATAGCTATTTCCTTAAATATTAGTTAGCCCAAAGTAGCCAAAAACTATTAGGGTAATTTTTGATAGTTATTTTCTTTGCGTTGTTATTTTAAGAACATAAACACGGGATAACAAACCGGTATAAATTATAAATATTCATCTCTAAATAAAATTGAAAACAACATTGTAAAATAATTTCACATAATTTAGAACATGAGCATATAGGTAATGAATAATGTTTAGTTCCTTAATGCTGTCATCGTAAAATTTTACGTGTCTATCCATATTTCATCGATATTTTGGTTTCACGAGGCCATACCTCAAAGTAGCTAATGTTTACCCGATACCCGGCCCCATAAACTTCGCCCAGCTGCCATAAATTCCACTCAATTTTCTCATAAGACCGCAGGAAAACGCAATAAACGTCATGCACGCTTACAGCACTGCACGTTTTAAATTCACGCAACAGATGCAGCCGAATTGTAGCCGAATCCACGATTAATTCACCTCCCCCTGCCGGCGCTGCAATATTAAACATCAGCCAAAACTCCATGAATATGCATGGAAAAATCATAATTTCCCGTCGCCGCCGCCAACATGCCCGAGAACTATTTCGGGCGTCGTTTTGCCGACTCGCTCATGCCGCCGCCGCCAGCCGCGTCCCCGAGACGAAATCAATTTCCCCCGGCACACAATCTGTGTACTCGTGTAAAAATAAAATGGGAAAGCGAATATGCCCTCGTGCTCGGGCCCTATATATATATATACACATTCTTTCGTCGAATTTAATCCGACGCTCGCGGGTTTAATGCCTAATCGAACCCAATATGGCGTGAAATAAAATCACATTTGTTTTTAAATCCAACCGAGACAAGCCTACAACAAAATGTGTTTTATATTCTTTTCATTTATTTAATTTTTATACGTAGAGCTTTCTCAAATATGTAACCTTGTGTTATATATACAGAATCAGCGATTTTTACCGAATTTACATTTAATGTAAGTTTACGTCGTTATTAATAAATATAAATTTCTAGACTTATAACATAAAGTTGCGGGGTAATTTGTACAACATTACTCGTGAGTAGTAGAATCGTATGACACTAATTTACATATTTAACGATATTAATTTTCCAGTCGAAATTAAGTTAATAATTTCTTCAATGAGTAATAGAATTTGTAATTATTGAAATTCTATTACTCATAATTCTTTCTCTATTGGCCTTTTAATAAAGCATTCTGATTATTATCGTTTCTATATCAAGTGCAAGTATTTTATATCTAGTTCAAATTTATTTTATGCAGCATTTTTCTGCGGAAAACTAGCAGATAGTAGTAAATTCATATGGAAATATAATAAATTATATAAATTTAGGTATTTGAAATATTTTTTTGCTTTAATTCTAGTTTTACCTAATCAAAATATTTATGAAAATTTGATCATAAACCGGATGAGTTTTTTAACTAATGAAAATGTCAAATATCTCGAAAAATACGCACTACGAAAAAAATGTGTCAGACAAATCCTTCGTACTTTTATCCATAGAATAATTTTTAAAGTTAATTGAAGTACTTAAATACACATACACTCGGAACTTATATCAAACACATGTTTGTTAATAAAATTTTAAACCTGAACTGCGATAAAACCTGCCATATGAAACTAATTCTTTACTATACTTTTATTGTACCAAGAAAATATAGTAGTATAATACGACATGTCTGTCCACCTTATAGGTAATAATGTCCAATTTTATAGTTCAGCAAGTAATACAGGATGAAACAGCATGATTTATTATTAGTACGCTATATATAGAATGCCCTTGTTGTGGCGTGCACAATGGGGAGAGGCAAAGTTCGTTACGATATCATTATATAACAAAAGCGTCACCCTTACCTTGAGCCGGGGCGTATACGTTGAGATAGAGGCAGTCCTCACTCTGGTTCCGCAAGTAGGGTAACAACCGCTTCAAGTACTCCAGCCTCCCTTTGGGCATCTTCTCGAGCGCGGCGGTTTCGTTCGCGATATTGGGCAACTTCTGCGGGCATACGGGCCCTAGTTTATCGGAAACGCGCACCCCGTCCCACGGGCTAGGCGCCCTAGTGGGGCTGAACCGGTTCGACATAATCGGCGGCGTGGCATACGGCACCCCTAAAAACACCTCAATCGGTTTCAAGTAGCGGTGCTGGTCCATCGGCAGGATCAAGCCCTGCAGACGCCCGTACCGCGTCTGCACGATCCGCGTGCTGATTTTAGCGTTTTTCGCGAACGCGTAGCACCGCACCCCTGCCACCAAAACGGCGAAGAGCAACACCACCAGAATCTTATGATCCATATTTTTTTTTATTCCATCGCCGCCAATTAAAATCCGATCAGTTGTCGCGCTGTCGCAGCGACGCCCGAGGTGTAAACATGGCAGACGCTCATTGCCGGTCCCATCTGTTCGCCGTCGCCATCATCTGGAACAAATCGTTTAATTAATTTTACTTTTAATTAGGCCCCGCGGGGCGGCGGCTGGCAATGCGGGCACGTCTCTTTCGAGATGTTTGCACATTCCACGCCTCGCACGGGTAACGAGCGACACACACACACACAATGCTGATGCAGAATGAAACCACTCACAGAAATTGCAGGTTTGATTAAAATTTTGCAAACTGACGTCGACTTGTTGTAATTGATGAACTTATATTAACTATAATTTGTAGGATTCTCTGCTAAATTCTAGTCACTGGCCTGAATGGTTTAACTATGATGGAGTAACTTTAGTAAGGAATTTAAGGTATGTACGTACATGCAATCCGAACTTGAGACGAATATTTAGGATTTCAAGACATACATATATTGCATTTTTTATCCTGAATTCTGAATTCCTAATGTCATTTATATGTTCACGAGCGTTTTAATGGAAATGTTCGTTTGTCTACCATTACGAAAACGTTATTATATATATATATATATATTCTATTTGCATTTTACCTTTCGGTGCAGGCTAACGAAAAACAGTTTAAAATAAAAAATTACGGCCCTGAATTTTCATGCAAATATTTTTCTGTTAATGAGTATCAGAATCATTCGTCCTTATTATCGTTATTTTCGTTGGGCCTCCCCTCAGAATAAAAAGTTTTACAATTATAAATTTTACAGAAATAATTTTATTTGTATAAAACGTAGTCTGTTATTTTCCTCTATTGTGACTTTACTAATACTAATACCTAATGCTTTATAGTGAGTTATGCTGCATTCTCTAGATTAGTGATTCTTAACCTTTTTAAAGTTAGAGAGCACTATTGATTATAAGAAAAACTCGCGAAGCACTAAAATCAAAGTCACATATAGTAGATGAGCCAATAGCGGCTTTCATAATTTCTCGTGGAGCACCGGTTAAGAAACACTGATACATACTTTATTTTTGAGTCACAATTATCAAAAAACGGTTTATTTTAAGAACAATTATATATAGAATATAATATAATATCAAAAATTAAAATTTCTAAAATCTTTGATTTTTTATAATTTTTTTATAACTCAGTCGATTTATTTAAAACAGCTCTTACACACAAAAACTTTTTGCAGACTTTATTTTTGGGTAAAAATTATCAAAGAATGGTTTATTTTGAGCCTAATTAAATATAGAATGTAAACTAATATCATACATTAAAATTTCTTAAATCTTTGATTTTGTATCATTATATATCATAAATATAGAATGTAGAATAATATTTTAAATTTAAACATCTTAAATATTTGATTTTTTATAATTTTTTACAACTGAGTCGATTAATTTTACAGTTCGCATAAATAAAAACAATGCTGCAGACTTCATTTTTGGGTGAAAATTATCAAATATAGCTTATTTTGAGCCCAATTAAATATAGAATGTAAAATAGCATCATAAATTTAAATTTCTTAAATATTTGAATTTTTTAATAATTTTTTATAACTTAGTCGATTAATTCAAAACAGCTCGTACAATAATAAACCTTCCTGCACACTTTATTGTTTGGTAGAAATTATTAGAAAATGGTTTATGTTTAACATAATTAACTATAGAATCTAAAATTATATCATAAATTCAAATTTCTTAAATCTTTGATTTTTTTTATAATTTTCTATAACCTAGTCGATTAATTAAAAACAGGTCAATTAAAACCTTCCTGCAGACTTTAGTTTTCGGTGAAAATTATTAGAAAATGGCTTATTTTGAGCCCAATTAAATATAGAATGTAAAATAGTATGACAAATTTAAATTTTTTAAATCTTTAATTTTTTCTATCATTTTTTATATCGCAGTCAAATAATTTAAAACAGCTCGTACAATAAAAACCTTCCTGCAGACTTTAGTTTTAGATGAAAATTATTAGGAAATGGCTTATTTGGATCACAATTAAATATAGAATGTAAAATAATATAATTAATTTAAATTTCTTAAATCTTTGATTTTTTTATAATTTTTTATAACTCAGTCGATTAATTTAAAACAGCTCGTACAATAAAAACCTTTCTGCAGACTTTAGTTTTGGGTGAACATTATTAGAAAATGGCTTATTTTGAGCCCAAATAAATATAGAATGTAAAATAGTATCATCAATTTAAATTTTTTAAATATTTCATTTTTTTATCATTTTTTATATCTCAGTCAAATAATTTAAAAAAGCTCGTACAATAAAAACCTTCCTGCAGACTTTAGTTTTAGGGAAAAATGATTAGAAAACGGCTTATTTGAATCACAATTAAATATAGAAGGTAAAATAATATCATACATTTAAATTTATTAAATCTTTGATTTTTTATTATTTTTTATAACTTAGTCGATTAATTTAAAACAGCTCGTGCAATAAAAACCTTCCTGCGGACTTTATTTTTGGCTAAAAATTATCAAAAAGAGGCGTATTTTGAGCCTTATTAAATATAGAATGTAAAATAATATCATAAATTTAAATGAAATAAATTGTTGATTTTTTATATTTTTTTATAACTCAGTCGATTAATTTAAAACAGCTCGTACAATATAAACTTTCCTACAGACATTATTTTTAGGTGAAAATTATAAAAAGAGAGCTTATTTTGATCCTAATTAGATATAGAATATAAAATAATATCATAAATTTAAATTTCTTAAATATTTGATTTTTTTATAATTTTTTATAACTCAGTCGATTAATTTAAAACAGCTCGTGCAATAAAAACCTTCCTGCTGAATTTATTTTTGGGTAAAAATTATCAAAAAAGAGGCTTATTTTTAGCCTTATTAAATATAGAATGTAAAATAATATCATAAATTAAAATTAAATAAATTGTTGATTTTTTATATTTTTTTTATAACTCAGTCGATTAATTTAAAACAGTTCGTACAATATAAACTTTCCTACAGACATTATTTTTAGGTGAAAATTATTAAAAGATAGCTTATTTTGAGCCTAATTAGATATAGAATATAAAATAATATCATAAATTTAAGTTTCTTAAATCTTTCATTTTTTTATAATTTTTTATAACTCAGTCGATTTTAATTTAAAACAGCTCTTACAACAAAATCTTTCCTGCAGACTTTATTTTTGCATAAAAATTATCAAAAATTACTTATTTTGGGCCCAATTCTATACAGAATGTAAAATAAAATCATAAATTTAAATATCTTAAATCTTTGATTTTTTATCGTACATCGTACACCAAATACCTTGTTATAGGCTTAATTTTTGGGTAAAACTTATCAGAAATGGCTTATTTTGAACCCAATTAAATATAGATTGTAAATAACTCTGCTTCACTTTCGTAAACTCAATACTCAATTACTTCAGCGTATGCATATGGAAGGGGCATTAATTATTTAATTTTTTTAATAATTTTTAATTAATTTAATACAGGAATATCGGCTTCACACTCGTGGATAATGCCAGATAAAACTGGCTAAGTAAATTCTAATGTTAGGAACATAATTTTAATTATTTTATTATTATTTTTGCCTTTTATCATAAATAAATGAATTATAATGTATTGCAATAACTAGTGCTACTACGAAAAAAAAAGGATTTTTGGAAACAAAAACAAAAATATCCAAAATCAGGTGTAACTTCTCCGACATCAAACAATTTTTCAATTTTGTTGTACTGTGTTATCTTAAAACATAAATATAACTTACTCCATCTAATATTAAAAAATTAAAAAAAGAGGGACGCTGTGGTATCGGCAGAAAAGAAATGTCCTGGCTGAGGAATATTAAAGAATATGCTGAGCAACTTTTTAGATTAGCGGAAGACAGATGCGCATACACCAAAGTGATTTCCAATTTCAGGGAGACTAGGCACAATATATGAAAGAAAAAATCTAATCTTACATTATTAGCATAATTTAAATAATTTTTTTGATGATAAAATATATGTTTTCCTCGCATCGAAACACCGCATTTCCACCCCATCCTTGATGAATATACATCATAAATTCAGTAACCCCTCGGCGTTTACTCTTCTCAGCCGGATAAATTCGCGTCGTTACCCGAAATAATATCGCCAAGAGACGAAACATTTAATAAAGTCTGCGGCTTACGTCGCCATTTTACGTGCCGCGCCGACATGTCCCTCCTGAGGTCCTGGAAATTGTACTTTATCACCCCGGCCGGCCGCGTTATAATCACAAAAACCAGGGGAATTAATTCTAATGTTAAAAATGTGTCCGCGCTTTTTATGTTTCTCGCCCGGCGAGCATTAGTTTCGAATGGTATAATATTTTAAATGGCAGTGTTGCACTACAAAGGGCCGACGTAAATCAGCGGTCTTTGTTTTTTTTTTTCTGTGTTCGAGGGGGTCGTGCTCGCATAATTTTTGTGCATGAAAGGGATGAGGCCGACGCGGCGCGATTTATCGACGGTCGCAAATTTTGCAATTTTATCGCTATCGAGAGGAAATTGTATATGTGGGGAGGATTGTTTTTGTCATGTCAGTTTTATTTTTATGGGAGGTTTTATACTAGAATATGGCAACTAACATAGTGTTGTTAAAATAAAGGAAATGTTGTTTTAATAAAATTCCTTCTAACACTTTTTCAATGAAAGACACTATTTATAGTGACTAAGATACAGAAAATAAGCTATATACATTAGAAAGTAAAAGACTAAAAGCGTCTATTATCTCGTCCTTCTGCTTAGAATCATTGACTTTTTATCTTTAAATATAAAAGAAGAAGAAGATATATTTATTGTAACATACATATATACATACAAACATCTAAGATACATGTACAAGAGGCCATCGACCGTAATCTTTCAGTATACAGTGTTTATTCATTGTATTAATTGTAAATTAATATTACGTTCATGATTTGTATCTATGTAATTATGTTACTATATTATCGATTTTATTTAGCAATGGAAATAAAGTTATTATTATTATTATTATTGTTATTAAATATTAAACGAATTGAAAATTGAATCTTAAAATTTATATATAAATTGAATTGTCATACAAAAATATTCTCGGCACAGTTTAACAGCATTAAACATTCATTGTGGCTTGTAAGAGTGATATATTTTAAAAGCCGCTTTGATTTAATCGCAACAATAACGTCGAGTCGAGTTTGGGCGGGACGAACTTTACGGGAAAAGCCGTAACATTAATAAAACAGCCTGTGTAGGTGTGGCGAAATTGTATCAGCATTCGGAACTTTCGCAATTTATTAAAATAAAGCCGAATTTAATCCAAATTATTTCGGCCGCGGGATAATTATTAACTAAATTAGTTCCAGACCGGAAGTTTTAGATTAATATGGCAGCGATAATGGGGCGCGCAAAGTTTCAGTGAAATTTAACACAAATCGACGAATGATTTTGTAGCTTTGTTAAGCTTATATATTTTAAAACACTAATGTAATAACGTTCGTTATTTTGTATTTATATTTTTGATAATACATTCAAATATCGGAAATCATGCCGATATTAATCGCAATTAGGAGATTATAAATATTTTAAGTTTTTAAATCTTTAGAAATTATAAAATTATTGTTGACTATAACTTTTTAAACCTTTAGAAATTAGACTATAACTTTATAACAATTTTACCTAAAATGTTCAATAATCTACAAGAAAAATTAAAACATGCTGTATTCTCAACTTACATATTTGGTACTAGCGGTGGAGGCCACAACATGAACAAGTGCTAAATTTTCAAGATTTCATCATTCTTACATTTCAATGGACTTTACTACTTTTCTATTAAATGCTCAAGACAAATCATCTTTGTAAATCTCTTTACATTTGATTCTTAATTTCTGACGATATTTAACAATTGGAATATGAAATTTATAATTAATTGTATTTAAATGGACATCAGTTAAACGAAATATAAGCCCCAGTTTATCATTTTGAACCCTGCGAATTTTCTATTATACAATTCCAATACATTAGAATGCAGCCCAATAAGTCTCAATTACTTCCCAAACATTTAACAGACTGTTACGTATGTAAAAGAATATAAATCGGCCTACACGAACCAAAACAAAATTACAATACGCCCCCAATTTACCAAACCAACTATTTCCTTCCCGAGCATGACAAAAAAAAAACTTTTCCCCCATTCATAGACACAACCCCTCCGCCCGTATTGCATACATAAATTAGGCATAAATTTCCTCGGTCAATATATGCGAGAGGAGGCGGAAAAACGGTATGTTCGCGCGCGCGAATTCCTGTCATCGTCGCTACGGAACTTATTCCACTAACACGGGAACTATTGAAACAAACCGTCGAAATTCCTGAATAAATAAGGCGCCGCGCGGGTGCTCCTGGAGAACACTCGCAGTACACACATGCAGGCTGCGCGACGAGGGGCTCGTTAGTTATGTTTATGGGGCGCATTTGAAATTCGCCGCAATTTTCTCGAGTGCGGTTAATATAAATATTTTGCATTGTGATGGCGCTGTCAACAATAAAATGAAAAGTGGATAGAGCAGCGATTCGCAATAATAATACAAATATTCTGCATTGCCCACCACAAAGTTTATGCTTTCATCCTTGTTTTCCAATCTATTAATGCTGAGTTTTACACTGCAAACTGCACGTCAATACCACCCGAATTGTCCGATAATGCAACAAAAATGAGCGGCGCGTGCATTTAATAATTACTAAAGGATATTAATGATTGCTACAAACAACAGCAGCGGCGCGTGGATTATTCAAATTGTTACAAATTAAATGTGCCATCAGGTTTGAACTGTATCAAAAAATGCAATTTATGATGAAATAGTTTTAATTATTCACAAGTAATTTATGTATGAAATAAATGAACATGCGCAATTTCAATGCTTTGAAGTAATCAAATTTTAATAATGTAGTAGTTTTAAAATAGTTTATTTGTTTGTATTATCCAGTATTAATTAATTTATATTACTCGTTATTTATTAAATTTAAAGTGTATTAATTAAAAGAGAATTGGAAATATACGATACATTGCCATTTTAGTTTTTTTTACGCTTAAATTGGAAAGCTATAGATCTAGCCACTTATAACTAATACATTATTAAAAGGGTTACACCACCTTGCCAGTCGGAAAAGAGGTGTAAATAAAAAAAAAATAATATGGATGCAGATATTGAATATATAAAATAAATAATAATAGTTTGTTTTGCAAAATACTATACAGATATCTTTATGTAATCATGTACCACACGTTAAGGGGAGGGTTGATATTAGCACAAACACAATATGTTTTCAATTCAATATTAAATTTTCTGGTTAACCAACACACCGCTCAATTAGCGGGCAAGTGTATCAATTCCAATTAAAAGGCAACTCAATTTGTTCAATTTGTTTAAACTGCGCGTACAATTATGGATGTGAAATATACGTGACCTGTCGGTTCCGGACTGGAATTAATGGATTGTATAATTTCGTTCGACATTACTATGATGCATGCCGACCTAATGGCGTTATTTATGAATAGACCCCTTTTTTATGCGGACGTTATCGCGAATACTCATTTGCATAATAACTGCATGGAACGATACTTATTTCATTATTGCGGCATACAATCTATTTTTAATACGCGAATAATTCAATCAACAGCTGCCTATAGATTTTATAGTCGCTTGTGTATGGGAAATTGCAATTTTGTCATTTGTTATAACATCAGTTAGTGCTATTTTAAAATTTATTTATATTTCTTGCCTAATCTAGTCATAATAGAATTTTTTCTTTGCAAATTCTTCATGTCACTTTTCGAGTTCTCTTTGTTTCTTTCCGGTATATACCACTCATGTATCATCTGCATAGATGAATAATTTTCCTGATAAGTCTAAAGTTGTTATGTTGTTTATATATAAGATATACAATAAAGGTGGCAATGTTCCTCGCTGTGGAATTCCGTATTTTGTTGTTAATATTTCACTGTAGGTTTCATTTATGTTTGTAGTTAGGTATGATTTTATCAAGTTAAAAAATGTGCCTGATATTCGAATTTCTTTTAGTTTATCTAGTAGAACTGTTGTAGATATGGTATCAAATGCCTTTTTTGTGTCTATATCTATATCAAGACTTAAAACCTGACTTTTATTTAAAATTCCCCTTGTGCGATTCAGCTCTTGCATATTTAAACCTGCCAGGACTGCGGTTCCACATTTTTTTCTTCGTAGGACTAATCGCAAGATCAATGTTTCATCCTAAACCGCCACGCTTAAAGCTGATTAATAATTAACGCTAAGTAATTGGAGAAATTGAAAATGGCAAACTCCATGCACAATGAGCCCGGCCGGATAAAAGATGTATGGGCTATAAGGAGCTTTCCGTAATGCCGCCTTTCTAATTGAGGGCTGCTCATTTTAAAAGCTCCACATTGCCCGATTAATAATGCACCCCGCCCGCACGAAACGTTTAAGACGAGCGGGAATAAATAGCCGCGCGCTGGAGCTTGATCTACTTCAGGGCGAATGAATAATATTGCTATTTCGACACCAAAAATTGAAACAAAGCATCGCGAAGAGAACCGCGCGCGCGGTCATGTTTTATTTATGCATTTTATCGCTCGGTATTATCATGGAGCGAACTGTATAAGGAGCGCATCTACCGAGTGCTCCGGATGCGCCCATTGTATCCACACAGCGCGAGTTATTCTAATGGCTAATATAAATCGATGCTGGGGAAATACATTGAAGTCGGGTACAATTTCATAACTTCCGCAACTGCTTCATGTATGTGTGATAATGGCTAGATTATTTATATGGCGGGATTTCAAATTACAATTTTATTCATGGCGAAATTATATCCATAAAATTGAGTGTGAAACTATATACACTTGAATCAAAATCGTATTTCACTTATACCAAATATGTTAAAACATATATAGTACACCCAGCTCAGTGGCCGAATAGTTAGAGGCGTCATCTGTCTCGTACTGAACATTGCATTAGGAAGCGAATTTTCGCGAATCGCATTTCACAGTGTTTCAGAGATTTTCTGTTAAAGTTAACGTAAATACTTCGTGATTAAACTCCTCTGAGCTTCTCCTTTGAACTCACGGCTGTTAGCCTTATAAAAATAGAATATTTTTAGTAGTATCTCTGGATAGTTCTGGATAGTTGGTTGGAGGGTAGCATAGCTACAGACACTTAGGCCTCTAAATGGGCCCATTGTGAAACCTCCCTTTAAGGCTACTCACTCGTCCCACCAGTCAATTTTGCGTGCAAGCTGCAAAACTCTGGCGGCTGAGGAGCTGCCAATGCTGACCATACTAGGCCAGCACTCCCCTAGTATTTGATGCCTAATGTTTACTAGAGCTGGGCAGAGACATGTGTCTGCCCAGCTCTAGTAGTACCTTATATTATAGTTGATTTTTGAGTAAAGGCTATGTCAAATAAATCCTGTTTTATATATCTTCTTGCAGTGCATCTCCTATCGGAGGTTTGCTATCATCACAGCCATCCGAAGCTTATTGGCTGCTGCTCGGAATAATTGAGTGTTACTGCAGCCAAACCAGTCCCTTAGGTTTTTAAGCCAGGACATTCGGCGTCTTCCGATGTTTCGTCTTTCTCTGATCTTTCCTTGTACTATCAATTGTAGCAGCGCGTATTTGGATCCTCTCATTATGTGGCCTAGGTATTGTAACTTTCTCTTCTCTATGGTGTAAATTATTTCCAGTTTTTTTGCATTTTGTTCAAGACTTCAGTGTTAGTTACCTTATCTGTCCATGGAATACGCCACATTCTCCGCTAACACCACATTTCGAAGGCATTTAGTTTGTCTAAGTGATTCTTCTTAAGAGTCCAAGCTTCAACCCCATACAGTAATGTAGAAAAGACATAGCACCGTAGCATTCTTATTCTAAGTTTATATTATATATATATATATATATATATATATATATATATATATATATATATATATATATATATATATATTAAAAGCTCAAGAACTTACTAATGTGAGCAAGTCTTTCTAATAATGCAGTGAATAACAAACAGGTGTTTAAAAGGTTTGAAAACGAATGTCCACAAAATTATGATGCAAGCTTCCAAGACAAACCAGATAATGCTAATGAGTATTATAGCATTATTTGTTTTCTTTTGGATGTTTCCATAAAAATTTGCATGAATACAGTGAGGAAGTCTTTCTAATAACGCGGTGAATAACAAACAGGTGTTTAAAAGGTTTGAAAACGAATGTCCAGAAAATTATGATGCAAGCTTCCAAGACAATCTAGATAATGCTAATGAGTATTATAGCATTATCGTGTTTTATTTTGGATGCTTCCATAAAAATTTGCTGAATACATGTTTTAAAATATTTTTGTTATTCATTGAACACTTAAGTTTCCAGCAATCGTAGTATAGGCTGTAGCAAATACATAAACTACTCAATAAAATTGCATGTCCATTTTAATGTTCTGATTTATATCCTTGCTGCCATAAAGGGTTAGCACCACTTACACAAATGTCCACTGCGACGCCACCGCCCCGGAGTAACCCAACAGTAAAATCCTTTCCGACTAAAGAACATAACTATTTTAAACTCTCCCCACACTCTATTTTATTATATATACAACATAATTCACTGCACGCGCTGCAAATAGTTCCGCCGGCTTATACTTGTTAAGTGCAGGTACATGAAGATTTTATTTAACATATAAATATTCATACAATGTAATGTGCACAAGTGCTTTTTAGACAATACCGCCGTCTCCTATAAATAAAATCATAATACGCCGCGCTGAATAATTCAACAATAAAATCCGGGCTCGCAACATATTCGCGCCACACCGCCTGCTACCACCAACCAAACGACGTCTTTGTTAGCGAAACCGCTAATTTAATCGTACCGGGTTTAATTTGCGTTCGCCAAGAATGCATTAGTTTAAAAAATAGCTCAATCTCCAAAGTGCAACGGCACGTTTAATCAAATTACACTCGTAGACTCAAGTTTTTTTTTGGGGGGTTGTTTGATCGCAACTTTAGGGCCGCTACGCTGCACAAGTAGAAAATTTTATATTTGTCTTTAAATGCATTATGAAATTGAATTTTTATTTAATTCAATCACCGCCCCTGCGCAATTTGTTGGTAAATATGGAAATGGATGAAATTATACATGCTCCTGTAATACGAGCTTTTGTGTTTTAAGTGGTGCAGGGAGAGGACGAGGTCCTAACATAAGCGTATTACGGGATTAAATTTTGTGCGTGTCCCACCCCGCTAGACCCCCCACGGTTCTAAGTAAAAGCGTGTGCCGCCTACGTATCCTGCTATTATTTTGGTCGAGTGCCTGCCGTTTTCCCACCAGTGGGGAATATAAAAATAAAATCCGGGATAATTCTCATTCTTTTGGAGTACACTTCTGGAAATATTCTCGTACAGTAGGATTTTATTTGCAAATGGGGGGATTTTGTTATGCGTATACAATGCAAGGACATAATATTTTCTCTAGATTTAATTACTACTTCGCCATTCCTGGCGTATGGGTCACTTTCTCTGCCTATAGTGTTGGCAACTGGTACTAGAGAAGGACCTACAGTTTAAAGTGGATTCCAAAACACTTGAGTGTTTAAATGACAATATCTACAACGTACCAAAGAAAGGCGTTTTTGCCTTTTTAACCCCCACGCGTACAGGCGAGCTGGGGAGTTCACAACGTATTTTGCTTTCTATTCGTGGAAGATGTAACATCTCATTACTGTCAATGTGATCTTATCCAGCCTCTCTTCATGCCTTGGTCAATGACTCCTTGACCTAGAGTAGCTTGACCCAGAAGAGCCTGGCCAATAGCTTGATTGGGGTCTTACAATTATATTCTAAGTGAGATGGATGATTACTCCAGTTGTCACTGCATGGACAACATCTCCATAGGTTAAACGTTTAGTCCAGGAGAACTTTCAACCTATGGAGATGTTGTTCATGCAGTGGGTAAAAAACAACTGAAGATATCATAACTTATAATTGTCCATGCAGTGAGTAGAAAACAACTGAAGTAATCATAATTTATAATTTTATATAGCCAGTCACAGGTTGAATTACCACAGTCCCCTTTCACCCGTCTATGAAAATCTGCTCCCTTTATAATAAACCTGAAACTTTTTTTATTCAAATTTTGAAGTAAATGTGTTTTAAATTATTGCTCTAAATTATATTAATCATAATAAAAGAGTTATACACTTACGCTAGTTTTTTTTTCATAAAAAGGATTTTCATGATGTTCTTTTAAATGAACGGTAGGGCTAAACAGTGAGTATATAGATTTAAGTATCTTCTACAGATACCTTTTTCCCAAGTGTTCCTTATACGGAACAGTAGATCTATTTGGGTTAAGAAACCCTGAATATAGTTCAGGGTTTCTTAACCCAAATAGACCTACTGTTCCGTATCGTAATCGTTTTTTCATTTTTTTTTTTCTAAAATAATCACATAGATAACTTTTTATAAATGCAGCACCCCCATACAGTTTGAACACTATTAAAATATTTTCAGTCTACTCTACATGAATTTTCATATCGTAATTTCCACATAAAATAATCATTTCGGGTCAACCCATCAGTGAAATAAAACCTCGGCCCGCCAGCCATAATTTCCCATTCAAATCGCGCGAGAGTTACAACAGCGCGGGCATAAATTCCTGCCGAAACTTACTGAATTACCCGACGCGGCGCGTTTAATATCGCGCCCGGCAATCATTCAAAAGTCCGCACTAGTGCGGTCAGAAGCTGCACTAATCCGATTAGGAGCTTTATAAATAACATGCGGTGTTGGAAATGCACTCGCTCGTTTAACAAAATTAATTTTAAATGCGAAAATTTCATCGTGTTTTCTTTTTATTTTGATGGCGGGTGGAATGGAATGAATGCGCTAGTCGAGTGTGTTGCGGCGGCGGGTAAAGTTCGGGATTAATTATTAAAAAGCGATTGACGTGATTAACCAAGTTACCGGCTGGGAATTGCTGATGGAAACTTGGGAATTAAGTTTGTATAAAAGGTGATTGGCGTTATAAGCGAGGGCAGAATGAAACAATGGGGAAATCGGAAGCAATGACGCGCGGCGGTAATTAAAATATATGACATAATGGGAGGGATTAATTTATAATAAAGTCAGTTAGTTTTTGTTTAGAATGATTATTTCGTTATACAATTTTTTTGTTATTTCTGTAACGTGTAATTTTTTTATCAATATTACAATTCACAATCTTACTCCATTATGATGGTCTAGTTTACAGACAGCTTGAAAAGGCTTGAAAACGATCCGGTTCGAATGACATATCACATTCGTGTAAAGCCTCTTTATGTTAGCTAGTCAGCACAGTATTGAAGAATTCAAGAATGTGATACCGTAAGGCACTGAGGCAGTAGAGGATTTAAAATCAAATATAAACTTACACATACTTGTTGTTTTTTGTTTACGGTGAGTACAGCCCACGCCCCTAGGCTGTGTGCACTGCGGCCCTTCACGGACCTATTGTGCCTCATACATCATCCATGATATGCTAGCCGAGTCAATCTTCTTCTCTATGTAGAAAAGTTTCCCCACTGGCGGTGGATTCGAACCACCAACGTTCCGTACGTAATGGCTTCAGACCATCGCCTTAAGGTCGATTTAGACAAAACAATTTCTTGACTCAAAAGTTGGTCAAGATACGAGACAATCTAAATTGTTGCCAGTTTTTGTGATTTGTAATAAGAATCTTTAGATACGATATTTGGGAAATTTATAAAAGCTAGTCTATATTTTTGTAATTTTTGAAAAAACCCCATGGTGGATTTGTATTAAACTTGGAAAATATATTACCAACATAATATTCTATCCAAAAATGTCATAAAGAAAAAATACATTTTTGCTAGTTTTTATGATTTGTAATAAAAATCTTTAGATACGATATTTGGGAAATTTATAAAAGCTAGTCTATATTTTTGTAATTTTTGTAGAAACCCCATGGTGGATTTGTATTAAAATTTGGAAAATTTATTACCAACATAATATACTATCCAAAAATGTCATAAAGAAAAAATACGTTGTTGCCAGTTTTTGTGATTTGTAATAAAAATCTTTAGATACGATATTTGGGAAATTTATAAAAGCTAGTCTATATTTTTGTAATTTTTGTAGAAACCCCATGGTGGATTTGTATTAAAATTTGGAAAATTTATTACCAACATAATATACTATCCAAAAATGTCATAAAGAAAAAATACGTTGTTGCCAGTTTTTGTGATTTGTAATAAAAATCTTTAGATACGATATTTGGGAAATTTATAAAAGCTAGTCTATATTTTTGTAATTTTTGTAGAAACCCCATGGTGGATTTGTATTAAAATTTGGAAAATTTATTACCAACATAATATACTATCCAAAAATGTCATAAAGAAAAAATACGTTGTTGCCAGTTTTTGTGATTTGTAATAAAAATCTTTAGATACGATATTTGGGAAATTTATAAAAGCTAGTCTATATTTTTATAATTTTTGAAAAAACCCCATGATGGATTTGTATTAAACTTGGAAAATTTATTACCAACATAATATACTATCCAAAAATGTCATAAAGAAAAAAATCGTTGTTGCCTGTTTTTGTAATTTGTAATAAGAATCTTTAGATACGATATTTGGGAAATCTATAAAAGAATTGAATTGGATGGTATATCGATTGGAAAAATATATTTGTCAACGACAAATTGTATGGGAGGATGATATATGAATTCATTTCTTGAACAACTTTTGAGCTAAAAAAATTGTCTTGACTAAAACGACCTTTAAACCACTGCTCCACGAACTGTCTCTCACACATATTTAGTTTACAGACTATTATAATGGAGTAAGATTGTGAATTATAATATTATTGCAAAAAATTATACATATATTAGTGGTACATGTACCTCTATATTAGCCGAATGATATATAGCTACACCTCGCTGCTTGATTTTTTCCTGCTCCACACTTCAAATCTATTGTGTGTAAAGGATGGCCGACCTAACTCAATGGCCCTCCTAATGTTGAGCTCTGTCCCCCTTTGTCCCTCACGCGAACAACAAATAAGCGACAAGGAATGCAGATGTGTAAGTTAATTACAATTCCCTTTTATTCCAGCACGGCGTGAAGTGTACGATCCTTAAAAGAACGCGCTCCGGGCAACGTAATGACCCAAAAGAATCCAGCTGAGTATTTAAACTTAATATTCGCATGCATTGTTTTCCTTTCGTGGGCCCCTTAAGAATCGCAAAATAGATGCGCACATCTTGCCAACTGCGGGGCGGATTAATGCATGATACTTTCAACTGTGGCCTAAATAATCATTGCGAGTTTGCTATGGAAACGGTCCAAAATCGGTTCCGGTTCATGTAAAGTAATTATTAGTTTAACTTCAACATCCATGAATCAGATGAATTTGACGTGTAGCGCTTCTGTTTGCGCATAGAGCGCGCAATCTTAATGCAAATAACCGGCAGTGTTCAGCGAATGCGATAAATTCTAATGAGCTCATAAAGAAAAACAGCGCGGCGGTGTTGTTTGGGGCGGTAGTTTTTCGTGTAGCCGTAAAAATTAAACGCAGATGCACTCATCTTGAAACGAATAAAAGCGATTGAGGTTAAAGTTTAGGTGAGTAATCGGAGGGAATTGGTGGTTTTTATGGTTATTTCTGTTTTAATTAGTACTACAGAACTGGTATCGTAAAGTACAAAAGAATAGAATGAAGGTTTTATAACAGTTTATATAAAAAAAAAGCTGATATTTAGAATCAACTTCTACTTTTTTAATAAAATTAAAAAAAAAATTGAATAACCTTATTTCTAATTGTCTCCACAATTTATAATTTAAAAAATATGGATGTGCTACTAGCTGCAAATATGTAAATTTAGTTTTATGTATGCATTTATATAGATAGATAATTGTTTAAAAAGTGTATTGTTACAATTGTTTTTAGATGTATAATTTTGTATTTTTGAGATGAGTGTGGAAATTAAGTCTCGGGTTCAATTCTACTCCAAGATATCTAACTAATTTTTTAATTTGGACTTCTCCTTTAATTTTGATAGGTTCACAAATTTTATTATTTATGTATTTTAGAATTACTGCCTCTACTTTTAAAGTGTTGAGCTTCCTTTTCCAAGTATCCTAATACATATCGAGATCATTGATATGAATTTAATTTTGTGTTACAGCATGAAATGAGTGTGGTCGAATCCGATACTTGTACCGAAACAAATAATATGTGATCGGAGAATATCGCGATTCAGTTCTATTGAGGAGAATAGAAGGATTTAAAAATAATTTCGTAGTATATGAGGAAAGCAAATAATCCAGCAGTGTCCATGAGATCAGATTGGTTTAAAACCACCGATCTCAATTAACTTTTAATATCATAACCACGTCCGCGTTACAATTTGCAATTTTTCAACTCTTCTCCTGGGCACCCGATCCACTTATCCTCGGAGCACCTAATAACCCTTAATAGTTTCATAATGTCCCAACCGTTGCTGCAAAAACTAATCCTCTTTTACATGACCAAAGAGCAGTTATCGCCGCCCCGCCGAATGCCGTCCCTCGTTAAACGCCGCCCGTTGTGTTTCTGGATTGCGATCGTCCCTAATAAAGAAACCTTTATAACCGCATTACCGGCCAAAGTGTTATTGGGACCAGGGATGAATAGATTCGCGCCTTTTAAAAAAGTGGGATTGATCCGACTGGCCGTACTCTAGAGGCGGAGTCGAGCAGTCTGCAGCAGCCCCCCCGACAGATGAGAATTAATGGTCGGGTATTTTTCTTGCTTTAAACTGATGGTAAGATGTGGCAGAATGCACCGGGCTTTTAGAGCCCCGGAAAGTTTTATAGATAAGTAAGAACATTTTTATTAGGCCGCATCGTAAATATATTACGCTCGGCTCTTACAATAAAATTTCAATTCTAACTCTAATAGAGACGTATTTGTAGTAGCACGCAAGGGATGTTAAAGTTTCGTTACTGTTTGAATTATTGTTGTTGAATATCTAATAATACATACTCTATAAACTTGAGTAATGTTAGATACAGACATGTATTCTTTTAAATTAAATTTAAAAAAATATCTAATTATCATCCTTTGAGGTTTTGAGCCTGTCAAGGAAGAAGCTGAGAGGAGTTTAATTTACTTTAACTTAGCAGAAAACGTCTAAAATACTGTGAAATGTGATTTGAGGAAATTTGCTCCGATGGGCTCGAACTCAGATTCCCCAATGCTCAGTACGGGACGGACGCCGCCTCTAACCAGAGCTGGGTTCATTAAATTCTTATTTGTAACTTTGTACTTATTTTATGCTTTGCGTCTTTGTTATAGTTATAGTAGGACATGGAAGAATAAAATTAATCACTTGTAATGAAAAAAGACTGTCCCACCAAGGGACGATTTAGAAGATTTACAAAAACAGCTAATAAGACAGTATAGGATTAAAAACTAAAAGCTGTTTTAAATACAGGATGTTATGTAATTCGAGGTCAGTCCATTAAGTGGTAGCAGAGGTGAGTTAGGGGAGTGCTGGCCTAGTATGGTCAGCATTGGCAACTCACCCGCCAGAGTTTTGCAGCTCGCACGCAGAATTGACTGGTAGGACGAGTGAGTAGCCCTAAAGAGAGGTTTTAGAATTTTGAAACCTAAGTGTCTGTAGCTATGCTACCCTCCAGCCAACTATCTAGAACTATCCAGAACTATCCAGCAGAGGTGAGGTAATCTAGCAAGAATTTTTTTATTGGTAATTTTGTCTTGGTTTGGTAACTGGAGGACTTTTAAGTTAAGGCCAATGAGAGCCTATTTTCGACGAAAAAAATATCACATTGCCATGATAGAATTCTGACACTGACCGATATAAATCTTGATCAAATTCTGCAGCGGTCCGCTATATTTTTTATTCAATTTTTCGTCCAATCCATCGACCACCAAATTCTGCATTCAGATGGCGAACAAGATTCCATTATACATGGGATGCAACATGTTACATGTACCACATACCGAATCTTCTCTGTAATGGCAAACGATCGAGATAATTATCTATAATTAACTAGTTATTTAGAAAAGATTTGTAGGGCGTCTTCTAAAATTGTCCAAAAATCATTAACCGCTAGTTAAGATTAGAAAATTACCTTCTGGCCGGAACCTTTCTCCATATAATTTCACCGCAGCTAAATTAGTTTGTTGCACTTCACGTTACAACGTGATTTGCAGTTTGATGTGTAACGTCGTACAGTATTTTTTATTAACTTTATGTACATGCCCTGATGATGCTGGCACTGGCTAGCGAAACGTTGGCATGTAACATAATAAACCGGAACCACACAAGATCTTGGCTTTAATTTTGTTCATCTTGCCCTTGGTTTCCAGTATTCCCCGTTTGGACTTATACCCGTCATCCACTCTATATCCATAACAGTCCGTCATTCTACTTGCTATATATATATATATATATATATATATATATATATATATATATATATATATATATACATCAGTTTCCAACATAATAAAATATTGCAGAGGCACCAAAAGTTACAAAAAACGTTTATGTATGCTTTTTGTAACTTTTGGTGCCTCAGCAATATTCTATTATGTTGGAAACTGATGTTTTTTTTAAATTTATATACAACTAATATGTTTGACTTGTGTCACTTTTGCCGCATATATGTAATATCGTTGATTGAAGTATTTATATATATATATATATATATATATATATATACTTCAATCAACGGTAATATGTAAAATATCAATTCTCAAACCATGAATAAATGTATTAAATATAATTGTGTATGTCGTTTATTTAATTTTCATTCACACAACTTATTTGCGAATCACGCACGATCACTAAATAAAACTGGCAGCTGCTTTCAAGGACTAATTGCAAACATTGTATGCAATTACAACTTGCAATGAGGTACGTGCAAATACCGTGGGTGTTTACACGGAAACACTCCTGTTGCACAACTGCTGTTTGATGTAATACAATGTAGGCCGAATTTTTCGGTTACAAAATGTATACAACTTTCGGCATTATCATGTTTGTTTGTCTAATTGTAATTGGCTGTAGTTTGGCTGCGGGCGGTTATTAAAGATCGTGGTTCAATTAAGCGGACTGGCGAACAATGGGGTTGCGAAGGAACAATGAAATGTAAATAGGACCGCGATGGAGGGCGAGCGCAATTGCTGTGAAACCGCTGAATCCGCTATTTTCTCACTGTACGGCTCCGCGTTTTATTATATTCCTAATCTAAAAATCCGCTTAATGTACGTTCACATATGAGTAATCCCGGCGGGGTTAATAATAGCTGGGGGATTAACACCCGCATCAGAATATGAAATGGAGATCTGGAATGAGGCATTACTGACCTCGTTGGGTGTTTTATGCATACGTAAGGTTTTTAGCAACAAGTTATATACAATTAGGATTATTGTATAGCACAATAGCATCTCTTTATAGGATAATAGTAATTATAAAAAATAAATTTAGTGAACTATATACAAAAAATATATTTACATTTCCAATTTATCTAGCTAAATAAGATATAAATTATTATTCTATAATAAGCAGCTATTAGTAAAGTCACGGTAGCGGAAAATTAAAGACCATTACTTTTTATTCAAAAAATATCAATATTATAGGACCCTAAAGCCCTAGTTTCCTAGGAATGACGTTCACATATGAGTAATCCCGGCGGGGTTAATAATAGCTGGGGGATTAACACCCGCATCAGAATATGAAATGGAGATCTGGAATGAGGCATTACTGACCTCGTTGGGTGTTTTATGCATACGTAAGGTTTTTAGCAACAAGTTATATATAATTAGGATTATTGTATAGCACAATAGCATCTCTTTATAGGATAATAGTAATTATAAAAAATAAATTTAGTGAACTATATACAAAAAATATATTTACATTTCCAATTTATCTAGCTAAATAAGATATAAATTATTATTCTATAATAAGCAGCTATTAGTAAAGTCACGGTAGCGGAAAATTAAAGACCATTACTTTTTATTCAAAAAATATCAATATTATAGGACCCTAAAGCCCTAGTTTCCTAGGAATGACGTCACTTTGACGTAAAAAATAAAGTTTTACTTGTATTTATATAAACATGGTAACCCAGCGAGCGATATATTTAAATGTAATGGGGAAAAGACATGAATTACACTGGATTATGAAGCTTTTTCATTTATATATACTTAAAACGTATCCTGTAATGTGTAAATGACGTCAAATAAGTCCGCTTTTATCGACACCGCTTCCTAGGAAACCAGGACTTAAGGATCATAGTTTATCCGATATTAGCTAAAATTTTTAAAGTGGGGCTTCACCAAGTTCGAACGTAATGTTTATGAAGACTTCAAAAATAATGGACGTCTTGCTCCAGGTGGTTGCAATGTTTAGTACAGACGTGAGCATGGCTCACTTGCATACTGGAAGAAGGTACAAGCCGATTTGTCTTCTGTATAATTTGTATCTACTGACAAGTGTATTAGGTTAAACTATGTAGTTATTATTATGGTTATTATTATTATTATTATTTCATTTGCACAATTATAATTCCTCAGATGTAATACAAACATGCTTAAAGAGGTAAAATATAAAATTAAATAAAATCCCCCGATATATCGATGAATAGCAAAATGAGGCCAAGTTCACACATAGGAGGCGAAGAGGCGAAGGCGCGGTGCCGGCGCGACTCTATATAAACTTATGGTGCAATGCCCACTTAGGTGACGAAGCGCGGACATTTGCCTCGTGCCTCTCGCCGAGTTGACACCGCGTCTTAGGCCCCATTCACACATAGGAGGCGAAGAGGCGAAGGCGCGGTGCCGGCGCGACGAGAGGCACGACGCTTTCACGCCCCCTCTATATAAATATATGGTGAAATGTCCAATTAGATGACGAGGCGCGGGCATTTGGCTCATATGAATTGGGCCTAAGGCCCAATTCACACATAAGTGGCGTCGGGCGGAGGCGCGGTGTAGGCGAGGTGCAGGCGCGACGCCGAACAGGCGATTGTGATGTTCATATGCAGTGAAGGGGTGGAAATTGCACCATATGGTTACACAGAGGCGGCGTGGAAGAGTTGTGCCTCTCGCCTCGTAGCTACCCTGTCTCAAGCGAAGAGGCTAAGACGCGGTGCACGGCGAACCCTGTCTCAAGCGAAGAGGCTAAGACGCGGTGCACGGCGAGAGGAATGAGGCAAATGCCCGCGTCTCGTCACCTAAGTGGGCATTGCACCGTATTGGTATACAGGGGACGTGAAAACTTCGTGCCTCTCGTCGCGCCGGCACTGCGCCTTCGCCTCTTCGCCTTGTGTGAGTTGGGCCTTAGCCTCTTCGCCTGAGAGACGGTGGCTGCGATGCGAGAAGCACAACTCGTCCATGCCGCCTCTATGTAAACATATGACATGCATGTCCCTTCACTGCATATGGATATCACAATCGCCTGTGCGACATCGCGTCTGCACCTCGCCTACACCCCGCCTCCATCCGAAGCCGCTTATGTGTGAATTGAGCCTGACAAATCTTGATATTTTTTCATACAATATTTCATTAGGGAATTTACTTCGTACTATTTTATTTTCACTTGCAGATTAATTTAATAATAATATTTATTACGGCAAGTTTCTAAATTGCCGTAATAAATATTATTATTCAATTAATCTACAAGTGAAAATAAAGTAAGTACGAAGAATATTCGCGAATGCCATAAGATATGAGCTTTATTAGTGTTGAGTAAAACATTGGTATATTTTACGATCAAACCACACATTTAACGATATAAATTGATATGAAATAAAATATTTCATATATTATTTAAAGCCAGAGCATCATATTTCTCTTTAAAATTTAAATTTTATATCAAAATATAAGTTATGTATCTTACTAGTAATAAAGAAAATAACACAGGACATTTTAACCATTTCGTTTTAGTCAATTAGCATACAATTTTTTATAAATCAGATTATCAAAATAGAATGACCAAAAAGATGTATTTAAACTTCTAACTTATTCTAACTAGCAATAACATAAATATTTGAGAAGAGTGATCTTTCTCAACTTGAACAAGTTTCTAGACAGAAAAAAGAACTTACAAGCCCCTCATAATCGTTACTTCTTTGTCCCCATTGTACAGCCCGAAAAGAATTGTACGCACAAAACTGGCCCCGCGAACACGATTTGCATATTTCCCAGATAACTTTTATTTCGCCGCCGCCGCCCTCCCCCGCGCATCCCGCAATCCATTCTTTTCATTTCCTGCAGCGGCACTGCTTAGTCATAATTTAATTTGCGAAAAACCCGGCGCTTCCTCCCAGAATCGCATTCATTACCCGCGGGATGCAGAAGGGCCGCAAATAAAAAATTACCGCGTGCCTTCCTGCCGCGCACTGGGGAGGATTGTTACGAGAGCGCACGCACAATTGAAACTTTTCGGCAACCCACCCCTGATGCGTAAACAATTGCCAAAATGGAATTGAGTAACGAGCGCCGGTAATTACCGGCGGGGGTTAAATGGCGACGGCTTGGTATGTAGAATATTGATTGCCGCGCGTAAATAATGAAAATGGGGGGCGCCGAAATTGGGCTGAATAAATAAGGATCGAATCAATGGGTTACGTTTTATTGCGTTGATCTAAGACAAGAAAGTGGTGCTTTAAGCCGGCGAAAACAAGTGTTTGATGTACGGGGCATTCCGTTTCCCTCCCGAATTGGACGGTTCGCAGATAAATTCGTGGGGGGCGCCCGCCGCCCCCCCTAACACGCGCGCGAGGCTGCTATTGATCTGCCCCGCGCGACCGTCGGAACTATTAAAACGGGCAGCATCCCTCGCATTGATTTGTTTTTAATGGAATTGCTCGAGCAGCGGTACTTGTGCAGTTTGCATGGCCATTAACATAAAACGCGAACAACTTTAAATCTCTTAACCCCCCATTTTCTTCCGTTTGATTAGATTTAGTGAAAGGGGCAAACATGTTGTGCTTGATTCTTGCTTTTATTACCTCTGATGAAGGCTCATCAGGATAATTTAATCATTATAAAATCTCTACATTTTAATTTTAATCTGACTCTGCTAGAATTTGTTGTATTGTAGTTCTATTACATCAGAGACAAATACTGCTTATCAAATTTATATTGGGTGCCTGGTTGTATGTAATGGGCCAGACTTTTGAGCTGTACTGTCCTGTTAATAAAATTTCAGCAGAAGGTTTGAAAAATATATCTATCTGGATTTTACTGCCCATACAATCAAAAGTATAGTAACAGTGAGTCAAAATATATTTTACGCATATACAGAGTATTTTTGAGAACAATTTGAAATAATAATGAATACAAAGAATTAAAAACTGACAGAGATATGACTATTTAAGTAGGACCCTCTTTTGAAAATCCTTGCTGATAGTGTACATAGTTTATTAAACAATTTTATAATTTAATATTTTAGAACCTTGAGTGAAATTATAATCTATAGCAGTGATTCTCAACATATTATTCATCACCATATACTTTCAATAATAAAAAAAAATGGCGACACGCCTTTAATCTTTCCTTTTCATGACACCATTTATTTAACATACATCATTATTTTTATTATGTTCATTCATAAAATTTAGCTTACTTCAAGAATATCGCGACACACTTTTATTACCACCATCATGCACCACCCCAAGGAGCTAGAAACATAGATTTCTATTTTTAAACTATACATATAGAGCAAAATAATATATATATATATATATATATAATAATTTCTCAAAAATTTAATTAACATTGATATATCTGGTGATTCACATAGCCGAATATGGCAACATATTTCTTTATTGTCCCTCATATACTAATAAGAACTACAAAATGCGTACAAACTCTATATACTCCATTCGCAATAGAGTGATGTACCAGTAATATAATTGGTATGGACAGTAACATCAAGCTAGAGCCCTTTAGTCAATCCTCAAATCCATATAAATGATTCCCCAGACTTACAGTTGAAATAGAATTGACAAGACAGCACAGCTCGAAACTTTGACACCCTTTTGCTCGCCCACGCGAGGGGCCAAATAAAAATTTGATAACAATCGCCGTAAAGTTTCGGCTCTCTGCTGAAAGAAATTAAAACTTTCCCGATTGGCGCGCGCGCGGGAAGCTAAGGGTGACCGGTGTAATAACTGTCCGCGCGGATCATCCCTGTTATTCCCCGGCGTCGGGTGTCCGTTCTTATAACAAGTTGTGACGTTACGGGGCGCGATAATGGTCCAGCCACCGGATCACTTACGCCATTAGAGCCCGGCGACGACGTAACCTACCGGAGTTTCCCCCATGGTTATCCTCACTACACTCAATTATATTGTTACAGTTATGGCGTGGTATAAAAAATAATCAGGCGTGCGGATGTGTTTTATACAGACAAATAGTAGGGGGGTTGATTCAGTGTCGGCAAATATTTCTGGAGGGCTGTGTAGTCGTCTAATTAGCTAAAATTCTATTGTGTTGCATGTACAAATAAAATCAGGTACGAGTTTGTTTACTTTGTTAAATTTGTGCCTGCTGCTGCTAAATTTTATGTTTACCACTTTATTTCATCACTTTAGACATAAAGTTCGGAATAGTTTTAGGGGGACAAACAATAAAATAGAAGTATCTTTCAAGAATAAAATATTTATGGATTCTCTTCAATTTATGAGAATATTGTTCATGTTTGTATACGGGTCATTAGGTCATCGAATATATGCTATAAATATTTAATAATAATTAATTAAATTTGGACATTTCGCGACATAATAACTAAACAAATATTAAAAATATAATACAACTAACCCCGTATTTTGAGGATATTTTGAAAAAAACTATTACTAATATACAATCATACAAATTATAATAAAACTAAGTGCATTTTAAGATTGTTGCTATAAGTTTTATTTCTTTCAACATACCTATATTCTTTGACATACGTATTAAGTCCGATTTACAAAATATCATCATAGGGGTACAGAATTTTTAGCAGCTTATTGAACTGCTACAACATTTCTAAAGTTTAAGATCCCCCGATCTATAACTTATAATCTTATATTAGGTTAGTCTTGATTAGTTTATGGAGGATATCTATTGAAAGAAACTTAATGACTACTACTTCAGACTAATCCTGAAACGTTGCTTTAAATCTTGTAATAACTAATTTAATTTCTGTAGGTTTGCATTAATAACAAGCCCTTTACAATGTTATTACTTCATTTAACCGTCCATGCAATATTTTATTCACAATTGAACCCGAGTTTCTGTTTTAATCCGCTGAATTGCCTCGACAAAACAATTTTATTCGGCCGACGGAGGTAATGGACAATTCCTGCATGCAATTTTCAGTACACTCTGGACCTGGCCGGCCATATAATTGAGGCCTATTTGCAAGGGTTCAAAGCACGCGGAGGTCAGCTATTTTAGTACTGGTAATAAATTAACACGGAAACAAACTAATTAAACCCACTTGTAAATTACATATAGTTATAAATTAATAATTGGATGGATATATAATGTTATAAGGTAACGTGTCTATAAATTTGGTATTTATGGTCGTTATTTTAGTAAGCAACAAAATGAAAGAAATATAAAATATATCAATAAAAGAGATGAATAAAACTACATTTATATATTTCTTTTATTTTTTAAATGTTTTTTTATTGTTGTTCAATTGTATACTGTTTATTAGTTTATGGTGTCTGTAATAATAATAATAATAATGAATCTACCTATCTCATCACATTTGTCTTCCATATTTTATTTATAACACCTAAAACCTAGTAATCAACCATTCAACATAGGTTGTGCCATGTATAAGGACAAACGACAGTGCACATATCCCTTTATAATTGAAAAACATATAAATTACTCACTCTCTAATTTATATGAAAATAATAAATGCTGACATTATTTGTGCAGGATGAAATTAATTCCTGAATTGTGGTCTGTTTCACAATCAAGCGCACATGTTCGATCAATATTTGAATGTACTTATTTAATTATCTGTCGACGCAAACTGCGGTCAGACCTTTCCACCGTTTGCATAAAATTATTTGCTCTACTAATATATGTCGATCGTATTAATTATAATAATATCAAATTGGAAATCAACCAGCGATATGTATACTCACAGCTTCACATACACACACATACATGCATCAGTGTAGGATGATCAAAGTACATGGAATTTGTTGTCACCTGAAACAAATAATAACTAGCATTAATATTTGATAAACTAAAATTATTTGTATATTCCAATTAATTCCGTAATTATAATTTAGGCTGCACATGAATGTTGGGATATTTTAGATGTATGATTGTCACATTGTTGTAATGTAAAACAATCATTTATATATCTGGTGTGGACACTATATGATTTTTAGAATAATTTAGTTTAAAATCAGTGTTCAAAATAATATGAAAACATATAAAAGGTTATTTAAAAACATGATTTCAAGTTTTGAAGATATAATGCATCAGACAGTTTATGGGGGAAATGTAGTGATATGAAAATTGTACTTGCAGGTAACGGTGACGCAATTACTGAACGCTAAACCCCTGAGACCACTTTTAACTCTGTTTTCTTTATCGATAGTGATATGAAAATTGAATTTATAATTAGCAATGAAATAATGAGTAGAGGATAAACCGCTGAGACCCTTTTTCACCCTGTTTTTGACCGGTACGAAGCGACAAATCGGCACCAAGCGTGGTGGCTTTGCTAGGAGTCTGGTAGGCAGCTAGCGTCGGAGGTGCGGGCCACAGGCGTCCGAGACCTCGAGCAGCCATATATCAATTTAAATGTCTATGATTTCATTAGAATATTTACTTCAGTTCTAATTACAAATAATTAACTTTCTTAAAATACGCGTATCACACGTTTCCTGTAAATCCAACCCTTTACAGGATATATATTTTGTGGGGTTCATAATGTCATCAATTTTATTCCCACGGAGACGTGTCAAGAGTGCAGAGGGATAAGGTGGCTGGCAGGAAGAAGCGCGTCGCAGGATGCGAACGCGCCACTCTCTTATCTGGCCGCCCTCTATCCCTCGGCGGCGGTGTAATCTTCATCCGCCGGAGCCGGTTTATCGTGACACAACCGCCTAAAACCAGTATCAGAAATATCGGGAGGAAAAGAGCCAGCCTCACCCCCGCGCCAACACCCCTCCAAACAAAAACTGCCCGTTTATCTTGCTGACGCTATCGTGTAATTTAATTAAATTACGAGCATAATGGCGCTGCTCGGGCTTGTTTTAGTTGTCGGCTTTTTCTGTCCTGCGGTAAACATAATGAAATAAATCCGAGGGGCGCTTTATACAGTCATTAGGGACGATAATGATGTTCATAGAAATATTATTGGTGATTACGTTATTTAATCTTGCTAGATTTTTTATGAGAATGGTCTGATATTAACACGTTTGCTTCCAGTGTTTCCGGTTGGGGTCTTTTATACATATATTTTTCATTCCTGATATCACTGTATATGAAATGAAAATCATTACCAATTCCATAAGAGAACGCACATGAATCAGTGATTTTCCTAATATAATTAGACATCCTACTAACGAATAGAATTTCGTCCGCAGATTCAAATTTCCCAAGACCCCTATCAGGCTTATCCCGTATATCTATCTATATATAAACCCAGATATTATATTAAACGCGCATGAATAATCAGCGACTCGTATAAAGTGTAATACAAACGGAATGCGTGAAGAGGGTTGGGTAGGCCTGGTAAAGAGGGAAGAAGCGATTGTGCATAAAATGTAAATTGATACTGAATGTCAATGGGGTGCAGGCGGATGTCGCAAGGCAGGCCATCTGCCTTGCTAAATGAGCGTCGCGGTCTCTTTATTAATGACTCCTCGGACTAGTTTATTAGATACGCCGGCGTGCGGGGATGGATTTAGGGGGAGCGCCATGTTACGGCAGCGGATCGGTTTACGGGGGCGAACGTGCGGAAAAGGAAGACTTTCGATGCAAATGGATGCAGTGCACGGCGGGGATTTGCTCGGCATTAAATTTGCATTACACTTTAAACAAATTAATGGTGTGTTTCACACATATATAAATAACTTTCCAGTGTGTACATGGCAACTGAAACTTGCAATATTGTATAATGCAGTTTAAGTATGTAACATTATCAACACACATAACACACAAGTCCCTACACGTAAATACACTAATAAATAAATCTATAAAATTACAAATGCACACATATGTGCAGAGGTTGCACACCCACAATGTTAATGAAAAAAAAAAAAAAACTCTGTGGTCTAGTAATTAAAAACAACGTTCGTGTCGTTCTGAGCATTGGGGAGCAAGAGATTAAACATCGATGTAGGCGAAATTTCACGAATTACCTTCACAGTTTTTAAGAGGGTTTCTGTAAAGTTAAGGTAAATACCGGATGATTACACTCCTATGAGCTTCTAACTTTACCAGAAGAATAGCCCTTGGACTGATAGCTATAAAGTTTTTTTTACAAGAATTAAACAATGTAAATCTAATAGACCATGGATAAAACAACACCATGGCCTATTAGATTTCTCAAGACTATGCAAATAATTATGTGATATGAGGAATGTACTATCTCGCAAAGAATATATAATATTTTCAGTTTAGAATGAAAATATCTATATGACAACAATGACTATCTTCCAAAGAATATATAATATTTTCAACAGTGGGCTCGGCTCCGAGGGCTGAGTTAAATCAAACGCAGCTTCCATATTTAAAATAAATATTGTTTTTTCATAACAATATTTATTATATATGTTCATGTGTTCACACATGACTTGTGAAAATATGCAATTCCATTTAAATTTTCTTTTTAATTTATGTATCTACGGGTCACAAAAAATTACGTATTGCGGCTCTCTTTGGCCTCACCTTCTCTTGGTATACATATTTAATGTTTATCGTCTTGTTATGAACCATCGTGTATGTATACCCATATGTATAGCCATCCAGTATAAAGCTATTTATATACTAGTCGTATATATATATATATATATATATATATATATATATATATATATATATATATATATATATATATATGTATGTATATTTATATATTTGAGTTTCTTATAAAATCACATTTTTAGTTTTAGTTTTAAAATATGTTTGTAATTGATTTTGAAATGGAGTTTTCCGTCAATAAAGCATTATTATATAAATACTTGCGATTAAATCCCATTAACTGAAATTACTCTGAACAAGCAAAGAAAAAAATAAGAGATAATCTAGATGTGAAACTGTGTAAAGTAGTTACTGAAGCAATTAATTTCCCAGATAGCATAAACAGCAACAATTGAATTGCTGTTGGCGAAATTGTGCTGAAGATGGTACAAAAAAGACCAAATAGCCCTCTCCTCAGTTAATCATAAGCCTATTGTTTGGAACACGTTAATCGCTCTCTTTCGCCCGTCGAGGGGGAGATGAAGAAAGGGAGCAAATTATCGGCGCCTCCAGTTGAAATCGGGGGCGTATTTAAGGTAATTGTTGGACATTTAGAGATCGGTGATAAGTTTAAGTGAGTAGCGAGCAGCATCGACGGTGCACAGTTTAAGGGGCCATTCTGAGGGGGCCCTTTATTGGCCCCCATCTCAGACTAATAACGCGTAATTAAATTAGAAGAGCGAGAGAGAGAAAGAGAGGGGTCAGGAATGGACGATTGAAAAACACGTTTACGACCACGATTCATTTGATTTGATTGCAACCGATTACTTCAACGAGGAGGTTTTATTAATTGCAGTTTGAAGGAGTGGTGGCTGTAAGTTACCAGAGTTATATGGGGAGGAGTTTAATTTTAATTTCATTAATTGTTTTCCGATCAAGTAGAATATATATATATATATATATATATATATATATATATATATATATATATATATATATATATATGTAATAATAATAATTTCTCAAAAATTTCACTCTCCGGTGGGACTTGAACCCACGTCTCCGACTATCGCGGCCGCCACGCTACCAACTGTGGAGGGTGGTAGTGGATAGCGGGTGAGATGTTCGTTATATATATATATATATATATACCCTTCATCCACATATATATATATATATATATATATATATATATATATATATATATATATATATATAGAAATAATGCAATGTGTAAATGAATTTCGCAATTCTGCTGATCGCACACCAAGGTGTTGAATATGTTTAATAGTTTAATAGGAACAATTGTGCAAATAGTGATATAAATTACGAAAAATCTATCTGTTGCCTTTAATATAACGCACAAACTTCAAAAGGTATACAACCTCAGTTGAATTTTTCTAAAATTGCAAATTATTATAATTTCATATATGCTAGGTTGTTTAAACCTTAATAATTTGAGTTGTTTAACCGGGCCATTTTTTTCCAACGTGTTTACCATATGCTTAGAATATAAATTATAAAGTTTCATAAAGAAACAATTAAACCTCAATTAATTTATTGACGAATTTGTAAAATTTCAAGTTGTTATAATTTCGTGTATATTAAAGCTTAGTGGGTATTAGCAAAAGAAAATATTGGAAATTTGGATTCTACATTTTTTTGTATCCAACAAGTGTTTTGAGTCTTACATAGATATATGAATACATGGATTATATGACAATTTTATAAAAAAGATTCTTCCAAGTTTCAACTGCAATTTTGCATAATTTAAAAGTGCAATTTAGAGGGGAAACATATGCTATTTTCGATTTAGCATTCTTTTTCAAATCAAAGTGTTTTAATTGAAATTTTTGTTTATATCTTATAACATTGTTCTATAATCTATATATTCATGTACCTATGAAACTTCACATAGAACAACGTTATAGGAAATAAACGAAAATTTCTTCCATTGTGATATTTATATATTACCAATTTATCTATATTTATAAACACATATAATTCGTTAAATTATATCAGCTATTGAGGCTACTATTGAGTCGATACAATTTTATATAATTTTATATAAGAATACTGTTACCTGCATAAAAAAATTAAGAAAAGTATTAAATGATAAAATTTTGGATATTTTTTGAGATATTTATATTTTACTCATTTATCTAAATATAACACATATACATCGTTAAATTACCTCAACTGTTAAGGCTACAGTCGATAAAAGTTCATATAAGAATACTGTTACCTGCATTTAAATTTAAAAAAAGTATAAATGATTGAATTTTGGACTTTTTTGACACATTTATATATTACTCATTTATATATCATTATAAAGACATAAAATTCGATAAATTACCTCAACTGTTGAGGCTACAATCGATAAAAGTTCATATAAAAATACTGTTACCACCATAAAATATTCAAGAAATTATTAAATGATAAAGTTTGGATATTTTTGAGATATTTATATATTATCCATTTATCTATGTTTATAAACATATATAATTCGTTAAATTACCTTAACTATTGAGGCTACAGTCAATACAAATTCATGTAAGAATACTGTTATCTGCAAAAAAAAATTAAAAAAGTATTAAATGATTGAATTCTGGATATTTTTGAGATATTTATATATTACCCATTTATGTGTGTTTATAAAGACATAAAATTCGTTAACGTACCTGAACTATTGAGGCTACAGTCGATCAAATTTCATACAAGAAAACTGTTACCTGAATAAAAATTTTAAAAAAGTATTAAATGATTAAAATTTGGATAATTTTGAGATGGTTATATATTACCCTTTTATGTAGGTTTATAAAGACATATAATTAGTTAAATTACCTCAACTATTGAGGCTACAGTCGAGCAAATTTCATATAAGAATACTGTTATCTGCATAAAAAATTAAAAAAGTATTAAATGATTAGATTTTGTATATTTTTAAAACATTTATATATTACCTATTTACGCATCTTTATAAATACATAAAATTCCTTAAATTACCCCAACTGATGAGGCTACAAACGATACAAGTTCAATAAAAATACTGTTACCACTAGACAAATTTCAAGAAATTATTAAATGATTGGATTTTGGAAATTTTAGAGATATTTATATATTACCTATTTATATATGTTTATAAAGACATATAATTTGTTAAATTACCTCAACTATTGAGGCTACAGTCGATAAAAATTCATATAAAAATACTGTTACCTACATACAAGTTTCAAGAAATTATTAAATGATTGGATTTAGGATATTTTTGAGATACTTATATATTACCTATTTATCTATGTTTATAAAGACATATAATTCGTTAAATTACCTCAATTATTGAGGCTACAGTAGATAGAAGTTCATATAAGAATACTGTTAGTTGCATAAAAATTAAAAAAAGTATTAAATGATTGAGTTTTGGATATTTTTGAGACATTTATCTATTACCCATTTATGTATGTTTATAAAGACGTAAAATTCGTTAAATTATCTCAAGTGTTGAGGCTATAATCGATAAAAGTTCATATAAGAAAATTGTTACCTGCATAAAAATTTAAAAAAAGTATTAAATGATTGAATTTTGGATATTTTTGAGATATTTGTATGGTAACCATTTATGTATGTTTATAAAAACATATAATTCGTTAAATTACCTCAACTATTGAGGCTTCAGTCGATATTTTTGAGATATTTGTATATTACCCATTTATGTATGTTTATAAAGACATAAAATTCGTTAAATTATCGCAACTGTTGAGGCTACAATTTATAAAATTTTATATAAAAATACTGTTACCGCCATAACAATTTTAAGAAATTATTAAATGATTGGATTTTTGATATTTATGAGACATTTATATATTACCCATTTATGTATCTTTATAAAGACATACAACTCGTTAAATTACCTCAACTATTGAGGCTACAGTCGATAAAAGTTCATAGAAGAATACTGTTACCTGCATAAAAAAGTGTTAAATGATTGAATTTTTGATATTTTTGACATATATAACTATGCTAGCCAATTATGTATGTTTATAAAGACATATAATTCGTTAAATTGCTTCAATTATTGAGGCTACAGTCGACCAAATATCATATATAATAATGTTACCTGCATAAAAAATTTAAAAAGTATTAAATGATTAAATTTTGGATATTTTTGAGACATTTATATATTATCCATTTATGTATCTTTATATAGACATAAAATTCGTTAAATTACCTCAACTGTAGAGGCTATAAAGATATATAATTCGTTAAATTACCTCAACTATTGAGACTACAGTGGATAAAAATATATATAAAAATACTGTTACCTATATACAAGTTTCAAGAAATTATTAAATAATTGGATTTAGGATATTTTTGAGATATTTATATATTACCTATTTATCTATGTTTATAAAGACATATAATTTGTTAAATTACCTCAATTATTGAGGCTACAGTCGATAGAAGTTCATATAAGAATACTGTTACCTGCATAAAAATTAAAAAAAAGTATTAAATGATTGAATTTAGGATACTTTTGACTTATTTATATGTTACCTATTTACCTGTGTTTATAAAGACATAACATTCGTTAAATTACCTCAACTATTGAGGCTACAGTCGATCAAACTTCATATAAGAACACTGTTACGTGCATAAAATTAAAAATTGTATCAAATGATTAAATTTTGCATATTTTTGAGACATTTATATATTACCCATTTATGTATCTTTATAAAGACATAAAACTCGTTAAATTACCTCAACTGTAGAGGCTACAATCGATAAGAATTCATATAAAATTACTTTTACCACCACAATCATTTTAAGAAATTATTAAATAATTGTATTTTGAATATTTTTGAGATATTTATATATTACCTATTTATCTGTGTTTATAAACACATATAACTCGTTAAATTACCTCAAGTATTGAGGCTACAGTCAATAAAAGTTCATATAAGAATACTGTTATCTGCATAGAAATTTAAAAAAATATTAAATGATTAAATTTTGGATATTTTTGACATAGTTATATGTTAGTTACCCAATTATATATGCTTATAATGACATATAATTCGTTAAATTACCTCAATTATTGAGGCTACAGTCGATCAAATATCATATATTATACTGTTACCTGCATAATAAATTTAAAAAGTAGAGATATTTATATATTTTCTATTTATCTATGATTATAAAGATATATAATTTGTTAAATTACCTCAACTATTGAGGCTACAGTCGATAAAAATTCATATTTATATATGTGTACAAAATATGTGTACCGCACTCATTAGAAAATACGAATTGTATTTATTCAATCTGATCAAACTAAACACTTTGATTTGGTTTTATTTAATTACAATCAATTTTCTTTAATTTTACTGTTGTTGTTTTGAACAACCCCATATCAATAGAACGTACAAAACATTGTAAACATACTCATTAAGATAGTAATCAGATAATTATTATTAACCGAAGAGTTGTTGGGTGTTAAATAATAAATTTAAGGCGCGTGTGGTCGTTGCTTTCAGCTCAATCTAAATTTATCACGTTGCTTTATTTAGGATTCACTGAGGGGATGCGTGCGGGGATAGAATAAGAAAAACGCTGGCAAGTGCCGAGCTGCCGTACTTTATACGTGTCAGTCTTTTGTGCCGTGTGTAAATAACAAACCCTAATGGAAACTGCAAAAGCCATAAGACATCCAGCATTTTTATGAATTATACGCTCACTTAATGCACCCAACTCGGGTAATTTTTTTTGCGCGAAATTTTGCTTTACAATGCTACGCTAAGTGCTGCGGACAATTTTTCCAATAAAGTAAATACCAGCAAGGGGGAATCAATATATAGAGCTGCTCACGGTTAACGTTTAGTCTTTTTTTTTCGGGCATAAAAGCATTCAAGAATAATCTTCATGAGCACATGCTATTTTGGTATGATTAAATATTTTACAAATTTAAAAATTTAAATTACTTCTTATATATTTACAAAAAAATATGGTTTTTATTGTACTGGGAGGTAGTGAGAAATTACTTCTTATATATTTACAAAAAAATATGGTATTTATTGTACAGGGAGGTAGTGAGAAATTGCTTCTTATATATTTACAAAAAAATATGGTATTTATTGTACGGGGAGGTAGTGACGAAACAATACGGGACTCATTCAAAGCCCTGTAATCGGTAATGAGATCACTCTAAAGACTTAACGAGGATTCTTGCCTGTGTCCTCAACGGGAGGTTTGTGGTTGTGATTCCTCCTCGGGCTACAGTCAAAAAATGGGCGAACAAAATACTCAAACAAAAAGTAATGAATTCTAATGACTGCACCTTACCCATCGCAATTTTTTGGATATCTTGTATATGAATTGAGAAACTTACCTGAAACAAAAGAAACACTATTATTAGTAAATCAATAATAGCATACATTTTAGTTTTATTTAATATTTAGTAAAAACACCGTCCTTTTAATATTGTCAGGTGATGGTTGACTTATTCACATATATGACCACCACCTTCACTTCAAAAACTTGCTGAAAATTTATTGAAAGTTTGTGTTTAATTATGTCTGAGCTATTTGTTCTGGGTTTTTTTCCTCTAATATTCCATTTTGATTTTATTGTGTAGCAGTATGTTTTTAATTTTAAGTTTGAGTTTGAATGAAATGTATAACAGTTATTTAATTTCCTTCTTTAGTTCGTTATATTGTTGTATTGTTTCGGTGGTTAGTATTGGTGAATATTTTGTTTTTTTATTTGTATTTTATTCTTAATGTCAATTTCGATTTTGAAAATGTAACCATATAAAGTCTATAAAACATATAGTAAAGTAAATAGTTTTTTCCTGAAAACGAATCAACATTTGTTGTGGTATATAGCCGGTGATGATTTTTTTTGAGCTAAACGTATAAGGCACCTTACACGATCAATAATACTGTCAATACTAGTACTATCAATATTTGCTTCGATCCTCCTTTTATATTTATCAAGTACTACTCAATTATCCGGATAAAGATCAGGATTTTCTTCATTACATCATTAATATACCTTACACGATGAGTAATACTGGCAATATTTTAGAAAAATTAACATTTTAAACATATTATCGTACAGTAATACTGTCATTATTCTAAAATATTGACAGTGATATTGATCGTTCTGATGATATTTTTTTAAACAACTAACACCAAACACTGTACTCTGTACAACAAAGCAATAACAAATAAAAACAATTCCCACACTGTTGTAACCTACAAGCAAGAGACCAACAAAAAATATTATTGTTTCCTTTCCTTATATAAAAGCATTGTTTATTTAACGGAATACAAACAGGGAATTTTCTTAGTGTTTACGAGTATTCAGGAGAAGTAGCAAAAGAAATCTTAGACTTCCCGCACTTCTAAGCCACGACCTGAATAAATTTACAACTGCCCTAACCCCGGCCGCTATTATAATTAACAAAATTCCCGAAGAGCTTAATTGTTACGCATACTAATTAACAACTTTTAAGGTATCCTTATTTAAGAAAGGCTGTGGGGTCGTTTTTGTGTCAGATCACTGTTTATGAAATAAACACGGACGCCTAAAAGTGGTGTGTTCAACGTTAATTGACTTTTGAAATTGTTTATTCATCAAACATTAATAAAATTAATTTTGGAGCGGCTGCAATTACTGTGACGAATTCGCGCGCTTGCTATAGAAAAATACTGGTTTTTATGAATTTTTGTGCTCGCCAGGGAAACTGAATTAATTAGAGAAGCACAACGGGGCCGAGCCCGTCGGTGGCTGTTTGCATTACATTTCTAATTGCGCCCTTAAAACAACAATTGCGCGTAACGTGGCTGGACTATGCATTTGATGGCGGGGCGAATGTAATTATTTCGCTGGCAATTGACATGATATTTTAGATGGTTTTTATGTGGAACCCCGAAGTGAATTAACGAGCCATAAAATGGTAATAATTTTATTTATTCGCCATATAAATCTCCGCGTATACAGTTTATACCACTACAACCTATTAAAATGAAACCGAATTGAAAATAAAAAAAAACTTTAACCACCCCCTTTCAATATAAAACCGAAAAATTCCGTGTTTACGCGCGGCATTCCCCCCTCGCGATGAACTGTGGTTAACTGGAAGAATGTAATGATCCCATTCGTCTTGCCAGCCGCCTCCGAAGCCGGCGTCACGTGCTTTCTATCTGCCACATATAGCCCGGGACACTTTATCATAGAATGCGGTTTCTAAAGTTCCATTCACATAATGCATTGCTGGAAAGGCTTTATAGCGCCCGAAAACCGGACAGAAATGGCCGAATAAAATGTGTGTATTGATATCCGGGAATGCGGCACCATAAATTCCAGTCGCCGTAATGGGGAGGCAGCCATAAAAAATTAGCAACACTACATAGGGTTGAAATAAGAAACATTATCTGATCAAATGGTTTTATGTGTTGATTTATTATCAACGAAATGAACTGAAACATTGTATCTTATACCGCTGCCCCTCGTATCGATTCACACTTTTTTAATTAGCGAATTGTTTAATCGCTACCGCTTTATTTCTGCGAGCACCGGCGTTGGTGAAATTAAAAAGTTTCAGTCAGGTACGTTCCAATTTCACGGATTCGCGGAAAGTTATAATGAAAAATTGCGGGCTCGGCCCCCCCAACCCGTCAGCCTATTAATAACTTTGTTTTGTGTGCGGGGGTTGATTTTTTTTGCGGTGCTTTAATTGTGTCAAATTTCATTCGCGCAATCTCAACCGGGCAACGTATAAACTAGAACAATGGGTCGTATAAGCTGGGCAGTTCCGGCAGAAAATGTATTACAAAGAAGTTATTACCTGGTAAGTAAAGTGCAGGACATGATAGCGTGCATAATAATAAAGCGGGTTGTTGTTCCACGCGCGCCACCGCTAAAGCCCTGTAATGCTATTTTACGGCGTTCTTTCGAGTGCCTTCCACAATTTTCAGTTTATTATTTATTTGCGGCGGCGTTATTGCCCGCACGAATCCGGGTGAATGTTAATTCGTTTTTAAATTACAAACATAAGGCCAGGCCGATATTAACTTATTGTAATGGGCGAGTAAATTCATTTGACGCGGCATTTGCATATCAAATAAAGGGATCTGGGCCGGAATTGTGCCAGTTCTATTTCTAATTTCCATAATGCACCCCGATCTGTCCGAATCTAAACAAAGCCCATTCCGCCAGTAATTATCCCCGGGGGCGTGCGCAAAAAACAATCGAATTATACGAATTGATTATTCCATCAAAGTCCATTAGGGTGTGTCTCTGTTAAAGGGGCACGTTTAGCACTAGCACTAGGACTTTTTGTTCAGCCGCAAACGAACAAGCGGATTCCGAGCGAGACGGGCGTGTAGTTATAGATAATATCATTTGACTAACGCAAACATACGAGCAAAATTACTGCAAGCAATCACTTTATGTATGTATAAAATATGTCACAAACATTTTAGGATATCGTGCAGGAGTTGAATTATATTAAATCTGTTGGAAGGAAAGAAATACAAATAAGAAATTGATTATATATACACGACGTTCCACAAAAGTAACATGAATATATTTCTGAATTCATGACATAAGCGACATCCTGTGTATTCATTACATGTAAGTGTCCATAAATAATGCAAACAAATCATGCCCTGATTATATATTAATGATTTTAAAGCTCTATATATTTACCCCGCCTCAATTATACGGAGAAATTATCGAAAATAATTATATGACAGCTATTAATTAGCGCATTTTCCTATCGGAGCAGGTAATTAATAGTAAATACCATTTGAAATTTGAAACTTGAAATTAGACTAGTGTTGAATAGCACTAATAAATATGAGTAAATTCATTAAACTTTAATGACAATAAATTACGTCAAAAAAAACGATCACGTGTCTGTCGACTTGCAGCAGGAATATGAAATTATTAACGGGCCCGACGTGGGCAAATTAAAATAAATAAATGATTCCGCATGCATTGCAGTAAATTCAGCTGAATTCGCAATTATTAACAATGCGGGCAGAATATTTCATACGTTTAAAATGCACTCGTCGTGGAAAATACATTTTTCAGCATGCTCTCCCTATAGCAGCGGTATTTAATTTATATCATTTTTGATCGGATTCTGGTCGCAAAATATTTTTTTGTTTGTATTATCGCACGGCCGAGATATCGCAGTTTGTTTGGCTTTTTTTTGTATGCGTATGCGTGCAAACTCGAACGTTGCGGGGGGGTAGCTGCGGTTAACAATTATATCAGAAACAAACCCGTTGATTGTTCCGCGTCCCGAATCAAAGCGACAATGGGGCAACCTATTCAAAATCAAATTTGCACCGCCGCCGCATGCGAGATGTCGACCGATTTTGCTGCCGCCTCCCACCCATTCATATTTGTTGTGGGGAGAATGCGATAGGAGTCGAGAGAGCCGCACATTGAAATTAAATTGGATGACTTTGCGTAATAGAAATTGAATGGGGGTGATATTTATCAGTTTGTATTGTTTAGAAGCGTAAAAAATATTTCGAAAATATTTATGCGAGTTTGATAGTATTAATTTGGGTCAAAATATATTAAAGAGATGAGAGAAGTATTTTGTGAGAGAAGCCTAAACCTGAAACTAAGATGCCCGTTCGTGAAGTACTACGTTCACTCGGTACTGTTGTATAGTGTTGAGGCTTGGATGTTGAAGATAAATACTATGAACAGAATAGAAGCGTTTGAGATGTTGATCTTTCGAAGAATGCAGAGAATATCTTGGGTGGAGCATATCACGAATAATGAGGTTCTTAGACGCATGGAGAGTAATAGAGAACTATCGGCTACTGTGAAGAAACGTAAGACAACGTACCTAAGACATATCTTCAGAAGTACAAAATACATCCTTCTAAAATTAATAATGGAGGGCAAGATAGAGGGTCGCCGTGGTCCAGGACGAAGGAAATGCTTCTGGTTAAAGAACATAAGGGACTGGACTGGTCTGGACTCAGACTTCAGAGCGTCACAAGACCGTGCGGAATTTGTCATGATTGTTGCCAACCTTCATAATGGAGAAGGCTCCTAAAGAAGAAGAAGTTGCCCCAGCAGCGTGCAGTATTGCTCAGGTCTTGAGGTCGTGCGCCGCCGATTGTAATGGCCGAGGGTCTTGCGGTTGTACGCCGCCGATTGTAAGGGCCGAGATAGCGCATCGGATGCGGCAAATACAACAAGATACCATAAGCCCATACCAGCCCAGAGTGATAAACGAAAACGGTTATACTGGTCCTAAAAGATAGCCGAAAGGAAATCCTAAAAAACTTTTCTCTGGCAGGGTATTTGCCGTTAATGAATTTAAATTTTGACGACGGATGAGCTCTTTGCCGAGAAAGCTTGCAGGAAATGTTTTTTTAAAATCTTTATTATATTTTTATATATTATTATTTCTTAGTCTTACTTTAAACACATTTTTTTGAATGGTGACATCAATTTAAAAAAAATACTATTATTTCTTAGTCTTACTTTAAACACATTATTTTTTGTAAACTTGATATCACCTTTCACAGTTTTCAAGAGTTTCCCGTTAAGTTAAATGCAGGATGATAACACGCCTCTGAACTTATTACCAACGGAAAAATCTTCGGGCTGATAGTTTTTATTTTCTATTTAACAGGTTAAGCGCCATGATCATTTAGCCAAACATTTAGCAATATAAAAAAATTACTATTATTTCTTAGTCTTACTTTAAACACATTCTTTTTTGTAGAATTGATATCACAATTCACAAAACCAAAATGGACGATCAATTTAGTATAATGTATTATTTTGTAGGAAATAAGATACTTTTGTAACCGCCGTCTGGGGAGACGCGCTTTTTTCATTATCCCTTACGCGTAAAGTTCCTCGAGCCAAAGTGATAAAACTAACTTGTCTTTTCGAGTAATTGAGAATGAAATTTGCATACTATAAGGCAGACCATACCCCCAGCTTTCTGTTCATCCTGTTTCTATTAGGGCGCCCTATTGTTGTTCGTCCTTATTTAAACTAGCCTCGCCCTTATGCTTTCTCTTTCCAAGCATCCCCGCCACGTACTAGTCTTTATATATTAGTTATATCTTAAAGCAATAGCAGTAGTGTATCCTCAAGAGGAATGATTGTTTGAAAATGTTCCTTTTGCCTATTTTATATGTTGTCACTCTAGTGGTTAGAGGCTCCGTCCGTCTCGTATTGAGTCTTGGGGAGCAAACCCCGTTGTGAACCAAATTTCGTTAATTACCTTTCACAGTTTTCAAGGGTTTCCCGTGAAGTTAAATGCAGGATGATTACACGCCTCTGAACTTATTACCAACGGAAAAATCGTTGGGCTGTTTCTATTTTCTATTTAACAGGTTAAGCGCCATGAACATTTAGCCAAACTTTCCATTTTATCCAAGACTTTTTTTGCCAAATTGTGACATTTCTGTTTGTCTTAAACCTATTTTATATAATTTTGGCAAATTTGCCTTATCATAAAACGAAAAAAGGGCGGCGGGCACCAGTGTCCGCTGTGGCCCTAGAGATCCTTCAGCGTTATTATATATTTTTTAAAGTCTAAAACCCTGGCGGACACCGGTGTCCGCAATGACCGAATTGGCTGGAGACATAGCGGACGCCCGTGACCGCCATGTCGCTTAACCTGTTAATATATGGAAATCCCAACTTCTACATAATTATTAATGCACATGTTTTTAATATATTCAGTTGGTTATATGAATTTATGGTTCCTGAAGTGTCTCGAAAGGTCGCCACCTGGGGTTTTGCTGTTCCAGGAGACAAATTGGATGAACATGTGACAGGCGTCGTGTGTGAGGGTTGTGAAGTTTGAAGAAAGATTGCAGGATTTGTATGAGTAGGACGCAAAATGGATAGAGAATGGATAAAGCAAAGATGTATGAAAGAGTGGATATGTCTGAGTTCAGGGTAGAGGTGAAGCTGAGAGAGAACGGAAGCCTAGGAACTGAGGTAAGGGGCATATTGACTGGCAAGAAAGGCAGATGCGAATGGCTGAGAGCTCGCACAACCCTGGGTATATAGAGTTGCAAGCGCGGGGGAAGCTCCCGAGATACTTAGCCAGGAGAGAGTGAATCGGGAAGATTAAAGTGTGCATGGTAAGGCGAGGTGTGGGTCAGAAGGGAGAAGAAGAATTTTATAGATAGGGCTGGGGTACACCGTGTGTGCGCATATGTAGTAAGGAGAGCGACACGTGATGGCACCTTAACAAGGAATATTCATATTCTCTGCTAAGGTGCCATCACGTGTCGCTCCCCTAGAGAAAGTAGTGTGGGTTGGAGACTGCAAAAAGGTGAGTGAATGGCTTAGTGTGGAGGAGGTTGGAATACAATACAATGCAGGGGATTATGTGTATCTTAAGAGCGTTCCATCAACGGGCGATATTAACGGAAAAAGTAGTCTTATGATAGCAAGCGTAGTGAAGTTAATTATTGGAATAAAATTATAAATGAGGTATTATTTTAAAGAAGAAAGATGTATCTTTGATTCGGTCGGGCCGATTTTGGATACATACTTTCAAAATAAAGCTATGAGAAAATAAATTTTTTATTTGTACAGTTTTCTATGTTTGACTGTATTTGGGATGTTATTGTACAATGAGCTATGTTTTTTTGAATTGTTGAGAATGAGATTGAGAATTGAGTTGTAATGCCTAAAATGTTTCTTTTTTTGTTGGCGATATGAATATTCAATAGGTATATATAGTGGGGGTGCTCCCCCCAGTAACACCAGTTTATTAACCCCCCAGTGGTTAATGAACTGCTGCGCTGATCAGGTCGTTATAGAGAACTATATTTATAGCGCCTTATTATTACGGAAAATCACCAGATATTTACCCCTCAGTCCCTTAAACTTATGTGCATCAGTTGATAATGCAAAATTAAACTTATAAAAGCTAATTAAAATGTTCACAAATTTCAAAACGGCGCTTCCATTCAATCCTCCCCATTTCACTTGCCTTATCCGCGTTGTCGTCGCCTGTGAGTCAGCCGTAAACTCCGTCTAGATGCAGCGATCTGTAATTTATTTTCGCCAGGACTTAATTGAGAATATAATGTAATCACTTTTGTTACGTCTGCTGTATTATAAAACTACGCTCAACCTCGCCACTCCGTGATGAAAGGCAATTTCTCTAATGTCCCCCCATTATTTTTTCTCGCCCTCGTAATTACCCGCCGTCTCGAGCGCGGAATTAACATAAAACCGCAATCATATAAACGTTTTCACCTTAAATTGCGCGTGAAGTTTTTAGGTCATTGAATCGTCCACCGGATGTGTTTATAAAATCCCATTTTGATGACTGTATCGGCGCACAGTGCGCTTTACGGCGAAACTTTGCCGGCATAACTCACGCAACTTGTATAATTGAAACCGTTAAAATGTCAGCCGCAGCGTAATTAGAGGCCGAATTAACACTTGTAAATTCACCTTCGTGCTTTTTCCCGGACTGCGAACTTTGCAGGGGGGCGTCATTAAAAGCCCTAAAAAAATAATATAAGCGCTCCAAATTGTTACTCGATTTGATTGCTGCGCTGCTTTTTTTTTAATATTATAAGCAGCGCACGAACGTTTTCTGCTGGTGCATGAAAAGATTGAGTTTTCTATGAGGTTATATATTACCTACTCTTTTCTGTAATATTTTTCTTATGCAAGTATAAATAGGAATATTCCTGAGTGGGGTTTTGTATAAAATTAATTAAGCTTTATATGCTTGATGGAGGTTTCAGCTGAAACGATTTTACTCTTCTAGGTTTCATTTTAAAAAATAATAGCATCAATACATTTTAATATCAAGAAATACAGTTATTTTAAATTATTTTCTGAGAAGAAGTCAAGGATTTTTAAGCTCTTTATTACGGGTTAACGATTTAATAGAAGCAACGACGAAGGAAAAATATACACACACTTGAATCATTAAAATTTTCTTATTATTTTGAACAAATAACATAGAGTGTTAAGGTCGTTTTAGAGAAGACAATTTCTTAGCTCAAAAATTGTTCAAGAAATTAATTCATATATCCTCCTCCCATACAATTTGTCCATGACAAATAGAACTTGTTATAATTTTCCATCCAATTCAATATTTCAAATAATTTGTTGTATGATACGAAACAATTTAGATTGTGTCGCATCTTGGCTAACTTTTGAGTCAAGAAATTGTCTTGTCTAAAACGACCTTAAGTAATTTTTCCAAGCATTTAAACAGCCCGTGTAACAAGAAAGTTATAACAGATAAATCTGTCGATGACTTGCAATATAAGCGTATATTTATCATAACTATATATAGTTATTACATTAATAATATTGGTAGACATGAAAATTACATCCGTTATACAGTAAATTGAGAGAATATCTGTAAGTTTTGTAACGAAGTGGGGCACCGGTGGCCGCCCATGCAAAGTTATATCTCGTCCGGAATGTTGTCCTGTGAAACCGCAGTGAACTTATCCCCTATGATCCCATCCTCTATACCGCGCGGCGCCGTGGGTCCGCGCGCACGGCAGATTGTTTGCGGGTCTGTACTGATCAATTGGGGTGACCAATAAAATCCAAATTTTGAGGAATTCTTTATTAATGTCTTGCCGATCATAATATATATATCTAATTTTTTTTAAAATAATTTTTATAGGCGTTTTTGTATAATATATGTTGTAACGTAAATTATAATTTTTGACCATGATGCACCATGTTCCTGGATTTGAAAAAAATTGCCTAATGTTTATAACAATATGATAAAGTGAAATGGAAAGTCTGTATACCACCGTTTTTGTTTTTCTATTTTATTTTTAATTTTAAACTTTTACGCTCATATCTCGATAATCCGATTAGTCGATAAAAAAATATTGCAACATATTTTGTTTAATTTTTTTACTGATTCTAACACAAAACATATCAGTGTACCAGATGGCCGAAGGAAAATGGAAAATTTTGATTCTAAGTATTTTTTTTTTCGGCGACTAACTTGTATATCATTATTATTATTTTTGACCATCATGCACCATGTTCCTGGATTTGAAAAAAATGGCCTAATGTTTATAACAATATGATAAAGTAAAATGGAAAGTCTGTATACCACCGTTTTAGTTTTTCTATTTTATTTTTAATTTTAAACTTTTACGCTCATATCTGGATTTTCCAATTTTAGAGGCTGAGTCCATAAAAAAATAATGCAACATATTTTGTTAAATTTATTTTTGGATCTTGGTTCAGAACATATCAGTGCATCAGATGGCCGAAGAAAATTTGAAAATTTTGATTCTAAGTATTTTTTTTTCGGCGACTAACTTGTATATCATTATTATTATTTTTGACCATCATGCACCATGTTCCTGGATTTGAAAAAAATTGCCTTATGTTTATAACAATATGATAAAGTAAAATGGAAAGTCTGTATACCACCGTTTTTGTTTTTCTATTTTATTTTTAATTTTAAACTTTTACGCTCATATCTGGATATTCCGATTTTAGAGGCTGAGTCCATAAAAAAATAATGCAACATATTTTGTTAAATTTATTTTTGGATCTTGGTTCAGAACATATCAGTGCATCAGATGGCCGAAGGAAATTTGAAAATTTTAATTCTAATTTTTTTTTTTTTCGGCGACTAACTTGTATATCATTATTATTATTTTTGACCATCATGCACCATGTTCCTGGATTTGAAAAAAATGGCCTAATGTTTATAACAATATGATAAAGTAAAATGGAAAGTCTGTATACCACCGTTTTTGTTTTTCTATTTTATTTTTAATTTTAAACTTTTACGTATATCATTATTATTATTTTTGACCATCATGCACCATGTTCCTGGATTTGAAAAAAATTGCCTAATGTTTATAACAATATGATAAAGTAAAATGGAAAGTCTGTATACCACCGTTTTTGTTTTTCTATTTTATTTTTAATTTTAAACTTTTACGGTCATATCTGGATAATCCGATTTTACAGGATGAGTCCGTAAAAAAATAATGCAACATATTTTGTTAAATTTATTTTTGGATCTTGGTTCAGAACATATCAGTGCATCAGATGGCCGAAGGAAATTTGAAAATTTTAATTCTAAGTTTTTTTTTTTCGGCGACTAACTTGTATATCATTATTATTATTTTTGACCATCATGCACCATGTTCCTGGATTTGAAAAAAATGGCCTAATGTTTATAACAATATGATAAAGTAAAATGGAAAGTCTGTATACCACCGTTTTTGTTTTTCTATTTTATTTTTAATTTTAAACTTTTACGTATATCATTATTATTATTTTTGACCATCATGCACCATGTTCCTGGATTTGAAAAAAATTGCCTAATGTTTATAACAATATGATAACGTAAAATGGAAAGTCTGTATACCACCGTTTTTGTTTTTCTATTTTATTTTTAATTTTAAACTTTTACGCTCATATCTGGATAATCCGATTTTACAGGATGAGTCCATAAAAAAATAATGCAACATATTTTGTTAAATTTATTTTTGGATCTTGGTTCAGAACATATCAGTGCATCAGATGGCCGAAGGAAATTTGAAAATTTTAATTCTAAGTTTTTTTTTTTCGGCGACTAACTTGTATATCATTATTATTATTTTTGACCATCATGCACCATGTTCCTGGATTTGAAAAAAATGGCCTAATGTGTATAACAATATGATAAAGTAAAATGGAAAGTCTGTATACCACCGTTTTTGTTTTTCTATTTTATTTTTAATTTTAAACTTTTACGTATATCATTATTATTATTTTTGACCATCATGCACCATGTTCCTGGATTTGCAAAACATTGCCTAATGTTTATAACAATATGATAAAGTAAAATGGAAAGTCTGTATACCACCGTTTTTGTTTTTCTATTTTATTTTTAATTTTAAACTTTTACGCTCATATCTGGATAATCCGATTTTAGAGGATGAGTCCATAAAAAAATAATGCAACATATTTTGTTAAATTTATTTTTGGATCTTGGTTCAGAACATATCAGTGCATCAGATCGCCGAAGGAAATTTGAAAATTTTAATTCTAAGTTTTTTTTTTTCGGCGACTAACTTGTATATCATTATTATTATTTTTGACCGTCATGCACCATGTTCCTGGATTTGAAAAAAATGGCCTAATGTTTATAACAATATGATAAAGTAAAATGGAAAGTCTGTATACCACCGTTTTTGTTTTTCTATTTTATTTTTAATTTTAAACTTTTACGTATATCATTATTATTATTTTTGACCATCATGCACCATGTTGCTGGATTTGAAAAAAATGGCCTAATGTTTATAACAATATGATAAAGTAAAATGGAAAGTCTGTATACCACCGTTTTTGTTTTTCTATTTTATTTTTAATTTTAAACTTTGACGTATATCATTATTATTATTTTTGACCATCATGCACCATGTTCCTGGATTTGCAAAACATTGCCTAATGTTTATAACAATATGATAAAGTAAAATGGAAAGTCTGTATACCACCGTTTTTGTTTTTCTATTTTATTTTTAATTTTAAACTTTTACGCTCATATCTGGATATTCCGATTTTAGAGGCTGAGTCCATAAAAAAATAATGCAACATATTTTGTTAAATTTATTTTTGGATGTTGGTTCAGAACATATCAGTGCATCAGATGGCCGAAGGAAATTTGAAAATTTTAATTCTAAGTTTTTTTTTTTCGGCGAATAACTTGTATATCATTATTATTATTTTTGACCGTCATGCACCATGTTCCTGGATTTGAAAAAAATGGCCTAATGTTTATAACAATATGATAAAGTAAAATGGAAAGTCTGTATACCACCGTTTTTGTTTTTCTATTTTATTTTTTATTTTAAACTTTTACGTATATCATTATTATTATTTTTGACCATCATGCACCATGTTCCTGGATTTGCAAAACATTGCCTAATGTTTATAACAATATGATGAAGTAAAATGGAAAGTCTGTATACCACCGTTTTTGTTTTTCTATTTTATTTTTAATTTTAAACTTTTACACTCATATCTTGATAATCCGATTTTAGAGGATGAGTCCATAAAAAAATAATGCAACATATTTTGTTAAATTTATTTTAGGATCTTGGTTCAGAACATATCAGTGCATCAGATGGCCGAAGGAAATTTTAAAATTTTAATTCTAAGTTTTTTTTTTTCGGCGACTAACTTGTATATCATTATTATTATTTTTGACCGTCATGCACCATGTTCCTGGATTTGAAAAAAATGGCCTAATGTTTATAACAATATGATAAAGTAAAATGGAAAGTCTGTATACCACCGTTTTTGTTTTTCTATTTTATTTTTAATTTTAAACTTTGACGTATATCATTATTATTATTTTTGACCATCATGCACCATGTTCCTGGATTTGCAAAACATTGCCTAATGTTTATAACAATATGATAAAGTAAAATGGAAAGTCTGTATACCACCGTTTTTGTTTTTCTATTTTATTTTTTATTTTAAACTTTTACGTATATCATTATTATTATTTTTGACCATCATGCACCATGTTCCTGGATTTGAAAAAAATTGCCTAATGTTTATAACAATATGATAAAGTAAAATGGAAAGTCTGTATACCACCGTTTTTGTTTTTCTATTTTATTTTTAATTTTAAACTTTTACGCTCATATCTGGATAATCCGATTTTACAGGATGAGTCCATAAAAAAATAATGCAACATATTTTGTTAAATTTATTTTTGGATCTTGGTTCAGAACATATCAGTGCATCAGATGGCCGAAGGAAATTTGAAAATTTGAATTCTAAGTTTTTTTTTTTCGGCGACTAACTTGTATATCATTATTATTATTTTTGACCATCATGCACCATGTTCCTGGATTTGAAAAAAATGGCCTAATGTTTATAACAATATGATAAAGTAAAATGGAAAGTCTGTATACCACCGTTTTTGTTTTTCTGTTTTATTTTTTATTTTAAACTTTTACGTATATCATTATTATTATTTTTGACCATCATGCACCATGTTCCTGGATTTGAAAAAAATTGCCTAATGTTTATAACAATATGTTAAAGTAAAATGGAAAGTCTGTATACCACCGATTTTGTTTTTCTATTTTTTTTTTAATTTTAAACTTTTACGCTCATATCTGGAAAATCCGATTTTAGAGGCTGAGTCCATAAAAAAATAATGCAACATATTTTGTAAAATTTATTTTTGGATCTTGGTTCAGAACATATCAGTACATCAGATGGCCGAAGGAAATTTGAAAATTTTAATTCTAAGTTTTTTTTTTCGGCGACTAACTTGTATATCATTATTATTATTTTTGACCATCATGCACCATGTTCCTGGATTTGAAAAAAATGGCCTAATGTTTATAACAATATGGTAAAGTAAAATGGAAAGTCTGTATACCACCGATTTAGTTTTTCTATTTTTTTTTTAATTTTAAACTTTTACGTATATCATTATTATTATTTTTGACCATCATGCACCATGTTCCTGGATTTGCAAAACATTGCCTAATATTTATAACAATATGATAAAGTAAAATGGAAAGTCTGTATACCACCGTTTTTGTTTTTCTATTTTATTTTTAATTTTAAACTTTTACGCTCATATCTGGATAATCCGGTTTTAGAGGCTGAGTCCATAAAAAAATAATGCAACGTATTTTTTTAATTTTTTTTTTTTGGATCTTGGTTTAGAACATATCAGTGCACCAGATGGCCGAAGAAAATTGGAAAATATTGATTCTAAGTATTTTTTTATCGGCGACAAAGTCGAATATGTTTCGTTATTATTATTTTTAAAATTCACTGGCATACAATTGATTTGAAAAAATTACACAATATTTATAACAAAATGACAATTAGAAAACGGAAAGTCCCAACCCGAGCACGTTGTTCCTTCTATTTTATTTTTATTTTTAACTTTTCCGCTCCTATCTGGACGAGGGCAAAGTCAAAATTATTTAATTTTCCATCATAGCCCACAAAGTTTTTTTTTCAAATTTTCACTATTTGTTGCTAACCCAATAGTGGTTACAAAAAGTATTTTTAGATTGACACGGATCCAGTTTTATATATTTTTACAGGCCTTTTACGTGGTTTGATCATTTAAATGGCTGCGCGTAATTCCAATGTCCGATTGGAATTATTATTACTTATTAATAAACTCCCTACTTTAAGGATTACAATTCATTCAAAATACTTATTTTACCAATAGTATTATGAGTTACAATGTGTAAAAAGGCTACTCCCTTGACGGTGATTCGAACCTTCGACTCTGTGTTTTATAATGACAGCAGAAGAATTTAACAAACGATAGGTCGGACTAAAAACATTGACTACGATTTTATATATAGTTTTTTATGCAATAGACATATTCTGGATGCGTATGTTATGATAATATAGGATAATTGTGCACTACAAATTATATTGGAATGAAATGTGCCTCAAATAATTACCTCGAAGAATGCCTTACCAATAAAAAGGATCAATTAGAAATTCCCATTTCCGATTGGGATTATTATTACTTATTAATCAACTCCCTACTTTAAGGATAATAATTCATTAAAAATACTTATTTTACCAATAGTATTATGAGTTACAATGTGTAAAAAGGCTACACCCTCGACGGTGATTCGAACCCTCGACTCTGAGTTTTATAATGACAGCAGAAGAATTTAACAAACGATAGGTCGGACTAAAAACATTGACTACGATTTTATATACAGTTTTTTATGCAATAGAGATATTCCGGATGCGAATCTTATGATTATATAGGATAATTGTGCACTACAAATTATATTGGAATGAAATGTGCCTCAATTAATTACCTCGAAGAATGCCTTACCAATAAAATGGATTAATATTTTCCTATATAGTGAAATAGATGTTGAGTACTTTTCCTGCAATTCTGCTGTCATTATAAAACACAGAGTCGAAGGTTCGAATCACCGTCAAGGGAGTAGCCTTTTTACACATTGTAAGTCATAATACTATTGGTAAAATAAGTATTTTGAATGAATTGTAATCCTTAAAGTAGGGAGTTTATTAATAAGTAATAATAATTACGCGCAGCCATTTAAATGATCAAACTACGTAAAAGGCCTGTAAAAATATATAAAACTGGATCCGTGTCAATCTAAAAAATACTTTTTGTAACCACTATTGGGTTAGCAACAAATAGTGAAAATTTGAAAAAAAACTCCGTGGGCTATGATGGAAAATTAAATAATTTTGACTTTGCCCTCGTCCAGATAGGAGCGGAAAAGTTAAAAATAAAAATAAAATAGAAGGAACAACGTGCGCGGGTTGGGACTTTCCGTTTTCTAATTGTCATTTTGTTATAGATATTGTGTAATTTTTTCAAATCAATGGTATGCCAGTGAATTTTAAAAATAATAATAACGAAACATATTCGACTTTGTCGCCGATAAAAAAATACTTAGAATCAATATTTTCCAATTTTCTTCGGCCATCTGGTGCACTGATATGTTCTAAACCAAGATCCAAAAAAAAATTAAACAAAATACGTTGCATTATTTTTTTATGGACTCAGCCTCTAAAACCGGATTATCCAGATATGAGCGTAAAAGTTTAAAATTAAAAATAAAATAGAAAAACAAAAACGGTGGTATACAGACTTTCCATTCTACTTTATCATATTGTTATAAACATTAGGCAATGTTTTGCAAATCCAGGAACATGGTGCATGATGGTCAAAAATAATAATAATGATATACGTCAAAGTTTAAAATTAAAAATAAAATAGAAAAACAAAAACGGTGGTATACAGACTTTCCATTTTACTTTATCATATTGTTATAAACATTAGGCCATTTTTTTCAAATCCAGGAACATGGTGCATGATGGTCAAAAATAATAATAATGATATACGTAAAAGTTTAAAATAAAAAATAAAATAGAAAAACAAAAACGGTGGTATACAGACTTTCCATTTTACTTTATCATATTGTTATAAACATTAGGCCATTTTTTTCAAATCCAGGAACATGGTGCATGATGGTCAAAAATAATAATAATGATATACGTAAAAGTTTAAAATAAAAAATAAAATAGAAAAACAAAAACGGTGGTATACAGACTTTCCATTTTACTTTATCATATTGTTATAAACATTAGGCAATGTTTTGCAAATCCAGGAACATGGTGCATGATGGTCAAAAATAATAATAATGATATACGTCAAAGTTTAAAATTAAAAATAAAATAGAAAAACAAAAACGGTGGTATACAGACTTTCCATTTTACTTTATCATATTGTTATAAACATTAGGCCATTTTTTTTCAAATCCAGGAACATGGTGCATGACGGTCAAAAATAATAATAATGATATACAAGTTAGTCGCCGAAAAAAAAAAACTTAGAATTAAAATTTTCAAATTTCCTTCGGCCATCTGATGCACTGATATGTTCTGAACCAAGATCCTAAAATAAATTTAACAAAATATGTTGCATTATTTTTTTATGGACTCATCCTCTAAAATCGGATTATCCAGATATGAGTGTAAAAGTTTAAAATTAAAAATAAAATAGAAAAACAAAAACGGTGCTATACAGACTTTCCATTTTACTTCATCATATTGTTATAAACATTAGGCAATGTTTTGCAAATCCAGGAACATGGTGCATGATGGTCAAAAATAATAATAATGATATACGTAGAAGTTTAAAATTAAAAATAAAATAGAAAAACAAAAACGGTGGTATACAGACTTTCCATTTTACTTTATCATATTGTTATAAACATTAGGCCATTTTTTTCAAATCCAGGAACATGGTGCATGACGGTCAAAAATAATAATAATGATATACAAGTTAGTCGCCGAAAAAAAAAAACTTAGAATTCAAATTTTCAAATTTCCTTCGGCCATCTGATGCACTGATATGTTCTGAACCAAGATCCAAAAATTAATTTAACAAAATATGTTGCATTATTTTTTTATGGACTCATCCTCTAAAATCGGATTATCCAGATATGAGCGTAAAAGTTTAAAATTAAAAATAATATAGAAAAACAAAAACGGTGGTATACAGACTTTCCATTTTACTTTATCATATTGTTATAAACATTAGGCAATGTTTTGCAAATCCAGGAACATGGTGCATGATGGTCAAAAATAATAATAATGATATACGTAAAAGTTTAAAATAAAAAATAAAATAGAAAAACAAAAACGGTGGTATACAGACTTTCCATTTTACTTTATCATATTGTTATAAACATTAGGCAATGTTTTGCAAATCCAGGAACATGGTGCATGATGGTCAAAAATAATAATAATGATATACGTCAAAGTTTAAAATTAAAAATAAAATAGAAAAACAAAAACGGTGGTATACAGACTTTCCATTTTACTTTATCATATTGTTATAAACATTAGGCCATTTTTTTCAAATCCAGGAACATGGTGCATGACGGTCAAAAATAATAATAATGATATACAAGTTAGTCGCCGAAAAAAAAAAACTTAGAATTAAAATTTTCAAATTTCCTTCGGCCATCTGATGCACTGATATGTTCTGAACCAAGATCCTAAAATAAATTTAACAAAATATGTTGCATTATTTTTTTATGGACTCATCCTCTAAAATCGGATTATCCAGATATGAGTGTAAAAGTTTAAAATTAAAAATAAAATAGAAAAACAAAAACGGTGCTATACAGACTTTCCATTTTACTTCATCATATTGTTATAAACATTAGGCAATGTTTTGCATATCCAGGAACATGGTGCATGATGGTCAAAAATAATAATAATGATATACGTAGAAGTTTAAAATTAAAAATAAAATAGAAAAACAAAAACGGTGGTATACAGACTTTCCATTTTACTTTATCATATTGTTATAAACATTAGGCCATTTTTTTCAAATCCAGGAACATGGTGCATGACGGTCAAAAATAATAATAATGATATACAAGTTAGTCGCCGAAAAAAAAAAACTTAGAATTAAAATTTTCAAATTTCCTTCGGCCATCCGATGCACTGATATGTTCTGAACCAAGATCCAAAAATAAATTTAACAAAATATGTTGCATTATTTTTTTATGGACTCAGCCTCTAAAATCGGAATATCCAGATATGAGCGTAAAAGTTTAAAATTAAAAATAAAATAGAAAAACAAAAACGGTGGTATACAGACTTTCCATTTTACTTTATCATATTGTTATAAACATTAGGCAATGTTTTGCAAATCCAGGAACATGGTGCATGATGGTCAAAAATAATAATAATGATATACGTCAAAGTTTAAAATTAAAAATAAAATAGAAAAACAAAAACGGTGGTATACAGACTTTCCATTTTACTTTATCATATTGTTATAAACATTAGGCCATTTTTTTCAAATCCAGCAACATGGTGCATGATGGTCAAAAATAATAATAATGATATACGTAAAAGTTTAAAATTAAAAATAAAATAGAAAAACAAAAACGGTGGTATACAGACTTTCCATTTTACTTTATCATATTGTTATAAACATTAGGCCATTTTTTTCAAATCCAGGAACATGGTGCATGACGGTCAAAAATAATAATAATGATATACAAGTTAGTCGCCGAAAAAAAAAAACTTAGAATTCAAATTTTCAAATTTCCTTCGGCCATCTGATGCACTGATATGTTCTGAACCAAGATCCAAAAATTAATTTAACAAAATATGTTGCATTATTTTTTTATGGACTCATCCTCTAAAATCGGATTATCCAGATATGAGCGTAAAAGTTTAAAATTAAAAATAATATAGAAAAACAAAAACGGTGGTATACAGACTTTCCATTTTACTTTATCATATTGTTATAAACATTAGGCAATGTTTTGCAAATCCAGGAACATGGTGCATGATGGTCAAAAATAATAATAATTATATACGTCAAAGTTTAAAATTAAAAATAAAATAGAAAAACAAAAACGGTGGTATACAGACTTTCCATTTTACTTTATCATATTGTTATAAACATTAGGCCATTTTTTTCAAATCCAGGAACATGGTGCATGACGGTCAAAAATAATAATAATGATATACAAGTTAGTCGCCGAAAAAAAAAAACTTAGAATTAAAATTTTCAAATTTCCTTCGGCCATCTGATGCACTGATATGTTCTGAACCAAGATCCTAAAATAAATTTAACAAAATATGTTGCATTATTTTTTTATGGACTCATCCTCTAAAATCGGATTATCCAGATATGAGTGTAAAAGTTTAAAATTAAAAATAAAATAGAAAAACAAAAACGGTGGTATACAGACTTTCCATTTTACTTCATCATATTGTTATAAACATTAGGCAATGTTTTGCAAATCCAGGAACATGGTGCATGATGGTCAAAAATAATAATAATGATATACGTAAAAGTTTAAAATTAAAAATAAAATAGAAAAACAAAAACGGTGGTATACAGACTTTCCATTTTACTTTATCATATTGTTATAAACATTAGGCCATTTTTTTCAAATCCAGGAACATGGTGCATGATGGTCAAAAATAATAATAATGATATACAAGTTAGTCGCCGAAAAAAAAAAACTTAGAATTCAAATTTTCAAATTTCCTTCGGCCATCTGATGCACTGATATGTTCTGAACCAAGATCCAAAAATTAATTTAACAAAATATGTTGCATTATTTTTTTATGGACTCATCCTCTAAAATCGGATTTTCCAGATATGAGCGTAAAAGTTTAAAATTAAAAAAAAAATAGAAAAACAAAATCGGTGGTATACAGACTTTCCATTTTACTTTAACATATTGTTATAAACATTAGGCAATTTTTTTCAAATCCAGGAACATGGTGCATGATGGTCAAAAATAATAATAATGATATACGTAAAAGTTTAAAATTAAAAATAAAATAGAAAAACAAAAACGGTGGTATACAGACTTTCCATTTTACTTTATCATATTGTTATAAACATTAGGCCATTTTTTTCAAATCCAGGAACATGGTGCATGATGGTCAAAAATAATAATAATGATATACAAGTTAGTCGCCGAAAAAAAAAACTTAGAATTCAAATTTTCAAATTTCCTTCGGCCATCTGATGCACTGATATGTTCTGAACCAAGATCCAAAAATTAATTTAACAAAATATGTTGCATTATTTTTTTATGGACTCATCCTCTAAAATCGGATTTTCCAGATATGAGCGTAAAAGTTTAAAATTAAAAAAAAAAATAGAAAAACAAAATCGGTGGTATACAGACTTTCCATTTTACTTTAACATATTGTTATAAACATTAGGCAATTTTTTTCAAATCCAGGAACATGGTGCATGATGGTCAAAAATAATAATAATGATATACGTAAAAGTTTAAAATTAAAAATAAAATAGAAAAACAAAAACGGTGGTATACAGACTTTCCATTTTACTTTATCATATTGTTATACACATTAGGCCATTTTTTTTCAAATCCAGGAACATGGTGCATGATGGTCAAAAATAATAATAATGATATACAAGTTAGTCGCCGAAAAAAAAAAACTTAGAATTAAAATTTTCAAATTTCCTTCGGCCATCTGATGCACTGATATGTTCTGAACCAAGATCCAAAAATAAATTTAACAAAATATGTTGCATTATTTTTTTATGGACTCATCCTGTAAAATCGGATTATCCAGATATGAGCGTAAAAGTTTAAAATTAAAAATAAAATAGAAAAACAAAAACGGTGGTATACAGACTTTCCATTTTACTTTATCATATTGTTATAAACATTAGGCAATTTTTTTCAAATCCAGGAACATGGTGCATGATGGTCAAAAATAATAATAATGATATACGTAAAAGTTTAAAATTAAAAATAAAATAGAAAAACAAAAACGGTGGTATACAGACTTTCCATTTTACTTTATCATATTGTTATAAACATTAGGCCATTTTTTTCAAATCCAGGAACATGGTGCATGATGGTCAAAAATAATAATAATGATATACAAGTTAGTCGCCGAAAAAAAAAAACTTAGAATTAAAATTTTCAAATTTCCTTCGGCCATCTGATGCACTGATATGTTCTGAACCAAGATCCAAAAATAAATTTAACAAAATATGTTGCATTATTTTTTTACGGACTCATCCTGTAAAATCGGATTATCCAGATATGAGCGTAAAAGTTTAAAATTAAAAATAAAATAGAAAAACAAAAACGGTGGTATACAGACTTTCCATTTTACTTTATCATATTGTTATAAACATTAGGCAATTTTTTTCAAATCCAGGAACATGGTGCATGATGGTCAAAAATAATAATAATGATATACGTAAAAGTTTAAAATTAAAAATAAAATAGAAAAACAAAAACGGTGGTATACAGACTTTCCATTTTACTTTATCATATTGTTATAAACATTAGGCCATTTTTTTCAAATCCAGGAACATGGTGCATGATGGTCAAAAATAATAATAATGATATACAAGTTAGTCGCCGAAAAAAAAAAATTAGAATTAAAATTTTCAAATTTCCTTCGGCCATCTGATGCACTGATATGTTCTGAACCAAGATCCAAAAATAAATTTAACAAAATATGTTGCATTATTTTTTTATGGACTCAGCCTCTAAAATCGGAATATCCAGATATGAGCGTAAAAGTTTAAAATTAAAAATAAAATAGAAAAACAAAAACGGTGGTATACAGACTTTCCATTTTACTTTATCATATTGTTATAAACATAAGGCAATTTTTTTCAAATCCAGGAACATGGTGCATGATGGTCAAAAATAATAATAATGATATACAAGTTAGTCGCCGAAAAAAAAATACTTAGAATCAAAATTTTCAAATTTCCTTCGGCCATCTGATGCACTGATATGTTCTGAACCAAGATCCAAAAATTAATTTAACAAAATATGTTGCATTATTTTTTTATGGACTCAGCCTCTAAAATTGGAAAATCCAGATATGAGCGTAAAAGTTTAAAATTAAAAATAAAATAGAAAAACTAAAACGGTGGTATACAGACTTTCCATTTTACTTTATCATATTGTTATAAACATTAGGCCATTTTTTTCAAATCCTGGAACATGGTGCATGATGGTCAAAAATAATAATAATGATATACAAGTTAGTCGCCGAAAAAAAAAATACTTAGAATCAAAATTTTCCATTTTCCTTCGGCCATCTGGTACACTGATATGTTTTGTGTTAGAATCAGTAAAAAAATTAAACAAAATATGTTGCAATATTTTTTTATCGACTAATCGGATTATCGAGATATGAGCGTAAAAGTTTAAAATTAAAAATAAAATAGAAAAACAAAAACGGTGGTATACAGACTTTCCATTTCACTTTATCATATTGTTATAAACATTAGGCAATTTTTTTCAAATCCAGGAACATGGTGCATCATGGTCAAAAATTATAATTTACGTTACAACATATATTATACAAAAACGCCTATAAAAATTATTTAAAAAAAAATTAGATATATATATTATGATCGGCAAGACATTAATAAAGAATTCCTCAAAATTTGGATTTTATTGATCACCCCAATTGATCAGTACAGACCCGCAAACAATCTGCCGTGCGCGCGGACCCACGGCGCCGCGCGGTATAGAGGATGGGATCATAGGGGATAAGTTCACTGCGGTGTCCTGTGAATACGTAATGAACTTATTTAACCCACTCATTGTGGAGGCAAACTTGAAGCGACTTACCCGAACTCTGCTGCAATACCTGTCTATTCGCAAACTTCCCGTGTACAGCAAAGTGGATGTACCGGCACGCTTAAGTCGTTGCGCAAATAAGGAAATCCCCATTAGCCGGGAACGTGCGATGGCGAGTTTTACGCATCGTCCGAGTAATTAACCCGACCTGCAGCGGTTGCAATTAAACGTGCCGCCCCCGCCCGAATATAATTGTTTTTGCGCACAATTGTAAATCATGATTACGACTCGTAATCATAACGCACGAATTAACCATTGGTCGGACTATAAAGAAGTAAATGGGGACTCAATTTTATAACTCCTGCTAATTCTAAGGGGGTTGCGATTGGGTCGCGAGGTGGTAGGCAAGGGTTGGTTATAAATTTTACGGGGCTATATAAACGCTCAATGCTGCTGGATTCGTACGAATGCCCTGCGTTAAGAATTATTCACAAATACCGACTGGGGTAAGGGGAGCGGAATTAATTACAAGAGGCTGTGTCGGATCGGATTCGTGATTTATTCATTTTGGACGAATAAGAAATTATGAGCTACCAATAATATAGGGTTAATGATTTATAACTCACATAAAATATCAAAGGTTAATATTAAATAATATCAAATACTTGTTGTTTTACGAAAATATATATTAATGGAGTTGAAAGTTTTATTGAGTTTTTGACGTTACAGTTTATGATTTTTAAGCAGCATTCATAAGTTTTTCTATTTACCAGACTAGAACAGATATCTTATTTAAAATGTTCTAATAATAAATATATATATATATATATATATATATATATATATATATTACATTCTTTTTTGTACGAATTCAACCCTTAACAACAAAAATTGACAAATATTCAGAAAGTGGATAGCCTCTATCCACTTTCAACAATTTTATTTATATATGAAAGACGTTCATGTAAAAATAAAATTGTTTTAAATTGGTTTTTCAAAAGTACTTACACGCCTCGTATAAAAAATACTCCACACACAGACTCGAGGTACTTTAATCTACTTTTCTACATAATTGCCACCTATATTAAAGCACTTAGTTTTTAATCCCACACTCCTAGAAGTCTGCCACCTGTTAAGACAACCACTGCATTACGGACGTTTCTTGAAATTTAAAGAAAATTATCAGATAAACGAAGTTGTAAAGCGTCTCTTCTGTGTCATTTTTTCATCAAATTTCTCCAAAAAATCTTGTGTAATGACACATCCTGACATCCTGCGGCCATGTTTAAAAGCTCTAACCAAGTTCCATACTATTCCAACGCTAATAATGTTTTTTCCATAAACTTAGTTGATCTCACGATGAATTTCAGCTGTTTTCGTGCCTTTACCACTAAAAAAAACTGATTCCTTTTCTTGGTTACAAATGTAAACACGGTTGAATATTTCAGGAATTATGTAGAAAAGTAAATTAAGGACTTTCATGTAAAAATAAAATTTCAAGTTTTTTCAAAACGGTATTTCTTTTAAAAATAAGCCTATTCCAACGCTAATAATGTTTTTTCCATAAACTTAGCTGATCTCACGATGAATTTCAGCTGCTTTCATGCCTTTACCACTAAAAAAAACTGTGATTCGTTTTCTTGGTTACAAATGTAAATACGATCGAATGTTTCAGGAATTATGTGGAAAAGTAAATTAAGGACTTTCATGTAAAAATAAATTGTTCAAGTTTTTTCAAAACGGTACTTCTTTTAAAAATAAGCCTATTCCAACGCTAATAATGTTTTTTTCCATAACCTTAGCTGATCTCGCGATGAATTTCAGCTGCTTTCATGCCTTTGCCACTAAAAAAACTGTGATTCGTTTTCTTAGTTACAAATGTAAATACGATCGAATGTTTCAGGAATAATGTGGAAAAGTAAATTAAGGACTTTCATGTAAAAATAGTTTTTTCAAAACGGTACTGACGGTACTTAAGCCTCGTATTACATTTATTTGTAAGGTAATAAATTTCTTCTTAGTACCATACAAAATCAACTAATATCCTCAAAAATGTCAGTTACAACACAGCTCAACTGACACACAAAATTACCCGTCCCTCCCCTAAACTCTAAATAAATAACGAGCAGATCCCATGCGGCGGTCAGTTTGCTAAAGAACCTTAAACCCACCCAGTCGCTCCACGAACTACCACGCATTATTCACAAAGCTTACATTTTTATATCGGACACTCTTTATCCCCAGTGACACCGCGGTTTTGTACTGGTAATGGGTGCACTTTGTCGTCCTGCGTTTGTACATAATACGGAGGGGGTTGCTGCTTGTTTTCCCTAGGTTCTTGATCACTGCTGCCGTCCGTATTGACAGCTCTTCTGATGGGCCGCGCCGGTTTTTGATGGCTATGACGCGCGCGCGCTCAACTCTAGGGGCCCGCAGGCAAATTGGCGGCGGGATATCGGAAGTTTTCTGCTGATTTGACATGGGATTTGTTCCGAATTGTGTGGTATTATTTCTGATATTTCATGCGACCCTCTGTCGTCGTCCCCAAAGATTGAATTGGCTGGTGGTAACACTGTGATGTATATATATTTTTTTGTTGACTGATATGTGGCTCACACTCTAATCTTATAACGGAGTAAAATAAACGAAAGGGGAAGTCAAGTGGCGAATCAATAAAGGCTTGTCTTACAACGTGCTTTATGCTGTAGAATTTTTTTTTGAGCATACGTGAGAACCAAATCGTGACCGTGGGATTATTCTTATCAACAAGATATCATCTTTATTATTTTATAATATCATTTATTATCATCTTATTACTTTGCTGATAGAATATTTCCAGGATCTCGATTTGGTTTCCATGACCAAACGTCCCATTATCATCTTATTACTTGTTATCATCTTATATTGTTATATCATCGAGAGATGAAAAGAGAAATGTCATCTATCAAATATCAGGGTTATCAATTAAAAAAATGTAAAAAATAGAAATGTCATCTATCAAATATCAGGGTTATCATCTTATATTGTCATCTCATGGACAGATGAAAAGAGAAATGTAATCTGTCAAATATCAGGGTTATTAATTAAAAAATGTAAAAAATAGAAATGTCATCTGTAAAATATCAGGGTTATCATCTTAATTGTCATCTCATGGACATATGAAAAGAGAAATGTAATCTGTCAAATATACCTTTAAAGTCTATAAAAGGTGATAGAACTAACCCCCTAGGAGGGAAGATGCCATCTGTCGGCACCACTTCAATTAGCAATGCACACCCATGTGGTAAGTTGTATCATTTTTATATATAACCACTCGAGATATTGTGTAAATTCATCCTCACTAGCTGACCTACACTGATGAGATCTATTAAGATCGAAATCTAGATATGTAGATCACTAAGAGGTGGATTCACACCTATTGGCCATTCAAGCCGGCTGATACTCCATCTGGTGGCAGGAAATGAACTACATTTAGTAGGGAATTTGTTTGCATAATATTTGTTTTTACATCTTATACATGACTATAAAGTCAAGGTTATACAATTTGTACCTTAAAAGTACATTCACAATCGCGCATTATTGTAGAAATGACATGATTTTAATGCAATCAGCTGATCGAACAATAACAAAAATCAGCTGTTTACCTACTACTTTGAAAACCGTTAACGTTTGAATCGAAAATATTGTACTAGGTGATTCGCAGAAATTCGCTCGCAGTGAATTTTGCACTCACGTCGGAAAAGTATGATTATATGAAATTATCCATATAGTTATAAGCCCTATGTACTCTCTTTAACACTCAAACAATACATGAATACGAACAACATTGTTCATTATGATTATAATTGATCGACTCTAAAATATGCATGATGTTTAACAACGTATTATTATAAATTAAAATACGAATTGATCATTGCTATATAACTGCTAATAATAAACATACATTGTATTCCAATTACAAACGCGCCTGTATAATATGTAATTAGTTACTATATAACCGTTTCCATTATAAAATGGATAATAATTAATGCGTGTGTATTATAACAAGTATATTATTAAAATAAATAAAATTCTACTTATTGCCGCAAAAACATTGTTGGGGTTTTACCACCTGTAGTAGTTTCAACGGCAAACACTCAGAATTCTATTAGTTAATTAAAATATCGCTCCAACTAACAATATTTTGAAACCTTGCACAACATGAACAGTTTGTAATTCCCATGATAATATCTACGCTCTGGTATTGAGCGGTATTTTTTGCGCGGTGCTTGTTGTAGATTTTATTTTATTAATTGCAGCTATGTAAAAAGTTTTAATACACTTGAAAGTATGGAAAACGTAAATTAGTCAGATATAATAATCTATATTAATATCAAATAATGTAACTGGAATAAATAGTTTATTTAGTAAAATACACACTGTTTGTACATCAATCAATCAATGGACATCGGAAGAAGAAAGATATAAGTAGCTAGAACCGAATTTTCAGTACTCGGAAAGAGTTATAGCGCCGAATTTATCTAATAATATTTCTTATTAGACATATAAGTGTGAATCCATCTCTTAGCAATCTACATATCTAGATTTCGATCTTGTTAGATCTCATCAGTGTAGCTCAGCTAGTGAGGATAAATACATACAATATCCCTAGTGGTTATATACAAATATAATACAACTAATCCCCTAGAAGGAAAGTTAAACGCTTTCTGGCGGCACCACATGAATTAGCAATGCACACCCATATGGTAATAACCGTCAACTCATGCCATCAGGATCACCGGGCAGTGTCCTCTAAGGAATAATATTCCAACAGAGTGCTTGTGCTGATATCTCAAGCACTCTGTTGGAATAGTATTCGTATGATATATAGGTAGATTTGAACAAATCTTTTAGTATCTGTCCTCTCTCAAAAATGCGGAACGATTTCCTCCTAATTTCCCTTAAGCCTCAAACATAAGCAATACAAATATTTACATATAATGCAATTTTTATTAGCACACCATTATATTTGGACACTAAATATTAATGGTTATTTTTTGTAATTAACATCACCAGGATGTTAAACTTTTACATTATGTAATAATATAAATGTAGAAAAATGTTCATTGTATAACATGACATGCAGTTGAGCCCTTTTGTATCAGCTAAATTGCATAGTGCTGTTTCCTTACGAGGTAGCATGTCTTTGATATCATTTAAAACGATATAAATTGTGCCGGGTTGGAAACGACGCCGCTGGGAGTAGAAGATACAACAATAAAAATATAAGATAACTCGTGCGCGTTGTTCACGTTCGTTTTGGCACCGTTTTACCATTCTCCAGGTGATTTATACAATTTGCTGACTACTAACGCTATAGCTGTAATATAATAGAAAATTCGCAACGATATTTGAATATAATTATATTCATTACAATACAATAGGTAAATTGTCGGTCGATTTTCAGAAGTAGCCTATATTGTGCGTATATAAATAGTAAACGGCAGTATGATTTTGATGTCGATAGTTACTAGTAACTAATTATATTCATTGTAATGCAATAGGTAAACTTTCGGTCGATTTTCGGAAGTAGCCTACATTGTGTGTATATAAATAGTAAACAGCAATATGACTTTGATAGTTACTAGTCTAACAAATAAAGTAACTTCTACTAAAATAGGTTTCATACTTTACGAATACAGCTGTGGTACATATGGTTATCGCGAAAAAAAAAAATGCAATTACTAATTTTAACTTTTCTTTACGTTTCAGGACTAATATAGTAGAATATAGAAGTAGTCTATTTTTGGAAAATGTGTGTGTATAAGTGTAAGTCTGTACGTATGTGTGTGTGTGTGTGTGTGCACAAAGGGAAAGCGTCTGTATGGATCGGAATAAAATTTTGAAATTATATTTGTTAGAATCATATGTATATCTCTTATAATTCGTCATAGAACCAGACCAGCTGTTCTGGTTCCTGACACTCCCCCCGTTCCAAAGGTATTTTATATTCGTTCCGGTCAAAATCAAATATGTATAGGTGGAAAATTTCTACGCTGAAACAAAGAAATGATATGTAAGGCAAATCTTGTACGATGCCGCCAATGTTGAGGTACAGTTGCCAAATCGATGCCGTTAAGGCGAATCTTCGAAAATGTCGTTCGAGGATTCCAGCTGAAAATCTATCTCAAAAAACGCATAGTGAGATTAACGAAACTGCTTCTACTTTTTTTGCGGAGTGTACAAGCCGTCGCCCCAGGAAAAACCGGAGGGGTGTGCACCGAGAAGTAAATTAATTTCGAAATAATGGAGCATTTTATGATAAATTTCGCGGATGACTATACATTATACTACTGTACTTAAGCATTATCAACTTGTATTTATCAAAACTTGAAATATGAAACTACAATCTCCTGGAGGAATTTCTTTTGAATTTTGATTACAAATCGGAGTAAATATATACTTTTCTGAATCAAATATTGACTACTTTTGCATATGTTTTACAACTATCTCGAGACAAAAAAATAACATTTAGGTCCTAACAAAGTATCAAATCATCCTTAGACTTGTGAAATATCCAAAAATATTTTCAGAAAATTATAAACTGTTGACTGGAAAAGTCCGCGCGATTAGGTCAATATTGAACCGTATTTCGTCTTCCGAGATTCGCCTTAATGTTGAAAGGAAACTTCGCTGGATAACAACCTATTGGAACGTCGTCGGAAATAATGGAGGCATCGCTACCACCACCTCAATAACTGAGGACTAAAACTAAATGTTGGATATTATGTTGAATTTATGTATGTTATATGGGTGAAGACTGAGTGATATGTGTAACTTCTTCATCACTCCGCGACTGTCTCTTTAAAAAGTACTGTTGTCCCTGTTGTTCTTCTCGGTTCCGTCCGGTGGGAGTTTACTAATGTTGTCCTAATCGTTCGTAATGACTGGCCGCCAAAGGGTTGAAGCTCATTAAGGATTCGTTGTTACTTAACGGCCGATGGGCTTATTTGCCCAGAAAATCGGACGTCGATTAAGTGTAACATAACAATGCATAATTAAGACTAAAAACGTACTGCCTTGTACTGCTGCATACTTCAGCAGTAACTTTTATTCATTTATATAATTCACCATATATATATATATATATATATATATATATATATATATATATATATATGTATTGATTTGTAAATTATACCGATGGAGCACAATGTAATCAAATATATTTACCATGCTGCACATTACACATTTGCTACCCTTGTTGCAACGATAATTGAAAATTAATTATTACAAAATAAAATAAATTCAAACATAGAATGACTGAATTAAATAAATACGCTCGCAACTAAAACATTATTTATCTCGCAAACGATGTATCCGGCCGGAAACGTCAATAGCACAAGCAAATCTAATATCCGCGCAAACAGGCACACTTCCGATTCCATCCGCAGCGCGTGCATCCATCTCTATTAGTTGCCCAACTTAGCAAACGAACGCATTCTTACATTATACATACATGACGTGATTTTTCAAACTCGAGCCGAGCTCCCCGGTAAATAAAGGGCGGACGTTTCCATTTCAACGCGCGCCGCGTTATATTTATTGCGATCATATAGAGAAATAAAGCGCGCTTGAATATTCAAGGAACGGTGGACACCGAAAAGGATATATTTAGCATATAAAAAGGAGGGAAAAGGTACGGCCTTCCGGTCAAGCGTGCACCTGCAGTATTTCCGGCGCGGCTTTTCCGGAGTTGCCCTGGCTACGCGTTCTCTCTCGCAGTCACTTGAATATTTACTGTAATGAGCACTACTTGCGAACGATAGGCATGAGGACACACAATGGGATTTACTGAATTTACATGTTTTATTTTAATTTACTAGTTTTTACACTAACCACAGGATTAATGAGTAAACTGCATGAACTTTTAAATTAACAGTTGAACTATCTCTTTGATAACATAATCGTTTCCAGTCGGCTCCATTGTTGGCGCTCTCTATAACAACATTCTTATTTCCACCTTGACGCTTCCTGCTTATTATGGATTAGTTCCGCGCTTACGATGTGCTAGAGCAGTTAAGCGAGAATTTGCATACTCGGTTATCTCCATCCCCCGCCTGTTATTACATTATCTTTTAAGAGTCCGCCTCTCCCGAAAAACGCGACACCTTGTTCCGACAAAAATGTCATGCAACGCCCGCGCCCTGGAAAGAGAGAGGGTTTATTAAAAGCAGCCCTGCGTGGATTTTCAATTCCGCAATTTCACGCATACCACCGACCACGCATGGGGTGGCCCGGAAGTGCGCACCCCCCTGATAGAGGTCAGTTCCGACCCGTCCTAATCTATTCAAGTTCTGATTGACGCGCGTCCCTCTAGAATTTAATTACATTCCCATTTATAATAATCGTATATCTCTATCAGACCCTGCGGGGGGTGAGTTTAATTTATATTAGGCCAATATTGGAGCGAGGGTTTATTAATTTCTCCCCATGTGTTACAAATTTTAATTCGGTACTGTTCAAATTTTACTTGACTTATATAATACGTTAAAATTAGATGTAGACAGCGCAGATTCTGGTGGAGGGCATATACGGGCGAGGCACGTGGGCGGTTAATAATTGAAAAAACAAACGTATGTAAATTAGTTGATGATAATCGTCAATTTTTTTTGAAAACATTCAATTTAACAACATTTACAGGATGGTATTTCGTTATACAAGCTTATACAGGGTGCGGAAACATAACTTATTACCAAATGAAATAAAACAAATAGTAATAAAAATATATTTTCAATTTTCTTTTAATAGAAAAGTTAAACATAAAAAGATCGAAATCTAGATATGTAGATTGCTTCCAGGTGGATTCACACTTATATATGATTTAACTTGGTGATTTATATCATATTGGGTATGTAACCCCTATTGGCGATACACTGGTTGAACTGAATTCTGCTGTTTCTTATCACTCTCTCCGGCATATTGTGAAAGTTTATTTTCATGCCATCCAGAGTCTGTGGGCGGTTGGTATAGACAGGTGTTTTTGATTTCTTCTCGGGCTGTGTATATTGAAGGTTTGTGTTTACACTATTTCTAGGCGGGATTACCCCTTTAACTAGTTTTTCAACTTAGTAAATGAAAACGTAAATTTAAGACACATTTCTAAAATTAATAGATAATTTTCTCAGGAAACATACTGTTGTATGTAAATTTCAAACTAATCTGTCTGCAGAATGCGCAATCAGAGCGCATAAAAAGAACTTTCCGCAACTTCAATATTCTTTATGGCAGTAAATTTGACATTAACATATTTGTCTCTTCCCCCCATCGCGAATAATTTACGAATGCACACACAATAGAGAATTAAGGCCACAATGGAAACACACCAAAAAATCTCGCGTGCGCGCAGCGCGGGCGTGAAATCATGTCGCGTCGGGATTGCACGGGGATTACACAAAAGCCAGTGGCGGGCGTAAAATACAAATCTCGCTGGATATAATTATAATCGCGGCGCGGATTGCATTAATAATAATTTCCTGCGTTTGAAAACGGACGCAAAAAAGTGCATGCGGTTTGTTTCGGTGTGAAAGGAGGTGGTTTGGGCGGACGGGCGGCGTTATATGAACGGATGCTGATGAATAACCAGCATAAATTATATGGTGACACGTGGAACAATTAATCAACAATAATTAGAAACTGCATCCCTCAGCGTCATGCGATTCACACCGGCTATAATTTTTGAAATGTTTAATTTCACAGAGACTAGCGGCGCGACGTGTGATAAATTTCACTGCGGGATTAATCACTGGGGATGGTATGTTTTTGTATTTGTTTGTCTAGTACTGAATGCTATTAACATTAATATAAGTAATACTATATATAAATTGCTTACTGGATGTTTCAGCCAGAAAACATATCGAATAGAATATACATTTATTTGAGACACAGCATACAAAATATATAAATATATTTCATTGTGTAAAGATAAAATTTTAAGCAGGAAACATAGAATATATGTAACTAGCTTTTTTGGGGCCCTTGGAAAGACCTCAGTACTTGCCCCCCCTACACTAAATTTTGTGAATTAATAAAGCGACTAATGCAAAACGTAGAAACGTACTCGTCACGGGACAGAATACATATGTTCTATAGATATATGCTTTTGATGTAAAGCTTTATTTGTTCAGTAAATGCACTGCAAAATCATATTTCTTATATTCTTTACCGAGTACAAATAAATATGTAATTAAGGCGAATCTCGGAAAATGAAATAGGGTTCAATGTTGACCTAATCGCGCGGTCTTTTCTAGTCAACATTTTATAATTTTCTGAAAATATGTTTGGATATTTCTCCAGTCTAAGGATGATTTGATACTTTGTTAGGAAGAAAAAGTAAATTTTTTGTCTCGAAATAGTTGTAAAAATATGCAAAAGTAGTCAATATTTGCATCAAAAAAGTATATATTTACTCAGATTTGTAATCAAAATTCAACAGAAATTCCTCTAAGAGATTGCAGTTTCATATTTCAAGTTTTGATCAATACAATCTGATAATGCTTAAGTACAGTAGTATAGTTTATAGACATCCGCGCAATGTTCACAAAATGCTTTATTATTTCGAAATACATTTATTTTTCGGTGCGCACCCCTCCAATTTTTCCTGGGGCCACGGTTTATACAGTCCGCAAAAGAAGTAGCAGCAGTTCCGTTAGTCTCACAACGCGTTTTTCGAATAGATTTTCAGCTCGAATCCTCGAACGAGATTTTTGAAGATTCGCCTTAATTTGTAGAAATGCACTTTTTGCATTTGTTAGGACAGTAGTAGGGAAGGATGAGGTGGGCTACTATTTTCGGACAAGTTACTAAAATGGAGGCCCCTTCTGTTTGGTCACGTGCCCCTGTTGCACCGCCTAGTTACGGCCCTGGGCGAATATGAGTGTGTAGTGTCAACTATGCGGTTTACTCGGTGTATCATCATTTTTAACTTGGTTTAAAGAAGTTTGATAGTAGGTGCTTTCATTTATCATTACTGCTAGTCGTCCCGTGGCGTGCTGAATCGCTCCAAATTTTGTGCGCATCGGGAGCTGCTTACGCGACAAATAGAACAAGGGAGACAATAAGCCCGGAGAAGCACGCAGTCATAAACGAAAGCAGCTAGTATATCACCATCAAGTGAAAACTTCTATAAACTAAATATTATATCAATAACAAATTCAATAAACTAAATATTATAACTACTCATAGGCTACATGAATTTGCTGTACAAAAAAACATAACATAAAGAAAATTGTGGGTAGTCGTATATCCTGCGTAGTATCCCCTCTACACGGAGTAAAATCTCCCGGCGGGCGCCGGAAATTTGCATTATTTTTTATGAATTTCCTCCCCCCATATAATTTAGTTTATAGTGTCATGTGGCATGAATTGCATCCGTTCCGTGGCCGCGTCCGCTTTATATATCGCACGCGTGCACAGAGGGCTTTGTTTTTGCTCTTTTTCGAACGCAATCTACAAACGGATTGCATTCGGAAAAAGGAGGCTGTTATGTGCAGGGGAAGCAACACACACAAAAAAATAGTTGATTTAATGGATGGCATAGTGCATGCGCATTAAACTGATAACATGTGTGTTATCTATCGGGGTGGATCTGCACAGCGGCTATTGATTTGATTCGGGCATGCGACATTTCGGGGCAAAAATATGGGAATCCGATTGATTTGCAGTGGAGTTAAAATAGTAGGAGGAAAATTGGTATTGCTGCAATAAATTTGTATTAAGCCCGTATGACATTATCTAGTTTCTTATATCGTTTTCAACACAAACTACATAGTGTCATACACAAACTACATAGTGTCATACACACATGTAGAAAATGATATACCTTTTTTTATATGAACTTTTTATTTATGTATATGTATGTATATAGCTCAGCTAAATAAAGATTTCTTATTCTTCTTCTTTATTTAGCGCCACTTTCCTGGCACCCAGACCCAAACCTTACAATTAACCTTCGGTCCTCTATCGCTCTGGGTACAACGGCAGACTGTATATGGAGATTTGTATACCTGCCGTTATACCTCCCCCTGCCGTATTTGTCATTGGCTGTCCTATAGTGTCTGCTTTGGAATCATTTCTGACCTAACCCTTGCCATTTCTGCACACACCAGCTCTTTCATACAAATATTTATGTTCAGGCAATCATTCTTGATTTTTGCATAAATTCCTAACCATTTTCTACCAACCTTTCATCACACATTCCCGTACCACTCTTGCCGCCGCCATCCATCCTCCACTCATCCTATTTGTTTCCTACTATATATCTTGGGGTGATCTTTCCAGGCTTATTAATTTTTTCAGGTACGGTAGTTACAGTCTTTCATATTCTAACATGTCCGTGATACTTCAAACCTCAGAAAAATGTATTTTCTATCGAAATGTAATAATGCTATTCATAAAAATTTAATCCTATTTCCTTGAGAATCTTCCCCTCATGAATGAAAGTTATCTATATCAATCATTTGAACATTCTTTAATACAAGTTTTTACCTATTTGCTATTACAATTGAACGTCTATTAGATTAAATGCAGCCGATAATGGTCTTATCTTGTTCACAATCTTACCACACTCCACCTTTTTTTTGCATTTTGTGTATTGTATCTATTTTTTAAAATTTTTATTATTATTTTTTTTTATGATATATATCATTTATAATTTTTTTGCATACATACATAGGTTTCATATAAATAAAATATTAATTTCGGAAAATTGTGCTTCCTCTCAGTGCTGTCACCAATCCACTGACCTGGACAGCCTGGTGTGAAGGAGTTATTGTTGTTCTTGTTTTTGTTGTTGTTGTTGATATTTTAATTTTATTATTATTTCTGCCAAAATAATTCGAATCACACAATCTATATATCAAATCATATGATAAAAGTTTAAAATTGAGTAAGTAATTTTAATAAAAAAAAATATTTAAAACGGAAACGTCAGTACCTACAATTAATTCAAAATTAAATTAAAGAACTACGTGTTCAATTTATGGTGGATGCGCCGGGCGGAAACACTAAATACGTCCACTCCAGTCCATCTTAAAATTTCATTATTATTACAGTAACAATAGTTTGAATAACACTATCATATCATATCATAAGTTTAAAATTGAATAAGCAATTTTAATAATAATTTATTTAAAACGCAAACGTCAGTACCTATAATTAATTCAAAATTAAATTAAAGAATCACGTGTTCCATTTATGATGGAGACACCGGGCTGATACACTAAATACCTCCACTCCAGTCCACCTTAAACTTTCATTATTATTACAGCAACAATATTTTGAATAACACTATCATATCATATCAAAAAGTTTAAAATTGAATAAACAATTTTAATAACAATTAATTTGAAACGAAAACGTCAGTACCTACAATTAATTCAAAATTAAAGTACCACGTGTTCTATTTATGGTGGAGGCGCCGGGTCGATTCACTAAATACCTTATAATAATTGTTAGTGATACAAAATGTATTGTTTCTTTGATGATAATAATTCTACAAAATTAGTGCTTATACTAGAATTTGATTTAATTAATAACCAAGAAATTCCACACACACAGTACTCACTGTATTCGCTGTAACAATCCAGTATGTATAAATATACATTCAAATAGTGTCAACATTATACCTGAAGATTTAACGTGATTTCCTTTCAGAAGTGTTTGTATAGGATGTAATACGATCCCAGTCCCCTTTGCTACCATTACAACAGTCCCGTTTGTATTTGTCGACTGGTAAAAAAACGTAATGGTATTGCAAGAATTCTTGTAAAAAAAAAATTCTATCTTTATAGGGCTATGAGCCGTGAAGCTATTCCGCCGGTCAAGGGAGAAGCTCAGAGGAGTTTAATCACCCGGTATTTACCTTAACTTTACAGAAAACCTCTGAAAAACTGTGAAAGGTGATTCGCGAAAATTCGTTCCCCGCTAGGGATCGAACTCAGGCTCCCCAATGCTCAGTACGAGACGGACGACGCCTCTAACCACTAGGTCACTGAGCTGGGTGAATTTTTGTATTAATCCAAAATTGTTATTTTTAACGTATACGTACATGTTTTCCTTATTAATATATTATATCACGCAGTATGTTATTCAAGCATAAATAAATATTAAAAATCTTACATTACACGCTGTAAATAAATAAATAGGACGCAAATATTAAAATATAATGTGAACCAGACAGTAATTTGGTGATGTATTCATGTGAATACATCACCAAATTACTGTACCACAATGTTGTGGTATGGTAAGTATTGTAACCCTGATACAACTAACTTGGGTTAGTTGTATCAGTTTTGTATATAACAACTCGAGATATTGTGTGAATTCATCCTTACTAGGTGACTTATACTCATTTAAAAAGATCGAAATCTTGATATGTAGATTGCTAAGAGGTAGATTCACACTTATATATGTATTGTAAGCCTGCAGAAACATTTCCAATATTTGCAGAAATTCTTGTTATTGGGTGCCATGACTATTTTAATGCAATTCCTGGAAAATGACTGTTAGTCCGTCGTCCGGCTTCCATCTATCATTGTCCGGTGTCCATTTTATATTTTTCCTCCGCTTGTTCGAAATAAACTACTGAATATTATAAAACAAAATTTTGCATATGGCTCCTGTAACTTCGACTTGATTATTTTTTGGTGAAATTTAGCCGACGGAAAATGAATTTTTTTCTAATGTTTCATATGTTTTGATATTAAGGGCTGGTATTTTCATCATTCAGTAGTGTTCACTAGCGTTAGTGAGCAGTAAACAGGGTGATTACATTTTTTTTTATTAATTATTATTATGCTTTAAAGCATTGCATATATTTTTTTTCTGCGTTAACCAATTATATTTTTAAATTAGTCCGTTTTTATTCGTGAAAAAAAAACGCCAAGTAATTTATTCTAATAAAAACCACTTACTTAAAAATTATTCATTACAAAACTCCATCCACCTCCGCTACCCTCTAACTTTTTCCGGCATCAGTCTTGCAACTCGTAAAGCTGATTAGCTGATACGGAAAACGGTTAATTGCGTCCTCCCTCATCTCATCTACAACGCGCTCATTAACCGACGACGGTGCTGTTTTGGGCGTTGTTGCCTTTTTTTTATCAGCCGCCGCTCTCGTGTCACTTTCGCAGTCTTATAATTGTCGCGATAAAAATTTACATTCACCCTGGCACTGGCGCGTTTTCATTATAATAAATGCCGCCGCTTCCCCCCCACGGCCGTCGGCGTTTACAGCGCGTAAAACACGCAGCCGGAACGCTCGTCGTAAATTAGGCTGCCCGCCATTAAGCGACATTATTTCAACATTGGGCGCGCTTGGAAGGAAGAAAAAAACTGGGGGGCGAGTGTGTGCGTATGGGATTAAATTACCCATAGAAATGGCCGGTTGGAATCCTAAACTCGAAATGTATGTGTGTGTGTGTGTATGTGTAGGAAGAATGAGAGAATAAAGCTAAGTGGAAATTAATGCTTAACTTACCCCCGATTCTAATTAAATTTTATAATATTTACAGATCTAATATTTAGACAACACAGAAGAGCATAAATATACATGGAGCAACACCTACAATAAAAACCATCTGTTAACAAATTCATTAACTTTAAAAAATTAACGGAATGGATTTAATTTACACTTTTGAAAAATTAATGTCTTGCAATTTCTTTTGTACTCCCTACTACAACATAATACACCACCCACCGCTGGAACATGTACCACACTTTGAGAGCCTATGCTATATACTATAAGAGCGTCTAATCTAACGTAACCCAACAATATTCTTATTAATCCAAGACTTTAAATATATATTTGTCATCTAGAGTAAGTTTAGTGGAGACGGATTTTTTTAAATGATTTTAAATTAAAATATAATCTCTGAAGGAGTAAATAACTGCGCTCAAGGGTGTCTTAACTTTAACGAATCGGTGGTAATTATTCATCTACCGTGGGGCAAGTTCAGAAATTTATTATTCATAAATGCAACTTGGAGCAATAGTTTACACTTAACATATTCATTTAGATACACTGCAATATTAAACTCAATTTAGTTATTAGTTTCAGTATTCAGAATCAACTATTGAAGGATTTTGATAATAAAGAATTAATTAATGAAAGATCATTTATATATATATATATATATATATATATATATATAATTATTAAATTCTATTAGAAGATTATATTATATTTTTAATTATACTTATAAAGCTACAAATACGGGCCTTAAGGGTTTACGTTCTTGCATGTCTTATGGCGTGGATTATGAAAAAATTGTCTTGTGCTTTTAGGAAAAACTATAGATCACAATGACAAGTTGTACAGGTCAATAAAACACTTGGCTCTGATATTTTATTTTACAAGCTTATAGCTTGTTTCACCTTCATTTTATAATTATGAACTATCATCATAAAATTTAGAAAAATAAGTTTCAGGGCCGATATCAATTTCTTTTTATAAACTTGCATAAAAAGTGTACATTCATTTCAAGTTCAATACAATTTCATAATACGCGCTATTAGAAAGGTAACATTGTACCCGGGATTGTGCGTTCCAGGAGCGGCTCGCATGGATAAATGAACACGACAATTACTCGGAACAGCTCCCAAATGATAAACGAAAGCAGCATATATTAATGAAGTAAAAAAAATGATCGTAATTCAGTCATTTCCTTATTATGACAATAAGTAATTTTATTTATAACAAATCCAATGTTTGACTTTGCTGTTATAATCCGCCCATAATAGTTACATAATAAAATTCTCCGTTTATAAGAAATATAATTATTGAATCCATTATTCGTAACTTTGCAACTATATACAGCTCATAACTTTTTAAATACAAACACACCACCAACAACGACGCATAACTTCGCAAGAAAAGAACATTCGTGATTAATGCCTGCTTAAACTTTCCCAACAATAATTACTCACAAAGCCGCGAAAATATAAATAATAATTCCCGAAATTGCCCATCAACAATTTAGCGCCCACTGTAAATCAGTCGGTGCCGCGCAATAAATATCAATAGCTGTCCCTATAACCGTTTTCAGCGCCTATAAGTTCTAAGTTCAAAGCGTCTGTAAATCTTTGTTACAGTACATCCCTCTTAAGGCCATTAGTGTTGCGCATTATGTTTTATAAATGCCGCGCCGCAATTGAGGGCTTACAAATCGAGAAATGAACACAAAATGCTAAATTTCAGCATCACTTTGTGTGAATTAAACTGATTGCCTTTGTTGTCTCCCTCACACTCACTTGAGTTATTAAAATTTAAAACCCGACTGATATTTATGCCCGGATCAAAGAGGCGGCCACAAAGAAGAAGGGCGGTGCGTGGAAAAAAATCTTAAATTGCAAGTAAAATTCAATTAGGCCGGTGTGACGCGCCCAAGCGCAAACAAAGGTCTGCGGTGGGCGGCGGAAAATGAATTATACACTGATTGCGTTTTTTGCGTCGCCATCGTTGTTAAATTGGTATCGAACCAATTATAGTTACAATGGAATGTAATTAAAACTGATTGAAAATTATAATAAAATTGTGATGTGGGACAAAAGGGGTTATAAAGAGTAGCGGCGTTATTAATTTTACCGTATTGTTTAGTTTAGTTTAGTTTAGTTTAGTGGGTCGGAATTACAGGAAATAAAACGGAATAGCAGGGTTGATTAATAGGAGTTTTATATCAATTGGATGAACGAGTTACAACTTGTTGGGAAGTTGTTAGAATCGGAACTTCAAGTATGTCGGAAAAAGTATTTTCATGTCGCAACGTCTTCAACAAATAAATAATATCGGACGAGGCCAATAAAAAGTATACTATCAAATATGAAAAAAAAATGTTTGTTAAATTATATTTTATAAACTTAATTTCAACTCACACACCACAATTATTAAAAAAAGATAATTGCATTAATTAAAAATTAAAGAACGAAACAAGTCTGACGTATCAAAATAAATGTATTAATATAAAGACAGTTTGCAATATTTATAAATTAATGTGTCGCCTCATATTGGAATATGGTAGTATGTTATTCTGGAACTGCAGAAAACCTGCACTTAAGAGCTTGGAAGTTGCCGAAACAGCCAGCCTTCGAGCTATATTTAAAGCTGAACACCCCAACAACCCACTTTTTAATAACCGACTCCTATACTGCAAATCTAAAATTACCCCAATTAATCAGAGATTACAAAAAATAAAAGAAAAATTCATTAAAAAAAATTGCAGAAAGCTGAATGAATGGTTAGGAGCGGATAGGAAAGGTGCAAATATCTGCAGGAGGCTGTCGTGGGAGAGCAAAGTGGCAAGGGCAGAGGGGGTGTAGGGTGACAATGTATATTCCGTTAATTTGGATTTGGGCGGATTGGTACTTTTTTAAATTTTAATTTTTTTGTATTTTTTGTTTCTTGCTCTAGTTGTATGAGCATTATGTATTGGGGGATGTGTGTATTTCTTGAGCGGTATGCCAAATAGAGGTCTTTTTTCAATTATTTTTTTTTATCAAAAACAATAATGAACCAATTGACCAACATCTTATCCCATATAACCGTTCATTACCTAACAAATGAAGATTCCCATCACTCCCTTTAATCCAACAATGCAAATACAAACAAAAGTATTAAAATTAAGATTAGATTCAGATGTACATGGTAATAACTGTTTATATTTTAGCAACTAGAAAATTCGGCGCAGGCAGAAAGACTCCGGTCGTTAGCCCATTGTGGTATGTATATATAAATGTTATGTATCACAATAAATATTTTTATTATTATTAGTGTAGAGCAAACTCATAGAGGGAGCTTGGACCCAAGTTCGTTCAGCCAGTGATGCCTCAATATCTCAGTGATTAGCGACTCTACAGGAGATGTACCGGTTTGAAGATAACCTCTAAGATCCCAGCCTCTATACAGCGCGCATTGCGGATTGTTTGCTGACCAATTGGGGTGACCAATAAAATCCAAATTTTGAGAAATCTTTTATTTATGTCTTGCCGACCATAATATATAGTTATATATTTTTATTAATAATTTTTATAGGCATTGTTATATAATATATGTTGTAACGTAAATTATTATTTTAATCATGTCACCGTCATACCAACGATATGAAAAATTTACACAATGTTTATAACGAAATGATAATAAAAAATCTAAAGTTTCAATCTCAGAAAATTTTTCCTTGTATTTATTTTTTATTTTTAACTTTTCCGCTTCTATCTCGATTTTAGTGGCTGGCTCGATAAAAATATGTTGCAACAAATTTTGGTTAATTTTTTTTACTGATCTTAGTACAGAACATGTCAGTGCACCAGATGCCCGAAGGAAATTGAAAAATTTTCATTATTTTTTTGTTCGGCGACCAAGTCTAACAAATTTCATTATTATTATTTTTTACCATGCCACCGCCATACAATTGATTTGAAAAAATTACACAATGTTTATAACAAAATGACAATAGATAATAGAAAGTCTCAATCTCAGCAAATTGTTCCCTCTATTTATTTTTTATTTTTAACTTTTACGCTCCTATCTCGAGTTTAGTAGATGGGTCGATAAAAAAATTATGCAAAATAGTTTGGTTAATTTTTTTTATTGATCTTAGTGCAGAACATATCAGTACACAAAAGTACAACATTTTCATTATTGTTTGTTCGGCGACCAAGTCTAATAAATTTCATTATTATTTTTTTTACAATGCCACCGTTATACAATTGATTTGAAAAATAGACATAATGTTTATAAAAAATGACAATGGAAAATGGAAAGTCTCAATCTCAGTAAATTGTTCCTTCTATTTATTTTTTATTTCTAACTTTTCCGCTCCTATCTGGATATACCTATTTTAGAGGCTGGGTCGATAAAAAATTATGCAACATATTTTGTTTAATTTTTTTACTGATCTTAGTGCAAAATATATCAGTGCACCAGATGCCTAAAGGAAATTGTAAAATTTTGATTATAAGTTTTTTTTTCGGCCACCAAGTCGAACATAGTTCATTATTTTTATTTTTTACCATGCCACCGTCATACAATTGATTTGAAAAAATGCCACAATATTTATAACAAAATGATAATGGAAAATGGAAGGTCTCAATCTCAGAAAATTGTTTCTTCTATTTATTTTTTATTTAATAATTTAATAATAATGAAATATGTCCGACTTGGTCGCCGAAAAAACTACTTATAATCAAAATTTTCCAATTTCCTGCGGGCATCTGGTGCACTGATATGTTCTGCACTAAGATCAGTAAAAAAATTAACCAAAATATGTTGCATAATTTTTTTATAGACCTAGCCACTAAAATTGAGATAGAAGCGGAAAAGTAAAAAATAAGTAACATAGTTCATTATTATTATTTTTTTAAATGCCACCGTCATACAATTGATTTGAAAAAATGCCACAATGGTTATAACAAAATGATAATGGAAAATGGAAAGTCAATCTCAGTAAATGGTTCCATCTATTTATTTTTTATTTAATAATTTAATGATATTGTTTGTTCGACTTGGTCGCCGAAAAAAAAATACTTATAATAAAAATTTGACAATATCCTTCTGGCTCTGCTGCACTGATATGTTCTGCACTAAGATCAGTCAAAAAATTAACCAAAATATGTTGCATAATTTTTTTTTCGACCCTGCCACTAAAATAGAAATAGTAGCGGAAAACTTAAAAAAGAAAAATAAATAGAAGGAACAATTTGCTGAGATTGAGACTTTCCATTTTCTATTGTTATTTTGTTGTAAACATTGTTTAATTTTTTTCAAGTCATTATATGACGGTGGCATGATAATTTACGTTACAACATATATTATACAGCTTTGCCTATAAAAATTATTAATAAAAACATATAACTATGTTAAGCTCGGCAAGACATACATAAAAGATTCCTCAAAATTTGGGTTTTATTGGTCACCCTAATTGGTCAGTACAGATCCGCAAACAATCAGCCGTACGCGCAATATAGAGGCTGGGATCTTAGAGGTTTACTTCACACCAATATCTACAGTCCCATCTGTAGAATTTGACTTCCAATCGCTGGATTATTGGATTGAGCTACGCTCCCAATATTATTATTGTTTTATTAACCAATTACATGATTTTAATAAAATTATTTGACCTTTTATATAGGGTTTATATAAGGGTGTGAATAATCATTATTCAATGAAAATTTTGAAAACAAAAATTATACGTATCTTATGAGTGAGTGGGTTAATAAAAAAAAACAAGAAAGAACCGTGTTAAATGACAAATAGACTACTTCGTGTCGCGTACAGCACCTGCAAGCCGCCCCCCAGCCGTCTTGTTCCCACCCTATGCCACTCCGAAATCATTATCTTAATTTTGCTTACGGCGAATTTTTCTATATGCTTTTCCCCTTTTCAAGAGACCTCCAAAGCACTCGAAATGCTCTCAGTGCGTCCGTATATAATTACCATTTTTTGCAGACGCAAAACGCGAAAGCGGAATGTTGGAGCCTGGGGAACATTTACGTGCCGTGTTCTATTCCATTTCCGCCCGAATGGGAGCGTGTAGGAAATGCACAAAAATGGGATAACTTTATTAAAATTATTTTTTTGTTTGGGGTAGAGCGCAACTGTGCAGCGGAAATAAAATAAAATGCAGATTGTACTCTTCAGACACATCCGAACGAGTCTCTACTGAAATATATGAACGTTATTTTACATGTTGAAATTTACTGGGTCAGTTGTTATGGTGTATTTATAAAACTATTATTATTCTGTTAATTAATAATAATTAGTGCAGATGTACGTGGTATTATTATTATTTATCAAATACCTTCCATTTGATAAATAATAATAATAATACAAACTTGGCCTAATTGGCAATTAGCTATACAATTTTAAGAGCAAGAAAAATAACTTTTTAAAGCAAGTAAGGTTTCACAATGGACCCATTTTGAGGTGTCTGTAGCTATGCTACCCTCCAGCCAACTATCCAGAAGTAGGAATATTCTAAGCCATAGCTATTTTCTCTATATAAAGAACGTTGTTGTAGTGAATTCAGGCATATCAAGGCACCTTAGGCCCAATTCACACATAAGCGGCGTCGGGAGCAGGCGCCACGTTGCACAGGCGATTGTGATGTTCATATGCAGTGAAGGGGTGGACATTGCACCTTATGTTTATGTAGAGGCAGCGTGGAAGAGTTATGCCTTTCGCCTCTTCGCCTATCTTGTCTTAGGCGAAGAGGCAAGGACGCGGTACTGACGCTGCGAGAGGCACGACACTTTAAGCCCCCTCTATATAAACATGTGGTGCAATGCCCACTTAGGTGACAAGGGGCGGACACTTGCCTCGTGTTTCTCGCCGCGCCGGCACCGCGTCTTCGCCTAAGACACGGTAGGCGAAGAGGCGAAAGGCATCATAACTCTTCCACGCCGCCTCTACGTAAACATAAGGTGCAATGTCCATCCCTTCACTGCATATGAACATCACAATCGCCTGTGCAACGTCGCGCCTGCGCCTCGCCTGCGCCCGACGCCGCTTATGTGTGAATTGGGCCTTACACGGTCAGTAATACTGTCAATATTTTAGAATAATGACATTGATAGAATTACTGATCATACAAGGTAGGTATAGTAAAGCTGGAATTAAGAGAATACTGATGTTTATCCAGGAAATTAATTACTTGATAAATATTTAAGGAGGATTGAAGAAAATACTGACAATACTAGTATCTATAAATTTAATTATTGCTAGTTTCGTTGACAGAACGAGAATAATAAACTTAACAACAATAAACTTACCAAATTTATAAAATTCCCTCTATTTTAGGATACACTCAATTAAAATATTAAAATCACGATGTATGGGTTTAGTTTTTTTGAAAAATAAAAACATGACAATTTTCGGAAATATTACATCGTTGGTTTTTTTCAAAATAGTAAATCATATATTTTTGTTAGTAATATTGCAAAGTAGTTATAACTGGTTGAATTATTATGATCTTATTATCTAGTTCACCAGTCCCATAGTTGAAATTCCCGGGCGATCAAAGTCTGCGCGCATTGTGTTGCCTCCATGTCCATTCCGTTCGCAAACAATCCTCTTGTTTGCGAACAGAGTTTACCCTGGCCCAATTATAATCTCCAGCGGCGATGATTAATTTAAACAATTCCGGGAGTTTTAAATAAATTTCCCATTGCCTCTGTCCCCTTGATGGCTTTCAAACTTTGTGACCCCTGCCCTAATTTAATCCTAAACTATTTTTCTAACCCAGTTTAAACACGAGAAGAGCGTTTGCATGATAAACGAAAGTTGGATGATGTTGAATAATTTGAAACCTAATTTATAGTAAAAAAACAGTTTTATTTGGTATAAACATCTACAACAAATTAAAATCCACTTTACATAACACACAAACAGACCACCCTACCGAACCTAAGAGAGGATGGGAATGGCGTGAAAATATGTAGACGATTGTCGTGGGAGAGGGGCAAACCAAAATACACTTTACATAACACAAAAACAGACCACCCTACCGTCCCTAAGAGAGGATGGAAATGGCGTGGAAATATGTAGACGTGTCTACAATCCCCTAGCTACTCCTTTTTCATACACTCATACTCATGGCTTAGGAGCCACCTAGTGTACCTCTCTTTACTACACATTCCACATCTGGTTTACACTTGCCCCATCTACGTACGTTTTCGACCACTTCCACGCCACTTATGGCATATGGATCTCTTTCTCTGCCTATAGTGCTGGCAACTGGCACTACAGTTTGGCATAGATTCCGAACCACTGGAGTACGTTTAGATGAGAATATCATATACTCCGGACAAGAGAAAGGTGTTAGCCATGAAACCCCACGCTGGCAAAGCGGGTTGGGGAGTGGGGGGCGCGTGCAAGCTGAATAGTATTTCGCTTTGTGAGATTTGAAATCACGATCTTCAGTGCAGCAGTCCGATGCCTTACCATAGCGCTACCCTGCCCCTCTTGCCCCACCTAATTTATAGTAATTCGGCGGCTAATTGGGTCAAGTTTACTAATTTATATGATAAAAAGCAGCTTCAATGCGGGAATACAGAGGTTACCAAACGAAAAGGTGCGCTAAGGCCAATAGTTTAGGAACCTCAGTAGTCGAGTATTGAAACTATTTATTTATATATAAATGAGCAAATTTGACCCAATTAGGTGCCGAATTACTATTAATTAAGATAATAATTATAGATGAACAGACGAAAAAAACGACTGACATAACATAATTGGTTAAGAAAAGTACAAGACGGAGAGAATTGGAAGAAGCTTACATCCGTCGATGGATAACAAACTGATGATAGTAATGATCCCTGCCTTACTCTAGCACCTGTAGCAATGTTCAGGTGTACCTCAAAGGGCGTTATCGCTCATTTTTGGAAATTATTCTCTAATACACTTAACATTGAAATGATTACAATGAAAATACAATTTATTTTTAAACATTCCCAGCTATAAAGTTGGGTCGCTTCATAAAGTTGAGTAACGACAGAGAGTAATCTCAAATAATTAATTTTATAATAAATTAATTTCAAGTTAAATAAGATTTCTACAAATAACAGTTGATCTTCACTCGTACCCATGGCCACATACAAATAATATCGTATATATAAAGTGATACCTACTAAAAACTTATTAATTGAAATAAATGAAACTAAATCTCAGCCATATCCGGAGACTTAGAAAATCAGAGATATCACGGATAATCCCTCCCACAGAAAGTTAGTTTAATACCTAATTTATAAGTTTCCCCCTGTGACAGATCCGTGTCCACGTCACGCAAGAAACACCAAACTTTCCTCCTCTCTGTCCGATTCGGATTTATTAGTGCCAATTACTTTGCGACTTTTCGAGGCGAGTCTGGAAGACACAAAAAATATATATATAGGCGCAGTTGATAGCGGCGACAAAACGTGTCTCACAACACTTTTTTTTGTGTTAGATAAAAAAATCTGAAGTCGGCAGAGCAAGGAAATCGCCTCTTTTCCGCGGGCGTTATCACACCGTCATCCTCCATGAGTGTTTACTGACGCGTCTATTTGAATATTTCATACGTAATGGCGCCCCCGCCATTTCCCTCTATCTACGTTTAGCAGTTACGAACGTCGGTGCATATATTTCTCCTGCATTATTAATAAAGCAGCCGTGTGTGCAGACGGAGAAATCTTTCGCTGTGATGCGAGTAAATAGAAGATATAAATATGGTTTTAAAATAATTTGAAAGGATTTTTCCATGCATGGTATTATAGAATTTGTATTCAAACTTATCATAAAGCGACAGTACTGTTTATAACTTTTGGATTCCACAATTTTACAAAGCGCGAACATACAATAATGTTTACTTCCGGGGATTGGCCACCAGCGATCCAAAATTCTGGCAATGATAGAACGTACAAAAAATTATTGAAAAATTATATCACAAATACAATGTTACAAATTTATATATATATATATATATATATATATATATATATATATAATATAAGTGTGAATCTACCTCTTAACAATTTACATATCTAGATTTCTATCTTATTAGATCTCATCAGTGTGAGGATGAATTCACACAATATCTCGATTGGTTATATACAACTAACCCTCTAGGAGGAAAGATAAGTTTAACTTTCCTCCTGAATAATTAATAAATTAAATTAAAAAAATAATAAATATCATTTCTAGGAAAATATGTTAACAGGTAATGATAAACAAAGCAATTTTATATACATGTTTTAAGTAGAAGCATCGTGGTAATCATTTTGTTATTATACTGAAGTTGATGAGAATTTGAATAAGTCATTAATAGGTTGTAATTTTAAATTAAAATGCGGCTAGTAATCTTTGTAAGCTACTTTTTCAACCACTAGTATAAAGCTTTTAGAGCACAACGAAAAATTGCGGCATACAATATCCTCAACGTTAAGCCGCTCTAGGCATGGATGATTAATTTGCTTGAGACGATTATGATTATTTTACTATATATTAATTTTTTTAGGCTTAAGTAATAATAAAATATATAAATTAAAATTGAATTATCTAAAATACGAGTACTGATTGTTAGCCATTGAATTTCAAATTTAGTTAGTTGAGTAAATCGGTTCTGAGAGTACTAGCATAAATTTACGTAAATAGAGTTATGTGTAGAAACGTCCATCTTTCCATCTGTGAATTAAAAACTCCTGTAATTTTAAATTAATATGCGGCTAGTAATCTTTGTAAGCTACTTTTTCAACCACTAGTATAAAGCTTTTAGAGCACAACGAACAATTGTGGCATACAATATCCTCAATGTTAAGCCGCTCTAGGCATGGATGATTAATTTGCTTGAGATGATTATGATTATTTTACCATATATTAATTTTTTAGGCTTCAGTAATAATAAAATATATTATTATAACATTTAATTATATAAAATACGAGTTTTGATTGTTTGTTAGCCATTGAATTCCAAATTGTTGAGTAAATCAGTTCTGATTATTATTAGCATAAATTTACTTAAATAGAGTTATATGTAGAAACGTCCATCTTTCCATCTGTGAATTAAAAACTCTCGCACTCCGCCACTCGACGGTGCATTTCAATGCCCGAGAATGTCTTTTGTTGGAATCCGACGTCCCGTCCATAACCGCCCCCCGCGCGCCGTACCCGCCAGTGATTCCATAAAAATTATTCACCGCCGAATGAGTAATGGCTTTCCATTTACATAGTGACAAGCGTGCCATCTATATTAATAATGGAATTCCTCCACTAGATAGCACAATTTTGTATGTGTTTTTTTTGTCGTCTACGCTGCACGAGAAATATCGCTCGTGATGATCCAGCGTGCGGTATATGCCACTTCTACTAACGCGATGTGAAATACAGCTCGGTAAAAACATTACTGTGTTAGAAAATGTTTGTTGAAAATGTCATAACTATGAAATATGGACGTTATAACTATGATCTAAATATTAGTTCTAAAAAGATAAAAAGACCTTACTTTGGCATAACTACACAAAAATTCCCTTCCACAATATTCCCCCAATAAACAATAATCTAACATAAATACCAAAAATATTAGCACTATAATAGATATAATTTTTAGTTCTGAATAATAATAATCATATTCATGATTTATTGCTTCCCCATAGCGTTAGTTCTGTAGATTGCTATCTTGTTCCCTGTCTCCACTTTGATGTGAAGTGAAGACAGGTCCAATATAACCTCCATTGCGCCGGTGGGGGTTGTTGCCATTGCCCCTGTTATTCCTAGACAGATAGGGATGTTAATAAGTTATTAATTAGTTTTATGTTACCATTAAGTCTTTTTGGTAAAATTTTAACTTATTACTTGTACTAACTAACTCCGCCTTTACATTTTGCGAAATGCAGGACGTGCGACTATAAATCGACTTTATTTAGCCGATCGGTCCTGATCACTTACGACCCGGCCGCAGTCGGGGGGCGGCGGCATGGCATCTATGAAACGTGAAATATTGCGCGCCGCCGATCGTGAATTTTAAAATGGGAACGACCGCCGCCGGATCAGGGGGGCGGCGGCCCGCGCTCCAATATTGAAACATTGCAATAAAAAAAATATATCAAATTTTATCGCGTCCGCTTTAACTAATGCATTATTTTATGTTTACGCGCGTAACATTTTTGATAATGATGATGAATTGCGGCTGGATTTGTATTCATTTTAGGGGGGCATTAACGGATTTTAGGCGGCGCGGGGGATGCTGTTGCTTTTTGTTTTGACCTCGGCCGTGTCGATTTCCAACGGCGGATGTTTTCCGATTTATATCGATGGAGTAAACAGCGATTAATTTACATTTTTAATTGAAAAATCTGTTTTTCATTTACTGTTTGAAATTGATGTTTGTTCTGATGGCAGGCTGTGTTAAAAACAATAAAGATTTTTTATTAGAAACATGTAGGTATAAACCGCAAAGAGTAGCCGATTATCACGATAGCAGAGCGATTGCAAATATTGTATATTGGTAATGATGATTAACTGACTGTTCAATCGTAAGTTCTGTATTGGAAACATACACCATCAAACCTTTAGGCGCCTAATAGTAGCGGTTCGTTAATATTAGTGATTTTGATGTCTAACTTATTATATGTTTATGTTTATGATTTATATGTAGCATACATTGCTAATCAATAACTGTAACAGCACATACATTCAAGCATTCATGAACATATTTTAATATTCATTAGAAAGGTATTAGTGAAACTTGTATATGAAAAAACATATGTCGTATTTTGAAAATTCTACAAAATTCAGTTTATCAAAGGCGCTTTTAATAAAACCGGCGCACGACCGCAAGACCTGAGCAATACTGCACGCCACGGGGGCGACTAGCAATGATAAACTATGCTAAACGAAAGCGCCTATTATCTTCAAAATCAATAATTATTGCTCTATTTATCAAGTAGTCTACTCGGTTTCTACAAGTTAAAACATTGCGAGCGATCGACCAATATTGGTTTCCACCGATTGATCGCGATCGACTACTAAATACTACTATAATATTCTTATAATGTCTAATTAAATCTTGAAAAATTGTGTCTCAACACAAGTAGACAAAAATCACAACAACCACAATAAAATGAGAATAATCCAAATATATTTTTTTTATTCATCTTTGTTGTCGGTTTATTCATAGCTAGTAAGCTCAGGAAACCGTCCCATTGTTACACCAACTCGGAGCCAGAGAGATAATTTGCAAATATTATAATAAATACATTCTAAATTTCCCGTCTGCGGGAAAATACACAAGCGAGTGGGAAACCTTGTCCTCGCCAGCGCGTGTGTATGTTTCAGATAAGGGGCGCGCTTATTTTTCAGCAGACTGAAATAAGTGTGCGCGCATTATACGCGAAAAATGAAAAATTCTCTTCATTATGAATATGCAAATTCCGGCCGCCGGTGTATGTGTATGTTTTATTATAAATTGCACAACGCTGTGGATTCGCTGCTCGCATACAGCAGGGTTTTTTTTATGCTCTCTTGTACTCGCAGAGAGAGATTTTTCTTACAAGCAATTACACTGAAATATAAAGCCTTTATAACCATTATATCATGAAAACATCTGGCTGCATATAAATTTATTGAGAATGATGGAATGGTAAATATACAACATGAATTTTTATAACAATATTATTCAATTTATTATATTACTGTCCCGTTAATGGTGACCTGCATGTGAACTTTGATTGCGTGCTCATGTTTTTGTGTCCATTGGTAAATGGAGCTGCAAACATACCCAACCCGTCCGCGTATAAACTTTACAATGTTATTCTCCGCATAGGGGAGTACTGCCGAGTGGTTTTCCTCCACAATCATTACCCACAGAGAGTAGAAGAATTCCAAATTAAATTCTATCTCATCTCATCATCAAATGCTGTTTGCACGTACCCGTTGCTGTTTTGTATTTTAAAAGCGCCAGCGCCCGGGTTACTGTATCTTGTGACATGATTAAATTCATGAATCATTAACAAACCATAACTAAATTTGCTATATTCTATTTGTGTCTAACTTGCTTATAAATATTATAGTAATGCATAGTGGTTTTATTTATAAATATATATATATTATTTATAACAGGACCTTTTGCTCTATTTAACAAACCAAATTATGTATTTTGATATATTTCTTATTTAATTACTGTAACCTGTAAATGGTATGTTCATAAAATTGTTATTATTATTAAATTCTCACATCAGTTTTTCCCAAACAGTCACTGATATAATACTAGGTGTATTATCGAACAGGTATTTGTAATCAAGAAGGCGAATGAATATATTCTTCTCAAAAATGTGAGCAAATATGTATTCCAATTATTAATATTAGTAAAACATACTATATTCATTTTATAAACTAAAGTTGAAATAAGTTAATATTATAAGTTAAAGGTTTAATATGCTATAGCAGTCGCTTCGATGTGCAGCGAAACGTTCGGAAATAGACGTAAGCGGGGATTAAACGGCAACCCCCACAAGCTGTGCGAATCTATTACGGCCCCATTATACACTCCGGAGGTAGCATGAAAATAAGTGTAATTTGCGGAGACACGGATCTGTGTAACGTTGATTTAAGCCATTATGGTCGACCCCCCCCGCCATAACCGGGCGCGATTTCGCTCCTATTTATCAGATTGATTCCGTACCTCATTACACCGTTCACGCACTATAAACACGACGCAAAAATCGAAATTCAATCTCCATTAAAAGGGGAGAAGGCAAGCCAGCCGGAACTATTTTTTTAAATAGCTTCCCCGACTCTGCCAGCAGCACGCGATAAATCTGTACAGATTAATTTTCTTTTATGATTAAGCCATACATTGTGGCCCAGGCGTGACAGATTGATCGAGAAATGCGGCCATTAATTTTCTGCATGGAGTTTTATCGGTTTGCGGGGTAGAAACAATCAATTGACGGGTGAAATAATAATGCGGACGTTGCGTGGGGTTATGGAGGGATGAACAGGTCAACTACAGACTGTGGTTGCGGAAGTATTTTGGGGCGGTTCGTGGTATGCGTATGAACGGCGCATTAGTGCGGAGGGGTGTGCGATGGTCAGCCGCGGGGTGGTGCGTTTTTCTTTGAGAAACTTTGCCACATTAGTTAGGCTTGTTAGGACAGCGGCACGGAATGTTATCTGAGTTTGAAAATGATATTTACATTAATATCACATGTTCACGTGTCATATTTGGAGAAATGTGAGATGTTTCTGAGGTGAAGGCGCGGTAGTTTTGGCATAATATGATATTGATATGCCTGCGCTGTTAAATATGTTATAAATTTAAATAAAGCTGGATTTATGATACAATTTTAATCGTAATCACAATCGGAATCGAAATAATTGTATGAAAGTTTTGGCATTTAGTACTAAGGGGCCCATCACAAGTCTATGCACCAGGGGCTGACAAAGAAAGAAATATCCGATTTCTATGCCCAATTAAAAGAACTAAAATTATATACGAAGAAAAACGAACTTACAATAATTATGGGAGATTTTAATGCGAAAGTGGGCAAAGGATGAGTCACTGATGTTGTTGGTAACCATGGTCTGGGTGATAGAAATGACAGAGGCGACTTGCTGGTGCAATTCTGCCAAGAAGAGAACCTTATGATTAGTAACACTTGGTTCCAATTACCTAATACGCGACTCTACATTTGGACATCTCCACAACATCAGCCACACCACATAATACGAAATCAAATAGACTTTATACTAGTCTACAAGAGATATCGCAATGGTGTACATAGAGTGAGAACGTATCCGGGGGCGGACATTGGGTCAGATCATAACCCCGTAATAGCTCCAGTAAGATTCCGCCTTAAAAAGATAAAGCCTAAAATCATTAGAAGACCAAACATGGAGACACTCAAAGATCCACACTTGCAAGAGAAATTAACGACGAAGCTCAACACTGAACTAAAAAAGACCCGTTCGTCAGAAGAGCAAACGGTTGAGGCGGTATGGGATCAACTTACGGAAATATCTAAAAAATATTCAAGAAACATTGAAAGCACCAAAGGCTAATAAACGAAAGCAGTGGATGCCAGAAGAAATCATGAGTTTAATGGATGAACGAAGAAAATATAAAAATGTGGATCAGCAGAAATATAATGAACTCAACTCAAACATAAGAAGAAACATTAGAAAAGCCAAAAAAAAAAATGGATGGAAGAAAGATGCCAAGAACTTGAAGAACTACAAGACAAGGACGATCTTTTCAACCTCCGCAAAAAGGTGAAAGAAATAGCTGGAAATACCAGAAGCCATCTACCATCCAGACTAGTAAATGAGGACAATCAACTTTTGACAAATAAAGAAGAACTGGAACAAGTGTGGACAAAGTATATCAAAAATTTGTTCGATAGCGAAACTAATTTACCACATCCAAATTAAGGTGGAGACACTGGCCCGAACATCATGAAATCAGAAGAGCAAACGGTTGAGGTAGTATGGGATCAACTTACGCAACTATCTAAAAATATTCAAGAAACATTGAAAGCACCAAAGGCTATAAAACGAAAGCAGTGGATGCCAGAAGAAATCATGAATTTAATGGATGAACGAAGAAAATAGAAAAATGTGGATCAGCAGAAAAATAATGAACTAAACTCAAACATAAGAGGAAACATTAGAAAAGCCAAAAAAAATGAATGAAAGAAAGATGCCAAGAACTTGAAGAACTACAAGACAAACACGATCTGTTCAACCTCCACACAAAGGTGAAAGAAATAGCTGGGAATACCGGAAGCCATCTATCGTCCAGACTAGTAAATGAGGACAATCAACTTTTAACAAATAAAGAAGAACTGAAACAAGAGTGGACAAAGTATATGAAAAATTTGTTCGATAGCGACACTAATTTACCACATCCAAATCAAGGTGGAGACACTGGCCAGAACATCATGAAATCAGAAGTTATTAAAGCTATAAAATCCACCAAATCAGGTAAAGTTCCAGGACCGGATGACATGTACATAGAAATCCTAAAGCTTATACAAGAGGAAAATACCGACATTCTTGTAAACTTCTTTAACAAAATATATGAATCCGCAAACATACCGCAAGACTGCCTAAAATCAGTATTCATTGCCCTACCAAAGAAATCAAACGCAGACAAGTGCGATCAATTCCGACTGATAAGCTTGATGAACCAAGTATTAAAAGTATTCCTAAAAATCCTACATAATAGAATACGTCAGAAATGCGAAGAAGACCTACGCAAGGAACAGTTCGGTTTTAGAGATGGACTGGGAACAAGAGAAGCATTGTTTGGGCTGTCAGTTCTCATGCAAAAATGTAGAGACCAAAGGAAGGACGTGTACATCTGTTTTATTGATTATGTAAATGCATTTGACTGTTTAAAACACGACGTCCTAATTAACATTCTGATGACCAAAGGCCTCGACCAAAAAGATATCTCATTCATAAAAAAAATGTACGAACACCAGACTGCTGCAGTCGAAACTCGATGACGATACGACCAGCGATATTCCTTTTAAACGTGGAGTACGTCAGGGCTGTGTACTATCACCATTGTTGTTCAATATCTACTCGGAGAAAATATTCCTGAAAGTCTTAGAAAGCTCTACAGATGGAATCAAGATCAATGGTGAAGTATTGAACAACAACAGGTACGCGGACGATACGGCTATATTTACAAACAGCGCAGCTGGTCTACAACGTTTGATGACCCAAATAATAGCAGAAGGTGATGCGCTTGGGTTAAAATTAAATACGGCCAAAACGAAAACAATGGTGTTCAGTAGAACACCAGATACCCAAGCCAATATGCAAGTATACAATAAGCAAATAGAGCAGGTCGCTAAATTTAAATACTTGAGCAGCTGGAACACCGAAGACCTGGATCCACATCTGGAAGTAAGCCATCGAAATAGCCAGAACAACGTTTCTTAAGATGAGAAAAGTATCTTGCGAGAGAAGCCTAAACCTGATACTAAGATACCGGTTCGTTAAGTGCTACATTCACTCGGTACTGTTGTATGGTGTTGAGGCTTGGACGTTGAAGATAAATACTATGAACAGAATAGAAGCGTTTGAGATGTGGATCTTTCGAAGAATGCAGAAAATATCTTGGGTGGAGCATATCACGAATAATGAGATTCTTAGACGCATGGACAGAGACAGAGACCTATTGGCTACTGTGAAGAAACGTAAGACAGCGTATCTAGGACATATCTTCAGAAGTACAAAATATAGCCTTCTAAAAGTAATAATGGAGGGCAAGCTAGAGGGTCGCTGTGTTCTAGGACGGAGGAAATGCTCCTGGTTAAAGAACAGAAGGGACTGGACTGGTCTGGACTCATTGTTCAGACCGTCACAAGACCGTGCGGAATTTGCCATGATTGCCAACCTTCAGTAATAGAGAAGGCACCTAAAGTAGAAGAAGATATCATTTCAAAACACATAAATAAATCGAAATCCCTAGCTGCGTTAGTTATAAGAGCAGTTTTTCTAAAAATTTTTCAGTGTTTCCAATAGAGCGAGTCTAAAGTAACATTCCCTAGAAAATTTATTTATTGTTGCTATAAAAACGAATACTTATGGGTTCAATAGCTATTGATAGATTTATAGAACGTTGGTGAATACGGGGGTAAAGCCCTGGTTTCCTAGGGGAGCGGTCGCTTTAAAGCGGCTGCTTTTGGCGTCACAAATCATAAAAGTCGTTTTAAGTATATGCAATTGAACAACTCACAATTTTTCATCGCAATTCATTGAGTTTTTGCAGTACGTTGAGGTATTACACTATGGGAAACCATATTCGTTTATATACACGTAGAATTATTTTTGTGACGTAAAAATGACGTCAAAACCGGCCTTTTTTAAGTGACCGCTCTCCTAGGAAACCAGTGCTTAATAGAAGTAACATGTGACATGCAATGACAGTACAAACGCCATAACTGAAACATTATCTTCATTTTTGTAGAAGAAGAAGAAGATATATTTATTGTAAGATATACATACATGTACAAGAGGCCATCGACCGTGGTCTTTCAGCCCGTTCATTTTTGTATTATAGGAAGTTAAAAAAAACAATATTTCAATATGACCTCATCTCTTGCTCGCCAGTCTATAAGTTAGAAAATTTGTAATGAGTAAGCGACAGATTATTTCCAATAAAATGTCTGATTATATAACCGCAGCCATTGCTGCAAAAAGGACCTAGTAACACATTAAATCAGATTGGAAATAAGCTGTCGCTTTCTCATTAAAATTTCCTGTGTCGGGATGAAAAATCTAAAAAAGCGGGCACGTCAACGGAACACGTCCGAGACACGAAGGGGCATTTACACAATGGAGAGTTATTGGTGCGTATATTCGCCATTCTATAAGGGAAAAGCTTTTCTCCGACGGCCGCAGGATTAGATAGATCCCAGCCCCGACTTTCCAGCGATGGATTGCTGCCCAAACAAATTGACGCGTTGACTCACATAACAACCTCCAGTATCGCAACACCACCTCTCTCACCCAGCCCCCAGTCACATATACGGGCGCAGTTACAACACAAGTTGAATTTATATTTGGATTTCCAACCAGAAACGTCTAGATTTTAACGAGGTGATTTTGAGCTTGCATCGTTGTGTAAAGTGGATTTTTCGTATGCAATATTTATTTCCAATAAGAAAAATAAGAGCATGTTTATTTTATGGACAGATATTTAAAAATTTCGTAGTAATAGCATCTACATTTTATATATTTGAGCATTGATTAATCATCACGTAGATGTTCAACGTCTGTCAACGTCCTACTGTTTGTGGTGGCGACCTACCGATGGCTCTGTCAGTCTGTTAGGCGTTACTACCAACACTCTACCCCAGTTATTAAAGTAGGAATTGTGCATGGGCATTAGATGCCTTGAGAGTGTATTTATTAACATGAACTTTAAAAATTGTAATTGTTGATTATTATAGTGACACTGACATTAGCATTAAACTTCCAAATCATATAAATAAAATATAAAATTGCGGAAACCGTCTAAGGAACGTCGATTGGTAATTAGTTGCTCAATTCTACACCCCTGGCCCCTTTTATTAGTACTTATCGGAATTATAATAGGTACGACATAAATTGACCAGCAGAGCCATCGTTAGGTCGCCACCGCAAACAGCAGGACGTTGACAGACGTTGAACATCTAGGTCATGATTAATCAATGATTTGAGGGTATTATTAAAATATGCAATAAACAATTTAGTTAAGTACAAAACAGAACCAGCACAGTATTTTTTTTAATTAAATTAATAATTGTAATTTTCTCATCCCCGTATTCACCAACGTTCCATAAACGTATAAATAGCTATTGAACCCATCAGTATTCGTTGTTATAGCAACAATAAATATATTTTCTAGGAAAGTTACTTTAGGTTCTCTCTATTGGAAACCCTGAATAATTAAATAATAAGAGTTATCAAAGCTCCAATCACAAGTACTATTGAAGGTGTTTAAAATTTGTTTTGGCAATATGCATCACGTTTTCAATTTATACACTCAATAGCTTATGGGACCTATAAAGTTTATGGGATCTTTATAACTACGGGCATCAGTGGAAATATTCACTATCCTTAGTTTTCCTTAATTAGTCAACATCACCGCAACCCAGCATCCTGCTTATAAAGCGATTAGAACTTATTCAAATGAGCGACTTTTATAATCCATAAATTCAGTTTTGTTTTATCTTCGGGGGTGTGGGAGATAGGTCCTTCGAAGCCCGACGGCGCGTTTTATCAGGGACATAAGAAAGTTGTCGAAGTTTCGTGCGCCACTCGAATTTACAATAATGGCCGTCCCGGAATTTTAACGGAAATAAGAAGTGACTCGTTCAATTCCTAATTCCGTACGTTTTTTCTGTGCGCCGGAATGTATATACGACGTCGTCGAGGTTTTACCGCATGCAGCACAAAGAAAAAAGCTTCTAGTTCCGGCAAAGTTTCACCGTTAAATATTTAACAAAACGAATGTAAAGCGAACCCGTTGGAACAATATGCTCTTTTTTTGTGTGTGCACGGAGTTGGTTGATTGTCATTTAATTATGTTGTATGCTTAGGTAGGTATGGAATAAGAGGCTTATATGAATAGTTGTTTTGTATGAGCGTGTAAAGGATCATGTTTATAATATTACTACTGGAGTGAAGACATACAATATGAATAATACAAATATATATATATATATATATATATATATATATATATATATATATATATATAATATATATATATATATATATATATATATATATATATATATATATATATATATATATATATATATAAATAAATATAACAACAGAAAAAAAACTAAAGTTGCAGGCGTCAATTAAAAAACCTGAAGATTGTGAAATAGGTCCAATACTAAAAGCAGTAATTGTTAATTAATGTGGTGTCGCCAGATGGTGTTTAACTTTCTCTCTAGAGGAAAAGTTGTATTTTTTATAAAAAAAAGTCAGTTTATTAATACAACATTTGGTATGTCTTACAAGAATGATATATTTATTTCAGTGGATGGAGTGACGACCAGTATTCAATTAATATAATTATTTTAACTTGAGGCGGAAAGACCCATTTATGGATCGATAGCCCTACTAAATATATATATATATATATATATATATATATATATATACATATATCAGTGCGGTCACTTTTATACCGGATGCTCGCATTTTCTCCTTACTGTTTATTAATAATTATGAATCTGTATATTATTATTACTACAACTACATTGGAGAATAAAGTCTATTATTATTATATATTATTTTAAGTTATAGTGAGATCTATTTCGATATAAGCAGAAAAAAGTCATAATTATATATAATGAATAAAAATATTTACCTTATTAGCACAGAACTGTTATGATGTAGATCTGAAACAAATAAAAGAAAAATATTAGTAACTACTACCCCCATAATTAGCCTCCGTAATGACCAACATGCATTACGAACTAAACCGTAACCAATATCAGGGCAAATCTCTAATGAGCAATTTGATCGCAGTCCAGGCTAAATTTTAATCGCCTTAGGATATTAAACGACAACCACAATAGAGTTTGTTTATACGCGACATTAAGCCGCCCCACGTGAATTTACAGCGTGAAGCATAAAACCCCGTATACACACCATACCCCTACAGCACCCGTTAAACAGGTTTTCGCGTAACATTTTCCACGCACACTCAAAAAAACCGAGCGGATCCCTGCAGAATCGCAATTAGACCACTTAGCCGGCCGGAATTTGCATAAAAATGCACGCCGCGACGTGAAAAGGGGGTGCGGCACAAAAAAGAACACAATTGTCGAATTCAATTTCGGATTTTTTTTCCTCTGGCGCTACCGCGCTCAGGAATATTAAGTGGTCGCATAGATTCGGAATTTGGTTTGCTAAAACACTTAAAAATGAATATTCATGGCGCGGTCGTATTTATCATAGCGGAATTTTTGACACGTTTATAAGCCGGCCGCCATTCTTTTTAAAGATGATGGATCATTGCTGGCTCGCGCATTATTTAATTATAATAGTCGCCCGACAGGGAGAATAAAGGAGCACAATAATCGTATATTCTGCTGCATAATAAAAACCAGAGCAATCACAATAAGGAAGGAACTATGGGGAAATAAATATTGTACTACTTTTACGCAGTGAGGTTGGTGAGGTGAACTGTAATAAAAAAAAAACAAGAAAATCATTTATATAATTTATTACGGTTCTTTTAAATATATAGGGTATTGTGTGTTCCCTCTTAAATATATTATATGATTTTGCATGATCTGATGAAGTAGTAATAAAGAAAAAATAGAACACTCCCGCGTGATACGATTCGTTATAAAAAAATTCCATTCTCTTCTATTTATTGCCAGTTCTCTTGCTTCCTTCCAGTTTTTTCCTTTCCTTTCTAATAGTTATAGGTATTTATATATATATATATATATATATATATATATATATATATATATATATATATATATATATATATATATATATGGGTCTTGGTCTTCCTTTTTCTTTTGGCTGGTGCTGTCTCTGCCATTCTAATTATGTATTAAAATAACTTATATTAAGGATCTTAAACTTTTATTTTATTTTGATTCTTTTCCTTTTTTTGTCTGCTTTTGACAACACTGAGGACACACGCAGTGTATGTGTCCTTAGTGTTGTCACTAATCCACTGGACAGCCTGGTATGAAAGAGCTGTAGCACTACTACTTATATCCCATACATTATTGTGTTTTTCTTTTTTGTTTTTTGCTAGCTACCAGCCCTAGGGCTTTTCCGTTGGAAATGGAGAAGCTTAGAAGAGTGCAGTCACCCGGTATTCACCTTAACTTCACAAAAGTCACAGAAAACCCCCCAAACAACTGGGAAAGCTGATTCGCGAAATTTCGCCCACAACGTTTGAAGGCTCGCTCCCCAATGCTCCAATACGGAACGGACATCTCCTCTAACTACTAGGATGTCGAGGTGGATTTAATTTTATACATTATTCAATTGATTATGTTTTTATTTTTTGCGTGCCGTGGATTATCTCCTTGAAACTCGGTTAATTATCAATTTTAACCCATTAAAGACTTACGAACAAATTAATAATATAATAATATCTAACACTGATCAGCTAAATAGTTAAAGTAGTTAATCCACTTAAACTTTTTCAGCCTCCCCCATTTATGACTTTATAAGCTAAAATTAAAACGCTAAGCGGCGCACGGCCAGCGTTAAAGAAAAGACGTAAAGTAACTCGTTCTAAAACCAAACATGAGGCGTAATTAAAATCTTGATTAAATTTCATGCCCTTCTCCTTCTCCTCCTCCGCCGCGCGCACAGAATATAGTTTTTAATTAAAGTTTGATTTCATTAATTCCGTTTTACTTAACGCGACGCGAGGGCTGCTTCCGTATTCTTTCCACCGGCGGCTCGCACGGCCCCGCTCGATATTTCAAATAATTGAAAAGCCATCGAGGAGTGCGAGAGCAGAACTTCTTGAGCAGCTAGCCGAACGTTAACGAATGGTAACAATACGTTACCTAAGTCAAAACACCCCAAACCATCATTAATTCCAGAAGCTCTCGTGTCTAGAATTTCAAGCCGAGATAACAGTCAGCTTGATTGATCTTATTATACAGCACCTGCTACCCCCTCAAGATACAATTATTTACATCTATTTGCTTGTGTTTGTTACATGGAAAACCACGTAGGGTTTGTTATTAAATGTTTTAGTTACAGACTTAAGGTATTATTTATAATATTATATTCTTGTTATTCGGTATAATGTTAATACTTATGAAAATAACACATATATCCAGAAATATGTTTTTTACAGTTTTTTACTGTTTCGAATATTTTTATATTTTGTATAGAATTGATTTTGTTGTTGTCAATAAATTGCAAGTTATCATGTGCTCGATTATATACCAATAGTGATTGCACCCAACGAAAGGTTAATGCCACGTGTACAATACAAAAAACTGAATAGTCAATTAAAATGAAAGGGAAATTAAACTATAACAACACAAAACGCCAGCCAGCAGCAGAAGTGGCGATTGTGTTTCAGCAGGCTTTATTCCGTTCTAATGCCGAAGGGGCATTGTATTACGCACAATATAATCCTTGGTTATAATCAATACATTCCAATTCGTTCCGCAATATTACCCCGGCTAATAAATACGTCGGATATTATCCCTTTATATCCGTTCGCAGTCGCCAAAATCTTCGCGCCAGCCGCAATGCATATAAACAAGTCCGGTGCATTTCCTTCGTGCACAAAAGCGGATTATTAGTCCAGAACCGCGGAGGCGGCGGCGGCGGCGTCGTACCGCGAACAATTGCCGGGCGTAAGCTGCAAGCGCAGCGTCGTCGGGTCCTTTTATTAACGAGGCGGTTAGATCGTTATAGTTATTGCCTGCGGGGATCAATCGCGGAACGGGGAAATCAATAATCTCGCACCCCGCCGCCGGTAATTTTATATGTTCAACCACGACTTGTTAACGATGCCGAACAGCCGGCGGGTGCGAGTTTTCCAATTAAACAACGCTTCCGCGGCGCGCGTTTTAATTAATATATTGGCAATCACCTCGACGTCGCCGGCAACGTGTGAAATGAACATCTCAGTATTTCAAATTTGAATTGGGGCAAGATCTAGCGCTGGAATCGATTCGCCACCACCACACACACACACACATACACACCCGAAATGCCGTAATTGGGTTAGTTACGGGCGGACTGGACGGCGTTAAGCCCGTGACGCGGTTTGGCAATAAAGAGCGGATCCTGCTGCGGCCGCCGGAAATAATGCTGCTGGAATGGTTGGGTCCTTGGGGCCGGTCAGAATTTCATAGACAATTTCATGCGGCCACCGAAATGTAGTGATGGGCAACTATGACGGGTTGTAGGTGGCTGTGTTATGTGTGACGGGTCCTACACGTACTCACGTGCAGGAGTGTACGGGTTGCTGTTGTCACCGGCGGGAAGGTATCCCGTGGGGGCGATTTGATAATCAGATTTATCTACAGATTGGTAATGTAACTGTCAAGCTAATACCATTGTATTTATATTCAACGAGAATATTATAATATATTCCCAATTTTAGTGGGAATTATAAGTTCAAATTTCTCGAATGTAAATTTATTTCATAAATATTATTAGTAGAAAAACACAATTCTAATGGAGGAATAGAGGGCACTACTCTGTTGGCATGAGTAAGGATAAAACTATAAGGGTATGCCTTGCTAATTTTATATATTGACATGGCAGAATGGGGGGAAAACATGTTACATGCAAAAACTTAAAGGATCAATCTGGTTTACCGATGGACTAAAAACAAATAGGGAATGGAAATAAGAGTATATGAGAACGGCTCGGTCGGAGTCACAAGTTTTAAGTTGGGTGCGTGTAACTCCGTGTTCCAAGCAAAACTCATCGCAACTCAAATTTGAGTTAACACTTTATTGAAAAGGAACTACAGAAAGAACGTTATCAATATTGCGACAAATAGACAAGCAGTGCTGAGAGCACTAAACTGCAGCGTGAATAACTCTAGAAGACATTGAAAACCTAAAAATACTAGAAGTCCACCCAGCTCAGTGGCCGAGTGGTAAGAGGCCTCGTCCGTCTCGTACTGAGGATTGGGGAGCCTTTCACAGTTTTTAAGACGTTTTCTGTGAAGTTAAGGTAAATACCTGGTGATTAAAATCCTCTGAGCTTCTCCCTTGACCGGCGGAAAAGCCTTACGGCTGATTTTTTTTTCGTAATAAATTCAATTTATAAAATTAATGTTGAGTGATATTATATGTGGCATTACTTAGCTTCAAACTGTGGTATTGCTAGTTTATTAAGTAATTATCATGCATTAGGGTAACACCCTATATACTGAAGAATTGTTAGCTGAATCTACATTGAGGTTGGTTATTTTTATCCCTGCAAACTAATGATTACGTTAGAGTATAGCATTAAAAATAATATTCAGTAATAAGGTTAGCTGACATGATAAATTGCAATGCTAACGAAAACGATATAATTATTTAAAAACTGCTCAATCCGACATTTCCCTTTAATCCCATCTACCAAACGGGTCGTATTGTAGCCGCCCCCCAATTAGGCGTGTCGTTAGTGGCTCGCCTCGTCGCATCGCCGCGGTAACGACGGCAAAAAGAACCCGGAACGCATCTGCCTGCATCCTTCTTGCCCCATATGTCTTGCAGATACACAAAAAATCCACTACTTTTAAACCGAGTTATCCCGCCATACTTCATTACAAATTGATGTCTGCCGCGCGAGTGGGGGGACGGCGGGCTTAAAAGATTACACGACTTCCCACTAGGCCGGGGACGGTAAATTGTTTCCTCGCCTCTGGGTTTTTATAAAAAATGATGATTCGTTTCCGAAGGTGCATTAGTGTCGCCGCGTGTGTCGTGCATTTTTAATTGGGATATATGTTTCCTCCTCCGGCGCGTTGGGGTGTTAAATGGTAAATTGAAAAGAATGGCAGTGGCTGGTTTTATGGTGGCGACGAGATTAATGGAGCGTGTTGTTATTTTTGTTTTTTTATGTGTGGAGTGAAATGCATTGGTTTATATGGGTAATACAAACCGACACATATAAATTATTTTTGTTAAAACAATAAATTAACATACAGATAAGTAACATGTACTGATGATTATTTTAATTATTTTTTGAGTAATTAGCAGCTCACCTAACAATCCTAGAAATAAATAAATATATACGATATATAATTTAGAGAGAACCGTTTTGCATTATTTAGAGTAACTTAAAACCCCGAGTAGCATCAATATGCAGTCCTCTAAAAAATAAAGAGTTAAAATAGTTCAAGGAACTTTTCGCAGTTCTTGGCGACGTATCCGCGTGAATCTCGTCTCGCTTCAGCCCGAGGGTCGCAACATTGCGGCCGTCCTCTTCCGAGTCAGGCATACGCTACAGGGCGCAAAAACAACTTGTAAACGGATCATTTAATTCGCTTTCTTTGCCGCACCACACCGTCGCCTCGCCCGCGGCAAGGCCCCCCTGTTCGGAAAGATTTAAGGCGGTCGGGGCGTTTACGGGGGAACACTTTATGGGCCCCATCGGGGGTCAAACGAATCACGCCCTGATGCAAATGTAACAGCACAACAAGATTTATACAATGACGTACATAAGGTGAAATATGTAACGGTAAATCTGTCACATTCGGAATCATCCTATTGTAGAAGAGCTTAAAGGAAAGTCATCTGTCGAATTAGATTCTACTCGGGGGGAGTTTGCCTCCCCATTCAGCCTCGTTTAAACTATGCTACACAATATTTTATTGTTGTATAAAATATTGGGTAGCATAGTTTAAACGAGGCTGAATGAGGAGGCAAGAGAAATATCGCACAGGTCAATGAGGTGAGCAGAAATTGAAGTAAATCTACAACATGGCATTTCAAAAGTGTGTATATTGCATATTGACTGAAAATTTGGACATGATGAGAAAGAGATACACTAGATAAGGCGTGGTGTATATATGGCACGCGTGCCAATGGTGGCACGTATGAAAACTTTGCTGGCATGCAAACATTGGTTGCTACACTGATGAGATCTAATAAGATCGAAATCTAGATATGTAGATTGCTAAGAGGTGGATTCTCACTTATATATATGATTTACAAAATTGGCTTTGTGCTGATATCTCAAGCACTCTGTTGGAATATTATTCCATAGAGGGTACAACCCGGTGATCCTGATAGCATGAGCATGTTGATGGTTATTACCATATGGGTGTGCATTGCGAATTGATGTGGTGCCGCCAGTTGGCGTTTAACTTTCCTCCTAGGGGTTATTTGTATAATTTTTGTATATAACCACTCGGGATATTGTGTGAATTCATCCTCACTAGCGGAGTTACACTGATGAGATCTAATAAAATCTAAATCTAGATATGTAGTTTGATAAGGGGTGGATTCACACTTATATTTGTTGGTACAGCGTTTAATTTAATAAAATTCTGCAAACGTTTGTTTTTATCTTAATTGTATTAATTGTGTTTTTTAATATTACCAATAAGTTCGTCACATCAGTAACTTTATAAATAAGGATTGTATTTTTTTGGCACACTTTCTGAAAAAGTTTCGCCGACCCTACACTAGATGCAGTGAGTGCAGCGTTTTCTCACACTTGAACAATAACAGCGCCGCTAGGATATTTCAGTCGAGTGTTTGGCGATGTTTTACAGCAATATCGCCGAGTTTTTAGGTCGACGTAACCACGGATGAAGCATGGTTCGATCACTTCACACGTGGGACGAAAGAACAGTTAAAATAATAAACTGAAAGGGGAGAATCGGCACCAAAGAATGCGAAGACAGTTCAATCTACAGGATTACATACTGAAATTATAGAGTTAGTTTTTTGGGATTCGCATAAAATAATTATCATTTTATTAACTTTAAAAAGTGAGTATTATGTAAACTTATTGCAGCAATTGCCTTATTATTTAATTATTTAATCAAGAAAAAAGGCGTTTTCTGGCGAAAAGAGAGTATTGTTCCATATAGATAATGGATAAGTTCATACATTCGTTATCACTGTGGCCAAAATTAATGATCAATAATCAAGTTAAAGTTCGAATTACTTTCTCACACATGCTATTCGCCAGATTTAGCCCCCTCAAATTATTTTCTCTTTCCAAACCTAAGAAAATGGTTCGATGGTAAAAGATTCGCTAACAACGAAAACGATGGGAGGAAAAAATTTATACATAGATTAGTCTATACTAAGCTGGACAAGTTCATACATTCGTTTCACTGTGGGCAAAATTAATGATCAATAATCAAGTTAAAGTTCGAATTACTTTCTCACACATGCTATTCACCAGATTTAGCCCCCTCAAATTATTTTCTCTTTCCAAACCTAAGAAAATGGTTCGATGGTAAAAGATTCGCTAACAACGAAAACGATGGGAGGAAAAAATTTATACATAGATTAGTCTATACTAAGCTGTACAAGTTCATACATTCGTTTCACTGTGGGCAAAATTAATGATCAATAATCAAGTTAAAGTTCGAATTACTTTCTCACACATTCTATTCGCCAGATTTAGCCTCCTCAAATTATTTTCGGTTTCAAACCTACGAAAATGGTTCGATGGTAAAAGATTCGCTAACAACGAAAACGATGGGAGGACAAAATGTATACATAGATTAGTCTATACTAAGCATGGATTTACTGATAATTGCAACAGAAAACAGAACATATTTAGAATTGGTGTGATTGGAATGATTCCAAATAAAATTAGTTTTTATATATTTTTCCGCAATTGCCCTCAACATACTAAGTTTGAAATACTATAATATATGGTATAAGCATATTTTTAAAATCTTGCATTTAATTTCATGCTATTTAAGTTCTCTTTACCAAAGCTCGAGTTAAACTTACAATACAGACAGTATTATTGGCTGCTGGGCAGAAATTTTCGGTAGTCAATATATAATAAAATTCTAATTTACAACCAAATCTTCAAACCAGTTTGGCTGTATGGTGTCCAGTTATGGGGCTGTGCTAAAGGCCCCCTGTTCGGAAATATTTAAGGTCGTCGGGGCGTTTACGTGGGAACACTTTATGGGCCCCATCGGGGGCTGTGCCAAAGAGAGTATTATAAACTCCATACAAATATTCAAAAATAAAGTTCTACGCACCATGGTAAATGCACCGTGGTACATACGCAACTCGGATATTCACAGGAACCTCGGTATTCCTGATGTCAAAGCAGAAATCAAGAAAATCGCTGCCAAACATGAAAATGGGTTGCACCATCATGTCATTTCGGAAATGATCCAACTGTTTGATAACTAGAACATCTTAGAAGATTGAAAAGAATCAAACCTTTCGATTTAGGAAAGTGATAGTGATAAAAACGAGTACGTGCCTACAAGTGCGTGAGTTGGGTAGTGTAGGAGCATATTTATTTTGAATTAGACACAAGCTTGAGGCATCACTGGATGAACCCAAACGCCTTCATGTTAGCAATTAAGATTACATTAAAGTTGATGGTTGGTCTGGACTAGTATTAATAAAAATACAAAAGAGCAGAGAAAAATCGTTTATGGTGGAGGCGCCGGGCATAACATATACCTTTATTTTATATTGTCTCGGAAGGAATCTATATTTCTATTAATTCCTAAACTATAGTTACTTATTCACCATTTAAGCTAATTACACTAAAATATAATACATAGAATTGTATAATTTTGTATAGGAAATAATGTTATTTGTTTTGTTTGCACCTGGGTGATTGGTTGACATGAAGCAAAATCTATCTCCGGTTTCCATATTGTCACAAACGCGGAGAACACCCCTGCGCCACGCTAAAATATTCACCCACCATAATTAATTCTTAACTCTTGCAATCTAGTCGCAATTCCTGCGGAAATAATAACTTAGTTCCGTTTGCATAGAAATAATTCAAGAACATTTCTGTGAACGCGCGCGTTATAAACTTGGCGGCGACGTTGGCGGCGGAAATTCGACCTTACGCAAACAATGCAAAGTTTAAGCGGGATATGAACGTGAGTGCAGGTTGAGGAAATGGAGATTTCTTCCAGTTCTTTCCCGCACGGCACGTCTGGGACCGATACTCCCCCGCTGCGGCGCTACGCGTGGCTGAAACTTTATAATCTTTCCCCGGCCCCGGCAAAACTGCTTTATTGTATTTCCCGTTACATTTTTTCTTCCGGCGCGGCGTCGTAGCCGCTGGGAAATTTAGAATTTCGGGACGGGAGATTAACTGTCTCCAGAGCTGGAAGCGTTTGAAAAGATTGAAAAAAATATATAAAGTTCTGGCGAAATGTTGCATAGTTGTAAGTTTTAGGTTTTTTTTTTGTTAGTCTACTAAATTGCATTAGTCAGGCGACACTAACTTGGTATCTATAGTCATTTAGAAGGCTATATATAGGATATACTATGTAATCTACTAATTATCAGGGTTTGTTATTGTATTGACCAAACTGTAGCGACGGTTTCCATATACTTATACTTATCTGAGTTTCTTTAACATTAATAAAAAATATTTTGTTCGCTTGTGTTTTACTAATGTAAATATATATATATATATATATATATATATATATACACACTTACACATATATACATATGTGTGTCGCAGCAAAAATTTTAAATGGCGTGTTATCCATCAACGGTTAAAAATATTGACAAAACATCGCTGAGAGTGTCAGTGTGACAGAACAGCCAAACACCTCCATCCGCCTCCATCCGCCTCCAGCACTCCATTCTTCATTAAATTTTGAGAAAATATCCCGATGGGGATCGAACTCAGGCTCCCCAATGCTCAGTACGAGATGGACGACGTCTTTAATCACTCGGCCACTGAGCTGGCTCTAAATAAAACATTATCTTAAGTTGTTGAAATTCAAGACACCCTTTACAATGTATGACTAAGTAGAACCATCTAGTATAAACAAGAAAACTTAAAAATATGATGTGAAAAAATAGATTTTTGAGCATTATTATCGGCCTTAACTTTATTCTTTTTAAAGCCCTTCTCCATCACTTTGTAATTTGAATCATCCTTCTATGATTCAAATTACAAAGTGATAGAGAAGTGCCCGGCAATTTTAATATGCCATCTAGTCAACTAAATTTCTATAGCAAATATCCTTGTATATTTTTTTTATAAGGAGAAATAGACATTGAATAACATGTTAATATATGCAGTCCACTCAAACCTCTCTAAATAAACAACATTGAAACAATAATGCCGGTCAACACATTCCCAATCCACCAATGTGTTTGTTTATCGGTAAAACGCTCTGCCGACAACAACCTATATCATTTCGTTTCACAGCGGTGGATAATCAAATGATCCGCTGTGCTATTTCTCAACAATATTTACTTAGGAGCGAGCCACAAAGCTTGAACGTCGCAGAAATTATATTTAGTGTGATTTTTTTTACTTGGTTGTAAAAGACAAATACATAGTGTAATTAGGTTAGATTTTCGCGTCGCTATCATTTTTGCGAAAAGTACACTGAACGCGTTGGAAATCTACAGGAAAACTTGACGCACGTGTAGACTAAGTGAACGCGCCGGGCATAAAATAAACTTTCCGGCAAGGTGCGGTTTTGCAATCCGTTCCGCCCACCGAAAATAATACAAAACAATAACCGGTTTTATTGCGGCTGCGGTTTTATGGGGTTTCCCGTGAGTGGTGCACCGAAAATATTTCGCTATCAGATTTATGAAAGTGGACTTTAAAATGTGGGTTGCGGATAGAAAGATTTTATAACAAAATATCACTAGAGTCATCAAGAAATGAATAAATTCCTTAAATTATATAGTTATTTGGGTTGTCTACAAAAAATTGTTTCGACTCAATTATATATTATTAAAAATTTGTATTTTTATCTAACCGCTTTGAAATCATATTTAAGGAACTTGTAGTTCCAAAGCAGTCTGTCCATAAATGAATAACGTCAAATGTTGGACATAATTTAAAATGAAATTATTTTATATAATACTATAAGTCAAAGTAAGTAAAAAATCATATAGCGCCCATATCCATATCCACATCCATATTCTTCGCCATCCTAGATAGCATCTGGTAGTCTGGTAGCAGATTTGGATTCTTGGTAAATTATTGAAGTGTTTAATGCCAATATTTATTCCATTCTGTAGGGTTGATGTCTGAATCGTTACGTTATATTACTTTTTCTTCTTGTATGGTGGTGATATATGTCTGTTCTTTGATTTATATATATATATATATATATATATATATATATAACGAGGCGTAGGATTACAAATGAATATTGGAAAAACTAAGGTGATGTCAAATAGACCAATACTTACACCAATCCACATCCAGCAAGACATTATCGCAGTAGTGGGTGAATATATATATATATATATATATATATATATATATATCTTGGTCACTCTCTTGCTTTTAGAAAAGACGCTCAAACCTCCGAAATAGAACGACGGAAAAAACTCGCTTGGGGCGCCTACGGAAAACTCTACAATGTATTTAAAAGTAACTATCCTCAACACCTCAAAACTAGAGTTTTTGAACAGTGCATCATGCCAACTCTCACGTATGGATCCGAAACGTCGACTCTCACCGAGAGTAACATGGACAAAATGAGAGTTATTCAGAGAGCGATGGAGAGATCGATGCTGGGCATTATACTGGCAGATAGGCGGACAAACGAGTGGACTAGAGCCAAGACAAAAGTAAGAGATGTGGCCCAACGGATCGCTACATTGAAGTGGCAATGGGCTGGTCACCTGATGAGAACTGTAGATGATCGATGGACCAAGAAGGCAGCGGTATGGACTCCCCGAAAAAGTGCCAAACGAAGTATTGGTCGCCCTAAAGCCAGATGGAAGGACGATATCGTGAAGATTGCAGGTGCACAGTGGACACGACACACAGAAGATAGAATAGCCTGGAGACACATGGGGGAGGCCTTTGCCCAAAAGTGGGACGAAAACGGCTGACAATGATGATGATGATGATATATATATATATATATATATATATATATATATATATATTATTTGCATAAGCAGTAGAATCTTTATTTGTTTCTTTTTATTTTCTATGGTTAGTTCATTTGTCTCTTTGTATATTTGTTGTGTATTGTAGCATCTTTATTTGTTTAGTATTATTTTTAAAGCTTTATTTTATTGTATTTGAAGTCTTTTTATGTTTGTTTTCGTTGTATTTTCCCATACCTTTATTAGGTGGTAGTTCCTTACCGCATACAGTGCATTGTAAACCATTTCCTCATGTTCTCTTATTAATGGTAATATGTGCAAAAAAAATATTTTTAAAATTGTGAAAAGAAAATGTTAAATGTACGTTTTGATAGTTAGATTTTGAAGAAACGAATTTTTTATGTGAAAAAAGCGAGCAAAAGCCGAAATTGTGTTTAAAATGAAGCCATAGACAAAATAAACGTAACATAATTAAGGTACATGGGCGGTTTTAATAAGAATTTGAACCTTCTCACTGTGAGTAAAATGGTTTGATCTAAACATAGTTTACTCCTGAGCGGTCGGACCGTTTCCTGCTGAACTCTGGCAAACTTCACACCAACTCGTCCCCTGAACACTACATTTCGCACTCAATATCCCGTATGTGTATGTGTTGGAAACACACACACACACACACACACACCTACCCCCCCATACCCTCACGCGTGCAGACACATGCGGCCGTCTTCAGCCCGTGGCAATATGTAGAGCATCCACACACATACACACATATAAGAGATTCCGTTGGGGTAATGGACAGAAAGGGTCGCTTTCCGCGCCCCCTCCTGCGGGGCAATCAATACGACAGATGGGCATAAAAGGTTATTGATGGAGTGCGTCCATTCAGGGCGCGGATTGCGTACAAGTGATGATGACGGATACTCGACGCGCGCGCCCCCCTATACAAACGGAATATTTTCCGCGCCGGATTCTTAATATAAAATCTAATAAAAAAGAAGCGCCGTAGGGGATGCCCTGATATATCCATTTTGTTAGAAACATCAAGGCAATATGGTAGCAACTGTGAAGTGTTTCATTTTAATTAAATGTCCTTGAATTAACTTAACACACCGAACAACAGAGAAAAAAAAACTTTTTCAGTCATAAAACTAAAACAATCAATCAATATAACAATCAACCATTGTTGGCATGAAAACAAATAACTAAAAAAAAAGTTTTCATGCAATTTTTAACAAAATTGTGTTAATGTTAAATCAATATTATTTCAGTACAGTTTTGATTGAAATGAGTGCTAGATAATGGAATATAAAAAAATTCTTTCTGATTGAAATAAATTATCCTATATATTAAGCCATGTCCACACTATGCCGCGGTTTGGCTAGGGCAATGGCTAAAGCCAATAGCAATGTGGACATTATCGTTGGCTCGAGCCAACATGCAAACAGCAAGCCAACGTGAATCGCTCGAGTATCATTCAATGAAAGCTAAAAGCCAATGAGGAGTGTGGACGTGCCAACATGCCAATGACGCGGTTTCATCCTTCAGTTGCGAGTCAAGACGCCATAGAGCAATGATTTAGTGGACAACTGATAGCAGTAAATTCTCCTCAATGTATATTGTGCGATTACCCGCTGAATATATGCCAACATAGATGTGGACGGTTTGCCAATTAACGTTCAGGCACTGGCTTTGCCAATTTGGTTTTGCAGTTGGCTTTTCTAGCATAGTGTGGACACGGCTTAAAAGTCATGTGGCTTTTGCCTTCCTTGGTATCTTCAATATCCTCCTGTACGTTCACATGTCTTTTGCTTGAATTTTGTTGCACATGGTTTCCGTTTGTGTCCATGCTTAAAACCCAACAAACCCCTGTCGCAGTACGCTGACGACATAGCACCTTAGGAGACGAATCCTGAGTAGGATACACAGGTTCCGTCCTGTTAAGACCTTTCTTATGCGATGAAATGCCTTAAATCTGCTGCATATTTCCTGCATGTTGTTCCACTCTTCGTTCAAGCAGCAGCCAAGATATTTATATGTTTCGACTTTATCCACTGCTTCAATTCCGACTGTTAGTGTCGTCTGCTGGTTTTGCCTAATTCTTTCATCTTTGCTGATGACCATCCATTTGGTTTTATTTGTGTTTAGCTTTAGATCTGTGATATCGCGTTCGTGCATGATGGAATCCAGTAACTCCTGTAGATCTTCTAAATTGGAGGCCAATATAACCAGGCTAGGTTTATGGCATGTTGGCACCTTTGATCTACAGCGGCACAGCGGTCGACACGCATTCTGTCCTGAGTGGCTGCGGTGCTGGAAGATGCTAACGGAAGAAACACTAAGATTCGTTGAAGAAACCGGGCGTAAGTATTTATTCGTACAAAAAAAATAAGATACATTATTCGAGCGATAAGACTGTTTCCCAAATTTGTAAACTCATTCGCTCATTCGAGAAACATGCCTTCCTGCTCTAATAATGTAAATTACTATTAGTCCGTCGTAACTGAAAAAAATATAAGTTTTTATATAGAGGTAATACCAAGCATTTGTAATTCCGCAACTTTATCTTGAGTAGATATTCAGAAAAAGCTTTGTCATCCCTGAAATATCCAGCCTGTATTTGAAATTTAATGACAAACTAGTTGGGTGAATTAATATAAATACGTAAACTACACTTCACCAACTTTTTCCCATACAAATTATTTGATATTCGTGTTTATAATACTCGTATAATCCCCTTATTATCTAATTTGTGTATTACAAGAAACTCGTTACAGTGCCACCACACGCTACCCCGTAATTAACAAGCCTTATCATGTTTGCATACCTAGAGATCTTAATACGATTTTAATGCGTTTATTGAGACCAAAGTAGCGCCTAAACGTTACGGTTATCTGCATTATCCGATAGCGTACAGTATGCTTACCCAATTGATGTCTTAATTACGGCCACAGCCTCACCACACCAACTCCCCCCAAATCGCGCACAAAGAGAATAGCAGATATAAAGACCACTCCACAGTAGCCGCAATAATTTATTTATCCCACACCCGGGGCATAACTCACCCCCAGCCTAGAATTTAAATCGAATCTCTGCGTAAGGTTTGCGAGAATACAAGTAATCAAAAGGATGTTTCCGCTAATAAAAAAAGCCATTAATGGGGTCATTTGTTACCGCCCGATCAGTATTCCGAATACGCGCGCACAATATAGGTGATGCAAATAGAAAAAGTTCGTGATTGGAAAACATCCGGCCACCCCCCGAAAAAAAAAACACGCTGCTAATACCCGGTCGCTAATTAGATCCAATCTCCTGCGCTGGAACAATTGAAAATCAGCCGGCACCCACCCCTGCTGACGATTCATTAGTTACATCTGACCTAGTTATTGTGTGTTGCATAATTACGGCCGTACGAGTGAGTGCGCTTGCATTGTTAAATGTTAGATATTAGTTAATGGCATACGACGTGCGCAGCGGCGGCGGTTACTTTCCTGCGAAATGGAACCGGCGACGATTCAATTAACGCTTTATTATAAAGCCAGTTGATTAATTCTGAATGGATTATTTTCGTCGCATCGCCGCGCCGGCCGAGGGCCACCGTTCCAACTTCTCTGGACAACAGTAATTAAAATCACGCCGAGGCGGCGGCGGCGGCGGCACACACCCTTCCCGCCGCCCATTTGGACGACCTAAATACGTTATATTTCGTGAATGAAATCGCACCCCCTGCAACATTTGAGTGAATTTAAATGGACAACTGCTGGAAACTATTATACAATAGAGCTTTAGTGCACTAAACTGGATTAAATTGATGAGATCTTCTAAACCTGCTGTGCAGACAATTTGTATTATTTACATTTGCAAGTTATTTTAATGTAATATAGCTGATATGATTTTACTTATTATATTGTTATATTTTTATTTAGGTTAACATTTTAAGACATAAATTGATATGTTAATCAATTTCAGCTTTCGTCCAATATAGATTCACATAGTCTCGCACAATTTTTTGTCGACATATAAAAATATCAAAAATAATGTAGAATTTAGTAAAAAGCGGTCCAAACCACCAATTCTAACTTAATTTTATGTTTATATTATAGTAGTTTGAAGTCGTATTTTAACTATTTTTAGTCACTAAATTTTTGTTTATGGTGCATATTAAAAGATTGTGTTTTTGTGTGTGTAAAAACTAAACTTACTAATAACTACTACAACTAATATAATGCCATACAATTATGCAAATCAATAAAAACACGTGATTTATTAATGCAATGTACCTGATTTGTTTTAAGAATTGGTGATTATAATACGTACTCAGAAAACATATCTTCTACAGTCACACTGTATAATAATGAATTTATGGCCATCAAATCTTTCTAAATAAGATTCAGAGCAAACAACAAAAGGTTTTTTTTTTGTAACTTACATCTATTTTATGTCATTCTTTTGTATATTGTTTGATAAAAGTTCAAAATAACTTCGTTATTTAAACCAGTTAGTTTCATATATAACATACATAAGTGTGAATCCACGCCTTAGCAACCTACATATCCAGATTTCAATCCTATTAGATCACATCAGTGTAGCTCAGCTAGTGAGGATGAATTCACACAATATCTCGAGTGGTTATATACAAAAATGACACAACTAACCCCCTAGGAGGAAAGTTAAACGCCATCTGGTGCTACCACATTCATTAGCAATGCACACCCGTATGCATGTGCATTGCTAATTGATGTGGTGCCGCCAGATGGCGTATTTTCCTCCTAGGGGATTAGTGGTATCAACTAGTTTCGCCTAAGCGCTAGGCATTTTGAAGTTTCCTAGATGACTGATGGGTCAATGGAATGCGCGCGCTTATATAAAAGTGCAGAACTAGTAAATAAATAAACAGGATATAAAATTGAGCTGTAATAAATAAAATAAGAAAATAAATTTACGATTAAAGAGAAATATATAAAATCAAATAAGGAGGAGAAACAAATTAGTGTGATAAGAGGTTTAACAGCTCCATGGCATTTAACAGCCCAAGTCTGCGGTCGTGCGTCACCGGTTGTAAGGGTCGAGATAGAATTATGCGCATCGGGAGTGGCAAATAGAACAAAAGACAATAAGTCCGTATCAGCACAGAGTGATAAACGAAAACAGCTAAGAATAGTCTTAAGAAGATGAGACGAGAAAAAATAAAAATGAATATAACAATAAAATACGAAATATTTTAGATGATAAGCTGAAAATATGCTTATCATGCCTTAATATCCTTCACAGTATTAATTATTGGTACACATTACAACAGGTTATTTATGTAGTAATTACAAACAATCCTTCAGATCTAGTTAATGTAATAATGAAACACATGTAAACAGTGCAGCTTTCCATTAAATTACCAATGTATATGCATGTATATATAGCGGTTGTCCCAATTCGCGTTCCATAATCAGGACAGTTCACTTAAAATATTGTAACATCATCACTGTAACTAAATAATGTCAGTAATTTGGCGCATATTCACTGCTAACAGAGAGATTATTACCAGCGGGTTTGTATGTGATCATGTTTCATCGGCATCAAAGCTTGGAATTGCCGTAACAACCTTTATGATTTAGATGCACGTCAAAATTAATTTTCCAGTTACTGTAGCTATGCCAATTACCGGAAGTGCATGACGACGTCGGCCTAACTCCAGATCGTTTTATTGCAAGTACGGTTGGCAGTTGCAAAGGGATATCATGCATCAAGCATTCAGTAATTGAACGTTTAACTATACTATTACATATTATTATTCTTATTAATATTAAATAATATTTTCTTTTAATGTTATGGTTTAAAATTTATCTGTAATTTTGGAAGTAGATGGGATTGTAGTTATAATATAAAAAGAGATATTATTTTATGATATAGTTTTTTTTATACTACAATCCCATCCACTTCCTTTACAAATTCAAGTTACAAATCGTCGCCTAAGCAGCAACACCACACATCTAAAATTTTATTTGAGGTTGACAGGAAGAATAAAAACTGATGATAAAATATATATGGAAGTAATTAAATTACTCCTGGTTCAATTGAATAAAATAATAAAATCAAAATAAATGATGAACTTGTTATCACAGTAAAATAACTCTAATAAACATTTTATTATCTATGTTTCTATCTGGGGCGGTCGTGCAATGGTCTAAGGCCTCGGTCTGAAGCCACTGCGTTCGCGCCGTCACCGGTTCGAGTCCTGTATTAACACTCTTTTCCGTTCGGAATTTGGGTATATTACTCCATGGGTGGTGTGTCTGTCCATAGTGAGTGTGTGTTAGTGTATAGATGGATTAATGTGCATAAATGATATAAATTAATAATACATAGTTGATGACTGAGATAATCATTAGTTTAAGGTAAAAAAACTAAAAAAAAAAATGTTTTTCTCTCTCCTGTCAACCTAAAAATAATATTTATATGTGTGGTGTTGCTGCTTAGGCGACGAAATATGTTTAAATTCGTAAAGAAACTAAACAATTATTCAATACTAATAACAATAGTAATAGTTCAATTAGCTCAAGCATTGATAAAATAAAAATAAAAGTTAAAGTTTTTTTTTTAATAAATAGATATAGGTATCATATAAACACAAGTTATTTAAGCTGTTTCCTGCTTTCTACACATCACACTTTTCGTTTGTATAACACGAAATTGCATACTAAATGGTCATCATGTTAGAAACAACACTTGAAAATGCCTAGTGTCAAGGCACCCAACTGATATCGAGGAAATAGACATGCGGTATAATAAACTGCTACTATCCACCCTCAAGACTAATTTTCTGTAAACACATCGAATAAATCGTGCATGGGCCCATCTCAGGGTTAGGTCGTAGTGGTGGGAAATTGGCTCGGTGGCGCACAATGAAGAGCAATAAAGTGCCGGTAAAATAATTTATTTCGCAGGAATATGTCTCGCCCCCTCCCTAGAAAGTGCGCCCTTTTTATGATGAAGACATGTATAAAAAATGATTAGTTGGAGGCCGGGCTTTTCGCGTTCAAATTTATGGCAAATAAAACACGCGTTTTTATGTCCCGGCCGTAATAATGCAAACAGCGGGCGCGGGCACGCTTCCTCCACCCTCCTACAAGCGTTAAACGCCCCGAAAGTATTTATTATGGACCGCTGGGCGGCCAAGACTAAACAGCCTATATATTCTATTTAGATAAAAGTTTACTATTTGTTAAGCGTGAATTATATTATGCTAGATTTGTCAAGAAATTTGAACCTGCTAATTTCATCTGATGTTATGACCAATCACGTAATATCAGGGATGGAATGGTGCAGGTTCGATATAGTGTGTCAAATATTTACAGGCATCTACCGCAGGCTACCCCTCGCGACTGTGTGCGCGTCGACCTGTGTGCTGATCCAGATCAAAGTTGCCGACAGGCTATAGACCTAGCCTGGTACTATATTTCGGGGCGAGCTAGATGATTTTTAACCGCAGTAATAGATAGGATTATTGTCCAATAATATTGACCACCCGCGGATGGGGCGCAAATCCCTCTGAGATTATTATGGAGGGCAAATAAAATGGAAAAAAAATCTTTATAGGGCTATCAGCCGTGAGGCTTTTCCGCCGGTCAAGGGAGAAGCTCAGAGGAGTTTAATCACCCGGTATTTACCTTAACTTCGCAGAAAACCTCTGAAAAACTGTGAAAGGTGATTCGCCAAACTTCGCTCCTCGCTGGGGATCGAATTCAAGCTCCCCAATGCTCAGTACGAGACGGCCGATGCCTCTAACCACTCGGCCACTATACTAGTAGAGTATTTGGGAGTATTAGGCAAATTTTCTCGAATCCCCTTCCACAGCTTTTCCAAAGGTTTTAGGGCAATTTAAGCTAAATACCAGGTGATTAAACTTCTCTGAGCTGCTACCTTTACTGGCGGAAAAGCCTTACGGCTGATACCCCTATAAATATAGAAGTTTCTTATATTCGGCTTAAAATCGACTCCGTTGACTTCCTTATTATTTCTTTATTTATCTCCCAATAGGGTAAGTCCCAAAGTAGTTGAAATTTCACAATAATAGTAGAAAAAATCTTATAGACATCATTAATAATATAAAATCATATAAAACATGTATAAGTATGAATCCACCCCTTAGCAATCTACATATCTAGATTTTGATCCTATTAGATCTCATCAGTGTAACTCAGCTAGGGTGAATTCACACAATATCTCGAGTAGTTATATACAAAAATGATACAACTAATCCCCTAGGAGGAGAGTTAAACGCCATCTGGCGGCCCCACATCAATTAGCAATGTACACCCATACAAATCATACACTAAACCCTGTAATCGTAATACTATTATATGTACAAACAATAAAATAATGTGCGTTATTACTAAAATTGTTTTTTTTTCGTAATAGTATTAAAATGACCTAAAGGGGTGTATTTCCATTTCCATTAGGATAATAAAAACACAAACGGTTACAATACATTATTCAAACACCAGGACACGATACATTAAAAATCTGTAATTAGCATTATGCATTCAGAATCACCCATACAAATTCAGTTTATTAATTTAAAATGTATTCACAAATTACCAACATATGCAAAGACTGTACAGTAATCTTCCGCACGATCTGCCCCGCTATCGACTGGGAACAAGACCACCTGCATGGTGGGGCGGTTTTGATGCATTCACAACGAAACACAACAACAGTGTTGCGCCAAAAAACAACCCATCTGCGCGAAATTTTATTAACTAGAGAATTATGTAACACATCACCGGATCGATTGCGTCCACTGGCCGAACACAATGGGGGCTGAATAATTCAGTGCCGGTGGAATAAGTATGCGTCGCGTGGCCGGCAAACAAAATGGAAATATTCGGGAAGCGATTTATTTAATATTGTTAAATTTCATCGCGATTAATTCGTTCGGGTTTGGGAGAGGGGGGCTATTGTGGCCGGTGAAGTGTGTCAATTCGGTGAACGGCTTTTATACGCAACAATTGTTGAGCTTTCCACAGTCATTATTTTAGATATTTATTACTCTATTTCAAACTATATTGTACTGAATTATGTACATAAATGTAAAGTAATAGATACCTGCTATAAATAATTCTTGAAATTGTTGAATTAAGAACATAATGCAGCCATCGTATAACTGATGACTGTATTATGTTCCTTATAAGCTACGAAAGCATAAACTAATAACTGATATTATGTAAGTAAAGCTAAAGATTAAATATATAATGTTGAGTGTTGATTCTGTATAATATCGGGATTTATAGCTCTGATTCGATGAATGTGTAGCAGTGTTTATTAAAGTGCTTTCGTTTAACAGCCCCGTGGCGTGCTGTATCGCCCAAGTCGTACGTCCCCGGTTGTAAGGGCAGAAGTAGAATTGAGTGCATCGGGAGCGGCAATAAGAACAAGAGACAATAAGCCCGTAGCAGCACAGTGATAAACGAAAACAGCTTTAGTATAGACTCACACCTACAAAGTGCCCAATGTAAATAGTACAATTATCATATCTAATGTTACTTTAATATTATTTTTACGATTTTCTAAAAATATAAAAACGGAGACAATGTTTTGAAGCCGATCGACCTCTCAGTTCTGACTTTTGTGCTGTCGGTCCAATAAATTCGCGGGGACGAATCCTATCGGGGATACTATTTTCTATGTTTTTCATTAAATATTTAATTGGACTTTTGTATTAATAGAATTTTTTTACGTAGAAGTTTGGTTTTTATATATAAAAAATTAATGTATTCATTAAACTATGCAATCAGCATTTCATCCAGTTACAATTGATTCATCATACCATGTCGAAACACGGCAATTTCAGCCAGTAAATATATATATATATATATATATATATATATATATATATATATATATAAGCCTATACCGAAAGGTAAAAGGCAAATAGATAATATATATAAATATATATTAACGATAAGTGGAGGAATCAATTATTATATTAATCAGTTCGAAATTAGTATAAATATAGGATTTATATAGAGCTTAGATTAGATGTTTACAGGCATAATGATTTCATTTTAGATTGTGTCAATTCATTATTGTATGCTTAATTAGTTAATAAACTCGTTTCTTTACATAACACTATTGATAAAATAAAACACAATTTGTGAATTTATTGTATATATTCAATAAATTAATCAACTAAAAACGTACAATAACTCAGAATTATTGTGAATCGTTTGCGTATGCAATCCTAGTATAACCGCCAACAACTGCATCTATTCACGTTTGGTTTGCTCGTTCCAATTTGCTACACTACGTATTTTTTATGTCCCCGGGGACATCGGAATACCGGGGGGCTATATGCGGTCAGAGAGTTTGGGTTGCTGCGTAGAAACAATGCTTTGAGGGTGCATAGTTTTAAACAAGTTGCACAAACCGGGCGATTTGCATACGGATCGGGACGAATGAAATACGATTGCCTGTTGGTGTAATTCCAAACGATTTATATTTACATGCCCCCGTTTTAATAACTGAAGTTTCTGTTGAAAAAAAAATCGATAGACTCGCCTACGATGATTTAGAAATAATATTCAGCATTCTGCAAGGTACGTTTTACATGAGATTTGAGTTGTATGCATTGGATTAAAAGATATCATCAGTAATGATACAACTAACCCCTAGGAAGAAAGTTAAACGCCATCTGACGGTACAACATCAATTAGCAATGCACACCCATATGGTAATAACCGTCAACATGCTCATTCCATCAGGATGAACGGAATATTAAGGATAAACATATCCAAATACTCATTGACAGCAAAGCAGCTCTAAATGCACTAAATGCCAACACACTTGTGTCGAAAGAGCTATATTCATGTCTACACAGCCTGGAGGAGCTAGCTAAACATAACAAACGAGAACTCTGATGGATCAAAGGACATAGTGGCATTAAGGGGAACGAAATAGCAGATGAACTTGCCAGGAAGGGATCCTTACATCCTCTAACAACCCAAGAGGATGAAATACTTTCTGCAGGTAAAAAAAATAATAGAGCATAGGACGAGATGGCGAGGAACGCTGGGCTGCAAGCAATCAAAGATAGCAATTAAGCAACCTTGTAAAATTGCAGCCACGGCCCGCCTTAACTTATCTAGACTAATCTGAAATTATTGACAAACATCCTAACTGACCACATCCGGCTAAACAAACACCTACATACGATGGGTCTGGTGGACATCCCGTTATGTAGAGGGTGCAATGAAGAACTAGAAACAACAGAGCATGTAATATGCCTCTGCCCAGCTCTAGTAAACACTAGACATCTAATACTAGGGGAGTGCTGGCCTAGTATGGTCAGCAGTGGCAACTTCTTACCCGCCAGAGTTTTGCAGCTCGCACGCAAAATTGACTGGTGGGACGAGTGAGCAGCCTTAAAGGGAGGTTTCACAATGTTTCACATTGTGTCTGTAGCTATGCTACCCTCCAGCCAACTATCCTGAACTATCCAGAACATGCCATCAGAATCACCGGATGGATTCACACATGTTTTATAAGATTGGCCTTGTGTTGATATCTCAAGCACTCATTATATTCCATAGAGGACGGTTATTACCATATGGGTGTGCATTGCTTATTGATGTGGTGCCGCCAGATGGCGCTTAATTTTCCTCCTTAGTTGTATCATTTTTGTATATAACCACTCGAGGTATTGTGTGAATTCATCCTCACTAGCTGAGCTACACTGATGAGATCTAATAGGATCGAAATCTAGATATGTAGATTGCTAAGACGTGGAGTTCACACTTATATATAACATATCAACATGTTTAGTTTTTCTTGTTAATTGTATTTGTTAGAGACCAGACCATCTTATTGCTGCCGATTAAAAAAAAATATATGTGTATCAGTAATTTGGTTTTATTTTCATGTATCATGTAATTTGTCGTGAATCGCTCTGAATTCATACGCCAAGAAACCCGTCTGCAAAAACGCTACGAAGTGGAGGATCAAAAGAGTAGAGATTACACCTCCTATCCGACAAAATATTGCATACTTTTATCTAAATAAATACCGATACCTGAAGAGTCTACACCCCCTAACCGCGAGAGTATCAAAAATCTATTTAAATATAAATTATTAATTTAAAGCAAAATAGACATATGCATTTATCATTTATAAATAAAATTGTAGAACAGCCCATAACTTTAAGCACAACAAAAAATACTCTTAAAGTTAAGTTTTGTTGCAAGGTGAACAAAGTAAACTCGAATCGAATAGACTTAATAGTCGTGGTCTGGCATCCGGAGAAAACGAACTGCAATTACATTCTCTCCTTAAATATTTTCCTACCTTTGCAAGTATCGCAATTTGCATTGGCAGTATTTTTATGGCCTCCGTCATGAAAACCACGCGAGCCTTAAAACGTTGCATTTCCCTAAACGCTCGCCGTGAAATTTTATCCGTCCGATTATTCGATACACACACAAAACGCGCTCGTAAAATTATATATTTTCCCTGCGAGCAGTCCGAAAATAAACCAGCGCTTTATCCGAATCTCGAATCGTATTTTATGCCTTAATCGATGCCAAAACATACTGTGCGTTCTGTATTTACAGCGGGGGCATAAACGAATGACACGAATGGCCTTTATTTTAAATCATGATTAAGCGATGAGGACGAAATACGCTTAAAACGTAATAAATCATTATTTTTGTGTAATTATTCACCTTCATCAGCATCACAATTGAAATAATGAAGGTGGGTATAATACATTCATTATTTTATACAGTCGCTCTGAGGAACGATTCATTCATTTGTATAAATAAAATGATAATATTCGGTTTAATTAGAGGTGTAATGATGGATTAATCGCGATTCTTGGGGTGCCATTCATTTCCCCCGATTTCATTTGCACGCCACCATAACCGGGCGTTTGGAGGAGGTTTAAATCACAGTTCTTAAACTCCGCGGTGACCGCAAAACCGTACAAACTTCAGACGGGGGCCTTTATAAATCGATTGAATTATATGAAAAATAGCCCATTGAAACTTGCCCGATGTTAGTTTTGTTATACTCGCCCTCCCGGCTGGAAGAGGCAGCTTCGAGATGGGCGTTTTGTATTGCACAATGCGGATGCGCTCGCAAAGTTGTAATAATTTTCCTTATATGTTCGTTTTATTGGGGTGTATAAAGAGAGAATACGTGGCGTTAGTTTATTGAATGGTATTTCATTGGATTTTTCGTATTTGCTGTCGTTTGCCGGGTTAGTGCATTGATTTTTGGTCATTCGGTGCGCTGGATGGAGCGGTTTAAAAGTTTTTTTTATGTTTTCAATTAAATTTCTTAAAAATACCGTTCACCGAGATATACATTCAAAAAATTGCTGAGGTAGGAAGGTTTCTGGTTCTTTAACATAAGTAGATATTCGAGAAAAGATGCAACTGAATCATAAATTCCCTCGTAACAGAATTTTGCTTATCAAGAGAACTTGTTAACACAGTTTTTTTTTCTGTGGGATACTTGGCGCCCGGTATAGTTAGATACCGGGTGAATACGATACTGTTCCGACGCGAGCAATGCATGAATGTTCGTCTTTAGACGATTCACCCACCAGCGAAAAAAAAAGTCTGCTTCTGCATGACAACTGGAGAGTGCATACAGCAGGAGTTGTTCAAGAAAGTAGTCAGTGAATGTGGCTTTAAGGAAATACCTCTACTTTACAGTCTCAACCTCGTTTTCGGGGACTATTGTTTCTTTCTAAAACTCAAAAAAACACATGAAAGGTTAGGTAGTTAAGACGGGCCGTGGCTGCAATTTTACAAGGTTGCCTAATTGTTACCTTGGCAGAATTATCAAAAGATATTTAAACAACTTGTACAACAAGTTGTATTAAAAATTTCTTCGACCTCTAATTTCTTGAATTCGTAGCTATGTAGATAACACACAATTAATTATTAACTCCCCTCGTAGTTTGAGTATTTTAATGGAAAACGAATGTATGCTCATTTTTCTTACATACATGCCCGCAAAATTTATATCGTCCGGATGGGTTCAGCTTTTACCATTCACAGGAGCTGTCGCTTAAATTTTATTTGGCGATTGCAAATTGGATTTACGTTATTTACTACATGCCATATTTCAGCTGGGGGATGCATGTGCATGCACGTATGTGGCAATTGGATAAAATATTATGTCCACTTGTTTAAATAAATTTGATTTTGCTGTACGTGTGCACGTAGCAAATAAGCGAGGAAAGTTTCATTTTGGTTGACACTTACCACAGATATTTTATTGGTAATACAAATTATTGATTTGACGGAGGTGATGCCTAATATCAATACTCAGTACGATACGATGTGTGTACTTTACATTTTATTGAATTATAGCAGATAAATTAAAATTAAAATGGGTCGCAGACACGATTTAAAAATGTTTTTTCGGTACTTTTATTGAGACGGTGTGCAGTTTTTATTTTTTTTAATTTACATCAATATTTTCTTCTACCTTCGCCTCTAAAACTCTTTGTGGGTTTTGGCCTCTTTCAACGACGTTTATTCCATTCGTCTCTAGGGAGCGAAGGAAGAAGACAAATAAAAACTATTTTTTAATTTACATCAATATTTTCATCTTCCTTCGCCTCTTTCAACGACGTTTATTCCATTCGTCTCTAGAGAGCGAAGGAAGAAGAAAAATAAAAACTATTTTTTTAATTTACATCAATATTTTCATCTTCCTTCGCCTCTAAAACCCTTTTTGGGTTGTGGCCCCTTTCAACGACGATTAAATTATTATTTATTTCTCTGGTACATTCTAGTCTAGTGCTAAAACCTTTAAATTCTTACACCCCCAACTTACACATGCAACACACACACGAAAAAAACCGTATGTAACAACTTCCAAACACCGTTGCACACAGTTTGTTGTTTGGTACTTTTGAGAAACAGCCCCCACACGACTCGTAAATACAACCAGTCTGCTTTTATCCCGCACTTTTCTTATTGATTAAAACTTTCGTTCGGGTTTACTTTGCATACGAGCGGCGCGTGTCTGTGTATGTATGCGGTGGTATAGGGGCCGATTTTTCGCAGGGCGATGTATCGGAATGGAGCCGAATTTAACGCTCGATCTGCCGCAGAAACTTAGCCACTTTCCGCCGCGATATTATATGCTTTAATGTAATAAACAGCTGCGATCCGCCGGCGTGGCCAATAAAATTCTATTGCCCGCGGTAAAACGAAACTTATGCGCTTTAATAAAGTTTAGGAATCATTCGCGAAATGGCCCTCAACTGAATACTGAATGGCAAAATGTTTGAAGCGTATTGGTATACGGGTTTTTTTAATGTTGCTATTTTTATACTGTTTTGTACAGATATATTTTATTTCAATAAGCTATATTTGGGTTATTACATGATTATCTTTTATTTATAAACAATATCCTTTGAAATGTATTATAGTTGCAGACGGAGCCACGGCTGTATGAAAACGAAGCTGCATTAATGTAAGGATGAATTCACACAATATCTCGAGTGGTTGTATACAAAAATTATACAACTAACCCCCTAGAAGGAAAGTTAAGCCCCATCTGGCGGCACCACATCAATTAGCAATGCACACCCATATGGTAGTAACCGTCTCATGCCATCAGGATCACCGGATAGTGCCCTGTATGAACTAATATTCCAACAGAGTGCTTGAGATATCAGCACAAGGCCAATCTTAAAAAACATATATCGAGATATTATGTGAATTCATCCTCACTAGCTGAGCTACACTGATAAGATCTAGATATATACATATATATATATATATATATATATATATATATATATATATATATATATATATATATATATATATATATATATATATATATTGCTAAGAGGTGGATTCACACTTATGTATGTTTTATAAGATTGGCTTTGTGCTGATATCTTAAGCACTCTGTTGGAATATTATTCCGTAGAGGTCACTACCCGGTAATCCTGATAGCAATTATATCCATTTGGATGAAATAATTTTATTGTATCGTTGCTATATTAACGATGAAATCAGCCATGATTATGCATATCATTATTTATAGGTACTGCAGATATTTTTGTAATAGAAAATTAAATTTTATTATATATAAATGTATATTTTTTATTTTCACGACTTTTTATTAGTATTAAAATTAAATCCCGTGTTCATTGTATGCCAATTTATTGTGCCTCACATATTTTATATAACTTTGTCGCAAACATTTTTTTTGTCCTTCCAACGCGCCGGGTATTAATACGTCTTTTTTGCGTCGCTGAAATATATTGTGTGTATCGGTAGGAGTTTGATAGATGACTTTAATATCGCAGTTTGATAAAGAAGGAAAAAAATCGGCGGGGATAAATAACAGTCGCGCAGTTTATTGTGTTTCTTTTCAAATAGTTTCCGAGAGGATTTATTAATATTGTTTAATGGTGTCCCGGGACGGCGGCGGAGGACGTAATAACGTCACCGCTATAGTTACTGATTGCGAAATTGAATGGGATTCAATGAGGCATGGAATAAGCGCCCACTTTTACGTATATTGCGATATTTGAATATTGCTGAAATTGGATGGTGTTAATCAGATTGAATTGAGCGGTGGGAGAATGTGTTTCAGGGTAAACCAATTTCAAAACTAAAAATCTCATGTGGTTTAAGACTATTCCATGTATGCAAATCGTAATAATTCATATAAAAATAATTATGATGTTATACTGATACACACATTTAAACTTTTAAATTATTATCATTATATTTTGGCGATTTGTCCATTTTAAACTATTATAGTCCTTAATAATTGATTTTATTGTTATATTTCCATACTATATTAAATATTAGATAAATGCTTTATTTAACTACCGCAGTGTACAATTTCCTTCATTGCCCTCCCAAAAAAGCAAATGCTAAGACATGTAGCGAATACCAACTCATTATATATGTATTGAAGATATTCTTGCGAATTATACAGGACTGGCTGAAACCTACCATCATTGCCTTCAAAACCACCCAAAAAAGCAAATTCTTGCTCAACTCATGCTATATGTATAGGAGATATTCTTGCGAATTATATACACCCAAATTTGGAGAAAGATAAATCAAGACATGGCATACGCAGGTTTTTGAAGCAGATTCGTACAAGAGGGACAAGTGTGAATCCACCTCTTAGTAATCTACATATCTAGATTTCGATCTTATTAGATCTCGTCAGTGTAGCTCAGGTAGTGAGGATGAATTCACACAATATCTCAAAATCAAAAAAATCTTACAACGTTTACAATGTTGTAACCTTTTTACAAATATATTAATGTTTTAAATCTCACGAAATCAATGATTGCTATTTATACCAAATAATAAAAAGATAATAATTAAGCCATTGGATTACTATGCCTATTATGTGTAATAAATAACGATCATGTCGCTCATAAACCTCAGAAAAAAAAACTATTTTCATTGAAATTATTTATTTTGCAGTTAACTGTATATAATAAACGTATGTTACATCCACATATTTTTTTATTAATCTCATAAAAGCTACGATTGTTATTTGTATGCATTAGTACAATGTTCCCATTATATGCTCGCTGCCTGATCCATTGAGGGGGCGGCAAACCAATTCGTGCCTGTATTTTTTGCACCGAATAAATATCGGCGCGTTTGGGGCGGCCGTTATGATTCGGACGTTATCTCATGCGGGGGTCATTACGTGTAACGAGTGAAATGGACGAGCGATTATCGGCGGTTTTTGCCGCCCCTCGGCCAGGGACTCGTGACAGAGATCACCGCGTTTGTGTGCTCACCCGACAAAATTATAAATCATACAAAATTTACATTCGGTAAATTTAGATTTAATGAAATCAGAAGCGATGTGTTTGAGCAAAATCATAACGTGACTGTGTTGATTTATAAAGCCGGCCATACACGTCCCGGTATACCGGAGAGGTTTACCTGCGCAAAGATCTGTACAAGTAAACCGGAGCGTGTGTGGACAAGTTCGGTAAACCTGCACAGGCTTAGTGACCTGTACAGGCAACAGGAGAAGAATCAGTCAGCCATACACGATACGGTACACCGGAAAGGTAAACCTGTCATATGTAAATTATTTTTAATTATAATTTTATAAATGCCATCACTTCTCTTTGTAGGTATATAGCTATTCTATTGTTAATAAAACTCCATTATGTAATCTACTTCATTCAAACGTTATGTATTCACACATACAAAATGCTTATATTATAAAATTTGATTCCGACATATTGACATGCATAACGAATTAATCAGATTTATAAAACGTCATGCACTTTAAATAAACCAGTTAATGTTCGAGCGTACTCATCGCCACAATTGCGTCCATCAATTCTAATTAGATCATTTTCAATTATATTCGAATAATATTGCCCCTCTGTTCTGTTGCAGACGTCGTTTATTTATCAGATGGCGCTATTCAGCAGTAATTATGCCAATAAATTAACGGAGAAGTTAATGAAAGCTGCAAAATTACATACATTCAATACAAACTCTACTCCTTTAGATGACATTCACATCCAAATCATTATACTACCCTCTGTATGCTTGATAATTGGAACACAATTTTTCGAATTTAGCTCATGTCCCTAAATTCTCTGATAACCGACTTATTTCTGTAGTTACAGCAATAATTATATCATGTATAATATTAATATTATATATATATATATATATATATATATATATATATATATATATATATATATATATATATTAATTATATCATGTATAATATTTATCACTTAGCTCAGTGGTCGAATGGTTAGAGGCATCGCCCGTCTCGTACTGAGCATAGGGGAGTCTGAGTTCGATCCCCAGCGAGAAACAAATTTTCGAGAATCACCTTTCACAGTTGTTAGAAGTTTTCTATGAAGTTAAGGTAAATACCGGGTGAATATACTCCTCCGAGCTTCTCTCTTTCACACCTTTTCAGAGGTTTTCTGTGAAGATAAGGTTAATATCGGGTGTTTAAACTCCTCTGAGCTTCTGCCTTGACCGGCGGAAATGCCTCACGGCTGATAGCCCAATAAAGATAGAAGTTTTTTTAATTTATTATCACTTAGCTCAGTGGCCAAGTGGTTAGAGGCGTCCTCCGTCTCGTACTGATTATTGGGGTGCTTGAATTCGATTCTCAGCGAGATGCAAATTTTCGAGAATCACCTTTCACAGTTTTTAGAAGTTTTCTATGAAGTTAAGGTAAATACTAGGTGAATAAACTCCTCCGAGTTTCTCTCTTGACCGGCAGAAAAGCCTCACGACTGATATAAAGATAGAAGTTCTTTTTCAAATTTATTATCCGTATTCAATATCTACTGCCGGACTGGTGGCATATAATGTTCAATGGAATATAAAGTTAACGATAATTTATGCAATATCTCTTACTCGATTATCCGTAATCACAGGTTACAGATTTTTATAATCTAGCTTAAATTAAGTAACATTAGTCTAGTAACCATTTCACAATAATAAAATGTATAGTAATTATGTTTGTAGTAAAAATAATTGTGGCTAGATTATTAAATGACAAATTTGTGATCAAATTAATTAACCACGTCTAATTGCTTGTTAAAAAAATATATTGCTGGACAATGATATGAATGTATGATATTTTTTAGTGTAACCATGAATAACATTTTATTCGATTTAAAATGAAATCGCTCGCGCTAATTAATGCATTAAAATAATTCTATCCACCTAAATTTATGCAAGTGGTTGCAATGGAATTATAACCAATTATATAACTCATTGTTATATTTATTTTATAAACACTAAACCGAAATTATTCCCGTGTTTTCAATTAGCCTAAAATGTAGGAGATTATTTTCCATAAAATTTAATTAATTTGTCGACCACATTAAATTACTGTGTGTGCACATATTGGTTAATATTTAAATTTAAAATCAAAATAGACCGTTAGTGATGATTACTAAATGATGAATGCTAATAAAAATAATATGTGTATATTAACTATTTGAACTATTATTGTTGGCTAATTCTATACATATTTAGGGAACAATAATAGGACATATACGAATAATAGTATTGTTTATTACAATATCGTGTTTTTTCCTAAAACAATTTTTTTTTAAAATAATAATAATTTCGATTTTTGTCGACCAAACAAAAATGGTTATGATCAAAATTTTAAAATTTCCTTCGGACATCTGGTACACTGATATTTTATAAACAAAAATCAGTAAAAAAAACTTAACTAAACATTTTGCATACTTTTTTTATCGCACATTTTGAAAAATGGGAATATCGAGTTATGGAGCGTTAAACTTAAAAATCGAGGAAAAAAAAGAAAAACATACGTAGTATATGACACTTTGTTTTTAGAATTATGATAGTTCTATAAATAGTGTGTAATTTTTTGAAATCAATATTGATACCGGTACAGGTTCAAAAATAATAATTTATTTTACAACGTATATTATACAACAACGGCTATGTAAATTATTACATAATTTATTTTTTTATATGTTATGGACGGCAAGACATAAACAAAAGATTCCTCAAAATTTGGATTTTATTGGTCACTCAAATTGGTCAAAACAGACCCGCAAACAATCCGTCGTGCTCGCGGTAGCGTGACGCCTCAAGGTATACAGGCTGGGATTACTTAAAAATCGAGAAAAAAAACAACAAAAAATACGTACTGCATAACACTTTCTTTTTTTGAAATTAGCATAGTTTTATAAATAGTGTGTAATTTTTTTAAATTAATATTGATTTCGATACAGGTTCAAAAATAACAATTTATTTTCCAACATATATTATACAGCAACCGCTATAGAAATTATTAAATAATAATTTTTTTTATATCTTATGGTTGGCAAGACATAACCAAAAGATTCCTCAAAGTTTGAATTTTATTGGTCACTCAAATTGGTCAATACAGACCCGCAAACAATCCGTCGTACCCGCGGTAACGTGGCCCCGGCTGGGATCACTTAAAAATCGAAAAAAATACAACAAAAAATACGTACTGCATGACACTTTGCTTTTTGGATTTGTCATAGTTTTATAAACATTTTGTTTTTTTTTCAAACCAATGTTGATTTCAGAACAGGTTCAAGCAAATAATTATTTCGATTTTTGTCACATTTTCAATATAATCCAGGCAATGATGAACATAAAATACCTGAGAATAGATAATTCCAACTATCAGAGTTAATTGCCCAGAGTAAAGGAGTATTGCAAGACGATACTTTGAGTCACTAACTATGCCTGGGGTACGATTTTTGAGCGATCGCTATGAACGTAGCGATTGAGAGACGTTCGTTATTATTACGAATAGTGTCGATTTTTGACCCGTAGCCGCGTGAAAGGTGATCGTTGTTTAACAGAACTGAGCACTCGACGGTAATTGTGTTTTGGCGTTAATTTTTGAATGAATGGCGTTATTTCATCGCTATGAAACCTGTGCGTTTTTTAAAGCATTATCATAGCGATCGCTCAAAAATTGCCACCCTGGCTTTCATGCAGGACATATCACATTTAATTAGCAATCAAAAAACAAAATGCTTAATGTACACAGATGATATTTGAAAACACGGAAAATTCATGATTTGAGTTCGTTCTATAATGAAATTTTGGTTTATTAGTGTTTTAAGGCAAAAAACAACTTTTAAAACGACAAGGGGTGCGATTTTTTAAACCTCTTGTTTCGGCCGTATTCGTTTAATTGTTAAAGTCGCTAGGCAAAATACGGACAATTCAGGATGTGAGCCCGAAAACGGTCGTATAAACCGAAATTCCATAATTTTACGGGCTCACATCCTGAATTGTCCGTATTTTGCCTAGCGACTAACAGTTAAACGAATACGGTCGAAACGAGAGTTTTCAAAAATTGCACCCCTTGTGGTTTCAAAAGTTGTTTTTTATAATAATAATGAGTACTATTTTCTTTGTTATGAAATCATTCATATGATATTTAAAAATACATCTCCTTCCATTGTTTACAAACTTATTTTCGTTTCTAAAGAAAGAACCGACGTTAGATTTATCCTGACGATCCTAATCTGACGACAGGTTGATCTGATAAAACTATAAATTGGTTTCGCTCCCAGATCGTGCGATCGTATCGCCCCTCCACCGACGTTTATTTTATTTCGCCCGAGGTCAAGAACAATTTCGGCTTAATTCACACACTCACAAAAAAATACGTGCCTCGTGCTGACATGGGAGCAAGCTCCAGCCGGGAAATAAATATTGTATTATCAATCGGATATCTGCAGTGAATTTAATCGGCGTCCCTCATGAAATATTCGACGCTGGATACAGAAAAAACTACAATCTTGGTGCTGGTGTTTGTTTTACTAAAAAAAATATTGGCTACGTTTAGACCTATGATGACGAAGTTTTTGTGCTCAAGTTTAAAAAAATTTAATAATATTTGTTTATTAAAATATACGTTATTTTAAACCCTGAAATAAAGTGGTTAGCAATTTACGCCTGCAGCATATAAAATCAATTTAAGTGTGTTACAATTTACAACTGTGGCACACTGTTGTATCTGGTGGAAATATTAATTTCGGAATTACCACCTTCGATCAACAATCCGCCGGAAAAGCCCGCCGGAACATTTGTAATAATGATTAAATCTTAGGTTTTTTGTTACCTAAGATTCAATCATTATTAGAAACAACATAACACTCGCCCAATGAACTACCTAGACATTTTACGTACCAGGCTAGAATCATTGGCCCACTTAAATAGTGGAGAATTTCTATATGACTATTATAATATATATATATATATATATATATATATATATATATATATATATATAAAGTATAATTGTACTAAAAAATAAATATATAATAAACTGTCTTCCAGAGTTGTAGAAATCACACAATTTCCAGGAGAGAATGAAGAATGCCCTATTACAAATGACTCCCTATTATGAGAGTGAATTCTCAAATTAATTAAACAAGTTCTAGCTGTATACAAGACTAAGCTAATATTGCTACAGCAATATATTTGAAAACTTGGAAAAAAACCCGGGTTTTAAATTTAAAACGAACTAGAATAAAAAAACATGAATACGGCTATCAGGCCGGGCTTTGCCAATGGGAAATGGGGAAACATAGAAGAGTTTACTCACACGATATTTAACTTAACTTCACAGAAAATCTCTGATAAACTGTGCAAGGTAAAAATTCGCCACAATGTGTCGCTGCCAAGTGTTTAGAACAAGATGGTCTGCCACTCTACCCTCTAGGACAGTGTTTCTCAGACTTTTTGGTTCGCGACCCCCTTTTGCACTTATAATTTCAAAGGATCCCCTGAAGAATGGATATGGGTAGAAAGATGATACAACATCTTTTTCTACTAACCCCCCAAATAATTTTCGTGAGGGTCGCAAAAAATATTTGTGCCACTGAGCTGGAAGCGCCAGAATATATTTTAAAACTCAATTATTTCAGCAGGATTTAATCAGTACTGGTAGATATTTTTTTATTGTTAATTTATACCGAAATAATTTGATAATAGTTTTGATATAATATTTTAGGTGTACTAAATTTTATTCCCGGCGCATTCACCATATATTCAAATTAACTTCAACGGCATATCCGCCCATTAGTAGCAGTTAAAAAAATTTAACGGCTAATAATGGTCTTCTATTACTTTTTATTTACAAAATTACATTGGTATATGTATATGTATTAATTATACTTGGTTCCATGTCATTTTCTATTAATTTTTCTTGAGCAAAAAATATTAAAAAAATTCTATCTTCATAAAGGCACCTTACACGGTCAATAATATTGTCAATATTTTAGAATATTGAATAATATTACTATATGATACATTTTTCATTATTCTAATATATTGATAGAAATACTGATCGTGTAAGGGATAGTAATGATGGAATGAAGAGAGTACTAATGTTTATCCGGATAGTTGATTACTTGATAAATATTGGAGGAGGATTCAAGCAAATACTGACAGTTCTAGGAATGACAGTATTATTGACCGTATGGGAAAATGAGTCAAAAGGCTTTTCTACCAATAAAGAAAGAATTAGATAAGATATTAATCATGCGGTTAACATAACTTGACAGAAATTATCTGAAATATTTGAAAGGTGATTCTCTAAAATTCGACCACAATGGGGTATAGACATTCGCTCCCAATATTCAATAGGAGACAAAAATCAACAATAATTTATAATAAGTAGACCTTTACTGGTAATCTAAATTAAATTTTCCCCCAAATATTTCATCATTAAGACATATAATTCAATGAATTGATGAAAAAAATTAGTTATTTGTAAATGAACTAATTAAAACACTATTTAATTAATAAATTGACGATAAAATTGTTTAATAAAGCACCATTGGAATTGAACTAACTGTCATATCAAATATTCATTTAATTCCTCTATTTATATCAATTCTATCACTAATGAATTAATCCAGGCCTCTAGAATTTTTAATAACGCGCAGCATTTCTTTGATGTAATACGATTTTAACGAGTTATTAAAAAGGCCCCCGCCGGCGGATTTTATTGCACATAAAATTCGAAATTAATACGCGCGCTCGCTTTTTTGCGCGCCCGAATGTAAAATTTACAAACCAATACCCCCACGAAAAGATATTAGTTGGGCTGTGGATAAGAACATTGTGTTAAAAAAATCATGGTAAATTCAATTCTCGTGATATTTTTCGCGCCCGAATACAAAATTTACAAACCAACCGCCTACGAAAATATGTTACTTGGGCTATGGACAAGAAAAATCGTAATAAATTCAATTCTCGCAACTTAAACTAGTTTATGACATTGTTATATGGGGCAGTTATTCAGTTTCAAAATTAAAATTTTACTAACCAACCCCCCACGAAAAGGTGTTAGTTGCGCTGCAAACAGGCTTAGGATCCATTGATGGAACAGTGGTCGGGATAATTTAGCATGCTGTAATCCCGGAGTGTGTAGTTTGTATTTGACCAACAGAGAGTAATCTAAGAGTATTATACCTGAATGGAGGTCGTCCACCTAAGCTTTCTCTAAGCACAATGTAAACAGAGCGGGTCCAATCTGCCGCGCCGCGAGGAACACAAATCCTGGCCGAGAAACACTAACATACCAAAAAAAATATATACTGAAGTGTGACTTGGGGCGGCACATAGGAAACAGTCGCACTCTGCTTGGCTTAAAAAAGTTAAAAGCTCGAGCTTTGCGAGTTGGCGCCGTCGCCGCCGTAAAGGTACACAACTAACTTTATTTTTTATATGAAACTTTTATCTTACTTATCTTGTAAACGTAACGGACGCCAACAAAGGGATTTTCCGTGTTACATTTTAGGGGGCGGCTGCGGGAAGTTTGTACGCCTCGAGGGTGCGACGATAACGTTTTCAGCGGCTGGCTAATTCTCCGAGCCGTAATTACAATACGGTGGAGGGAGGTGGTGGGGTACTGGGATATATTTTACAGACGGATTGATTTCCGCAAGTTTAAAAGTTTAGGTTCGGGCGGTTGTTACTCGGCAAAAGTTTGGGGCCCGCCGGAGGGGGAGATTATCAGACGCCAGAGCTGCGGCATGATTAGGTTTACTAATTCGCGGTATTGATTTTGCATGTTTGATTACTTTTAACAACAGGTAGAATGTTTTATGTGGCTATAGCTATCTCCCAGAGTGTTTTTATGGGAGCACGGATTTTAAATATTTCTAGGTACATGCGAAATTTATATATGAAATATATTTTTTCTTCGGTTTTATATACGGACCACGGTTGGTTTGGCTGCTACCTGAAGAGGTTAAAGTTAGAAGAAACAGTTAACTGTATAAGGTGGATACACCAAAGCACACGATCCTAGAGTGTGAATGGGCGGCAGGGTGATGCCAGGAAGAGTGTGCGGTGACCAAGACGATAACTGTCACCAACGTCGTGGGACAGATGCTGTGCAAGCCAATAGAACTGTGTGGCCATCTCGAATTATATCGCGAATATAATAAGCGCAAAAAAGAAAGAAGAGAGGGAGAGACAGACCAGAGAGGCTAGAGAATCGAAAACAGAGCCACGAGGACAACAAGTTAGGGTCGGGGGTAGATGCGAAGCCATTGACGAGAGGTAGATCCTACTTGTACCCTCGCAAAACGGGAAGGTATGTTTTAGTCAGTAGGTGCCTGACCTAAGTTGAGAAATGCGCGCTGTGTGACGAGGAGGGCTTGAGTGAGGACCAGCAAGTGGCCAGAACAAGAGAGAGATTCATCTCGAACGAAAATAGTATACAGAAGAACAGAGAGGTAGACGAGGGTCATAGTATGTGTGAGCACCTCGGAAGAAGAGGACCCGAGCCACACACGGAGTTCAAGGTAGTTCAGATCAACCTCAACCGCTGCCGGATGACCCATCATCATTATCATTATCATCATTATCTTCTATAGACCACAGCTGAGGAAGGTGGGCACCGTTTGGTGCAACAAGGCGAGCGGAACGACCTAGAAGGCAAAGGGACTGCTACCTGGGTAGGAGAAGGGACGACGAGAAAAGTATTAAGTAAGGAAAGAAGGACAAGTAGAGAACCATAAGGGTGGAGGACGTAACCGTTATTAGTGTATATCTCTCCCCGAGCAGCAATGTGGAAGGAACACGATACTGAATGGGAGAACTAGACACCGGAACAATTTGTAGTCGAGGGAGGTCGAATTGCATTACTTTGTATATAAACCACTAGAAATTTTGTGAATTCATCCCCACTAGCTCAGCTACACTGATGAGATCTAATAAGATCGAAATCTAAATATGTATATTGCTAAGAGGTGAATTCACACATTGTAATCAATTGAGTTCATCATATTACAACTAAATAACAATATAATTATATTTGTTATTTATTTTTCTTCAAACGGAAGTATAATTTCAAGGAGGGAAATTTCAAGACATAACTTTAAAGCTTGTTTCTCAAAAAAAAAGATGGAATTGAATTTATAACAAGAGATCGGAGACTCTGTGCATGAATAAAAAGTCGTAATGAATATTTTATTTGCAACAATAATACATTCATCCTAGAAACCTCTACCATTTCCCGGCGAGATATAATTACCGCATTCTTCTCTCTCGACACAAATCATTCCTGTTATATTGCAACATCGTGTTTCATTATTATTATCCGTGGGATGTAGCTAGCCCGGCAGCAATCTCATCAAACAAGTAATTAGAAAATCTCGCACTAATTAATTGCGACATTTTTCTACCCAGTCTCGGAACGAAAGTATTGGGATATATAAAATAATATCCCGGGAACTTCATAAGACGTTACGGGCTAAAGCTCGAATTAAATTGCCTGTCCCTAAGACGCGAACATTTCCCAGAGCGCTTTCATCTCCCCGACAATCTTAGGCACGACAAAAATAAAAATCCACCCCGCTGTAGCGTTTTAATAATTCTAAAATTAACTCTTTTGAAGGCTGTAAAAGTATTCACCTTGTCGCAGAGGAGATAAGCTTGTTATGGTTATTGCGTTGTTGTTGCATGAAATACTGACTTTTCGAAATTTCGAGTACAAATATTTTGATATAAAGTTATTCAAATATCGCATACAACACACAATATCTCTAGTAGATACATAAAAACTAATGCAATTTTCTCTCTAGAGAGAACGTCAATGGGCTTGTAATTAAATAATTAGTTGTAAAAAAAACAGATATAAATGTAAGTGTAGTATTGACCGGTTACAATAGGGTGTATTTTATTTTAACCGGTCAACATCAAACTTACATTTATATCTCTTATTTTTTACAACTAATTATTTAATTACAAGCGTTCGCCCATTGACGTCGTTCTGTCTAGAGAGTCTAGTTGTATTAATAATATGAATAATTAAATAAAAGCTTGATACAGCACCTCTATATGAAAACCCGCTGGGAATTAGTTTTTTTTTTGTATTCGTTTTGCGGACGATCTCTATGAAAATTCCTGCCTGATAAAAAGGGACGCTTTTTAAATTTGTTACACAAAAATATGTATAAATCTGTTTTTATGTCCATAACTCCCGGGATACACGCGAGCGTTTAAGAAAATAGAAGGCAATAAAAATGTTTGATATTAAGAGAATGAAGGATATATAGATTTGGGATATCGGAGGGCATTTTTGGCATGCAATTTTGTTGGGGCGAGTTCTAGTTTACGTCGAGTATAATTTTGTACGTTGTTTGTTACATGAGGAATGTACATGCATCTTTTATACAGAAAAATTCCGTATAGTTAGAAATATGCAAGTACTTTGATCTTTTAGTAATAAATAAGAAATAGATAGCCGTCTGTATGTACTGAAAGAATTTTGCTTTGCTTGTTTTTATTACATTACTAATAAAACGGGACTCTTTATAAAAGTTCGCGCTGTAAAAAGTTAAATGGTGGAGAAAAATGAGTTTTAATATCGAATATAATAAGTACTAAAAGTTTTACAGCTTTCGGCGTCAAGGGGTAGTAACAAATATGTACTAAAATTAACTCGCGCGTCGGGGTTGGAATTTTTCCCCATTCGTATTTGTTTGTATTAGTTATGCTAATGTGATTTTCGTGTTTTAATGAAGACAACAGTTCGCGGGGGGTGGTGGGCAATCCAATAAATTGCAACACCCTAATAAATAGTTCAATAAAGCGTTTATTATGCCCGTGTTGCGCGCACTGCTGACGCGGGGCCCCCGGGTCATTTTACGATATAATAAAACCGCAGGTCCGAGTTCCGATCATAACCCCTGCCTAGGGGAGAGAGACAGCGGCGTAGCGCTTTTATTGGCGCAAAAACCAGCCGGCGTCGAATGCATCAAGTATTGTTCTAATTCGAAATTGTGCCACAATGCGGCAAAATTTATCAGCGACACCCGCGGGCGGGTCGTAAAAATAATTCAATTCTTTTACTGCTGCGCGAGAGCTGGGGAAATTGCAGAATTGACGACGGCGGTGATCTACATCAGGCAGCTCCCCCACTGTGATGGGACAGTCAATACAAATTGCGTTTGTGATATGGGAAACGCCCGTGTAGTTTTGTGTGTGTTGAAATTGTGTGATTTAGTGATATATTACAATGTAGCAGAGATGACTGAGGGAAATTAGGCTATATTAGCCTAATCATGAATCAATAACGTTTTCTACTAAATGTAGATTAGAAAAATGGCGATTAATTGGCTTTAAAAATATATGTATGTATATATAAATGAAATTGCTTAGAACTACCATTTTAAAAACGTACTTTTCGAGATGTATCTCAGTATGAATTTGTCGTATTGACTTCTAGTTTGAGTTTTGAGGATTCAGGAATTTTACAATTAATTGCCTATAATGGGGGAAAAAATTGTTCTAATGAAAACTGTTTACCAAGTCGGTTAAATAGAAAAGCAGTAAATAAAAAGACAACTAATTCAATAAACGTCGGCCGCGCATCTAGCTAAAACGGGTCATTTGTAACGAGGCGCTCTAATTTCATTTACAATTTGATTTCTTGTTGCTGCCTTGAATAATAAATAGGGGTAATTGAAACGGGGAAAATCAAAGGCAGCGGCTCGCCGACGAATAATAAATACGGTGGGGCGGTCGCTCTGTTGTTTGCGTCAAATCTGGGGGGATAATTAATTGGTAACCGTTTCGCTCAACAGTCGACGGCATTCCACGTGAATCATAAATAATTTCCTTTTAATTTTCTTTGGCCCTTTATTTTCAATTTTCTCGGTAAACGACTGATTAATGGAATGGACACGAACGTTTCAAATAATTTAATTGTTTCAATAAGTAATGCAAATTCTGATATGAAAGCAACTTTCTAAAGGTTCAGCTTTTAACTCATATTTAGGACTCATAGCTTTTGCGATATATTATTATTTTTATTATAGTTACCGCTTTTCTATTCAAGTTTGAAAATGAGTAGTTTTTAAACTTGACATTTTCCATTTCGAGAACATTTACGAGTATTGAAATACAAGAAGTAGGGGGCCTAAATGAAAATTAAGGTATAAAATTTAATTCTATATATATATATATATATATATATATATATATATATATATATATATATATATATATATATATATATATATACTACAGCAAAGGAACCAAAATGATTTTTTGCGATCGACCTCTTTTTTCGATATTTATTTTATTTATCTAAGTTCAAAGATTCTGATTTTCATTCCGAGTAATCGACACACTTGTTTGAAGTTTGAACTTCAATATCTCGAAAAAAATCGGCCTTTGTTTTCGAGATATTGATATGCAAACTTCAAACAAGTCTATCGATTACTCGGAATGAAAATCAAAATCTTTGAACTTAGATAATCTTTGAAATAAATAAATAAAATAAATATCTCGAAAACAGAGGTCGATCAAAAAGTTCTTTATTTTCGATTTAAAATTAAATTTATATTTTAATTTTGGTTCCTTTGCTGTAGAAGACGACCCTATATATATATATATATATATATATATATATATATATATATATATATATAGCCTTTCCTTTTAAAAGAGTTGTTGAATAATAAAGTAAGTTGTAAACAAAATTTCACTATTTTTCAGGTAGCTGTTAAATTTGTTTCTCGTGAGATATCTATACGCGTTACATTTTTGGATATTCTCATGAATCTAGTTTGAAATAATAATGAAAAATACTTCAGCTGAGTAGCCGAGTGATTAAAGGCGTCGTCCGTCTCGTTCTGAGCATTGGGAAGCCTGAATTCGAACCCTATCAGGGCTATTTTTCCACGAATCACCTTTCAAAGTTTTTCAGGGGTTTTCTGTGAAGTTAAAGTAAATACCCGGTGATTACACTCCTTTCTGACTGAGACTAAGCTTCTCGCTTGACCGGAAAAGCCTCACGGCTGATAGCCCTATTAAGATAGAAGTTTTTTAATGAAAATATTGATATCAATATTGTATATCTTTAATATATCAGATGAAAACCGAGGCTATAACTTTACAGTAAAATTTAATTTGTTTCAGTAGGCCATAAAACTATATCCTAATTAAATATATCACAATGGTTTAGATAGCCTATTTCATCTGTTTTCAGATTACATTATAAAAGACATTCATGTCACAGGTATTAATTTTTGAGTTATTGGATGTAACTGGATACTTATTGAATACTAGAAGACCCACCGGACGTCCACCCAAAAGATGGAAAAACAGCTGGACATTGGGATCACAAGAGGGAAAATAGTTGGGAAATAATAGGACTCGTATTAAAACAAGATCAAGAAGAAGAAGGATGGCAACTAAGACCATGAATTTTTATATTTTTCAGTCCAACGAATGTTCACTATATTTCAGTAAGTCATAAAGTTAGTTCCTCATGAGATAAAATTATGTTTTATACATTTTTGCATAGCCTGATAAATCTATTTTAACGTAGTAATGCTAAAAATAATGTCAGTATTATCTTTTTTTCAAGATATTGAATAAAATCCAAAGGCATTGTTTTTTCAGACATTACAAACATAATAACTGATTTTTTTTCTGAAACTATCAAAATACATTCATTTGTGCTTATACTACAGAAATATAAAGTTTGAAACCGATTGACATCTTTTGAAAATTTTGAAAGTTTCGCGAAAAATGCATTTTTTCATGATATTTCAAAAAGCTATAACTCTGATTTCATATGAGATAAAACTAAAATTTAAAGAGTTTCGATAGCTACATTCATATATTTATTAAAAACTAATAAAATATCCATATTTTTAATATATTTTTCAAAATATCCGAAGATAACCAGGGTCGTAATTCATGAAGTTTTTCAATCATAACTGAAAAATTAAATGCCTGAATCCACTAAAACTCTCATAAATACGTTAATTTGGTCATTCGTAATAAATTTGAAAAATTTAAAGCAAATCGAAAAAATGCCAAATTTTGACAAAAATCGTAAGGGGTTCAATATTTCTACCTTTGCCTTCAATATTTTTGAGCCAACTTTTTTTTTGTTCGCGATTCATTTGAAGTATTATATATGTTATTTTGAACATTGGAGGTGATTTTCAGCGAATTCCTTTTACATTATCTTGAGTTATTGACCAATTAAGTCAGCTGAAAACAATATTTCACTATTCTTCAGTTAGCTGTAAAACTTGTTTCTCGTGAGAAAAAAACTATGTGCGTTACATTTTTGAATAGCCTCATTAATCTAGTTTGATATAATAATAGAAAAGAATTATGTCAATAGTATATATTTTGAAATATTGAGTGAAAATTGAGGATATGATTTTACAGTAAAATTTAATTTCACTCAGTTTTTAGTTGGCTATAAAACTATATCCCAATATGATAAAGCTATGTAATATGTAGTTTTAGATAGCCTTTTCAATCTGTTTTCAGATTATAATAAAAAATCATCTGTGTACTAGTTGTATTAGTTTTTGACATATTGCATGACAACTGAGACCATGTCCATGTCCACAAATCTTCACTCTATTTTAGTAAGTCATAAAGGTAGTTCCTCATGAGATAAAACTAACTTTTTTCAACATTTTTGAGCCAAAATTTTTTTTGTTCGCGATTCATATGAAATTTTCCATAAGTATTTTATATGTTATTTTGAACATCGGAGGTGATTTTCAGCGAATTCCTTTTAAATTTTCTTGAGTTATTGACTAATTAAGTCAGTTGAAAACAATATTTCACTATTTTTCAGTTAGCTGTAAAGCTTGTTTCTCGCGAGAAAAAAACTATGTGCGTTACAGTTTTGAATAGCCTCATTAAGTTAGTTTGATATAATAATAGAAAATAATTATGTCAATGGCATATATTTTGAAATATTGGGTGTTAATCGAGGATATGATTTTACAGTAAAATTTAATTTCACTCGATTTTCAGTTGATTATAAAATTATATCCCCATTTGATAAAGCTATTTATTATAATGTATTGGATAGCCTTTTTAATCTGTTTTCAAATAATGAAAAACATGTATGTTACTAGGATTAGTTTTTGAGATATTGCATGAAAACTGAGACCATGTTATTCAATATTTTTCAGTCCAACAAATAATCACTCTATTTCATTAAGTCATAAAGTTAGTTCCTCATGAGATAAAACTATGTTTTATATATTTTTGGATAGCCTGATTAATCTATTTTAACATAGTAATGCTAAAAATAATGTCAGTATTATCTTTTTGCAAGATATTGGATGAAATCTAAGGGCATTGTCTTTTCAGTCATTACAAACATAATAACTGATTTTTTTCTGAAACTATCAAAATACATTCATTTGTGCTTATACAATATAAATATAAAGTTTGAAACAGATTGACATATTTTGAAACATTGGAAATTTCGTCCAAAATGCATTTTTTCATGATATTTCAGAAAGCTATCACTCTGATTTCATATGAGATAAAACTAAAATTTAAAGAGTTTCGAATAGCTACATTCATATATTTATTAAAAACTTAATATCCATATTTTTAATATATTTCTCAAAATATCGGATGAAAACCAGGGTGGCAATTTATGAAGTTGAAAGAACTGAAAAATTAAATGCCTGAATCCACTAAAACTCTCTAAAATACGTTTATTTGGTAATTTATGAAGTTTTTCACTCATAACTGAAAAATTAAATGCCTGAATCCACTAAAACTCTCTCAAATACGTTTATTTGTTAATTCGTAATAAATTTGCAAAATTTAAAGCAAATCGAAAAAATGCCAAATTTTGACAAAAATGTTTCAACATTTTTGGGTCAACATTTTTTTGTTCACGATTCATATGAAATTTTCCATAAGTATTATCTATGTTATATTGAACATCGAAAGTGTTTCGAAAGAGTTATTGATTAATTAAGTCAGCTGAAAACAAAATTTCACTATTTCTCAGTTGACTGTAAAACTTGTTTCTCGAGAGAAACACACGATGTGCGTTACATTTATGAATAGCCTCAATAATCTAGTTTGATATAATAATAGAAAATAATTATGTCAATAGTATATATTTTGAAATACAGGGTGAAAATCGAGGATTTTATAGTAAAATTAAATTTCACTCGGTTTTCAGTTGGCTACCAACTATATCCCAATATGATAAAGCTATGTATTATATAGTTTTAGATAGCTTTTTAATCTGTTTTCAGATTATAATAAAAAATATCTGTGTTACTAGTATTAGTTTTAAAGATATTGCATGAAAACTGAGATCATGATATTCAATATTTTCAGTCAAACAAATGTTCACTCTTTTTCAGTTACTTACAAAATTAGTTTCCTATGTTTTATACATGTTTCCATATCCTGATTAATTTATTTAAACATAGTTATGGCCAAAAAATATTATCAGTGGTGTAATAAAACCGAGGCGAAAGACTGCAGCTTAATATTTCGTTTAAAGTAAATTAAACAAAATATGAAAATGTTATATATAAACAAATGTATGTTATTTACTTATTATATAATATTATTCTCTCTTTAATAATACCTATAAATAATATGTTACCTTGCATGTACATTTTGTTAAGTTGCTTAGGTTATCTCTATAAAAATGAATTTTAGAATGATCAATTAAATTACCGCGCGTGCTGAGCAAGGCAGATTGTTCAAAGTTGTTACCCCCTAAAAGTAAAGGGCTGTAAAACGCACTGACGTAAATTGGGAAAGTGGGTAAACTCTAAAGAGGGTATGAGTTTCGCTAATACACAACTTGATTAATTATTTTCCATTTAGCATCAACACCTGAATTAATGCAAAGTTTTGCAACCGCCCTACCAAACTCGCCGAGTGGGAAATTTTATGATGATATTCTACTTTCAGCAACCCCCCCATACAGGTTAGCCATCTGGAAAGATTGAGAGTAGAGGGCGAATACTTGCCTAAAATATGAGAAAGATCTGAGACACGAAATTAAAAACGCTGATTAAGAGATTATGGCTATACTTATCTTATGTAGGGTAGTTTAACTAGTTACTTGCCACTTTCCTGATACTTAATAACATTTGTTTTTATTTTGAATTGTATTTTATATATATATATATATATATATATATATATATATATATATATTATTTTTATTATTATTATTATTAATTGCGTCTCCTGAAATGTAATAGCGTCCCCAAAGGGTCTACTCTGTAAGACACTGATTTAAACCTTATAATTACATTATAATACTTAAGGTATATATTTTAAAAAATGTAGGTATAATTTGTAACTGTGAATTTATAATCCAACACAGATTAAAATATAACATTTTAAGTAGCTTAAAATCCTGAGTATATTTTACTTGCTTATACCCAAGACAGTGCATTCATTTTGCTTAATTTATTTGCATACTAATATCTTTGCACTTTGCTCTATTCCCATTTAAAATGAATAATTTAATTCTCCCCGCACATAACTCACCTCAATTCCCTGAAGCCGCATTCGTTTAAATTTGCTTTTTACTTCCGTCCGCAAAAACCCCACAACTATCCAACACACATAATGCATGCAAAGGGGGTCGCGCGTAAAACCAAATGGACATCGCCCTGTCTCAACAATTATTTACACACATTTACGAGGATTATTTCACTACGCTCGCAATTAATAGAACTGAGATTGTAAACTCAACTATGGTGATGTATGGATTTATGTGAGAACAATAGGGGTTTGTTATATGTGTGCAGCGAATGCAAGTAGCTATTAATGTTAACACGCCAACAAACAAAAGTAAACACAAATGCATAGGAATCAATCTGTGCGGAACTTATTTGTTATTTATATTGTTAGCATTGTATATTATTGATTAAAATCGTTTCAGTTTTTGCAATCATTTTCAGATAATACGTTTTACAAAATAATAAATGTACATCGGATAAATAAAATTGCTTCAATTGAATATTTGATCGATTATAAATTGTTTTGTGTATTTATTTGAAAAAATAACCTACGGCTTCCTATTTAGACAGCACGGATGTTGATAAATTTACCCCTCGTTTTTTATGTTTATATCTATTACAAAGAATTACAATACACGGAAAATTGCAAGAAAAAACACCCAAGCAGAATATCTCCGTTACAGACATGTTTATAACGAAATATTCAGTTTTTTCTTGCACTTACAAGCCTCAAATTCCACTTAATTACTGAGCTGAACACACAACTTTATAATACAATGTATCTCGTAGAGGAAACAGACCATTCGGTTTCTGAAATTAAGTAGCTAATAGATGCGAATCAAGATATTAAAATGAAATAGCTTTGTGGTTGGAGCAGACAGTTTATAGATGTTGAAATTTGATGTTTTAGCACGAAATTGGGTTTGTAATGTTTCACTTCTTATAAGAATTTCTGGACGATTAGACGATTTCTCACTAAATCGTCTAATCGTCCAGCTCAGACCGCTGGACATTTGAGTTCAACAATTACCAAGAAATCATAAAAACATATTTAAAACTAAAAATCTCCACTAAACCTGGATAAAGTAATTAATAGATTTAACATAAAAATAGTGGCACCGCTTAACAATCATAAATCATATTAAATATTTATAATTTAACACAAATCAGAATAATGCATGTTCTTTTGTAGTTTAGTGAAAATATTGTTTATTACTACGTATTAATGCAAGCCCTATCTGAATATGAAACTAAACAATAAGCATTACCATGCATAAATCATGAAATCATTATAAAAAAGTATCTTTCTAAATGACTTTCGATCGATTTCAAATTAATGCTACTGTAAGAAACGAACACTTTAAACCCTGGAATTATCCACCTCGACTGCAGGTGAACGTAATCCCTAACGTTCATTTTATAAGCCCATCCGTATTTACTCCAGCTGAACGCCGGTAACAGTCTTGCATACACAAAATAACGTGATAAGAAATTGCGATTCCTCACACGACTGATTAACGCTCTGATCATAAACCTGCAGTTTTTGTATTCACCCCGCTACACTCAAACACTTTATTACCTAGTTTGCATGAGAACCGTGGAGGTGCTTATAGAAACACACACGGGGAGGTATTAATATTAACCATTAAGTAATTCCGAACGAAATTACAAGAATTCCTATTAAACCCGCCCCGGCGAATCCAATTAAAGTGCGCCCGGCAACAAAACACCGGCGTCGTAAATCACCATTAATTAAATAGCCATTTATATAGTGATATTATTTAAACTCCCTGTATATATGTATATAGACAGACACGCCGGTAATTACCATGAATATTCAACGAAGAGCATTACTAACTTTACAATAAAGTGTAGCGATTTATGTTGTTTGTGTTATTGAAGTTCGGCACCAATCACGGGGCGAGGATTATTCATAATTAATATTAAATACGGAGTGTTCGCTACTGGACGCGATTCGATTAAATATTAACCTGTGGCCGTGTGCGTTACGTACCGTAATCCCTAATAGCTGTAATAAATGAAACAAAGCTGTTGCTGTAGCTGCGTTAATAAATGCTGAGCTGAATTTGTAAAATCGGGTTTGCAAACTGGTGAGCTTTTAAGTGGGATGAGTCATTTCGATATATTATTCAAATATTGATTTTGATTTTTTTTACGATAGTTAGAGGAAGTACTATGTAGTCGATCTTTTGTGTGCTAACATAATTTAGTCGCCCACATAGTGTAATTTATATTAAAAAAAATTAATTATAATTATAATTATATAGGATATTTACTCAGCTCATTGGTCAAGTGGTTAGAGGCATCTTTTACTGAGCATTAAGGAGCGCGAGTTCGAACCCCATTACGAGTATCCTTTCACAGTTATTCAGAGGTTTTCTGCAGAGTTAAGCTAAATACCGGGTGATCTAAACCGTTAACCTCTAAGATCCCAGCCTCTACATGGAGGCGCCGCGGGACCGCTGATTGTTTGCGGATCTATACTGACCAATTGGGGTGACCAATAAAATCCAAATTTTGAGGATTCTTTTGTTTATGTCTTGCGGACCATAATATATAGTTATATATTTTTATTAATAATTGTTATAGGCGTTGTAGTGTAATATATGGTGTAACGTAAATTATTATTTTTGATCATGATTCCGCCATACAATTGATTTGAAAAAATTACACATTGTTTATAACAAAATGACAATAAAACATGGAAAATCTCTACCTTGGCATATTTTTTCTTCTATTTATTTTTCATTTTTAACTTTTACGCTCCTATCTCGATAAGCCGATTTTAATGGCTGGGTCGTTATATTTTGTTTAATTTTTTTACTGATCGTAGTGCAGAACAAATCAGTGCACCAGACGCCCGAAGGAAATTGAAAATTCTACATATTCTATAAACATAGACATCTATATAAAAAAGGTCTTCAAATACCCCTCAAGTTATGGTACCCCCCAGGCACGTATGCACTGCAAGCGTTGCAAAAATCTGCAAGGTGTCGCCCAGAAAAGTTCGCGCTGAAACTTTCGACGTCGCTCCAAATGCAATCGTCCTGACACGTCCCTCCCGAACGGGTGGCGTTCTTTATACAGAAATCTGAACCGCATCCCCGTCAATCTCGATAACGCACAAGAATAGCGCTCATCCGCGTCCACACGTTCACAAAGCAGCGCTAAGCAAAGCACGCGGGGGTGGAAAGGTTCGATCATCGTTTAAATTTATTGCGAGCGCGCTTTGACGAGGGAGCGCACCAAATCAGACGATTGCCATTGATCCGCCCCACCCCACCGATATATTGAGTTTTATTGAGGTAGTTTATTTTTTAAATTCATTTCCTTCAGCCGGTATAAAACTCGGATATTGTACAAATTTGCTATACAAATCTAGTTAAAGTATTATGGTTAAACCAATTCGTTCTAAAATAAAATGTAGCTACTATATTCAACAAAAAATATATTCATTGGATTGTAATAATTACAACAATGAAAGTATTTGATGACTTTCTTCCCTTGCTAACTGTGCTAATTGTATATTGGAATTATAAAATAAATTCTTTGATGCAATGTTAAGCCTAGTCCTAGACCTACAAACATTTAGGGATTTTTGTAATATGTATAAATTTGCTGTTAAAATATACAATAACGAAATAAGAATCTCTAACCTAACTGCATATTATATTCTATCGGTCATTCTGCCCACAAATATGCCCGGAAAGAGGACAACACTCGAATAGAACACGCCGAACGAAAATCGTCGCAATTTTTCTATTGCTCTAAGAAGGAAAGAACAGCTCGTAGACAATAACAACAAAATAGTACAACTTACGCCCTAGGAGGAAAGTTAAACGCCATCTGGCGGCACCACATCAATTAGCAGTGCTAATATCTCAAAGCATGTTATCGGTTATTACTATATGGGTGTACATTACTAACTGATGTGGTGCCGCCAGACCTCCTAGGGGGTACGTTGTACTATTTTTGTATATAACCACTCGAGATATTGTGTGAATTCATCCTCACTAGCTGAGCTACACTGATGAGATCTAAGAAGATCGAAATCTAGATATGTAAATTGCTAAGAGGTGGGTTCACACTTATATATGTTTTATAAACAAAAAGGTACATACGTTTTATTTTCTCTTCCTTCTCAAAAGTTTAGCTAATAATTCTCTAGCCCATTTAATATACAGGTTCAAAATTTAACATTAATAACATTAAACTTTAAAAACGGTATACAGGCAAGTATAAACAAACATTATTTCCCTCGGTGTATTCCAGTAAATAATGCAAACATGATTACCCAATAATATTCGCTTGTTTGATGTATCAGTCCTAAATTGCTATCCTGTGTACATTTTTCACCCCAAATTTAACACCGCCAACATATGTAAAACGCCTGTTTAATGGATGTTTCATGCATATTTTAAAGCATCCCGCCATAATGTTATCAAGCATGCAAATGAGTGTTATTACGACGTGTGATAACATTGCACACCTGCTTTTCTTTGCTTAGCGGCATGCGATCTCGTCACACGGCGATTACGCACTGGTGTAAGCGCACTAACCGCCCCGCGGCACGACAAAATCGCTTTAATCACTCTATTTGTCGCAGCCGCTGTAATTTTTGCAGCGCACACTGAATAATTTAATGAGACTGAAATTGGTTATGTTTCGGTCATTATAAATGCACGCGTGCATTATTAATGGCGCTGTGATTCGCGTAATTTATGTTTGATGGGGTAATTTTATTTGTTTTAATATTTGACGAGGTTGTGAAAATTTAGGACCTATATTATGTATAAGGTTTATATTAAATATGTATTATTGGAGGGTAGTGCTGGATTTCATTATGCATTCGGGGCTTGGTTTGAGTATGCTGGCGGTTATTTGTAGCCACAAGGGTTTCTGCATAAGCAACACACATAATTTAATTTTTTAGATGTTCTTACTGGTCAGTTAATGATTTATTTCTTTTTCATATTTTGCAAAACATATACAAGTGTGAATCCACCTCTTTGCAATCTACATATCTAGATTTCGATCTTATTAGATCTCATCAGTGTAGTTCAGCTAGTGAGGATGAATTCACACAATATCTCGAGTGGTTATATACAAAAAATATACAACTAACCCCCTAGGAGGAAAGTTAAACGCCATCTAGCGACACCACATAAATTAGCAGTGCACACCCAATATGGTAATAACTGTCAACATGCTCATGCCATCAGGATCACCGGATAGTGCCCTTTATAGAATAATGTTCCAACAGAGTGAGATATCAGCACAAAGCCAATTTTGTATTGTATTGTATTTTGCTGATATCTCAAGCACTCTGTTGGAACATTATTCCATAGAGGGCACTACCCGGTGAGCCTGATGGCATGAGCATGTTGACGGTTATTACCATATTGGGTGTGCACAGCTAATTGATGAGATGGCGTTTAACTTTCCTCCTAGGAGGTTAGTTGTATAATTTTTCATATTTTGTTTTGTTTTGTTGCAAATATACTAGGGAGAGTATAAGCATAGCCATAGCAGCGTAGCAGGTGTAAAGAAACTTAATATTTAATAATATATTATTAAATAAATATTTCGTTGTATTTTTTGTAAGCTTGAACAAAATAATACTGCAACAATGCTCATTAGATATGAAAATTACAAGTTATAAAACAACAAAATAATTATAATAGTAATATCTAGTTATTTTAGTTTTATTAGCACCTTTGTAAGCATACATTTTTATTTCGGCGAAAATTCCATTACATTTTTAAATTTACCCACAACGCATATGATTACAGCCAAATCGATGAGACTGGCGGCACAAAAATCGGCAGCATGGAAAGGCCCCACGCGAATTCTCCGTTAAAACCGTATTTTATGCACCGAATAAAGATAACCCACGGAAAATAATGCTCGCATAGCATGAAACTTGTGTTTATCTTCCGAAAATCGTATAGAGTACGGATCCATTTCCTGCAAAGCCTAAGCTGTTTTTGAATTCAAGTTTGCGTTTTCAATTACGACACCGCCGAACGAATAACAACAGCGGCTCGTTCATTAAATGGAAACCGTATTGTGTTACATAGCTGCGTTATTACAAACCTGAATATCGGTGTGAATCTGTGTAAATGGAATTTTAGTTGTTAGTACGAAATATACAATTCAAACGGTTCACAACAACAATGTAAATGAATTTCCATTTTGTAGTTAAATTGAGCAAATTTTAACAATGCTTACGTCGATGCATTGAAAATATTATTGGGGATACAGACATACTATCGAATAGGGCGCCTTAATTTTTTTCTTAAATATTTTTGAACATAAACATGTATGTAAGTAAAATATTTGTGAAATAATTTTTTATTTATAACAAATGTTAGTGGCTTCAAAAAAAGAACAGTTAAAAAAGTTGACAGCAAGTATTTTTTATAAGCCTGTCATTGAATAATATTTGCAACAAAACATATTTTTATTAATATAATATATATATATATATATATATATATATATATATATATATATATATATATATATATATATATGCCTAATTTAAAGCTAATAAAGTTAAATTAAATTCAGTAACATATGATTTTATATAATAATAATTATAAACCTGTACAAACTTCCCATTCATTATATTTATCATATTCACAAAAACTTTTTTTAAAAACTCAATTACATCGGTATAGGTAGGTACATAAAAACAGATTAAAAAGGGACCATCCAATCTTTAATGTCGGCTTATTAAAGCGCACTCCGGCCCCGCTTTCATCTAATTACAAAATCCTTTATTGCATTTTTTTTTTCGCTTTGAGGCTGCCGAACAAAACACCTGGCTTTATTCGCTTGTAATTAACAAACGCGGTAACTGCAAATGGCGAGCGAATTCGGGCGTTTAAAATGAAAATTTTAATGAAGTATCCAATCAAAGCTAGCCTTTTATTCAGGATTTATCAAGCGAATTTTTGATTATTGGAACCATATGAACTTCACACCAAAAATATGTCAGGTGTACCTGATTTTTCCCATATCCCCGTCTGGGTAAATCATGTCCTAACATCCCAATAAAACTCCTATTTATATCCACTCTCAACCCTATCGCCAATATAACAGGCAAGGGTGGCGTTTTTGAAAAAATCACTTTTATTTTTATAGGGCTATTAGCCGTGAGGCTTTTCCGCCGGTCAAGGGAGACGCTCAGAGGAGTTAATCACCTGATATTTACCTTAACTTCACAGAAAACCTCTGAAAAACTGTAAAAGATGTTTCGCGAAAATTCCTTCCCGGCTGGGGATCGAATTCAGGCTCCCCAATGCTCAGTTCGAGACGGACGACGCCTCTAACCACTCAGCCACTGAGCTGGGTCGGCCGTTTAAATTGCTATAAATAAACCTTTCTTCGAGATGAAGAAATAAGACAAAGCGTGAAGACGAACATCAACGAAAATCTCGGACAAATCATGCAAAAAGTTATAGGCACCAATGTGGTTGTGGATGAAACATGGGGCACCATAAAAGAGCTTTGTGGGACGGCAGTAAGGATAAATTGAAACAGAAAAACAACTCCCAATCCCCAAAAGAACAATTGATGACAGATGAAATCTTGGCAAGAATGGAAAAGAGAAAACAATAAAGAGACAAGGATAGAAATAAATACAAAGAAATTCAACAAGAAATACGGAAAAAAATTATAGAAGCTAAAGAAACATTTATGAGAAACCAATATGAGGCTTCAGCTGAGGTATAATTCATTTAACTCACATAAGAAGATCAAAGAATTCACTGGCATGGTAAAGAAGAAACAGACTGGTATAATAAAAGATAACAACGGTAATATTATAGTGAACATAGAGAAAATGATCAAAAGATGGGAGGAATACATACAACAACTATTTGAAGACACCAGAAATGAAATAGAGAGAAAAGAAACGTCCCAAGAAGAGGTCATGCGAAGATTTCATAAAGAAAAGAAACGTCGCAAGAAGAGGTCATGCGAAGAATGCATAAAAAAAAGGAACTGATCCTTACGATTACAACACGAAAGCTAGGGACACATCACCCGGGGAGAGATAGTTTTATTATATATTATTCTCCAACTGATCATGCAAGGAAAAATACAAGGAAGAAGAAGCATTGGGCGTCGCAGAACCTCATGGTTAAAGAACCATAGAGAATTTAGAGCTGCAGCGTCAAAGATTAGAATCGCCATGATGATTGCCAACCTACGATAGGAGACGGCACCACAAGAAGAAGAAACCTTTCTTGTCGAACTTAAGAAAAAACCTAGGATGAGTAGTTCAAAACACAAAAAAATATCATTCTGATACGGAATCAGTCTGTTTCAAATCGAATTCCGGTAGAAGAAAAAAATCGAATCCAACCAACCAGAATAGAACAATCACAATATCATAATTCAATTAGCAATATAATTCAGAACAAAATCAGGGCACCTCAAACTAGAAAAATAACTTAGCTAAATTAAATGGGATATCTTAGGGCTGTGTGAAATAAGATAAGAGGAGAAACCACTGTCAGGCCATATATTATACCACAATTATACTGACAGGATATGGAGGCGCGACCCTTTTGGTAAACAGAAAAGTAGGGCATGTAGTAACCAAATTCCACACCATGTGGGAACATCCAACTTTACTCTTCTACGATAGCAGATCAAAGAACATCCGAAACGTTTATTCGCAATATAGCTGAAGTTGAAGAAATAAAAAACAAGAAAAGAACCAAGATCGTAACAACACGCATCGTATAGCCGAAGTGGCAATGGGTGGGCTACATAGCCAGGCAAAACCAAGAAAGATGCACATAACATACTGGCGACCAAGACAAACAAAACGCAGCAGAGGCAAATCAATGATAAGATGAGTATACGATATCAAAGTAATAGCAGGGAGAGATGACAGCACAAAAAAGTGAAGTTCTACTAATAATAGTAAAACATACAATGAACAATTTTAAACAAATAGTTATCGCTATGTAGAATTTATAACGTTCGCTTCCCTTCTCTTTTCCTCAGCCTCAGTTATCTACTCATGAATGTAGACCCTATATACCGTTTTCCATGGTATATAAGACCTACATCCATGAGTAGATGATGGCTGAGAAAAAGAGAAGAGGAAGAGAACGTTATAAATTCTACATAGCGATAAATATTTGCTTAAAATTGTACATTGTATTTTTTACTATTTTTAGTAGAATGAACGAACAAACAAATACTATCGATCATACTGGAAATGTAAATGCAATAACAATTATTTCAAACGATTTCATAACTAATTTTTATCAGCGCAATACGGGCGGCACTCGCAATAACGCCGGCCATATAAATCCAAACAAAGCAACAAATAAAACAAACTAAATTATCAATTAAAATCACAAAAGTGCGCGGTAATTGCCGCCCTCGGCGCTATCTACGCGGATGAGTCGGCGCGATATTCATTACGACTTCGCTTTACATCCAGCCGCCCCCTACACCTCCATAATTGCCACGTTATCAATTCCACTCCACCTCCCCACCATTTTAATAATTAAAAACAATTACTATCACCGTCAGTTTTATTGACTTAAATCGTTAACCGCCGCCACGTTTGTATTGCATTAATAATTTCCACCTCCGGCCAATTTGCCCGTAGTCAAATCGAATCGCGCGCCTGTTTTGGCGGTGGGCTGCTTAAACGTGTATATCATGTTCGCGAGAGGATGATGGGATGCGACGCATATTACTTTCCTACAAAAGCACTGTTTTAGCGACACGAAATTTGAAAGCCGACACCGCCGCGACGAGGTATGCGCTGCAACTATTCGACGAGAATTCGCGCCGTTGGGTCCCCCGTGGTTTCAGTTTTATTAAATTGTTGAGCTGGTGTTATTTAATAAGGCGTGGATTTAATTTATGCGATAATATTGTAATTTTATGCTGATGGGAAACAAGCTTAGTTGGTTTTATCTAGCATATATCCTGCAGTTAGTGGTGATAGTAGCTAGAAATATGTAACTTAATTAATTTTCAGTAGTTAAAACTAAAAGAACTCTAATGCAAATGTTCTCTTTAGAGATCTAGCGACACCACATCAATTAACAATATATACCTTGCATATCTTGCAATTCATGATCCAGGCAAGATTGACGACGAATAGGCCGGTTGGTGTAGAGGTGAATTCACACTGTATTTTATAAGATTTCCTTCGCGCTAATATCTCAAACACTCTGTTGGAATATTATTCCAATAGTACTCGGAGATCCTGATGGAATGAGTATGTTGACGGATATTACCATATGGGTGTGCATTGTTTATTGAAGTGGTGTCACTAGATGACGTTACTTTGTATATAACCACTCGAGATATTATGTGAATTCATCTTCACCAGCTGAGCTACACTCATGAGATTTAACAAGGTGAGAATCTAGATATACAGATTGCTAAGAGGTGAATTTACACTTAAATATTTTAAAGGTACTGTAAATACTAACTAATGTAAATGTAAATTTATGATAATTGCCATTAACTAATGATTTGTTTCAAATACAGTATCTTGCAACTCATCAACCAAGGCAAGATTGAGGGCAAAAGAGGAATTTTCCGGCTTATTCCTCTTTTGCCCTCAATCTTGCCCTGGTTGATGAGTTGCAAAATGTCACATGTCATAGCTGCGAAATATCTCAGAATGGACTGCCCTACAGACCGTCCAAAAACCTTTCCACACAACAAGAGACACAAAATAAAATAAATCACCGCATACATCCATTATGAATGGTAACATTACAGGAAGCAAAATTATTTACTAAAATTAGGTGTTGAAGACATTTTCCATAAAAACTTCAAATTCCAACTTCCAAATGATTGATAGTTGGCACTTATTTAGCATCAAAATAAGGAAAGGTTTGTTTATATATTAGTCAGTTGTCATCCAAAATAATTTCTTATTTTTTACAAACAAGTTATTTTTCTATCCAGTGTAATTATTGTATATTATATTTCATTAAGCTGGTTTTTAAAGAAATAACATAGCCCTAGTTTTATGCCACACGTATCTCTGTTTCCAAGACTGTAGTTGAAACGTCTGCTGCAACAATTCATTCCCTCCACCAACCCTCGATTTCATTAAAAATTCCGCTTTCCTTTTTACGAACGCATTCATGTTAATGAAACTCGTACGGTCGCCGTGCTCCCGGCCGGATGTTTTGGAAATTCATCCCCGGCACAACGTTTTCGCGTGGTGGGGTGGAACGTGTCAACAACACGCCGTCCTTTCCGGCCGCCGCCGCCGCCCCACCCCGACGAGTTTATAACCCATTCCGCGTTACAATCCGCTTTGCTAAGTACGAAACTATCCAGCTCCAATTAAACCGGATCACGGGGCTGCGCTGCTCGGCCGGGCCCAAAGAAACATGCAAACCCCCCCCCGTTGTTGTCAAATTGACCGTGCGAATGCGTACGTGAGATTAAGAGTTTTCCCCGCGAAACGGGGTTATTTATTCGGAACGCAGTGTAAATAATAATAACGGCGCCGCGGGCGTAATCTTCGCATCACGTGCGCTTTGTAATGCAGCTATAAATTGCGCCAGGAAGACGAGATACCCGGATAAATTTGCGGGCGTAGAATTTTAATTTGAAATGCTGGAATGGGGGGCAAAAAACCCTCGAGTTAAATGCGCGTATCTGGTATAAATCATTTTGTTGGTTTGCGTTTCTATAAAATATTCTCGTTTATTGTTTTAGCTTACCGTAAAGGCGGAAACTCATTCTCGAGAGAGTAGGAGATTTTGTAGGCTTACCTATAACAAAAAGACACAGTATAAGATTACATGTACAGTTTTGCGTCATTTGAGTCATTTATAGTTGGAAACCCCCTATAATGTGAAAGTGAAAACTGCACGTAAATAAATGTTGTAGAAAAAATGTATTTCCATCCTAGTATAATTGGACTATTTCTTACGACCTGCTCAGAAAGCAGGAAGTTAAAATTTCATGAATCGTGGAAAATTTTGAGAAACAGTTAAAATAGTAAACGGGCCTAGTTTGATATCAGCACAGATAATGCTGGAGAATTATTATTATTAAATTACTATATAAACTTAAGTTTATTATATTAATTAATATTCATTATTGTGTTAACTATGATGTTATGTGTGAATTGTTAGAGATCGCCATCGGTATTGATGTCTCCTGTGTGCGCCAGATCCCTGTAAATCCGGCTTTATCCATTTCTGATCCAATGGGTTATTTAGGGACGTCGCCCTACTAAACCAGATTCGCTATTTGATCCGTAAATTATGTATAAATCATTACTCATTCCTTTGGGCCCGGAACCACAATCACCATCCCCAGGGAATACACCCCTCATTCCCTATCGCATTCAAATAACATTGTAATTCGACAATCTGAGAATATTACCGGACTATAGATTCACCCATAATAATATTAGTATGCAGAGCGAGGTTGAACAGTAAGCTCGATAAGTCAATCAAACTTTTATTTTAAAATCAACTGGCGAGATTTATATTAAGACATTAAATATTGTCGGATCTAAGGGAGACTTTATTGACTTCATAACCAAACATAATAGTTCTTATTCTTATATATTAACCAGTTAGTTTAGCTTATATAGCAAGACAAACACAACACGGCCTCTCGGCAGACCAATGAAAAGGTAGAAATACCAAGGACTGTATATAAAAGGATACCGCATCGCATTGTTAAAAAAAAATATGTGTAGGACTGTGATATCATGGCGATCGGATCAGATAGGATTTGTATATTTAACAACGCAACGCCATTGGGTTGGGAATTAGCGAAAAATTTAAATCTACTGCTCTTGCATACTACCAACACTACAGCAGATTTAAATTTGTCCCTAATTTCGCACCCAATCGTGTCGCGGTGTCCTCTTATACACAGTCCTTGTGTAAAAACAGCTGGGCGTCAATATCACAGAAACATAACCCATGCAATAGGTTGTCCAACATGAAAAAAAAAGAGTTTGATGTTAAAAACGTACAATTCGTTATGTTTGTAAACTTAAATATTCTTAATCAATTAGCCAACCCTAATTACCCAATGAAAAACCCATTTACATCAAATAAATCCCAACTTTAATTCCAATCAACCCAACTAAAAAGTAACAGCATTAAGCAACTCTACCTGCAGTTAAATTCGCAACTTTTCCGCAGCGAATTTTGTTAATTATAACCATCCCCCGTGAGCGCAGCGCAAAAACGATGATCGCAGTATTGAGACCGACTGCAGCCAGCAATCACAGTCGTGTTGTACTCTCTTTTTTTTTTGTAGCCAGTTTGCAAGTTATAAAGTTCGCATTACACGCTTTAATTATTCCCGCCATTCGCGACGACAGATTGTAAACTCACCTGCCGGTGTACAGCCTCCTGAATTAAACGTAATTTAAACCGAGCTCAATTTTAAGTGGAGGGGGCGATGAATTATGAATGTGGATTTAACTTTAACTGAGAAAGCCTGCGAGGGAAATTACTGAAATAAAATTGAATTTGGATAATATGAGGGCGCTGATTAAATATTTAAGGGGTGTCATTTTAAATTATATAGCAATAGATGTAAGATAATTCACGGTAGAACCGCGCCATTGGGATCTTGTAAATAAGAAGAGATAGGTGACAAATGGCCTTGTTAGCTCGTGAAGAAGATTAATTAGTTTTTATTTAGGTGATTTCGGCTTAGAACGTATTATTATAAATTTTGTTATCTCCAAATTTTTGTAGATAATGCTCATTATTATTAATTGTATTTTAACAACAAATAGTAACGATTATCCCTGTTTATAATTTACTATTCTAAAAAATATTTACTATCTATACATATAACATATCAGTGTATCTAGTTGTAAGTTTGTATTGGATTTATACTGTATTGTGTGAAAAATGTATTTTTAAGCCTAAAAAAGCTTATTGCTCAAAAACCGTGAAAGTTTTTGAGCAATAAGCTTTTCCTTTTTTAAGCTGGAAGGATGATTTAAATTGCAAACTAGAGAATTTGTAGCCTGAAATACAGCTATCTCTTGCGTTGTTCCGAAAATTTTTTTTAGATTGCAAACTATACAGAGTTACAAGCACGATAAACGGCCCTTAATGAATGATTTTGATTGAATTGAATTGAATGTTTCTAGCGATCTCTTACCGTTATCCCACAAAAGCAAACAATTGTGTGAAAATTTTTAATAATAATTTTTAATTTTTAATTTTTTTCACGGTTTATGGGCATTTTTTTTAAATTGGAAGGTTGATTTAAACTATAGAGAAATTCTGGCCCGACATATGGCCCTTGAATGTTTTCATCGATTTTATCGCAAAAGCAAACAATGGTGTGAAAAATGTGTTTTTTCAACCTTTTCACGGATTCTAGGCAATAACTACTACATTTTTTAGGCTGTAAAAAAATCATATTGCAAACTATACATGATTTCAAGCACATTAAGCAGCACATTGAATGTTTCCAGCTATCTCTTACCGTTTTCCCGCAAAAGCAAAAATTGTTGTGCAAAATGTGTTTTTGAGGGCCTTCACGACATTTGAGCAATAACCTTTTTTGTTTTTAAACTGGAACTTATAGGGAATTTTAGGCCCCACAAAACATATAACATATAACATATTTAAAAGGTTAAATATGTTATATGTTATATGTTTCCAGCTATATCTTACCGTTTTCCCGCAAAATGCAAAAACTTTTGTGAAAAATGTATTCTTTGGGCCTTCTCACTGTTTTTGGGCAATAACCTTATTCTATATTTGAGCTGGAAGGATGATTCAAATTTCAAACTATAGAAACTTTCAAGTCCCGAAAACGGCCTTTTGAATGATTCTGGCTATCTCTCACAGTTTTCCCTCAAAAACAGTTGTGATATTTTTAGCCTTTTCACGGTATTTGGTTAATAACCTTTTTTTAGCTGGTAAGATAATTCAAATTGAAAACTATTGAGAATTTCTAGACCGAGAAACGGCCCTTTGAAAGTTTCCAGCTATTTGTTACCGTTTTCCGTCAAAACCAAAACAAATTGTAAAAAGAATGATTTGTGCGCCTTTCACGGTTTTTCGACCATTACCTTTTTCTTTTTTTATGCTAGAAGCAGGGCCAGTCTGGCCAGTCCTAGTGGGCGGCCAAATTCAGCCCGGGGCATGGGCTGTCATAGTAGTTCTAAGCATAAAATTTAAAGTCCAATGACATATCTTCATTATCTTGAAAGATATGGCTTGTAAAATTTGAAATTTGTATTATCACACATTCCTGCCAAAATACTTATTCATCATAAAGCAATTTTAAGATTTTTCATGTTATTCTTGTTTAAATATGTATGAGAAACTCAATTAGAAAGACTCCAATGAGGTATCTTCATTATCTTCAAAGATATGACTTGTGAAAGTTGAAATTGGGTTTTTACATATTCCTGCAAAAATACCTATTCATTATGATGCAATTTTAAGACTTTTTGTGTTATTCTTGTCTAGAAATGTATGAAAAACTCAGTTATGAAAACTCCAATGAGATATCTTCATTATCATCAAATATATGGCTTGTAAAAGTTAAAATTAGTATTATCACGTATTACTGCAAAAATACCTATTCATCATGATGCAATTTTAAGATTATTAGTGTTATTCTTATCTAAAAATGTCTGAAACACTCAATTATAAAGACTCCAATGAGGTATCTTCATTATTTTCAAAGATATGAATTTGAAATTTATTTTTCTGACACTCCTGCAAACTTACCTATTCATTATGATGCAATTTTAAGACTTTTTTGTATTATTCTTGTCTAAATATGTATGAAAAACTCAATTATAAAGACCGCAATGAGATATCTTCATTATCTTCAAACATATGGTTTGTGAAACTTTAAATTTGTTTTATCACAAATTTCTGAAAAAGTACCTATTCATCATGATGCAATTTTAAGACTTTCGTTTGTTATTCTTGTCGGGAAAGGTATGAAAATCTCAATTATAAACACCCTAATGCGATATCTTTATTATCTCCAAAGATATAGCTTGCGAAATTTGAAATTTGTTTTATAACACATTCCTACAAAAATACCTATTCATCATAAAGAAATTTTAAGATTTTGTGTGTTATTCTTGTTTAAATATGTATGAAAAAATCAATTATAAAGACCGCAATGAGATATCTTCATTATCTTCAACGATGTGGTTTGTGAAAGTTTAAATCTATTTTTTGCCACATTCCTGCAAAAGTACCTATTCATCATAATGCAATTTTAAGAATTTTTCTGTTATTCTAGTCTAAAAATGTATGAAAAACGCAATTATAAAGACTCCAATGACATTTCTTCATTATCTTCAAAGATATGGCTTGCGAAAGTTTAAATTTGTTTTATCCGACATTCCTGCAAAAGTACCTATTCATCATAATGCAAGTCTTTTTATGTTATTCTCTAATTATAAAAACCCAAATTTATTATCTTCAAAGATATAGCTTGTATAATTTGAAATTTGTATTTTTCTTGTCTAAAAATGTATGATAAACTCAATTATAAAAACACCAATGAGATTTCTTCATTATCTTGAAAGATATGGCTTGTGAAATTTGAAATTTGTTTTATAACACATTCCTAAAAAAATACCTATTCATCATGATGCAATTTTAAGATTTTGTATAATATTCTTCTTCAAAAATGTATGAAAAACAAAATTATATAAACTCCAATGAGATTTCTTCATTATCTTGAAAGATATGGCTGTGAAATTTGAAATTTGTTTTATAACACATTCCTAAAAAAATACCTATTCATCATGATGCAATTTAAAGATTTTGTATAATATTCTTCTTCAAAAATGTATGAAAAACAAAATTATAAAAACTCCAATGATATATCTTCATTATTTTGAAAGATATGGCTTGTAAAAGTTGAAATTTGTATTATTAAACATTCCTGCAAAAATACCTATTCATCATGATGCAATTTTAAGAATTTTTGTGTTATTCTCATTTAAAAATGTATGAAAAACTCAATTATAAAGACAGCAATGAAATATATTCATTATCTTCAAAGATATGGCTTGAAAACATTAAAAACACATTCTTGCCAAAACACCTATTAATCATGATGTAATTTTAAGATTTTTGTGTGTTATTCTTATCCCGAAAGGTATGAAAATCTCAATTATAAAGACCCGAATGTATTATCTTCAAAGATATAGCTTGTTTAATTTGAAATTTGTATTATTACCGTTTTCTGCTAATGAAAATTATTCCTCATTATGTAATTTTCAGCTTTCATTTTTTACACTAGTCAAGAAATGTATTTAGAACTTTTAATTTTTAATTTTTTAATTTTTAAAACTCTAAAGACCTTAGTGATATATCTTCATATATTCTCTTCAAACATATGGCTAATTAAATTTATATTATTAGTCTTTTCTGCTAAGGAAAAAAGTTTCTCATTATGTAAATTTAGGATTTTTTTGGTGCACCTGTCCAAAGATATAATAGGATCTCAATTTTAAAAACTCAAAAGAGATCTCAATTATTTTCAATGATATGGCATGCAAAAATTGAAGTTTGTATTATCACATATTCCTGCTAAAAAATAGCATTCATCATGATACAATTTGAGAACTTTTTGTGTTATACTTGTCCAGAAATGTATGAAGAACTAAATTACAAAGACCTTAATGATATATCTTCATTATCTTCAAAGAAATGGTTATTAAATTTGAAATGTATGTTATCACTCTTTTCTGGAAAGGACAATAGTTTCTAATTATCTAATTTAGGAATTCTTTTTTTCTTAGAGTTGTTCCAATATGTATTATGAACTCAATTTCAAAAACACTAATGAGATATCTTCATTGTTTTCAAAGAGATGGCTTCTATAAGTTTGAAATTTGTATTGTCACATATTATATGTGTAATTTAGTTCTTCATACATTTCTGGACAAGTATAACACAAAAAGTTCTCAAATTGTATGCACAAATACCTATTCATCATGATGCAATATTATTTTTTTTTATGTAATTCATGTTCAAAATTGTATGAAGAACTCAATTAAAAGCCTCGGTTATAAAAGATCCTGCTCAGTATTTTCATAGATTAGCGCTTATAAATAATGTATTAATTTCTCCACATATAGGGACATATGTGAAGAAATTAATATATCATTTATATCCTAATTTTGTATATAATTTTTTCATATTGATTTTATTTTGTTGCACTGTAATTGGGTTTACCTGTTGGGTAATAAACATAATGGTAATTATATATTTTTAAGTACAGTATGTGGGCGGTCAAATTATGTTCACACTCGGACGGCCGATTACCTAGGAACGGCCCTGGCTAGAAGGATGATTCAAATTGAACACTAGAGAATTTCAAGCCCGGCAAAGGACTGTTAAGGACGATTCACAATAAGCGTGGTAGGGGTAACGTAGCGGTAAGCGAAGTTGCACACATGTATAAAAATGCGGGCGTTTACAGCAGCGCAGTAAAACTAAGACAGAACATGGGTAATTATCTCTACCACAATTATCGTGTAGCATTACTCCCCAATTCTGAACGACTGAATTTTTATAGCCATGCAAAGTATTGCTTACCGCTACCTTACCACTACCGCGCTTCTTGTGAATGGTACATTAGGTTATCCTCTGCTATCACTTACCCTTTTCCCGCAAAATTATAACATATAGGTGTATCTAGTTCTAAGTTTGGAATGGATTAATGTTGTATCTATAAACATCTGTAGCTTGACTAAATTTCTTTGTAAATATACTTTTTAATAAAATAAAGTGCAATCACGTCTTAATATCTATTACATCTTTTTTATGTTATATGTATAGAATTATGTATTTCAAGAAAAATAAAAGTCATTATTATTATTATTATTATGTGCCATTGACTATTGTATTAAATAATACAACTACTGGCAATAATAGAGTCTATTATATGGTTACTAGTAAAAACTCTGTTAATTCAAAAGATACTGAAATAAATCTTAAAATATTGCATAGATTCAATAAATAACTCTCCTCCGAAAATATATGGGTCACAAAACACAATGCGTGCACCGAGAGGCATGATATACAGCAGTTTCATGGAACTCGTATTACCGTTTATTTTTGATACAGTTTGCGAAGTTTGTCAAGAGAACAATAAGCGAGATAGTAAAACTTTTAGTCAGCGATAATATTTCAATTGATTCGCCCGCCCTACGCAAGAAACACACCGTGGTGGGCGAATAAATATAAAAGTTTATTCCCGTTCATAAAATCACTATCAAGTTTATGCCGAAAAAAGCGGCGCATCCGTTTAATGATCAGCAATAAAATATTTATCTTCGTCAGTGTATGTGCCAGTGGGGGAGACTGAGGGCTACATGGATTTTGAATCTTATTCAAGCCGAACACGAGCTGTTGGAAGGAAAGGAGTTTTCGTGAGGATCCTTGGCAAGTTTCTTTATAGTCCTTCAAAAGAATGAACTATTATAGTTACTATATAATGTTTACAGACATGTGAAAGTGATGTGATAAATTTATTTGATTGGAAGATCAGAATATAGATTTTTTTTGCTTAAAAAATTAAAATTTATTTAAAATTGTATTTAACCCTAGAACCACAACGTGGAGTTTGAGTTAAATTAGCAACAACGTGGCGTCGTATAGCACCTTATAAAAAAATCAATATCTTGTTTATGTTAAATTAAAAATAAATGTAACTCTCATTTTAAGGTAGTATTATTCTTTAGAAACCAGGAATTAAATTAATAAAACGTAATATTCTTATCGTTTTCCCGTAAAATGCAAACAAATTGTGCGATTTTTTTAGCTGTTTCATGGTTTTTGGGCAATAACCTTTTTCTTTTTTAACTGGAATGATGATTACTTCCGTCCATTTGCCAATTTTACTTTAAACAGCTGTAGAGCTATTATTATTATGAATGTCATGAACGTTGGAAGAAAATTAAATTTCAATTGTGTTATTTATTGCGCAGATACGCATCGATCCACGTTCATGCTACAAATAGCAAAAAAATTGTTTGTGCGACTGGCAGGTATGCGAGCGGCTGATTGCAAACGCGCAAAAAATTGTACATCGATGCGTTTCGTATGGGAGAACGCGCAGACTGATCAGTGCTGGATGGCCACATGAAATTGTGTGTTTGTGTCGCATGTAATTGGAAATACAGAGAACGAGGAGACAAAATATTATTCGTAACATGTTAAAATGAGTTGTAGGTATGTATTTATAGAATATTTTCATTCATGTTAATGTAACCGCAGAGTGCAGTGTGAATTGTTTGCATTAAAAGCAAGCTTTTCCAATGCAATCATCCCAAACGTAGTAGCTTATATATTTTTAAAGTAGAGAAAATATACGCAGAACGAGTACTTGTTGACATAGAGTGGTCGAAAATGCGAATGTAGTAGCTCCAAAGTTGCCGTTGCTATTATATGATTTTGATTTATAACTAACGCCTGATTTCTCCAACGAATCTTAAAACTCGTCTTATATAAGCTCGTCTTATATATAACCACGTCTTAAATATTTATTCTGATGCACCAAACATATGTAGATCTTACTTAGTTTTACAATGTAAGACCGTCTTATCATTTTAATATCCTATGTTTATTTGGTGCAACGCTTTAAGACCGTTTTATTATTAAGACGGTCTTAAACTAATTAAGATTAATTGGAGAAACCGGGCGTTAGATGTTTTTACATTAGATAAAATTAAATTAGATTATAAACACATACAAAAAATTCACTTTTCGAACATTTTATCAAATCAGCTACTATTATCTCACTAATTTAACAATGTTGATACCATAAAGTCCCAGTACCCCCCGAAAATTATTCAAGCGTATTTCTCTTTCGAGTTGATTCTGAACTTTAACCATGCCGCAGGCGGGGGGTTTTAGGGGCGAGTCGTGATAATACGTTTAGGAATCAATAAACGGGTCCCGGCCTGCAGTGTGACACCGCCGGAAATTCGGATTGCATTAAAGTTAGTTTTAGTTTAAATTCCGAAAGTTTCCGAATCCACTTTCGGGGCCGGCCACAATGAAAACTTGTTATCAAAAACTCCCGCCGGAGGAGCGGCAATAAGTGAGAGAGCCTGCCTCGGGACCGAATATCGCTCGGTTCAACCTTAGCTAAAGCACGAATAGCATGATGGGTATTCCTACCCATCGTGCGTTTCTTGCCTTGTTAATTCCATAACTGCGAGAATTGCACGAAGGGAATTGAAACACTAAGTTAATAGTTTAATAATAGCTAAAATAATCACCATAGCTCGATACAAGTTTCTACAACATTTACTAGCATTAGCAGTTATATTCATACACGAGTATTGTAATGCATTGTGTATGTAAATATTTTTATTCAAAAATAAGATATACAACAGCTTTAGAGTTACAACCCGTTGAAGAAAAAATACATGCTACTTAAAAATTTGTTTAAAAATTCAAAACTTACAAAATTGTTTTTCTTGAATTTATTATTTGTACTCTATCAGAAAGAAACACTAAAAAAAAACGTGAAAAGGAATTAAGCGATGACGAAGAAGAAGAAAAGCAAGAGGAGGAATCAGAAAGAAACACTACTCTATCAGATTTAAAATGATGCGTACTATGCATATATTTTGATTTAAATATGTATTCGAAAGAAGAGTTTGTATGATAAACCATAGGTAGTGATCATAGATATAATTTCGGAAGTTATTAAAAAAAATAAAACTTATATAATTAATTCTTGAATTCGTAATATATTGTTAATGAGATTTCAAACTATCCAGACTATGCAAATAGTTTGCCCCAAAAATTTATAGCCGATTTTAAGTGGTACATTATTGAAGGATATATCATCATTTGAATACATTAAAGTTATTAAGACTATTAAATAATTGATTACTCACTGTTATGACCTAAACCCTGCGCATTCACCATTATTTATATCCCTTATACATATTTCTGATATTCGGAGTTATGGACAAAAACCTGATTTTATGTTTCGTATTGGGACTTCTGTAGAAATGCTTTTTTGCCATACTGAGTAAAATCATCATTTCTCTCGACCGCTCGACTTATTTAAAATTTTAATTTTTAACAGCAATTAAGGCCACTATTTATACTTTATAGCTGCAACATTAGCATCATATTTCACTTCATTAGTTAATACGTGGAGCGTGTTTTCACGCGGCTCTCACCAAGCTATTTCAACCCAATAACATTGTTCATTTTTAAAGCGAATAATACGTGCACCTATTAAATTTAATTCGTGACGTAATCCGTTTTCGGGGTCGAAAAAAAAGGGGCGCCGCCCTGCAAGCGAAGTCAAGTGCGCTGGGACTATTAGGAGACAAAAAGGTGCACAGGCCACCCCAATTCAGCGACGAAAGGCGAAATAAAGCATAATCGCGAGCAATTCGCGTAACAATCTGCGACAACACGCCGGGAGAGAGGTGCAGAAAGTTGCGTTTGCTTTTTTATCCACTGGCGACTTTTTGTTGCTCGTAGGGACGGATTAAGATGAATTGGGGCAAACTTGCGACGGAATTTATTTCGTATCAGTCTTGAAGGCCGAATAAATGAACTAATCAGTCTGCGAGAGTGGATGTTTTGCGCGGACTTCTATAATTATGGCTGACTCTAGATGTTGAACATATAGAGATTCTAGATGCACTTTGATGCGAAATAGATTTCCAGCTATTACTGCTTAGAGCGGAGGTTGAGCTGTAATTGCCTTCCGCGTGTTCATCTGTTCTGTTTTATTGCGTCTGTGTAGATTTGTTTAGTTGTACAAAGTATATACGCGCAATAAAGCAGCAAGGTTTCGTTACATTTATTACTTTCTTATACTTTATTTATCTGTGCCTCTCTCCACCGAATGATATATGTAATTAACTTTAGCAAATGTAAATATTCATAAAAAACAAAAGTAAATTTGTGCATTCATTATTTTTTAAAAACAGATTTCTGTGTCAAAACTAGTCGCTTACATTTATTACTTTTTTATACTTTGTTTATTTGTGCCTCCCTTCAAGCAGAGATATAGGTAATACAATTCAGCAAATGTTAATATTTATAAATAGGTACATTTCAGCTTTCTTTGTTTTGTTAAAACAGATTTCTGTATCATACGACAGCCGATTTCTACTAAAAAAATAATTCAGTCTAGTTAGCCTTTATTGACCCGACAGATGTAAAGAACTGGGTTACAGAAAAAAATAAAACCTCTTTAATATATACAAAAAATCAAAGAAGTCACTGTTTAGGAGCATTTGTTATGAGCATGGCGATATAAATCTGCCATGGTCATAATATATCTCCTCTTAATGCAAGTGTTTCCAAAATTAAAAAGTTTATTACCATAAATAACTGGGCAATCACGGCAACTCACTTCGGCGATACTTCGATTTGAAAGCTAGACTCTATCTCTAGATATAACCTTTGCTGAATGAAATTTGCAAAAATACGAAATAATGGTGCATGCGCCGGGCTCAACCCATGGCTGCAAAAAGGCAATCATTTTTTGGTGGTGAAAGTTTATTTTTATTTTCATAATTTTCTTCGCAGAAAATAAAACATGTCTTAACTATCGATTTAAAGGATTTTTATTCTTTAATATTCTATCAAAGTCTTGCCGAAGAGTGATCGGCAAGATGTTTTAGTTGACGAGTTGGCCGAGTGGTTACAAGCGTCGTCCGTCTCGTACTCAGCATTGGGGAGCCTGAATTCGATCCCCAGCGGGGAGCGTATTTTCGCGAATCACTTTTCACAAGTTTTCAGAGGTTTTCTGTGAAGTTAAGGTAAATACCGGCTGATTAAACTCCTCTGAGCTTCTCCCTTGACCGGTGGAAAAGCTTCACGACTGATAGCCCAATAAAGATAGAAGATTTTTTTGTATTTGTGGGAAGCGGTTCTAAAAACCTCAGAGTATATTATATAAAATCCTTTATGTCAAAAACGACATTTCGAGTAACTGTTGACTCTTCTTTTTGCACCGAGCTTTTGTAAAATTATCTCTTCCTTTGTAAACCAAACTCAACCTGACAAAAGGATGACAATTAATAAATCCTGTCACCAATTCAGTTTAAAACATACATGAATTGCAATTAAACTTTTTCGCATGGATTTACCGCTGTCACATTAAAAAAAAACTGCCGGAAGTTGCCCGTTATAAAATTAACACGGGGGCGTGCACCGCTGGAACTGTCGCGCACTGGATAATTAGCGAACATTAAAAGTTTTAACTAGGTGCGGATCGTTTTTGTTGTTAATGCACGCTAATGGCCGCCCCCTAGGCAGACAAACAAAAAAAGCAGAACGCTTTAATAATAATTTAAGCGCCGCATACTTTGCTCGCTCCGATCTTATGCAATTAGGGCGGAAATGAAGTTGCGCGCAAATCAAAGGGGGCGGCCGCAAACAAACGGTTAATTTAAATTGCTGAATTTCGAGTGCGAGAGGCACAAAAAAAAGTACACAGAACTACGACAGGGCGTTGAAACGCGAGTGAGCGCTAGAGGATGGGGTTGAAGTGGAATTAATGAGGTTACCGTAGGAACTTTTGCGCTCTGTTTTATTACTCTGCCTGTAAACGTAAAATATTATTATTTGCTGCTGTCGGCGTTCATTATTTAACCGTACATATTCGTTTCTATGTTCTTCCTTCAATGTGTTTGAGAACAACTATCTTTTGCTTAATATTAATACTATTTAAGTGAAGAAGGTAACAACACACAACTCGACAACATATTCATGCATGCTAATATTCAAAACCATCTAACCAATATTGGTACGTTAAGGAACTTAACACCGTTTGGTCATGGATTATAAATTTGAACATTGAAAATTGTTTAAATATTATTACGCTTATTCACACATATCAAAATTTGACAGTTTTTAAAAGTATGCATGCATATCCTTTAAAATACTGAAAATAAGTGGAGGTCTGCAAATGTTATGGTGGCAATTGCCACGGGCAGGGCCGAATGGGTTAAACGCTTAGTAAAAAGTTGCTAATTATTAAGAGAAAATATAATCTAGAATTATATTTTTTTCTGTTCCGGTAATTCAAATATAACTTATACTACATAGTAGTTTTATTCATCTCCTTTATTTAAGATGAATTACCACGTAGTAGACGCCAAAACCGTTCAATTTCTGAAAGAGGCCAGTACGGCAGAACAGGCGAAATTATATTTTCGACTGACGAAGAAAGAAAAAGTGAATGCGCAAAACATCTGGTTTATACAAAAAAATATATAGAATTATGAAAATGAAAGGATAAATAAAACGACTTTTTACTTTGTTTTTTATCAGACTTCAGTTACACTTTGGAACTAGTTTCGTCTAAGCTGTAGCCATTTTCGAGTTCCTCTGATGGGTGGTTCGTCCACTGAGTTAGGTTACTAGTAATATTTTTGCTGATTCCTATTATAATTCCCCATTTGGCTCTGCCCCTAATATTATCTCTCGTTCCTTCTTGAAAAATGCATTAAAATCTATATATCTAATCTTGTACGACTTTATTACATTCGCTACTGCAAAGAAATCTCATTTTGATTTGTTTGTAAACTTATACACTACTCAAACTACAATTCAGCGAGGAATCCTACTTTTATCTTAATATAACCCTGGTAACTTGTTTAAAATTGTATACATATTTTATTTACTCGGCTGTACATTCCAACCCATCGCATATTATTACTTAAGTGGGTACGGAACAGCCATGTGTTTACGCAGTCCCTTTTTACGACCCCCAAAACGGTGTATTTGTCTCCAGTGTGTTGCTGTATTTTATATTATACAGACGTATTTTAAGGACAGTGCAGTGTATTAATTTTTACCTCATCACTACGTCCCAGCAGAAGAGAATTTTGAACCAACTTCAAAACATAGCTATTATTTTAGTATAACACTTTTTAAGCAATAAGACAGCCATAACCACAGCACTCAGCTTTTTTCGCCCCTCCTAATATCTATAAAATAATTAATTACGAAACTTTTCCAGAAGTTACACTGTTAGGAAATATTAATCACATAACTAGTCATTACCAAAAGCAATTCTCGTTTGCAAAATTGTCCCCCTAACAGCATTTAAGGCGTTTTAGTCGCCCTAAATAGTTTACCCAAAAGTTGCGAGTTGACAAAGTGGTCTGAAACTTTTCGCCCGGCCGCTCGTGTCGTGCAAAAATCCGCACGGGGTGTGAGCGTGCGTGCCGCAGGAAATATAATTACGGCCAGAAATATTTCAATTTCATTGCAGGCGCGTGTACACGCTTCCTGCTGTATAATAAAATACTTTGGGATGATAAGTGGCTGGAGTATGATGGCAGAGCGGTCAGCGGTTGGATGTTGTGGGCGTCTGCCCTTTTCTGCATGCGTGGAGACGCACGGGCGTAAAGGGCAGAGATGAACAGAGCTGTAAATCTAAGGGGGGGACGTGGGAGTGACCCGGAACCGAAAACATGATTATTTCATATTTATTTAGCTAAGTGCTACGCGTTGGGGAATTTAACACTGTTACTCGTTTAGAAGGGGATGTTATGATGTATATCAAGCTGATTTTATTATTTTAATATATACTACATATATATTATTATTACTTATAATTTATTTTGGATACAAACAGGGTAAACCCAAAAACAGTATTCCAGGAAATTGACACAAAAACATATTTATAAAACATAAGTAAACTTTATAAAAACAACATACTTTATTTGACAGTATTCCAAGAAATTAACACAAAAGCATATTTATAAAACATAAGTAAACTTTATAAAAAAAAACATACTTTATTTGGAATATTCAGCTCATCACCAATAAACGGCAAACAATTCTCATATTCATACCTATAACTTTCCTTCCCAAATAAAAAAACAACTCTACCGTCCTCCATCCCACTTCCTCTCCCAAGACAGTCTGATGCAAATTAGTCTTTCACTCACCGTCTGCAATCCCCTTCCCACTTTTCTTTTACACTCTAACACACGTTGCTCAGGTACCACAACGTGGTACTCCACTTACTGCACAGTACACACGTACTGTGCAGTAAGGGGAGTGCCACGTTGTCGCACCTTTTATTTATTGACAACAGCTTTGAGTTTAAAATACAAAAACTAATGTTCAAGCAACATACTGGTTAAACTTCTTCATTATACATAGTCGAAATAAAAATTTAACCATTAATTTTAATTTTAATCGAGATTTTAAAAGTGATGCGTTAATTTCTTTCACCATTGTATGTGCAGATTTTATTTAATATAAAACTATCACTCGAGTTAGTGTGGTTTTAATAAACTACTACTTTACGTGATACTACTGATTTAAGTAGTGATGGGGAGAATCGAGAACTTTTAAGAATCGAGATATTCGTTCTCGAGAACATTCAGGAATCGAGAACTTGGAATCGAGTACTAAAAAACGAGAACCGAGAACAGTTTTCTAAGGTATCGAGAACCGAGAACCGGGACCCGAGAACCGAGAACCGAGCACTGAGAACCAAGAACCGAAAAACCGAGAACGAAGAACCGGCAGGCATTAAATTCAAAATTGTGTTGCCTAGTCGGCGCACTTTACAGATTCGGTTATTCCTGTACAAGTACGATTTATTTGAAACGTTTAAAGTTCTTGGAAGTTGGTTCTCGGTTAATTAAAGTTCTCTATTTTCTGTTCTCGGTTCTCGCTCACGTTCTCGGTCCTCGGTTAATTTGAGTTCTCGATTTTCTGTTCTCAGTTCTCGTTCAAGTTCTCGAGAACTTTTAAGAATCGAGAACATCGACCCTTGATAAGAATCGAGAACATCGACCCTTGATAAGAATCGAGAAGAGCTGTTCTCGGTTTACTTATATCTAGTGATGGGGGATATTACTAGATATAAGTAAAGCAGCTTGTGTATGGGCTACATATGTTTTAAAATGTCTTTTCTACACATACATACATATGTATTCAAGCAAATTACGCACTAATACCCTACAATTGTTATTAAATTACAGTCCGAATGAGAATATATATATATATATATATATATATATATATATATATATATATATATATAAGCCCTTTACAAACGAGCACCTAACGTCAATCGGCCAAATTTAATTTCGCATGTATGGTAATGCAAGTAAACTGCCAACGTGCAAACGGGATAATATTTGCCGCGTGCACTTGCGGAAACGGCGCAAATAGATATTATGAACCCCCTTAACGCCCCACTGCATCCATTTTGATAATGGTTCGAAATTAATTCGCGGATTGCAATTACATACAACTAATTCCGGGCGAATATTTTACTCAACCGCGAAGAAATAATTGCGCACAAAACGTTTCAGTAATTAAAACCCGATGCACAATACGCTCATATTTCTGCATTATTGCGCTACATTAAACGCCGCCGCCGCCAATTGTAATATTTTTTAATTACCGCAATGCGGCCGATATGGTTTAATAGTCAATCTATTTGCAGGAACGACTCCATTGGAAAATCGGTAATCCCCGCAGCGGGCAGACGATCTGCTGGCTGCCATCAGGTTTGTGTGTGCATGTTGACGGGGGGTGGTGGTTGGGGAGGGATGCGCCGAGCGGATATTAATAAAGCGGCCAACTTAAGCGCTTCATATGTGCAGGCGAAATTTACGAACTTTTTCATCGAATGGGCTGACCGAATAGATTGACTCAGTTTGATAGTGCAGTTTTGAATACAAAGTATGTGTGAAATTTCAACTAAATATTCAAACAGTTTTTTCAATTCCGGTTTATACTGTGCTGTGTATTATATCCACTGTACGTTTTAGATACACATTGGACTACAGTTGCTTACTATATTGTTATCTGATATTGATTGATTTAATTGTATTATTACCCTACACCGAGGCAAATAGATAATATATAATATAATTGTATTATTAATTTTAAAACATTATAAATATTTACCACTTATAATTATGTTATCAAAGCTGTTTTGAAAAATGTATCCGAAATTATTTGATTTAATTGTATTATTGCCCTACACCGAAAGGTAAAAGGCAAATAGATAATATATAATATAATTGTATTATTAATTTTAAAACATTATAAATATTTACCACTTATAATTATGTTATCAAAGCAGTTTCGAAAAATGTATCCGAAATAGTTTGATTTAATTGTATATTACCTTACACCGAAAGGTAAAAGGCAAATAGATAATATATAATATAATTGTGTTATTAATTTTAAAACATTATATATATATATATATATATATATATATATATATATATATATATATATTTACCACTTATAATTATGATCAAAGCTGTTTTAAAAAATATAGATTATACACCTTATATGAATCACTTGATTATTAATGTTAAATTATATTAAACAACGTATTCTTCAAATTATGATTCTTTTTATTCCTGATTTCTTAGAAAAATAATTTTTTTAATATTATATATATAATATTATACCCAGCTTAGTGGCCGAGTTACATAGGTTACAGGTACCGTCTGTCTCGTAGTGAGCATTGGGGAGCCCGAGTTCCATCCCCAGCGGGGAGCAAATTTTCACGAATCACCTTTCACAGTTTTTCAGAGGTTTACTGTGAAGTTAAAGTAAAATACCGGGTGATTAAACTCCTCTGAGCTTCTCCTTGAGCAACGGAAAAGCCTCACGGCTGATAGCCATATACAGTTTTTCCTTTATAATATTTTTTTGTTTTCATATATAATATTTTTTATATAATGTTGAAAATATTTGCGTAACATATATTATCATAAAATGATAAAATAGAATCGTTAATTTAAAATGTACAGGTCGTTTTAGACAAGACAATTTCTTAACTCAAAAGTTGTTCAAGAAATGAATTCATATATCCTCTTCCCATACAATTTGTTCTTCATAAATAGAACGCGTTATACTTTTCCATTCTATCTACCATCGAATTCAATATTTCAAATAATTTGCTGTATGATACGAGACAATTTAGATTGTGTGATTAGATTGTGTTAGAATTTCTTGACTCAAAAATTAGTTAATTTTTGAGTCAAGAAATTGTCTTGTCTAAAACGACCTTAATGAATATTCGCGCAACAAATGTGCTAGCCCTTAAAACACATGTGTGTGCAATTCAATTAATTCCAATGGCGCTACATATTACTTATAGAATGCAGACCTAATTGTATAATTAACGCTTTCCTTAACAAGTATATCGATCAATAAACAGTGCCGCATCAGGTGCATAATCACCTAAAAGCCTCACTGCATTATTGATCAAACTATCGCTATTTTGGATTTACGTACTGATGTTAACCTAATTGGTGATTTATTCAATTATTGCTGCACCTGACACTAATTATGTTACGGCAAATTACAACCATTCTAGCTCCTTCGCAAGTATGAATTAGTAATACAGACACGTCAATCAAAATAACGATGTTATTTTAAAACGAGTTTTTATTTTATAAAAAGCTTCTTACGGAACATTAAGTGAGGATTTAGAATCATTAAATTAAACAATGTATGACGTTAGAATAACAGTAGTAATTACTTATTCATAAAATACTTCAGCACCTGGTAATGGCAACTATTTTCTCACAATATTGTTTGTTCGTGTTATTGCAATATCGAATAGAAAGCTTATTTTTGTGACATAGCAGCCTATTAGAACAATATAGCTTAGAGAAAAATATTGATATTTTAATAATTTCTAAACCAAATAAAAATTTTGCTAATATTGACTTATGGTACACTGAAAATTTAGATGTTAAAAAAATGTAGATGATAAAAATAAAAATATATAAATTCAATGAAGAAATAATGATATAGTTAGATTTAAAATTTATAAAAATTATAGGTAGTTATATTTCCCCAAATATAACAATAAATTGAATTTTAATTTTTATATATTTTTGTTGTGGTTGGTGATGTTTAAGTGCAGTTTTTTTGTGAGGGAAATGCCAATAAAGGTCTATTTTTAATATCCTGTAATTTGAAAGTCTTTCTGTTCGACAATAAAGGCTTATTATTATTATTATAGACAAATCCTCCTAAATTCACGAATATGCCCATTCATTCTAGAAATGATTTTAAGAGTTTTTTTTTTAAATAATTGATATATTATACACCGATTCCAATTTGGATCGACACTTTTCAAGCCCTGTTTTCAGCTAATTAAAACAAACTAGTTCCTCTACCCCGCTGAAATTTCAATAAGCAAATATATTCCTGTTATTTTGATTTGCAAATTCTAAGATTGGCTCGATGACATCCCCGGAATTCAAACCGGTTGCTGATGAAAAGTGCACGAAGTTATTCGACGTACGCATGTGAATACGCCGGGGATGCCGGTGTGCGGTGGAACGAGGTTTTCAGGTTAGCATCTTATTTATATTTAACGATTCCGAGTTCGTCCCGTGGCATGCTTTATTGAAAGTTATCATGGAAGAAATGGAAATAAAACCAGCGCGCGGGGCTATACAGCTTTACGGTACGAGAAACAGGGCATAAATGCATTTTTAATGATCCAACTGTTACACATTCAGCGCAGCAGCAGCAACGGGGAACGCGGAGATGAGACCTATATGGATGCGGGGTGCAAATTGAATTGAAAATAGTTTTGTAAAAATGTAGGAGAGGAAATTAATATTGATACTTTTATTATGTGATATTTACTTTACTATATATACACTAAGAAAATGATAATTTTACCACACTTATTCGAATGCTACTAATACGTTTTTGTAAATAATAGCATCAAAATAATAAATTTCACAAGTCAACCGTTAGGAAAGAAAAAAGGAAGGAAAAGAGAACAATTAAAGCAAGAATTAATATCAAAAGAAACATTAGGAGGACATTACAAGACCTAGCATTTTGTTGGTGTAATGATTTGTTTTATGTAATTTCGTAGATGAAAAAACTCCTCCACAACTGAGTTATATAGAACAGCCACAAATAAAATCAAAATAGCCATGATGATCGCCAACATTCGAACCGAATAGGCACCCTAGACTATCGGGATTTCCTTCAGGACGAACTGAAGGTAAAACTGATAGTGTACAGGCTGCTTTAGACCAGTTTTAATAACAAATACAAAAAAATAAATAACACACAAAGGTTAAATTTCTATTAGTTCGTGTTAATTGCTTTGAATTATCATTTAAACGTGTATATGTAAAACAAACTCATGTGAACTTTATTAATTCACAATTTGCATGTCGCTGCAAAACTAATTAAAATGCACTACAATTAATGTATCAATTGTACCGAGCCAAAGTTCGTGCGGTAATATATATGGCGTAATTAATTCTTCGCAATAAAATACAATCACGCCATGTTTTAATTAACATCCTCGGAAGTTATATAATAATGGAGAATTGTATAATTACGAGCCGAACGTGCGGATTAATTACGAATAATCATTCCCGAGGAGTGTGTGTGTGCCACGGAAAGAAAATTAAAACTCGCCGGTTCGATGAAAACTTAGTTTATTACAAACTTTCCGTTCGGATAGAACTTTTATCGGCAACACTATTATCTCCTTTATATTTTATTTCATATTTCCCGGCGCCCCCACACCAAAACTTCGGAATTAAACGAAAAGATTAAATAGTTTTCCTGCCTGGCTGAGCGTTCGTTATTGCTAATTCCTGCCCGACGTGCGCGTTATTAGACTGCCCCGCGCTCGCGCGCGCGCGCCATTGAAATGGAAAATTGCTTTTTCCGAAAGCAATTATTTCCGTTGCCTGCGTGAAAAATAAGCGCTGTTTCTTAAGCAAATCTCCCGCCGGCGCGAGTAATTACATTAGCGACAACATAATTACTTGCACATACAATACAAAAAGACAACCGCGTGCAACAATTAAGCTTTAATCAAATACAGCCGAAATACTAAAGGTGCTGAGGGCGTTAATTGAATTATTATACTGCAGCAGCAAACTTCGCGTCCGCACGCGCCCTCCAAAGCGCGACGAATATCTATCTGCCTTTCGCACTCGTGCACAATAACTCTTCACGTGCTGCTAGTCGAGGAGGCATCAAAGCGGAACACGTACGCCATGACTTCCAGGTATCTTAATCAAAACAGTGTACTATTATGCGCATGTAATACGCTCTACTTTGATAATCATCATTAATGCATGAAGATGCAATGTTGGTTGTGTGTTTTAGTGCTCGGTTTATCAGGATTATTAGCTACTAACTTTGTGCATGCTACTATAATATTACGTTGGAGTACTAGTTGGTGACATTTTTTTGTTACTGTTTGTATTCATTACTATCTACTACAAAGAGTTCGATTCTCTTCATTCGATTCTATAAATATATAAATATATAATACAATTTGCAAATCTTTTAAATTTTCAATTATAGAATAAAACATATATATATATCGGAATTTATAAAATTGTCGATGTACATAAATTTCTATTTCTGATATAGAAATAATCTCTGTCCCTGAATAGTTCTGGCAAAAAAAACTTTAAAAAAACGCGATTTGGTTGGTTATGGCAAACAATCCAATCGAATCTTTTTGAGCAGATTTTTTTTCGTAACAACTAGTTAGAGCTACAGATGTTGCAAAGCGACATGAATGAATATTATCTCATTCATGTCGCTTTCCGACATCTCTAGCTCTAACTAGTTGTTACGAAAAAAATCTGCTCAAAAAGATTCGATTCGATTGTTTGCCATAACCAACCAAATCGCGTTTTTTGAGATTTTTTTTTGCCAGAACTATTCAGGGACATAGATTATTTCTATATCAGAAATAGAAATTTATGTGCATCGACAATTTTATAAATTCCAATACATATATGTTTCAATCTATAATTGAAAATTTAAAAGATTTGCAAATTGTATTATATATTTATAGAATCAAATGAAGAGAAACTCTTTGTTGTAGATAGTAATCAATACAAACAGTAACAAAAAATGTCACCAATAGATTTTAAAAAAGAGTTTGAACAAGGTCCATACAAATTAAAACTCCATTTTGAATCCATCAATATTTTGCTGATTTATTTCATTTCAACAACAGTAATTGTAAATTATAATGTTAAGTAATGTAAATGTAATAGCCTATACCGAAAGGTAAAAGGCAAATAGATAATATTTATATTTCATTTTCAAAATGTTATTTCTAAAAAATTCGTTTAAACGTTAAAACGTTATGACCCTTAACCATCTCTTGCATAACGATTTTAAGCGATTCAGAAAAACTCAAACTATTACAGGGTACTTATGAACTAGGCTTCTTAATTCGCCATAAGATATACAGGCATGGCGGAGACCAACTGACCACATTTGTAAAAAGCGTGGTTTGTGCTAGATAGACGGATAGATGGGGAAGATTGTTCTACCCTTCCCTCTCTAGTCTATAGTGAGAAGTTTAGTTACCATGAATGGAGTGCTCAATATTGTTAATTTGCTATGGAGGCGTTTTTCGTAATAATGACAGTTTGCGCCTTCCGGACACACTGTATACGAAGTAACCACTAATGCCACACATGCACACATCCCTCGGCCCAACGGAGAACCGAGATATACACTACATAGTGTGCAATGCCACCAACGATTAAATTGTGTCATAAAAATCCACTCCACTAAAGAACACTCAAAATACAGTTGTATACATATAACTCAAATAAATGAAAATAAATTCGGTCGAATTCGCATTGTTTTTTTTTTGTAACTTTCTATACAATTCAATCATCAATTATGTTCTGCTTTATCAACAAAATTTAAAAAATATAACATTTCAATCCTATCGCTAGACTAAACATATTGGCTAGCCCATTATTTTTCCAAATGACGAGCTCAATCGCCCGCCGAATGGAGCAATTATTCATGAACAATATTCGTCGTGCGCGCTTTGTCCGGCAAATGAGTACAAAATGTGGCCGGCTTTGTTCAACGAATGCACACACATATATACACACGAATACAAAAAAATACTGAATTTACAGCTAAACTAGCGGGGGTAGGGCGGTTAGGATAAAACCGAAACCGCTTTCGCCGGCCCGCATATTTATTGCGCTCGGAATTGAAAATTTTAATTCCATAATACTAATACACGGCCGGACGCAGTTATGCGGAATTATGTGGCGAACGCAATCCAACAAGTGCTTTGTTGCATGGGGGGGATTTATTTATATGAAATGTGATTATTAAAAAATGTATTGCGTTGCGAAAAGTTGAGTGCAAAGTGGTATTTAAATAATTTATTATGGATGATGTGATTTGAAAGGATTTACGATAATGGTTTTCGAGGAGTGAAAAAAGTTAATAATTTTATATATATATATATATATATATATATATATATATATATATATATATATTCGGTGCATAGTGGTATTATAGAATTCATGAATTTATAAAGTTTATGGAATAATCAATATTTATTTATTTTAAAGCATTTATTGAATACTGACTAGGACATTTGTGAATTTGATTGACATGATGTACGATTGGAAAAGGTATTAAATTATTCAGATTGTTTTATTAAGATTATAAAATGTTTTCAATTTCTCTATACAAAAAAATCTGAACATGCCCTCCATTTCAGACCTTTGACGACTCTGCATGACGTATTTCACGAGATTACATTAACTTATTATTTCAAATATTGAATGGTCGAGGCATAAAATAAAATAATAAAGTTAAATAAACTCAACTTTATCATGGATGCAATTTTTACTACACCCTTTATACTAGGGATAGTTTAATCGACCACCTTGTTGGCCAACAAGGTGGTCGATTAGACTATTTGATAACTAGAGGACTAATTTATAATAAGTCGATCGCGACACATTTTTAAGATAAACGGTCGGTCTTATTACCGGTGTGAAGCGTCTAAGATTCCAGCCTCTATAGGCGGATTGTTTGCGGGTCTGTACTGACCAATTGGGGTCACCAATAAAATCCAAATTTTGAAGAATCTTTTGTATATGTCTTTCCGACTATAATATATAGTTATATATTTTTATTACTATTTTTTATAGGCGTTGTTGTATAAGTTGTATAATATATATTGTTACGTAAATTATTATTTATACCAGCCCGCTGTAATACAATTGATTTGAAAAAATTACACAATATTTATAACAAAATGACAATAGAAAATGGTAAGTCTCAACCTGAGCACCAGCTTTCTTCTATTTATTTTTTATTTTTAACTTTTCCGCTCCTATCTCGTTTTTGTGGCTGGGTCGATAAAAAAATTATGCAACATATTTGTTTAATGTTTTTACTGATCTTAGTGCAGAACATATCTGTGCACCAAATGGCCGAAGAAAATTGGATTTCTTTTATTATTTTTTGTTCGGCGACCAAGTCACACATTTCATTATTATTATTTTTTACCAGCCTGCTATCATACAATTGATTTGGAAAAATTACAAAATGATTATAACAAATTGACAATAGAAAATGGAAAGTCTCAACCTGAGTACCTTATTCCTTCTATTTATTTTCTATTTTAACTTTTCCGCTCCTATCTGGACGTGCCGATTTTAGAGGCTGGGTCGATAAAAAAATTAAGCAACACATTCTGTTAATTCTTTTTTTTTAATATTATTTTTTTAATTTTTTTATAGTGTATAATGTTCTGAACTAATATTAAAAAAATAATTAAACAAAATGTGTTGCATAATGTTTTTATCGACCCAGCCTCTAAAATCGGCATGTCCAGATAGGAGCGGAAAAGTTAAAAATAGAAAATAAATAGAAAGAAGAAGGTGCTCAGATTGAGACTTTCCATTTTCCATTGTCATTTTGTTATAAACATTCTGTAATTTTTTCAAATCAATTGTATGACGGTGGCCTGATAAAAATAAAAATAATGAAACATGTTCAACTTGGTCGCCAAAAAAAAAATTATTATTATCAAAATTTTCCAATTTCCTTCGGGCATCTGGTAAACTGATACGTTCTGAACTAAGATTTAAAAAAAATTAAACAAAATACGTTGCAGAATTTTTGTATCGGCCCAGCCTCTAAAATCGGCTTGTCCAGATAGGAGCGGAAAAGTTAAAAATAAAAAATAAATAGAAGGAAGAAGGTGCTCAGGTTGAGACTTTCCATTTTCCATTGTCATTTTGTTAAAAACATTGTGTCATTTTTTCAAATTAATTGTATAACGGTGGCCTGATAAAAATAAAAATAATGAAACATGTTCAATTTGGTCGCCAAAAAAAAAATAAATTTAATCAAAATTTTCCAATTTCCTTCGGGCATCTGGTGAACTGATACGTTCTGAACTAAGATAAAAAAAAATTAAACAAAATACGTTGCAGAATTTTTTTATCGGCCCAGCCTCTAAAATCGGCTTGTCCAGATAGGAGCGGAAAAGTTAAAAATAAAAAATAAATAGAAGGAACAAGGTGCTCAGGTTGAGACTTTCCATTTTCCATTGTCATTTCGTTATAAACATTGTGTGATTTTTTCAAATCAATTCTATGACGGTGGCCTGATAAAAATAATAATAATGAAACATGTTCGACTTGGTCGCCGAAAAAAAAATACTTATAATCAAAATTTTCCAATTACCTTCGGGAATCTGGTGCACTGATATGTTCTGAACTAAAATTAAAAAAAAAAAATTAAACAAAATACATTACATAATATTTTTATCGACCCAGCCTCTAAAATCGGCATGTCCAGATAGGAGCGGACAAGTTAAAAATAAAAAATAAATAGAAGGAACAATGTGCTTAGGTTGAGACTTTCCATGTTCCATTGCCATTTTATTATAAACATTGTGTAATTTTATAATCAAAATTTTTCAATTTTTCTGAACTAAGATCCAAGAAAAAATTAAACGCGTTGATAACAATATATGTTAAATATTTAAAAAATAATAGTTAAAGTTAATTTAAAGTATACTTAACAAAAACTGGTTCGAACTTACCCCACTCCACCTCATATAATTTTAAATTTTAAATATCACATAAAAGTAATTAGAATGCTTGAATACTTTCAATGGCTGTTGATTACCCCTCGTATTCCAAACAAAGCTCATGCACGTTTGCTCCCCAGTTAGCTCTTGATTGTCTAATTAAATACCTGAGTTACCACGACAACTTCAGACACACAAAGTCAAATTTTAATTGCTCCCCGGCCCTCCCAACGACCTGTAATTATATTAATTTACTGCGCTAATTGAGAAAGTATGCCGCAAACTATTTTCATAAATTAACATTCGCCCCTGTCTCTGCTCTCGCCACGGGTGATGATAATGTTGCGGGTCTGACTACATTCCCCATACTGGAAACTTTTTGAGTATGACATACTGCGGAATCACACTAGAGATGTTATGAACTGCTCTAGAACTAGATGTATAGAGAGAACAAATTAATGTTCATCAAGTATTTTAATAGTTACCTATTTATACGTTTCACAGCATAATTATATGTTAATGCAATATTATAACCCTAGTAAGTTGGAAGAAATTACTCAAAAACTATTTATTTTCATATAGATAGAGTGGCTAAAATATATAACAATTTGAGTATTGTAACTCAAAAATTGTTTATTTTCATAAATAACTTTCTACTGAAAACTTTTTGAGTATGACATAGTGCGGAGTCACACTAGAGCTGTTATGAACTGCTATTGAACTGGATGTATAGAGAGATTAAATTAATTATCATCAAGTATTTAAATAAATATATATATATATATATATATATATATATATATATATATATATATAAGGCCAAATAAGTATATTTACCGTATGTGCCACTCCCGTTCACCCAACTATGCCCCTAACCGCGACATATTGGTGAAGGCGCCGGGTATTTATGCGTAACTCGAGCATGGTATGCCCGCCATGCTTGAGTTACGCATAAATACCCGGCGCCTTTACCAATATGTCGCGGTTAGGGGAAGGGGGGTGTAAAGTCTAAAAGGCACCTTACACGATCAATATTATTGTCAATATTTTAGAATAATGACAGTATTACTGTATGATAATATGTTTAAAATGTTCATTATTCTAAAATATTGCCAGTATTGCTCATTGTTTAAGGTATAATAATGATGTAATCAGGAGAATAATGATCTTTATCCGGATAATTAATTACTTGATAAATATAAAAGGAGGATTGAAGCAAATATTGACAGTACTAGGATTGACAGTATTATTGACCGTGTAAGGTGCCTTTAAGAGCTTCAAGTATCAGTATTTATTTATATCAAAAGGTATCAACCCGCAACATGTGTACTTAGCATAGCTTAGAATTAGACTTTCCCAGCCATGGTCGAGTTACTATACTCGGCCAGGCAGACGCAGAAGCAAGAAGGATAGCTTTTGCCTGGAGCACGGGTATTTATGCGTAATTTGAGTATGGTATGTAGAATGTTTATAGAATTATTGTCGCAAATAAAGATATTTGTCGTATGTAGCAACTGTGCTTTCGTTCACCTCACCGAGCGAACTGGAGCGCAGTTGCTACATACGGCATATATCTTTTTTTGCGACAATAATTCTATAAATATTCTAAACTTTGAGTTTTCCTAATCATGGGGTGATGACAGTGAAATCCCGGTATTCTACACATGAGAACACCAGAATATTTTTCATGTATGTGTATTAGAGTATATTTTTAATTTATAATTTCATATGGGTCATTCCATGTCAAATCGATCAATAGTTGGACTCGACCCCTTTCAATTTGGACGAAATTTGGTCACAACTTTTTTTATCATAAAACAAAGATTTACAAACGGAAAAAAATGTAATTTTATTTTTTAATTATTCAAGATTCAAAATTTTACCATTTTTCTAATTGTTTAACTTTATTTTTTAAATATCTCGAAAACTATTATAGATACAGAAAATGTCTTTTATTTCTTTTAAAGTGGAAACTTGGGGCTATTGAAAAAAAAATTAGAATTTAGAATTTTTTTTAAATCGTGAAAATGGTATGGCGACAAAAAATTGTGGGCTCAATTTTTTTACTACAATACCTTTAAATAATTTTCTGAAAATGTACACAAGTGCAGTTTACAGCTTTCAAGAGGTATTAAGGTCATCTTTAAAAGAAAAAATTCCTAATATTGCCAAAATCATTTATTTTCGGATGGTGTAGTAGCGCAATATAAGAATCGCTATAACTTAGTAAACTTGTTACATCACGAAGAAGATTTTCAAATAAACGTCGAATGGCATTTTTTGCAACCTCTCATGGAAAGGGTCCAAATGATGGATTGGGTTAAACAATTAAGCGGGTAGTTAGCCGAGCCTTCGATAAACCTAAAACATGGTGAGTAAAGACAATTTAATGGAGATTTCTAGTAGTTTTGACCTCAGATTATCCATATTTTAGTAAGTAGGTCATACTATATATATATATATATATATATATATATATATTATCTATTTGCCTTTTACCTCTCGGTGTAGGCAAGATAATACTAAAATTTGAAGAATCCAAATCAAAACTACTAGAAATCTCCATAAAATTGTCTCTAGTAACCATGTTTTAGGTTTATAGAATTTGAAAACTGACCTTTATGGTCAGTTTTCAAATTCAAATTTCAAATTCTATAAACCTAATACATCGTACATCATTGTACGACAAGTCAATTATGTATTTAAACTATTTAAACTATTTAAACATTGAATTTTAATTATTGTGCCCAAATTTTCAGCAAGAAAGTGAAAAACATCAATCTTTCTCAAACTAAATTGTATTTTAAGTGACATACTCCACTCCATAACTTTCTCATTTAATTACATCAGTCTTTAATTAACTGCCCCCGCCAAACTGTTCAACAATTTGCTCCCACGGTCAGATGTCAGACATGTGCACGCCGCCGCCGCATCGGCGTCCGGTGAAGTTAAACAGATAACGGATCTCGCGCGGCCGCAAACAAAGTTCGGGCATCGGCGAAACTGGGCCCATAACTATTATCGCACAATGGAGGCCCTTACGGAAAATTAGATGCTGCGGATGATAGAAATTCGATACGTCGTGCAGCGGGGGAAACCCCCCATTGTCATTCAATAAACAACATGTGTGGAATCCAATTTTCCCAACTGCACGCCAATAGAAAATAACAGAGTCGGGAACGTTTTTATTTAATGCGGGGAATGGATCAATTTATTTTGTGAGACCTATAATGTTAGAATATAATATGTCGCTCGGTGACATGCGAGTGCTTTATGTCTAGGAATTTATTTGTTTGTATACAATTTAATGTGAATTATGGTTTACATTGTTTCTTCTTCAAATAATTACCTACACTATTACCCAGCGAGTATAGATATAATAGAGACAAATTAGTACATGCAATAATAGCACTAGTTTAATCCATTAATACTCGGACTCGCGAGCCACATATTAGTAATCTTCTTACTGGTAGGTAGCTTCAAATACAGGAGTGAAGTTAAACAATTCTCATAATTCCGAGCTGCCCGTGATTTGGCGCGACGTAGACTTTTTCTCGGTGCATTGTTACTAAACGGAGTGTTCAAAAAATTATTTTTTTCTTCAATTGTTTACTTATGTCTTGGCAACCAGAAAATAAGAAAAAAACAAATTTAAGTTAATTTTGTCAGCTGTTATTGAATATTTGCAACAAAACAAATTGCAATTTTTATTAAGGTAGCCCCACGATTTTTTTTAGAAACTTTCAAAATATTGTTTAGAATTTAACAACAATCATCAGACATTTTTGAATAGGGTGCTCAACTTTTTTAACTGTTATTTTTTGGTTTCACTAAAGTGATGTCTTATAAGCAAAATTGTTAAATAAAAACATTGGTGTATGGGCACATACATTTGTTATAAATAAAAAATGATTTTACGAATATTTTACTTAACATCAAAAATATTTTAAAAAAAACTAAGGCCCGGCACCCTATCAAAAATATGCCTGATGATCATGAGGTCGTGCTGTTTATTTCTCTCATCCATAGTCTTCTACCAAATCCGCGTGTCTTCCTTTGCCGATGTTTGCATTCAAGTCATTCATCATAATGCATATCGATGGTGCAGCGGAAAAAGGGCCAATCTGATTTTTTAGCAATAGCCAAACTGATTTATTATTATTATATATATATATATTATAATATTAGGTCTTAATACTAATAGTTAACTATTGTGAAGTGAAAAATTGAGAAGGCGCCGAAGATTGGCCCTTGTAGATTGGCCATTTAGTTTTTTTAGTCCTCTAAATCAGTAATAATAAGTGCTTTAAATCAGTTTAAAACTTTTATTTTAAACGCAGATTGGCTTCTTTTGCGCTGCACCATCGATATGTATTATGATGAATGACTTGAATGCAAACATCGGCAATGGAAGACACGCGGATTTGGTAGAAGACTATGGATGAGAGAAATAAACAGCGCGACTATCGATATGTCGTGTTATAAATTATCACAATCAGAGTTTTAATGTCATCAGAGAAGGCTTCTATTTCACCGTCGTCCTTGTCTAATATTGAGGCATATACCTTGTGTATAATTTACTTTTCAAGGCATGGTATACACATTTTATAAATTCAGAAAGTGTGAAAAATATGATAAAATATAAAAATGTTAAATATTTCCATATAGTATGACAATTCTGATGGTGGTGGTAAAAATGCTACATATGTTGAGTGAGATTGAGTTGATATACAGTAATCCCCATATTAAAATATAGGTGTAACTACATAATACCAAATCCTCTTACTAAAAACAATATCTAACTGCACACCCTTCAAGTTTTAATCACATTCATCCCCTCAAAAGCAAAACTTTCCGTGCGCTACACTCGCCACATTAAATTGTATCTCTCTGCGGACATAAAAATTACACCGGGCACTTTTGCCGGCCATCAAAGTTTACGGCCGCGGCTTCAAACATACTGATAAGCCGGGCACGGGCGCGCATCCGCCGTATGTGCAGCCCGCCTAATTAAAGCCCGCCGCCGGCAGCCACCCCCCGGGGACGGGCATCCCCCGCAAATGTATGCGCGCGGGCTTATTACGTTCGCCGGTTGCGTTTTTAATATCGGCACGATAAGTCTCTATTTGCATTTCGGTCCCTCGGCACGTCCGAATGTACGTGCATTGTCGCGTACTCTGCACATTAGCGTTTTTGTTCAACGGCCAGTAATACTCCAATGATAAATATTTGTGGGAGATATTTGAAATATGCTTGTTTATATAGAATAACTAGGTGAAATATCCATTGTGGGAAATGGGATGATATTTAATTACAAACAAATACACTAATGAATTAATTAAATTGTTTGCATCTATGATTTCATCAATTTAATTGAAAATTAAGACTCGATTTATAAGAAATGGGGAAAATAGTACCGGTGTAAAGTTAGCCTCTAAGATAACAGCCTCCATTTTTTTTGGCGATAAAAAAGTACTGTTTTGTCGCACAAACCAAAAATGTTACAATTACAATTTTCTTTCGGTGCCTGATTCACTGATGTTATGAATAAGGATCAGTAAGACTATGGAACAATACATATTGCATACATTTATCGCAAAAAAAAAATAGTTAAAATCAAAATTTTTCAATTTCCTTCGGCAATCTGATACATTGATATGTTTTGTGCTAAGATCAGTAAAAAAACTAAACAAAATATGTTGTATTATTTTTTTCTCGAATCAGTCTCTAAAACCGGATTATCGAGATATGAGCGTAAAAGTTAAAAAAAATATATAGAAAAACAAATACATAGGGATATAGACTTTCTATTTTACATTGTCATATTGCTATAAACATTTAGCTTTTTTTTTTAAATCCATATCGATTGCGCGATTTGATAAAAAAAAATAATGAAATATGTTCGACTTGGTTGCCGAAAATAAAATACTTAGAATCAAAATTTTTCAATTTACTTCTAGCATCTGATATATTGATATATTTTGTGCTAAGATCAGTAAAAAACATGTAACAAAATATGCTGTATTATTTTTTTATCCACTCGGCCTCTAAATCGGATTATCGAGATATGATCGTAAAAGTTAAAAATTAAAAAAAAATAGAAAAACAAATACGTAGGGGTAGAGACTTTCCATTTTACATTGTCATATTGTTATAAACATTAAGCTTTTTTTTTCAAATCCATATCGATTGCGCGTCTTGGTCAAAAATAACAATAATGATATACAAGTTAGTCGCCGAAAAAAAATACTTAGAATCAAAATCTACCATTTTCCTTCTGCCATCTGATACATTGATATGTGTTATGCTAAGATCAGTAAAAAAATTGAACAAAATATGTTGTATTATTTTTTTATAGACTCAGCCTCTAAAATCGGATTATCGAGATAGTACTGTTTAAGTAAAAGTTAAAAATTTAAAAAAATAGAAAAACAAATACATAGGGATAGAGACTTTTCATTTTACATTGTCATATTGATATAAACATTAAGCAATTTTTTTCAAATTTATATCGATTGCGCGTCTTGGCCAAAAATAATAATAATTATATACAAGTTAGTCCCCGAAAAAAAAATACTTAGAATCAAAATTTTCCATTTTCCTTCTGCCATCTGATACATTGATATGTTTTGTGCTAAGATCAGTAAAAAAATTGAACAAAATATGTTGTATTATTTTTTTATAGACTCGGCCTCTAGAATCGGATTATGGAGATATGAGCGTAAAAGTTAAAAATTAAAAAAAAAATATAAAAACAAATACGTAGGGATAGATACTTTCCATTTTACTTTGTCATATTGCTATAAACATTAAGCAATTTTTTTCAAATTTATATCGATTGCACGTCTTGGTCAAAAATAATAATAATTATATACAAGTTAGTTGCCGAAAAAAAAATACTTAGAATCAAAATTTTTCATTTTTCTTCTGCCATCTGATACATTGTAATGTTTTGTGCTAAGATGAGTAAAAAAATTGAACAAAATATGTTGTATTATTTTTTTATCGACTCAACCTCTAAAATCGGATTATCGAGGTATGAGCGTAAAAGTTAAAAATTAATTTAAAAAATAGAAAAGCAAATACATAGGTATATAGACTTTCCATTTTACTTTGTCATATTGTTACAAACATTAAGCATTTTTTTCAAATCCATATCGATTGCGCGTCTTGGTCAAAAATAATAATAATGATATACAAGTTAGTTGCCGAAAAAAAAATACTTAGAATGAAAATTTTCCATTTTCCTTCTGCCATCTGATACATTGATATGTTTTCTGCTAAGATCAGTAAAAAAATTAAACAAGATATGTTGCATTATTTTTTTATCGACTCTAAAATCGGATATGGAGAGAGGAGCGTAAAAGTTAAAAATAAAAAAAAATAGAAAAACAAATACATAGGGATATAGACTTTTCATTTTATATTGTCAAATTGATATAAACATTAAGCAATTTTTTTCAAATCCATATCGATTGCGTGTCTTGGTCAAAAGTAATAATAATGATATACAAGTTAGTCGCCGAAAAAAAAAATTTCCATTGTCCTTCGGCCATCTGGTATACTGATATGTTATATATATAGACATATATATATATATATATATATATATATATATATATATATATATTTATATATATTTTTTACGATTGGCCTTGTGCTGAAATCTCATAGAGGGCACTACCCGGTGATCCTGATGGCATGAGAATGTTGACGGTTATTACCATATGGGTGTGCATTGCTAATTGATGTGATGCTACCAGATGGCGTTTAATTCCTCCTAGAGGGTTAGTTGTATCATACATGTTGTAATGTATCTATAGATTTAAAATGTCTTAATTTTGGCGATTTGTATCCCTTTCTATTTTGTTTATAGTGGCATGCTCAACTATCGCTTTAGTGATGTTAACTATCTCATTTGCTTGTTTCACCATTATTTTTCTATAATCATCATATTTATATATCATCTTATTAATTCTACTACAATGTTATACTTGTATATAGCGATCATACATATAAGTATACAGCCATCAGATAAATTCCGACTCTTTTATTTATCCCCTGCTTGCATATTATTATCAGAGTTTTCACGGTGAAGCGCTACCCGCTCACGAAATAATCATCAAACAAACACACACGCGCCCCGATACGCAGTTTAAACAACGCGGCGTGCGGTAATCAGCAAAAGCGCGCGCCCGAATTTGCATAAATAAAACGCTACTTTTTTTATTGTCCTGAATTAGCGCATGGAAACGGACCATATGCAAAGACTTTTTTCAACACTGCGTTGCATTCAACCCGATGAACAGAGTAGCCGGATAGTTTTCGACAATTAATAAAAATAATTGTGCGGTCAGTGGGGCGTGTAATCGGGTGGTTGTTCGCGTTTAAAACGTGCACTGTAATTATTCGAATGTAATGGCCACGCCAGGATTCAATTACCGCACGAGCACTGTTCTTAAGCAACAATCAGCCGACCCGATCGGCACGTAGAGATCGTCATTTATTCAACCCGTCCGTACTTATTACCCCCTTACGTGGCTTAAATAGTGTTATGGGAAATTGAATAGGGCATATCGGGCGCGCTTAGGGGTGGAATGCAATAAATACACACACCTCACAAATAGCTAGCAGCGATTGCTTTGCAGGAAGAGGTGAAAGGGTTTACTAAAACATTTACACTCACTCTAATACAGCTTTAACTATGTAGACGTGTATTATAGTCATATTATTGGATATCGGCTACAACTCGTACTAAACAACGAATTTCATTGCAAAAAAAGTTTAAATTATACGACTAAGACGATATACAATTTAACAACAAATAGCCACCGATACAATCGTAAAGGTCGTTTTAGACAAGACAATTTCTTAGCTCAAAAGTTGTTCAAGAAATGAATTCGTATATCCTTCTTCCATACAATTTGTCCTTGACAAATAGAACGCGTTATATTTTTCCATTCGATCTACCATCCAATTCAATATTTCAAATAATTTACTGTATGATACGAGACAATTTAGATTGTCTCGCATCTTGACTAACTTTTGAGTCAAGAAATTGTCTTGTCTAAAACGATCTTAAGATTGTTGTTGTATGGTTGTTCTACAGAAAACTTGAAAACACGTCAAGGCCCTATTGAAAATAAGCAATATTCTCACATGTACAATATTTGGTCTACTGGTCGACATATTTTAACAACGCCTGCCGGAATCATTAGAATGAGAAATGCAAGTAACATAGATGAAAATAGAAATAACACTAGAAAATGTGAAAAAGATACTAACAGTATTAATGAATTGGAAATGCCCAGTTCCGGACAATAAACAAAATGTCTGCTCAAAACGTGTCCGTGTACGTTAAAGGGCGATACGTTTGCGAATGATACAGCCCTGGTGTGTAGTGTTAAAAAAACCCGTAAATATTAGTGAGACAATTAACCAGGACCTAAAGATCTTCAAGGCTTGGAGTGACACGAATTATTTATTCATAAGTTGTGATAAGACTGTTTATATGACATTTTCTTTCAGAGGCGCTCAAAGAATGTTGAATGTCTTATTAGACAATGTAAAATTAAAAATTGTAGCGGAATATAAATATCTTGGCTTATGGATAGATTATAAATTTTAGTGGGAAAAAATAATTAAGCATATATGTAAAAAAATATTACCTGTAATAGGTACGCTGTAACCAACTATTGCAAAGAACCATATTTATCATGCATATGTGTACAGTCACCTAAACTATTTAATAGCAACATGGGGCTCCTGCAGTGGTTATATGTTGGATGATAGGCTTCAAAGATTACAGAACAAAGCTGTAAAAGCAATTTATAAACTACTATTAGTAACTCCAACGGAACAGTTATACACTCAAAATAATTTACTGAAAATTAATGAAATAAAAATAATTTAACAAAGCATACACATGCATAAAATTATGAAACTTGGGTATAAATGTAATGTTAATTTTGTAACGGGTAATGGTATCCATGGCATGCATATCCACTAGACAATCTAGAAAATTAAGAATGTTTATATGTGCTATATTTCGAATGCGTATAATTCAACATATAATAACTGCATCAGTGAATATAACAAATTAAATCATGATATAAAAATCTACAACTATAAAACAATTTAAATTTAGGTTAAGAAAAATTATGTAGATGATTAAGGTTTTTTGTATTATGATTCTATGTTAGATTATTCTTATTCTGATTTATTTTATGATCTACTGATTTTGAATATATTTTTTTCAATTACGTTTTCTCTGTTATTTTATTAATTGTAATTTAATTTTCTTTATAATTAGATTATTATTTTCGGTAAAGTATAGGTCCTGGGCACCAGTTTTTGTACTGCTTATAGGCACCATGAAGAGGTTAAATAAAATAAAAATAAAAAAATACATCTACAGTACATCTAGTTGTTTCTGAACAGCCCTAAAAATGTACCACAAGCGGATAGGTTTATACTATATAAGAAAGGAAGTGAAGCAGAACCAATAAATTATAGATTTAATAACATGTCTATCCGAGTTACATAAGGTTATGTCGTTGTGCTATATGCAAAAATATCCTTTTGGATCACTAAAGTTATTTTTTATTTTTATTTGAATTTCCGAATACTACAGAATGTTTTCCAGCAAAATACTGATATAGTATGCGGAAATTCAAATAATAATAAATAACTTTACTGATCCAAAAGGATCAAATCTTATAACAAATCACAGTATACACAATCTATAATCAATGTGAAAAAGAAGATAATGATGTGGAAATCAAACTGTACAATGAATTGCATGGGCGACCTTCTTAAGGCGCTTTCGTTTAGCATGGTTTAGCATTACTAGTCGCCCCGTGGCATGCGATCGTGCGCCGCCTATTGTAAGGGCCGAGGTAGAATTGTGCGTATCAGAAGCGGCAAATAGAACAAGAAACAATAAGCTCGTACCAGCCCAGAGTGAAAACGAAAGGCGCTTTAGCGTCATGGTGTGTGGTGTGTTATAATATTGTTGTGTCAATTATATGTTTTATATAATAAATATAATTCTGGTTTGGAAACCTGAATTATTCAAAGGACCTCAAATCCGTTTTAATTACAAATTTTGTTTTGCACGTGTATCGAATTTCGTATGCTAAAGTAAAAATCAATACCTACCAAATTAAATTACGTCTGTATATTATTTTGTGTAAAATTTCATTTATTCATACACACAAACGTTCTGTTCGCAAAAAAAAAACCCCGGCAAAATTCCAATTCATACCAACCCACTAACGCACTTTTCCAATTACCAACAACACGATTTCAATTATTTTCATGAACCTACACATTAATTTTTTTGTTGCATATTATTGCCACCAACGTTATTACCGTACACGGTTGCAATCTGCCGCCGCTAATAATTGAAATAATTCCATCAGTATATTTCAAAACACCGCAATGTTCGAACCGTAAAATTGTGGAGTTAATTAATCACCGCCACCATTTTGTTTTATACGGATATGATTTCATTACAAGGGAATATAAATTGTATTTGTATTTGTGTGTGTGTGTGGGGCGCGCGCAATGGCTGCGTTAATTAAATTTATGGGATTTTTATTTGTGCCCCCCAAAAATATGTGCTTCCGGTGTGGCGATAGCGCGCTTGTGGGGGTGTGTTCGCGTGCGCTTTAATTGCACATTTAGTATTTCCTTTGCGGAAGCTTTTTATCGATGGTTAATCTTTCAGGCGGCGGGGTAGATTATTTATCTTTCACTGCACGGACCGGAAGCTACTAATTGGCACAAACTAATATTTATAGTAACAAATTGGATCTGAAATTGTAGACGATAATAAATATACTTAAAAACTGGTTTAAATTGTGAAAATAATGTTATAAATGCTGTTTGTATATCTATAACTTAAGATTATTACGAACTTCTCTAGGTACTTGATACAATTAATCAAAAATAAACGGCAATAAAAAATCAGGATCGATAAATGACTAATGATGCATTGACTGAATTTAATTTATTATTGAGTTGTTTATTTGTACATAGTTCATAGTGTGTGATCAACAGAAGGACAAAAATAAATATATACAAAAGCATATATAGATCTATACTGACATATGGTAGCGAGACGTGGAAACTAACGAAGAGGGACAAAAGTAGAATACAGGCAATGGAAATGAAATATCACAGAGGAGTAAAACAAGTTACGAGAAGAGACAGAATAAGAAATGATGACATCAGAGAAGAATTGGGAATTGAAGCTACAGAAAAGTATATAGAAAAGAAACAATTAAACTGGTGGGGACATTTAATTAGGATGGACAAAAAGAATCAAACAAAACAGGTATGGGAAGCAAGAACTGGAATTAAAAGAAGTAGAGGTAGACCAAGAAAAGAGTGGGACAACAGAATAGAGGAAATAATAATCAAGAAAGGAAAGAGTTAAACAAGGCGAAGAACAGAAAAGAGTGGAAAGAATTTACAAATGTATAAACAACAAAAATAATTGTAAATTATAAGTAATGTAAATGTAATAACCTATACCGAAAGGTAAAAGGTATATATATATATATATATATATATATATATATATATATATATATATATATATATATATATATATAAATGTTGTAGGAAATAAAGTACATTATTATTATGACATTTGACAACAGATACAATATACAGAAAGTAAAACACACACATTGCGGAATGAACTTATTTTTTTTTTACTTTTGTATATAATATTAAATTGATATATTTCATAGATTGTATTATTTTATTACGATTATTAAATAAAATATTTCTATAAAAAAAATTTAAAAAAACTTATAATGCAACGTGTTACGTTATACTCAACTTCCCGGAAAACATTAGCATATGATATATTTTAATTTTCGTAGGAAATTTTTTTTTTACTATATTCTTCTAAGACCTAAAAATTATGTATATATTTTGAATAGATAATGTTTTATAATAAATTTCTATCAGGTTAAAACATTTTTTAGTCAGACAAATAGTACCTTCCACCTTAATAATTCGCAGCTCTCTGTTCTATTCGGAATCCATCCCCACGTATCGCCTCATCTATTATTTACAAACAGTTCTCACCGATCGCATAAAATATTACCCTCATTACTTGTTTATCTCGCTAACAATGATTGATAGCCCAACTCAAGTTAGCGTGCCGCACCCAAAAAAAAACTTAGCAGTTTCGTGCGCCCACCGTATCCACAACGAAGTATACGTGTTTTTTAACCATTTCCTCCCTCGATGTAAACAATACCCTTTAATAACTCAGCAAAAGCCCTAATCTTTCCCGCTTTCATTAACGCAACACGACGTGCGTTTATTCTTAATGTCTACGCTGATTTCGTCTGCGAGATGTCGGCTAAATTTTAACAGCAAACGCTTGGCGGAGCGTGAAAGATTTGTGCCGCGCGCGCGGAACTTAGATTAAAAATCCTCGCCTTATTTTAAAAGTAGAATTTTACTTAAAATGCCGTGGAGTAACTTATGCTATCGCGAAGTCGTGACTGACATCGCCGAGGTGTGCGAACAAAAGCTACATTGTAAAGTCTAGCTTTCATCATCGTTTCGAAAATGTAATGGTTTTATTTTACTTAAGCTTTCTGTTATTACATTCATAAATAGTAAGATATGATGATATGAATACTTTATGAATAATTTCAATTAGCTGAACTTAAATATTTAATAATTCTAAAGTATTTATTTTTGTAATATATTAATAAATTAAATGAGCTAATTCTCAAACGCTGATTTACTTTAACTTCACAGAAAAACCTCTGAAAAACTGTGAAAGGTGATTTCAGAAAATTAGCCCGATCTGGCTCCCCAATGCTCAGTACGAGACGGACGACGTCTCTAACTACTCGGCCACTCAGCTGGGTTACACATTTATGAATCCTACAACTATCTATGAAGGGTATGGTAGCGGGAAGAAGAGGCATATGAATACAACAAGCTTCTTGGTTAAAGAATGAGATTGGTCAGCCATACATAGCCCCGAAAAACTATTCCGTCTTACGAAGACCAAAAAGCGTTTACTGCAGTGATTTTCAACATAGAATAAGATTATATTAGTTACGCATTAAAAATAATTACATAAGCTACTCAAGGGTGTCCATGTGATTAGTAAGACAAGTTAAAAAATATATAAAAACATAGTAAACTCTGTAAAGTCGTAGCTATAAAACATTCAATTAGTCAATGGATGTGGTAAAGTCGGTGCTAGTCAATACACCGATCAAAACTTATTAACGAGCACATTCGTTTAGTTTCCCGCCAACGTCAGCCATTAAATCGTCCTTAATAAGTTCGCAATCGTTTTAGAGCGGCCTTTGATGTTGCTTTACGGATTAAATACGTTTTGCAGCATAGTGTGCGCCCCCAAACGCGAGGACTATTGAAGCGAGCGCATATTTGCAATCGACATTTAAATTCGATTAGGAAATAATTGGGTTTATATTAAATAGAAGTACTGCGGAGTTGGTCGCATAATTGCGTGTGGAGTACTTTATTGTGTTACGTGGCAACTGGATTTAAATAACTTACTTAGTCTATATTATTTTATGGAGCATATTATATATATGTTACATATTTTATTATTACCATCGTATAAACTCTGAGAAAACAGGAAAACAAGTTTAAAGTACGCTGTTCATTAAAAGAGTTATTTACTCCCATCGGAAATAAAATTTCAACTCATTTTTACATACAAAATGGGCTTAGGACATGATCAAATAGAAATAGAATATCTCGAAGAAATTTATTACATGTCTCTTGTATCATACCTATGTAAATTGATGATAAATATACTAAGCAATTGAATATCAAATCATATAGACAACTTCTAACCAATAAAACAAGTCAGAATTAACTAAGTATACTCGACTATATACAGAATATACGAATAGAACCAATCACGGTATAAAAATGATACAACTAACCCCTAGGAGGAAAGTTAAAAGCCATCTGGCGGCACCCCATCAATTAGCAATGCACACCCACATGGTAATAACCGTCAACATACTCATGCCATCAGGATCATCGGGTAGTGCCCACTATGGAATAATATTCCATCAGAGTGCTTATTATATCAGCACAAGGCCAATCTTCAATCTTCCTAGAGGGTTAGTTGTATCATTTTTGTATATAACTACTCAAGATATTGTGTGAATTCTTCCTCACTAGCTGAGCTACACTGATGAGATCTAATGAGATCGAAATCTAGATTGCTAAGAGGTAGATTTACACTTCATGTTTTACAATCACTGTGTATCGTCTTTATCGACATTAATATGACATTCGATACTGTAGAAGAACGGGCTCTAATCGATACACCAAAAAGATCTAGAATTGAATATCGTTACATATCGATGGCTAAAAGACTATATTATAGCTTCAATCGAAAATACATAATTTTGCAAACAGGAATCCAATTAAAACTAAATGGGGAATTATGTTATAAGTGGTATATCTTCGAAAAAATTCGCATAATCTGCATTTTAGATTTTGTCATTTGTTTTGTATTATAAACTGTATTTATATTGATTTCTGTTTCATTGATACTTACTTCGACCTTTCAGTATGGTGTTTTGTGGTCATTCCAAGCGTTTTGTTTAACTATCAAAGTCACTTCGCAAACTGCGGACAATGCACGATGTGAATTTCGGTTTACTATGCTTAAAGACACTAATAAATCGAAATTCCATAATTGAAGGAACAAATTCGTGAATAGTGTTACTTAGCAAATTACTTTATCATACGTATAATAATAATTAATACACAATATTTTTTTAGAAATAGAAATACCACGGACTGAGCGTCCAGATATTTTCCAGAGATGGTGTTAAAATGATCACAGGACCTTATAAAGAGAATATTTATAAACTATAAAATGTTTTTATATGCACAGGAAAGCCGAGCTTCCTTCAAAATTAATAAATGGAAGGATTCGCGCCCAAATCGTGACAAAGTGATGATGAAAGAAGGAAATGAAAATATAATGTTATAATATATCAATAATAAGGACATATATATATATATATATATATATATATATATATATATATATATATATATATTGTATTTTCTATAGTATTACTAAGATTAACATTTGATTTTAGTCAGTTATGGATTCCCCGGGGCGTTTATTATAGACATATGGTAAGCCACATGTTTCCCATAATTCAATCACCTAAGGCACGTGTCAGGAATGCCCTAATTTATCAAATTGTACGTGCTTCGGGCATAATTGATTTTATGCATAAGACGATATTAAACATTACATTCTAAAATGTAAGTTATGATAAATAAAAGATACTTTAAAGGTGGGATTAGGTTTTTAATTTTCTCAACGGCACGTATTGTGTAATTTGGCCGATAGTTTGATAAAAAAAAATCTATTTTTATCATCCAAAGGGATCTTTCACTGATAGAGGGGGTATACTAATACGATATTTAGTACTTTTATGTGAAATTAAGATATTAACTTCACAGAAAACATCTGAAGAATTTTGAAAGGTGATTCGAAATTCTGCCCCATAACAGGCTATGAACTATCGCTCTCAAATGCCTAGAACGAGACAAACGGTGCCTGCAAACAATATGGCATTGAGCTGGGTATAAAAAAACATTATTCAAATATAATTAAAAGGTATTTTTATTTTTATTTTTGTATATTTTTGTTGAGGTTTGTGATGTGGAGGGGCAGTGAGGGAAATGCCAATAAAGGATTTTTTTTTTTTTTAATTAAAAGGTATATTCGCAATTTGAATTTTCTCGCGATAACAATACCATCCTTCACTGCACTACTGTATAAAGCGCTGTATTCGGAGAAAAACAAGAAACTTAAATTGTATAATACCAGCAATACATACTGCTTTGGTATCTATAAACTGTCATTTCCTTGGGAAACCAAAACTAGTTTATTTATCTTTATTGTTATCATAATTACAATTATATATTATTCACGGTATTTTTCTTTTCTTTCGGAAATACATTTATTTTATTTTATTATTATTATAAAAAATATACCTTTAAAGCTAACATCCAGAGGGATTTTCCACTGATAAACGGAGATGTTTAGAGAAGTGTAATATCGTTATTTAGTAATTTTGTGTGAAGTTAAGGTTCACTTGGCAGAAAACGTGTCTTTTTTTAAACGTGATTCGAGAAATTTCAACTATAACGGAGTATGAACTCTCGCTCCCCAATGTTTAAGACGACACAGATGGTGCCTGTCAATACTAGGCCATTGAGCTCGGTGGAAAAAAACGTTATTCACACGTAAAGAAAAGGTAAATTGACAATTTTATCTCGATAACAATACCTTCCTTCAGTGCACTACTGTACAAACTGCTGTAGTCGGAGGAAAACTAGAAACATAAATTGCATAAAATGTATGGTACTAAACACTTTGTTGTCTATAATAGTGTACACTATTAAATAATTTTATATGGAGCAAGTTTGTAATTAAAACTAGGCTCGTAAAACTAAATGTAGAATCAAATCATGTTACGTATGTAATCCTACAATTTTTGGTGAATGCGCCGGGTAGCAATTGCTGTTAGTTCTAAAAATATTTCATATATTGATCAGTAATCAGAAGTGAATATGTATTTTATGTATTTTATATTAATTTGTTTGTTTCTTGCTGTGAAAGTATTGTTTATTGGGGGGAATTTTGTAAAATAAAAGGGTAGTGCGGATGTGCCAAATAAAGGTCCTTTTTTATCAGTAATCAAAAGTGTTCATACAAAATTAAACGCTAAATATGTATTTGTAATACATATATATATATATATATATATATATATATATATATATTATTTATATGTATATATATATATATATATATATATATATATATATATATATGCCGTTCCATCCTTACATCACACCTGTGTTCGCGGAGTTTTTTAGAGATGGAAACACAATTGTACTGCAATTTTCCGTGATTCAAACTAACTATTTAATAAGTTGATTAAAAAATTCTAAGAAACAGTGTGGTGTATAATCACCAATTATATAAATTATTATAAATGTTGAAAGTGTGTACTCCACCTTTTTGCAAATAATTTTTATATGGAAAACATTGTTAAATAACCCAACAAATTTTGTTATTCAATTAAGTAAAACTAAGCAAAAAGTGGGGCTGGTTTGTTATAAGAAAAGCCTGACTCTGCTCGTTCACTTAGTATTTTTCGCAAGTTTTAGATGATACAAACCATTTCAATGATTAACTCAGCATGGCTAGATTCGTATAAAATTGTGAATACTATTGTAGGGTACAGTTCTCACCAATTTACATGCTAAAGGAGCATAGTTGAATTGAATTTTCCGGCCACTGCATTTGTTGGTATAGTTTCTTATACAAATAAAGAAGCTTAACATTGTATAAATATAGTTTATTATTTCTTTTCTTTCTTTTCTCTTTTGCTCGCAAATCTTTTCTAATGGAATGGGCGTGAATCAAGACCAAAAGAACTTTGATCGATCACAATCAAGAACTAGTCTGTTTTTCGCTATTTTTCCTTACTAAATCCATTTATATTGTTTAATTATCATAACTTAATTCATAAATAGTATAGTGTAGAATGTAATTTCTGTGACCATATAAAATAACTAAGGGCATAAAGGTGGGGTAAGCTGGTGCTTAAAATCAATCACTCTATGCACATTCAAGTGAATTTTTCTTTTCCGTACATAATAAAACTTTGGATTATGATTTTAGTATAAACTAAGCAATGGAATTTAATAAAAATCATGCAAGATATTAAAAATACTATTGCTCGATTAAATAAAGCAGATAACTCACGAGTTTTCCAATTTGTGATTGTCTTTTAAATTTTTTTACACGTAATGCACATTAATAAAATTGTTACACATAGGGCGTTACCAAATATAAACACAGGCCATGAGACTTTCGTCCTACCCTATACACGTGACAGATGATATGGGGAACAATCCATGTTGTGGCAAGAACTGGGGGAAGAGAACCCAACTACAAGACAGATAGGGAAGCTGATACAACGTCACCAAGTTCGTCAAACATGTTCTGATGCAGACTTTTCAGATCGACCTGCAAGACGAACAGATTAACAGATAACCAGGGCAACACAAGAAACAAAAATTACTGACTAACGCGAGATGGTACCAATGTGCCTAGAGTGCCTCTGAGCCCGGTAGCCACCCCTGACCAAAGGCAGGGTGAATCCGGCACTATCCTATTACATTATTACTTATCCTATTACATTAATGGAAACAAACTATGCCCATTCACTATTTCGAATGACTTGAACTCTACACTACACTACCTCCCACAAGCCTTTGTAATGTAATCAATATTTCTAATACATTTGGATTTGGAATTAGAATTCATAAAAAAAAGATTGAAAAATAGTGTAGTACATAGATCCAGCCCGTTGAAATAGTGATTCGGTATTGTTTGATTGGTTGAAACATTTGAAATTGATAGACTTTTAGAAGCATTGAATGGGTCTTTGAACACCCAGTCACCCATGCCACCGATGATTCCACGTCACATGACAAAAGAAGAGTACATGAGGGTACCAAGAGCCCAATCTTGTAAAATAATGAAATGGAGAGTGGAGGTAGCCACTGAGTGAAAACCCATTACAATGAACACAGCCTACGATCAAGGAAGGGCACTACTTTTACCCTAAAATAAAAAAGAACTATCGGACAAGGACCAAAACAATGAACCGTATATGGTGCAAAGGAGGAAGATCTCTCGGTAGGTATAACCACCTTCCCGGACTGTTATTCGACTAGCCTACTAGTACCAGAAGAAGCAAACACGGAACCAGAGCCCGTGGAAAACAACAACCCTTTTGGAGGAGGCGGCGTAACACTAAGGAATCCAGCGATTAATCGCCAAACGGAATTAGTAAGAACCTAGTAAAACCCCCACGGAAAAACAAAAACGGCGAAACACTAAGGAATCCAACGATTAAACAGAATTAGAAAGAACCTAGTAAAACCTCCACGGAAAAACAGCCATAAATTGATAACGGATTAGTTAATGGTGACGGCTGGAAATTGGGACTCAAGAGGAGGAAAGCCACTCAACCCAGGCAGCCAAGAGAAAAGCCACCTTGCCTCCGGAGAGGAGAGACGGGAAGTTGAAACCAACAGGGGCAAAAAAGAAAATGTTAAAGCACCATAATACAGACAGGAAGTAAACGAAGGACAGGATGCCTACATACAGTTGGGAGTACTCAGAAATATAATGTTAAGAATAATGGACACGACTGTGACACAGAAGCACGCCCAAAGATACAAAAGTGGACGCGGCGGTTGTTTCTGAGAAAAAGTGGACCACAAAGCACCAAAGCGAAAGGCCTCAAGCTGGAATCCCTGAAACCAGTAAAGCAGAATGGGGCAGGGTGATGGAGGCAATCAGAACACAAATGAAGGATATAGAGGCTCGGTTGGACCAAATGATCAGTTAAGAATGTCAAATGGCACCAAAACCTACACTAAAGAAAGTAGAAGCGATGGAGGAGACCAGAATACTGGGCTCTTTTGTCAAGACAGCCACCTAAAAGACTCTGGCCGAGTACTAGACACACAGAATGTGAAGGTGGAGCGGAGGGAAGAAACGAACTGGCCTCGGGTACTAAATCAGTTAAGTTAATAGACCAATAATACGGAGCAGTGACCAGCGATCGGAAGAGGAAAACCGGACGGCTGGTCGGTGAACGAGTGAGATTAAATCTGAAGGTGAATAAAGTGGCAACAATTGCCACTGACGGAGGTGCACTCTTCCAGTGGACCACTGGGAAGCACCAAGCGGTATATACTCCATATAGTGTGCAATGCCACCAACGAGGATAAGATGAAGGAAAGCATATACAATAGCATCAAATGCATAAGGCTAATCTTAGAGTCCAACGAGATGATTCCCTTCATAATTCATTAGTTAAAGATTCAAGGCTGCCCGCCCAGGACACGAGGAAAATAATTTCGCAGGCTCGCATGTACAAGAAATCATAAATTATAAAATTATAAAAAAGCTAGAGGAATAACACACAACTGAAACAGCCATGTCCAACGCGGCAAAGACTAAGATAAAGGAGGAATCAATTTTGATCAAACCGACAGAGAGTGCAGATGTATGCGGACCTAGTCTGAAGGATTTGGGGACAGCAATATCGCCAGGTTTACGAAAACCGTAAAAGGACACCTCCAGATGAGGGTGAGGGGCAACGGCGGCACGTTTGCGCACTATGCGAGGCCGGGTAGTAAGGCCAAATCCATGAGGCCTAGGGCTACTTACAAAAAGAACAGAGGCTAATACTACCACCAAGATGGCTAATAAAAATGAGGAATAGTACAGGAGATTCTAGGCCAGCCCGGAACAGTAAGCTAAACATAACATTGATAATAACTGAGAATGGGGCGGACGACATAGCAGCAACAAGGCTGAAGGTAGGAAAGATACATTTCAGAGCAACAGGAAGAGAAGAACTACCACAAAGCTACAGCCGCTGTTGGCTGGATGTCCTCCGAGTCCACAAGTGCAATGGAGATGACAGACGGAGCCTATGCGTGAGGTGTAACAAGGAAAGCCACTAGGCAAAACAGTGCAAAAGGAAATTAGCCTACTAAGCCCTAAACAGGGCAGAAGTGGGACCTCCGATGCACAATAAAAAGAAGGGCTCGGGACTAGGCGAAGTATAAGGCTAGAGGCGACGGTGGAGGGGGCCCACCCAATGTAATATAAATAACAACCAGAGAACAGAACAGAGCACAGACCGGGACAAACGACCCGGCATCCCAGTCCTAAACCAAGGTAATGTGAGGAGAGCTTAGTGTGCCTCGAAGGCGGTCAAACCTCCCGCATGGGATGTGAAAAGGTTTAGTTGGTAGGCGCCCCGGCAGAATGCGGGGTGAATCCGACACTGTCCAAGCTCATCGATTAGAGCATGAGAGTCTTTAGAAGATTTCACTTCACAGAAATTATAAAAGGTACATGAGGCTATGAAACGGAAAGTTAGCAACAGTTTATAGAACATCTAACAATATGATCATGGGCTATAGATAAGTGGCCTTTATATAATAGATCCTTGAAAAATGTAAGAAAAATCTTGTATTTATAGCTATATCAGAGGACTTTTCGGATAGTAAAGGGAGAAGCGCAGTGAAGTGATACAGCTTAGCTTTACATAAAACTTCTGAAAAACTGTAAAAGGTGATTCGCAATTTTTTTTCCACAACGGGGTTTAAACTCTTGCTCTATTATGCTCTTATACTCAGTACGATATGAACGGCACCTCTAGTGGTTAGAGGTCTACTGAACTATATTAAAAAACTTATTGCGATTGCTTTGAATAACTTCAATTACATCATGTATTTTTTTATTTCAACGTAACCGGAATTATATTTTCCAATGTTAAATTACACATATTGTACATATATAAATTTAATTGTATGGGTTATAATAGTGGAGTTCTTTGTTAGTGTTAATAAAAGGTTCCACTATAAAAATATACATTTTATGTTCAGCAAGTTGGTATAATTAAAACCTGCCGACAAAAAATAAATATCGAGTAAAAACGAGTTTTATGTCGTTATGTAATATATTTCATTTCCGGTGAAGGCGCCGGGTTGCAAATATAAAAAATGAAAAATAAAATTGTTTAAAATTCTTCAATAATCGATATGTTTTGTAATATGTCGATACAATTATTGTTCCTGGTGATTTATAATAACCACAAATTGTATGATCAATATTCTTGGTAGTAGTAGTTGTAGTAGTTGTAGTAGTTGTAGTAGTAGTAGTAGAGGTAGTAGTAGTGATAGTAGTAAAGGTAGTAGTAAAGGTAGTAGTAGTAGTAGTAGTTATTGTATTTGTTACTCTGGCCCCCGCATTCACGAACGTTCCATAAATCTTTCAATAGCTATTGAACCCATAAGTATTAGTTGTTATAGCAACAAATAAATACATTATCTAGGGAATGTAGTTACTTTAAATTATCTCTATTGGAAACACTGAATAATTAAACAAAAGGTGCCATCAAAGCTCCAATCACAAGCACTATTCAAGGTGTTTGACATTTCTTTTGGCAATTTCTGTCACAATGACGTTTTCAATGTGTCGATTCAATAGATTATGGGACCTATAACATTTATGGGATGTTGGTGAATACGGGCATGGCTCTTCTAAAAAATCTTTATAGGGCCGTCTCGAATAGTTTAATCACTTAGTATTTAACTTAACTTCACAGAAAACTTCTGAAAAACTGTGTACGGTGATACGCGAAAATTCACCCCAATAGGCCTCGAAATCAGGCTGCCAAATGCTAAGTGCGAGATGGACGATGCCTCTAACCACTAGACCTTTGGGCTGGGTGTTCTTTTCGCATTTGTTCGGAAAAAAAAATATTATTAATGACGCTCAAAATCAGTGAGCAAAATATATCGATTGATTGTAAAGGAGATTTTCGAGCCGCCTTGCTAGTTTTCCAATAATTGTTCTCTCTGATGATTTGAGTTATATATATATATATATATATATATATATATATATATATATATATATATATATTGATTGATTGTAAAGGAGATTTTCGAGCCGCCTTGCTAGTTTTCCAATAATTGTTCTCTCTGATGATTTGAGTTATATATATATATATATATATATATATATATATATATATACCGTTCTTTTAAGGTAGCAGAATATTGTTATTTAATTTAATTTAATTATATTTTAATTGATTTCGGTGTATTATATATAATTAATTTGGTTATAGCGATTGTGATAGTATTAGGGTACATACATCTATGTCACACTTGTAAATGTATATGTTTATGCCAAATAAAGGTAAATTTATATATATATATATATATATATATATATATATATATATATATATATATATATATATATATATATTATAAAGGCTGTAATTTTTTTCCACAAAACAAATTCATAAATATTACCGTAATAAACCATACAATATTTTTAAAATTGGACTGTTATATAAACAAATGAATGATAAGCGAATACAATTTTAATTACGGTTTCAAATTTCCGAATAAAATATAATTTGCGAATCATAACCACCAGTGCAATAGTTTGCATTATCTCGGGACCGGCCTTTGTTGATTTTATAACACAATGTGTTTTTATCACATGAAATGAATTGCGGTTTGTGTTTGTGCGTGGAAAATTCGTTATTACCGATTATCTGTTCTAGTGCATTCAGTGTTTTTTTTTGGTCATTATAAATTATTTATATTAAATAATTGAAATGTAAAACACAATTTATTGATGGTCTATTGGGAATGGTTAAAACCCCAGTATAACTGTTTCTAATAAAGATGTATCATAATAATAAAATGAAATATTGTAGGACCATGCAATATTTCATTTTATTATTTATATAGTTAAAGAGTTATTGGTAAATATATACTATAAATTTAAATTCAATTAAAGTTATATTTTAGTTGGGTTCCTATATATAAAATTTGTAATTTTGTGAAATTTAGCTGGCGAGACACATTCAAATTTAAATACAGAAACAGCAACTGAGAATTGTATTGAATGAAAACCAAATATTTCGTTTTCTTTCTGATCAGAAGTGTTTGAATATTTTTCTTTTTTGTAAATAGTGTATTTGTTGGGTCAGAAATTATCTTTTGACTTACTCTTCTGTTTCTTGTTATTTATTTTTGTTTCTATTTATCGAAATAGTTCAATAAAGGAGATGAATAGAACTACAATTTTTGCCACTTGCTTAATTGTTTGAAACAACTAGTTTCGCCAAAGCTCTAGGCATTATCAAGTTTTTCCACATGACATCGTCAACGGGAAAATGCCTAGAGCTTAGGCGAAACTAGTTGTTTCAAACAATTAAACAAGTGGTAAAAAAAGTAGTTTTATTCATCTCCTTTATCGAAAATGAATTACCACGTAGTAGACGCCAAAACCATTTAGTTTCCAAAATAGTTCAATTTACGTGTAGAAATTGTTATGCATTTATTGTTAATTTAACGTAATTTCTAATGTCAATAATATAATGAATAGAATAACATATGTTATGTATGTGTAAATGTATTGCGGCGGAAAGGCTTATAGTCAATTGCCTAAAAAAAGATGAATTCTGTTTTATTTCTTTTTGGTCCCTATATAATTCTACGGATTTATTAAATATCTTTAACAAAAATAGTGTTTTGAATAAATGTTATGAGCACTTTTACAAAATATCGCTTGAGACAAGAACTGTCCTAACTTCCAAAACAGTTTATTGATAAATACATTTTAAAGATTAGAAAAGTTCCAGTCGTTTTACCAATGAGTATAATGTCGTCTAGTTTTTGTTTAAATGATAATTTGGTATTATTCTAAACGCAAAAAAAGAATTATAGTAGTATTACAATATACATAAGAATCATCAAAACATAAATCAAAACCTGAAAATTCATTTTGGAAGTCACGATACTTGTCATCTCAAGGTGCGATATGTTTGTGTATTTATTGCTTGTATATTAGGAATAATGATTACATGATTACAAAACCTACAGCGTATCGCTTTCAAATGGAAAATTTAATGTCGAGTAGCAATAATTGGAAAACGACGATAATGACTACTCCCTAATTAATTAATTCAGTAAAAAATACCCTGGAAAGAGTTAATGTCATTATAATGTTTCCATAGCCTAGCTTATACATCATTATTTTTTATAATTCATTACCAGTGCCGATATAAAATTCTGATATAATCAAGTAACCCATCACAATATGTCCAACAATAACAATAGTAAATTCGATTTCCAGATATCAAACTAAATATCTCAAACTGCTCCGATAAAGAAGACCATTCGATTAAACGTCTAACGAACAAACATTTCATTTATGTCAGTTGAACGCCGGCTCGTAATACTATTACCACGGCGACCCATCCAAAATATACCCAATTCCTGCCAGAGCAGGCAACAAAGTAAACTTTTTATGAACCGAATAGTCGCCGCGAAGTAATCCCAACTTTCGTCAAGCAAATCACAGTTAATTCCGGACCGCGGCGACGACGGCGACGGCAGTGAAAAGTATATCAAAAGCACGTACCTAATGCCGGCGTCGGTATCCTCGTGAATCCTCGCACCCACAACCACCACTAATTACACTTACTGTTTAACGTCCGCACCAGCTGAATAATGTAGCCGGCCTAATTGAATTTTGATCCTTCAATTTTTAACATCGAATGAGTATTCATCGGGTTATATAATTGTAAATTCTATATTTAATATCTTAAATAGCCCCTGTAATTATCCACTTTAGTACCTTAACACTAAAATTTAAAAAACACACTAATATTTATATTAACACAATATAATCCTTTATAATTGATATAATTGAACTATCCCAGTAAAGCAGTTGGTCACTTAGTGATTGTTTGTTTTTGAGCGCCGTGTGCGTGATGAAACCCGCGTTTTTATCGGATAAGCACCTTCGCGTTTATCTCGACGCGCGTGTACGTACTGCCCGGGATCGACGCCCGACGTCGGAGCGACACTGCCGGGTTACCCCTACTGGCGTTAGGGGCGCTGATGCGCCAGCAAAAATCGTTACTGTTTGCGCAAGGATATTGCGATTACTGCTTTTTGGGTGTTGCATATTTGCAGACGACAAAAAAAAACGCAGCTTGTTATTTTAATCGAATTAGTTGTATTTTAAACCACTTCGGCTGCTACTAGATTTGTGGCGGTTTTATGTGAATGTAATGTTGTTTTCGAAAGTTACGCACGACTGAAATACGTTTTCGGGTTTAAATGGATGTGAAAAGATGTGGTGTATAAGTTTTTTTACTGTCGCTGATAAATTTTGGGCGGTATAAAATTGTTTCGAATCATTTAGACAGGGGGCTAGGAACGAAAAGTTTGTGTGGGGTTTTATAAAAGTTTTTTTTTTGTTTTTTGGTTATTGGAATTAAAACGGAAATTATCGATAGAGTGGAATATATTTATAAATATACATGCCCGCGAATTCAATTTATGTGTAGAGGATTTTACTCATTGCCAGCGGTGTTAATGCTGTATTAAAATTCGTTTTGTGTTGTGTTTTATGCGCGGGCTTTTATGCGAGTTGTTATTAATTCCAGCTCATGTTGATGCCCATATAGAATTATTTGTAAAAGGTATAAAATTATTATTATCCCAGTTTGTGATTTTGTAACTGGGCATTTCGAGTTTACATAAAACAATAAATTAATTTACGTCTTTATATATCTCTATACCATGTACTACTAAACCCAATAAAAAGTATGTAACGAAATATACACTTTTATTTTACACAATTAAAATGTTCAGTTATGTGATCCAGACATTTGGTACAGGTTACTGTGCTGTCAACTTTGGACATTCAGTAAATAAAAAATAAATTCTATCTTTATAGGGCTATCAGTCGTGTGTCTTTTCCGCCAGTGAATTCGTAAATGGATTCACTGGCGGAAAAGACTCCCGACTGATAGCCCTATAGCGGAAAAGACTCACGACTGCTAGCCCTATAAGGCACCTTACACAATCAATAATACTATCAATCCTAGTACTGTCAACATTTGCTTCAATCCTCCTTTTATATTTATCAAGTAATCAATTATCCGGATAAAGATCAGTATTCTCTACATTACATCATTATTATACCTTACACGATGAGTAATACTGGCAACATTTTAGAATAATGAACAGTTTAAACAAATTATCGTACAGTAATATTGTCATTATTCTAAAATATTGACAGTAATATTGATTGTGTAAGGTGCCTTTATAAAGATAGAAGTTTTTTTTATTTACTGAATGTCCAAAGTAAAGAAATAATTTGAAATAACATAATACATACTTATTTAAGTGTTAAACTGCGGCATAGTAAAACTGAAGTTTTATTTACTTTTCAAACTGACATCAGTTGTCACGTTGACAGATAACAGCCCGTTACAAAAATTACACAATGCAAACATTGTCGGTACAACTTTTTTGTGACTTTAGTAGTACATATGCTGACAGTATAAATGTTTTTATGAGACAGGGATGGTTTGAATAATTTTTAAACTTAATTATTTACATTTAATAATGGAAGGATAATGCTTGCCACGGCGTTTGCATGGATGTTTTAGTCCTAAATTGATTGGACACTGGCAGCCATCACATATTGTTAAGGCCAAAGATCGAAGTCGGCACACATGCAGAGAGGAAACTGTTCGCAGAGAAAAAAAAACTAGAACAAATATTGTAGACCGAAAGGATACCAGTACAATAACTCCAACGAAATCTTGAACCAACCAAAAATCTCCAAAATATGGACTAAGCGAACTATCAATGAAAGCTGTGAAGAGCATCCGAACGGCCGTCAGAAAAGTATACATGACAAACCCGAATCCAGTCTAAATACAAAGAGACAAATTAAACAAGGAAGAAAACAGACAGGGATTCATCGAGATATGATAAAACTGAACAAGACTGTTAATAAAGCTATCAAAAGCCACGTAATATTCTTCAATACACAAGTAATGAGATACCATTAAGAACAACGTAAACATAAAAGTTCTACATACAAAATTGTCAAGGGGATAACAATCAAAATATATAAAATGAACGACAATGCTAATGCAAAAATCAAATTAGGTCTACAAAGACTTGTGGCGAAAACTTTACTGTCGGGCAGTGCAGTCCGTTCTAAACCAAGCCCAGCAAGGAGAGCCAAGAAGGCTCTTTCTAAACGTGAGATTTGCCATAAACTGAGAGCAGCACTCAAGCAACTAAAGGCGATTTCGTTTAGCATGCTTTAACATTACTAGTCGTCCCGTGGCGTGCTGTATCTTGCGGTCGTGCGCCGCCGGTTGTAAGGGCCGAGGTAGAGTTGTGCGTATCGGCAGAGGCAAATACTACAAGAGACAATAAGCTAGTAGCAGCACAGAGTGATAAACGAAAGACGCTTAAGATCCCCTAAGATGGTGCCTTAGGGGTTCTTAAGCGCCTTTCGTTTATCAGTCTGTGCTGCTACGAGCTTATTGTTTCTTGTTCTACCTCTTAGCAAATACGGCCGAAACGTTAAAATTGAGCAGAGCAAGACTGGAAGAAACAATTTTTAAACTACTGAATAAATTTCTGAGGCATAGTTCAACTTATAAAAGGTGCCATAACTAGTTTTATAATTAGTAAAAAAATATTCAAATCAACTAGTTATGTAGCTGAATAGTTAGTAATTAATGTTCCAAAAATTTATATTTTGTAACTACTGTGTAACTATTTTTTTAGGGGTTTTGAAATGAAAATAAACTAAATCAATTATTGTTCTATTCATAAAAAGTGCCATAACTAGTTTTCTAATTGATAAAAACTGTTTAAATTGACTACTTATCTAGCTGAATAGTTATATTTATTGCTCAACTACTTTTAATTTTTGTAAATACTTTATAACTATTTTTAGGGGCTCTGTAATCAAAATGAGGTAAATCGGTTATTATTCAATTTATAAAAAAAGCCATAACTAGATTTCTAATTGCTAAAATTTTTTCAAATTGACTACAAATATAGCTGAATAGTTATATTTAATGCTCCATAACTTTTAATTTAAAACAGTTATTGTTCAACTTATAAAAGATGCCCTAACTGGTTTTATAATTCCTAAAAAATATTGAAATTGACTACATACGTAGCTGAATAGTTTTGTTTAATGCTCTATCACTTTTAATTTTTGTAACTATTGTGTAACTACTATTTAGCGGCTTTGAAATCAAAATGAGGTAAATCGGTTATTATTCAATTTATAAAAAATGCCATAACTAGATTTCTATTAACTAAAAAAATTTCAAATTGACTACAAATATAGCTGAATAGTTATGTTTAATGCTCCATAACTTTTATTTTTTGTAACTATTACGTAACTATTTTTCAGTGACTTTGAAATCAAAATGAGGTAAAACAGTTATTGTTCAACTTATAAAAGGTGCCCTAAATGGTTTTATAATTCCTAAATAATATTAAAATTGACTACATACGTAGCTGAATAGTTATATTTAATGATCTATCACTTTTAATTTTTGTAACTATTGTGTAACTATTATTTAGCGGCTTTGAAATCAAAATGAGGTAAATCGGTTATTATTCAATTTATAAAAAATGCCATAACTAGATTTCTAATAGCTAAAAAAATTTCAGATTGACTACAAATATAGCTGAATAGTTATATTTAATGCTCCATAACTTTTAATTTTTGTAACTATTGTGTAACTATTTTTCAGTGACTTTGAAATTAAAATGAGGTAAAACAGTTATTGTTCAACTTATAAAAGGTGCCCTAACTGGTTTTATAATTCTTAAATAATATTAAAATTGACTACATACGTAGCTGAATAGCTATTTTTAATGATCTATCACTTTTATTTTTTGTAACTATTGTGTAACTACTATTTAGCGGCTTTGAAATCGAAATGAGGTAAATCGATTATTATTCAATTTATAAAATGTGCCATAACTAGATTTCTAATAGCTAAAAAAAATTCAAATTGACTACAAATATAGCTGAATAGTTATATTTAATGCTGCATAACTTTTAATTCTTGTAACTATTGTGTAACTATTTTTCAGTGACTTTGAAATCAAAATGAGGTAAAACAGTTATTGTTCAACTTATAAAAGATGCCCTAACTGGTTTTATAATTCCTAAATAATATTAAAATTGACTACATACGTATCTGAATAGTTATGTTTAATGATCTATCACTTTTAATTTTTGTAACTATTTTGTAACTACTATTTAGCGGCTTTTAAATCAAAATGAGGTAAATCGGTTATTATTCAATTTATAAAAAATGCCATAACTAGATTTCTAATAACTAAAAAATTTTCAAATTGACTACAAATATAGCTGAATAGTTATATTTAATGCTCCATAACTTTTAATTTTTGTAACTATTGTGTAACTATTTTTCAGTGACTTTGAAATCACAATGAGGTAAAACAGTTAGTGTTCAACTTATAAAAGATGCCCTAACTGGTTTTAGAATTCCTAAAAATTATTGAAATTGACTACATACGTAGCTAAATAGTTATGTTTAATGCTCGGACTTTTAATTTTTGTAACTATTGTGTAACTATTATTTAGCGGCTTTGAAATCAAAATGAGGTGAATGAGTTTTTGTTCAACTTATAAAAGTGCCGTAAATAGTTTGTTAGTTGCTAATTTTTTTAAAATTTTTAATGTAGCTGAATAGTTGTGTTTAATGCTCCACTACTTTTAAATTTTGTAACTATTGTGTAACTATTTTTTAGTGGCTTTGTAATCAAAATGAAGTAAATCAGTCATTATTCAAGTTTTATAATTGCTAAAAAATGTTCAAATTGACTGAATGGGTAGCTGAATAGTTATATTTAACGTTCCATAACTTTTAACTTTTGTAACTATTGTGTAACTATTTATTAGTAGGTTTGAAATTAAAATGAGGTAAATCAGTTATTGTTTAACTTATAAAAAGTTCCATAACTAGTTTTATAATTATTAAAAAATATTCGAATTAGCTACTTATATAGCTGATTAGTTAGTTTTTAATCCTCTACAAATTTATATTTTGTAACTACTGTGCAATTTTTTTTAGGGGCTTTGAAATCAAAATAAGATAAATCAGTTATTGTTCAACTTATAAAAAATGTCATAACTGGTTTTATAATTGCCAAATATATTTCGAATTGACTACATACGTAGCTGAATAGTTATATTTAATGTTCCATAACTTTTAATTTTTGTAACTACTGTCTAACAATTTTTAGGGGCTCTGTAATCAAAATGAGGTAAATCGGTTATTATTCAATTTATTAAAAATTAAAAACGCTATAACTAGTATTCTAATTGCTAAAAAAAATTTCAAATTGACTACATGTGTAGCTAAATAGTTATATTTAATGATAATTTATAATTTTTAAACTACTGTGTAATTATTTTTCAGTAGCGTTGAAATCAAAATAAGGTAAATGCTCGAAAAATCGAATCAGAAGTTGATAATTTGAGCATAAAACGATGAATAAATAACGCTGATGTTTAGTCGCGATAACTTGGATTAAATATTTCATTTTATTTCATAGTATTTTTTAACATCAAAGGACGATATGTATGACGATGAACCTACTTGAGGCCACTTGTGAAAATTTTATAAAGTAATGTGTGTTTGACGTTAGATAAGTTAAGTTCATGAAATGCATACAATATATTTAGAATATATAATACCAGATACATAATTTTTTTTCAAAATACTACTTCTACAATTTAATTGTTGGCGAATTTATTAACAGAACCCTATATGTCCATAAATAAAGTGCGAATGAGGAAGAAAAACACGAGTTTTCATGAAGTTAAGTCCAGGAAAGTAATGTAAGATATATAACAAATGTAATGCAACATTTTTATTGCATGATATATAAACAGATGCATGATATAGAACAGAATTAAAAAATATTAGTTTTAAAATTTATTTGTTGGCATATTTATGAACAGCTACATATGAAATTTCTATAAAGTTATATGTGTTAGATATTAGATAATTCGAATTCTCGTGAGGCTAACAACACCAAATTCATGTTATTACATGAATTTGGTGTTGTTAGCTTCACGAAAATTCGAGTTTATAAATTGTAGAAGTAGTTTTTTGAAAAAAAATTATGTATCTGGTATTATATATTCTAAATATATTGTATGAATTTTATGAACTTAACTTATCTAACAATTTAACACATATTTACCAACTAGATAACAGCAAAACATGAATCATGGACACAATTTGGTAAAAAAAATGACAGAAATTTTTAGAGATAATCCAAAACTATTGTAGGTATCATTAAAACAACTGAGAAGAAAGAACGAATTTAACATGATGAAGATAAAAAGCAAAGAAGGATAACGAAAGAGCGCAAATTAATGGAAAGATGGAGACAATACTTTGAAGGACTGACAAAAGAAGTTGAAGCGATTACAGAAGAATTGAATAAATCGATAGAGGTAACAGAAATAAAGAAGATACAAGACAAAGAAGTAATAGAAGCCATATAAAAGATAAAATTAGGGAAAGCAACCATGATAGGAAACATAACACCTGAGATGATATAGTATATGGGCAAACAAGGAAGAAAACAATTGATAAAGCGTATGTATGACTTAGTACAGAAAATAATAAAAAGAAGAAAAAGCTAGTTAGGTAATAAAATCTTAAAATGAAGAAAGAAATAAGTAGTTGTTTATAAATTAAACAAATAAAATTAAAAAATCTACTATTATGTATTAGGTATATATTGTGTAATGTTAAATCGTATTGGTAAACTTGTAACTTGTAGATATCATATATAGTATTATAAAAAGTTGTATTAGTTATGAATTTGGTTTGGTTTAAATAAAAAATTGCAAAGGGGCACTTTGAACGTAAATGTAAACGCATGTAAATTTATTTCGATCTTTATTTGTGCAATATTTAAAGCAATATGTATATTCATAAATATTTTATTGATTAAGAGAGGTCGTCATTTGCAATAGTTCTAGTAATATTGACGATTATTTAGCATTATTCCCAAATTAGTGTCAATAACAGCCAATTTTTAATATTTAAAAGTGCGTAACTTATAATTACTTCCCGGTAATATTCCCAAACCAGCAATAGGCAAATATATACGATGAAACATAGTAGACAGGCTGTGTCATTGCAGAGTTGAACAAAACAATTTTTTGCTACGCGCCGACCGGCTATTTTTAAGCTCTTATCTGTAAACGAGTTGAGACCGGCAAATAATATCCCAATGCACTTTTATTTAATATAGCATTATTGTAATTAATAACAGCAAAATTGCAAATACATTTGAATTGATATCATGGCGTAGGTACTGTGTAGTGTACATGGCGTCGATGTCAATAGCCCGTTTAAAGAAAACTATACAAAAGTGTGATAATGTATGTACATCCATTCATAGAAAAGTGACACAACTAAATTGTACGTTAATTATATGCTCAAAATAAATCCTAGACTCATATACTTAATGTTTATTATTAGTATTTTGAGTGTATATTATAAAACATGATTATCTTGTTATATTAAAATAGGTCTACTTTAAAATAGATTATTTTTAGTTGTCATTTTTCTATCAACGGAGCGAAATGTATTATTATTTTCTTTAAATAAAGATATTATTCTGTATATAAATATATTTGCTACTAATCAGTTTTAAATACGGAGAGAAGATAGAGAGCACATATATTATTTGCAAGCAATCAATTAACTTTATATACGTGCATCTGAATAATAATAATAATCATAAACCAAATAATACTAGTTGGATCTTTGTAAGTGATTTTATTATTATTATTATGATTAATAAAAACTTAAACATAAGGAGAGAAGAAAAAATTAAATTATTGTTTTCAACCAATTAATTAACTTGTAATTGAGGATTGATATTGATTAACTAAATAATGCTAGCGTGCCTTATAGAATAATTATCATCACTATTGCTATTATATAAAACGAAGAAAAATTGTTGCTAACCGAAATATCATTTATAACTTTTATGCTGTCTGTACACTGTCGTGATAAATATTTTAATTACTGACAATATTGTTTGTCAAATTATGACAAAAATAATGCGACGTGGAAAAGTACGCAAATAGACATACGAAGTAAGGTGACTTGGCAACATAGTTGATACATCATACGCCGTCGCACGACGTAATTTCAATTACTTATGGATATAAACTAAATCAGTTGAAATGTTAAATCATTTAATTATAATCATCTGCATAACACACTGTATCATAGGTAAAGTCTTTACCGCTATAGTTGTCATGAACGTGGTCTATTATAAATATGTATTGTTATCAAAGCTATGATTCACGCCGCAACTCTTATAATTACATATAAATACCTTGTAAAATATTGGCTCCCATTATGCACTAACACACTGCACTTGAACTTTTAATTACACAATTATTCAATAAACCGTACACATACGTGTAAGACGCACAGCACACGTCAAAGGTCAACTCACGACTGTTCTAAAAATATTTTATTGTTATCATGCGCAGGTAGGCTTTAATAAAGGATGGACAAACTAGATCTGGTTTCGATGTCCACTTTTTGCGATAGCTGGAAATACCAGAGCGATACATTTATTGCGATGCGAATAATAAAATTGTGTATTCAATTATTTTAGACACATGTAGCGTTAATAAAATCATGTAAAAGTGCCTTAGTATTAGATTAGTTTTACATAATTTTATTAATGCTACATGTAGTAGTGCATTAGATTATTTGAAGTAATTTTTTTGGGCGTACATCACAGGACAGCGCCTAGTGCACATGTGACTCAGTCTAGTTTCGTTTGTGGCAGAGTTCGCGCGAGTTTTGGTTCGTGGCCAAAACAATATGTTTTTAAAAAGATTTATTTAACTTTACAATTTTATATTATTATTCACTTTGGAATATATTTTGTTATACTTTAACTTGATTATTTTACATATAAACTTAATTCTAACGAAAGTCTCTGGATGACGGCGAAGCGATGTGAGAATCAGTGCCAAACGGAATACTTTCGGAGTCAGTGCCGCGACGGTGACTTATCTCCCGAAGCGTGCGCGTGTATTGGTAACCACTGCTGAACTGCCTGCTGGGTGATGCGGCTTGGCTATATAGTCTGTCTTATCTTTGTTGGTGTCAGCGGTTTAGGGTTCGTAACTCCTCCACCCTTAGAGGGAAGTCACGGCTAGGTGATGTTAGCATGACAAGGGGTGACTTCCTGCTGAATTGGCCGGTGTCTGGGTCATGGTTGATAGTTTTGACTTCAACTGTTGGTAGATTCTAAAATGGTAACAGATTATACACATTGTTACACAGATAAGTAAAAATAAGATTGATATCCAGATGATCATGGGTCTGTTCTTCAATTTTGGTGATTGCACTTCTTTGATGGTCTTCCATAACTCGGCCATCCCTTCATGGATTGTTGTTAGGTTTTTTATTTGAACCTCCTGGAGTTGCTTTACATCATTAATGTCTTGAATTTTGGCTTTGGAGACAGCTGTCAAATTCAATTGTGGAATTTTCGGACTCTTCAATTGGTACGGTGTAGTTTCATATATTCGTAGTATCTTATTGTCGATGGTGATGGCACATCCTGCTGATACTTCTGCGATGTATGTTCCCTGGATTTCTTCTAGTTCCATTTCTTCTTTACATCTCTTCTTTACCTTAGTTTTCTTAGGTAATGCTATTATCCAGCTATTGGTGGTGGCTTTAGTTATTCTGTTGTCGTGGAACTCTTCCAAAATGTGTTGGCAGTTTCCATAGTTGTTGGTGAACATTATCAGTTGTACTTCGCATGGTGCTGTGTCGTCGGTCACCCTTTCTTCGTCAGTATTACATAGGTATTCTTCTGGGATCACCTCATCACATTTTTGTGTAAAGGCAATAAAGTTATGTTCGTTAATTGCCAAATAAGGGTATTGTGGAATTATGGTTTTAAAATGACTTTGATTTACAAAAACAGGTAATGACATTATAGAATAATAATTGTAAGGTTTAGGTTCTATCAAAGGGATTGTCAATATGAATTTAATATCATAATTTTTTATGTATGCTCTGACTTTCAGGATGTTTTCTTTATAAACTAAGTTTTCCATCATTTGTTCCAAGATCTTATCCCCCCTATTAATACTACGAATCTCCGCGATTAATTCTTCCGTCGGGATTATTGACGGGTGAAAAGCTCCCAGCTTGGCAAATACGATTGCGTTTATAACAGTGTTTGTTATATCTATTATTGTATTTGTTAGGAATATTAATTGATTGAAGACTGCGTGTACGGTAATTTGTTGCCAATGTGTAAGAACTTCGTATTGAGTTTTTTTGCATAATACTGCCTACTTGGTTCATTCTACTTTGCAAATATAACTGATTACTTTGAAGGTTATTTATTGAATTATTAAAAGTTTTAATGGAATTTATTGCTAAAGTGATTTGTTTTTCTGTTATTAATTTAAGTCTATCTTCCGAATGGGTAATTTCCTGAATGATTCTATCATAACGTTCAGCGTCCTCATTATCTAAATTTCCTGTTATCGCTTTTATTAAACTTCCTAAGACATTAATTGCTCCTCGCTTTTGTCTAAGCATTTTCTTTGGTACTAGTTGTTCAATTTGTTTCTCCATAGTTGCAATCTTGTTTGTTAATATTTTACAATAGTTATCCAATTCATTCTGGTATGTTTTATTATGAGGTCCCTCTTGAATGATTTTCATCCAGTTCTCGTAGTTTGTCTTTAATTTATTTGCTTCTTCGATCACGGGTTTAAGATGGTAAATGTTAATTATTTCCCAATTGGTTTGGACTCTTCTAGCTGTTCCTAACCTTACAGGTAATAGTCCAGTTGTTTCCGTTACCTTTGTCATTCTGATGTCACCTCGGACATCGATGATACTCCATCCGATGAGTACCTGTGTGAGTAATAATCCAATCATGTGGTTTTTCGTGTGAACTTATTTTTCACTTTCACTTTCACTATTGGAGTCTCGCGATCAGCCGTTATAAGGGTTCGTCGGAGTTGTATCCAATGTGTAGGTTTCTTCTTCGGAGTCTTCGGAGTTCCACCAATGTGAGGTTTCTGTCCAGCACAAACTATTGAAATAGAACAAACCGGAAGAGTTTTATTCCGGAGTTGTTGCTGTATCCTACCGACTGCGCCAGTTTTGGTTCGTGGCCAAAACAATATGTTTTTAAAAAGATTTATTTAACTTTACAATTTTATATTATTATTCACTTTGGAATATATTTTGTTATACTTTAACTTGATTATTTTACATATAAACTTAATTCTAACGAAAGTCTCTGGATGACGGCGAAGCGATGTGAGAATCAGTGCCAAACGGAATACTTTCGGAGTCAGTGCCGCGACGGTGACTTATCTCCCGAAGCGTGCGCGTGTATTGGTAACCACTGCTGAACTGCCTGCTGGGTGATGCGGCTTGGCTATATAGTCTGTCTTATCTTTGTTGGTGTCAGCGGTTTAGGGTTCGTAACTCGCGCGTTGCAAAGAGATATGTTTATTACAATTCTTTCAATCGAAATGAGTGATTATTTAGGTGTTGTGAGTGTGTGTGAACGAGATACAGTGGTTCCGTTGATGAGGTGTTGTAGAAACAACAGTGAAGAGGAGTAGCTTCTTGCAAGGTTAGTTATCGAAATTTGATTATGCGTTTCTTTAAGCTGTAGTAAGACATAAATACCCATACAAGTGCTGCAAGTACTATGGTTTAGAGTATTGCAGTAATAACATTTATATTTTTTATTTTGTGATGGTTTCGATTATAACCTACAAATCGTCTCTTATAAAGAGTGTCCCAAAATTAACTCAAGATTTGAATTAAATATAAAACACAGTTTATGCCCGATGTATAATTTCACAATTACCCCTATCATAACAAAAATAACAATCTAAAGACTAAAAACTGTGTTTTATATTTAATTCAAATCACCGTTTAGTATTATGTGTAATTTTCTTCTGCCATAAAAATGTTTTATGCATAATTTGATGACCATCTGTACAATGTACAATTGTTACATAGATTTGGCGTGAAAAAGTGTAAAATGATCATTTTGTACTTAAAAATAATTTTTTCAAAAAATTCACGATATCCACAGAAAGCATAAAAGTCATAAATGACATTACGGTTGGCTTCAAAATTTTTTTTTCGTTTTTATATAATAGCAATAGGGATGATAATTATTCTACAAGGTACGCTAGCTAGCATTATTTAGTTAATATGAATCCTCAATTACAAGTTAATTAATTGATTGCAAACAATAAAAACTTTTTTCTTCTCTGCTTATCTGTTTAAGTTTTTATTATTAATAATAATAATAATAATAAAATCACAAACAAAACAAACATCCAACCAGTATTATTTGTTTGATTATTATTATTCATATGCAAGTATATAAAGTTAATTGATTGCTTGCAAATAATAAATATATCTTCTCTCCGTATTTAAAACTGACCTAGTTGCAAATATATTTATATACAGAATAGCATCTTTATTATAATACATCAAGTCGTTTACAGATAAGCGCGTAAAAATAACCGGTCAGCGCGTAGCAAAAAATTGTTTTGTTCAACTCTGCAATGATACAGCACCGTGAGTCTGTCTACTATGTGTCATCGTATATATTTGCCCATTGCTGGTTTGGGAATATTACCGGGAAGTAATCAGAAGTAACGCAATTTTAAATATTAAAAATGGACTGCTATTGACACTAATTTGGAAATAATGCCAAATAATCCGTCAATATTCCTAGAACTATTGCAACTGGCGCCCTCTCTTAAACAATACAAAAACATTTATGAATATATATATATATATATATATATATATATATATATATATATATATATTTATATATATATATATATATATATATATATATATATATATATATATATATACTTTACAATTATTGCATAGATTTGTCGAGGAAATTGCAAATTCCGCAATACTGATTAATAAAATCAATTTTCAAACAGCTTTAAATTTTTCAAAATTTTAACTGCAGTCATCTTATACATTTATCAAAATAAACAAAATATGCCTTCTTTTTTTCTGATTCATTTTATTCATGGAAACATTTACAAATATTGTACATAGTTATTTATACATATACATACAAAATTTGCGCAGATGTTTAAATCTGATTTAAATCTGATGATGTTTTTCCCTCTGTCCTTAGCGCGGGTTTTGTGGGGGTATCTCGGGGTAACGGTATCGAGGGGTGCTGTAGTAATGCATCTTTATAATTATTATATAGATTTATCGTGGAAAAGTTGAAAATCCGAAAATATGATTTATATAATCAAATTTCAAACATCCACTTTTACATTTTACTTCCAACTTCCAGTTAACATATAAATTAATCAAAATTAACAAAATGTAGTAAATTTATCAACAACAAAAAAATAGTCCTTAAAGCAACATTATAATTATTATATCTTATTTGGAAGCAACTTTAAATATATTTGTCGTGGAAAGTTATTTGTTTGTGTATTAGTAACCCCCGTATTCACCGACGTTCCATAAATCAATCAATAGCTATTGAACCCATAAATATTCGTTGCTATAGCAACAATAAATACATTATCTAAGGAATGTAGTTACTTTAGATTCTCTCTATTGGAAACACTGAATAATTTTTTAAAAATGTCATCTAAGCTCCAATCTCAAGCGCTATTCAAGGTGTTTGACATTTGGTTTGGCATTTTCTGTCACAATTACGTTGTCAATTTATCCATTCAATAGCTTATGGGACCTATAAAGTTTATGGTATGTTGGTGAATACGGGCATAAGTCTATTTGAAATATTCTACGGGCATAATATGATTAGACTGCATCACTATCAATAATAATTTACATTTGCAATTCCCACAGTATATTCTCATTAAAATTCAACATTGTAATTATGAACTATAAGTGAATAGAAATTTTAATTCGCGCATAAAACGCCCCGTATCGGCCACATATTGGATTAACTTTTCCTCTTCCTTTTTCACCATTATAAATTTAAAATTATAATTCCCGCTATACACTCCCCGCGCGCACGCCGATCTTCTTCATAATCATAATGCAATAACCGTTCCCTCCTTATTATAATTTAATCCGCCGAAATAGATGTCGGCCGAGGTGCTGTGCGATCAAATTTATTAGCGCCAGGAGACAATCCGCTCTATAGCGAGGCAGATAAGCAATTGCATCGTTAATGTTGGAACGGTTAAAATAAAATTATTTCACTTTATTGCACGGCAAATAAAGTTGGATGCAAAAAGACGAAGACGCTTAGGAGTATAAATAAATTAGACGATGTTTATTGTTTGTTGGAGTGTATTGGGAATGAAGGAGCATATAAATTGTAATTAATAATAATTAAACGGAGCAGTCGAGTAAAACGGGAGTAATTGTGTAGTAAAGTTGGAAAATAAATTAACAAACTGGTTTTTAATGGGGTAATCTATTTTACATGATACTACAGGTACCACAAAAAGTTATATGTTTTATTTACACAATCAATTATACATTTTGTATACCTTACTATTAACTATATAATAATAAATAATTATATATAAGTGTCAATCCACCTCTTAGCAATCTACATATCTAGATTTCGACCTTGTGGTGCCTCCAGATGGCGTTTAACTTTCCTCCTATGGGGTTAATTGTATAATTTTTATAAATAATTATCTTTTTTTAAATTTAATTTAATTTCCCATGCAAATGCAATAACTCAACTTATTTCATTTAATATCATTGCAATTGCACATTGTAAGATAACTTGTATAACCATCCCCAAAAAAGTTATTTCTATACAATGCAGCGATTACCGTACGAGCCTCTTTCTAAAGACCTTCCTAAAAATCATACACCAAAGACAGTTAATGTGAAGAACACATACACAATTTGGTTTTATTGAAAGCAACTACGTCTAAAGCTCTATCCTGCACCCAAGTTCTATTTCAAAGTTGCGGCGAAATACACGTGTGTTTCATCGACTATCAGAAGGCGTTCGATAGAGTACAACACAACAAACTCATAGAGACCCTGACTAATATAGGTATAGACAACATAGACTTAAGAATCAAGTGGTAATAATCAAGTAGTAATAGTCGAGCTTCGAGTCCTTCTAAACATATTAGTAGTATAAAACAAACGAAAATAAATTAATAATAGAAATATATATATATATATATATATATATATATATATATATATATATATATATATATATATATAATAGAATAATATTTCTCAGATTACTACATCGAAAGTTGAGTATTCTATACTATAAAATGTGTTACTCTTCCTAGATATATAATTATCATACTTTTATATATACCTATTAAGCTTTCCAGCTGTTATTTGTACCATTCCACCCCTCAAAAACACGGAAATATATAACTGTATTGCGTGTATTTTTTTCCTTCATTCTCATATTTAATTCTATTCCGCCTATTTGATCCAATTATAGATAAGGTGGCCGTAAAAACAAAACAAGCGGGCTTTGTGTTATCGCCGCCACCCCCTGTTCGTATCGCATCTGCCTCCCTTTAGAGGGGGTGCAACATTTGCGCGCGTGGTACTTGTCCGCGCGGAATTTCGACCGGCCACAGGTAATATCACCGCACGCCCTGCTGGCTAATTAAATATTGCGCTGTTTTAATAAAGTGGCGGCGCTTTGAGGGTTTTGTGCACGACGAGTTTTTTAATTCATGCTGGGGCGGTTTAATGTTATAACGTTTCAAGCGCAGGTATTTTCGTGTTATTACAAAATCTGCGACGCGATTACAGCGTTAACAGCCGGTTATTGTTACGGTTTTTTATGCGGCCATTACATTTTTAATTTGATGTGTAGAGGGCGGCGTAGAAGAGATAGAATTATATTGCCTTAAAATTAACAATAATTTTGTTTATTGTACTATTTATGCTGCCATAGTATAGAGCAACAATGAAATTTGCTTTTTTGTCGTCAACGTGTTTTAAAGCTCACTACTATTACATTTTTACGTTAGTTTGATCATATACAACACCTACTACAAAGTTTTAATACTACTTGCTACTATAGGTGCTTTTGTTTAACAGTACTAGTCGCCCCGTGGCGTGCTGTATCACTCCAAGTCTTGCAGTCGTGCGCCGCAGGTTTAAGGGACGAGGTAGGCTTGTACGACAAAAATTTGACAAGAGAAAATAAGCCAGGAGCAGCACACAGTGATAAACAAAAACAGCTTATAATGACGAATTAATTCTAATTCATCTTCTAAAAGTTAGTGAAATATTTTACGCTTTTCGATAGTAGAGGAAACAAGGTTAATGACGAAGGTCGATAGGAGGTTCTATAATAGGCTTGCTCGGAAGAAGGTTCTAGAATCTGTTTGCTAAATAAAGTTATAGACATGACCTTTGAGTAACCTCTAAATGAGGAGGGGAAGGTTTTATAAAGGATCTCTTGCTCAAAGCCCCGAGGAGGATGTTAGATGGAGGAGGTTGCAAGGAGAAGGAGGGTCTTAAAATTTCTCCACTCCTGCAATAAGCTTATAATTTTATATAACCAATCACAGGATCATAGATGGTGAGGTAACCATCTATCCGTCGAAGACGTAACATCTCATTAATATCAATGCCACTATGACCCTTCTACTCTTTATCTGGTCAATATCACTTTGACCAAGAGCACCTTGACTGGAACTCCTACATTCCAATCGTGATGTATGATTACTGCAGTTGTCTTCTACTCACATATGGATAACTTCTCCATAACCTTAACCTTCACCTTGATTAGGTTTTTAATTTTATATAGCCATTGAAAGACTCAATTAGCTCCGTAGCCTTTTATCCCCTGAACGGGCAACATCTCATTATTTGTAATGCATTTTTTAACTTCTAAGGGGATCTACAATCTACCCAGGGGCAACACGATTTTTGTGACAGGAAAATGGTGGCATGCAGGGAATCACTTCAGTAAGTGATCTCCTTTAAAAATTAATCTAAATCTTAAATCTAGACTTAAATAGTACAACTAACCCCCTAGGAGGAAAGTTAAACGCCATCTGGCGGCACCATATCACTTAGTAATACACACCCATATGGTTTAACTTTCCTCCTAGGGGGTTAGTTGTACTATTTTTCTATATAACCACTCGAGATATTGTGTGAATTCATCCTCACTAGCTGAGCTACACTAACGAGATCTAATATGATCGAAATCTAGATATGTAGATTGCTAAGAGGTGGGTTCACACTTATATATGTTTTAAATCTAGACATTAACTGTCTATGTACTATAGTCTAAGATTAACTTCATTAGCTTCTCGCACATTTACCTGATTAGTCAACACATTATGATGTAATGACACTCGTTCACTATATTTTGTACTGAAACGATATATGGCTTCCTTGACGGGTTCCAGAGAGATATGCTGACTCACTTCGTTGGGTACATAATAAGGCGCATTAACAATGGTGCGCAATACTTTGCTTTAGAACCTTTGCAGGATGTTAATGTTGAAAATACTGTAACAGTGCCCCACAACTGAATTCCATATGTCGACACAAACTTGAGGATAGACTTGCACAGTAGTACTTTGTTAACCAAGGATAATATTGATATTCGGCCAATAAGCCAATACATATGGCTAAGTTTAAGTCCAAGCTGCTTACGTTTGACGAATATATGTTTTTTCCATCTTAGGCGTCGATATAAATCTATTAATTCTTCTTCTATCTTCCATATTTTCTTTGACCTTTGACAGGTCAAATGGGCCGATTCTATTAACTCTTTCACGTTCTTGAAAACCGATTCTAGAACTGCTCCTTCTCTAACCTATAGGCAGATCAAGGAGGAGGAGTTCCTCAAAGTCGATAGGAGGCTCTAGAATCGGCTTTTGCCCTCTACTACTTACAATTATTGTTAAAATATTCAGATATTAGTTACCCTTAGTTAGTTCTAAATTTATAATCTCATTTTAAAAAATCCCACCGTTTTTAATTTATTTTTATTATGATGGCTTTATGAAGGTTTCTCCACCACTAGATTTACACCCAGTACGGTAGCCCCATGAGCAGGACGAGGTTCCAGTATCGCTTTTAAAATTCGTTAACTAGTTATCTCTAGTAGCTGTAAGACAAAAAAGAACTAGCTCTTTGAATGCTATTCACGAATTTTTAACTTTTAACCGTTAATTTTCGAGTATCTATATTGGCCAACAACTGAACATGATAACATTATTAAGCAATATGTTTAAACAAATTCTTAATGCAATGTGTATATGTGGGAATACTTAAAGTATCTACTTAATATATTTGTTTTACATGTGCAATTGATATTTATCGCTGCGATTGCTTCCAAGTTTTGGTTGCTTCATTATCTAGTTATCTCTAGTAGTTGCGCTGTAACATAATTTTATAGTTGGTTAACTAGTTATCTCTAGTAGCTGCAAGACAAGAAAGAACTAGCTGGTTTGAATGCTATTAACGATTTTTTTTTAAGTATTAACTTTTAACCGTTAATTTTCAAGTATCAATATTAATCAACAACTGAACATGATAATATTATTAAGCAATATTTTTAAACAAATTCTTAATCCAATTTGTATATGTGGACTACTTAAAGTATCTACTTAATATTTTTGTTTCACATGTGCAATTGATAATTACATTTCGTACTGCTGCTATAAATAATCCTTTCTCTTATAAGGATGTTAAATCATCTAATATTTTTAATTAATAGTGCATACCACTGAGGAATTCGTTATATATAACAGTCGGATCCTTGATCCTTTAGAATTAGCTGAATTTATAAAATCAAATCTTTTAAAATCCAGCGGAAAATGTTAAATTTAATTTTGGATACGTGTCTACATCTCTACGGTTTGCACTGAATTTGAAAATTTATGGAAAATTGTATTCTGTGGACCCGCAGCGTTCTATACAAGTTTCCTATTACTATAGGAACTGAATTTATCCTCTGATTCCGAGACCTCGTTCATAGTTCTGGCGTGGAAATGGAGATGGCTCTACTCGTATTAAATTTTGTTAAAACTTTGTAATATTCATATAATTTAGTGCTGTATTAGTTATTTAGTCTAATAATACCTTATATTTATTATTTTACAGACGAATGATTTAATATAATAATTAAAAATATTAAGTCTTTTTTCAAGTACACAAAATCTATAGAAAAAAAAACTGATGTGGCCAGTGCACATAGTGATTTGATGCCAGTCTAATAATTTGTATGATAATTTTTTAAGAAATCTAAAAATTAAATATTTTAGATTTTTAATCCTCCAGGTTATTTTTATTTTTTTCCGCGATTGTTATGAAATTCTATTCCCGATATTTTGAGCAAACACCTACGTGAAGCGAATGTATATTTTTTTTAAAAGTAATATAGGCATATTTTGAAGAAATAAAATATAGCACATCTAGGAAATTTGGTCATTAACATTCTTATGAATTATTTAATAGTTGATTTGAATGGAAACAAATTGTATCTGAGAGAAAATACAGTGCGGCGATGAGGGCTAAAAGAAACCTCTTGTCTTTACATTTTACATTTACGATTCTGACTCCAGAGCTTCATCAGGATTTACTAAATATATATATATATATATATATATATATATATATATATATATATATATATATTATATAGTAATTATTGCCAATATTAGGCTATGTATTATATCAAGAATTCTCTAATTCTCGATTTCCACTAGAAAAAGCGTTTTATTGCTGCACAACCCCAAACAGTTAGGAAATTCGATTTTCTAATTGATCCACTATACATACACAGCAAAACAATCTTAATTAATATATATATATATATATATATATATATATATATATATATAAATATATATCCGTTTTTTCTTAGCGATAAGTTTCGCCTTTCGCCCACCGATTTGTCAGTCACCCTACTAGTTTCTCTGGAACATTTATTTCCATTCTTATAAAATATTTAATAATAAATAAGAATTCTGTACCAAATTTCGTACATCCCGATATTTTTTTCTTCTTCCAAATCTGACAATCCCAGTTGATAATCATGGCAGTTCTCCTGGCTGATGTCCAGTAATAACTAATCATGGCGGAGTACTGTAAGATAGCCACATGCAAAATTTGGTGTTGTGAAAATATACAATTTAACACAAATAGACGGACGACAGGCGGACGACATACGAACAGCAGACGGACAGCATTTTCCAGAGATGGTCTCAAATGATCAGGAGACCAAATAAAGAGAATTTGTTCAATAATTAAAATGTTATTTTTCACACTATTGCAATATTTTATCCATATTTGGTATGATAAAGTAATAAAACTGAATAAGAATTATATTGATACACTCAACCGCAGGTAAAGTGATCATAAGTTTCACAAACTTTCATCAGTGTAAAACTAACTTGGTATTAAATTAAATTCAACAGTTACAAACAGCCATACTTGAGCATTCTGGAACGAGATTTCGGAGATATTCTGCGAAATTTAATTATATACCATATATATTAAGGTCCTCTAAACTTCTCCCTTTACCGGTAGAAAAACTTTTCAGCTAATACGAGCCCTATACAAATAGAAGATTTTTCTAGTCCCCATGAATTCCTGCCCATTAAGGATATTTTCCTTAAACTAAATGATAGGTTCCCAAATGTATTCGCCTAGCGCCTCTTTTTAAGATAAAAAATTACACAGCACACCCCTATAAGACTACCTGCTTGAAGAAGAAAGAACATAATAACATCTGTATATTTTATGTCGCTATATTACTAGCCACGTACAACAACACACACATGAGGAAGATATTGTAGTACAATGTTCTTTTTATTAAAAAGTTAAATATTTAAAGTTGTGCTTTAATTAATAAAATGCTTGCTCATTTCAAATAAGAAAGTTCTTGGAATCTTGCCGCAACCTGTACATGATGCAGCCAATGTATTATAAAATCATTCATTCAAATTGTTCGAAATCGGTTTTTAAATTCTTCAATATCTTCATTATTATATATTTTTCATTATTATTATTTTACATATCCCCCTTCCCGCCTATTATATTATATAGGGGGGATATCGGGAAAAGCTGGACTAAATAATAATGATTATAATTTAAATAGAAGACAGCATCGAAGTAAAATACCAACAGTTTTTTGACACGTAATCTATTTTATTGGTAAGTTTTCAGTTTAAACGCGAATTTTTAAACATTCAGACGAGCTAGCGACCAATGGTTTGAAAATCTGAATAGAGAATAGCCGCTTAATTAGAATAGATTTCCATTAAAACTATAATATCGACGTTACGGTTGCAAGTAATAACACAAAACGGTGGGGAAAATATATAATTTGCATATTGAAAAAAACGTTCTAATTAATATGATTGCATCCCTTATTTTATCCTTGCGTGTAATATCTTTAACTCTTTGAAGGAATTTTATATTAATTGCTTGTATTTTCCTTCTTAGTGAGCGTCCATTAATTACGTCAAGCGATTTTTTGATCCCCCCTTACTGAGATGTCGTGAGATTTGGTTCGTCCCCCAATCTCACGTGAGATTTTTCAGAATGCGAGAAACATGTTTTACATAATTTAAGCCAGTAAAATTCTGTTTCTTGCGGAAAAATTATATGTTATATTTACCGAAACCCCCCTCGCCGCCACGTGAGATTGGGTGAGATTCGGCCCCGTAATTAATGGACGCCCCCTTAGCGTATTCGTATCAGCCCACCCTTCCGTATGTGTTAGAATAACATTTTTGTTTTGTTGCTTATCTTTTTGTTATCATGGATGGTATGGTAGCTTGGCGGCGTTATATATTCTTTCATTTCTGCTTCTGTGTTTCCTGTTGTACTATCGTTATCATCTTCTTCTATTTTTTAGGATAGTATACTGCAGCCGCGTTGAGATGCCGAACTACAACTATAACTGTTATAGCAGCGTAATGGTGGTTGTCCTGGAGTTCTTTTTGAGCATGTAAGTCCCACTGTGGCCATATTTTTTTTATATATTTTATATTTTCCTAGAAATTTTCCACATAGAGTGAGTTATCATCAGGTTATATTATTCGATGACCTTCGTGTTATTGTTAGCTTTGCCATAGAGCTATAGAAGAGCTATAAAAACATTATTTAATAAAATTGATTTTAGCTTGTTATTCAATGTTATCCTAATAGTTAATCATAACTATTCCTAGTAAACTGATGATCAATCAGTTCACCAGGAACTTCGTTGTCACAATCGAAGTGTGATTTTCGAGAGTTTTTCTGTGCCGATGCTCTAGATCTTTAAAGAGTATTATTCGTCCTGGGGGAGTATTTTTGAGCAATCGCTATGAATATAGCGATCAAGAGACGTACGCTATTATTGCAAATGGTACAGATTTGAGACCTTGGCTTCCGGAAAAGTTCTGCCTATCTTTGGTAGAACTGAAAGGTCGACATTAGTTATGTTTTGACATTAATTTTTGGGTTCATTCTATTAGTTCAGCGCTATGAAATATGTACGCATTATAGAGCATCGGTCAAAAACCGTACCCCTGGTGTTATGATTGTGAATGTTCGCCCCTATATCATAAATGCATTTATTATTGAATCGAATAAAAACTTTGTGTAGCAACTTAAGACACATTTCTTCTTATCTTAGAATTTGTTTAACATACATCTTCAAGGATGCAAGATGCAGATCAATTCAATTTCAATCGACAATGTTCCTCGTATAATTTCCAATAAATCGAATCGAATATATGGGCCATTACAGCTCGTACCATGGGGCTGTATCATCGCTCCGATCAGCGCGAACATTTATACATGCATTGATGTATTCCATTTTCAGTGTCCCGTTCGATTTGAAAAGCGTTTCCCCGGCGAAACAGTTTAACAAGTAGATATCGTTGCGTAAGGGCATGTTGGCTTCCACACAACGACGTGCTCGTGATCGCATTTGCATAATTATATTCCGCGCAGGGCAGAACGCCGGGCGGCGGGGGCGGCGCGCGCTCGGCAATATCCTTTGTACATTACGGGGCCCCATGCGAAATTGTTATTATCATGCAAATACGACTTTATTTATTTTAAATCGCACACCGCGCTCGATGCATTTATACATATTAAAACGGGCCTCATATTTGCACAGGCCTACATATCGGACGTGAGCTGCCGCCTTTTGCCGCCGCCGCCGCGGAATCTATCACAAATGCTACTCATTATTATTTCTGGGGCGCCCATAAAGAATGTAGTGTGTAATGGTATTCTCTTTAATTTTTCTCATTCCTGTGCTCATAAAGAGACGTATAAGGTAAAGATAATAACGGGGCAAAAATATTCCGGCATTCAGTTATAATCGGATAGGATTTTTGTCGTCCAAAGATGGATACGTTATTAAGTGACATGTGTTCACACGCTGTTTAATCATATATTTTAATTGAAACCCGCACCTATTGTGACTTATAAATATACTAAGAAATTTAATCTCAAAAGATGTTTGAATCTATGAGATTTCATTAAATTAATATATTAATATCTATGGCTCTCTTTTTCTTTTTCTGTGGATGCGACGTTACTCATTTCTTTCAGTACATGAAACAGTAAAATATATTTAGGTTGGGTTTTTTAAAAGCAGATTACTTGTTATGTGTCCCTTTTCGGAAAATTTTGACATATATAGCAACATGCTTTATAAGGCACCTTACACGGTCAATAATACTGTCAATACTAGTACTGTCAATATTTGCTCCAATCCTCTTTTTATATTTATCAAGTAATCAATTATCCTAATAAGGATCAATATTCTTTTCATTACATCATTACTATACCTTAGACGATGAGTAATACTGGCAATATTTCAGAATAATGAACATATTAAATATTTTATCATTCACTAATACTGTCATTATTCTAAAATATTGACAATAATATTACTGTCAATCCTAGTACTGACAGTATTTGATTGAATCCTCCTTCAATATTTATCAAGTAATCAATTATAAGGATAAACCTCAGTATTCTCTTCATTCTATCATTACTATACCTTACACGTTCAATAATACTGTAAATATTTTAGAATAATGAACATTTTAAACATGTTATCATACAGTAATACTGTCATTATTCTAAAATATTGACAGTATTATTGATCGTGTAAGTTGCCTTTATGTAAGGATATAAAATGCAAAGTTAACAAGAATGTATGCATCTAATTAATCATGGGCTACTGTTTATTCATCTTTATACAACCCACCCTAACAATCATACAACAATAAAACGTATAATACAAGTCATGTTCATGAGGTGGGCGCTACCATCCGCCAACCTGCGCACAGTGTAATGGATGCTGTTTTTTTTCTTCACAAAATTTGGATTTTCCCTGATGCAATATTTTACCTCATTGACGTTTTACACAAAACAGTAGGGACCGCGTCACAATTAGCCTATATAAAAAAACTCACAGGGCTACGGATGGTCGCAAATGAATTAAGTTAGTAGGTATGATATGGGCGTACGGGCAGTACGGGGACAAAATCGCATTTATTTTTAAATAGGCCTAGTGAAACGCTCTACTTCCGGTCATGTTCCAGAAAAATGGACAACTCTTGTTTTTTTTTTGTTGTTTTTCGGCTAGATCAGACAGCTAGCCACCATGCTGCATGCACTAAATACCAAAACATTTGTGTCGAAAGAGCTATATGTCTATACAGCCTGGTGGAGCTAGCTAAACATAACAAACTAGTATTCTGCTAGATAAAGGATACAGTGGTATCAGTGGGAACGAAATATGCGTTTTATTGTTTTATGAATCCATGTAAAGTTGAGTATAGTCGCATTTTCTCAATAAGACGTTAGAAATTAAAATATGAATTAAAGTATATTTTATATTGCTATATATTTTCAAATCAAAGTAAAGTTGAGCAAATGAGTATAGTTGCATTTTCACAATAAGACGTTAGAAATTAAAATAGTAATTAAAGTATATTTTATATTGCTATATATATTTTTTTAAATTGAGCATAATTGTATTCGTGTCAATAATACGAAGTCTATAATAATATATATAATAATATAATATTTCTCTGAGCGTGTGCTTGTGTCTTCTTGATAACACAGTCTGATACATCAAGTATTTCCAATCAATCACTCCACAGATAAATGCTTTATATTTCCCACATAAATATCTCCGGTCGCGTTTTTCCTTACAGCGATTATATTTCTAATGGTGTCACTTTTTGTCGTCGAACGCGGTCCTTATCGCGGCAAATGTATGTACATTGTATTTTAACAACAGGTTGCCCCATTAAGCCGCTATAACCCGGCACCAGTGGGCGGCTGCTTGCAAGCTTCCATTATAAAACGTGGAGAAAGTTCGGATATTAGATATTTATTTAATGGTATCCGATGATTTGTGCAGCATCTGTCGTTTGTTATAAGTTAATTTGCAATGTCTCTTGTATGCTGCGTTTTTTTTTACTATATGAGTTTGATAGAAATTTAATCGTAAAAGTAGCTGTAAGAACCAAAATAACTGAGTACAACAACGGTCAATACTGATATTTAAATAAATATCAGTCTCAAGTTATAAACCCGATGATACATGACAGTCAATACTTTTAAAATATATACTATTATTAATATTAATATTAAAAATAATATTGATCTTCTTGATCTTCTATCGGAGGTTGGCAATCATGGCGATTCTAATCTTTGACGCTGCAGCTACTAAATAGTTTGTCCGTACCATTCTCTAAGGTTCTTTAACCATGAGGTTCTGCTTCTTCTTCCTTGTAAGTTTCCTTACATGATCAGTTGGAGAATAGAGTATCTCTCTCCCCGGGCGATGTGTCCCAAGTACTCTAGCTTTCGTGATTTGATCGTAAGGATCAGTTCCTTTTCTTTATGCATTCCGCGCATGACTTCTTCATTGTTTACTAGGTCCAGGATATCTTGAGCATATGGCGATAAATCCACATCCCAAACGACTCTAGTTCTTTTATGTTATTTTTTTTAATGTCCAAGCTTCCATCCCATATAGTAGTGTTGAAAAAATGTAACAGCGAATTATTCGGACTCTCAAGGCTAGATTGATATTTCTATTTGAGAAAAGATTTTTCATTTTGACGAAAATTGCTCTTGCTATTTCCATACGTTTGTTCACTTCTATGGTTTGGTCGTTATTGTCTTCAATACGTGTTCCTAAGTATTGATAGCTGCTAACTCTTTCGATTGTGTTGTTGTTCACTAGTATTGCTGGTATATTATTAACATTGGTTTTATTTACAACCATAAATTTTGTTTTCTTCAAATTCATTTTGAGCCATAGGACTGGCTAGTCGTATTTATGTCTTGCATCATTATCTGAAGCTGGCAGATGGATGTTGCTATTATCGCAGTGTCGTCTGCGTATCGTATATTATTGATAACTTGACCGTTTATGATTACTCCACCCAAGTCATCATTGATGGCTTCTTTGAATAGGCATTCTGATTAAATATTAAATAGTGCCGGTGATAGTATGCATCCTTGGCGGACTCCCGTCGGATATCCAATTCTTCAGAGTTATGTCCTCCAACATTTATTTTTACTTTCTGTTTCCAGTATAAAATGTTTGTTATTCGGACGTCATTGTAGTCTAGGTCCTGTTGCTGTACTATTGCCATTAACCCATCATGTTTAACTTTATCGAAGGCTTTCTCGTAGTCGATGAAGCCTATAAATAAATCTACATTCATATCAAGACATCGTTGGATTATGACATTCATTCCAAATAAAACCGCTCTTGTGCCTAGATTATTTCGAAATCCGAACTGTGTTGTCTCACTGATATCTGTTTCTATTTTCTTGTAAATGCGGCTGTGAATGATTTTTAGAAAAACCTTTAATGTGTGACTCATTACTCATTATATATATTGTTATATTTTATTATACCAGTCTGTTTCTTCTTTCTCATGCCAGTGAATTCTTTGATCCTTTCATGTAAGTTAAATGAATCATACCTCAGCTGAAGCGATGCTATCTCCTCACATTGATTTCTCATAAATGTTTCTTTGGCTTCTATAATTTTTTTCGTATTTATTGTTGAATTTCTTTGTATTTATTTCTATCCTGTCTTCGTATTGTTTTCTCTTTTCCATTGTTGCCAAAATTTTATCTGTCATCCATTGTTCTTTTGGGGGGTTGGGAGTTGTTTTTCTGTTTCAATTTATTCTTACTGTCGTCCCACAGAGCTATATTTATGATGCCCCATATCTCATCCACATCCACATTGGTGCCTATAACTTGTTGCATGATTTGTCCGAGATTTTCGTTGATTTTCGTCTTCACGCTTTGTCTTATTTCTTCATCTCGAAGCATAGTGGTTTTTAAATCTGGTTTCGACATTTATAAAGACATAAAAATATATTTATTCTGTAAGTTTTTATTTACAACTGTACTAAACTAAAGTGGAGCGCTAATATATAAGTTTCACAAAGGCGTCAGCCACCAACGCGGCGATCCTGCTAATCCGCATTTTAATTTCATATACCTATTAAACTAAACTAACAACAATATCTCATATAATAATTTTTACACATCTCTATTTTGATTGCATAAGGATTTAGCGACTTCACTCCAGACGTTTAAATATTCTTGGGAGGTCCGCGCGCTGCTCAGGTGTTGTAGCCGGCGGGCATAAAAGTGGCTGAAAGTATTCTCGCCATATAAAATAGTGATAAAAGTAATCTAGAAATGGTCAAAAGTTTATACTCTACAAATCGATTTTAAATTAACTCCATTAACATGTAATGATACCATACATGCCGGTGAATTAATGCCATGAATTATTTAAGGAGTTTACCAGTAAAAGACAATTAACTAGACGTTCAAACGGCAGATTTGCAAGGTTGTTTATGTCGCAAAGCATTTCATAGAACTACACTGATTTTAATGCTGATTTAATACTCAATTTTATCGTAAATTGGAGTTGTTTACCAGTACAAAAAAAATAATGGTAAGAATAATAATTGTATATTTGTTATTATTTATACAGGCTAAATTTTTATTAAAGACTGTAGTTTTTAGACACGATTACCACAGGTTAACTAACAACGTACACACAAAAAACGTGATAATAGATGTCGTCAAAACTACATCCTTTCAGTTAATATGTGTTTTGGCAAGTTGCGCTTTGTTTAGCTAATTTGATACAATTCTAGTAAATATTCCTGCTGAAGCCACAATCAGTTAGCGAAATATAGAACAATTTTTAAATTAGTTTCTTTCAAGGCTATTGAAAAACCTGTCATTTTCTACTATTTTACGACATAAAGCTACCCGACTCATTGTATTTTTTAAATAAGTCAGAATTCTTATAATTTTCCTACCAAAGTCTGCTTCAATTATAGACCTTTTTTGCCGAATTATGTATATTTACTTAATTAATGCATGCACAAAGGTGTCCTTCGTCCTGTTTAGATAGATTTTCAAGGGATACGTGATAAGTAATTTTTATGCAGAAAAAAACTAAATAGATATACCACCCTTAACAGTAGAATGTAGAGTAAATATATATATATATATATATATATATATATATATATTAACTTAACCTGATATATCATCTGCGCACAATGTTTTTAAAAAAATATTCAAATTATATACAAATGCAAGGTTAGCAAATAAAATTAAAACATACGCAGTGATTTTTCTTGAATGAAATAATGACCGCCATCAAACTAAATTAACCACATCCATTTTAATTACACTATTGTGCAATTATAAATCTCTATTAATAATTAGGTATAATTGATGAGGGAAAAAAATACATCTTTATATGAAATTATTTCAATTAAAGTGCCCGTAATGATGAGCATTAAACCGTCGCATTATCATTTCTAATGTATGGCAATTTTTCTCGGTATATATTACATCCCTAATTAGTTACCGGCGGTCGTGTGCGCAGTGAAAACAAATAGTTGATTGAATGGAGTGCATAGAGGGAAACTGCATTCATGTTTTTAACAATGCAAGAAGTCGTCGGATTGAAATGGTTTAATTAAGAGGAAATATGCAGCATGCATCTATTAGATTTATCTTAATTAAATTGTCACTTATTTTTAGTGGTAAGGTGGAAATAATTAACGTAGAATGTGTTACAGCTACGGGAAGATTGAGAATATTGTGTCAGTCATTCATGGGATTATTATAACAAAAATATGTTTGTCCTTGACCTTAATACATAATTTATACAAATAATTTCTATTGATGTTGTGGCTCATGTAGAAATGAGCTTTTCAGTTTAGACACAGTAATTGACAGGGTTTATTTATTTTTCTCCTGATTTTTTTTGACTAATTACCTGATTAATATCTAAACTAATGCAACTCTCTCTAGACAGACCATTTAATATCATCTCGTTAATAACAATATATATATATATATATATATATATATATATATATATATATTGCAAGTAAGCTCCAGCAGGACTTTATCGTCTCTCTTTTCCAGTTCTACTATCTTTCCTACCTGAATATTTACTTTTAGCCTCAACGATTTCACAACTTCTCCTCCAATAACTGGCACAAAATAATTTATATTAGTTTCCTTCATGGAATGAATCAGTTAACAATGTCCACAATAAAAAATATTAAAAACAAGTGTCAAACTTTAGATATTAAATATTGTAACAAATTACTGATAAAGGTCGTTTTAGACAAGACAATTTCTTGACTCAAAAGTTAGTCAAGATGAGAGACAATCTAAATTGTCTCGTATCATACAGCAAATTATTTGAATAATTGAATTGGATGGTAGATCAAATGGAAAAATATAACGCGTCCTATTCGTCAAGGATAAATTGTATGAGAGGAAGATATATTAATTCATTTCTTGGACAACTTTTGAGCTAAGAAATTGTCTTGTCTGAAACGACCTTAAGTGAAAGTGGATGCAGATTATAAAGAGTAGTAATTTTGTTGGGGGTATTGTCGGATTTGTAGATGATTTTTTGGTTTTTGAAAATTCTATAACGAAGTTATAAAACTTCCATCAACTTTCCTGGAATATTTTTAATGTAGCTAGTAAAATCGCCTTTCCGATGGCCCATTGTTGTCCGCTCATTGTGTGTTATTATTTTATTTATTTATTTATTTAATCATATGCCATCTACCGTGAGGTGTAGGCGTTTTCACACCTTCTCCTCCATACCTGGCACAAAATAATTCATATTAGTTTCCTTAATTTTTAATCATTAGGCTTACTAATCAGTTAACAATGTCCTCAATAAAAACTATTAATAATCAGTTAACAATGTCTACAATAAAAAATATTAAAAACAAGTATCAAACTATAGTTATTAAATATTGCAACAAATTACTGATAAGTGAGAGTGGAGGCAGATTATGAAGAGTAGTAATTTTTTTGGGGGAGTATTGTGTGATTTGTAGATGATTTTTTGGTTTTTGAAAATTCTATAACGAAGTTATAAAACTTCCATCATCTTGCCCGGAATATTTTTAATGTAGCTAGTAAAATCGCTTTTCCGATGGCCCATTGTTGTCTTCTCGTTGTGTGTTATATTTTATTTATTTATTTAATCATATGCCTTCTACCATGAGGTGTAGGCGTTTTTCTTTTATCCTTCCCTGTGTGTTACATACAAAAGTATATTAATTTAACTACAATATTCTTCAAGACAAAGTCAGTTATGTTTCATAAACCAATAACGCCCGCACAAGTAAATTGATAATGTATATGATATTACGCATTTTTTTCTATTGCAGAAAATTGAAAACTAAATGTCATTAGAGTTGCGGTAATATGGCATTTATGGTAGAGGGCAGAGGTCACACGCGATCGGGCGGGCTTCAGTAAAGAAAGTCGTGCAAAAACGCAACATATAGTAAATAATCATTTTTAACTTGTAGACAAACACTACGATTGTCATTATTTTCCCCTTTGCTGTGATACAAGCTTCACATTTAAGTTTTAAACTCTACTTTAATAAAAAAACGATTCTACTTTAAGACATTAATAATAATAATAATGATTTTTATTTCCCTTAAATTCATAATTCTATACATATAAATACTATATCAACACATGTTTACAGTAACAACGAAAATAATAGAATAATAGAAAATAGAAATATGAGAAATAAGGCGCAGTTCCAGTCTAATATATACAATGCCTGCTCTTCCACTGAACCTTGACAATAACTATTACTAGATAAGACTAATTCTAACTAACTCATTGTATTTTGGCATGGAATACAATTTATTTAAATTAATTAAACATTTTTTTGTTGGCTCTGAAACTTATTTTGAATAAGAACACCTTAGCCTCTAGTTACTGTCTCTATCCATATTTTTATAGTTTTCATTAATAGTATTTCCATCTTTAAGACCTGCTGGTAGCATTTGCCACAACTGATTATTTCCTATAAGTATGAAGCAAACCAGTACAAATTTGGTTTTGGAGTTCTTTGTTATAAATCATTGATGAGAAGCTTCATCAATGATATATAGCTACTTATACATGTTAACTATTGTCTTTGAAAGTTATTTTATTAGATTTTATGACCGGCTACATTGAATTAACAATTTCAGCCCTGTATTTTTACATTTGAAAATATTTTCTTCTTTGTTATATCACTGGTGTTTGGGCAAAAGGGCTTAAGTCAGGAAATGTAAAGTTTACAAGCCATTTGTACCAATGGAAAAAGCAGAATGTTTTTGGTTAAAAAGACATAAAAACGTTATTTTCGTAAACATTACGACTTAAGCCCTTTTGCTCATACACTTATACATGTTTATTATTGTCTCTGAAATTTATTTTATTAGATTTAATGAACGGCTACATTGAATTAACCGTTTCAGCCCTGAATTTTCAAATTTAAAAATCCAGGGCTGAAAGGGTTAATTCAATGTAGCCGTTCATAAAATCTAATAAAATAAATTTCAGAGATAATAATTAACATGTTTAAGTAGCTATCCCCACAATTTTGTCGCCCATTAATTTATTTAGGGAATTTCTTATTATATCAATATCAATAGTCAGCACTATTTAGTTTAGGTTTTTTTTCAGGGGTATTTTATAATGGGTTATTTAGTTGCTCACTATTTCGACGTGTCACGGCATAACTAATACTATACGTATAGTAGTAATCATCTGCCTCAGTACAATTCATTAAAATTCAGTGCAAGTATTGTCTCTGTGCTAATTTTTCAGCGATACGCTCGTGGTCGCGCGTTGTTTCTTTTTATTTTCCTCGCACACTCAATACGGTCAGTCCGTTTGTTCATCTCCGGAACACCTGCACGCCGTCCGCAAAAACGGACGCGAACCCAGCGAGAAACTAAATTGGTCATTATCACTAATTAAGGGGATATGTACGTTTCACGGTGCATTAGCTTATCAGCAGGCCGTTTGTTAACAGCGCGGGGTATTAAACTGTCTCCGCCGCGAATAAACTATTACTTTATTAGGAGTGGTCGGCCATTTGCACAGACAAATCACGAAATTAGCACTAACAAGTGCGGTATAGGCGTGAATTGTTTATCTTACGTGTTGGAGTATCGGTGTAAAGGGAGAAATTATGATCTCCTGCGGAAATTGTTTGGCAGTATCGCAGTACTGTGCAAAGGAAATTTACATGTATCTTGATTAGTTAGCTATATGCAGGATATTTTAGAGCAGTGGTTCTTAACCTTTTTTTCGACATGGTTGAGTTTTATAAAATTTAGAAAAATTTGCGGCACACTAATAATAAGATATATTTAAAAAAATTATACTTGGTAAATTAGCATACTCACGTCAGAGTGCATCATGGTTGAGAATCGGTGTTATAGAGGATACGCAAGACCTATATTTTTGGTTTTATTTCCGCTATCGCTCTATAACATTTGTATATACAATTCTAAACATGTTACATTAGAAATAAAATAAAATAAAAATTCCTTGAACCTTTAATATTGGGTATTAGTCGGCCGTTGGCTCGTGCTGTAAACACATTCGCTCATTCGAAAAACTTGCCTTCCTGCTCTAATAATGTAAATTACAATTTTATGATGTGCAACTAACGTGAAAATCTCTAAAATACAAGTGCTTAATAAAACTCAATATAATTGTATATTTTGCAATGTTTCATATCAATAATATCCGTCTAGGCCAAGCAAACACCATATAAATTTTTCATGAATTCAAAATCTGTATACATACAATTATAATTAGCATTCAAGGTGATTCTCGGCATATAAAGCGGAGTAATTTACACATTCGCGGATCTAATCTAGTTTGATTGAGTATTTGAGCGGGACTATAGATCGCGGCCCCCATTTGCATACGCACCGCTTCTTTACGAGCCCCGCACAGGAATTGTAAATGAAGGAGTATTATGTACACATCCTGGTCAAGACCTTGGCGTACGCAGATTTTTCATGAATAACTAAGGGCACGTGGAGCTGAATGAATTGCGCTATTAATTCGCGCGAATTTTGAAGCACATCTTAATACATTTCACGCGCGTTCGGGACTTAATTAATGGTTTCCCATGGGGGGCGCAAAAAGGTCTCCAGCAAGTACGTGTTCCATTTTCTAAGTGCAGTGCAAGCGAGCTGCGTTGTCTGTGTGCAAGTCCATATTTGCGGTTCTTAATGACAAAGCTATCAATAATACATGCTGCGTGTTCGATTGCTACGAGCAGTGTTATGTTTATAAGATATGAATGCCATGGAGCGTTTATGTAGACACAAAAAAAGTTACAGTTCCACTTTTATGCGAGCCATTGCGATTGTTTGATTCTGTATTACAACGCTTCAAGTGGGGAGTTTTTGTATATATACTTATAAATAAATTATATTATACTTACAACTCCATGGTAAAGTCATAAAGCTATATAACTAGCTTAACTGGTATTTCTAATTCATTTCCGTTTTTGAGTGTATAAAAAGATATAAAGTTAAATTAGAACACAATAGCCTGGGGTACGATTTTTGACTGATCGCTATTACCATGCGCTATAATGCGTGCATATTTCATAGCGCGGAATTAATAAAATGAACACAAACATTAATGTCAAAACATAACTACTGTCGAGCTTTCAGTTCTGTCAAAGATAGGCAGAACCTTTCGCAAAGCGAGAGGTCTCAAATCGGTACCATTTGCAATAATAGCGCACGTCTCTCGACCGCTATATTCATAGCGATTGCTCAAAAATACACCCCCTGGCCGTTTGGTTACTACTTGTGACTAGTAGTGACAAATGCTAACGCCACGTTATAGTATAAGTATGAGCATGACAGCAGCATGTGTCACTAGTCACTAATAGTAGCCACTACTAATCACTAATAGTAGCCACTACTAGTCACTAATAGTAGCCACTACTAGTCACGAATAGTAGCCACTACTAGTCACTAATAGAAGCCATTACTAGTCACTAATAGTAGCCACTACTAGTCACTATTAGTAGCTACTACTAGTCACTAATAGTAGCCAAATGGACAGGGAATAAATCACTGGTGTTTGGGCAAAAGGGCTTACGCCAGGAAATGTAAGTTTGAAAGAGTAAACAAATACATTTCAGGGCACTACTGTTAATGATCAATGGGATCACTCCCAAGAAATAAAAAAATGTATTCAAAAAGTTGGAGCTCTGTTCAACAAAATGAAGACAAACAACAGCCGTAGTTAGAGTAAACAGGAAAACACAGAAGTAAATATTCTACGAGGAGGACGTTTGTACCAATGGAAAGAGCAGCTTTTTTTTAATTACAAATACATTAAAACCTTATTTTTATAAACATGATGACTTAAGCCCTTTTGCCCAAACACCAGTGAAATAATATATTAATAAAAACGTAGAGAAATGGCTAGGTAAGGACAGCATAGGTCTTGTAAATGACTTAATGAATTAGAGAATAGCTTCAAAAAATAGAGATGAATGGAAAAAAATCGTAGAAGTGGACAAAGCCCAAAAAGAGTTGTAGAGCCGAAGGAAGAAAAAAATGGACTCTTTTCACAGTTCAAAGCGTAAACTGACACGGAAATATTTCCACAGTTACCTTCTAAATAGCTTTTGGCAAGTGTAAAACACGCTTTAAAAAATTAATAAAATTCTTAATTAACCAATTCACATACATCTAACTTATTTTCACAGTAAAAAATTGTTAGAATTATTAATAAACTAATATTCTGAATTTTTATCACTTTTATAATTGATCATGTGTCGGGTGTGTCTTTTGTTTTAAGATAAAAATGTATTTTTATTTAAGATTTTTCATTTGGTTTAAAATTGTCTATACAACAGCCAAACTTTCATCTGGACTGGACAATTTTTATCTTATATTTTTTGGCCTTACCACGAAAATGGTGCACGTTTTATAACAATATTTTTTCGGAATTTTTGTTGGAATTAAAATACCTACAAAATGGAATAAAGCACAATTTTCCATCATGAAATAAAGTTCGAAAAATTTGCCAAGGCCTGTAGCTTTACCGGTTCCATTTGCAACAATCTCGATCATTTTTTCCGCTATCTAGACTATATTTCCAATCAAACGATATACTAACAAATCTTCTGAATAATTTGTTGGTTTATATTTGCATAAAATGGACAGTTTCCTTTTTTCAGCCCACAAAAAATGAGAATATTGGTTAATTAATAATTCTAAAAATTATCTGTAAATACTGTGTATTATAAATTAGATCAATTATTTCATTTCACTTCCCTACAAAAGAAAAGTTAATTACTCGTCTCAGGAAACACAGTTTAAACGTTTTACTCCCATCTCTGAACTTAAATACGCAGTGCACTCGGTTGGCAGCTAATTAAAATCCCCTATTCGGCAATTATTCAGTCATCTTGTTTTATAATTAATCCTCTTTCGTATCACCGACACCGGCGGAAATCCACCTGTTGCTTACTGGTTCATGTGGCTAATTTTAATGCGATAATTGCGGCCGACTAATTCCATACCATTACATTAATGTTTGCTTAATTTCGGACAACTCTTCAACAGCAGCAATTAAATGGAAATTGGGATGGGATATTGCGAATGTTTTAATTAATGGTAGTTATATATTATTAAACGTACCTAGGAATGTTTAACAAAAGAAAAATTATAATAGTTTTGTAATATTAAAGGAAACTATTTTCTTGTGTTGTTACTAAATGTTGTTTTAGACAAGACAATTTCTTAGCTCAAAAGTTGTTCAAGCAATAAATTCATATATCCTCCTTCCATGCAATTTGTCCTTGACATATAGAACGCGTTATATTTTTCCATTCGATATACCATCAATTCAATATTTCAAATAATTTGCTGTATGATGCAAGATAATTTAGATTGTCTCGCATCTTGACTAACTTTTGACTCAAGAAATTGTCTTGTATAAAACGACCTTAAGTTAATTTAATTATGAAAAAATATTTAAGAATATAAAGAATATACCTTATTATAGGATTTCACACATTTTAAAAGCTTTAAATACCTAGACGCTAGGCCTCCCAATTGGTCTAAATACTTCTTAGATTTTTGTCAAGGTTTACGTAAAATGCCTTCCATACAAGCGTGCAGGGTAATATGCGCCTATACGCCTATTAGGGTGAGAAAGTGTTTGTCGTTGAACGGGTATCTTGGGTCGCTCAGAGATGTTTCGGATATGTCCGAGTTTGTCCACGATATGTTTTTTATTGCAAAACTCTGTACAGTGCCTGGAGTGACTCAGTTAGAGTCCCAGCTGCTCTGGCCCTTTGTATTCGTCTTCTGGTCATATTGGTCTCCGTGTCACAACTTCCTGGTGCCACCACTACACCCTTTTCCGTCTTTCTACTGTCATTTTTTTTAATCCTGATCACATACCTCTTGTGCCCTTCAGTTTAATTCTTCAGCCATATGGTCTGGACTTGCTAGCTGTATGTCGCCCATGTCTTGCAGGGTATTCTGTAGTAATTCTTAGTCTATTGCTTCCTATATCCGCTTTTTAATTCGGGGTGGCCGCTTATTTCGCTGAATGTAGAAGGAGAAAGTGCGATGAACACTTGAAAAATTCAATGCCATTTATTCTGAACTTACTAATTCATGAAAATAAATATTTGATTACCTCATTTTGGGGCCAAGACGTTAAAGTCGGTCAAGTGAAAATTAGCTGCAGTGGGATTTTTCCCCTTCGTTCATGAATTAAGTATCTTTTTGTAAAAGGGCAGATATAAATGACTAGAATTAATAAAACGGAATATATCACATGATGTAGCATTAGAAGTCTGTATAATGAAACCTCTTGTATATTAATAACATTCTAACACTAATAATCACAGAAGTGCGCACGTCGATTATCTATCATGTTTGAATGCCGGTAATTGCACTTTACCGGCACAGGTGTAGCCGGCGATAAATTATCCCCGACGTGTCCTTACGGAACGGACAAACACATCCTGTTCGGCGCGTAATTTACGCCGGTGCCAACGACGAGTGGGCCGGCAAGAATCGGGATGTCTTCCCCGGCGGCGGCGGCGGCCTGACGTCGTAACTCATCCGCGCTGCCGGACGAGGCGTCCCCCGGGGAATTTAAATGCTAAATAGATGCTGCCATTTTGAAGAATTGGATGTATTATGAACGTTTTAACGGGTTTTTATTAAGTACTCGCCATGGGGGTTTATTCATATTTCTTATTGGTATTATCTTAACATGTTTGTGTTTCCTGTCACTTTATAATGGTAATAATTAGTAATCAAATTACATATTACCTACTGATCTATATCGTTAATAAAATATAAATAATATAAATACCAATATGCTATACTAATAAAGTGTTATAACACTACTCAACACTCAACTGTTTTTTTTTTCAAACAGGGCAATTGTTCGGTTATAATCAAAAATACTTAAATTAAGTCTATCAGATCTTGTTTTGAGATAAGCTATATTGGTCAACACATAATCAATTTATATCTTAAAATTACATATAAATAATAATAAAACAATATTTGGCATCAACATAAAGCTTTGTTTGTTTATTTTGGGTTATTAATAACATCTTAATACGGGATACTTCCCGACATAGAAGTTTCGATAAAAAATGTAATAAATTGTATTCTTGAAATTACATATTTAATGATATGAATTATATTTGGTTTCTTTAGTTTAAAAATGAAGCAATGCTCTTTTATGTTCATCTAATATGTCGTTTAAACAATAAGTGTCGAGTTGTTTAATTAAATTTTTAAACAAATCGTACAAGTAAACTGCAATTATAGACTATATATTGATTGACATTATAACTGTTTCGCTAATAAATAACATTAAAACGCTCCCTAAAGCTAAAGACAATATACAAATCTCTTTATAACAATGGACATGATTTACGTCCAACCGAACATAATAAAGTCGGCCGAATTACATAGTATTAAGTTCCATTACCACAGCTGCGGCAGTTCGCGGACCGAATCCGAAACGGAATACGTAACATTATTAAACCAAACAAGATTAGCATCGATAAATCATTACATAATAATAGCGGACTGTAAAATAGCTCCGAACTAGAATTATTGGAGATTGCAGACGCACACAAGTCAAGCCATATGTCGATAGTAATTCCCCATAATCAAGCCCATGCATGTTCCCGTGGGTCGTATTTCGACCAATTTCCGCGGCCAACGCGAACACTTGTTTATCGTCCGCGGAATGAATGCGTTTCGATTATTTTTCACATTATTTATTGTCTATTAGCGGGCTTAATTTGCGACCGGACGGCGCACGCAACTGTAAAACCGGTAGCTGGGAGAGATTTTTTTTCTTCTACAGCGGTGCGCTTTCTGGAAAAATTGTCGCGTTGCGGAAACGCGCATAAATATTGCAGCTTGTAATTATTTAAATAATCGTAATTATCTGCGAGCATTGTAATTTGTTTGCGCGCCGCAATTTACTTATCACGTTGTGCAAGACTTTTGATATGTTATAGTTGCGATAATAGGCTGCAATCTAACTAGTGGGAACGTTGCAAAATAATCAAGGAAAGTTAATTCATACAATTTTCTGAAAATAATTGTGGATAGCTGGAGCAATAATCAGTTTAACAAACATTAGACTCTTCTACTTACAACAAATAAACAAATCAAACATTTCAGAAATATGTATAAAGCTCCGAGTCGTCGAGTGAGCTAATCTAGAGATTCAAAGAGTCACAAGTTGGATTTTAAAGGGAAATCATTTATTAATATTATAATTCATTTTACAATATAATAAAACTATATTTCATTTTGGATTTTTAGAGCCGCTGTCCGTCTCGGACTAAGCATTAGGGAGCGTGAGTACAAACCGCATTTTGCCGAATTTTCACCCTTACCGGTTTTCAGAGTTCTGTGTAGAATTATTCAGTTTAGTGGGAGTAAAACCTTCGATATATATATATATATATATATATATATATATATATATATATATATATATATATATATATATATATATATTTATATTATTGTATTTATTAGTTAATTATGTATAAGTTATTATTGGGAAACAGCGAGGGCAGTAAAACTCCTTTTATAATATATATATTTTATAATTATAAGCCCTTTGTATTATTGTAGATTATACTGATGATGCTCGAAATTAAACGAGCGAAATATATTGATATATTATAAAAGGAGTTTCACTGCCCTCGCAGTTCCCAATAATAACTTATACATAATTAACGAATAAATACAATAATATATATATATATATATATATATATATATATATATATATATATATTTATATATATATATATATATATATATATATATATATCGAAGATTTTACTCCCACTCTTATTATATTTTACCATAAACAGACCTTTAAATTATTTAGTTTTATTCCTTTTGTATTTACAGTCTGTACAAGTCACATTAAGTAAAATCTATGATTCTATGCTAACGAAGATTGCTGAAAATATGACACTTTTTCGACGACTTGTTATTCGTAAAAGAAAAACGATGTTTACCATTATAAATTCGATTTATGTGTTATATTATGACTATATGTAGTTCCTTTGTTATTATTAACACTAGAACGCCTTGTGTCCATATAAAATAATTCCCATGTAGATCAAATATAGATAATTTATAAAATATCGGTGGAGATATTGGGCAATGGACAGCCTCAAATCATCAATAGACAGACGTTCGTAATACCATATTGTTAGCATTTTATTCTAAACATTCGCTCTTATCTGATCTAAGCCCCATATATACCGATCTGTCTAAGAAAAAGAAACCAGATATGACAAATGGTGCATTGCGTTCGATAAACATGTATTAAGGTTGTAAATAATAAATTATTTATGTCCAGTGCGTAACGATGTAGATAAGATCAGTTTGGTGAACGACCTGAATTAGATCGTGCGAAAATATTATTGTTTATACTGAGAATTCAATTTTTTACATACGCTAAAGAATGCTCTGGTACTATAAAAAGTACCAAAATGTAAAAGTCGCCGTTGCAAGGCGAGTAAAGGTACTTTTATTTGCTTTTTTTACGCACTCCCGGGGCTACTCACCCGGTAGTGTAGAATTCACCTTGTACATTCAGTACAAGGCATACCTACTAAACCGTAAACTATTTTTCTACCGCCTAGCGCGGAACCAATTGCTCATTTAAGCTTTCAGGTGCAAGTGATTAGGTTGAAATTGCGCTTGGAAGATACAGGTTTCTAATGCCCGTATTCACCAACATCCTATACAATTTATAGGTCCCATAAGCAATTGTATGGATAAATTTAAAATGACATTGTGACAGAATATGCCAAAACAAAATGAAAAGCCTTGAATAGTGCTTGTGATTAGAGATTTGATGACACCTTTTGTTTTCCAATAAAGCAAATCTAAAGTAACTACATTCCCTAGATAATTTATTTATTGTTGCTATAGCAACGAATACTTATGGGTTAAATAGCTATTAAGGCACCTTACACGATCAATAATACTGTCAATATTTTAGAATAATGACAGTATTACTTAACGATAACATGTAGAAAATATTCATTATTCTAAAATAGTGCCAGTATTACTCATTGTGTAAGGTATAATGATGGAATGATGGAAGAGAATACTGATGTTTATCCGGATAATTGATTACTTGATAAATATAAAAGGAGGATTGAAGTAAATACTGACAGTACTAGGACTGACTCTATTATTGATCGTGTAAGGTGTTATTGATAGATTTATAGAACGTTGGTGAATACAGGGGTTAAGTTGAAATTTCTTTAAGATGTTCGAAATTGTTTTTTGATGGTAATTGTCCGCTTCCAATGCAAATTGCAACCAACGACTTAGCGAACAACGGTTTGAAAATCTGAATAGAGCCGCTCAATTACCATAAAATAACATAAACAAACTAATCAAATTTAAAATGTAGCCATCATCGCTGAAAAAACTAAAAAAGAGGTAATACATGTATTTTTCTACATTGTAAGAAAATTCTATATAGAAAATAACTATTATGCAAACCTGATATAACTAGATTATAGATTAGATTAAGAACGTGTGGCCTTTCAGGACCTACACTACTGTATAGAGCTTTTGTAGCCCCCGACGTGTCTTACAGAACTTCTATGAGCTTTGGTCTGGCTAGCAGACTGCAAAGCCTCCTTCATATATATTAGATGAAAAAACCGACATATGGTCGTGGTTTTCCGTTCCCGAGTTTTGTTTTACCACACTGTACATAGCGCCTGGCAGAGGCATAGTAGTATATGCACAGCGAAGCATATCCTATCCCACTGCCACTCTTCCTTTTCCTGGGTAGAACCTACTAAGGGATTCTTCTGGCGGACATAACCATGCGATGCGCTTGTTAAACCTGCAGTGAACTGTATCACTCTAACATTTTCTTGTCTTAGGTTAGCAAGTCTTTTGTAAATTTAGTGCTTCGACCTATTATGAATTATTTTGCACGTCTCTGTTCTGCCTCAATTGTCGTCCATCAGTCGTGAGACTTTATGGCTATCAATATTTCGATAAATGTCTGTGTGACTGATTTACAAACACTGCATTAAAGCTCCGGGCCGATTAAGGGTTTTGATTGCGCCTTCCCGGGCGAGTTCATCTGCCCTGGTACTGCCTCGGAAGCCACTGTGCCTTGACAAAATAAACTGACTTTAACGAGGGTGTTAGGGTCAGTTTATTTTGTCTACCTACCTCGCCGAAGCTCTGCTGACAGTCCCGTAGTAGCTGGGAGGTAACCTCTATGTCCCTTGTACTGTGTTCTACAGCCACCATTTCTGCGTGTGGTGAGCTTGCCCAGACTTATTTAAATATGTGTCTTCGGGTTGACGCTCAAGTTATCAGCTCCTTTTCCTTCAGTTGTTTTTAAGCCGTCTGCGAGCCAGAAGAATGTTGATTTGATAGGTCTGACGAGGGCTCTCTTTCTTATTTTTTATTACGACCTTGTATTCCTTATATTTTTTTCCTGTGAGGTGGAATTTTCGAAAGATACCCATGTCTCCGTTGCCACCACTAGGTGGTAGACATGTCTACTGCCATATTCTCTCCACGTTATGCTGGGGCACCTACCGGATGAAACAAAACTCACGTCCTATCACTGCGGGCTTGACTGACTTAAAGGCACTTCTAAGCCCGCAGCACCGTAACTGTCTAGTCCCGTTGGTCACTGTCTGGTCTCACTCCTGCAGATCGTCCGTGAATTTGTGCCTCATAATCTTTGAGACGAAGTTGGTCACAGCCTCCCAGTGCTCGGGTAGGTCGAGCATGAGGCGAGTAGCTTCCGATTCTGGTGTTGCCTCGATTTCGTTGGTCCTATGTTCGCCTCTTCGACCAATTGTCTGACTACCATTGTCGGGCCTACTCTACCTGGAACCCTACTGCTGATCGTCGAGACCTTCAGCAACATCGATGGCCACAGTGAAGCGGGTCACGATCAGCCTTTCCATGACTTTTGCATGCTCATCAAGAAGGTAGAAGGATGTGTAGGCATCCGACTCGCTCAACGGTTTTCCCGGCTGCGGAATAATGGGCCATTCACAATAAGCGCGGTAGGGGTAGCGTAGTGGTAAGCGAAATTGCACACATGTATAAAAATACGGGCGCTTACATCAGCGCAGTAAAACTATGACAGAACATGTGTAATTATCTCTACCATAATTATTGCATAGCATTACTGCCCAATTCTGAACGTCTGCATTTTTATAGCCATGCAAAATATTGCTTACCGCTACGCTACCACTACCGCGGTTATTGTGAATGGCCCATTAGGACGAAGCGGGCAGATTTTAAACGCTTCAGCTCAAGCATCTGTTGACGATGTCTATGAGTGTCTTCGTAATTTCAGGGGCCGCTGTTTTAATCGCCTCATTGGGGAGTCCATCAGGTGTAGTTTGCAAGTGCTGTTTGTACCTCTTTCCAGTCTTATTATGGGTCTCTTCGTCCATCCTCTCCTCTTGGGGTTCGTCGTCTTGTCCTGAGGGAATTAGGGCTGTTAATACTACTCCCACACATCCAGACATAGAGGCATCCGGTCCAGGCGCCGATCGTCTTCATGACTAATTTGTATGGTAGCCCAGGGATCGTCGTCGACCTCCCTACGCCAGCATTCTCCCTGACTCTTCTCCATCGCCCGCCTGAACGCCATCAGGTATCAATCCTGGAGGTGTTCGGTCTCCGCCCCAGCCGCCCATGCGTTGGACTATCCTTACCTAATTTGTATTTAGTTGTCATGCTGTCTAGGGTCTGCCCTCAGCTCGTTATTTTTGCTTGATTATTGGAGTTTGACCTAAGTGTAATCTGTAGCTTACAGATCCTGCCTTTTTTTCAATGAGGATGTGTAATGGTGGTAGGTCCCGCAGGACTTCCATTGCGGGTGTTGTTTTCATGGTTCCTGTTGTTCCTCAGGCAGGAAGCCATTGGGTGCTGCTCAGCAGCAAGGTGCCTTTGGCTTGATTAGTCATGTGCCACCGTATTACTGACTCTTCTAATATCATGGGTCTTACTATCCTGGTGCATAGCCATAGGAATATTTTGGTCACCATACTACTGACTCTTCTAACATCATGGGTCTTAGTCCCTGGTGTATAGCCATAGAAATTTACAGGTTCACATCCCAGTTTTTCCCGCACATTCTACTGTTTCTACATCGGGTTAATGTAGCATTCTATGTGTTTTTGCTTATGTGTGAAATCCATGTAAATTGTAGGTCAAAGTCGACTCCTAGCCTCTGATGCAAATAAAATTTTTACACCTTTAGGTCTGTGTAGTTGACTGTCGTAGGTTTTAGTTCGTATATGAATAAGCCTCCATCTTCACATTATTTGTCCACTATATTCAGCGCTTTGATTATTCCCGAATTTTTCTATCACGACAATTGCAACGTTGTATGTATCCTAGACAGTGAATACTTTCTGAGGATAACTTCTCCAGGAGATCGTAAACTACGACTGCCCTAGGTAGCGGTGATAGTACAGCGCTCTGCAGGCACCCTCTTCTACTTCCCGCCTTTATGGTAGCTCGACGAGTGTGGATATTATGATGTTATTCTCTAGGTTGTGGTATGCCTTTCTTCCGTAGTGCCTTGACCATTGCGTGTGTTGCGGCATTGATGAATTCCCCTTCAGTGTTAAGGTATGTGGCCGTGGCCATCATCCAGTGTCTTTATCTATAGCCTATTTAGGTCATCAAGCGCCAAGTCGGTTGATTTTCCCGACTGATACGCGTATTGTCGATTACTTGGGGGGTTAGTTCTCAGGATACGATCCCTTATGTATCTGTCTATCAGTCTTTCTAGCCTTTTTGGCTGATGGGTCTATATGACTTGGACGTGTTGTCATTCGTTCTTCCCACCCTTGGTAAGACAATGACTTTCGAATTCCGCCACCCATCAGGTATGTAATTCCGGGCTATGCTAGCTCTGAATATTTTGCAAAGGCGAGGGACGTGAATTTTCTATCCTTTCTGTGGTAGGACTGGATATATCCCATCCACTCTCGGCGATTTAAACGGCCTGAATTTATTTATAGCCCACCTTATTTTATGTGTTTTTGCCATTTCTGCTGCGAGTTTCGAATCATCTGCAGTTGGTCTTGTGGGCCTTCCTCTAGGGGTTTGGTTACCCGCGATATTGATATAGCTAGCAGTCCTCAGAATCAAATGCCAATAACTAGAAATTCGTTTATTTTTTATTATTTATTGAATAATAATAATAGTAATAATACAATATAAATTAAATAAAATCAATAAAAAAAAGTAATTCTCTCTGTAGGAACTCGGAGGATGCCCCCCCAGGTATCGAGAGATGCCTTTGTTCGTGGTATGGTGGTAGTTGGTCTTTTCGTTTTTGAGCTCTATCACTATCCTAAAATAGACACGCTCATTTGGAGACAATTTTGAGGTGATTTAGGAAAATATATGTATGAATTCACCCCTTAGCACTCTACATATCTAGATTTCGATATTATTAGATCTCTTCATTCCAGATCAGCTATTGAGGATGATTTGAAAAAATTCCGAGTGGTTTATATATACACTAATGCAACGTTCTCTCTAGAAAATAAGGTTTATATGGGTGTGCATTTGTAATTAAAATGGTTCATGTCAGATAGCGATAAACTTTCTTCTATGGAGAGAAAGTTGCATTACTTCATAATATTGGGTTTTAGAAAATTGGGTTCATATATTTATAACAAAATATCCAATGAGGCATTTTTTTGTTGCGATTTTCTATATATTGGGTTGCTACTTTAAGAGATTTGAGTATAAAAGAGAGGGTTATCTTTTATACTCAAATCTCTTAAAGTAGTAACCCAATATATAGAAAATCGCAAGAAAAAAAATGCCTCATTGGATATTTTATTATAAACATGCTAGAACAGTTTTTTTTTATTTTCTCATTTGGAAACTCAACATTTAAAACAATGTATTTTGCAGAGTAAACTAGCAAATCCAGTTCGGTTTCCGAAAACAAGTAGCTAATATAGGCAACTACTTAAAAATGAAATAAGATTGAAATGTGTTTGCGTTTAGAAGAGACAGTTTGCCATTTGAAATTATGATTGAGTTTCACGAAATCGGTTTATGGTAGATAGTAATTTTCAATTCAAATATCGCATAATTAATTATAGTTCCAACCACAAACAAGCAAATATACATACATAGATACAAACCACAAAATAAATTAATTATATATTTGTATAGATGGAAAAGTATTTTTGTGGATTAAAATTAGGTTAAATAAACAAGGCAACGCTTGTTTAAAAATCAGGGTTATGAATAGAATTATCTACATAATATCTCCACAGTAATTGAACAGTTTTCATATTAAATATAATTTGTATAAAAATATGGATTTAATGCAACAAATAACACAGTGTAGAACAAATAATCTTCAGTTATCACATGCTCAAGCCGCAGCCGATCCATCACAAATTCCTCGTTCCCATTTTTATCGTACCCAATTTATAGAGGTCGGTATGATTGTTGCGCGTTGGCAGTACCAATTGGCGGGCAATTGAATAATCCAGAAAACTCGCGCTGGGCACGACCACCGTAATTTGTAGCTAGCATATTTCAGCGCTTGCGGAAATGCCGCAATAAACTCATATTATATAACAACTCCGGCGCGTAAAATCACTTAAATAATCCACATGAACCTACAAAAAAATGATCGGGCTCCAGCCATTCATCAAGCTGCACACAATTTCCATAAATATCTCACATAGTTTCGTGGCCTATGCCTCGTGCTGCAACACCCACACATGGCTGGAAAAACCGCGCGCGCCTTTAATCATTTATGACAGCAGATCGCCGATAACTTCCACGACAATGGGGGGCAGGAAGAATTTATACCGCCACGTCGAAATACTAAGCCAGAGCAATTCTTTTCTGAAGTGATTAATTTTTTCGGATGCACGGCGTTATGGTTATTAATTTCGTGATGATAGTACCGCTCCGGTTAAGCGAATCGGTATTGTAATCGCTTATCACCGGAGTTAATGGTTCAACGGCGGTAACGGTGTAAAAATTTGTGTGTTAAATGAACCGAACGCGAAGTGACACTGTCCGTTTAGTTGATAGAAATCTTAGTTTTCTGAAGATATTGTTTAGCAATATATTTCCTGCTGCTACATATGTAGTTACGCACCCAAAGACTTTTTCAGGACGTATTTCTTGGCTAACCAATGCGCGACAGTAGGAGCGGCTGGTATAGTATAATAAATAAAACTATCGGGAATAACGCTAAATAACGTCGTAAATAGTGGCACATATAACATACGCACACAACCAGTTGCGTAATAAACTACGCGGATGGTAATAAAGTTATCTTCTTTCAATGCAAAAGTGAGCCAGTTCACGTGGGCGGCCGCAGTAATTTAGAATTTCTGCGGTCATTAGCGCGTCGAGCTAGTTACTTTTAGTGCTAATAACATGCCTTATCGTAAATTTTGGCTTATACGGAGCGGATTATCGCAGAGTCGATTTCCCCATTGCGTTGCAGAGAAAAAGCGAGAGAAATCCCATCGATTTCAGATAAACCACATTTGGTGCGAGTAAAAACAGCCACAAAGCGCTTCTCATTAATAAACGCGCGCTGAAAGCTTGATTAAAGTCGATGCGCGATGCCGGTTTTATCTACATTGTATCAAACAATAATTTCAGTACAAACGATTAATTATGGCCGCGCATATAAATCAATGCTTGATAGCATAAAGGCCGGCTATGAACACGCACTAACACTACTCGTTACATTTTTTTATGGCGATCCTCCTTGAATCGTATTCATGGCATGCGATTCCGTATAATATTATCGGGGGGCCGCAGGCGATGGCTTTAACGTGTCAATTAAATGTAAGATTGCTCTGCACTAGTTCACCTGCAGACCTAAAAATTACACACACCTACACTGCGGGAAAATAAAATAATGGTTTATGGATTTATGCTAAAATAAAACTATATATAAGGAATAATATAACGAACTACTTTTATAGGGATAATTTTCTATTTCTATCATGATCTGAAGATAGATTAATCAGGCTAACTAAAAATATATTACATTGTATTAGGTATTTTATGAAGGTACTCCTTCATAAGAGACCAAATCTTACAGACAGCTTACTGAATAAACCTAAAAATTATAATTTTTGTTTCGATCAATTTTAAATTGTACTTGAATTCTATCTCAATCAATATTTTAATTGTTAATTGATGTGGTGTCGTCAGATGGTGTTAAACTTTCTCCATAGAGAAAATGTTGTATCATTTTGTATATAATCACTCGAGATATTGTGTGAATTCATCCTCACTAGCTGAGCTATACTGATGAGATCTAACAAGATCGAAATCTAGATGTGTAAATTGCTAAGAGTTGGATTCACACTTATATATTTTATCAACATTTCTCCAAGATTTTTTCAAATATTCAACTTCGAAAATTATGGTCGTCGTTTTCAATTGATATCAGGGCCGCGGTCTACGGCCGTCCATTATTTGGCCGACCAACATGCATAGCCCTTGTTTGTCCCCCTCTAGGACTGCCGTTGACTAAAATAAAAACAGCTATCCTACGGGAAAATAAAATTATTCAGTATTATTTATTTTTACAAATTTGCTAATTACAAATGAAGAAAAATAAACAAACAGCTATCCTACGGGAAAAAATTATTCAGTATTATATATTTTTTCAAATTTGTGAATTACAAACAAAAATAATACACAAACAGCTACCCTGCGGCAAAATTAAATTATTCAGTATTATTAATTTTTAAAACCTTTCTAGATTAATAACTGTTAGTTTCTTAATGCAACACATTTCTTTCAATTAACTACTTTTCCCGAGGGCCATTTTCCAATATCCGACGTCCACTTATAATACGTTGCATTTAATTGTCGCAATTCATTATTGTTGCGACCATACTCTCGCACCTGCTCCGTGATTCATGCGATAACCCACATCCATAATAACCATAATTACATAACGCCATTACACCGGATCATGCCCAGTCAGTCCGCGCGATAATTCCCCATTGTGGCCACGACGGTTTTCGATTAGAAAAAAGACGCCACCTCGAATTAAAACCATCCGTCAGACTAATGAGGCGGTAATTCAAAAGTGCAGCACGGGCAACCAGAGCATGAATTTATAATTTGTGCTGTACCGCGTGAAATGTTTACAGATGGGAACTGCAGAAGGCGGATGCGTCTTTTGTACGGTCGATCGTTTACAATGATGAATTAGCAATTAAAAACGGCGGGGTGTCTAATATTGTGAAGGCGAAGCGCGCGCGTACGGTTGATAAGTATGAAATGCTTTTGGAATCGTTATGGCGTTGGCCTATATTTTCCTTGCAAAAGGTCACAACTACAAGATTTAATATAGAAGAATGTAACATATTCTTTTTCTATTTAAAGCAGTGTTCGTAGTAACACACTGGGGTGCCGCGGTCATTAGTTGGTGTACCGCGGAAAAACGTTAAGTTTTGTAAAGATAATGCACCTAATTTTCTATACTACTTTTTAAGTTTTTACAAAAAGCCCAACAAGTCGATCGCGAAGCTAATTTTGGTCAATCCCTCTCAATGTTTTCACTTAGAAACCGATTACTGGCTACTTGATAAATAGAGCACTAATAACAATAAGGCGTTGGCGACACATTTTAGAATAGTCGAACTTATGTACACAAAAATTAGCCACCTCCGCCCTATAGAATATCATAATTTGCGACAAATTATATTTGTGATTACACGTTTTAACTCAATCAAATTGTATAAAAATAGTCTAAATATGCCCTAAAAGAAGTAAAAGCTAAATACAATTACGTTAATAGACATGACCAATATGTATCTAGTTTTTTACTTACCGAATAAAGCTGCTCTGTATAAGGAACACATTATTGCTAAATAACTTTAGTAAAAACTGAATATGAAGAATACCTACCACATAGCGTTAAAAATTATAACTTATTGTATTAGGTAAGTAAGTAATTGAATCCTGTGTTGATTATAATTTAGGTTTTTGTAGTCCTAATTGCAGCTATAATTGTGTAAAATGATTCGCATCATAATTTTATTATATTACACGACGATTACGCTGTGGGAAATGAAGTTAAACATAATTTAATAATGGACACAGTTAATTATCGAATTTTCATGGGTAAAAAAACCTGTCGCGTCAATCAGACGTCTCATAAATCTCCACGCGCGCGTTCTCCTCACGATAAGCATTATGTTGGAGAAGTTATGGTAAAACACACTATGTGTTCACTTATTTGATAGCGTGACTGCGAGTTAGCGGTGCTAAGAGGACAGCGACAGCTGATAATTATGATATGCTAATTTTAGACCCTACAATATGTGCCGCGAACATTCCAAAAACAACGGTATGCTTCATACTTCATTACGTTCGATGGCTTAATTAATGGAATAAAAAAGGTAATCTACAAGTTTTAGAATGTAAATATTAATCGAGTCGAGATTTTTTATAATTTATATTATATATACAATCTGAACTCACAGCTGAAAACATATTAAAATCTAGAAGAGTAAAATTATATAACTAACCCCCTAGGAAGAAAGTTAAAGCCATCTGGCGGTACTACATCAATTAGCAATGCACACCCATATGGTAATAACGTAATAGTGCTTGAGATATCAGCACAAGGCCAATCTTATAAAACATATCTAAGTGTGAATCCACCCCTTATCAATCTACATATCTAGATTTCGATCTTATTAGATCTCATCAGTGTAGCTCAGATAGTGAAGATTACTTCTTTGTGGTGGCCTTGGTGGCGGCCTTCTTGATCGACGCTCTACCTCCGTTCGCCTTTTTGTCCTTTATGATCAATTCCTTATCTATCTACATATCTAGATGTTGATCTTTTTAGATCTCATCAGTGTAGCCCAGCTCGTGAAGATTACTTCTTTGTGGTGGCCTTGGTGGCGACCTTCTTGATCGGCGCTTTACCTCCGATCGCCTTTTTGTCCTTTATGATCAATTCCTTATCTATCTACATATCTAGATTTTGATCTTATTAGCTCTCATCAGTGTAGCTCAGCTACTGAAGATTACTTCTTTGTGGTGGCCTTGGTGGCGGCCTTCTTGATCGGCGCTTACTTCCGGTCGCGTTCTTGTCCCTTAGGATCAATTCCAGCAATTTCGGGCTGAAATATGGCAGACTTGATAACTGCATTGCTAGTAAACAGGATGATTCCTCGCTTTTTAGCGAAAGATTAATTTTTCTGCGGTTGTCTCTTGTTTCTTCGCATTCACTACTAACTTGGCAACTCGGTGTTGTATGTTTGCTCTATCTTTGCCATTATTTTCGTAGTGTATGCCCAAATATTTATAGTTCTTTACCTTAACTTTATAGAAAACCTCTGATGATGTGTGAAATGAGATTCGCGAAAACGGGGTACTTTTCAACCACTTTCACGCCACCCTGGCATATGGGTCTCTTTCTCTGCCTGTAGTGCTGGCAACTGGCTCTACAGGTGGACCTACAGTTTAGCGTGGATTCCGAACCACTGGAGTACGTTTTTAGATGAGAATATCATCTACTCCGGACCAGAGAAAGGTGTTTAGCCATGAAACCCCACGCTGGCAAAGCGGGTTGTGGAGTGGGGGGGCGCGTGCAAGCTGAAAAGTATTTCGCTTTGTGAGAGAAAACGGGGTAATGGCTCGTAATGAGTATTAGGGAGCTCGAGCCCTAATACTCATTACGAAACTGGCGACGTTTCTACCACTTCGCCACTGATCTAGGAAAGTTCTAATATATAATGAGTTAGGTCTGTTACTCTAGTTTTGTTTGTTATCCATATATTGGTTTTTAGATCGCTTCTTGTTAATCACAACATGGAACTCTCCATAGGTCGTTGAGTTATTCTCAACCATTGTATTCCATTTCTCTGTTAATGTCCATATGGAGGCGTATGTAAGTATCGGGAGTACACACTGGTTAAAAACCTTTGTATTTGGCCATTGCGGGTATTTTTTAGAATAAAATACGTTTTTTCAGTTACCATATGCTGTCCATTATATGTTTCTTTCCATAAGGAAAGAAAAGATGACCAGAATAATCTGGTCATCTTTCGCGAAAAAATCTCTTCCGTGATGGTGTTTGAACCTTTGGTAACATATGCAAACAAACATTTGCATAAAATGTTCAAACGGTATATTGCAACATAACTAAAAACACACAACGTTATAAAATAACACATAATCAATACATTCGTTAAACACAAATAAATAATCAATAGTAATAAACGTAAGTGCATGCAACAATAATAATAAATAGGTAGAAAAATGCGTCTCAAATGCCCCATTGAGCGTTGTTGCAGAGCAATAGCCAATAATGTCATTGTTAGTGCTCTACTTATACGGCGCTGTGTGTAGCTTTAACAAGACACGACGCAACAATAAATAATCGTTATTAATTAATTTGAATGCGAAAATAATTAAATCTGGCTTGCAATGTCGTGACAATGTGCAGTTGTGATGCAATTGGCAGCCGACGCATGGTAATGCGAAAAATGTAGCCTCGTTAGAAAAAATTGTATAATCGAGTTATAATGAATTGAATATGTCAAGTGTAAGTGGACACCTTGAGTTAGATGGTGTGCGTGCGTGTTTTGCTTTAATTGTAGGCGAGATATTGTCAGCGACAATGTTTTAATTGATATCTAGTTTATATAATTTATATCATATAATTTTTTAAATATAAAATTCATTTAAATTTCTAATTAACGAGAAATTATACCAAATATAGTTAGTAAATGTACACATATGGCTTCGTTATAGAAAAGTGACTACAAATTTTAAACTATTTTGAAAGATTTTTAATAATGTTAGAGATTCAACTAGATTTTTTATAATATACACTCAAAACAGTAATGTAAACATATGTATATGAAGTACATGAGTCTTGGATTGATTTGGAACATATAATTAACATAATTTTTTTTTAACAATAACTGCAGGTGTGCAGGGTATGCTGTGCTGTCCCTACAAAATACTCTTTTATTTGAAAAATATCCACACCATACTGACATTGGTATAATTCGAGTAACAGTGACATTAGATTTGGTCTTTTATAAAGATACTCCTTCATAAGAGACCAAATCTTACGGAGTAACAGTTTACTGAATAATCCTAAAATATAAATTGGTTGTGAAAATTGAAGTCAAATTCACCAAATATTCTTTTTGATGAGTAATTATTATAAATTTATGTAGTGAATAAATACGAGTTATCAATAAATTTCAATTATTCATTTTTCATTTCAAATGTATGCCATTTTAGGAATCTTGAGAATCAACCTGATACATATTAATATCTTTAGTAATTATTTTTGTCTTAATAAATGTTAATGCACATACCGCTTAATTATTCATGTTTATGTACGTGTTTATTGGCTAACATAATATTTCTCGATGGCAATTAAGCACAGTTTAAATGAAATATTGCACTGCGCTTTGCGTTTATGGTGTTTATTCACGGCTGCGCAGTTTCGTATCATGATCCAGGATTATGAGAACGAACACATTTAATATACTAACTAATTATTTATACGGCTCACTAATATCTTCTAATTAGTTCTAAATAAATTGATTGATATAATGAATCCTCATACCGCACACAAAAACAGGTTAAAATACTTTTAAGGTTTGATTTGATTTGAGTTGTTATTATAAACATGTATGGTCATTGTTTTACAAAAATTCATTTAATTACATTTCGTTACCAATTTTTTATGAAGATAATAATCAAAATAACCTTAATAACCTTATGTTTTTTTTTCAAAATAAGAAGATCAGTTTTCTTATTTTGAAAAAAACATACATTTCTAGCTTTCGAAGTTTCAAATGTATCTATCATTCTTGACAAATCCATGCTTTCTGATATTTCATTCTATCTATACAAATGATTAAAAAAACTTGTATCTTTATAGGGCTATCAGCCCTGAGGCTTTTCCGCCGATCAAAGCAGAAGCTCAGAGGAGTTTAATCACCCTATATTTACCTTAAATTCACAGAAAACCTCAGAAAACTGTGAAAGTTGATTCGCGAAAATTCGCCCCGGCGTTCGATCTCAGGCTACGCAATGCTCAGTACGAGATGGGCGAAGCCTCTAACCTCAGCCACTGAACTGGGTCCAAATGAATATTATTTCAAATTCTTGTCGGCCAGCTTTGAGTCATCTCTAAAAAAAACTTTCTTCTTCTTCTTTTTCTTCTTGAAATAGGCTTACAGCCTGTTTTTTCAGCTTTAAGTAGTTGTTTGTGATGTCGACACACAGCTATCCCTCTATCTCTTTGGTGGTCTGCCTGGGGGCCTTTTAGAGTGTGGATTTCCGCCTCTGGCGATTTTTGCAATTCTGATGTCTTCCATTCTGTTCATGTGTTGGTTCTAATCTCGTCGTCTTTGCCTCATCCATCTTACTATGTCCTGTACGTCGCACATTTGTCTTATGTCTTGGTTGGGTATTCTGTCACGTAGTGTGTGTCCCGTGATACTTCGGAGCGTTCTCATCTCTGTCGTTCGGGTTATGCTCTTGGTTCTGCTGTTGTCTGCTCTAGATTCTGCGGCGTATGCGATTATTGATCTAATGCATGATTTATATATTCGGATCTTTGATTCCAGTTTCAGGAATGGGTTCTTCTATATTATGTCCCTTAATCAGATGCATATTCTAGATGCTTTATCGGTTTGATTCTTTACCTCCGACGTCCTGTCTTTATGGGCGGTTATTTCTATCCTAAAACTAATTACCTGCTGTATTGTTACGTCGTTAATGGCCAGTTTGCATCTTGTGGGCTCTTTTGCTACAACTAGTGTTTTTGTCTTCTTTGCCGCAATCAGCATATTGTAGAGTTTCGAGGTTCGGTAAAATTGATGTAGTAGTCTCTGTAGTTCATCCTCGTTCTCGGCCATGATTACTGCGTCATCTGCGTAGCACAGTATTGATATTTCTCCTTTACTAATTCCAATTCCTTGAAATTGTCAAGTTACATTAATTTGAATATATAGAATATAAATATAATTTTTGGAGTCGATTAAAAATTAAATTAAATTTCATATATTTTTTACCGTCGAGATCAGCGTTGGATAGTGCTGACCTCGACTGTAAAAAACATATGAAATTTAATTTAATTTTTAATCGATTCCAAAATTTATATTTATATTCTATATATTCAAATGAATGTAACTTGACAATTTCAGCTTCATTTTTAATTCCTGAAAAACTATGAACAACTTATTAAATTCATAAAAAAAAACGTTATGCATATTTGTGAATATTAATACGATAATGTCTCAGATATAGCTACATCATGTCTTAGCAATTTATGGTTGTAGCGCAAATTTATTAATGTGTAATTATGTACGTTAAAGTTTAAAAATATAGGGCTATTAAAACGCCCATGCGAATGATTAAGGCCGGCAAAATACTCATTAAATCTCCTCCTTATCGGTTTTAAATATCCAGTTTTAATCGGAGCCTTAATTAAAGCTAGAGCTACTAGAGCAACGACTGCGGAGCGCTTTAATATAAAACTACAAAAATATAAGTATTTGCACATAAATAGAGTAGAGGAGTCCACAGTATATTTTTGTATACAAAAATACTTGTAATTAGAAATCGGTATTATGTTTATTTAACTTTAATAACAAATTACTATAATAAATGTAATACTAAGGCCTTGGTTTCCTAGAAAGCGGTGTCGAGAAAGCGGCCGTATTTAACGTCATTTTGACGTCACACATTTCTTTTACGTATATTTAAATAAATCTGGTAATCCAGAGAGCAATATACTTCAAAGTATGAAAATGTCTTAAATTATACTGGAATCTGATGAGTTATTCAATTACATGTACTCAAAACGTATCTTATAATATATAACTGACGTCAAAAACGGACGCTTTTATCGACACCGCTTGCTAGGAAACCAAGGCTTTAGCCTTACATTTACCGATTTATAATTACATGTATTTTTGTATACAAAAATATACTCGGGACTCCTCTATTCCTTTATGTGCAAATACTTTTTATTATTTTGTAGTTTATAATTTTGTAGTATTATATTAAAGCGCTCCGCAGTCGTTGCTCTAGTAGGTTAGAAATATTAGCAAAAAATTTAAATAAACGTAATACCGATTTCTAACTACAAGTATTTTTTATACAAAAATCTGCTGCCTAAATTTTATATTTCAATGAAATCCATGCTTTCTGAAATTTAATTCTATCTATACAAATGATTTAAAAAACTTGTATCTTTATAGGGCTATCAGCCCTGAGGCTTTTCCGCTTTTACATGTGTATTATAAACAGTTGCTTACTTGATCATAGTAGTCGCATACAATTGAAATAATTAATGTAATCATTTCAATTTTTTGTTCACACAATTGAAGTAGTCATAAGAGCACACAAAGCAAATATTTACAATTAAGCCACCGCTTATGACAAATCAAGTAATTAACCAGCCAGTAATCGTTAATGAAGTACCACTTTTCGATGTTTACCGTAGCCATCGCGTATGGGATATTGAATTAAAATTTTAATTACAGTGCCGCTTTTAATTACGCACTATTAGATATAATTATACCAACACTGGTGATTATGGACATCGAGACGGACGCAACGCGTTTCCAGCACCATTTTTGGCAGGCACTTTTCTATTTTCGTAACAACTAATTACCACCAGTATGTTAATTAGAGATATATCGAGGAATTAGACTTAATTAAAATTACTTAATTTGATACTATATTATTTAAAAATTATTCTAATTTATAATGCGTGGACTTCTAAATGGCTTATGTATTTTTTTTAAACGAGTGAAATTTAAAAAATAATTGGATCTATAAGGGATATATCATCGAAATAAGATGATAAGAATCGGCATCTACAATGTGCAGGTAGTTCGTAAACCTATCGCTATAGCGATAAATAGATAGATAAATTTATTTAATACTCAGCATACATTTAGTGTCAGTATGTCATACATGAACATAACAGAAACATTCATAATTATAAATGCAACATATATAAAACAACAATTATTAAAATACTAGATAAAACAAATAAATAAATGGCGAAAACTAATAAGTTAACAATTTTAAATTTTAAAAATTCGTAAATATTTTCCTAATAGTTATAGTTTTCAATTCACTAGGAATTTTATTATAAAAAAATAGGTTTACGAACTACCAAATTATCACATAATGTAAACTAACCCTGAACAACCTAACAAAAAATGGTTTAAAAACTATATGTATTTTGTTATTGATATTGTTTTATTATTAAATATTGAACAGAATGTATTGTTGTGTGCATGGGTCGCAATTAGACACGAGTGCTATTGAATAGTCATTATAAACTGATTTAACAAATCTTCTTTTTAAATAAAAAGAAGATTTATTAAATCAGTTTATAACTAACTAACTAAATAGTTGAGAATATTATATATTTTTTATTTTCCGAATACTGTAAACACATGTAAAGGAAGGTTATGGCATCGGAAAAACGTCTTCACGTTTTCTAACTAAAATTATCGAAATATGCAATAACTTTTCGAGGAAAAAATCTACACTATAGGGAAGTTATTGTTGTTGCGAACAATTTCACAAGAGGATTAGTGCCGGAGAAAATCTGAAGTACTTAGGGGTGACTCTGGATAACCATCTTAACTTCGCGAAACATGCACAGCTCACCGCTACAAGGGCTAATCAGGTTGCTACAGCTCTGAGTAAGATCGTGCCAAACATTAGAGGGCCCAACACCAACAAAAAGAAGATACTCGCCTCCACGGTCAGCAACATAATGCTATTAGAGGCACCGGTGTTGGTAGGACAATGGCGCACACTAGAGGTGTTTTCATTTAACATTCTAGAGTCTTCATAGAATACATTAAAGACCTGATGGTACTGGGAGCCCAAAACAAAGTAACACATGTGTGGGGACCGGGACATCAGGGAATCGATTAATACTAGTCGCCCCGTGGCGTGCTGTATCCCTTCAAGTTTTGCAGTCGTGTGCCGGTTGTAAGGAACGAGATAGAATTGGGAGCGGCTTGCACGCCAAATAGAACAAGAGACTGTAAGCACGGAGCTGCACACAGTGATAAACGAAAACAGCTATTGTCACACCACATCGAAACCACCAAATGAAACTACTACTATACTAATAGCAAACAAAATATACACCAAACAAGAAGAAAATCAGAAATAAGAACCGAAAAGTTTACAAAAGCAAAGTACACACAAACTCTAACCACAGAAACAGTCAAACAATACAACACCTTAAACGAACACATAAAGACATTAAAATACATTCCTTTTAAGCTAAAAATCAAAAATATACTAATAAATGACAACATAAAGTAAAATAGCTTCAACAAATGGACAGACAACATACATCCCTCGATACCGATAGCCCGGGATGGGATAAGACCCACAAATCCCGAAGTGAAGACAGGGGCAAGGATATCATGTTTTTTAAAATTTATTTTTTCCCCTTTTAGATAAGTACATGTTTGTATGTATGTGTATATGTATTGTACATGTAAAGGTGTAAAAGTGTAAATAAATATTGATAATAAATTTTTAAACAAATAATAAACGCAGAGCAAAATGGCGCGGAGGGTGGTAAGTGTGTACCGCACTGTATCAAGGAATGCAATAGATTAATTATGAAATTACAAAATTTATAACAATGGTATAGCGGAATTGGTCGACGAATACCGGTATTTAAATACCGCCAAAACTTCACAATGCCTAATTTAGATGGGACCCTTATAAATGAACATCTACATCAAAGCTTCTACAATTCGCCCTAGAATATACCGTAATAAAATATGATAAATAATAAAAAACTAAAAGCTTCTGATGTGCACTCAATGTTGATAGTTTAGAAATTAGCTACTACAGCTACTTGAGGTGAAGGTGCGTTCCTGGTAAAATTGTGGCAAATCGAGCACGAAAAATTCATAAACACACCGTTCCGCGGACAAGTTAATTACGTCGGGGGGCATTGTTTAACCCGAGCCTTGCTGCTCCGCTATAAATCCATCGGCGATCGCTATCTGCGCCGTTCGTTCTGCTGGCCGCCGCGGCTTAAATAATATGCAATTATATCGCCGCAGATATTTAGATCGTGCATACAATACGAGGGAGGCAGGTGAAAACTGTTTAATTAACTTTTCGCGAAAGGAGCAGCACCGTTACAGCTGATACACAAGAAAAACTTTCAGCGAATTGAATCGTCTCGCAATGAAATTGAATTCAAAGTCACTATGTCTAATTAATAATGTAGATGGAACTAGTTGGATATTTTGTGAAATTCTTATGTGGGCAGTCCACATTATTGTGATGATATGTATCATATTAATTTATAAAAATCGATTATAATTGATTTGTTACTATAAATTATAGTAGTTATGGAAACAATTCGATAGATACTAGTTACTAGTGTCAGGGATCTAGCGTGTTAACTCTTGCTTTATATCGACGGCGAATCAACACTTTGAGGACTAACATTGGCTAAAGGTGGAGTAGAAAATATGAACCACCTTTTAGCATTTTATATCGAGGCATGAAATGTACCACCTATAAAACATATTTCCGCTGTTGCTACAGCGGTCTATGGTGTGAATCAAGAGTCAAGAGCATCCCTGTAAGAGCCATCCATGATACGATAGAATATTTATAGATTTTTTTCGGATGAGCTGTACATAAATAAAATAACACAGAGAAACATTTATAATTTCAGACGCAGTTTTATGGTTATTTAATACTATGCATAGTTCAAATTTCATATTATGTAAAAAAGACCTTTATTAGGTATAACCAACACACACAATTCAAACATCTTCCCTGTACATAATTCCTCAAAAAAAAAAAAAAATTAAATACAACTTACATAACATTCTGTGTACACACTAGACCACCTTTGCCCTCGCCAATTTCTTCTCCCACGTCAACCTCCTGCAGATTTTCACGCCTTTCCTATCCTCTCCTAGCCATTCATTCAGTTTTCTGCCCTCTCCAACCCATTCTGTATTCACTCCCTCACATTCTTTGCTAAGGTGCCACTACGTGTCGCTACCCTTCCTACAGCGCACACGTGGTGTACCCCAGCCCCATCCACACTTTTCTTCCTCGCTCTTCTGAATCACACCTCACTCGAGCCATGCATACTTTGTCCTCCCTACTTCACTCTCCCCTGACTAAGTAGATCGGGAGTTTCCCCTGCGCTTGACACTACGTGGCCAGGGTTGTATGAGTTCTCAATCATTTTCACTTGCCTCTCTTGCCACTAAATATCACTCAATCTCAATCTCATATTATGTATTATATATTGCTATTGATTTTCGTATAATTTATTGCCCGCATTATACTACAATGTATTTAAAAAGAATATAATAACTTATGTTTTTCCATAATACCTAAATTTTAGTTACTTGTGGTGCTGTTGTTCGTCAATAGTTTGTCAAATGTTTATTATTATAATTTTAATGATATTTTATTGGTTAATTATGGATACTGAGAATATTTTACCAATAAAATTTAGGAAATACGTAAACAAATATTAGACTCCACGTGGTTTTTATTCACATGAAAATCTGGCACCTCAATGACATCACGTATATACTTTTCTTAAATCTTTATGAGCATAATCCTTACTTATAAAACGTAGGAAATTACCTTACAATATAAGTTTCAGGGCCAACAATCAACTAGAAAATATTGTATTACAATAGTCAAACTATGCATTTTGCTAAAACCTCAATACAATTTCATATTGTGTGCCTAAGAAAAGTATACCCATGATTCTTCTTTAAGCTCTTGTTTCCTAGGAAAACGGTGCCATAAAAGTGGCCAGTTATGGCGACGTTTAGAAATAGAAATATTTCGTATGAATATGATTTTATATAGAGTGCAGATTCCCATACTATTTTCGTATAGCCCTCTTTTTAGATAAAAAAATACTCATCGGCCCTTTGAATATATTCACCGTTTCCCTAGACAACAAGGACACTTAGGTGTCTCCCTAATATCATGATCCATCAATTTAGAAACACAATGCCTGCTGCTTCATATCATACAACGTATTATAAACTCTCATATTGTATAATCGTTATAAATTGAACTTGATTTCCTTCATTATAATGATAGAATTATAATAACAGTGTTTCATTCTAAGCGGATATGAAACTAGTCTATGTTTAAAAAAGTTATCGCAAAAAATGCATCATTCAAATTAGTTTAACATAAAATTATAGAGAACCAATAAACAATTACCAATTGGCGCCAATTTCGGTGACACGCTTCAGGTGCCAAGTATATTATTCCACCGTAATAGCGACAAAATCATCATAAAACTCTTATAAATTCGGGTTAATTAATCGGCTATTACGTGCGGAATTTTTCCTGCCCCGCTATTGCTTTCCTGTAATAAAAATTTCATTATTCAAATGAGAGCGCCTCGCCGTCCGTGTAATTAAATCGCGTAATATTGATAATTATAAATCACGGATCAAATTGATGGCGATTGTAATGGATAATATCCTGCGCCGGATGTCGCTTTTCCGCACTAAGATATCGTATGCAACGGCTCGTGCTGTAGCCTAAAGGATGGAGACGAGTCTAGTACCCATGTTTTATTGCTCACTTGCGGAACGGAGTTGTTTTTTTTTCTTTTATTTTTTTTTAAATAATAACTTACTGTAATACGCATATGAACTTGCGCAAAAACGAGCGACACTTACATACATTATCTACGAGCGTGTACATGAGGTCTTTGAACGAGTAACATTAATAACACATCTAATTTTATTTATAATAATAATTTACAGACACCAACATTTTTTTCTGATTTCTTATATATATAAATATTCTAAAAACATGCCGACACAAAATTCGTGTCTTCTTTATTTCAGTGTACATTTCACATTTAAAAAAATCCAGCTTTATTCGCGTCAATACCTAAATCTAGCTCATACTATACAACTAACCCCCTATACAATAGTGGTATAGTATTTGTATATAACCACTCGAGATATTGTGTAAATTCATCCTCACTAGCTGAGCTACACTTATGACATCTAATAAGATCGAAATCTAGATATGTAGATTGCTAAGAGGTGAGTTCACACTTATATATGTCCTAAATCTAGCAATTAACTTTATTTCCTACGTCAGCTCAAACTGGGCAGGTATAACGATAAATAGCTGCACGTCCTTATTATAACATGCATTGTAAAGGATGTTCTTTTTAGAGGTTTTCTTTTCGAATTAGCAACACAGCTAAATTTATAGCTGACAGTTGATTTGTGCTTAGTTTGGTTTGCTATTTTATCATGAAATTACGTTACGTCGGAAAAACGCTTACAAAATGTGTGAATTTATTTCAAAAACCGTGGTTCAGTTCGCGGTATTTATTTAAGATTTTTCAGAAAGATCTTCGTTACAAAATCTAGCTCGTGCAAGAATGTTTCAACAAAACGGCGCAATATGCCAAGCAGCGCACACAAAGCCCAATAAATGTATTGAATGATACATTAGATTAGCGAATAATTTCGCGTAATAAATCTGTAAATTGGACTCCAAGATTCTGTGATTTAACACCTATGGGTTATGTTCTGTGGGGGTATGTGAATTCGTTACTATACGCCGATAAACCAGAGGTGATAGACGACTTCAAAGCCAATATTCGTCTAGCTATTCGAAAAAATTGTCGAAAATTGGTCCAGATTGCGCTTTATTCGAGCCTATATGCCCGAAATCATATTACATCACAAATTTCATAAAATTATCATTCCATCAAATTGAATACTATGGCCATTACCACGATTTTTATGTATTTTATTTCATTTTAAAACTCTATACCTGTACCCTTTACTTCCTTCAGTCTATGCATTCTTGCTGTAGCTACAAATAACTGTACTGCATAGGATACTTTGCTATACATTTTCTGATTGTGTCTCGTCCTCCTGCGATTGTTGCACCTCAGTTTAATACCATGCCCGAGTTTTTCTTACAATATACTTTAAATTTAAGCCATTCAGTCGCTGATTTTAATAGCATTTATCGCTATTTGCTCTCACGTAGTTCTAGGAATAGGAAGGACTACATCTAAACGCTGATGAAAATGTGCATTCCAATTAACAATCTTCATAACACTTTTTTTCTGCTGTAAAAAAATAATTCGAGTTGAAATATCAGTGAATATAATGTTACATCTAAAATCTAGTATTAAACTATTCAAATCAAACAAATTTGTCTTTAATAGCACAAGTTTCTATACGCAGTTGATTAATCCTCACTCTTCACCGAAGCAATCATCATTTCAATTCATCGTTTGCTGCAGCGCGTAAATGTAAATTTCCTCCTCGAATTTTTGCCGGCCGGGTAATGAGCTCGGGACGGATTTCTCCAGAAAATTAATTATACCCAAAGAACTGCGTGTGCGCGCACGCCAGGCAAAAATAGACGATCAGCAGTTACCAGCCGACTCCGTACGCTTGTTTTGTACAAATACGGCAAGCATTTTTGCCGGAAACGGCAGCGCAGCAAACATTTGCATCGTGAATAAACACCCGTTTGGCTAGGAAATTTCGCGCGGCGACCCCATTCGCGGCGAATTGATGGCCTTTTAATAATACCGCTGGCGGAGCAGCATAATCACCCCATCGGTAATTAATTGCCAATTTTCCTCGGACGCCAGAAAGACAATCACGGGGAGGACGTAATAAAGATATTACGGGCCGGTCCGGCTTATCCGCTGCGATCGCGACTTGCGAAACCGAAATCGAGGGGGACCCCCATTGTTCGAACAATGTGCAATTTCATGTGCGGTAAAAACAACAACGCGCCGGGCCCGGTTAATTTCAGGTCGATTAAATTGGCCAAACATTCAACTTGAGGTCACGTAACGTTTTCACAGATAATTTTATGGTGCATTGTGTATATTTTTTTCTTATTATATTACACTTTGTAATATTTATTATAGTTATTAACATGTGGTATCTTTGTGAGTAATTTTTTATTCAACAGTTTAGTATTTAAAATATTGTATTGACACATACGTACTTCTCAACCGGAAACACTCAAACTTTACCCACGCACCACTACTAAATGGTTTTTTAAGTTCCTAGATGTATCGTGACCAACGCAGACTAATAAATAAAATATTTATTTATTAGTCTGAGGGGACCGTCTTGAGGGGTGGTACACTATACTCGTATACACAAGCAAATAATTTTACTTCGACAATTAAAGATTTGTTTGACATGATAGCCGGAATTTAGTCCTGATAGCCGGATACGTGGGTTCCCGTCCTACTGGATGTTTTTTAGCAATAATTAATTAAACATTGATATATCTGGTGATTTTTCTCTCTCTCTCTATATATATATATATATATATATATATATATATATATATATATATATATATATATATATGTTATTTTTGGAAAGCAGCTAGGGTAGTGAAATAAAAAAATAAAAAATTTATTCATAACTAACTTTCGGCGGAGAAAAAATACAATAATATATATATATATATATATATATATATATATATATATATATATATATATATAAATGCCTCTCGAATAAATAAATAATAATGTTTCAAGATTTATATATTTATATAAGATTAGAAAATTATTCAATAGAAATTTATAGTTTACAACTCTTCACTTGGACATACAACGTATAATAAACAAAATAGAAGCATTATATAAAAATGCAATTAAACATTATTCACCATTTGTGCTATATAAATATCTCAAACTTATCCATACGCGATCAACGCATCTCGACATTAATGTTACATCTTGCCCATTAATACTAAATTTATAATAGAAAACAAATAATCCCAGCATTAAAATAACAGAATTAATAAAACCTCGAACCTTATAAGCTCTGTTTCCTTAACAAGTAAGTAAAAGTACACCGGTGTGAACTCTTAGTTTTCCCTTGTGGGTGAATTTATGCCGAATTGCCACGCGAGCCGGCATAATCCTAATTACCAATGTGCTTCGCGGAGACACGGCTAATTGTAAATAATAAAACGAGCAAACAGCCATCGATAATAAATATTATTTGAGTGCCATCCCACGGTTGCATGTTATTCCGATAATAAATATGCGGCTAATGGCTACGGGTGTGTGTAATTGAGATGTTTAATATATTTATGCGTTTTCATTAAGATTCCTTTAAGAACAAGCGATTTCTCATTTATGATTTATCGACGATCGCAGCGCCGAATAAAGCCGCGATAATGGTCTTTGGCATCAAGATAAGAGGATTGCGATGCGGCCGATGCGGCAAAAAAGGGAATAAATTGATTGCTGAGTGCTGGTAATATTAACATTACCTTTATTGGAGGATTAAATAGGATTTGCTTTTTTATTTGTTCTGTTTGAGTTTAAAATAAAAAGAGGATGTAATAAAATTATATGCGAAAAATTAGTTTCATTATACTTTATACATGATTGGCAGAGTAATTAATATAAACGATAATATTTTCTAAAGTAAACCACTTTCGCCTGCAAAATTTGCCGAACCCTGGCACTAGGCCACTAAGCCTAGTATTATATTACACTAGGTAACAAAATAATTGTTTTGTATTACTCTCGGAAAAGTATGACTAATTTTGGAGATGTATGTGCTCATTACTAAAATACCTGTTTTTTTTTCGTATCAGCTACAGTTTTGAGATACAAGGTAATTAATAAGACATATTTTAATTGTAACGCGTTAAACGCGTTAAAGATAGCATTTTTATCATAAATTTTATAATTAGCCAATATAGCGTATTTCAAACACTAGAAGATCCAAGATACCAAATCTGATTATTATTTTGAAATGTGCACCTAAAAAATACCTTTTACATTTAAAATTGGAGTCACCAAAAATCGATTATTTTTCATAATCTAAATTATCATTCTAGTTTATTTCCTCCTAGTCAAATAGGACATATAAATCACTCTGTTCATTTATATATCTAGTGATACTTCCCGGAATGCCATTTTACAATATTTTTTTAGCAACAAATGTAAATTATACTATGCTAATTCCCAGGCTTAGCTTTGCGTCGGCGGAACCGCGCTAAAGCGTTGCGGCAATACAAAATGCATTATAATAAATAACATAGATTTCGTTTTAGATTCGCACTGCCCGTTGTAAATCAAGGCGGGTTCACGTTGATAGGTCAGAGTTGAGGCTTTGATTCGCGCTAGTGTCGCCTTGCATTAGATTATCAGACTCAATTCGCCCAGCTGGGCCCATTACCTATGCACATTCATATTTATAGTCCGCGATCGTATGTATAAATTACACGCGACATCACAAATCGTTATGCTTTGTAACCGCAACATTATAAAGGCAAATGAACACCTAAAATATTAATAGTATATATAGGGAATCTATAAGATATTCTACATTATTCCCACGAGAATTTGGTTGTAGTATATTATTTGAGAAATAAAACTTTTATTTTTATATCAGCCATGTGGCTTTTCTGCCGGTAAAGTAGTTTAATCACCCGGTATTTACCTTGAATTCACAGAAAACCCCTGAAATACTGTGGGAGGTGATTCGCAAAAATTTGGAGTAAAATAAATTTGTAAATAAAACCAATGTTAATAATATACCAGCAATACTAGTAAACAACATCACAATCGAAAGAGTTAGAAGCTACCAATACTTAGAAACAAGTATTGAAGACAATAACGACCAAACCATATAAGCGAACAAACGGATAGAAATAGCAAGAGCAATTTTCGTCAAAATGAAAAATCTTTTCTCCAATAGAAATCTCAATCTAGCCCTGAGAGTCCGAATAATTCGCTGTTACATTTTTTTCAACACTACTGTATGGGATGGAAGCATGGACATTAAAGAAAAATAACATAAAAAAACTAGAGTCGTTTGAGATGTGGATCTATCGCCGCATGCTCAAGATATCCTGGAAGGACCTAGTAAACAACAAAGAAGTCATGCGAAGAACGTATAAAGAAAATCAACTGATCCTTACGATCAAAACACGAAAGCTAGTGTACTTGGGACACATCACCCAGGGAGAGAGAAACTCTATTCTCCAACTGATCATGCAAGGAAAATACAAGGAAGAAGAAGCATGGGGCGTCGCAGAAACTCATGGTTAAAGAACCTTAGAGAATGGTACGGACAAACATCGGTCGGACTATTTAGAGCTGCAGCGTCAAAGATTAGAATCGCCATGATGATTACCAACCTCCGATAGGAGATGGCACCACAAGAAGAAGTTAAAATATTGGCAATATTATTGCCTTTTCCTAGTCAATGGATATCTCTCCTTATCTCTCCTATCCTCACGATTTTGTTTGATAGGGTTTTCTTGTTTATGTAATTAGTTTTATTTCAGCATGTCCTGTAGGCTTTACATTTTATTTTATTTTATTATATTTTGTACATTTTGACTCCAAATATTTTCCACGACCCTAAAAAACGTCTTCATTATGATTAAATAGTGTAGTTGCTGCCCTTACTTTTTGTTATTCCACTATATCGCCACTCCAATGCCTTTACTGGAAATCTGAATTTTAAAATGACACTATTATTTTTCAATAGAGAATTTTGTGATTGAACTTTTTCGAGTGTAAAAGGTTTCATTCATAATATTTTTTCATGCAGAACGTGTTTATTAAGTAAAATTATATTTTTTTTACTGTATCGAAAATTGCACTTTAAAATGAAAATTTGCACGTTTTCGCAATAGAGATATACGATATATAATATATTATTTTTATTTCTTATATATACTGTATTTTGTAATATACACAAGGATAATGAAAATCATTTTATTCATCTCCTTTATTGAAAATGATTACCACGTAGTAGACCATTCAATTTCTTATCCCAATAATTTCTGAAATCACTCTACAGTCCGATTGAATCATATCACGAAATCTTTTATCGCATGATTAGTTTAACTTTTACAGAGTGCGCAAGGAAAAACGTCTCGCAATTAGCCGCTTGAAACCGTTTTAATTTAAAATTATGAGCATCCGCCGTGTTCCAGCGAACACACACGCGCTCGCGCCCGGCATTAACATCTCTTCGGCGGGGCGATAAAAACGATCGCGATTGCATAACCGGCGGTTTATTAAATGGGCCAGCAATGAAACAGTTTTATTGCGCGCGCGCGGATCTATATAAACCGAACTACCTAATTACAGTTATGCAATGCCATTTATCTTGTGAATTATCAGCATGAGACGTACCCGCTATTGCTCATTATGACATTTCTATATACTCTCGCGCGCTCAAACGGTATTAGTATCTTGGGGTTTAAATTGTTGTTAATAACAGCAGAATGGAAACAGACGGAGGATGTAAAAAAAAGCTTGCTATTTGATATGCAGCCCACGTTTGCGCGGTTATGTCGTATTATATTATTGTGATGGATAGTTAAGGGCATTTTCTAGTAAAAGTTTACAAGTTTGAAAAACAAACAACACTATGTAGGTATGCGTATGCAATTAAATAATTGCTTGTAATGCATTTATAAACCCATCATTTACAATAAGTGCCATTCTATAATAATGTTATTTTTATGTACCCCATATATAATTCTCAACTGCTTGCATGTTGAAACCAAATGGTACTTTATCTAAATATTTAATATACAACTATAAAATATTTAACAAAAGCATTTATTGTATGTTGTTAGCAATATTTCCTTTGATTTGATATTGCGTTATATGTAGGCATCTACCCCACAATCTATAATATGTTCGCCTCTTTTGTCAGTCACCTTGGATGCTCGACCTGGCCTATAAGTTGTTTCGGCCCTTAAAGTATCATTCACATAGAGGTTAGTGCAGGGGTAGTGCAGGTCTGTACTACCACTAAGTCATACAGCAGGGACCCCCTTTTCGAGTTACTATAATCTATGAATTTGATCTACCTTGATCAACTTCGCGTCACATCGGCATTTTAAAATCATGTTGAAACAGATATAAATACAATAATTACATATGAGTTTGGAGTGTAAAGGAAGGAAACAAAATTGACTAACATGACTTTTCCACACGTCAGTTATGGCGAACACGTCTATCCAAGATCTTATGTCATGTGATGAATGAGATAATCTACAGTATTTTTGCAGAATAGTCAATCGAATTCTGTTAAATCTCAGTTATGCTAGCGTTAGACCAACGCCATCCCAAATGTCGACCTCAGCTGCACAAGTGATTCCAAGGCATCCAGTACGCTCTGGTAGATACCAGAGAGGACTCTGACGGCCGAGTCACAGCGGTATAACTATTAGAATTGGAACTGAGAAATGTAGCTCCAAGACCATGCCGAAGGCCAATGCCTAGTCGTCAACGCTCTAGGAGGACAAGACATACGAAGAATAAGAACTGAGTTGGGGAAAAGAGTTTTGTATAATTTTAACGAAACTAAATATTCTATAAAAGTTTTTTTTCTATATCATAACTGAGATTGAACAGAATTGGATTGGCTATTCTGCAAAAATAATGTAGATTCTCCCATTCATCTTATGAAATAAGATCTTGGATAGACATGTTTGCCATAAATAGTCGTATCGAAAAGTCGTGCTGGACAATTTTGTTTGTTAATATATAGCATGCATGTTGTATAGATGTAGCATTGTGGCCATACGGCCTCACACGGAAATCTTTGGCGAATTAATGGTGGTAATTTTCTAACAGTGCAAATAAACATTTTTTTAGGGTTTAATAAAACGATTTTTTACATTATCACACTTCAGTTACACTTCAACTAGTTTCGGCTAAGCTCCAGCCATTTTCGAGCTCCTCCGATGTACAAAGTAAAAAATCGTATTATTTATCCTTTAAAATGATTTATCACAAAGTAGACACTTTAACAATCCAATATTTGAAACATTTTTTGTATTTACATATCCGGGTGCTTTCATTCATCACACAAATGAATCAAATGAGCCGCACATGAACCCGACATTGTATTTGATTAACACAAATTATTTCATTAGTAGCTATTTAAAAAAAAACTCTTATTCTATGAATAAAAATAAAATCCGCACAAAAGATACCCATAATTAACTTAACCCAATCACTAATTTGAACCCATCAACGCATCTTTTATACAGCTGACATTTAAAATTACAATTTCCATGTCCAATTAAGTATGATACGACAAAAAAAATCATTTAATGGAATGACTGGCGGAAATTAAAAAAATACAACTCCGCATATAATTTACAGTATTTTTTTGTGTGAAATTTTTAAACTGCCAGATATTTGCGACAGCCTAATGAACGGTTGCGCGATACCTTCACTGTTAAAAACTATAGCTTTTTGATTTGCAACAAAATGAACCTAGCGCTATACAAACAGGGGCGATTGGCATTATAAACCGAACATCAGATTACAGTTTCACCCTGGCATTTAAAATCTGTGCGCGATAAGATTTACAGCGGGTAAATCTTAATCTTTAAATGCCAGTTAGAGTGTTAATTAAATAATTTTAATGGCACCTCCCATGCGTTTTCATTTGGTTTTTCAGCCGCTTATTAATAGCCCGCGTTGGCTGATGCGCGGGGATTTTATCACTATCTGCATAATTGATGCGAAAGAAAGTGATTTTTTACGGCTGCGTCCTGTGGTGTTTAGAAAGGATGTTTAAAATCTATTATCAGTATGACTATTATTAAATTAATAATGCCAAAGCTGTAAAAGCTGTTTGGAAGGCAGGAAACTGTAAATGTAGCGTCATTCTCGTTAAAATTATCGCGCTCGTGTAAGTGATTTTAGTCGTATATGGGGAAATAATATTAAAATTAGATATTTATTAACACGTGCAGGGATATTCAATAACTTAAACTTGACGGGAAGAGGAGAAAGATTAGAATTCTCACAGTAAATTTATAATTATATTTAGGTGTATTGTATTTATTTAATCGTTTCCATGTGCATACTTGTTTATATTATTTTCTTCCATAAATATATTACATACTAATTTTTGGGAACAACAAAAAAACTTCTATCTTTATAGGGCCGTAGTAAGACTTTTCCGCCGGTCAAGGGAGAAGCTCAGAGGAGTTTCATCACCCGGCATTTGCCTTAACTTCACGGAAAACCTCTAAAAAAACTATGAAAGGTGATTCATGAAAATTCGCTCCCCGCTGTGGATCGAACTCAGGCTCAGTTCGAGACGGACGACGCCTCTAACCACTCGGCCACTGAGCCGAACATTATATGTAAATAGCAAAAGTGAATGGTGAGGTTTCTGAAAAATTTAGGGCCTTAAGGCAGTAGTGCCCGCTAAACCCCGTCCTGTTCAACCTGTACACGAGCAAGTTGGAGAAGGTGCATTTTGTAGATACTTCTTAGTCCTCGAAGAAGGGGTTTACAAACAAGTGATAAAAAACAAAGAAAAAATCGTTTTATTTATTATTATAATGAATTATCACAAAGTAGACCCTGATTCAATCCAATACAAATATATTATCTCAACGTAAGTGGTTAGTTTTAAGGGGCATTCATAATGGAACAGGTAGTAATTTTTCATTGTTTTTTATCACTTGTAAAAATATCTTTTATTTATTATTAATATATGTGTGTCTACACAGACGTGTGTAGCAGAACTGTCCTACTAAAGGAACATAGAGGGTTTACAAAAATATGTAATATGCCTACTAGACCTGTAGAGCTAATTTATATACTCCTACCATGCCAATACTTGCCACAGAAAAATGTATTTGCGTGGTTTATGTGTCCGTCGTAAACCGATTTGACACTAGTCGCGATCAAAAATTGTTAAGGGACAAGATCCAATTCAGACACATACGTAGAGTGGAAACGGTTCGCGGTGATATATGACAAAATATTATGTAAAAACCCAGCTCAGTGGCCGAGTGGTTAGAGGCGTCGTCCGTCTCGTACTGAGCATTGGGAGCCTGAGTTCGATCCCCAGCGGGGAGTGAATTCTCGCGAATCACCTTTCACAGTTTTTCAGATGTTTTCTGTGAAGTTAAGGTTATTAAACTCCTCTGAGCTTCTCCCTTGATCGACGGAAAAGCCTCACGACTGATAGCCCTATATAGATAGAAGTTATTTTATTATGTGAAAAATTGCTTGTCTAAATAGTTACAAGTAGTATACAAATTCTTCCTAGCAACCTATATTATTTGTATCCTCTCGTGTATATAGCATTAAGCATGCGCTTATGCTTGATGGGCAATCTGAAAGAAATTTACCACGCCGGATCTGGTACATACATACATACATACATACGCGGGCACCTATTCGAAATGCACGTGCAAGAATACCCGATGATTTTCCTCTTCGGGTACGTGTTAAGCGGTGCCTTCTAATAGGTTTGGTTCCCCGAGTGGCCTTAATGGATGGATGGGTATACGCGACCGAAACTCCGTTTCCCAGGATCTCTTGCGCGGGGTCAAGTAGCGCCGCTAATAGATGGACACTAATCAGTTTAATTCAATTTGTTCTTGTTTTTTTGAGGGGAAAAATCCGCACGAGTAATTAGCGCCCGCGATAACGTGCGCGCAATCAATAATCGTTCGCGAGGATTAAATAACAGCGTTGGCGCGCGAATAGTCCTGCGCCATTTCTCACAGCGCCAGAAGTGTGTAATCAGCACCGAGGAAATGTAGGAAAATAAAATGAGAACTGACGTGTTTAATTCTAGAGTTTATGGGAAAAGAGAAAAAAGGATTCAATAGCAACATGTAGTTCAGATATAAAAGTTTATTTAAGTAATGGTACACTCATGATATCTAATTTCTCCTAGTTTTGGCTGCATGAATGTATGCACTCACAATATCAGTAAGCTAATTATCAACACATTTGTGCCTAGATTATTTCGAAATCCGATCAGTGAGACACAGATATGATTCTAATTTCTTGTAGATGCAGCTGTGAATGATTTTTAGAAAAACCTTTAATGCGTGATGCTTATTGTTCTAAAATCTCCCTTGCGTTGTGTTTTTTTTTGGTATTAAAAAGAAGGTAGATTTTAACCATTCTTGTGGTATGATTGCAGTCGTATAGATGGTATTATATAGATTTACCAAGATGCTAAGATTGTTCTTCCTCAATTATTTTAAGAATATCAACTGGTATTTCGTCTGGTCCTATTACCCTTCTATATTTTGTGTTCTTGATAGCATACATTACTTCTTCGACTGTTATTCTTGGTCCTTGCGACGTTTCTTTTATCTCTATTTCATTTCTGGTGTCTTCAAATAGTTGTTGTATGTATTCCTCCTATCAACAACTCATGATGGTCTATTCTGTTTAGAATAGTCTGTTTTCTATGGTAACAACTTTATAAAATTAATATAAAGGTACATGGCTCAGTGGCCTATATGGCAGAGGCACGATCCGTGTCATACTGACAATTGAAGAGCGACAGGGTAAGCCCGTTCGCGAGTCAATTTTGCAATTCGCCTTTCACAGAATTTAGATTTAGATATCTAGAATGTCTGTGATGTTAAGTTAAATACGGGATGCTTTTATTAACTGGAAAACATACACTGGAAGAGCATACCAAATGAATGGGTATCTTTATTTAATTGTATCTGTTGGTCCGCGAGAGGTATTTTATTTTCCTCCTACTCGGTATATCTGGAGTGTTCCCCTACACAGGGACGTGCCCCATGGGGTTTACAGATTCCAATCAAGAAGGAATTGATGAAAACCCTAATGCAACTACCGAGGCGTAAATTATGAGAACACAAGTTGGTCTGTACAAGGATGAAAATAATAAAGTTATAATTCATTGAGCTGCCTTATTACTGTCTGTTTTTACGTTAAGTTAATGTTGCTGTATATTATCTTTTTTTATTTCATTGGTTTTGTTGTGAGTTGTCACTTGACTTATCTCTAATCTTTGCGTTATTATGACTAACATCTTATTTTTTTAATAAAACAGATACACAATTAGTTTCGACTCAGGTCATTCTCAAAGGTGTCTTCGTTTCAAGCTGATAATATTACAAATTTGTTTTTTAACATTAAAATATAAACTATATAAACGTTCCTTAAATATATACAGCCATCTGTAGAGGAAAATGCAGAATGTCATATAGCTGATAACTAATAATACTATAAATTTGTTTGTTTTTCCCGCATTAAAATATAAACTATATAAAAGTCTCTTAAATATATACAGCCATCCGTAGAGGAAAATGAAGAATGTCATACAGCTGATAACTGATAATATTACAAATTTGTTTGTTTTTCCGAATAAAAATATAAACTATATAAACGTCCCTTAAATATATACAGCCATCCGTGGAGGAAAATGCAGAATGTCATACAGCTGATACCGGGAATAATTGTAAAGAATGATTAGTTTAAAAGTTAATTAAAAGTAGTAAAAAAGCCATGTACAATCTAAAACCACCAGTAAAACGAACTTGTTTATTTTACGCTCACGTTTATAACTGAGCGAATCTATTGAATAGCTATAATTATATCTGCAAGTCGATTTTCGTCGCGCTGCAAAGATAATCAGATTAATAATAGATTTCACTATATAAAAGTCATTTGTATAGATTAGTTTAGAGCCTGTAGAGATTGATATCGGAGATGGCCGAGTCACGGTTCAGCGATAGTTCGAGTCCGCGCACCTGTCTCGGTCTAGTTGGGCCGCATACCACTGATAGATGATACCCGGTAATATCCGAGACCGTGTCCACTCCCATCACTCCTTGTCCAGATCCCCAGATATTAATCTGCACTCAACCAAACACTTAACCTGTGCATTAAAATCCTGCGACCTGCTCACGAAAATACAAACACACACACACATGGTTTCGAAATCGCAAACGCATTTTATCCCGCTTCAATTAAACTACATTAGATTTTATAATCCGCACTTATAAATTTTGTAATCGGCTATAACTTATGGATAATTAATTTGCAGAAAGAATTTCTTGCCTAACAACCCATCAGCCAGGCGGAATATAACAGTAATGGGGATATTTTTCTTCTCTTCAGCTAGTTTTACATTATCAATGTCGTGACATTTTAAGCGTTTGCGCGGATTGGATGGCACCGTCACGTTCGAATCGTCGGACTAATGGTGAAAAAAAACACACCATTTGAAACTCGTTGAAGTTAATTACCTTTATCAGATCCCGCATCTGGAGAAGATTAATTTCTTAATCAAATATGCATGCTTCTGCGTCCCGGCTGTTTAGATTTAGTTACTTGACTCGCTCATTATTCAATTAGAAAAATGTGTGGGTTTGTAAAAAAATGTTTTACAGTATATCTTTTGGCACTATTTTTTATATAATATAGCATGTATACTAAATAAACAATATTAATATTACCATTAATATTAATATTTATCACTGTATTGTCCAACTCCGTTAAGTTGGAAAGTAAATGAAACTGCAGTTGAAGAAATTAGCTTATCAACAGGCGCTGTTTAATTAGATACTCTAATTATGCGTTGTTTATGAATGGCATACATTGTTAATTTGAACATAAAGCAAGGCTAACTTATTGGCAATTAAATAATTACATTAATACATATAATTTTTTTATTAGCACTAGATTTAAGATAACATTACCATATTCTTTATTTATTTGCCTTTCTAATTTTAAATGTGGTTTATATAATCATAATTTATCTGGGAAATACGCATTGCAAATAGTTTATTATTATTTTAAATATTAAGACTGCAATCACTATTTTTATTTACAATAGTATCTAATTAACACGTTAGGCGGACCGCCGATTTTAGATACAAAACTAGTTTATTGTTAATATTTAAATCATATTTTATTATTATTATTTTGATTTGTACATGGTGCATGGATGCATGATGATGAAACAAATCCAAAAACAAATTTGAATTTGGTTTAATGCTTCATTTAAAACTGTCAATTGGCAATTCTTTCAATAGCACGTTTGATCTTGAAAGTTTTCAAAAAAAATTCCCTGCGATGCTATTTTTTAAGATAAGTACAATCACACAAAAATGCAGGGGTAATATAGTCTTAAACAAATATATTTTGGAGTAATGGCTAAAAATGTTTTCCGGCCGGTGCACTAGAGGGAGTATATCTCGAGGACGGCCAAGGAAAAAATAGAACGACAACCAGAGTCCGTATTGAGGGAATGCCTGTTTTCCCTCAAAACAGCCCCGCAAGTTTGTCGTTCTATTTTTTCCTTAGTCGTCCTGGAGACATCCTTGCATTGCCTACGGAAAAGAAGAAGAAATTAATTAATTCATTAATTAATTCGGAGTTCCGTGTGGTGCTAACACCAGATATATTAAATAGAGATGTAATAATAATTAGTTTCATGTCTAGTCACTTTTCTTAATTCATTTGTGAATCCATCAATTGAAAATTTTACACTCCACCATTAATAACCCATTTCCCACCGCACACACATATTCATGTCCGCACTAAGTGATTTGCTGATTTAATTATCGTACATTAATCATGCATGCTAAATTTTAAAACAATTATCACCTGCCTCTAGTATCAGTTACAGCCTTTCATTCACATAGGCGGCGATTAATTTCACAGGGCGAAAGCTGCCAGCGCACTTTGACCTTTTCACATTAAAGTCTTAATTTTATTGTTCTTTAGTTATTATACAACACATACATAACTATTAATTATGATTAGATTAGAAAAAGGTTTCCAATCTCGTTTAAATATTGTGTATGTGTCGTGGTTTGTTATTATGGTACGATAATCACTCACTTAGAAACATACATTTATTGTTTTGTTGATTTTAGGTTGCCATTCCTAAGATAGATTAATCAAATATCGTTACATGGTGTAATGAATTTTCATAAAGCTTTTTTTAAATATTTAGCTATGTTATAGTTTTATGGATAGATATATTTATTGATGTTTTTAATATCTTTAATGTCTTTTAGTTGGTAATTTCGCTATATGGAATTTATATTGTTAAATTTACAATATATATATATATATATATATATATATATATATATATATATATATATATATATATATATATATATATATAGATATTACAGATATTACATTACATCAATAAGTATATCTATCTATAAAACTATAACATAGCTAAATATTTTAAAAAAACGTTATAATATATATATATATATATATATATATATATATATATATATATTCTATCTAACCCAAATAAGAACAATACAATGTTGATAGGCTTTGTACGATTTACGATTTGCTGGTGCTGTTAGAATTTATATAGACAGTTTTTTTTTAATCCAGTAAATTATCGAATACACTGGGAAACAAAACAAATGAGACCATAGATTTATCGTACAAAGCCTATTAACATGATAATTAACAGGCTTTGTACGATTTAGTAATTTAATAATATAATAATGTGTCCATCACACAATCTTATTTTCCGACACGTTGCATTTGCTACTAACATAGCGACTAAAAGTAAGAGTAAAAACATTAATTGTATTTACTGGTGCTGTTAGCATTTGTATAGATAGTTTTTTTTAATCCAGTAAACTATCTAATACACTGGGAAACAAAATAAATGTATGGTCTCATTTGTTTTGTTTCCCAGTGTATTCGATAATTTACTGGATTAAAAAAAACTGTCTATACAAATTCTAACAGCACTAGTAAATACAGTTAATGTTTTTACTCTTACTTTTAGTCCCTATGTTAGTAGCAGCAAATACGATAACTGTAATAATTACCTCTTGAAAATGTTAAATAATTACACCAACTTGATATTACACAAATCGTTGTAAACCAATTATCCTGCAATAATAACATTACTCAAAAATGTACAAATACAACAGTCGTATAAAATCGCATAGTATACACGTTTTTAAATTAATTTATTACCGTGTTCCGTTTAAGCTATTAATTCGGTGTTGCGTTATTATTAATTGTCTATCACTGTGCTCTAATTAGTAAATAATTGTTGTCACAGATCCAGCCCAGTGTACAACGTACATAACTCATATCGCGCCACTGGCGTGTGGTACGTGGGTGCTTTGATGATTACTAAAAATATGACACTCCCTATTAAGCGTGACCAAATACGGCCACCCTGCCGCGTTCCGTTACGATTTACGCTAAAAGTGCCTTTTAATTGCAGCGGCGGCAATGCGCGGCTTAATTTGTAAATGCCGAAGTAAAATGCAGAAATGTATCGATGTAATTAGTGGTATCAACAGTTAGTTATATATTCTACATACAAGAATGTATAATCTTTACTGACCCATCGTTATTCCGAATATAGTGTATGGAACATTAATTTTCATTTAGTTGCTAGGACGATATAATATAATGTTTATTAATGCTATAAACATTTTACGCAGGTCTATAAAAGTATAGTAGAACATAATACACATGTAGTTACAGTAAATTATATGATAAAGCCCCATGGTATCATGTTTATGGGAGTCTGAAATATATCTATATTTTTTATTATAATAATTTTATTCGCAATTAAATTATACACTTATATAAACTCATAGACAAAATTAACGCACCACTCATGTATAAACTTGTATAATTATAATACTGAAAATAATATTGCAACGAAATTTTCATAAAAGCTTATTGGTAGGTAATGTCTAGTAGCTTGTAAATGAAATCATCGACACATGGCATTATTTCTATTAATTATATATATATATATAGATATATATATATATATAGATATATATATATATATATATATATATATATATATATATATATATTTATATATATAAACAATCTTTATTGGGCTATCGACCCCCTTGGAGGTCTTTTTTCCTGTTTTGTGTTTACATGTAATTGCTTAGTAGTAAAAGATATAAAAAAAATAATAATATAATAATTAATAATATATAAAAAATATGTGATGTGGGCACCACACGATTTTCCGGATAATTAATTAATATAAAAATTTTCAAAATTAGCTCTTTGATTTTTTTTGCAAAAGCAATACCGAAAGAAATTAATAACTCATTTATAAACACTAATCTGTGAAAATACTGAGTAGGATCTTTTATAAACGAAGGCTTATAATTGAGAACTTACATTTTCGGGGATGAATTACACAAAAAAAATTAAATTAATTGTATCATGATGAACAGGTATTTGCGGAGGAATATGTGACAATACAAATTTCAACTTATAGAAGCCATATCTTTGAAGGCAATGAAGATATCTCATTAACGTTTTTGAAATTGAGTTCATAATACATTTTTGAACAACTGCAACAAAAAGAATTTTTTTTAAATTTGATAATGAGGAACCGTTTTTCTTGCCAGAAAATACTGATAATACAAATTTCAAATTTAATAAGCCATTTCCTTGAAGATAATGAAGATATATCATTAGGGTCTTTGTAACTTAGATCTTCATACATTTCTGGACAAGTATAATATAAAAAATTCTAAAATTACATCATTATGAATCCTATTTGTAGCAGGAATATGTAACAATACAAACTTCAACTTTTACAAGTCATATCATTGAAGATAATGAAGATATCTCATTTCAGTTTTTAAAATTGGGTGTTAATATATCTTTGGACCAGTGTACCAAAAAATTCCTTAATTTACATAATGCATAATGAGAAACCGTTTTCCTTAGCAGAAAAAAACTGATAATATAAATTAGAAATTTAATAAGCCATATTTTTGAAGATAATGAAGATATATCGCTAAGATCTTTAGAGTTTTAAAAATTGAGTTTTTAATACATTTCTTGTCTAGTGTAATAAATAAAAACCGCGAATTACATAATGAGGAATTGTTTTCATTAGCAGAAAATAATTATAATACCAATTTCATATTAAACAAGCCATATCTTTGAAGATAATAAAGATATCTCACTGGGGTCTCTATAATTGAGTTTTTCATATATTTCTAGACAAGAATAACACAAAAAATATTAAAATTGCATCATAGTGAATAGGTATTTTTGCAGGAATGAGGGATAAAACAAATTTCAAATTTCACAAGCCATATCTTTGAAGATAATGAAGATATCTCATTGCGGTCTCTATAATTGAGTTTTTCATACATTTTTAGATAAGAATAACATAAAAAATCTTAAAATTGTATCATGGTGAATAAGGAATGTGTGATAATACAAATTTTAAATTTTAAAAAGGATATCTTTGAAAATAATGAAGATATCTCATTGGAGTTTTTATAATTTTGTTTTCCATACATTTTTGGACATGAATAACATACAATATATTGAAATTGCATCATGATTAATAGGTATTTTTGCAGGAATGTGTGATAATTCAAATTTCAACTTTTAAAAGCGATATCTTTAAAAATAATGAAGATATCTCATTGGAGTTTTGATAATTTTATTTTTCATAAATTTTTATTCATTGTTAGATAAAAATAACACAAAAAATCTTAAAGTTGCATCACTATGAATAGATATTTTTGCAGTAATGTGTGATAATACTAATTTTAACTTTTACACGCCATATCATTGAAGATAATGTAGATATCTCATTGCGATCTTTATAATTTAGTTTTTCATACATATTTAGATAAGAATAACACAAAAAATCTTAAAATTACATCATGATGAATAGGTATTTTTGCAGGAATGTGGGATAATACAAATTTCAACTTTTACAAGCTATATCTTTGAAGATAATAAAGATATCTCACTGGCGTCTCTATAATTGAGTTTTCCATATATTTCTAGACAAGAATAATACAAAAAATCTTATCATGATGAATAGGTATTTTTGCAGAAATGTGTGATAATACAAATTTCAACTTTTAAAAAAGATATTTTTGAAAATACTGAAGATATCTCATTGGAGTTTTTATAAGTTTGTTTTTCATAAATTTTTGGATAAGAATAACATACAATATCTTAAAATTGCATCTTCATAATGATGATGATGATGATGATATTTTTGCTGAAATGTGTGATAATACTCAGTTTAACTTTTACAAGCCATATCTTTGAAGATAACGAAGATGAGTTTTTTAATACATTTTTAGATACGAATAATACAAACAATCTTACAGTTGCATCATGATTAATAGGTATTTTTGCAGGAATGTGGGATAAAACCAATTTCAAATTTCACAAGCCATATCTTTGAATATAATGAAGATATCTCATTGCGGTCTTTATAATTGAGTTTTCCATACATTTTTAGATAAGAAAGAACATAAAATATCTCTTGCAGGATAATACAAATTTCAACTTTCACAAGCCATATCATTCAAGATAATAAAGATACCTCATTGCACTTCAAATTTTATGTTTAGAACTCCTTCGATAGCTCATGCCTTGGGCTGAATTTTGCCGCCCCTAACTTTGGCCGCCCGTGTACGGCGCACACCTTACATGCCCGCTAGGACCGGCCCTGCCAGGCACAACGCCAACTGACATAAAATTAAATTATAATTCCAATCAATAATATCAAATAATTCAACCAATCACGACTCGTGCTTCATCCGATTTTTGATATAAGAAAGAACGTAATCTCATACATAATGTTGATTCCTATATAATTTTCCATTTAGAAATAGTTTAATATACCAATTCTTATATATAAAATGTTATAACGCCCGTATGACATTATCTAGTTTCTTATTATATCGTTTTCGATACAGACACAAACTACAGTGTCATACACACATGTAGAAAATGATATAGCGGCGGAATAATAATAAATTCACTTAACAATAACAACACCGTAATACACAATGTTAGTTTTCCATTAAGAAATAGTTATACAGTTTAATATATCAATTCTCCTATATCGTTTTTTATATATATATATATATATATATATATATATAAAACGATATAGGAAACTAGATAATGTCATACCGGCTTTATGCAGTTTGGACAGTAGAAACACATTTTAAACATAAATTGCATCTACTGAAGGATATTTATAATGCTATTCATTACTTAAATTAATTAATAATATATTTTTTAAATGCACGCCTGATTTTATTCATATTATATAGATATATAATATGAATAAAATACAATCAGGTGTGCATTTAAAAAAATATATTATTAATTAATTTAAGTAATGAATAGCATTATAAATATCCTTTTAAAACATATCTATTTATCATGTTCATCCCACGCTATTCTTCTCCAGCTGAAGCCCGTTTTATACATTTGGGACAGCGTCGCGTCGCTAAATGGATAATATAAATAACATTATAAGCTTATCTGTGAATATGTAATTTTATCCGGCCTCAGTGTTTTCCAAATGTGTACAAACCGGAGGTGGCCATAAAGTGGCGTCTTTGCGCGCGATTTATCGGCGCTGGCGTGCGTCGGCCATAAAAACGCTCATATAGTAAATAGTAATTATTTACAAGATGTTCGCTTATAAGCCAGATAAAACATCCGGCGTAGAGATAGATTCTCCATCAAGCTACTCGGATTAGAGTAATAAAATCGGATGCAAGCGCGCGCGAGCTCAATGTGTGTGAATTACACCACAACCGTGCGGTTCTCATAAACTCCGCTTCTCACGGATTTAGAATTATTATTATTATGAATATTCTAGCGAGTTTGGTGTGTTTGTTTGCGGATTTTCATGTGTATTCTCTGGGGAAACAATGGAGGCTTAAGAGCGTAATTTCGTGCGCGTTAATCTTTTACAATAATAAATTACTACATTAGGTGTACCTCGAAATTTTGGATGTAATTATACGTTAATATATAATTTGCATATATAATAATCCTGAATAGTTTAAAATTAAATTATTTTATTACATACATTGTACTAATCGAAAATTTCTTTATGGCGTGTACAAGTAATTTAATTAGGCTATTTCGACTAGAATATTATTGTGTCCTCGAAATACAATTTTATTAAGATTATTTAAACAAATATCTAGTAAAGTACTGTTTTTGGTGGTAAAATTTGTATACACTATACACGAAAGGTAAAATTCAGCTTTTAATACACAGAAGATGTTTTGAATTTGGTTCAAACGTGGGACGTAATGGTAAAGGTAAAAAATAAGACATTGCATTGTACTTAAAATACGTCTGTTTATTATAAAATCCAGCAACACACTGGCGACAAATACACCGTTTTTGGGGGTTGTAAAAAGGTGCTGCGTAAACACATGGCTTTGGGGTTCCAAATTGAGAAAAAGGTAACAAAAGGGTGAGGTTAGCTGATCGTATTGTAGATGTATTACATATATAAATATACATTAAATACCTCTCGTTACTGTCCACAATCAACAAATTAATGCAATGTCTATGCGGGCCCAAACCGCAGTGCCAAAAGAAAGAAAGTTCAGTTTATTATAATATCATTATACGAAGTTCCTGATTTCTATGTATATTATTGTTATTACTTGTTTTAAAAAGAAAAATCCCCTACAAACACCAATCTTATTCATAATTCAGATATTAAACCTATAACAGTTAGCTTTACAATTGATTCCACAATTCCAACTATGGTAGGTGCAAATGGTTCGTGCCAGAAAGTGTTAAGGCGAGTATTCTCGTGCCGTTTCGCGCATTCATTCGCCCCTCGTAATAAAAAGCGACGCGGATACGGCCGTTTACAAGCGGCAATTATAATAAAATTTTGTTACCAGTAAATCCCCTATCTGATCAAATAAACGGACTCGAATATCGGATGATCGCGCCTGCCTAGGCTCAGCTGTTCAGCGCGACCTCGATCCAGGCGAAATAAATAGCTAAAGCGCATTCCGATTTTACAGACCAATTTCAATAAATTTAATGGAAGGTCACGAGGATATCGAGATTATGCACACCGAGCTTGTAAGTAGGTACTAATCGGAATGAATACGAATTCTTCAAATGTCATTTAAAAATTGTCTAGTACTGTCGTATATACAGGAGGGTGCCGTGTCATTCTAGCAGGCGCCTGTTTGAATGAAGAAAACAATATACAGGAAGTGAATTCAGCTCTATCTACCAGGGTTATAATGCTACAACTCAGATCCCAAACAGGACAAATAAATATTATTCAAATATATGCAGCCACAGCGGACAAGAGCGATGAGGAATTAGAAGAATTTTACAACCAACTAGATGAAATCATGAAGATAGTCAAACATTTAGATGTCACTATTGTTCTAGGAGACTTTAATGCTAAAATAGGGAAGTATAGAAGATTTGTTGGACCATATGCGCTTTGCGAAAGAAACGAGAGAGGGGAAAAACTTATTGAATTCGCTCAGAGTAGAAATTTTTTAATAACTAACACTTCAAACTACCAAAAAGAAGGCTATACACCTGGACATCCCCAAGGCATATATCAGATAATATAGTACGAAACCAGATAGACTATATTCTAATTAACAAAAGATATAGGAACGCCATTCGCACGGTCAAAACATACCCGGGAGCTGATTTCGGGTCGGATCACAACCTCCTGGCGATAAGGAGGTTGTGATCCGACCCGAAATCAGCTCCAGGGTATGTTTTGACCGTGCGAATGGCGTTCATATATCTTTTGTTAATTAGAATATAGTCTACAAATCAAACTGAAAAAAGTCCAAATAAATGTCGAAACCAGAAATTAAAAACCACTATGCTTCGAGATGAAGAAATAAGACAAAGCGTGAAGACGAACATCAACGAAAATCTCGGACAAATCATGCAATAAGTTATAGGCACCAATGTGGATGATAAATGGGGCATCATAAAAGGAGCTCTGTGGGACGGCAGTAAGGATAAATCGAAACAGAAAAACAACTTCTAACCCAAAAAAGAACAATGGATGATAGTTGAAATATTGGCAAGATTGGACAAGGGTGGAGAAAAAACTCCGAAGGCGGATGAACTATAGAATATAGTCAACGGCATAGAGTGTAGAAGGCAACTAGAAACTACTACATTAAAAATCCACATGGATATCTCCAGGAAAAAATCATTATGGCTTCATTCAGATCGAAATCATTGTCCGGAGCTTCAATTCCCCCAATCGGTTCTCCGGGGGGAGAGTTTTGAATGACGCCAATAAGCATGGGGCGTCGCAGAACCTCATGGTTAAAGAACCTTAGAGAATGGTACGGACAAACATCAGTCGGACTATTTAGAGCAGCAGCGTCAAAGATTAGAATCTTCTTCTTGTGGTGCCGTCTCCTATCGGAGGTTGGCAATGACGATTGCCAACCTCCGATAGGAGACGACACCACAAGAAGAAGAAGATATAATATGAAAATAGCAATATAAGAATTGTGTATTATCACTTATATTAATATGATAACATACAGCACAAAAGTGATAGCCTCGATAATTTTATCGAATCGAAGTTGAAACATATTTTTTCAAAATCTAGCTGTTTGAAAGTATATTATGAAAAATTCAATTATGTTAATAGTTGATTAAATTGCCCACTAAAGATAAAATATATCAAACTTAAACTGTACTGTAAAAATTGCTTCATTTCTTGCTACAATTTCCGTTTATATAAAAATCAATAAATAATTACACCCAGCCACATTCATCTCCTGTTCACTCCCATTCGACCAAATTATCGAGGTTATCACAATAAGTCTTAAATTTTAACTGGATTATATACCAATATTATTACTAACCCCATTAAAAAAATCGTTTACGCTCCGTCGTGATCACGAAGTTTATTTTATGCGGCGCGGCGTAAAAATTAATTTTGGGCTACAAAACGAAAAAAAAAAAACGACTCGCACGATATCGGTTAGTCCTTAACATATTTATATTTTCACCCACGGGGACCATTAAAGAGAATAATGGGTTTTATGCTAGGCGTTATACCGCTTGCGGGTGGTAATTAATAGCTAATAATTTTCCTTAATGCACAATTGATTGATTGTAGTGTTTAAATGTATTGTAATTTTTTTGTTATGGGTTAAGAAATTATCAGTTGAGTGATTACAGATGAAATTTTCCATTCGTAAGTCAGAGAGTATTTATTAATAAATTAATCTACACAATTTAAGTCAAAGGATACTGAATTAGTACAAGTATCGCTAAACGGTGTTTCAGCATGAGCCAGTTAGGTTCGCTGAATTGAAATTACTGTATCTTCTTTTTAAAAGTATTTTCTACATCACATATTGGTGTGATATTCGCATAGTTACATTATTTTCTCTCTCCTTTTTTGGAAATAGATTATAATCCTTAATTCCCAGTCTTGTGGCACTATTCCAAAATTTGTAAACTACTTGCCAGCTCAGTTACCTGAGTAGGGTCGTGAAAATATATTTAGTAGTATTGCAAATATATACAGTATAACCCAAAATGGAATTCATATTTTAAAAAATTATATAATACAAGTGAGCCTTTTAATATATAATTTATAATAGATTATTTAAAAGCAATCATAACGATAAAGATGTTACTTTCATGACTTGTTGAGTTATATATAAAATGTCAGTTATATATATTTATGACTAGTAAGATCTTTCAAGTTGTCCAAACTATCCAAATCAATAATATATTGGCCACAGTAAAATGGCAATTAATGCAGACATACGATAGTCTATCGGCAGCACAAGAATTCACTATCGTAAAATGACCAGCAATTCAATTTATATCAATTTGTAGGTTCCGCAATAAAACCTGTCAAATAAAGAAATTATGTTATATGTTACATAAATTATATATAAATTGGTTTAATACAGAGGCTGACATAACGATATCAATTTGTAAATGGCGGTATTTCGCTTTAGATTAGAGCGCTAACGGGTCATGGCTTGTTATAAAGGTAAATTATTGTTTAATAATTTATTATGATTATTATTATTCTATTACTTCCTGTGGCTACTTGTTTCGCATTACTTACATCTTTTTCTATAACTAATAAGTCTTAACATCACTATTTATATCAGCTATTTAAAACAGTGGTAGGCAAACGAAGCTCTGATTAATTTTGTTCAGCAAAATTTGATTGAGCAGCAGTTCATTTTTTTTTATTGAAATGTGTATAACCACAAATGATAAGTATTTTCTAATTACATGACACAAAAAATACTATATAAAAATATTCGTGATCGGAGTATTCTTCCTACAAGCTCCCGGACTGCTGTCCGCCGATTTGGTATTGGAGAATGTATTCTGTGTCCTCGGTTTTGTTTGTTTTCCATTTATCGTTCTTTTATTTGTTTGCTTTCATGTGTTCTTTGCAATCTTTTTTAAATCTACTAATGACTTTAATGGCTTTTATGTATTTTGGTAATTTGTTATATTCGATTGTGTTATTTGATTAGACTTTTGTTTAATGCATTAGTTCTATTTTTATTTAGGTATATTTGAAATAATTGTTTCAAAAACAAAACCATCGCTAGCAATTATAATCTAATCTCTCTTGATTTTATTTCATATCATGAAATTTATTCCTATTCGCATTTAGTATCTAATTAAATAGTAATAACTATAATAATGACAAACAGTCGCAGTTAGCATTGTCATTGCGGTCACATTGTGTCGGACATGTAAATTGAAATACTAATTTCATGCCTTGATAACACAACAATTAACAATTAACAATTATGAATAAAAAATAATAATATATCCGTATTATAAAAATCGTCTCGGATGACCAACAACACCAATAACAGCGCATTATTTATCCCGCTTAGATCATACCTCTTTATAATGAGATATTAAATATTAATAACAAGCGCAGTAAATACAAATAATTGCAAGTGTGCTTTAATTGAAATACGTGATACTGCAGAATGAATCGACATGTTTGGGGCTTACCACTAAACCTTTCTAATTATGAGTCAGGCATGGATCATCAAAGCATATACATTTTTTCAAACATATTAAATTTAATTTAAAAAAAATAAATTAGATTAAAACATTGCTGGTTATAGTCCAGCCCATCCTTTGTGACGAACAAATCGGCGATTTATACGTTTTTTGTTGGGGCCGTAAAAGTTGTCGGGCGGCGAAAGGCGAGTTTATTATTTCAGCGCGCCCGAACAATAATTCGAGTGCGGCCTGTGAGTTATTTGCTCGCCGTGGAAGAAGTACAATGACGGATCGAAGATTTATTTTGCGGTCGCCGCGGTAGCCAGCGTTTTATTGATTGATTCGCGTTGGTAAACAAACGAATATCGAGTGTTACATTTTGGTGTAGGTAATAAATTATGGGTAGAATGGCGAAACGGGCTCGACATTCACGGTGTACTCAATATTGTTTCACAAATGACATATTTAAGGACTTTTTTTTGTCGAGGCAATAAATCGAATTTTAAGACAATTTTGATTGCTAATAAGAATTGTTTATATTCTTATTAGCAATCAAAATTGTCTTAGAATTCGATTTATTGCCTCGAGTAGACCTATACACAAAGCGTCTGATATTTGATTGTACATATCTTAAAAAATAGCACCACAGGAATTTTTTTTAACTTAAGTTCAAACGTACTAGAATTGAAAGTTAGCCTTCGCTATTTGCCGAATTTGTAACGAAAATACCGACTGTTTTAAATGAAGCATTAAAAAAATCCAATTGCACCCATTTTTTTCCGTATCCGCGACTCATTTTGAAAAGGACGAAAATCAATGTAAATTTAAAATTTAAACAGAAGGCCCGTATAGTTCGAAAGCGTCGCGTACTTTAATGTACATTTATTTAATGTTTAAAAGAATGGTTTATACAAATTCTGGCACGTTTATAAAATAGAAAATTTCTCGAGTGGTTAATAACCACTCGAGATATTGTGTGAATTCACCCTCACAAGCTGAGCTACATTGATGAGATCTAATAAGATCGAAATCTAGATATGTAGATTGCTAAGGGGTGGATTCACTCTTATATATGTTATAGAAAATATTTCCTTATACCCCCAAAAATTTAATTTTTACCCAATTTGGGGTAATTTACCCAAGTTCCCCGTGCGCTACTCTAACACATAGAGACTCCAGAGTGTCATTTATTCGAAACCTGACTTGTAAAAACTGGCGTTGATAAGAACTGCCTTCCTAAATGTTATAGAACATTTCCTTATACCCCCAATAATATAATTTTTACCCAATTTGGGGTAATTTACCCAAGTTCCCCGTCTGCTCTCTAACACATAAAGACTCCAGTGTCATTTATTCGAAACCTGACTTGTAAAAACTGGCGTTGATAAGAACAGCCTTCCTAAACGTTATAGAACATTTCCTTATACCCCCAATAATTTATTTATAGCCAATTTGGGGTAATTTACCCAAGTTCCCCGTCTGCTACTCCAATACATAGAGACTCCAGAGTGTCATTTATTCGAAACCTGACTTGCAAAAACTGGCGTTGATAAAAAAGGAGGTAAAAGGTAATTTACCTTTCGCGCGTTTAGGAAGGCCCTTTAAAAAGTTATCATGAAAATTAGTATTTGTCACTGGTTGCAGCTTAAATAATTATATAACTAACTATATAACTCAAAACAAATATCTTAAGTATCTACAATCAACATAAAGTAACATATAACAGTAAGTAATTGTAGCGGTCGTAATGTAAATGTAATCTTATAAATTTCATAGTAAATTGGTGCATAAAAGACAATTACCACTCATCCGTTTTCCGTATATTTTACGTCTTTCATTTAGAATTAACGATGGATAATGTAGAAAAACAAAGTCAAGTTTGAAACAGCTATTGTAAATCGACAGCTCTAATCATTGTAGTACAGAAGTCAATTATATGTTATGAAAACTAATAAAGGCGAGTTTATGCTGACATAAAATTAGATATAAGGCAGAAGAAATCAGTAGAAATAAGTGTTATTTAGGATCGTTTATGCTCATAAAATTTACAATTAATATTTAGTACTTATTAATTATTTTCTCATAAAAAATTAATACATAACGGAAAATAGTTCTTTATAGACCCAGCTCTCTGTGACCTAGTAGTAATAGTGGCGGATCTCTCGTAATGAGCGTGATTTGTGGGCGATATTTCGGAAATTACTATTCACAATTTTTTTTGTGAAGTCCGGCACTATCCGTGCCTCTAACACCTAGTGGTGATAGTGAGGCACGGATGTTTTTAGAAGATTCCACCTCGCAGGACAATAAAATAATAAAAATAAATGTATCTTATCTCATATGCTGCGTCAACGTCAACCAAAAAAAAAAAGTTTTCAAATGGGATGTTAAGGCGTCTACTTTGTGATAATTTATTTTAAAGGATAAATAAAATGATTTTTTACTTTGTTTTTTTTATCACACTTCAGTTACACTTTGCAATTAGTTTTGGCCAAGCTCTAGCCATTTTCGAGCTCGAGTCATCGGAGGAGCTCGAAAATGGGTAGAGCTTAGCCGAAACTAGTTGCAAAGTATAACTGAAGTGTGATAAAAATCTTTTAAATAACTTTTCGTTTTCGGATAGCGATATTGCACCGTAAGCGAACGTAATAATGAATTCCTTACGTCTTATTTAATTTCAGTATAAACTCACCTTAATAACGAATTGTATTTTAACATTACAACTTCTAATTCCAGAATGAAACCTCGCATTTCCTGATATTAAACAGTACTAACCCAGATCGTTCAATATTTTTTTTTACAAACAATTAATTACGATGCAAATCACTAATGAAATTCCATATAAATTCCGCATCAGTATTTAATTGACACAGAAATGTAATAAATACGCACATAACATGCAAATTGCAAATCAATTTACTTCAAACTAAGATTAGTTTGAATTAAACCACGCAGCACACAGACACATACACACATAGTGTTATTCAAGCAGTGTATGAACATCGGGCGCAAAAAGGCTTGCTTATAACTTTTATTGTAAGCTTTTCAAGCCATTCACAATTGTATCGTCTGAATCATTAGCAATTGTTGACGTCTTACAAATGCCGCCGTTATTTAATGCATTCTGCCCCGATGCGCAATGATATTTTAATGATTGCCTCCGATCGGCGGTCGTGCATTGTAAAATGAAGTTATACGACGCCGGCCTTCGCAAACAAACTTATATACCCGATGGAATATTGGCTTATGCACAAAGGAAATGTGACAAGGTCTTTCCAGCATGATATTAATAAATTTATTCGTGCCGCATTTGCCATTACCCGCTAATAATTCCTCCGGGAATGATTTATTATATTGCGCGCACGCTGAAGAATTTGATGCAATTTCAGATAGCGTGCTCTTTTTTCGTTGCGATATGCTAATTTTCTAACGCCCTTGTGTGAAAAATAGATACAAATGCGATAAATCATTCGGTCTTACAGAATATAATCAATTATTTATTCATTGGGTGACAATTAAATGATGCGCGGAACTTTTGTAGATGGAGAAATTGTTTGTGGACACATATGATGATGAATTGTTTCAGCTGTATATAGTTGATAGATAACACTACGAACTAAAATGAAAATTTTCTCCTCGTGCAGGTAAGTAAGTTCTGATTTTGAATATATATGATACCAAACATATCTGGCTTGTTTTATTGTAATAGCTCTCTCTGTGAATGCCCTGCATTCACCTCGGAAAGGCTAGCTACAGTTGGCACCCCCAGAATAGTCCAGCGCACGCTAAGTGCGTCCCCCCAAAAAGACATTCTTCAGTTTTTCACAACTGTGGGATGGATGGAGGAATGACAAGTGAGGAATGCACAAAGGTCCCACACAAATATACTGAGTGCCGTCTGCAGATGAGCCCCCAGCCACTCTGTGTTATTTCAAATCGTCCTCGTAACAGCAAGAAACACCTACATACGATGGGTCTGGTAGACAGCCCGTTATGTAGAGGGTACAAAGAACTAGAAACAGCAGGGCATGTAATGTGCCTCTGCCCGGCTCTAGTAAACACTGGGCATCTAATACTAGGGGAGTGCTGGCTTAGTATGACCAGCATTGGCAACTCCTCGCCCGCCAGAGTTTTGCAGCTCGCACGCAAAATTGACTGGTGGGACGAGTGAGTAGCCTTAAAGGAAAGTTTCACAATGGGCCCATTTTGAGGCCTAAGTGTCTGTAGCTATGCTACCCTCCAGCCAACTATCCAACTACCCAACAGCAAGAGATACAAACTAGTTAATAAAACGCTTTTATATTAATTATAACGCATCGGTAATTGTTTAAACGCCTGACATATTACACGAAAACAATGACTAAAATTGATATTGTATAAATTCAAAAACCTGGAATTGTCTACTGTCTTAATGTTACATAAGCCTAAAAACCACAATCAAGTATTATTTTCTATATTTCCACATAACACTAATTAACCAAACATAATTAAACTAATAAGCGCCTCCATTCAACCTAGACAATGAAACGCACAACAATTTCACTCGGTGCACTTAAAACCTTGACAACAATCACCTCCACCGGGTTATAAACAAATCACGTCTTTCGCCACGCGTAATCAATCGGTTATTGCCAATGCCCTATTAAAAAACCCCGATATAGAACCGGGGGGGGCACGTCTTATCACCGGTGCGTAAACATGCCATTCCGATGCGACAACAAAAGTCGCGACACAAAGCTTTTAATTCCCCACGCCCTTTCATTTCGCAACGCAAGGCATTAACAATAATGCGTGCAATTACGCAATGATTAGACTTAAGCTGAGTGTATTGGAAACAAGAGATTTGCCGTTAGTTATAGCTTACATCTTTCATGTTCCCGTGACGTCGATTTTCTCCGATATTAAGTGCCCTATTGTTGTTGCATAATGTGTGCAGTTTGAAATGTTTATAATTATAGATATGGTGACACGGCACGGTCGTGGTGATAGGATTTCACGGCTCGCAGGAAATTTTATGCCGCAAAGACCGTGAACGCAAACGCATGACAATGAATTTATTACCGCATGTGCTAATAATAATATTACAGTGCCTATATATTTTATAAACAAATTAGTCGAAGATTTTTTTTTCTGCAAGCAATAAAATTGGATATTATTTTACGACTGTCTATTTCATATTCATAACTTTACAGCCGCAATCAATTTTTAATAACTTAAAAGTGTAACGTAATAAACCATTGGCATTTCACACATGTGCTGAAGAAATTTATTTACAAAAATATATTTGTATAGCTGTTGTTATATAATAATATCTGCTTGAATTGATATCAAAATATATAAATCCGTTGATAATAACAATCACATTTTAAATTTAAATTGTTATATTACCAATACCGTTGCCTATATAAAAACTAATATGATATTACCACAAACATATTTGTATAAAATGTATTACTAATCGACTTGTAATTTTTTTCGAATTAAAATCCAATTTCATGCGATTTTATAAATTATCTCCGTTTAGTTCCCACAGAGCCGCTGCTTGTTTGCTGATTCAATGCCCATTAATTGCGATATAGAATAATGAAAAAGTTATGTTTTGAATAAATCTGAATACATTACGACACGGCTAATGGGTTTTAATTAATGAATATAATATAAAATTGCTTGTAATTTATTTATTAATAGTGTATTGTAAAATATGTTTCTAATCAAGTGGCAGTTTGTGTTTAGATATTATCGTGCAGTTTTCTTAGTTGGTGTGTTCTTGGAAGATTTACAGCGCGGATGTCTTTGCTGGAATGTCTTTAGTCGTAGTGTATTTTGTTTCATCTCTGATAGATATATGATATGAGTTCTAATTGCAGGTGGTGGCTCTAGGGGATCGAATTCGGTGAGATGCAATCGGTGCTTGTCGCCATTTCTATTGCCGCAAAGCGTTAATAAATTGTTTGTAAGCATACGGGTAGTTTATTGGCCGAAATTTTTCATGTGTTACAATTTGAATTATGATTCGATTCCTGCCAATAAATTATAATTGATCGTTGTTATACGCTACAGTAGCAACAACGGTATAAGTAAAATATTATATTTATATTATAAAATCAGATGTTGCCGCCATTACATTCCAACATTATATACTCTTACAGAAAAAGTTCACATATCTGCTAAGTAACTACAAAATTATCCTTGCCATCTTATTATACGCGTAAATTTTAATGTAATATTCTGTAACAATATACCATGTTCCCATTAAAGAAAACCGTTTGCAATCCTCAGTTAGCACTCCACATTTTCAATTGAATAAATATATTACAGATGAAATAAAATTAACATGCCCAGCGCAATCCATATTAACGTATGGTATTCTATTGTGTGGCGGTCTGATCCGAATAGTTGCTCAACCATTTGCATCACTTTCCATTGTTGACACTTTCTTTCAAACGAGACTGCAAAGGTTAGCGTAATAACAACAACAACGGCCTGCACCCACACCGTGCAATATCGCTAACCCGCCTTTATTAGAAGGAAATAAAGCAATAAATCAGCGTGTGTTAAACCCGCGGCCTTGCTGCTTGCCGCTAAAAAAGCTAATCAAGTAAATTTGTACCTAGCGACAATTTCGCGCACAATTCACAATATTTTGCATCAGGTGCAGTTTATTGCAATTATTTATATGTTAGAGATAATTATTGCGGATCGGACACTGTGTGAAACTGATAATAATGCGAGGCGTGGCCGTGAATGTAGGCGGTAAAACTAGTTTTCGAACGACACATTTGTTTTCGCGGATTTTTCCTGCTGATGGGTATGTAAATACACCGCTGTGCCTGTCCGGCATGGACGTTTCAATACGAAAACGGCGGGTTATTTATTAAAATATCTTTACGGTCGTCAATCAGACGAGCAACAGATGTTTACATATAAGTGCAGACCGGACTACTGACGTTTCAGTTGTAATCGTTTTTATTTTTCGTATTAATATTTATTATGAATAAATTAAAACATACTTTATTATGTCATTGCTGCAGGCGCATGACTGGTATCACGGAATATGTTAATTGTTACACCCATTGTTCTTTCTATCCGGAATTGCATTTGCCCTTTAATCCCATAAATCAGAGCGTAATAATATATCTAATGCTGGATAAAAATGGTACTATAATCGTGGAAGATTAATGACTTGTGGGTGATGTTGCTATATTGGTAGTGTATTGTATGAACTTATTAAAAATCGATTACATATTTAAGACGGTATAACTTTCGATTTTCTAATTGCTTAGTACATGTAATGTACAATCGAAAAATTATAGAAACTGTTGCTTCTTTTTCTTCAGTATTATTTACAATTTTCTTTTATATCTAATTACTGTTACTAAATGATTCATGAAAGCCATGGTTCTTGGTTCTTCTGGGTTCAATTACAAACAGAAACTCCGGTTTTCGACAAAACATAATATCCCTTCACATATCCAATTAGAAGAACCTAAAAATATCCATCGCCTAAAAATAGTTCAATTACTAAAGACACATAATTAAGAAATTTACACTCCCGATTTCGATTGGCAGCATATATAAATTATTGTACAAACACCCTGGGGTGCAAGGGGTGATGGCACAGGCGAGCCAACCCAAATGACAACCTTACCTTCACGTGGTGCATCCTGTTAGATAACTAACAAGGCTCTGTCGACCGACTAACTACCGGTATAAGTAGTCCCCACTAGATTATCAACATTTCGGGTGGACGAATCGATAAGTAGAAGGGCACTCGGTCCTAGGATAGAAAAATCGGTCCTAAAGGCGGATGAACCAGTCAAATAGTCAACTGCTTAGGAATGTGTAAGGCAACAAGAACCAACGCATTAAATATCAATATGGATAATCTCTAGATCTACACTATAACAAAATATTCTGGAGTAATAAGTCGGATCTCCGGGGGATCAGTTTTCAGCAAATATATGACTAGGAATAAAATTCAAAATGCAGCAGTTCATAATATGGAATGTGAGAACCCTAAAAGGTGAGAAGATGCAAGTCAAGAAATGGATAGACCCTTAGTTAACATCCTAGATCAAATTCACACATAAGGACCCCTCCCTGAAGCCAAACTGCAGGTCATGTAGGCATCAGTGAGGCGAACCACAATCATCCTCTATACCGTTTTTACCGCCCCGTCCAACAGACAGAGCGTGCGGTAGGCTATGCGGTCGGTTTCCCGGGCTATGGAAGTAGCACAAGCCTTGCCGATTTCCATTTTCTTGGGAGAGTTAACATCCTAGATCTCACATAAGAGGCGACGTACGGAGACACAATGAGGTGCAGGCGCGACGTAGCTCAGGCGAGTGTAATGTTCATATCAAGAGCAGTGATGATGTGCAGATGTGGAAGTTTCTCCGCTACTTAAAATGTATACCGACAACGACGAGGACGGCTTCGATCTTGTTTTGTTGAATCTCAACAGCCAGAGAAAGATTTGGGTTTACCCTGTGTGGTTAAAATAAAAGCAAAAGTAGAATGCTCGATGTCAAAATGGATGCTGGAAATATCCAGAAAGGTTTGAAAACGTTGTCCTATGAGTATTTATATATAATACTCGCCTTGGTAAAATACAGGCTAACAAAACGGACTACTCCACTTAGTAGTCCTTTTTGCTAGCCTGTGTCTTACCAAGGCCAGTAGTTTACATAAATACCTAATACCTAGTAGAACCTTGTTTGTCCTGTGAGGTGGAATCTTCGAAATACATCCGTGACTCCCTATCACCATAGGCGTTAGAGGCATAGGTAGTGCCGGATTCACCCAGCATTCTGGCCGGGGCGCCTACCGGCTTGCCCGTCTTGGAGTTACTCTAAGCCCATAGTACCGCCCCACTACGGACGGTCATTCCTATCTCTTGTACTGTCGTGCTTGTCTGTTATTGTCCGTCCTGCAGGTCGATCTCGAACTTCAGCTTCATCACCAGTTTCCTGTCTCTTATACTGTCGTGGTTGTCTGTTATTGTCGGTGCTGCAGGTCGATCTCGAACTTCAGCTTCATCACTAGTTTGGCGAATTTGCCGACGGCGCCCCAGTTTGACTTCGTCTTCAGCATCAGTGTACCAATGTGTCCTTTCGTCGGGTCCTCCTTTCCTATCTCCTGTCCTGAGTCGGCCGTCCGGTTGTAGAGGCGGTACTTGGAGGTAGTCACTTTGCCGATGCATAGAACTGGAAGGCGCCCTGCCACAACTGCGTCAACCAGTGGTCTACCTGCCCGTGGCCCCTGTCCACTAATGGCTCCACTTAGGGGAACAACTGTTTCGTCCATGTCGCGTTAGTCGTCGTGTCCCATCTGTCTTGCCACCTTGTCCATGTCTGGGTCATGGCCTCCTGCTTCGCTGGTTTTGTTGCTACCCCTCCTTGATTCTCTGGTAAATGGGTGCCCGTTCCTCTACTAGGAGGTTCGCCGGTGTTGTTTGGGACAGTGCATTTACGTCTGAGGAGTCGGTACGGTATGCGCAGCTGATTCGCAAGGCACTTGTCCTTGGGGCTCTTCTAAGCCTCTTGGAATTTAGGTTTCTTTGCCGTCGTCGCCGAGTACAGTAGCTGGGCCCTCGCTACTGTAGCCAGCAGACTTCTCTTCCAATACCCATCAATGTTGAGGAGAATGTTGGCCAGTGCAGCTTCGTGGGCGCCTGCAGCTCGTGAGGCATTTGGTTTCGGTTTGATTTCAAAATAATGCCAAGGTATTTCAGTTACCTCATGATCTCGAAGCTTCCCCCTAGCATACGGACCTAGGCACCTTTTTTCATGAACGAGAGGAGGGCGACTAATGTTTTGGATATCGCGATGGCGAGTCCATTGTACGCCATCTAGGTCGCCATCCTTTCTGTGGCTGCTGTGGTTTGGACCAAGGTATCAGCATTCCCTTCCGCGGATGACTAGTGCCAAGTCGTCCATGAAGCCTATGGCCGTTGTGTGGTACTTTCAGTAAACCGTCGTACGTGATATTCTCTGTGGGAACCCTCCCCTCATGCCACACATGTGCATCTACCCCAGCATAGGTCACCTCCATATCGCTGAGGTAACCTCTAATTAGTCCGATGAGGGCTATGGTATCATGCCTTACATGTGTGTCTGCCCGAGCATATGTCAGCTCCCTATTGCTGAGGTAGCCTCCAATTAGTACGATGAGGGCTCTGGAACCTCCTTCCTCCTCAACACCTGCATGATTGTCGACCGTGGTAAGTTATTGAAGGCATTGGCCACATCTAAGGTGACCATCACGCAGTGTTTCGAAGTTCTGGAGCTCCCCGTGTTCGCCTCGGTGACCAGCCTTCTCAGTATTGCGTTAGTTGTGAAGCGCCCCTTCCTGAAGCCAAACTGCAGGTCATGTAGGTATTAGTGAGGCGAACCACAATCATCCTCTCTGCAGTTTTTGCCACACCGTCCAACAGTGAGAGCGTGCGCTAGACTCTGCGGTCGGTTTTCCGGGCTATGGAAGTAGCACAAGCCTTGCCAATTTCCATTTTCTGGGCAAGTCTTCTCTTTGCATACACACGTTAGCGATCTCCGCAATCCTCGCCGCCACCGCCGATGTTTCTGCTTTTGACATATCATAGGGCTGGTGCCCTCCTGTCAGGTAGCCTATTGATGGCTGCCCTCGCATCGTATTCTTTCCATTCTCGGGTTATGGAGGTTTCCTCCTCGCCCTGATGCGTTGGTCGTAGTTCAGATCAAGGTCTCGAGCCATGTGGGATTAGGGACCGCTTTGACCCCTCCAAGTAATGCGTCCTTCGGCCCAGGCGGGCGAGCACCTATCTTCTTTACGACTTTGTAGGAGAGGGCCCACGAGTCGTTCTCGGCCTACATACAAGCCTCCTGGCTGCGCTCGACTGCCTGCTTGAATTCCTTCCGCCGCTCACGGTATAGGTCCTGCAGGTGATCGGTCTGGGCTCCTGTCTCTCGTGCCCACTGTACCAGAAAGACTGCGAAAAGGACAAGCAGACTGCTCCTTGTCCTGTTCGCAGTCTTTCTGGCCTTCGACATCTCCGGGCACCACCAGTAGGTGGATTTCCTTTTGGTGTTTATTGGCCTCACCGGCAACGCCAGTCTGCACGCCTCCGTAAGTTACCGACCCAGGAAAAGAAGGGTAAATGATAACCCAGAACGAGTCTTTTCATATAAACAAGGAAACTTCTCCACCACTTCACAAAATTTAATATTTATTTCCGGGTGGTCGTGCATATTGAATACAGGTTGAAACTAAAAACTTTGTTATATATTCACTTTGCTCAAAAACGGTCGGCGCCAGATGTAAAGGGAAAGAACGAATTTATCTTATATTTTGAAAATATACCATAAAGGAATTCCTTTATTAGTTTTTACTAAAAATAATTAATTAAATTAAAAGGGAAAATTTAAAAAAATTTAATCCCGAAAAAAATAATTTATGAAACTGATTATCAGCCATAAACAAAAACGAACACATAAGATGCTTTCGTTTAACAGTTTGACGTGCTGTAGCGTTCCAATTTTTACAGTGGTGCGCCGGTTGTAAGGTGTACGAGGTAGAGTTGTGCGCATCCAGACCGACTTGCACGACAAATAGAACAAGAGGCAATAATCTCGGAGCAGTACATAGTGATAAACGAAAACAGCTTTAAATATAGAAACATAGATCAATACAAAGAGCTGAATAGAGCCATTAGAAATAAAATATACTACGCAAAAAATATGCCTCGTGGAAAAATATAACGAAATCGAAAATCTTGGAGGGAAGTATGATTCATTCAATATGCACAAGAAAGTAAAGGAACTCAGTGACAACAAAAGAAAACAGGCAAACATGCCAAGCGAATATTATCGTCGATATAGAGAACAAACTTAAAACGTACTAAGAACACAAGGAAGCGCTTTTTGAGATTCCAGAAAGCAAACCTCCCAGACCCAGGAAGACGACGAATTTCCTGGCTAAAAAAACTACGCCAGTGGTTTGTCATGACATCCCTGCAACTTTTTCGCAGTGCAGTAGACAAGTTGCAGATCGTGATATAGATCGCTAATATCCGGAACGGATGAAGCCCGCTAAGAAGAAGAAGAAACCTCCCAAGAAAAGTGACAAGAAGAGACAGGTGTAAGAATATTAAAAGAAGAAGTGGTCTATGCTATAAAATCATTGAAGAACAAAAAGTTGCCAGAACTATATAAGGTATCATCAGATCTACTGAAGCTTATATAAGAAGACCAGCTTCATGTACTAGTAAATTTGTTCAACAAAATATACAAGTCAGGTAGAATACTCAAAGACTGGTTACTATTACATACTTGACGAGTAACGTCAAAATCTCCCATCGCTATCGTGTTTTGACGCCTATAAAATTAAACAACAAAATTTATAAGGAATACCAGCTCCATGTACTTGTAACTATGTTCAACAAAATTTACAAGGAAGACAAGTTCCATGTTCTAGTAAATTTGTTCAACAAAATCTACAAATCAGGCAGAGTACTCCAAGACTGGTTACTATTACATACTTGACGAGTAACGTCAAAATCTCCCATCACCATCGTGTTTTGACGCCTATAAAATTAAAACAGTTAAAAATTTGCATATATACGGTATACTATATGTATTTCAGTAAGGGCTATAACACAAAAGGTGTTTTTGGATATTAAAAAATATCCTTACTTTATTAATATAAGAGATTGTGAGTAACATAAATCGCCACCAAAAGTAACAAAACTCTCGTTGTGATTTATTTTCCTCTGCATGTTTTATTTCCTTAATTATTCATATCTAAAACGGCTTTAAAACACTATAAAATTTATACGAATACGAATATAGTATATAAAATAATCAATTATAAGTCATATACCATTACAAATATTCTCTAGAGAAACGGTTGCCCTCGATTTTTTTTCATACAAAATATTGCCCGCATAACGATTTTCAATTTTTCAATTTGATTTGATAGATAGCATCAATACCATCCGTCCATCGAATAACTTTTATTATAATTTTTGATTAATGCATCCATTACGTGGGTCAGAGGTGATCGCGTATAAAAAGTCAATTTAATATCTCTAAGCGGACAATAACCAATTCCATTAGGCGATGTTTATTAACGCATTAATTCTTCTTATATTCATTCAATTGACACCATTTTATAGCCTATAATGATGTCGATTATTTGCATGTTCGTGGAATATATTTGATCACAGCTCCTTTGTATTGGGAAACCATCTGAAAGTAGAAATAATTACAATAGATATAATAGACATTATTGATTGCTATATATTTTACAAGAGATTTCAACAGTTTATGATGAGTAATCCAGTTTTTATTCGTATTATTTGCAAATAGTTGTAATATAATCATCATCGATTAAATTAATGGTGTTGTAACAAATAATACGCATAAAATGTAGTGAAATGTCTTGATATCCAGGACTATTGTATTGTGTTCTAGTTTCTAGAGAGAATGCAAAAAATATTACTTATAATTTTTTCTAATTGTGTTTATACTAATCATAAATTTAATATTCTTATTTCATGACCAATTTATATAATTTTGTACAACTTTTCCTCTACAGAGAAATTAACAATACACCCATATTTTATAATATTGTCTTTGTGATAATATCTCAAACACTCTGTTGGATTATTACTCAATACTACGCGGTAATTCTAATAGCATGAGTATGTTGACGAATATTACCATAAGGGTGTGCAATTTGCATATTGAGAAAGAAACTCTTGCATCTTTACAATAAGTTGCCTTTGCGTTGTGTTAGTAACCTATTACACTCCATATCACCAGTTATGGATTCATAAGTGACAAGCCTAAAAATGTAAGGGAATTGTACCTGAAAACATAATCATCTTTTTATAATTCGCCAAATCTTTCAGTATTGACTCGTAATTTTTAATCACTATGTTAACGTGTTTCACATAGAGCGGAAACAATAAACTATACTTAGACACATGTAGAATTCCAGTCTTAAGATTTAAATCTCTAAGTGGACAATAACCAATTACATTAGGCGATGTTTCAGTATTTTTAATCACTATGTTAACGTGTTTCGCATAGAGCAGAAACAATAAACTATAGTTAGACCCATGTAGAATTCCAGTCTAATTCTAAAAATTTATAGATTAGTATTTTTTTTAAAACTTCAGTTTTTTTTAAATTTCTATACAATTAAATATGTTTCTAGAAATAAAATAAATCGTACCAATATCAATTATTACAGAATAATTACCTCATTACCTCCTCCACGCACGGAACCATAATTGATAAATATGGTAATTAAACACGAAAAAAAAACGCAATTATAAAATAACTGTTCGAATAATAACACAGAACGAAACCCGTTGCATTATCGAGCCTTGCAAAATTCGCCAATTACCGTGCACTTGCGCCGATACATATACAAAGCGGCGGAACATTAATTAAATAAACATTACACAATAAAGTCGGCGCGCGGAAAATAACAATCCGAACGCAATATTGTAATTTATGCCGTGCAATTACCATGCGCCGCTTAATAAATCGAAACGGCATAACGCGTAATATTTTTTACCAATAATTATTGGTCTTGCATCGTTTCGTGCACGCCATTTGCATAGTGGAGGCGTCGCGTCGTATGCGTTGCTAATATTTTATGACAATTTACATTTTTAATCGGTTCTGCAAATAAGAGGGGACACTGCGGTATGTTAATGGACGCTATCGCATGCTTTGTATCATTATAAAATCATTTATTATCTAAACTATTATTTATAGAGAATTTACTGATTTATTATTTTTATGATTTGCAATGTAAATTATATGAGATATAAGGTCGACTAGGTTTAAAACAGTAGCAGTTGCATTTTTAATCTACTCGCACCCTTTTCAATGTAATACTTTTAGAAATATAATTTGCATATAATCGTTTTATCATTATTGTTGGATGTACTTTTATGCAAAGTTTGTATTTAGATAAGTATGCTTCTTCTTCTTGTGGTGCCGTCTCATATCGGAGGTTGGCAATCATCATGGCGATGCAGCTCTAAATAGTTCGACCGATGTTTGTCCGTACCATTCTCTAAGGTTCTTTAACCATGAGGTTCTGCCACGCCCCATGTTTCTTCTTTCTTGTATTTTTCCTTGCATGATCAGTTGGAGAATAGAGTAACTCTCTCTCCGGGTGATGTGTCCCAAGCACTCTAGCTTTCGTGTTTTAATCGTAAGGATCAGTTCCTTTTCTTTATATATTCTTCGCATGACTTCTTGTAAATGCTACGAGATGGACGACGACTCTAACCACTGAGCTGGGCGACAAATACATTTTCTTAACTTTTAATTATTAACACTACAATGTGACAAGCACCGGCAAAATGCATGCAATTTTTGAGGTAGCCTCTGAAGATAAATATAAAGCTGAGACTGCATGGTTTCAGAATTTCATAACTGTAATTTAAACCCAATACCATAAACAGATAATAAATGCTTAAAAACGGTGATATTATACAGAAAACAAAGTGAATTTTAAATTATGCTAAAATTCCTTTCGTCGAAAAATTCAATTTCTTCTTGATTTAATCCAAGGTGCGCACGCCCCGTCCGAATTCCGTCCGCGTCGCGATCCGGACCGGTAATTTAATGCCACATAAAATTTTATTTACGTCCGTCTTGGGGCCTCGTCGCGGCATACACACGGGGGACCTTAAATGTTCCCCGTCCGCGAAATATTTAAATTATCCGGATTATTCGCTTGTTTATGTCCGCGCCCAGGCGCGATTTATCGCCGAAAATACAGTAGCCGCATTCGCGACGAGATTCCGCCGCAGTTGCCCCGGTAATTGCAATTTCACGTGGGCCTTTTTTTTGCAAGAGGCTACCCCCGGCGGTCGCAAAACAAACAGAACGAACCGCACCGTGTTTGTTGTATTAAGTTATTTCGCCAATTATGCGCGCGGCTCGTGACCCGGACGGCGACCATTATGCTGATAATGATGATTTATACGTGCATTAAAAACATATTTGTTATTTATTTAGGTCCCGATTTTTGCGCGAGAGCCTGTGAGATTGTGGATGCTCATCAATCTTTTATCAAGCCGTAACTAACACATCGTGGATGGGAAGTTTAACAGCTCTATAGGATATTAACTCGTTATTATCTCATTATTGTGCACACATAAATATATTTTTCCCATAGCTCACTTCTTGGGAAATGGGCATTTTTTAATAAGTTTGCATTAAGATGTTGAATGGCTGCTAAACAACATGGTAATGTACTTGCGATATGTGTATTTGCAATTAGTTTTACTGTATTTACTATGTACAATTCTAATTATCATTGTTTATTGGAGAATCAATCAATTTTCGAATGATAAGGAAAGAGCCGGAACACATTTACTACTAATATTTTATAGAATTTTCTGTGAAATTAAGAAAAATACCGAGTGGACCCAGCTCAGTGATCTAGTGGCCGATCTGTCTCGTACTGAGCATTGGGGAGCGAGACAAACCCCGCTGTGGACGAAATTTCACGATTCGCCTTCCACATTTTTTCAAAGGTTTCTTAGAAGGTAAATACCGTATGATTACGTACGCTCTGGTTTTCGTTTTCAGCTAGCACTGGTGTTCTGTTCGATCCGGCTCAACTTAGCATGAATAGCGCTGCCATATGAAGGCGTGATGATACGAAATAAAACTACCTAGTTCCCTGCTATTTAAAAGTGTTTGATTTTTAGCTTTAGCCCTACTATATTCAGGCCCAACAGAGTCATTACAGGTGAATTTCGCTTATTGGTGTATTTACCCCTGACAATTGTGTTGCTAGTAAACAATATTAATTATTATGTACTACAATTATTAGTTTTATTTAATGGCATTAATTATTCCATAGCTTATCTCGTAGATTATCATTGCAATCATGCGTGAATTTCTCGATTACAATTATTTTTCAATTATAACTGGCTGATCGTTTGAATGTTGATTAGTACAACTCAGGAGCAAGCCACACACAATAAAACCACACAGAAATCACTGGAAACGAGTACATAACATCAATTAAAAAGCGCGATTTACAATTGATTATTAATATAGATTGCAGTAAGTGATTTTAATTACGCGTAATTGGCAGCCACCGGCTTGAGCGCGACACAAATTATTACAATTGTAAATATAAATTAATTTTAAAATAAACCGCTTATATGTATAAAGTGTATTACTTAAATAGCGTTCGATACTCATTAATAATGCATAAATGTGTTTATCATTAAACGCTAACAAAGTAATACCAGCGTCCCGTCGGGTTAATTACGGCGTTTTTCCAGCGGCCGCGGTGATTAGATAATGAAATTACGGTCTTGGGGGACCGTTTCAATATCCACCCATCATCCTCTGAATGGGCGCGAGTTAATTTCACGTAATTGCCGCGATGCTATAAAGGTGCCGCGCGGCTGCATTTTATAACATTTTCGCTCATTTTAATGTCGCCGTAATCCAGCGGTATTTATTAATATAAAGTAAATTACGCGGCTCGGCGTGGAATGCCGGGGTTCATATTTAGTTTTGCTGCGTGTTGTGCATGTTTATTGCGATATTTAGCTATTCAGAAATGTCTCCGCGCCGCTACTGTTTCCGAGCAGCAATCGTAGCGCGGCTTGTAATTATGAAAATGTCGAATAGTTTCTGACATCTCTGCGCGGCATGCATATTTTTACAATTTTAATTGCAAACATAAATTAACCTATTTCTTGGGAAATGCTGCTTATTGTAACTGACAAAAAGTGGTCGGAGTGGAATAAATTATTAACATCTAACTGTATATATTTACAATATTACGGATATTGTAACGATTTGTATATTATTTACTGATTTATGTTACAAAATTTAGTATCTTCGGTATAAAACGTGCCCTAAGACCGTAATATATTCAACCTTTTCAGGCCTGGATTATGAAATTTCAAAATATTTTCTTCTTTGTTTAATTATTATTACGCTTATTAACACACATCAAAATTCAAAAGTTTCTAAGACAGATGCGCATGGATTTTATTTAAAATACCTTTTTGGATAAAAATCTAGTGATTAAAAGCATACATATAGATAGGGGGTACAATTTATTACTCAAAAATCAACCTCACCTGCTCGAATGGTAAACATATTACCTGGTGCACCCTGCTAGATAACAAACGAGGCTCTGGCGACCAAATTGTCGGAATAAGCAACACAGTTCTTCCCTCGGGAAGAAGAAGAGCACTCACACAGAAAAAAAACCGAATGCGGAAGAACTAGAGAATATAGTCAACGGCATAGAATGTAGAAGGCAACGGGAAACCACTACATTAAAAATTCACATAGATATCCCCAGGAAAAAATCATTCAGATCGAAATCCGGAGCTTCAATTTTGAATGACGTCAATAAAATAGGAACATGGAATGTCAGAAGTTTACATCAATCAGGAAAATATCATAATGTTATAGCTGAAATGCAACAGATGAACGTTGAGATACTTGGTATTAGTGACGTACCATGGCCAGATCAAGAATCTCCACTAATGACTACCATATGTATTACTCAGGAGGATCCGACGCTCGTCACAGATACGGCGTCGCTATAGCAGTCTCACAAAAAAATCAAACAATCAGTTTTGAACGTTGTGAACGTATCTAACAGGGTTATAATGCTACAACTCAGATCCCAAACAGGAAAAATAAATATTATTCAAATATATGCACCCACAGCGGACAAGAGCGATGAGGAATAGGTCAAAAATGTAGATGTCACTATTGCTCTAGGAGACTTTAATGCTAAAATAGAACGAAGTGTAGAAGATTGTGTTGGGCCATTTGCGCTTGGCGAAAGAAACGAGAGAGGGGAAACACTTATTGAATTCGCTCAGACTAGAAATCTGGTAATAACTAACACTTGGTTCAAACTACCAAAAAGAAGGCTATACACCTGGACTATATTTGTATCTCTGGTTGTGGGTTTACTTTCTTTGAAATGATCATGTAGTACGTGTTTTCTTCGTTTATGGTTAGGGAGTTGTTGTAGCACCATTGTGTGATTTTGTTTATATCCGTCTGTATCTCTGCTTGCATTTTATTTTTGTCTTTTCCATTATGAATGAGACATGTGTCGTCTGCATATATGAATACATTTCCATTAAGTTTGAGTTGAAATATATAATTTATATATAAAATATAAAGTAATTGTGCTAATACTCCTCCTTGAGGTACTCCATATTCTGCTTCTTTTTCGCCACTTTCCACTTCTTGTACTTTAGTAATTTGTTTTCTATTATTTAGGTAGCTAGTCAATACTTCGTGTGCTGTGTTTCTTATTCCAAGTTGTGACAGTTTTTCCAGCAGTTTTGCATTGCGTACAGAATCGACAGCTTTTCTCATATCTATGAATATGATAGCTGTTTCGTTTTTCATGTCTGATTTCTCGTGTATATGTTCTATCATGTCTGTAATCGCTGCAGTTGTACTTGACTTCTTTTGAAATGCGTATTAGCACTCTTTTATAATATTATGTTTTTCTGTGTGTGCTATTAATCTATTATGTATTATTATTTCGGTGATTTTTACAAAAGTTGATATTAGTGAGATTGGTCGATAGTTCTTTATGTTACTTTTATCGCCTTTTTTGAAAATAGGTTTAATTATTGTCATTTTTCACCGTTTTCGAAGATTCTGTTGGTCAGTTCTCTTATTATTGGTGTCTGCTCTTTTAATTTTTGTACTATCCTACTCGTTATTTGGTCTTTTCCTGAGTTTGGGTTTAGTGATTTTATTATTTCTGTTATTTCGTTGTTGTTTATTTTTTCAAAGTGTAAAGTTTCAGTCACTGTACTATGCAGTGTGTTTGCTCTGTTTCTTCTTCTTTGGTTTAATTGGATTTCCTCTAACTGAGACCCTATCATTGCAAAGTGTTAAATTCCTCTGATATATCATTGATGTTTGTTAGTTGTAAACCATCTTTGTTCTGATTCGTTTTTATTTTCTGCTGTGTTTTGCTCTTCTTATGTAGTATTCTGTTGATTTCGTTCCATGTCTTTTTTTGGTTATTTGCCACAGCGTTTATTCTACTGTTGTAGTAATCTTGTTTCCTTGCTGTTATTTTTTTCTCAATTGTTTTTTTCTGTATATAATAGTCTTTTTTTTCAGTATTTGTGGGTTTCTTTTTGTATTCTTTATATAGCCGGTTTCTTTCTTTAATCATGTTTATCGTTTCGCTGTTAATCCATTCATTGTCTTCGCGATGTCTGAATTTTATTATGTTCGTGTTCTTTTTAATTACTTTTTGTAGGTTGTCTATGAGATGATCGAAATTTGTATAAAGTGTGACCCTTCTTTCTTCGGCGAACTGTATTTTAATATTTTCATAATTGACTTTTTTGTATTTGGTAACATATTTATTTTTAATTTTTTTAATTTCCAAATCCCATAATGTTCTTATTGCCCTATGGTCCGAATAGAAGGCATTAGTTTTAAATATTGGATTGTTAAGGCGTCTACTTTATGATAATTCATTTTAAAGGATAAATAAAACGATTTTTTACTTTGTTTTTTATCACACTTCAGTTACACTTTGCAACTAGTTTCGGCTAAGCTCTAGCCATTTCGGAGGAGCTCGAAAATGGCTAGAGCTTAGCCGAAACTAGTTGCAAAGTGTAACTGAAGTGTGATAAAAAACAAAGTAAAAAATCGTTTTATTTATGCATTAGTTTTAACTTGATATTGGTTTTATCTTGATTTGAAATTATAAGTATATGATGCTGGACTTGTTATTTTCTTTGTATCTTGTATAGCATTTCTTGTTTATTTTATTTATAATCTTGTAACCTGTGCTTTTAATTAATGTCTTATAATATATATAAATATATGATTATTTTCTACAAAACAAAAAAGTAATTCCAATGATTTTATTAGTTGCCCAACATTCTAACTATCGCTAGTAAATCCATGTACGTGTAAAAGCGTTATAATCTTCTTTGCTGCAAATATACATTACAATTGTTAAAAAATGCCATTAGTAATAAAACTGATTAATTATAATAACTAGATCTAGTTTATAAATGTTGGGAATGAGCAATCCCGCGGTGCCACAAGCAATAATTACTACATTAGCGTCATTTCTGCGGCAGCAGGGTAAAAAAACGAGCGTGGAGCTGCTTGATGCGTGCCAAAGAAATTAATAATTACAAGTTATGGACAGAAGGAATTGACCCGTCACTGCGGCCCGTAAATTAACTCCGAGCTGCTTGCGTTCAAGCCATCAAGGCGCGAGCGTGAAATTCAAAAAGGGACAAAAGCGAAACAGAAACACGTATAATCGATGCGCTTTTCATGCCGGTAATAATATTTTGCCGATCATTACATGCTTAGGCGAGTACTACCACTTACCACTTACCCGCTGGTTCGTCGTTGTTGTTTTTTTTTTACTTATGCAAATTGATTCGCAAAAATTGCGCCCCGCGAGGGAACGCGCAGAAATGTTAAATGCACTGCTCGAATGCATTATTCATTGCGTAATTAATCGTAATTATATTAAAATTAATTTTCCAGGTTGTGCACGCGGCTGTAACTATGTATTAGTTGTGCTTAGGGGGATATTTATGGCCTCCATGAGATAATTTAGATATGCGTTGTAAAAATGTAATTATTACATGCGGTGATTATTCAACGTCTGCTACATGCGTTGTAGTTTTGAATAATTGTTGTAATGTTAAACTTTAACCGTTGGCTGTTTTAATAATTGATTCCCCATTGATGCTCCACGGACACCTAATTAACGATTTGAAAGACATTCTATGGATTTTTATGCGAGTCTTGTTGGTGTAAATTGTAAACATTTTAATATTAAATTGGCGCATTATATTATTAATTCGAGACATTATTAACACTTTCAGCCCTGGATTTTTAAATTTTGTAATATTTTTTTGTTTGTTAATTATTATTACGCTTATAGACGCACACCAAAATTCAAAAGATTGTGAAACTACATATGGATTTTGGTGTGCGTGAAAAAGCGTAATAATAATTAACAAAGAAAAAAATATTACAATCTACTTCCATATGTTTGCTCCCAAAGCAAATGTTATGGTGACAAATGCCACCGACAAGGGATGGGTTAAGCTTGTAGCCGCTTTCCCTCACCTAATTTCCAATCTCTTATTTTGGATATCCTCTTCATTCAGGTCTCTTGCTATTATCATCGCCTTCTAAAATATCTTCGTCTGTCTCGTTTTCTATTATTCTACATACATGAATAATATTGGCATAAAACACAATACGTGAAGAAAAGCTTCATTATTACAGCCATACAATTACACTTATATATTATTTACCCTTACTTTACATGAAACTGAAATTTTAATTTAGTATAAAATAAAATATCTGTCTATTGTTGATTAATTTATTTATTTATTTATTTATTTGTTTCGGGTACATAACAGGTATGGGATAGATATACCCCAACCCTATGATAATGCACCACAGACATACGTTTTACATTACATGTATGTTATATACAATATACAAGAAATAGAAATAGAAATAAAATAAAAAAGAAACCACTAACTACTAAAAATAATAACAGCAATTCTAGACTTAAACACAATAAATGACGAATTAAATAGATCCGGGTATGACCGCAAACGACATAAGTTATTATATTCGGCGCACATTCTATAAATTGGAAAATTCATGGCTGAATTTGTGTTTTTAGCACTCATGGAGAACACATCACCGTTCCTGATAACTTGATTAATCGCTAGTTAGAGTCCTTTTTAGTTTTTTTTGTTTCTTTGGTCGTTTTTAGTATGTAGAGGTGTTTATTTTTATTTTTTAAATTTTTTATTATTATACCGAAAAATTTTATTTTTATAATGTATAAAATTCTCCCTGCAAGTAGCTCTGGTAGGATTTGCTTCCTGGCGACCTGGTTTCTGGAGATCTACATGTCTTGCCTTGTTGATAGTATTTCATCCATTATATTACATATAACTCTAATATTATGACACCTCTACATACTAAAAGCGACCAAGGAAAGCAAAAAATCTAAACAGGACTCGAACTAGCGATTGATCAAGTGAATAATCAAATAGACCCAGCAAGTTTCTCAAACTTTCTGAAGATGTGATAGTCGTCCGAGTGAAGGCAGTGTTTACCAGGACTTTACAGACCATATTCTTCTCGTTTACATCCTACTCAATATTGCTCAGTTATACTTCCAGAGCCCCCAGCAATCACTTCCAAGTAACCAGTACTTGCACCTTCGGTATAAAAAATTTTAATTTATCCTAAAGCCTTGGTTTCCTAGGAAACCAGGACTTAACTAAACACAATTCAATATTTAAGCAACAAAAACTAACTTTCTGCCTTCCACCATCTGATTTATCTCTTATTATCATTATTATTCACATTTCTTGTGGCAGCTAAAAATAAAACCGCCGTAATCACCGATTAAAATCCATGTCGAGATAACAAAACTGCGCCGCGCGCAAAGATAAAATCGCTTGCCCGAGTTCACCTGTCAGCAGCCACACTAATAACAACATATTAATAATTTTCAGCATAACCTACATAAAACCCAGGCAGAAATTGTTTACGAAACGCAATACGTTCGCCGCCCCGGAGAGAGAAAAAAACGCGAACATATTATATTGTTGTCCAGATAAAATCGCGCACAACTACCGACCGCCGCCGGTTATCTGATCCCAGAAAATGAAATATCGCGCGACAAAGGACATTGTCCATTCGCGTCGAATAAAAACGGCCGAATAATATATGGCCACGAACGTCCAATTAGGGATAATAACACCACAAAAACTGCCTTGCGTAAACTGCACAAGCAGCGCGACCGCACGGGATTAATACAAATATTTAACCGCACGTCCGGCACTGCAAATCACTTCGCTGAGAAGTTGTAATTACTGCGGGGCTGACATTTAAAAGCACGACATTATCATATCACCATAATTTAATCTATTGTTTGAGGTTTTATTACTGTTATTGAGTTATCGGGGCGTAATTAACGCCTCGTAGTGCATTACGATTTTTATTATTGCACCTTCATAAATTTGACTTACCCATAAACTAAATAGCTCGCCGTAGCCATCTGCAACAATAAACTGTTTATGCTTATATAACTAAGTACACAATTGTTTATAAACTACAGCGTTGATCTTTTTACCAAGAGGGCAGCGTTAAAAGTTAACCTGAAGGGAGATCGAAATGCATGAAGTGTGTGATTTTTAAACAGCGAGACACTTTCTCCAACGAATCTTGACTAGTTTAAGACCGTCTTAATAATAAGACGGTCTTAAAGCGTTGCACCAAATCAAAATCAGGTTTTTAAACTATAAGATGGTCTTACATTGTAAGGCTAAGTAAGATCTACATATGTTTGGTGCAACACAATAAACATTTAAGACGTGGTTATATATGAGACGAGCTTATGTAAGACGAGCTTATATAAGACGAGCTTTAAGATTCGTTGGAGAAACCGGGCGTTAATCCCGGCGTTTCCTGGGAAAAGCGCCTACCATAAACGCTGCTATTTAAAGTATTTTGCACATTACAAAAACATTTTATTTAGATTAATTAAAGTAGTTTTTTCTCAAGAAACTAAATAGGGAGAAGTAAACATTGGGAACCACAAAAGGGTAGTGAAACTCCTTTTAGCATTCATGAATATTTCTTAGTCCCTGTTGAGCACGGCGAACGAGAGTTCGCCGTGCTCAACAGGGACTAAGTTCACGTTCAGGCAAGTGTGATAACACACAGCCTCTTTCCACGTTACTATATTAGATTTTTTTATTTGTAGTAGTCATCGGGGGAACTCGAAAATGGCTAGAGCTTAGCCGAAACTAGTTGCAAAGTGTAACTGAAGTGTGATAAAAAAACAAAGTAACAAAACGTTTTATTTGTCCTTTAGTTTAATTTAGATTTAATAATATGGCATGCATCGTACTAGTTTTAAATTTGCCGCTACCTTCCCCGACCGGTCGGGCCGTTATATAAATGTATTGCCAAATATTCATGTATGACCACAATGTATTTATATCATTGCATTACGATGACGTATATCTATTGCCTTACCCAGATTGGTCGAAGGTAGCTTCGACGTCCTTTTGTAACTGTCCTTGCACTTATGCAGCACTGTTTCTTAGGGCGTTAAGAGAACATGAGACAGCAAGCTTGTCTATTAATTACCAGGGAAATATAATAAATGTTAAGTACCACCGTTCTAAGCGGCTTTCGGTCATTGAGAGAAATATTTTCTGAAAATGAATTCCATAAATATCATTTGGCTTGATTAATAGGTAGCTAGCTCTCTCGGTTCTTTTACAATTATAACACAACATAATTTATACGAGTAATTAAATACTCGCAAATATAAGTAGGTAATGCATTTAAATTAATATTAATAGTCGCTTAATGGGAGAGTAGAAAAAACGAATAAATCAAAGAATTTCTATTTAAACATACGCAGGACGTATATTCGGTAATTAAAAGTCTGTACGTTGTAAAAATGCTTGATTTATTGCTAGCTATGTTTATTTGTTATTAATACAGGCTGTTTTTATCCTAAATGCACTTTCACTGGCAATATTTGTTTGTTAAAAAGAAGGAATTCAGAACAATGAAAACCCTTACACCACATTGTGGTAAAAAGGTTGGCGGATCTATATATATATATATATATATATATATATATATATATATATATATATATAATGACTGTTATTATTGCCAAATGTGAGGCTATAAATATGTAAATGCAAATTCTCTAAAAATTACACCGTCCGGTGGGTTCGATTCCTACCGGAGGGTGAAATTTTTTAGAGAATTTGCATTTATATATATATATATATATATATATATATATATATATATATATGTGAATACTCGTTCACATTTACCTATTTACAGCCTAACATTGGTAATAATTATACACGCCTATATATAGTGGCGTGAAAAAGGTTGTGATACTACATATGCAAGTTATTCGTCATCATTTACTTTACTTTTGAGAGATTATATCATTTTGTAAAACAGGTCATATGGAAAAATCTTCAAAAATAAAATAAAATAAAATAATTTCATAAAATGCTAAATGCTAAATATCTGATTCCATGCTCAGGCGGCACTGATGAGTGCAGATGCAGGATACATGTATATTATATACTCACTTATAACTTAATTTAATATTATGAGATATATAATTAATAAATAAACATATATTCGCGAGAAGCACAGCGATTCGTTTTGCAATCCTTGTACTCGTACACACGAATAAAACCAACAGCGCGCCGCACGATATTAAAAATAAAAACTGTAATTGCTTCATTATTTCCGAGAAAACTATTCATTAATTAAACACAATTTTCTCAGGCTGTCTACTGTGAACGCTTTATATATCTAACAGGCCAAATAAAAATCCCTATTTCTCCACATCGGAACAAGTGTTTATAATAACGTACGCCTGTTATGCATGCCTTAATTATCACCGGCCGCTTACGTATAATTCGTACTTTACATACACATTGTTTTATTGGCTTAATTATCTTGTAACGTATAAATGTATAAGTGGTCATATGAAAGTGTTTTACTTTGTAATGTGCCATTTATTTATTATTGCATACAGAGTGCGGTGCTTGTCTGCGTGCGCCATAATTAAATCCCGACCACTTGTATGGGTTTGTATTTTATTGCGGTCACTTGGGATATTACTATTAAACGTTTTATTTATTTCGACCCCAGTTATATATGTTTTGCTGTAATTATATTATTTGCAATTCAAAATTCATTTCTTGTTAAAACCAATAAATCGATATAAACCAGTAAAACATTGCAGAACATTACTGCTTTATACAACCAAGCCTTAATTGGGATTATCAAACTATGCTCGTTTACAATTTGAAATGACTTGTTTCTATAATAACAATTTCAAACGGCTTAACTTTACTACTAACTGCTTAAGCTTTCGGTTTTTAAAGAGCTATTTTTCATTGAACATTAAAAAAAACAACAAATTCGTTTTTATGTTATAAGGATTTGATTTGATTGACATTGGAGAAGATTATCATTGATTAATTTCCCTAGAGGTTCAGCCAGTAGAGCGCGAGGTTTGCCGCACAATGGCTGGACGAATTCTGATACACTTGTTATATCCATCCCTCGAAGGTATCGAATGTAAGACATCAACAAATTACTTAAGGGGTTATATAGCTTTATTTTCTTTAAAAAAATCGTTTTTTTTATTGATTTATCTGAAAGTAAAACTCTTTGAGAACAATTTACGAAATTTTCATGGAGATCCGAGCAATAGATCGAAAGTTACAGAGTTTCGAAGCGGGGTGCGATGTTTCCTGGAACATCTACTCCATTCTCCACCATACAAATCGCGTATGTTTAGTGAAAAATCCCTTATAATAAGTTGTATACGAGCTTCCGAAGCGTTAGCATCGATTATCGATTTTTTTTTCTCTGCTGCTTGTTTTGCCGTCTTTTCACTAAATCAGTATGGATTCCCGAAACAAAATTACACGCTAAACTCGATTATCTCGAAATTGAGTTTTCCAAAAGAGCGTTTGCCGTGATCACGATTGCCGAAAAACTATTTGACCGATCTTTTTTTTTTTTAATTGTTTGTAATTAATGTTGTCAGTACTTGAACGATTCCTTTTTTATGCATACATTTTTATTTTGCAAATACGAATTTTTTAATAAAATGTTTAGAGCCCAAAACATTGAGTTTTTGGGAAAAACGTTTCCGTATGCTGAAAAAACAAAATATTTAGTTAAATAATCGTTCAAGTACTAGGAAAGTCCCTATACTAGTGAAATTTTTTGGGTTTTATGATTTCAATTGACCTGCTTGACTTTCATGATGATCACCGCAAGGCTCATCAAAAAAAGAGTGTTTCGGGGAAAGGGCCATAACTCCGTCAATTATGAATTTTTTTTTATAAACTAATTCTTATTTTTTTCACTAAAAAACGTACTATTAATAAATTATAATTTTGATGTAAACAATTATTGCTACATACCTTTACAAAAATTCAAACTTTCCTCAATTTTTCCGCACAAAAAGGTATATAATCCCATAAAACGCATCAATCCCGCTAAGCGCTTTATGATATGCCCACTTGAAAGAACAATAACTATCTCAAAATAATGATCCAGGGGACGATTTGAGTTACGGTCCCCACATGCAGTGTGGGGCCGTAACATAAGCCCACAAGTGACTGGAATAAATTTAGTAAAATAAAGTATAAATCACGTAATCATAATCAAACCATAAACTGGGATTTATGAACAGGCGGTATATATATAGTTATTGGACCTTTCAATTATTACATCAAGTCGTTATTCTTCCAATAGTTTACATATAATATATGTAGATATTTTACAACTTTAAGTATTAAATCCCTTTCCTACCCATTCTCAAAAAAAAAACTATTTACAGCTCGACTCGACACGATCGTGAATCTGTCGCTTGAGTGCGGGTCTCACGCCGCCAGAATCGCTGATTAGCCAACATATTATCATTAATATATGGCATGATAATAAAAGCTGAAAATTATGTTTATCATTTTACAACCCATCAAAACATTTTTGTTCGGTAGGGGTACTTTTCAACGGCCAATAAAGCACGCAAATGCTAATGGAAAATTTATCGCGCCATGATTAATTTACAATCAATAAGGCACTCAATTATTATTATCATTCTGACGGTATTAAATATACAGTTAGGTATTTTAGGTGAGATAATCGTATCTCCTTCTCGAATAAACTTGCCAAAGGGTTCACAGCAGTAATGTACTCCAATGATACAAGTATCTAATAGGTGCCAATTTGACAAAATTGGTACAAAATATAAAACTGGTGGTAAAAATATAAGCTTTTGATAAAATTGGTTCAGAATATAAAACTGGTGATAAAAATATAAGCTTTTGATAAAATTGGTTCAGAATATAAAACTGGTGGTAAAAATATAAGCTTTTTACAAAATTGGTTCAGAATATAAAAAATATAAGCTGTGCAAATATGCCAATCAATAGTATTGAAAATATTATAATTCATATTTTTTCAATTATAAGTTTAATATGACGTTTCAACAAATATAAACTTTCTATTATATTAGTATTTCACAATAAAAAAAAACCACAAAAAAAACAATTTTATTATTTATTTATAACATTCACTTCCTGAACATTAAGTGAGTCATTTACATAAATTGCTTTTTTATAATTACTCTAGATGGTTTTTACACCACAAAGGTGGCTTGTACTTTTCAAGAGTGTGACAAATAAATTGTATATGTATGCCGATAAAAATCGTTGTTAAAGGCGCAACACTGCATGTTTTTAGAAAAATGAGTTTTCGTGAGAAATCTAATGTCCACATCATTTTCATAAACATTGCAGTTAAGTTATATTGGGTCTTAAACCATATATTAAAAAAATAAATTAATAACGATACAAACAAACAGTATGTTTGTTTGTTTGTGTCGTTATTAATTTTATTTTTTATATCCACATACAATGTTGTAACAATAAACAAGAAAAAAATAAAAATCATGATAATCTGAGGTAAAAATAAACCACAAATCGTAATTCAGATAAAAAATAATTCAAATAATAATAACAATAATAGATTTTTTAAATTTTGTTTTGTTGAGTTTGTATCTTTGATATATTTTTCTTGCTTGTTTTCCCCAGATGTTATTTAGGTATTATTTTGTGATGTGAAATTCCATGGTATATTTGTTTCCTTGCTGACTCAGGTATATATTTTTTTATTTTGTATATTGCTGCTATCGTTTTGGAGTTCTTTTTTTGTAGGCGATCTATGCGTGCGTTCCATTTAAGATTATCCTGTATCATTAATCCTAGATATTCCACTTCTTGTATTTATTTAATTTGTGTTCCATTAATGTGGTTTTTGGTTTCGTTTTAGCTCTGCTCTTGCTGCCCTTATTGTATGAATTTGAATACGAACACTCAATGAAGCATTCTCACCATACAATTTTATGATCAAACAATTAGTCTGTCAGCAGTGCCAATCGAATTTGCGTGCGGTCGTGCTTTCCCACTAATCGAAATTACAAAAGGCGCAATTACGTGTGGGCGACCATCGGAAATAGTTTGCAAGCAAGGTCGCCGATGCGTTCTGGTTGCAAAAGTGGAGTGTTTCGACCTTTCCAAACACGCGCGCTGTTAATGTTTAATGCATACGGCGCAATCAATTCAATTAAATGAAATTAACGCAGAATGCACAATTGTTTTCCAGCTGCGCCGCCTCAAACTACTCAAACCATAGTAACTTGACGGCCTTGTCCAAGGCTGTTAATAAATCATAATATAATATCAGGTGTGTTCGTGCAATTAATATGAACGGGAAAAAAATGGCGGTGGGAAAAATCAGACACCGCACGCCAGCCAACAACGGTGGTGGTAAAGGGATTTCTTTGTTTGCACGCAAATCATGCGGCGAGGCGGAAAAATTCGCTGCGAACGTGATCTGCGAGATCGAAGTGTTTAGCCGGAACGTTGGTGTTATTAAAACGCGAAGGTGTGGATGCATACTTTGCGTTTATTTTATTGTTATTACCGCACCAATATTATCAGATCACACGGTGGTGAGTCAGAGCTTCGTAATGATATTTTTACTCGAGTCGCTAGATCAGTAATCGATTTTCATATTTTCATACACTCAAAGGTTACCACAACCAGCATTCTAAATTATAAGTATTTTATAACTCGTTATAGATAGTTCATATACATTTCTTTATAAAGAAATATATGTCGGAGCGAGTGAAGTATACGCAGGGCGATGTATTAAATCAGTTGTATCACATATCGTGATGTTTTATTACTAATAACAATTAGTATGGTCAGGTACTTGGTCCGGTAAATACACTTTGGAGGATATTATTCAATGCACAATTAATAATTAATAATAATAAACACTTTGGAGGAGATTATTCAATACACAATTAATAATAAGTCCTTCGCCACAATCAACTAACACATTTTATTAACAAGTGAGTAACTAACTTAAAGCACTGATTATACAATAACAATAAGAACACATTACACTTATTCTAACGCACTTATAGTCAATAGTCAACCTTTCTCGAGAGAAACGGTCCAAGCCAACTTATCATATGCGTTGTTCGTACAGAACTACCCGCACCCCCGTTAGCTAGTTCCGCTCACATCTCACCTTGGCGATGTCTACTCAAGACAAAGTCACATTCCTTAAAATTGTCACTAATTGGCTGCTGCAGCACTAATCAAACCCATAGTCTCAACTTCTAATTCTTGTATTGGATTGTTAAGGCGTCTACTTTGTGATAATTCATTTTAAAGTATAAATAAAACGATTTTTTACTTTTTTTTTTATCACACTTCAGTTACACTTTGCAACTAGTTTCGGCTAAGCTCTAGCCATTTTCGAAAATGGCTAGAGCTTAGCCGAAACTAGTTGCAAAGTGTAACTGAAGTGTGATAAAAAAAGTAAAAAATCGTTTTATTTATCCTTCTAATTCTTGGTAGTTGGTTGGATATTTAAAAAAAATTAATTTCTCAGTTATACAAAGTCATTTTGTCAAATATACATGGTTTATTTGTATGCATTTACAATTATAAAGAAAACTCTAGATATATTAATGTTGAAAGTGCGTCGATTATTTCTTGGCCGCTATATTAACAGTACACTACTACTTTTGGAAAGTTTTCCCTCCATTATGTGTATGGGTCAAAAAGTTTTAATGAAACATTTTTGAAATAGTGCAACATAGAGTGAGTTGCTCATTCGTGGCTCTGGGGTTGCGCGGAATTTGAATTAAAATTTTTACAAGCCTTTTCCGAATTGCGTGAATAAATTTCGCGCGCGCGAGCCTTAAATTACAATTGCGCGCCCATAAATCCGCATCCTGTGGCATGGTTTATGGACGGTGTTTGTTTTTAACGGATGCGTACAAGCGCAAAACCCTTGTATTCGGTAGTCCCGCTGTGTTAGATGGAGAGATCACGCCAACGTACATTTTTGGGGCACGCCGATACGTAACGCAATTGTGCGAATGATTCACGGGCAATTTGTTTACACGGAACGTGCCGGGAGTTCTTATTTATTACCAGAGTGTAACAACTTCTGTAACGTTCTAAATATTTAAAAACAAATACAATATTGAAATGCTTAATATAACTAGTATAAGCCGCTTTCGTTTATTGTTAGGGAACTGTTCAGAGCTGCTCTAAGACAGCTATGACCAGCCCAAAACAGCTTCCGAACGACAAATGAAAGCGGCTATACAAATTCATAATCACACCACCACCTTTTAACGGGGTACCTGATGTACCAAACTAACAAGGAAAGGAATCACCGCACCGGAGGAGTGGCAATACTTGTAATAGACTAAAACACCGAGTGGTTCAAATGCATGTCTTGAGTCATATACATCATGATAAAACTCAACAAAAGAGGCGCTTTCGTTCAGCATGGTTTAACCAGGGGTTTAACATTGCTAGTCGCCCCCGTGGCGTGCAGTATTGCTCAGGTCTTGCGGTCGTGGGCCGCCGGTTGTAAGGGCCGAGGTAGAATCGTGCGCATCGGAAGCGGCAAATAAAACAAGAGACAATAAGCTCGTGCCAGCCCAGAGTGATAAACGAAAACGGCTAAGATATAACTTACAGGACATTCAAGTATATACCAACCCCCAAAAGTTAGAAGAGATATATGAAGACATAACAGCAACAAGATACGAGGAAAACGCGAAATTCGTAATAATAATGAGTGACTTCAATGCAACGGTAGGCCGGAACACAGGCATAGATGGTGACATCTCAAACATAGATAGATTTGGACTAAAAAAAATCAGCATTCGAGGAGAAAGGTTAATAAAATATTGCGGAAACGAAAACCTATTCCACATGGACATATTCTTCCAAAAAAGACCACAAAAGTGGTGGTCTTGGAGAAGCTCGAATAGCAAGGTCAATAATGAAATATATTACATCATCATTAATAGGAAAGACATATGCCAGGACTACTACAGTATTGAACCAATTCGACACAAATAGCGACCACCGAATAATACGGTTTATTTAAACATGAATGAATACAAACTACGAAAGAAGTAAACTCGCGAAGAAACAAAAGTATCCAACGATAGAGACACTGATCACAAACTAGACATCCAAAATACTCTCAGAAAAAATGTCGTAAATATAGAAAGATTCAAGAAAATGGCAACTCTCTGAATACAAGCAGGAACAAAATTATATACACCAAATAAAATAGACAGACTAGTGCTCAGAAACTTAAAATCGATGACAAGACGGAGAAAATACCGGTAAAGAGAGGAGTACGGTAGGGGGACAGAATTTCTCGAATGCCCGTTGCCGTACTATTCAAAAACATCAATAGGGAAGAAAAAGCTAGTGATTACGTGTAGTGCCATTTCTTCCCCACGGCCTCTGTATGTTGGTGATTAGACAAATCACCAACATACAGAGGCCGTGGGGAAGAAATGGCACTACCTCATATTATGCAGGTGTTTATTTAATTTGCAGTATCCTGTTAGAAGTCCAACGACATTTCTTAATTGGTTTCTATGTAGTTATAGAATTTCATCCATCGTCTCTTTAATGGTAGCATTAATGAAAATCTTCAAGTGTTTCATTCCTGTTTGGGCTTCCCAGTATCAGTGGCGGCAGTTTCTTTTATGCTCTCTCAAGCTATCCCTTGCGGTCTTATATGGTAGCCCGCAGGTTCGGGGGCCAATGAATTTTAATTAATTTTGCCAATTTATCCGCTTTTTCATTGATTACCTGATGTCCCGATGCCCACACATTTGTTACTTTGTTTTGAGCTCCCAGTACTATTAGGTCTTTAATGCATTCTATGAAGAGGCTCTACAGTGACTCTAAGTATAGCTTAGGCATCCATTCCCTGATGTCTTGGTGCCCGCACATATGTGTTACATTTATTATCAGTACCATTATCTCTTTAATGCATTCTATGAGGACTCCAGAATGACTCTAAGTATCCCTTAGTCAACTAAAATTAGCGGACGATATAGTCATCAGTATTATATCAATAGAAGAATTAAGGACGTTCGAGGAACTCTACCAGGCATCGATACAAATCGGACTACAACTGAATCTGGATAAATAAAAAATAAGGAGCCAGCTCAGTGGCCGGCGGAAAAGCCTCACGGCAGATAGCCCGAAGTTTTTTTTTTATAAGGACATCCAGATAATTATTTACAAGGAAATACTCGAGAATGTAAATGAATACATATACCTAGGCAACAAGATCAGGTCAGGTAAAGAAACTCAACAAAACGTAATATCGAGAATAGTGGGCCTAGACTGAACAGCATTCGGATAATCGGAATTCATACTTAAATTACGAGAATTCCCTATTAATTTAAAAATAAAGGTATAAGAAGCGTGCACTTTACTAGTGCTTTACATACAGCCTCGAAACCATGGCAATAACATTAAACGAAAAACAAAGTCCTAACCACCATGGCATGGAAATCACCATTAAAAGCACCTTACATGGCCAATAGTACTGTCAATACTTTATCAAGTACTCAATTATCCGGATAAAGATCAGTATTCTCTGCATTACTTCATTACTATACCTTACACGATGAGTAATACTGGCACCATTTTAGAATAATGAACATTTTAAACATTGTGCAGTAATACTGTCATTATTCTAAAATATTGTCAGTAATATTGATTGTGTAAGGTGCCTTTAAGAGTCAGGATTCGAAATGAAGACATTTTAACTTGAATTTAACGATATTTGGTTAAGTCTATACATGGTGTGTTTACATTATGTGATAATTTAGTAGTTCGCAGACCATCGCCATATGCGAGTCTAGAACATTAATTCCCAAAGTGGGCCGAAAAGCATTTGGGGGGATGGCAGAAAAAAATATTACTACATGTGTAGAAAAACAACGTAAATAATGTTTTTTGCACATATCCATGCTTCAGGAGGTGCTTTGAAATTTTTAATTACAAAAGGGGATCGCGGACAAAAACATTGAGAAACACTTTTCTAGAAAATGTACAAATAATGTGTTAACCTAGCAATATTGAAAATATCTAGAACTTAGCCGAAACTATTTCCAACTAGAGAGGTTTTTCGGGGTTAGACGTGTAGAAGAGGGCCTTTCTACACACCATCGTGTTCAATCTTGCGTCAAATTTACCGACCGATTAGCCTTGCTGTCTTTATTAGACTGTTCAGGAAAAAACTATCTTTATAGTAGTGAGGCTTTTCAGCCGGTCAAAAAAGAAACTCAAAGGAGTTTAATAACCCGATATTTACTTCAACTGCACAGAAACCCTCCGAAAAAGTGTGAATTTTCACCGGTCAAGAAAGAATGTCAAAGGAGTTTAATAACCCGATATTTATTTCAACTGCACAGAAACCCTCTGAAAAAGTGTGAATGGTGATTCGCGAATATTCGCTCCCCGCTTGAACTCAGGCTCCCTAATGCTCAGTACAAGACGGACGACACCTCCTTATTGAAAGTTTTAAATTCATGTTCTTGCTGAGGCATGCTTTATAAATGCACAGAAGAGCTAAAGTTCAAGCGTGCCGACAGGACACGAGATAAATTGACATAAAATTATTATTCGGAACCTCTGAAAAACTGTGAAAGGTGATACGCGAAAATTTGCCCCGATGGGGTTGGAACACATACTCCCTAATGTTCAGTATGAGACGGACGACGCCTCTAACTATTCGGCCACTGAGCTGGGTGTTTATATTCACATAGAAGAGGTAACGTAAGTGTGATGAAAATATGTTCTTTGCTCTTTAAAATGAATGATCACAAAGTATACATGGTAACAATCGGGGATATGATTCTTGTGAGAATTATTATCCTTCAGTTATCAATCAACCTGTGTAGGTATATTGGATTTTTTCTATAATGAACCATCTTTTGCAGTTAAACATATAGATTTCTATGAAATTCGTCTATAAAACGACTTTATTGTACTCGACCTTGCTATTACAAATTGAACTCATTCAATAAAGTCATAAATTATGGACTTATTACATAAATAGCTATAATAAAATTCTGGGAAAATTAATAATCCTCTATTATGTGTCAAGAAAGTTTTTACTGCAGATAATCCCCAGGCAATTTTAATCCCTTACAAAGAACCGCTCAACCTAATTGCATCTCATCCCTACCTTTTCTCAATTCCAATGAAGTCTTTATAAGAAAATTTGGTGGGGTGAAATCATCATTACACTTTCACATTTTATATCAATCAGTTTTCCCCAACTATAATAGTTCACCAGCATCAGCTCTACGTCAATAAATAAGGTAATATTTATATTTAAAAGTATTTAGCATAAGGCTTCTACCATGTTATATATATATATATATATATATATATATATATATATATATATTTAGATTTTAACAAAACTTTTATATGAATAAATATAATAACGTTGTTTGTATAACACAAAATAATATTAATTTTATTTATGGCTATATATGTTAGGCAACTTTCCATTATCAAACTCAAAACAAAAGTTAATCACGTTGATTGTATTATACAAAATATTTATTTTTATTTACTTTTGTTTTGTGTTTGATAATGGCAAGTTGAGTTGCCTAACATATAATCATAAATATAATTAATATTTTGTGTTAGTCAAACAACGTTATTGTATTTTATTCATTTAAAAGTATTGTTAAAATCTAAATCCTTTTCTTAATTACGGAGGGAAAATGCGGCGTGTAGACAGTATTGAAACTAGTTTTATTTATCCATTTCGCTGATATAGTAGTAGTTACTGTATTTGTTACAATTTGTAATTGGCTATCGATTATCACGTCCATCTGCATCAAATATATGTTAGCATCTTCAGAAAAAATCTACAATAAGTCTAAATTACTAAAATATTCAGCTAAACGCAAACGTGATCTAGCATGAAGTTTCAATATTGTACACATGCCAGTCTAAAACATTTTTCCATGGCTAATATTTTTATATTACATATACAAATTACTTCCACTGTAATATATATATATATATATATATATATATATATATATATCTTACCATTTACTTTGTCTTCCGGCTTAGTCAAGGTCGTAGCGGGCGTGTAACGCGTGAGCTGCACGCAGGTGGCCAAAGTTAGGGGCACCAAATTCGACTAGGGCATGACCTATTCATCCTTCTCCTTCCAAATATTTCTTTTTTTTAAGTACAGGATGTAGGCGGCCAAGTTATGTTATGTACTCGGGCGGCCGACTACTTAGGACTAGCCCTGTACCTAGTTATTCGCGTTTATTTCGTCCGTCTAGTACTTGATCACTCATCTAATCCCCATCGGGTGAATTTTCGTGAATCACAGTCTTCTGTGAAGTTAAGATAAATACCATGTGATTAAACTTCTCTGAGCTTCTCCCTTCTCCCGGCGGAAAAGCCTCACGGCCATATAAAAATATACGCTTTATATGACCTTTCATGCGATTTTTTGGTGTTCTTCGTTTCTTCCTTGTTTCGGTTATTCTTTTGGCATACTTCGAAAATAATTAATTATTATATTAGCTTGTTTATTTTTTTAACAATATTTTTCTTTATATTTTTGTCAATATATATGTGAGTTAAAATTACTTCTAGTATATTTACAAAAGGGGGGATCGCGGGACAAATAATTGAGAAACACTTGTCTAGAAAATGCTAAGTGCAAATAATATGTTAATAATATCGAAAATACATAGAACTTAGTCGAAACTATTTCCAGGTTTATCGGGGTTAAACGTGAGGCCCTTTTCTACACACTATCGTGTTCAGTACACCTTGCATCTTGCGTCAAATTTAACAATCGATGCCTTACAGACTATAAGATCGTTAATCGATCGATCGATCGTTAAATTAAAACTTCTAACTTTATAGGGCTGGCAGTCGTGAGACTTTTCCGCCGGTCAAGAAAGAATCTCAGTGCAGTTTAATCACCCGATATTTACTTTAACTACACAGAAGCCCTCTGAAAAACTGTGAAAGGTGATTCGCGAAAATTCACTCCCCGCTCGGGATTTAACTCAAATATTTTTCTTTAAATTTTTGTCAATATAAATGTACCAAAATTAATGTTATTTCTAGTATATTTACAAGGAAATAATTTTGTTTCTATACTTCTGCGGCTAGGATTCAGGCCTCGAGGTTTCGATTCCTCCTCCGGCTGTGGGTATTGACGGATTTATTGTTTGTATTTTATATTTTCAGTGTCTGTGTCCAAGCTATCTGTTGATCAGTTTTATTATTTCTATTCCATTTTTATTTTGTTGTTTGGTAGTAAGTTTTTAATATTGAGTTTAAAAGGAATGTAAGCTAGTGATTACATTTATTTGCTTAGTTCATATTGCATTGTTTAATATTAGCTAATTATTTTATATTTAATTTATCATCTATGATAGTTTTAGACTTCTATATTAATCATGGAGATCACCGAACGATTTATCCTGAAGGAACTCGAGTGCCCGATTTGCTTCAACTACATGCAGCCACCAATTCCAGAATGTGTACGCGGCCACAGCTTTTGCGACCGTTGCTTCTACAAAATGGACACCTGCGGCTTATGCCGAGAACCCCTATCTGAAACATCGCGGAATTTAACCCTGGAGTACTTACACGATTTAAGTCTGATACCGTGCAATAATCGCTCAGACGGATGCCGTACTATCAAACGAGGCTATGCAATCGTTATGCACGAATCTTGGTGCATGTACGGACCAAAATCTTGCCCTTTAGCTATAGAATCCAACTGCGAATGGCAGGGAGACTTCACCGAAATGCATGATCATTTAACTGAATCACATGCAAATGTATACCATTACACTGATCGCAATGCTGTTACTAGTCGTGAATATATGTACTGCTCATCCAACTTGTGTTATGCAGCTGAAGTTTTTTGCGAACACAAAAGTCTCTTCAAATTGGTGTGGGATATGAATTTGGATGAATCGCTAGTACGTTTTTGCGTGTTTCTGGTACATCGTCCGGCAAATGATGATCGGTTTGATTTTGAGGTTGAAATTAAAAGTAGCCGGGGGCAGCTATTGCAGTTTAGACGTGAATGTCCTGTGATTAGTCAAAATGTACCTGAGGCATCGCAAACAGAGGGGTATTTGTTAATTAATACGGATTTAGTGCAGGATTTTGTTAGAGTACCTGAAATATTATTTACGGTAACGATATTAAAAAGGCGACAAGTATCACAGAATATCTCTATAACTTAAGTTTCTAGCTATAATATGTTAGTTTTTAGTTAGTTTATTGTGTTAACTCCCTGTCAGAGTCCTTAATCCTTCAGTCATGAATCATCCTATAAGTATATTGCATGTCTCTATCATAAACATATCTTTAGTAGTCGAAGATTTATATTTATAAGAAATTCGTCTATAAAACAGCATTATTCAACTCGTCCTTGTTATTATAAACGAAACTCATTCAATAAAGTTGTATATAATTGACTTATTATATAAATAGCTATAATAAAATAAATAGTAATAAATTCTGAGAAAATTTATATTACTCTATTATGTATCAAGAAAGTTTTTAGATAAGCAGATAATCTCCAGGCAATTTATATATATTAAATAGACGACAAGTATCACAAAATATCTCTATAAGTTTCTAGTTATAATATATTATTTTTTAGTTAGTTTATTGTTCTTGCTCAATAATTTGTTTGCTGAATTTTGGGATGGGCTAACATTCAAACCGCAGTTGGTAATTTCTACGATTTTCAAATCTTAGGGTCGTTTTAGACAAGATAATTTCTTAGGTCAAAAGTTGTTCAAGAACTGAATTCATATATTTTCCTCCCATACAATTAGTCCTTGACAAATAGAACGCGTTATATTTTTCCATTCGATCTACCATTCAATTCAATATTTCAAATAATTTGCTATATGATACGACAATTTAGATTGTCTCGCATCTTGACTAACTTGTGAGTCAAGAAATTGTCGTGTCTAAAACGACCTTTAGGATATAAAACTCGACTTTACTGTATTCGCGACCATTAATTGTTTTATTTTTAATAAAAATATTTCATCTACATTTCTATTTTTATTTTGAATGAGCTCATATAAGCAATATGTTTTTAGTATTTTTACTTCGAAATATGGTTAAAGTATATATATATAGTATTCGTGCAGCGGAAATATATAAAATATTTATGAAAATATACGTACTACTAACTTCATGAAAAAAGTCGTACATACTGTATGCCATCAAATATACAAAAATTAAAATTTTTAGTTGTGAGATCCAGACTCTTGTTACAGCTTTCTGCTGTTCTGTCAACTTTGGACTTTCATGCCCGTATTCACCAATATCCCATATACTTTATAGGTCCCATAAGCTATTGAATGGATAAATTGACAGCGTCATTGTGACAGAATATGCCAAAACAAATGTCTAACACCTTGAGTAGCGTTTGCGATTGGAGCTTTGATGAAATCTTTGGTTTAATTATTCAATATTTCCAATAGAGAGAATCTAAAGTAACTACATTCCCTAGATAATGTATTTATTGTTGCTATGACAACGAATACTTATGGGTTCAATAGCTATTGATAGATTTATGGAACGTCGATGAATACGGGGGTTAGTAAATTTTAAAAAAATCTCTTCTTGATTCAAGCAGAAGAACTATATTTAGTAGGGAATCTGTTTGCATAATCTTTGTTTTTTCATCATATAAATGTATATATACACCAAGCTTTGCTATTTATACCTTAAAAGTACATTAACACTTACACATTGTTGTAGAACTAACTTAAATCGTATAAATTTAATGCAATCAGATGATCAAACAATAACAAAGATCAGCGGTTTAGCTACGAACTCGGATATAACCGTTAACGTTTGAATTGAATCAGTCAAGTGAGGCTTTTCCATCAGCTAATTCATTTACGTAACAGAAATAATTTGAAATATCATAATATATAATTAATTCAGTATTAAGCTGCGGCATATTACAACTGAACTTTTATTTATTTTTCAAACTGACATCGAGTGTCACAGATAACAGCCCGTTACAAAAATTACACAATACAAAAGACTTTTTTCTGAAATTAGTAGTATATTCGTAATTCTTTATATTAAATGATTTATTTTTATAGATTTCTCTGTATGTGATTTCTTTATGTGTATATCTCATGTAAATTTATGATGTTTGTTTGTGTATTTTTGTGTCTACGTGAAGTAAACGTTATACACGATAATAATTTATTATTTAAATACATATGACTTGTGGTAAGCAAATAATAAGTTACTTTAACACGATTGTATTTAATGCTATACACATTATGTTACTGCTGGCCAGAAAGGCTGCATCGTTACTTAGAGATTTTTGTCGCAGACTAAAAGTTTGAGAGACACTGCTTTATATGATAAAATAATACAAACGATATTATTCATTCTCGTGAGGCGTTAGGGTCTAGTTCATTTACAACATACACTCTCACCAATCTCTCCTATAATATTAATAGATCCCTCAATTCAGCAAGCAATAATAATATTTAATATAAGCCATATAAACATATAACAATCTTAATTCCTTGTCACTGTGTTTGGTAGCATGAGAAAACCGCACGACGCCGCATACGGCAGCCAATAAAATAATTATTAATTTCCCCCGCGCGCGAGTACAAGCAAACGTTTTCCGTGTATGTATTCCGTGATTTACGTGGGAAAAATCGGGTGCGTGTGTCTATGCGTCAGCCGCATCTCGTTTAGAAACTGCTGAAAAAAGTGTGCTATTTGAAACCGGACTCTCATCGATTCGATCGCGATTTATGGACGCCGGTTATGATCGATCTCGATGTTTATGGTCGCCGGCGCTTTATTTATGCCCGCGATTGGTAGCGCATTAATATATTTATGAAATTTCCGCGGAAAATCCGCGCGATTTGAATGAGACTATAAATTCTAGGGAGGTCGGGTGCGTCAGTGGTTTAAAATAACACGAAAAAAATTAATAGAATTTAGCTAGAAATAAAGAATCTTCAGGAATAGGATAATGAAAACAATAATTTGGCCTGATGAATTGAATTATAATTACATTTAAAAAAATATGGCCAATGATTTTTATTTAAAGAAATATAATATTTTATAATTGGATTTGAATTGGAATGCGCATTAATATATTTATGAATTTTCCGCGGAAAATCCGCGCGATTTGAATGAGACTATAAATTCTAGGGAGGTCGGGTGCGTCAGTGGTCTAAAATAACTCGAAAGAAATCTATAGAATTTAGCTAGAAATAAGGAGTTTTCCAGAAATAGGATTATGATTTAAAAAAAACAATAATGTGGCGTGATGAATTGAATTCTAATGACATTTAAAAAAATATGGCCAATAATTTTTGTTTAAAGAAATATAATATTTTATAAATATTATATTTTGAATTGGCGTGATTATTCATTATAATAAATAAATAAAACTAAATTTTCTTTGGATCACTTGTTTATTGCTAATTTTGCAAATTTTTTCAACTAAGCTCTAGCCATTATAATCGCATTAGCTTGATAATGGCTAGAGGATAATCGAAAATATCTACAAAAATAGCAATATACAAGTGATAAAATAAAGCAAATTTCGTTTTATTTATTTATTATAATATTTTATATTTTCCAATAGTTTTATTTACAAAAAATTCAGCAATCAACTACAAAGGCTTTTCGGATGTTAAGGCGAGAAGCTCAGGTTTGAACTTTCGCTTCCCAATGCTCAGTATGATAGTACCCCCGCTAACTATCACACTGAGGATTGGGAAGCGAAAGTTCAAACCCTGTAGCAGTCGCAATTTCGTGAATCAAATTTTTCAAAGGTTTTCTGTGAAGATAAGATAAATACCGGGCGATCCGGTTACACTACTCTGAGCTTCTCCCTTTACCAGCTTGGCTTTAGCCTTTAGCTGTAAAGACGGTATTTTCTTAAATAAGACTATTGGAAAATATAAAACATTATATTTCTTTAAAAATCTTCACTGGCCATATCAGATGTTTTTTAAATGTCAAATGTTTTTTTTTAAATAAAGCTATTGGAAAGTTTAAAATATAAAATATTCCAGTTCTGAAATGGAATAATATATTTTTAAGGACTACTTTAAAACTGCCCTATATAATTATACTGCGTCTGTTTGGGTTGTATAATTTTTAGTAATCATCAGCTGTCGCATTGTAGTAGCTAGAGATAATTGATTAGATCTGAATTGGGTACATGATATAAAATAAAAAAATATAAAAATACATTATAATATATATTTTATTTTACAAATATTTACAATAAAATTACATATAATTAAACCTAAAAGTACAAATGTGCAAAATTTTTAAATTAAAATCACTTTTTCAAAATAGTAATAGTAAAACACAATTCCGGATCCTGAATGAAATTCTGCAGTAAATCCGTATCCAGCAACAGGTACCCCTCAATTTGTGAAACCTGCGATATATTTTGTCGCATCAAAGGACACTCACGCCTAAACTGCAGGGTCCTTCCATCGCTACACTTCATTTCGATTTCAAATTCAAATTGCTCCATTCTAGCAGGGTGGTGCAGTTTGAACACGCAAAACCGCAACGCTGATTTATCCAAATTCATATCCCACATCAGTTTGAATAGATTGTCATGCTCGTAGTACATTTCTGCAGCGTAGCACAATTTGGTAGATCCATACACATACTCGCGACTAGTTGCAGTTTTAGAATCGCTCGTATTAAACACGTTTTCATGGAATTCGACTAAATGGTCCTTCATATCACTGAACTCTCCTACCCAATGACATCCTGCTTCGTTCGCCAAAGGACATGGTTTTACTCCATACATACAGCAAGCTTCATGGTTGATTATCTCTTGTCCTCGTTTCACAACTGGGCATCCGTCGGAGCGATTGACGCACGGTATAAACACTTCTGCGTGAAGGGCTTCAAGTGTTAAACTGCGGGAAGCAGTGGTTAAAGGTTCACGACACATGCCACAGTTGCTCATTTTGTGAAAACAGAGGTCGCAGAAGTTGTGCCCTCGGACGCATTCTGGGATTGGTGGCTGCATGTAGTTGAAGCAAATTGGGCATTCTAGTTGCTTCAAAATAAATTGAGCAGAAATCTCCATCTTTGTATGGGAAACTTTGATGGCTAGATAACTGTCACAACAAAGTTGTTTTTGATGGTCACAACAAAGTTGTCGTTGATGGTCACAACAAAGTTGTCTTTGATGATCACAGCAATATTGTCTTTGGTGGTCACAACAAAGTTGTATTTGATGGTCACAGCAAAGAATGCTTTGATAGTCACAACAAAGATTGCTTTATTGTACACTACAAAGATGGTCACAGCTATTGTCGGTCACAAGATTGATGTCTTTGGTGATTTAAAAATAAGATTGTATATAACATATGGTTAATACTAGACTGTTGGTGATTTAAGATTAATTGATCTTATATAGAATAAACCCCCGCCATTTATAATGGTTTCTATTGAATTCCTTAGAAATGAAGGGTTGAAGATGATTAAGATTACGTTACGTAATGGGATTAGGCTTTAAGGTGATTAACTTTCGTAGAGGGATTAAGGTTTTGGGAAAAAGAGGCTGGGTCATTATGTTACCAAAAAGGATTAATATTATAAAATCGGGATAATCCGCAGTCATAAATAAAGACTCCTTAATATGCTATGTGGTAATTACCTTAGTTTTCTTATTACTATACATTTAGAAAACTGTAATAAAACGTATTTTTAAATTTATATGTATATGTATATGTATATGTATATGTATATGTATATGTATATGTATATGTATATGTATATGTATATGTATATGTATATGTATATGTATATGTATATGTATATGTATATGTATATGTATATGTATATGTATATGTATATGTATATGTATATGTATATGTATATGTATATGTATATGTATATGTATATGTATATGTATATGTATATGTATATGTATATGTATATGTATATGTATATGTATATGTATATGTATATGTATATGTATATGTATATGTATTTTATATTTACTATTATTTACTAAGCGAAAAATAATCGACATCAAAGTATAAAATGACTACATGTGTTTTGATATCGTAGGAAAAGACAAACGATATAATAGGTTTCCTAGTGAGAACATCACTGAAAGAATATCATGGTGTTTCAAAATTAATATTTAGCAACAACCTATTATAGCCAACAGACATCTGAATCGAATACCAGAAAGTAGAAATCAATTTTTTACTAAAAAACATGATATATAGAGGAGAGGATATTAATTAAATATCCTTCCACTTCATAATAGAAACTGACTCTTTCTGTCTGTCGTTCAATAAATAAGTCAACCATCTAAATATAAAATGTATAATGTATTTTGACAGTCTTAAAATCAAGTCATAAAATCATTTATTTTCCAGAGTAATCACGCAAATCTAGACCCGTTCCATAGAATTAGTAGCTAATGGATGCAGCTATTACAAAATAAAATGATAAGTCGATTATATTATTGCATTTGGAAATATTATTGCATTTGGAAGGTACTGGTCACGAAAGTTTTCGTTAAGATTTCGTTTTTTGTGATATCTTCATTACAATTGTGAATTACTGGCTAACCTGATATTTACAAATGTAAAGTGTTTTGGAAACGCACATTTCTATATCTCAAAAACGTAGCGATATGAAAGCCTCCGGTCTACAGCCTATAGGCATCAAAATCAAATATTAGATTTATGACCAACAATTACAAAATTCGCCGCGCTTCATAATACCAACGATGCACGCACCCGCGGGGGCCGTAAACCACCACATTACCTGCGTTTTCCCCCCCATAAATCTTCCCGATTTCGATTTTACCGGATAATTAAAGCTCGCGAGCGCGCACCGCGGGTGATTCTTTGTTTATTTGCGGCAGGATCGCGGGCCCGATAAGATCGCAGCCGGGATGCCGGATTTAAAATGATACCCGGCAATCTGATGCCTCCTTTGTTGAATTATTTATGATTGGATCACGATAAAATGGCCAGGAGTGGACGTTGTTAATGACGGGCGTTTAAACGGGTTTACGCGGTCGCTTCAGTCCGCGCGCGGCTTGATATCTCAATCGCATCGAGAGCGGATTGTGCAGGAAGTTGACTGACAATTATTAGGATTTTGAGATTATTTTATGGTGATTAGCATAATTTCTATTTGCATAAATAAACTTAATCGCAGGAATGTTGTTCAAGATAATAAAAGTTTAACAGTTTTATAGGATGGGTCTATCTATATATTGGATTAACAACGGGTATAAAGTTACCCCCTAAATTTGAGTCTCAAACTTAAAAATTAATTTTTAACAAGAAGTGCATTGTATTATGACTTGGCATTATGCCATAAATATTCTGTAATTAGATATTTTCCAAAAATAGACTATGTCGACTATAAATTGGCGAAAGAACTTGAGATAGTCATAAAATTCGGAGTCGAAAATACTTTTACTTTTATACTTTTAATTTTTATTTTTTTGTTCTTGCTCTAGCTGTTATGAGCATTGTGTATTGGGGGATGTTTGTATTTCTTGAGAGGTATGCCAAATAAAGGCAATTTTTTAAGTTATCTCCATTTTGGTCCGATGTTCTATATTTCCATTGTGGGTGACTGTTAAAGTCAAAAACATGTGCAATATTTTTATATAATATTACATCTGAAAGTACTACCAATTTATTACTGTCAAACATTCCGCGATAATTTTAATCATAATCCAATTGCACGTTTCAATTTTAGCTTCCATTATAATTGTCACAGACTAATCTAAAACATTAATCAACGTGCTATCAATAAATATATTCCCTCCCTGCATAATATATCCGCATTGCCGCCGTGTCGCACTGCAAGAACTAAGTGTATCAATGGACCTTGTAATAACAATAAAAAAGCTAATTACAAATCACTGCTAGTCAAAAGATAAAAATTTAATTATTATTCTCAAAATGTAATTATTTGTCATTTGCATGCAAATCGCCGCGATGCAGAATATTAATTGCGGAATGAGTAATGACTGTCATTATTATTATTTATGGCGGATTGGTTGCCACAGACGCGGCCCGCTTTGCTATTATCTCTGCGCGAATGATTGAATAACTATAACGATTTTGAGATCGCGTCAGTGTTAATTAATCAATCTCATGCGGTAATTATTATGGATTGTATTGCATGATACTGTTTCACATGAAAGTGTCTTCTCATACCGATTTTAGTGATAACGGAAGCTTTTTGGGGTTATAGGCTGTATTAAATTATTATTAGTAGTAGTAAGAGTGTCAAATACAAGTAAATTCTGACACCATAAAGGTCGTTTTAGACAAGACAATTTCTTGACTCAAAAGTTAGTCAAGATGCGAGATAATCTAAATTGTCTCGTATCATACAGCAAATTATTTAAAATATTGAATTGGATGGCAGATCGAACGGAATGTTCTATTTGTCAAGAACAAATTGTATGGGAGGAGGATATATGAATTCATTTCTTGAACAACTTTTGAGCTAAGAAATTGTCTTGTCTAAAACGACCTTTATATTCTGAATAAGTACAGAATCATATATACTTGCCATCATAACTAAATCATCACCCAGTAAATGATATTTTCAGAAAAAGTGTATTTTATTCCTATTAAGAAAGATGAATGCCGTTACCGGTTTGAGTCCGGTATTAATAGACTCTTTTCCGTAATTTGGGTCTATTGATCCATGGGTGGTTTGTGTGTCAATAGTTTAGTGTGGTTTCGTATAATAGTGATATATACAGTTTATTAAAAACATAATAATACATAGTTAGTGGCTAGTGTGATCGATAGATCAAGGCCAACAAACCAAAAAAAAGAAAGATGAGGATAAAAATTTAAAATATTATTTCTTAAAAAATATATTTCTTTAAAAATATTCAATTTACACGCCAATGTAGTGGAGTAGTTAGCTTAAATAGTAGTTGGTACCATTTGTCGATAGGATACAATGAATGAAAACTCGGGAACGATTTTCTGAAGTAGCAAGTCCAAACTCTGATATACACATACACTAACTAACTGTAACTGGCTATCGACCTACTGTATACTGTATACTGTCGATAGCCAGTTACAGAATTGTAAAAAAATACAGTAACTAATATTCTATTTTTATCTATATTTTATTTATTTATTTCTTTCGGGTGCATAACAGGTATGGGATAGATATACCCCAACCCTATGACATACATACGTTCTACATTACATTTGGAGTATGTTATATACTATATACAAGAAATAAAATTAAAATAAATACATAAAACCATAGTAATTATGATACGTATACATCATACATTATGGTACGTACGTATGAAGTTTTTGTCCCTTAATTTATATTTAACAGGATGCATCTCTATTATATACCTACTATCCCCCAAAACTGTTCAATTATTATTTATAAAAAAATATTGTATACATTTTCTATTATTATTAAGATTTATACATTTTATACAGTTACGTTAAGTATATCATAACTTATTTCGCATTCGCGGTTTAACGTACACAAAGTAATTGCTAAAGACTCCTGTACTTTACAGTCTGGTGAGTTAGACAAGCGCGCTATCGGCAATTAACATGCCCCGACATGAATCGTCGCGGGGCATCTCTCTCATTAGGCGACATGCAATTTAATTCATCAAACACCACCACAGACTCGCACCGTTTCAGTTACAGTTTGCTTACAACTGAATCATGTATGCGCGACAAGGCCCTCCTCGTAATTTTCATTTCAATCTCGCGCAATTGGCACTTATCTCGCCGCGCAAATATTTATTCTAGATACCCGATAAAATAAAATAATTACCGAACGAACGACGAAGCAATTTGCATGAGAAGTAGAGATGTCCATGCCTAGGAGGATGCTTGTGCCTATTATAACTGTCGCGCGGTAGTTGCTTAGGTGATTATCGGCTATTTCCGAGGTTAAATCGCTGAAGTCGATTACGCGCACGTGCAATTATGTGTTTTAATATGTTAAATATTTAGAGTAAATTTCGTAATTGCAGTTTTCCGACTTGTGTCACCGTGGTGTCGCTACGAGCTTAAGTAGCGGAAGATCACAGTGGTTAGAGCAACACGGTCGGTGTCATTATGCAAAATATGAATGTGATTACAGACTGGAATATATTTAAGATACTAAAGATTGTTATACTTAGGCTCGAGCTTGAGCTAACTATAATCCGTGATTATATTGTTAGATGTTGCATCAATTATTGCTGACTTTTTATTTCATAGCATCACGTACCTCTATTTATATATGGCAATTCCGCGTTGTGTTAAAGTTGTCAAAAGTGACGTGTTGGAAAATAACTCGAGAGTTTTATTTTTAACAACCGAACGTTAATATACACGATATTAAGCAGCCAATAAATCCAATAAAACCTTTATTTATGATTTTTCCACGTCGATTTTTAATTTTAAATTACCAATTTTTGTGTTGTGAAATTTGAGGAAAGAATGCAAGATTTGGACGAGGAAAGACTGGTACGGGAAGTATGGATAAGTTGTAAGAGTAGAACAGAGAGTAGATGGAGTAAGGATAGTGAAAGGATGTATGAAAAAGTAGGTATGTCTGAGGTGTGGGTAGAGGAGAAGCTGAGAGAAAGGGGTAGCCTAGGAACTGAGATAAGGGAGAGATTGAGGGATATTGAGTGGCAAGAAAGGCAAGTGAGAATGGCTGAGAGCTCATACAACCCTGGCTACGTAGAGTGGCAAGTGCAGGGGAAACTCCCGAGGTACTTAGCCAGGGGAGAGTGGAGCAGAGAGGACAAAGTATGCATGGCAAGAGCGAGGTGTGGTTCAGAAGAGCGAGGAAGAAAAGTGTGGATGGGGCTGGGGTACACCGCGTGTGCGCTGTGTAGGAAGGGGAGTGACACGTGGTGGCACCTTAGCAAAGATTGTGAGGGAGTGAAAGAAGAGTGGGTTGGAGAGTGCAGAAAGCTGAACGAATGGTTAGGAGAGGATGGGAAAGGCGTGAAAATCTGCAGGAGGCTGACGTGGGAAAGGAAATTGACGAGGGCAGAGGGGGTTTAGTTTAATGGATAGAGACAAATGTATTTTATGTTAATTTTTATTCTTTTTTGTGTGTCTTCTTTCTGTGAAAGTACGGTTTGGGAATGTGTGTAAAAAGGAAGGGTTGGGCTGATATGCCAAATAAAGGTCTTTTTTTACCAATTTTTTAAAGACGTCATCTTATCGTTTTCTTATGATTGATTATTTTCAATTTTCAATATTAATATTTAAGTAACATAAATATATTTTCTCTCGTATTTTGTTGGCAATTAAAAATAAAGTATGATCCCTAATTAAAATTTTACAAAAAACTTTCCGTACATGGAATTTGAAAAGTATCTAACTATTTCGTAACATGATGAATTAGATATAATATCGGCAAGAACGTGAATAGTTTCATAAATCTGTAATCTACATTCTTTTAGTCAGCAATAAATTATGGTCAGTGGTGTTGGTCGAAACAAAAAATAATAATGGTGAAACACGAGCAAAACGCGCCTTGACAATCGAAACGTAACCAGGAACAATGCCCCGGCCCCCAGACGGATTTTTAAGTTGTCAACGTCACGACTCTTTTTATTATCGCCTAATCAGATTAGCGCGCTGTGTACACGGCGGCGCGCGAGTGTGTCGGTGATTTAAGAAGTCGTGCACCTTGCAACAATGAAAGGACACAGCCAGTGGAGCGGACGGCAGGACACGCTCCGTCGGCGCGCCGAGGACTCGTTTTATTTTCGGCCGCGATTCACACGTTAGACAGGGCGAGAGAAAGAGCGAAAAATTCGCGCGGCCGCGCGCCGAGGCGTCGATAAATCATAAATAGCTATCGGTGCTAGGCGAAGTACTGTTTGGCGGCAAAGGGAGTGGCCGCAGAGAAGAATGGGCCACGCGAAGAGGAAATGGCATAACTGGATATTAAATATGCGAATGTGTATTACACATCGCTACACAAGAATAACACAATATTTACTTGTCAATTGAGAAAATATTTATTATTTATTTATAAATTTCTCAAAACCGACGCTTTTGCTCCCATATTTAGTAGTACCTCAAAACTACTCAGGGTTATCATGCTATAGAAAGACTCTATAAAGACGTCATCTTATCGTTTTCTTATGATTGATTATTTTCAATTTTGTTGAATATGTAATTTAATATCAGCAATTTACATAGTAAGTAATATAAATATATTTTCTCTTGTATTTTGTTGGCAATTAAAATAAAGTATGCTCTCTAATTAAAATTAAAAAAAGTTTCTGCCTATCTTTGACAGAACTGAAAGCTCGACAGTAGTTATGTTTTGACATTAATTGTTGTGTTCATTCTATTAGTTTCACGCTATGGCAGCGCATGGTAACAGCGATCAGTCAAAAATCGTACCCTAGGGGCTTGATTTTCTATATAACTATATAATTCAAAGTATAAAATATCCCTACTTTTAAATCTATTGCATGCCAATAGTATTTTTTTATAGCACGATTTTGACGTAATTCAAAATATTGCTATAACTCGAGTAAGAGATGATAAAAATTTTCAATTTTAGCCAAGTTTGTTAGTAACACACATATAAAAATGGAGATATAGTCAAAAATATAAATTTTTAAAAATTAATTTTTTTATGATTTTTTAATATATGAAATCATTACGTACTTCAAAATATCGCTATAACTCAAGTAAGAGATGATAAAATTATTCAATTTTATCCAATTTGTTAGTAACATACATATATATATATATATATCCATACAATAACATACATAGTTATCAATTATACGCTATTTAAATCCAAAACTAGTTGAAAATTTTACAGTTGTTTCTGCGATAGTTGTGCAAATCTGGTTATCGTCGCCTAAGCCTAAGGTGTTGCTACATCACATATCTAAAATTTTATTCGAGGTAGACGGGAGAGTGAAAAACCGATTATAAAATGTTTATTGGAGTTATTTTACAAAATATTAATTTTTTATTTCATTGCTTATATTTTATTTATTTGAAACAGGAGCAATTTAATTAATCCAACAAACATTTTATAATCAGTTTATCCTGTCAACCTTAAATAAAATTTTAGATGTGTGGTTTTGTTGTTTAGGCCTAATTTTTAATTCCAAAACATTAATTTTACTATTCTGGATATACTAAAAAAATACACATTACCTGAATCGAATGTATATTAAAAAAAATGGAGACTAGTAAAGTATAATTTCTGTGTCTAATTTTTTTAATTTATAATAAAATACAAGAAACGACCCAGCTCAGTGGCCGAGTGGTTAGAGGCGCGGTACGTCTCGTACTGAGCATTGGGGAGCCTGAGTTCGAAGCCCATCGAGGCGAATGTTCGCGAATCACCTTTCACAATTTTTACAGGTTTTTTTGTGAAGTTAAGGTAAATATCGGGTGATTAAACTTCTCTCACATCTTCCCTTCTCCCTTGACCGGTGGAGAAGCCTCACAGCTGAGAGCCCTATAAAAATAGAAGCTTTTTTACTGGAAATTATATAATAGAAGAATTGTGTACAAAATTTAGTAAACGTAGTTATAATAAAGGATAAATAAAACGATTTTTTACTTTGTTTTTTATCACACTTCAGTTACACTTTGCAACTAGTTTCGGCTAAGCTCTAGCCATTTTCGAGCTCCTCCGATGACAAAATGCAGTAGATATAGGGGCCTAAACAGAGGCGCCGAAACTTTTGATCACTAGCCCCCGTGTCCACCGACGTTCCATAAATCTATCAATAGTTATTGAGCCCATAAGTATTCGTTGTTATAGCAACAATAAATACATTATCTATGGAATGTAGTTACTTTAGATTCTCTTTATTGGAAATACTGAATAATTTAACAAAAGGTGTCATCAAAGGTCCAATCGCAAGCGCTATTCAAGCTGTTTGACATTTGTTTTGGCATATCCTGTAATAATGACGTATTTATTTTATCGTATTTATCGTATTTATTGTATTTATCCATTCAATAGCTTATGGGACCTATAAAATTTATGGGATGTTGGTGAATACGGGCATAGGCGAGCTGTTTTTTTTTTAAATTATAAGCGACGGTCTACCATCATCGTATCTATTAATTTATCATAAGAAAAGTAGTAATTTAAAGCCAAAAAAATATTTTAATTGTTTATTTATTGAATTTTTAATAGAAAATTTTGATTTCGAATAAAAAAACATAATGTTGAAAAATTATATCAAATTCTTATTTATTGTTTCGAGTATTTTATTGGAAATGAAAATCTCCAACAGAAATGGAACTTTATTTGTGACATTTTTTCAAAAATATACATTTACTTCAGGTATAGTGTTTTCTTTTTGTTGTTGTTTAAAGTCTATATATTTTATTTATTTTTTTGATTTGTTTGACCTTAATCTAATAATTATCTCAGTCATCAATCTTTTAAGCACATTACTCCATCTATACACTAACACACACTGACTATGGACAAACACACCACCCATGGATTAATAGACCCAAATTCTGAACGGAAAAGAGTCTATTAATACCGGACTCGAACCGGCGACGGCGTGCCGACCGCCCCAAAGTCCAAATTTAAAATAAACATAGATTATTATCTATACATAATACATTCCTATATTTTTTTTTACTATTATATATTCAATATCTAGACTGATATGGTCTTGATATTGAATATGTAATAGTAAAAAAAAATAGGCGGACAACTTCGTAGTTACGCTGTCGACTGGTCGACTGCAGTCGACGGTTTGGCCATCCCTGGCATAAAATAACCGAGGACCTAATAAAGAGTATTTGCGAAACAAAATATAATTTTTACGATTACAACATTTTATCTATACTTCGTATAATAAAGTAAAGTGTAAAATATATTGTAATTGTAAATGATGGTTTTATTAATGGTGTGTTAGATAATATTGTTTATTTAGCATGCAAGAAAGTATCATTTCTTGAATACTAAATAAACAATATTATCTAATACAACATTCATAATAATAAATATAATACACACACATATGAGTCAATAAAACATAAAAAAATATCAAATATTAATTTTAAAATTAAAATTAAACAATTAAACCGCATTATACAATTCAAATACCATTGAAACTATATTGTATATATTCACATCGCTTTCTATTAAATTTATTCAAGTTATAAAACGTTTTTATGTGTGTGTCATCCTATAAATAAATGCGCTCGGTCGAATCAAACAGATAAGCATTAACATTGAGTTTTTTTGCATCTTTTATACCGCTGCACTTCCCCGCTTCAGTACGAGTTTGAGTGCGGGCCGGGATGTTAGTGCGTCGGACATTTTATGTGTTTGTGATGTGATTTGGACAATTACTGTGATAAACTATTAGTGTATGGTGTTAGATGGGTGTACCTCAACAAATGACTAAGGTAGGCGAACAGTATATATGTAACACAATTAGAATGAATTCGGTTTTCAATTCGCGGAAGATAATAACGCTGGCGCCCATTATTCTGATTCACAACACCTGTTGCGCGCAGCGGCGTGGTGTAATGGCTCTAAATTACTTAATTGGGGCCGATTACTTACTAATAGACGCTGTGGGCGGAGTGCAAGGCAATTTTAGTATCCCAAAGAAGTATTGTTATAGGGAAGGGCTCTAATGTATGGGATTATGTTGGTTTATTGCGAAGCATTCGCAAAGGTTGTGTTGGATTAAATCTATTACGGCGGAGTGGAAAATTTATAACATAGCAATATCTAAGGTTAATTTGATCCATGCGAAATAATTACGACTTAACGAGTATTTATCGACAATGCAAATATTTAAAATTGCAATGATTTTGGTATTTTTATTATTATGTTTCACAAGAATTATTTATATTACAATGTTGTACAATTCGTAATCTTAATATCCCTCTTAACTACAAACACCCAGACAATACACTACACGAAATAATTACAAACACAACAGATTAACTTATAACAATTTAAGAATTGATTCAGATATTTTTAATGACGGGCAGAAAGACCGCGGGTCAATAGCCCGTTACAACTATCATAATTAATATTAAGCAAAGTTTATTAATTACCGTCAAAAACTTGTTGACTGTATCAGGAATACTTGATACTTGATACTTGAATACTGAATTAAATTAACTGTATAAGTGTAGAAATTATACATTTAATTTAATATATCTATAAATTATAGTTCCATGCCATATATTTTTAATTTTTAATTAGCTTTGGATGAAGCATCAACTTTTATGAAAATAAATTTGCCAAAAAATCATTAATAAAAAACTTTTTTACACAACTCAAATTTTTTTCAAAAAAATTGCTATTTTTTTTTCAATTTGCCATAGCTTTGTCAAAAATTGGCCGATCGAGATGTTTTCTTTTTTAAATTTTCACTATTGAATGTATATTTAAAAAAAAATACAAACAATTTTTTAAATAATGAAATCTATGAATTTGTTACCTTTTTTGAGAAAAACCATAATTTTTTTCGCCATTTTTTATATTATTTTTTTATCTTAAAAAATTCTTCAATATATTCTGCAGTTATCCCCGCCAATCGCCGATTTTTTTTTTCTATTAATTTTTTTAATTAAAAAAAAATGTATCAATAATTTACAATTTTTAATTTTTTTTTAACTGAAACTTTGTTTATATAATAAAATAAATGCAAGTAAATGATTTTAAGGTATATTATACTTAATTTATAGTCTAAACTTACAACTAATGATACGATTAACGCAAATTTTGTTTGCTAGTACTTTGTTCCAAGATAGTCTAGGTCTTGCTCTCCTTTAATTTGTAAAGGGTTTTTCCTCGTAACAAAGAAGAACGAAACCAGACCTACTAAATAGGTATAGTAGGTCTGCTTTCTTACTCCCGTTGTAGGTGTCACCTTGTCTTTCTTCTATGAATTTTAATTTTGTCAGGTTGTATATTTAGGTTTGTTTTTATTTCTGCGTTTCTTATTTTGTCTAGTTTTGTAACACTCTTAGCTCTTAAGTATTTCATTTCGACATCTTGGATTTTACTTTTCTGTTTTGTTGACAATATCCATGTAAGTTTTGCCTTGTAATCCTTGACATTTTTTTTTCACCAGAGATTTCGTCCCAATTTACAAATCTAGCTTACATAGCATGATAGAGGCGTGACGTTTGTTTCTATTATTTTATTATTTCTACCTCCGGTTGACTTTTTGGTCGATGGTCAATCATATGTACTGGAACTTGGAAGAAACAGACCTACAGGAGAATTTGGACATGTGGAACGAAATACTGGAAGTGAAGTGAATAGAATGAAGATCAACAAACAAAAACCCAAAGTAATGACCAGTGGGGAACTGCACGAGTATTTAGACATCCGGATAGAAGGAACCACCAAATACAACAGGTAAGCGTTCTATTACCGTTCCTTCTATCTTGATATTTAAATACAAGCACTCTTCTCATATGGTCATTACAATGTCTTTTTTGTTTATTGATCGTCATTCCATTATCTTTCAATCAAAATTCTTCGATTAGCTCATTGTCCGACTCTAAATGGTGCATAGTTTGAGCATTTACTTTGAGCACTATATTGTTGAATTCATTATTACTTCGTCTTTCGTCTGTTTTTCTCTGACATTTGAAATGATTTTTCTCGGAAATTTCCTTATGTGACCTAGATTATCGCAGAAAAATAATCCCTTCCAGAATCAGTGATAAAAAACAGGGTTGTTATTTGAAAACATTGTTAATGTCATTGCTCATTCAAAAGTGGTTGAAAAAAATTGACACTACACGACATTAAAAATTAGTAATTTAAAATTAAAAATAATAAATAAATGTGTCTTAAATTTTTGTATTACATTACAACTATGTATTTTTATACTTTTGAAAAAACCTTCAATTGTATCTCGCTACCTATATGTAATTATCTAATGTAAATAATAAACATCTAATTGATATATCTAAAGGTCGTTTTAGACAAGACAATTTCTTAAACTCAAAAGTTGTTCAAGAAATGAATTCATATAAACTCCTTCCATAAAATTTGTCCTTGACAAATAGAATGAGTTATATCTTTCCATTCGATCTACCATCCAATTCAATATTTCAAATAATTTGCTGTATGATACAAGACAATTTAGATTGTCTCGCATCTTGACTAACTTTTGAGTCAAGAAATTGTCTTGTCTAAAACGACCTTTAGACTATCTTATCGTTTTAAGATCCGATTTATGTTTGGTGCAACGCTTTAAGACCGTCTTATATAATATATATTAACAAGATCGATCTTAACTAGTTAAAATTAATTGTAGACCCATTTTATACTAAGTATAGCATACTTAGTATTATAGTACAATATATTGCTGTGTAGCAGAATATAATTTGATTTTCTAAACACCTCATAAAATATGTAATTCGATGCTGCAGAAAGGCTGATGGGCAATAACCAAAAAATGTTTATCTCTTTATAGTACAGTAAAATATTAGTACATATATAAATAGTTGGCACACTTTAATGTAGTTTGGATGCCACGTGGTAACAACGGGCTCGCGCGCTGCTGCATTCGCATGTTCCAGGCGAGTGCCCATGAGAGTTCAATTGCCCACGGTGTGTCTATGGCCGATGAAAATTGCCGTGCATTCGGGTATTCCCAAAGATATGTAATTTTACCACAAGTTTAAGGTTACAATTACCGTTTTTTAAACGGAAATGGATATCTAGATTGACATTTAAATAATATAAGAAGTGGCACAACAAAAAATATGTACAGTGAGCACGGCATTAGTGTCTTGTTACACGCTTCTAATATATCAATAAATATTACAAACATCATCACCATCATTATATTTAGTAGCTAGGTGCAGTTGAGAAGAGAAATTAAAGAACAGTGGGAATAATAGAGTTGGCTATTATTTCCACTATTATATTAATAATACTGCAATGTATGGTAATATATTATACAACTTCAATCCCTATATCATTGATTAATTATGACCTAGATGTTCAACGTCTGTCAACGTCCAGCTATTCGCGGTGGCGACCTACCGATGGCTCTGCCGGTCAATTCATGTCGTACCTATTATAATTGCGATAAATACTAATAAAAGGGACCAGGCGTGTAGAATTGGGCAACTAATCACCAATCGACGTTCCGTAGGCGGTTTCCGCAATTTTATATTTTATTTATATGAGATCTAAGTTTAATGCTAATGTTAGTGTCACTATGATAACCGACAATTACAATTTTTAAAGTTCATGTTTCAATAAAATAATACACCCTCAAGACATCTGATGCCCATGCACAAGTCCTACTTCAATAAATGGGGTAGAGTGTTGGTAGTAACGCCTAACTATTTCACACGTTTTGTCGCATATAGAAATGGGCAAAAGTTGAGCCATCGGTAGGTCGCCACCAAAACAGCAGGACGTTGACAAACGTTGACCATCTATGTGATGATTAATCAATGCCTATATATACTAAGACTTCACTCATCTCATTAATATAAAAACGAAGACAACGTTTTGAAGTTGACCGATCTGTCATTTATGATTTTTGTGCTGTCAGGTGGAGATCGCGAGTCCGAATCCTATTGAGAGTAGTATTTTTTATCTTTATTATTCAATATTTAAGTGGAATATTAAGTGAAATTCACATCTCGAAGGCTTCTAGTAATAACATAATTTATAAACATAACCCATTAGAACAGAATGGAAATCTAGAAAAAAATAGTTAAGTTATTAGATGTATTTTTTCATTATCAGTAAAATATTCTACTTTGCGCAAATTTATCAAAGTGATTATTTATAGGTAACTCGAGTTTGTAAATTAATGACAATTATAAATGATATTTTTATCCACAGTAAGATACTATATGTACTTGTACTGTTACTACAAATGTATCAAGTAATTATTTAAAGATAACTACAGTTTGTAAACTAAATACATCTAATAACTTAACAACTATTTTTTTCTCTAAATTTCTTATGAAATAGCACTCATTTGTAATTAGCAACAGGTGGCAATAGTAGCTTCCAGCTATTAAAATCGATTGATTTTCATTCTCAGTAAAATATTCTACTTTACACAAATTTATCAAGTGATTATTTAAAGATAACTACAGTTTGTAAATTAATGATAATTATAAAATGTATGGTATTTATGGATCTCTTGTTCACTCTTCACTGTTCAATAATTTACTGCTCTGCTGAAAACATAGTAGAAATATTTAAATTATTTAACGGCAATATATAACAATTATAATTATCATTAATTTACAAACTGTAGTTATCTTTAAATAATCACTTGATACATTTGCGAAGTATCTATCTTTCTGTGAATGAAAATATCATTTATAATTATCATTAATGTACAAACTCTAGTTACCTATAAATAATCACTTGATAAATTTGTGTAAAGTAGAATATTTTACTGAGAATGAAAGAAATACATGTAACAACTATTTTTTCTAGATTTCCATTGTGTTCTAATGAGTTATGTTTAGAAATTATATTATCACTAGAAGCCTTCGAGATGTAAATATCACTTAACATTCCAAGTATAGTACCTTACTGTGGATAAAAATATCATTTATAATTATAATTAATTTACAAACTCTAGTTAGCTATAAATAATCAATTGATAAATTTGCGAAGTAGAGTATTTTACTAAGAATGAACTAAATACATCTAATAACTTAACAACTATTTTTTTCTAAATTTCTTATGAAATAGCACTCATTTGTAATTAGCAACAGGTGGCAATAGTAGCTTCCAGCTATTAAAATCGATTGATTTATTAATACGGATCGTTCTGGTCTGCTATATAATCACATCTCGAAAGTGCGGTTTCGTTTTGTGGGACGGAATGGCATCATCGTTCGCTCCGCAAAAAAAACGCAGGCTCTAATTAGCGAGGAGCCGCGTTCGGAATATTCATTTCACTTTCACTGCATCTACCGTGTATGCAGTAGTAAATAATCGGGTGGTCTTGTTGCTTCAAATGCAATTAACATAGTTAATTGCATCTGCAAAACAGAAAGTCATCAGAAATGTGATTATTTAAAAAAAAATGAGGATTTTAGATGTTTACTATATGGGATTTAATGAAAATATATCATTTATAATATGTGTATTCATAGGTGCGGATTAGAGATGGGCGTAATGTGTTACATTTATGGCCCGCTACAAATTCCTACATCACAACTACTTATTCTATATTACACTAATAGATTCATTTGAGGAGACATGAGATTAGAAATTCGACTATAGTGAGAATCGAATAATCATTTCCTAGCCAGTTTAATATAGGACACATTTCTTGTATTCGTGTAGTAGTTAATACTACAACTACTAATTAATTTACACTATCAGTGGCGAACGGTCATTATTGTACATTTCTATTGTTTTATGATAGTGAGAATACTTAATTCATTGTAAACAGCAATTTATACGCCTCGCCGTATCGTAAATATTTACATGTTTATTTCATGTACGGTACCTTTGTAAATTTCTTAAAGAGATGTGCAAAAAAACGGGTTATTTGCCGCATGAGTAGATCAGCCAGCCGCAAACGTTTTGTTTAACTGAAAGTCATTTATATGTTAAAAGAAAGACAATATTAAACAATAGTATTCCTCAAAAATATAGCACATTTAGGGTGATTCTGAACTTGTGTTATATAGCAATATAACTCAGGAGTTACTAAAAGCTTCATAAATAGATTTTGATAGTAATTTACATAATGAAATAAAAAAATATTAAATAATACATTGGATTTTGAAGGCATCAACTTAGTGATAATTTATTTTAAAGGATAAATAAGTTCGACTAGAAAAGTCAAAATGAGCAATTCGAATTTTTTTCGCGATCACCATACTTTCCTATTCGAAAAATAAATATAGCAACCCTAATCCAATTCGGTTTATCTTTTTCATATTTTGTATGATGCCAATAAAATGAAGTCGCATTTGCCATTATAATATCTTACAGCTTGTTATTATATTTTTTTTCTATAGTATGCAGTCCATTAACGGGAAGTGATTGAAAATTTTAATAAACCTTGCCACTGATAGAGATCTCCTGCGTCGTAGATATTTCACTTAATAGCCCTCGCGAAATTGAACACGGTTTACATATTCATGTCGTTAATTGCGCATGCAAATCGGTTCGCAATAAATTTCTGGACATAAAAGGCGCGATTAACCGTTCCCGGAGCAAATTAATTGAAATAAACGTCAAATCAATCAGCGAAAAGCACCCAATTTCGATCCCCGCCTTCAATTACGATGACATAATTTACGTCGTAAAGCATCACACCACCCAGGGGTAAGCAGTTACTGTAATGTGGAGTGAATTGAGTGATGTTGGCAGTAATAGGAATTTTGCATATAAAGAACATGATGATTATAGAGGATTTATGAGCGATGGGTAGTTTTTATAAATCATTTTTATTATAAACGCAGAAGAGAAACTGGATTATTTCTTTATTTATGATACTAAATTAAGACATATACGTATGGGGAGATTTTGAATAACTTATTATTACTGGAAAATCGACCAACGGCATCAAAAAAATACACACAAAATAATTCAGTTTGCTAATATTTAAGATGAATTACACAATAATATTTATAAAAAAATATACGGTGTGGACACCACACGAGTTTCCAAGTTACATGACCTATTTAATTTTGTATAACATTTAAGATGAATTACACAAAAATCAGAAATATTAATAACCATCTACAGAATATTTCCAATAAAACACTAATTCCACAATTAAGCTCCCGGATATAGTGAATCTAAGAGAAAAATATAGCAATCTAAGAGAAAAATTAAAAAAAGACGAAAACTTGTGCATTATCTCGCCGTTGAGCTTAGTACCTGCGACAAGAATAATTAATAGACTCATACATGATATCTCTCGAAAATCTGGTTCAATTTAATAGTATTAGTAATAATAATAAGCCTAACGACTAATCGTAATTCTAAACAAATAAAATGCAGCAGTAATAAAAACAAATACAAACTGTATAGTTACGAATCATTTTCGTGGGCTCGCATTACTCAATTTCGTCTAATTACGTAAATATTGTAGACATACGAGACACATCTCAATTACCAGCTAATTTATTCAGCGCGTAGCATTAACAAATTCTTCAGCCCACTGCAGGCTAACAAAATTACACACGATGGTCATGCTTCAGTAAATCATACGAATTTAGTATATTGAGTTATTAGCTTAGTCGATTTTTGTAAATTCCCTTAGGCTGTCGCCACTATTCAGTCATTAAATTCAAAGTACTTGACAATTTAACTCATTCATGCTCAAGGGGATCGAATGAAACAATTCACACAATTAGCAATTGCTACTTTTTTTGTAATTACAGACAATAATTAAAGTTTATATGTCATTATAGAAGCATCTATTGACTAAAATATATATAGAATTAATTATAGAGAGAGAAAAGGCAGAACAATCAATTATCTAGGTGAAATTCCCGTCGTTCGACAGTGTATGATGATTCAATTATCTCGCCAACTCCTCTGAGCCCGTGTGAATGCCTTTCATCTTAAAAAAATATCAAACGTAATATTATACGTCCTGCTTCCTTTTATTTGCTTCCTCTAACTATGCAGTTGCAACTTCTAACCTTTTTAGATGCAAGAAACGCGCGACAAAGTATGGATACAATAATCAGATTTGTAGATTAATGCTCTTATGCAATAAATTGTAAGCAAATCCCAGGTTCGATGTGTTTCCTAAAAGCAAATGTTCGGCTATTATCTCGCCAACTTCTCTGAGCCCGTGTGACTATTTGTATGCTTTTTACCTTAAAATAATATCAAACATAATATTGTGCGTCCTGCTTTCTTTTTATTTGCTTCTTCTAACTATGCAGTTGCAACTTCTAAAAGCGCTTTCGTTTAGCATGGTTTAGCATTACTAGTCGCCCCCGTGGCGACCTCAGGTCTTGCGGTCGTGCGCTGCCGGTCGTAAGGGCCAAATTGTGCGCATCGGAAGCAGCAAATAGAACAAGAGACAATAAGCGCGTAGCAGCCCAGAGTTATAAACGAAAACAGCTTAATATAACTATAGCCGCAACAATCCTAATATCACGTTGTTTTTGTCCCCATTTGAGGAATTTGACATGCAGTGACATCATAAAATTCATAAATGGATAGGAATATATTTTATCTTTTTGATTCCAAACTGCAACGCATAAACATGAATTAAAATAATTCAAATTCAGTGTCAACCGTATATTATAGTTACTTTGTAATATATATATATATATATATATATATATATATATATATATATATATATATATATAAAAATATATATTTGCATTTTACCTTTCGGTGTAGGCTATTACATTTACATTAATTAGCATTATACTTTGCAATTATTGTTGTTGTTTATACATTTGTAAATTCTTTCCTCTCTTTTCTGTTCTTCGCCAGTGCTCTTGCTTGCTTGACTGTCTTTCCTTTCTTGACTATTATTTCCTCTATTCTGTTGTTCCACTCGTTTCTTTGTCTAGCTCTTCTTCTTTTATTTCCAGTTCTTGCTTCTCATACCTGTTTTGTTTGATTCTTTTTGTCCATCCTAATTAAATATTCCCACCAGTTTAGTTGTTTCTTTTCTATATACTTTTCTATAGCCTCAATTCTTACTTTGTAAGAACTGTAATCATACTTTTGATAAATCTACCATAAACTCGTTTTATTTTACGAATAAATATCTTGAAACAGCCAGACGATGGATGATTAGCTTTAGTTTATGTTTGAATTCTAGCAAATTTACTAGAGTATAGTAAAATACTTTAGTTGATTTACCTGACCTATTTATTCCAAATTAATTTTGAAACAAACAAATTAAAGCATTCTAAACTGTTGATTTTATTCTACGTTTATACGCTGCAACATCACTTTGATCTCCAAGAAATTTATTGCGAATTCCGCAGATTATTAAGAGTTATGATCTCATAATTGTCGTCCTTATTATTAATTCGAATTACCCCACTGTTATATTTTAATTACCATAATGCATATGGAGAAGAGTTTAATGACGCTTGATTCCTGCAACGGCGCGGCGTAGCAGCTTTTTATAACGAGTTGTTGTGCGCGAGGTTTTCGTGTGTCTGCTGAGGTGACCGAAATTAATGAAATTACTTGTCATGCTTAATTAAAGTTGACGTTGGATTTGAAACGATGTTTGGGTTTTACAATAAATGCTTTTTTATAGCGGTGAGAATTGGTTATTGTGCGAGGAAATTATTTTTGAATTAAGACGAATTTAGTTTTTTTTTGTTAGTTGGGCGCACAATTAGAGGTATTTCATTTTAATTCGGCGGAACAGTCGCGAGGTGTATGGAGAGTTTTTTTTTTCTAATGAGTTATTTATGGTGCTGCTGTTGCTGTACTGTTTGATTTATAATAATGTTGGGCATGATGTGGCTTTTTTTGAGGTGTAATTTATGATGCTAGTTTATTTCAAAGTGTTTTCAGTTACTTATATAATGTAGGTTTTATTTCTTACTGTGTTTGAGATTATCAAAATTTATTTATAATAAAATAATCAAGTATTATTATTTAGATATATTTTTGTAAGGTATTCAGCATCACAAATAGATTTACATTTTAAATATATACAATTTCAGTATGCAGAAATCGAATTTTTCATAAAAAAGTTTCGAGTTTTATAAAAGAATATAATTTATATACATCAAGCCTTGTGGTCGAGTGGTTAGGGGCGTCCGTTCACTGAGCGTTAGGGAGCCTGAGTTCGAACCCCATCGGGGCAAATTTTCGCGAAAACCCCTTCACAGGATTTCTGTGAAGATAACAGAAATACCGGCTGTCAGTCTCTTTAAATGTGTATCCATAGATTGCTCTGTCCAGACGTTTTATTATTTTTTCCATCAGCAGTTTGAATAGTTTAGGGCTGAGACTGTTGCCCTGTAGTATTCTTGCCTTTATTTTGATCTCTGTTTCTTCCCCGTTCGCAGTCCTAGTTTTGTCCTATTTTCTTTGTTCAGTTTTCTTATCGTTCTCTGCATTTTATAAGTTAGTATTTGATATTTTTTTGGGCCCGGTGATTTCCTTTTTTCACCCTATAATAATATAACATATAACACATAAATCTGACTATCAATAAATTTTCAGTATCATCATTTATGTATCTTATTTTTATTTATATAAGACGTTTGCCGTTAATAAAGTTTATTATTATTTATTATTAATACAACATGGTTCTAGATATCTGGTTCTAGATGACATAGATATCTGAACAGAGTAGATTTAATTTTAATTTTTTGTATCCTTAATGTACATTAGGAAGTGCTTGATAAAGGATATAAACTTAGTAGTTGGAAAACTCGCCCACTCTGATACAATTTCACACAATTAACCGTTTTGAAAAGTTTTGTACATGTATAACAATTAAAAAATACCTAAATTAAATACCTTCCATCTAAAGCTCTATTATTATAACGACAGGTATTTTTTAATTGTTATACATGTACAAAACTTTTCAAAACGGTTAATTGTGTGAAATTGTATCAGAGTGGGTGAGTTTTCCAACTACTAAGTTTATATCCTTTATCAAGCACTTCCTAATGTACATTAAGGATACAAAAAACTAAAATTAATCAGAAATGTCTGAAATTGTGCCAGAGTGGGCGAATTTTCCTATTAACTTTACATTCTTTATCAACCACTTCCCAATGTACATTAAGGATACCAAAAACTAAAATTAAATTCACTCTGTTCAGATATCTATGTCATCTAGAACCAAAGATCTAGAACCATGTTGTATTAATAATAAACCTGCTAGAAATTACTGATAGTTTGCGCTAATATAAGAAAATAATACATTTTCATTCGAGCAATTGACGTGCTTGGTCCGTTATATTAATCCGCAATAATAGATAAACTGGCTACCAATATAAATTTATCAAAATCGCTACGGCAAACAAATCGATGCTGTGAAATCCGAACGCAAACATTTATCGCCCGGCGGGAGCAAACGCGAACAAATTCGAGTGCGCTCTCATTAATTATTTTATTGCCGCTGTTATACGAACGGGCAGAACACAGAGAGTAATTGGACCACTTCTGTATTGATTTAATACACAAATAAAACAGTTACTGGTTAATTTATGAATTGCTGCGCGCACCCAGAGTAATTATGTTAAGCTTGGATTAGAAATTAATTTTTAAATGCTGGACGCTAGTTCACGATTTATTGGCAGTGTAAAGCACTTTAGGAAGTACTTAAATGAAGATATTTCACTTTATGTCGTTTTAATGAAAACTTAAATTAACTATTATGATGAGTGGACATTTTTAGACCCCCAATGGAGCAAGATGACCTTTTATGCTTGTTCTAAGATATGTTCAGAACATCATAGAACAAGTATAAGAGTAAGCTGTTTTTAAGCTGATAAATCAAATAAGTCCTTTTTTAAAATCTTTTATCTTGCTCAATTTGGGGTCAAAAACCAGATGTTTCCCTCTTCTATGATGTAAAACTCTGAGTAACAAAACACAAATATCTGGCGTAGGCATTACACGACTTTCTGAATTCATTAGATAATTAATATTAAAGCATAATTTAAAATATTGCCGAACATAATTTTTTTTTAAATAAATGCTGTGTGTAGTTTTAATTTAATTTTTTTATAAATTGTCCACCTTATTATAAATGTGTATAAAAGTTTTAATTTTTTTTATATAAATTGTCCACTTTGCTATAAGTGAGAAATTCCATGCATTAATATTTTTTTTGCAAAAATTATTTGAAAAAAATGCGTTCAGAACATCATACATACATTTTTTTATAAGTTGTCCACCTTACTATAAGTGAGAAGTTCCATGCATTATTTTTTTTTAATTTTATTTTTTTGCAAAATTTATCTGAAAAAAATGCGTTCAGAACATTATACATACATTTTTTATTAATTGTCCACCTTACTATAAGTGAGAAATTCCATGCATTAAATTTTTTTAAATTTTATTTTTTTGCAAAAATTATTTGAAAAAGATGCGTTCAGAACATCATACATAATTTTTTTATAAATTGTCCACCTTACTATAAGTGAGAAGTTCCTTGCATTAAATTTTTTTAAATTTTATTTTTTTGCAAAAATTATTTGAAAAAAATGTGTTCAGAACATTCATACATACATTTTTTATAAATTGTCCACCTTACTATAAGTGAGAAGTTCCATGCATTAAATTTTTGAAATTTAATTTTTTGAAAAAATTATTTGAAAAAAAATGCGTTCAGAACATCATACATACATTTTTTATAAATTGTCCACCTTACTATAAGTGAGAAATTCCATGCATTAAATTTGTTTAAATTTTATTTTTTGGAAAAATTATTTGAAATAAATGCGTTCAGAACATCATACATACATTTTTTTATAAATTGTCCACCTTACTATAATAAGTGAGAAATTCCATGCATACATTTTTTTAAATTTTATTTTAGTGCAAAAATTATTTGAAAAAAATGCGTTCAAAACATCATACATAATTTTTTTATAAATTGTCCACCTTACTATAAGTGAGAAGTTCCATGCATTAAATTTTTTTAAATTTTATTTTTTTGCAAAAATTATTCGAAAAAAATGCGTTCAGAACATCATACATACATTTTTTATAAATTGTCCACCTTACTATAAGTGAGAAGTTTCATGCATTAAATTTTTTTAAATTTTATTTTTTGCAAAAATTATTTGACTAAAATGCGTTCAGAACGTCATACATACATTTTTTATAAATTGTCCACCTTACTATAAGTGAGAAGTTCCATGCATTAAATTTTTGAAATTTAATTTTTTGAAAAAATTATTTGAAAAAAAATGCGTTCAGAACATCATACATACATTTTTTATAAATTGTCCACCTTACTATAAGTGAGAAATTCCATGCATTAAATTTGTTTAAATTTTATTTTTTGGAAAAATTATTTGAAATAAATGCGTTCAGAACATCATACATACATTTTTTTATAAATTGTCCACCTTACTATAATAAGTGAGAAATTCCATGCATACATTTTTTTAAATTTTATTTTAGTGCAAAAATTATTTGAAAAAAATGCGTTCAAAACATCATACATAATTTTTTTATAAATTGTCCACCTTACTATAAGTGAGAAGTTCCATGCATTAAATTTTTTTAAATTTTATTTTTTTGCAAAAATTATTCGAAAAAAATGCGTTCAGAACATCATACATACATTTTTTATAAATTGTCCACCTTACTATAAGTGAGAAGTTTCATGCATTAAATTTTTTTAAATTTTATTTTTTTGCAAAAATTATTTGACTAAAATGCGTTCAGAACGTCATACATACATTTTTTATAAAATGTCCACCTTAAAAAAATTAATGCAAGGAACCTATAGTAAAGTTCCTTGCATTAATTTTTTTTAAATTTTATTTTTTTGCAAAAATTATTTGAAAAAAATGCGTTCAGAACATCATACATAATTTTTTTATAAATTGTCCACCTTACTATAAGTGAGAAGTTCCATGCATTAAATTTATTTAATTTTATTTTTTTGCAAAAATTATTCGAAAAAAATGCGTTCAGAACATCATACATACATTTTTATAAATTATCCACCTTACTATAAGTGAGAAGTTTCATGCATTAAATTTTTTTAAATTTTATTTTTTTGCAAAAATTATTTGAAAAAAATGCGTTCAGAACGTCATACATACATTTTTTATAAAATGTCCACCTTAAAAAAATTAATGCAAGGAACTTATAGTAAAGTTCCTTGCATTACATTTTTATAAATTTTATTTTTTGCAAAAATTATTTGAAAAAAATGCGTTCAGAACATCATACATACATTTTTTATAAATTGTCCACCTTACTATAAGTGAGAAGTTCCATGCAATACATTTTTTGAAATGTTATTTTTTGCAAAAATTATTTGAAAAAAATGTGTTCAGAACATTCATACATATTTTTTTTATAAATTGTCTACCTTACTATAAGTGAGAAGTTCCATGCACTAAATTTTTTAAATTTAAATTTTTTACAAAAATTATTTGAAAAAATGCGTTTAGAACGTCATACATACACACACACACACACACTCACACACACCCTCCAAAAATATTTCGACTATTTTAGTCTTGAAACGCAAATACTGATATATTCGGAAAGTAACAATATTATAGTATTTATGTATTATTATTTTATTATTATTATTATCTAATTAAATATACTGTGTACTACAGTAGGTTTGCAAATAGGAAATAAGAACGCAGTTTTTTTATATAATCATCCCTTAGTACTAAATTGCACGGAACTAGTGGACATTGATGGAGTGTATGAGTGAAATCTTATTCTCTTGAAAGTGAGGAAAATTCCTCATTAAGAATCACAATAAAAACCGTCATAAAACCCAATACTCTCCTCCAACTAACTAATTAAACCCAATTAAATCTTTTATTAGTTAGCTACTGGGGATTATAATCCTTCCTTGTTTCCTAAAAGGCAAGACGTGCATTAAAAATTCACAATTAACGACGCTGCGCTATAGTGGGACTCTGCGCGCGTTCCCACAGATATTAACGAGCATTTCATGTGTGCGAGGCAGTATGTATATATCACCTAAATGTTCGTTTTTTGTCATTTAATGAAAAAATAATTGTGATACAAGTAACCGCAGAAATATTTTCAATTTTGCCAATTTGTAAATATTTCCGGGAAGTTTCCTAGGGGGTTTATTCTGTGAGTAGACTAGTCTCTTACCCATGGCAACTGTTTTAGTATTGATATGCCACTCTCTCCGCGAACGCTAGTGTAATATTGCCTTATCAAATATCACAAAATTGTTAAACGTGACGTTAAAATAGTGAAATATTCACAATTTCTTGCATATGTCGTCAATCGACATTTGGTCCTGTGGGTTTTTTAAAAAACCTTCAAACTTTTTCAAACCATTCTTCCTCTAGTCGGGTCTGGGACCGGCGAAGAATATCTCCGATCCACCCGTCTTCTGTTCTTTGTCAGAGTAAAGTGCTAACTTTAGCATTACAACGACGTGTTAATATTGTATTTATTTCAATACTACATTAATTCTAAACTCCAAGGAGCTAGGAAATATATATATATATATATATATATATATATATATATATATATATATATATATACATATATACATATATTGGGCTATATGTGATTTCGAGTGGGAAATTAGCTTTTTTCGACAGTATCGTACGTTTCATTTCCTGTCTAATTAAATTTCTATACATTATTAAACTAAGAAATATCTAAAAACCCTAGTCAGTATATTGTTATTATACAACATATCAGGTACTACTTATTTTATACAACACCAAAACCACAAACACGATAATTCTCATTTGGTCATTTAACGCCTCATTACTTCCAAAAAAATTAGGCTTAAATTTACCCACACAATTCAAAATGATTTTTATAAACATCACGCGTTTTTATTTACAAGCAATAAACTTAAACAAATTGACTAAGCCAATATGTGCCGGCCAAACATTTGTCCACGTCCATGCGCACTTTAAGGTGGGCAAACTCAGTTAAAGTTCAGCAGGAATTCTTCTGTAGCTGGACGCTGTCAAAGGCGTCCGGTGCAGCGGCCGCATTGTATGCGTGTACCTGTATTAGCACCTCTACAGGTGAGTGGGGAATGTCTTGCAGGTGGGGACTTGGTGGGGTCTGAATGTAGGTCTTTGGGTCCACCGGCGGTGGGTGGCGAGCAGTTGACGGTACCGCTAGCGCGAACAAGTACCGCTTCGGAAGGTCGTACCTTGTGTACTTTAACGAGTGTGTATAGGACACCGGTACCTTCAAAATAATCCTCCCTGCTCGCCCGCAACACCAATTAACAGGATTACACCAACCCTCCCCAAGTGCTTCCGCAAACAAATCGCGTTGGTTGTTTAGTGATAAGCACTTGTGATATTTTCTAATAAAACAAAAGTATTATCCTGCGGCGCGCCGTCGTCGTCGTCGTCGTCTATTTTTAGCTTATAAAACTGGTTGGCTCGAATCGCCTTCCAAGGAACTCGAAGTGAATTCAACAAAAACCATAAAATACCTGAACAATTTTATATACGGGCTGAAGTTAATTGCGGCCGTTGTTCTTGCTCTTATTAAAGTGACGATTTCTGTCAGTTATAATCACGTCGAGAAACGTACGCTCCCTTAAAAAGCGCACTCGCCAAATAAGGATAATTATTGGACGGCAAAAACAAAACGGAACGCGTACTAATTGGACCCCCTCCAAATACTACAGACAATGAACTCTGAGCCTTGAGTTTCCAGTAGTTCCGGTCTTTACCGCGGCCAATTAAACAGTATAAAGTAAACACCGAACTAAATCAACAAACAAAAAAAGTGTGTGCGTGTCTTAAATATTTGCAATTATCTCTCTAAGTGCTCTGCTAATATTGACGTTGAAGTCGAACTAACTCACTAGACTGTGTTCGTCGCTTAACCCAGCATTGATATCCTATTAACGTGCAGTGCGCGGCTCTCTGTGTGTACAGCTATTAAAATAGCACAAGTGAAGCACTTTGACAATATTGGATTGTTCAGTGGGCAGTAATTTTGCGGATTTGTTACGAGCTTTAAAAGAAAATGTGAGTACAGCGCTCAATTAGAAATCACGTCGGTTCCCGGGACTTTCTTGCACCGGAAAGCGGTCAACGTGCGAGAATTAATTCGAAACAAGCTCGTGAAAAATCCGGAGGCAGTTTTGAATGTAAATTCGTAAATTACGCACGCACCAGTTGAGTTATGTGCCGTGCACTATGTGGATAATCGAATCGCCGTAAATAACAACAGCCGTGTTATTATTAAGGTTTTGAATATTTCGAGCAGTTTGTGTCGTTGAGCTGGTGGTAACGGTACACGGTTTTTTTTTTAGTTGCGAGATATTTTATGGCTGCTTTCTGGCTGTATTGTTGCTGTTGATCCGTAAAATGTGCATAACGTGGTTGTAAAATCGTTCGATGGCCGAAATGCGCGGACGTGTGGACGTTGTGGGATAAACACGTTTGCGGACGGGCGATTTTAAATGTAAACAAGTAGTATGTGCGATATTCGCATACGATGGTTTGACATAATTCGGAATTTAATAACGATACGATCGATGAGTATGTGTAGTTTTGTGTCAATGGATTTCCAGAAATATATGTGATGTGTGTACTGACACCCACAAACTTCTTTGGAATTGAAATAATGTATGCTACTAGGAATTTCTAATGTTTGCATTTTAAAACCATATTTTAAAGATTGAATGATCTTTACATAAAATCTATCAGTCGCTGTCTTAATAAATATACCGGATGACTAAGCGTCTGTATAATTTGTTTGCTTATTTGTGGCAATAGTAATGTTAACAATAACAGAATTATTTTGCAAAATAAACAAGTCTTATTCCTTTATTATTTAAAAAAATTACAATGTGAACATGAATGATATATAATATTAATAGATAATAAACATTATTATTATTATTATTGAAGGTTTGATAAAAAAAACCTTTATTTGGCATACTGCTCAAAAAATACACTCCTCCCTCACTCAATACACTTTGATATATATTCTGTTTTAAACTTTGAGAAACATATGTAGCAAAGATGTGTGTTATTTCACATTTGCTATTTATTACGTTATTATCATAATGACCCAGCTGCATGGTCGAGTGGTTAGAGACGTCTCAATAGCATTGGGGAGCCTGAGTTTGAACCTCTTCAGGGAGAATTTTTGGGAATCACCTTTCACAGGTTTTCAGAGATTTTCTGTGAAGTTGAGATAAATACCGGGATTAAACACCTCTGAGCCACTCGTTAGCCTGGAGTGCCTTTAGTTTATCACTCTGGGCTCGTACAGGCTTATTGTTTCTTGTTCTATTTGCCGCTTCCGATGCGCATAATTTTACCTCGGCCTTTACAACCAGCGGCGCACGAACGCCATACGGGACGACTAGCAATGCCAAACCATGCTAAACGAAAGCGCATTGGAAAAGCCTTACTGCTGATAGCCCTATGAAGATATATTTTTTAAAACGTGTAATATACATAGTTGTAAACAACACATTGGAGAAATGGCCGAGTTTCGCTTTGAAGGTATCACCGATCTTCCACATACAATATCTATTGCCTTGAAAAAAAAACAGAACAATTATTTATTGAACGTTTTCGATGAACCTAACAAAATTTGATGATCTGAGCGAAATGTATGCATGATCAAAAAATCAATCACGATATCTAAAACACAAATTTAAAGAAATCAATAATGTGTGGGACCATCATGATTTTCAACATCACAACTCTCAATATCTATCAGCAATTCAATTAACTCGCCTTTAAACAGGCCTGCATATATTTTGAAATATCTTCTGAAGTACCATATTAATTAATTGAAACTTTTCAACTAATCTTAGTCATGGGGTTGTTACTTTTATTTCTGCAACACTTCTGGGGTGCGATTTCTGACACACTATCGTATACGCGTTCCTGTTAAAGTAGCTCCGAAAAATATGGACAATTCACGGTTTACTAGTGTATTTTTAACGCTAGTAAGCCTAAAATCCAGTAGTGCTTGGAATCGCACCCCTGAACATAAAATGTATTCAACGTAGTTATTAGTAGAATAAAATAAAGATTTGTATTTGGCACTAAATATCTGTATTCAACATTAATTTTTTAATTAGAATAATTTGAAATTATTGTAATAAAACATGATACAATACAGAAAAAATCTGTTGTTATCATCTCATGGGCAAAAGCTGAAATATTATGAGTATTTTTGGATTGAAAATGCTAGAAATGAGGTTATAAATAACTGCCTGAGGTATTTAAAGATATTTCTTCTAGAATCCTGTAACTCCTGCGTAGGAGCATAGGGCATTCTCTTCCACCGTATGTAATGTTGCGAAACTCCCTTCATTTCTTTCTAACATCAGCAATTTTCAGAGGTCTTTATGCACTGTACGTTGCCATGATGTTTTAGGGCTCCCTTGTATGCGTCTGCCCTCTGGCTATTATATGGAATAATATTTCAACAGAGTGCTTGAGATATCAGCACAAGGCCAATCGTATAAAACATATATAATATATGTTATTACCATATGGGTGTGCATTAATTGATGTGGTGCCGTCAGATGGCGTTTAACTTTCTTCCTAGGGGGTTAGTTGTACCTTTTTGTATATAACCACTATTGTGTGAATTCGTTCTCTCTAGCTGAGCTACACTGATGAGATCTAATAAGATTGAAATCTAGATATGTAGATTGCTAAGAGGTGGGTTCACGCTTATATATGTCCCCTCGTATTATTTGAATAACAGAAATAATGAATATTACCGAAAATAAAGCATTTTGTCTCATTTCATCTCTCTGTTGAGCCTGACAATTCCTCGATGCAATTTTTTTACGGTTACCACGTTTCTTTTTAAACAATTCTGAATGTGACTGTGTCCAAATACCGTAGCAGTAACCGGTGAGTTATCTACGTTGAAGACATAAAATTCGTTTTTATAACTTATCTCATCCAACTGATTCATTTAATACAATCGCATCGACATGCTTATTACTTACAACATAGTATATACACAGACATGATACCTTTTTGGTAACAAAATTCTGCTATACCCCATCTGTTGCTACCTGAACAAATTTAAACCATTTTATAGCCACTCGACTCTATAAAACCGTTAATGTCGTTTCCAGAACTCTTCCTTGCATTCTAAAAATCATCAAATACGATTCCGCAATCATATATCTCCGGCGATCGTTACGCCACTGCATTCCATCACCCAGCTCCAATCGAATTATCGCATTATGCATGTATTACAATATCGCAAGTAATAAGCACGTATCAATTGCGAATTTTACGACTCCATAACGTTAAGCGCGTAACATAATTGCGAGCGTTGCGAAACGCGCCGCGCGGACCGATTTTTCTCCAAATCGTCGTTCCAATAATACATCAGCAGGTAAACGGGCACGCATATCCGTACGGCGAGAAAAAAAAGAATCGTTTCGTGATTTATCGACGATTACGAAAATGCGGACCGGGCACACACGCGACACCTGGTTATTTATTGCGGCCGCGGTGGCATTAATTGTTGGTATATTACGCGTAAAAAGACAGGAGAGTAACAGAATGTATGCTGCTGGTGAGGTGTGCGAACAAAAATTGGCAAACACGTTTTCTGGGAGATATTTACAAACGGTTTATTAATGGGAAATTGCTGACTGGGATGTTAATTATAATACCGTTTTTGTATAATTGTTACAATGTAGTCAATATGTGTGTATATGAAATGATTTATAATTCATGTATCGCATACAGCAGGTACACTTAAAACACATTTTTTCAGATTGTCAAATGTCTACGTCTATACTTCTATTGTGTAACTTCTTGTAACTTCTATGCAAATAATTACTTTAAAATAGGGGTCGGCACACTTAGGAAGCAGAAGAGCTAAAGGTCCATTTATAATCAGCGTGGTATTGTTACGTTAACGAAATTTTGCACACTATAAAAATTCGGACGTTTATAGCAACCTAATATAACTGTGATAGAACATCTATCCATTATTTATACCACACAATTACTGCCCAATTCTAAACGTCTAGATTTTTATAGACATACAAAGCTTACCGCTACATTATCACTATTGCCCTTATTATTTATTTATTTTTTCTATTTACGGAATACTCTATCAGGGTCGTAACTAGCTATTTTGGGACCCTGGGCAATACTTCATCATTGGCCACCCTCCACTAAATTTTATGAATCAAATATCAAAGTTACTTATTTCCCTATAAATAATAGTTATAACTAGAAAGACAAACGGGAGCTAAACAATTTTTTATCTACTTATGTTGCCACTAATTTCTACGAACAATTTTTAAATTTACGTGTATTTTCTTTTTTTTTTATACGGGGTAGGGCGTGCCCCCACCATAAAGTTGTTGAGAGTTTTTAATATAATGCGAATTATTAGAAACCTTTTGTGGCCTATGTAATTGAATAAATCAATAATTCAGTGTAATTAATTGCTTTTTTGAACAAGATTGAGGTATACCACCCCATGAGAAATCATATTCATTTATATCCATAAAAATATGGAGGTACTCTGTGCACAATACTTTATATCTTTACTAGTTTTGAAATCTCTATTTTGCATTTAACAGAGCTTGATTTTTAACAGACATTTATGAATACAGGCATTTTAGTATCCTCCGTAATTTCATTACACTCGAATTTACACTTCGGAAATACTACGTGATAATTTTATTCATCGTGCTTATTATTTTATGCAAATAAGTATTTTATACCAGCAGTGATCTTCTCGCTCGAAGGCCCACAAGGCCTTCACAGTCTGGCGGAAGCGTAACCCACACCGCGTGAAACTAACACACAAAAAAAAACTAAATTCCGATTTATACATCATGTCTCACCAAAGATAATTACCCCCCGTCGCACGCCATTTCGCCTGCCCGGCGTTATCGCAACAAAGAAAAGCGTGCAAATATAACACAATGCCGCAATAAATATCCTATCTACGTGGCATTGACATTTAAATCGATTTATTGCTCGGAGTGCAATATACCTTTATAGAAAATCCACGCGGCAGGGGGAATAGAATTAGTTTGTAAAAGAAACACACTGCATACAAGTTTAAATGCCGGGCGTGTGGTTTATGGTGCATTCATGTTGTATCTGTAGCGATGCATTTTTTTGGGGGGTTGAGAACTTTCGCTGTACTGCTGCAGCATCTCCTGCTGGTAATTGCAGGCTCCAGTTTAGTGAATGCACGCAGATGAAATTATAAGCGAAACAAATAACCAATTAAAAATGCAACAATGGCACACGAGAAAGGTTTCACCGGTGGCACAATTTGCTTATTAAATTGTTTATTATTACAGCCGCTTTTAATCGTGACAATAATCAGATTTCTAATATTTATATGCAGAGAAATTAAGTTTGTGGTTTAATCGAATAAATATATTGTTAAATCCAAATATTTATATGCATCGTTTCTGCTGAGTTTTATAATTATGCAAATTATTTTAGAGTGCTACTTATTCGATGATGTCTTTGAAGTTCTGGGGAGTTTATTGGCACATCACGATTTCAAACCAATTTCTTTTGGTGATTTCTAACTGTACGCACAATTCTTCTAGTAAGTTTTTCGTTTGAATTGCCTTTTGACTCGTTTTTCGCAATGTTTAATACTCTAAATTAGTCATCTATGACTGTCGTTAAGCATTTTCTCCATTGACCACGTCTGCTCACATAATGTGCCTCCAACATTTAACATAACGGTGCATCGTCGTTTTAGAATTGTCAATAATTTAGGCAACGCCACTGCACGTTCGATAATTTTGTATCATTGCCACACTCATAGTGATATCAGTGATATCAGTCGGTGTTAAGTAGCCCATTATGAACGTTGATGAGTTTAGATAAGTAAAGGATAACCTGTAGCACTGTGTGTGAACTAGAATTTTCTATATTGTGGTTTGGTTTGTTTTTATTCGCTTTCGTTTTAGCCGTTTTTAGTGAACAAATAAAAATTTTATGTATAATAATAAATAAAAAAACTCATGTGAATAGATATTTGGAACGGTAATTGAAAAATCCTTGATTAGCTTTATTTACGGTTTGTGATAATTTGGTATTTCGCACACCACCGCCATATTCGCCACCTCCCATCCTTTGCTTATCAATATCGCTATTAAATAACACGTATATAAATCTGCAATAAAAATATAATTATTTCAGTACTTATATCATAATTCTGATCGTATCAGTTATGTGTTAAACTCTTGCTCATTCGTAAATTGCCTCCCACAGGAAATATTAACATTTTACTGCCATCGCCGTCATATTTTTTTACCGCCGCGGCTCTAAATGTGGCCGCGAAAGTGGCTCGTTGCGGCGGATGACCTTCCCGCGACCTCACATGCGCTTACAGGATACGGTTTCGATTCCATTTTGCGCGCGGCGCAAAATTGGAAAATCTCCGCGATATGATTGCCACCGGTCGCAATTTGCAGCCGGGATAATTGAATTCCGTTAATTGAATTAAACGTGTCAGGTGAGACCGAGATTATCGGTAATTTGCGGAAGCGAAATCGTGCACACACAAAAAAAAATATCTCAATGAGGAAATTAATCGGCGCTTCAATTGAAAGTTTAATCGTTATTACTATGCGTTTTTAATATAAAAACGTAGAATACAGGTAACATATTTAAGTAATTTAAACTTTGTTTTTATTAAAAGAGTAAACACAAAATGTTACTAATAATACGTCCCGAACCGGCTCCTATTCAAAGATCAACTCGGTCAAACGAGAAATTAAAATCACCAATACAAGAATCGTCTAAGACTAATATTCAAATCACTTGTACTCTGAAATCATCAGGCGTCTAAAGACCTATTGGGCCTCTCCCACAGATATGAATAAACCAAGACGTAGACCAGAAAATTAAATACGTTAGTTAGAAAAAATTGTTACTAGCCAATACATTTCATCTTGGCCGAACCTAAACAACACATTTGCTGAATGTCAACATTTGTATGAGACAGATTTAAATATTAAATGGGTTTTAAAAAAGTAAAAGATAAGACAATTTAAAATTATTGAGATATATTTGACATTGTTTTTGATACTCTAATGCTCTGGAATTTAAAAAAAACTACAAAAATTCAAATATTGTATTGTTAAGGCGTCTACTTTGTGAGTTATTTTTTATTACTATAAAGTTAGAAAATAGTACCGCAACTGTTCTTCAACTTGTTGGGATATTAAACTCGAAAGTTACAAATCCAACATTGGTAGAGAGTCAAAAAGTGACATAATTCCCTTAATAATTCTCAATTTTTCTATAAAACTACCTTAAATATATTCACAGGTAATTGTGTTTACTGACTACTAAGTTTTAATATCGTATCTTAACCGTATATAGACTTTTTGAGGTGTTAAACTCAAAACCTTTAATGCAGATACTGTTGTTGTAGGATCACACAAAGTGCTATAAGTTCTGTAATAAACCACAAATATTCATAAATGTACATTGATTGTATTCATAAATAGTCATGTTTAATGACAACAAAAAATAGTACCTCAACTGCTAGTCAAATTTTTGGGATGTTAACCTGGAAAATTACAAATCCAACATTAGTAGAGTGACAAAATGATACATAATTCCCTAAATAATTTTAAAATTTTTATAAATTGCCTTAAATATATTCACAAATAATTGTTTTTAATAACTGTTAATAAAACGATTTTTTACTATGATTTTTTTATCACACTCCAGTTACACTTTGTAACTAGTTTTGGCTAAGAAATTGTAACCGAATATATATATATATATATATATATATATATATATATATATATAAAATATATATATATATATATATGTATATATACACGATGACTGAAGAAATTGTCTTCGGAGGAACTCGAAAATGGCTAGAGCTTAGCCAAATAGCCAAAACTAGTTACAAAGTGTAACTGAAGTGTGATAAAAAAAATCATAGTAAAAAATCGTTTTATTTATCCTTTACTATAATATTTTTTTTTATGAATAAACTAACTTTATTTAGGCTAACGACCCTTCCCGGGTATTTCCGCCGAACAATTATTTATTTATCGTATACGAGGTATTCGAAATAATATGAGTATTTTATTTGGCAAAAAACTACCTCTGCATTTAATCATAATATCATACGAGTTCATATTATACATACTGTAGTACAGTAGATTACTATGACCTACTAAATTTTCTTAACAAATTGTCCTCACAATAGCTTACAAAGCTAAATTAAATTAAATTTTAAGCCACTAGCTCCAACTCATTATGCATCTGATTTAGTTACAAATGTAATTTGTATTTATATATGTATCTATGTGTGTATATATTAATAGAGCCATAAAGCTACGCCAATCGTCATTAATTTTCCCCGCTCGCGGTTACGAAATAAATTATCCCCTGTATGCGAGAGCGCCTGTTGTGTGTTGTGCGCGCACGGACACACCGGAAAAACGAATGAGGCGGCGCGGGATTTAATGGCCATTGAACAACAATTACAAATGTAAATTGTATTTGAGCAAAGTTCGCGTGTCAGTCAGCCTATGAGTTTGCATATTCAAATCAACTTTCTTGTGTTATGTGTGTGCGCGCCCGTGTGAGCGCGCGGACACTTAAAATCGATAAGTACAAAACTAGCCGGGCTAATTGACGGCTCAGGAACGTGGAACTAAGTCTATATGACACTGGAGATGTTGAAAAGTCTAGACGTATCCGGTCTCATGAATTAATATTATGTCTGGGATTTACATAAAGAAACATGGTTGAGAGTCACATATGTAATAAACATCCCCTCTAATATCATAACCATTACCATTACACTATACCATGTATTTAAATTATGTTATTTTCGAGTTTTTATTACTTTCCGAATACAGCAATATAAGAAAGGCATTGTTTTCGCGAAAAAATTCGAATTGCTAATTTTGACTCCGGGTTTCATGATTTTTTAGTCGAAATAGACTATTTTTGGAACATATGTGGATATGTGTGTATGTTTCTGAATAAAATTACCCAATACTTAATTTTCCCAACAAAACACAGCTGTATAAGAAAGGTATTGTTTTCGCAAAAAAAATCGAATTGTTAATTATGACTTCTCTCCACGTTTGATGCTTTTTTTAGCCGAAATAGACGATTTTTGCAAAATGTCTGTCTATGTGTGTATGTCTGTGAACAAAATTGCCCAATACATTATTTTCCTAATAATTCATCGCGGCATAAAAAAGTATAAATTTCGCGAAATAAATTCGAATTGCTAATTTTGACTTATCCCCCACGTTTCATGATTTTTAAACCGAAATAGACTATTTTTGGAAAATGTCTATGTGTGTGTATATGCCTGTGAACCAGATTTCGGAAAAACGGTTCAACTGATAAAAAATTATACATCTAACATGAAAGTTATTTGCATCTGGATTTTTGTTTTGCCTTTTACTTTATAACGGTGCATGTGTACGAACATTTTAAAGAATCATTGAAGGTGTAACATTTTATTCGTAGTATTTAATATTAAATATAAATTAAAATTATTTTTGAGAAAAATAAAAAATAAGCAAAATATGCGGAGTTTTTGTTATATTCATTTTCAAAATTTCAAACGGTCAAAACAAACTTTTAATTATTTAATTCAAAACGTCATATGATGCCCACACCAGAAATTTTTGTAGTGGCTTCTGAACAATTTACAAGGAGTCTATCATACATTTATACATTATATTATTCGAACACTCTTGCAGATAATCATGGGTGTTAGGGTGCTACCCTACTGCATGTATAATCTTTTAGGGGCATATTCCTTCTGTCCATACATTTTTCCCAAAGTGCATATTCGAAATGCATATCAAGGCAGCTTTATAAAAATTTGAAAATATGTTATGTTTTTGTTATCCTTCTAATGTTGAATTTGTAATTTTGTACTATTTTCTAACTTTGTAGTTATTAATCATAAATATTTATGAATAAATTTAAGCTACATTTGTGAATATCAGGAATTTATTACAGATATTTTAGCACTTTTTGTCATCCTGACAATGTCTGTATTAAAAATTATTTTAAGTGTTTCAAAGTTTAACATCCCAAAAAAGTCTATATACGATTATGATACGAAATTAAAACTTAACAGTTATTAAAAACAATTATTTGTGAATATAATTAAGGAAGTTTTATACAAATTTCAAAATTATTAAGGGAATTATGTCACTTTGTGTCACTCACTAATTTCACTAAATTTTTTTGCAATTTTGGAGTTTAACAATCAAAAAAGTGGATTCAACAGTTGAGGTACTATTTTCTAACTGTGTAGTTATTAAACATAACTATTTATGAATAAACTCAACGCACATTTATGAATATTTGAATGTTTTACAGGAATGATAGCTTTGTCATCCTAATAATGTCTGTGTTATTAATTTCGAATTTAACAACCCAAAAAGTCTATTTACGGTTAAGATACGAATTTAAAATTTAGCATTTATTAAAAACAATTATATGTGAATATATTTAACGCAGTTTTATAAATATTTGTAAACTATTAAGTGTATTATGTCACTTTTTCACTCTACTAATGTTGGATTTGTAATTTTCGAGATTAACATCCCAAAAAGTTGACTAACGGTTTAGATACTATTTCCTAAATTTGTAGATAATTTGTAATAAATTTGAAATTTATTACAGAAATTATAGCTTTTATGTCATTCTAACAGTGTCTGTATAATAAATTTTGAGTTTAACATCCCAAAAAGTCTATATACAGTTAACATACGACATTCAAACTTATAGATCCTGAACTGAAATTATTTTGGAATATATTTAGGGCTATTTATAGAAATTTGAAAATTATTAAAGGAATTATGTCACTTTTTGTCACTCTACTAATATTGGAGTTGTAATTTTTGAGTTTAACATCCCAAAAGCTTGGCTAACAGTTGAGGTACTATTTTCTAACTTTATAGTCATTAAACATGACTATCTATGAATAAATTAAAGGCACATTTATGAAAATCTGGAATGAATTACAGGAATTGTAGCCCCTTTTGTCATCCTAGCTGTGTCCGTGTTATAAATATTGAGTTTAACATCCCAAAATGGCTGTATATAGTTAAGATCCGACACTAAAACTTAGCAGTCCTTAAATGCAATTATTTTGGGATAGATTTAAGGCAATTTATAAAAAAATATATGAATAAAATAATATGAATAAATTCAAGGCAATTTATGAATATCTGGAATTTTAGCACATTTAGTCATCCTAACATATATCTGTAATATAAATTTTGAGTTTAACATCCTAAAAAGTCCATATAGGGTTAAGATACGACATTAGAACTTAGCATATATATTATAATATATTTAAGGCAGTTTTATAAAAAAGTTGAAAAATATTAAGGTTATTATGTCAGTTTTTATTGTCAATGTGCATTTGTAATTTTCGAGTTTCGAAAATTAGTAAAAAAGGTAATCAATCTTAGTTGAGACAAGAAATATATTTAAAGTAACTGAGATATGTAGTAAGGTATATATATATATATATATATATATATATATATATATATATATATATATATATATATATATATTCAATATAGTAGGAATTTGATTGATATCGCTAGTTACCAAGAATTTGTCGGATTTAATTAAAATTCCAAGAATTACAACAACAATAAGTATGTATGTTTAAGCTAGTAACATATAACTGTTATTAGAATTTTTGAAAATAATTGCTACGATTTTTTGCAATTTTTTAAATAGCCCACATAAGTTTAAAAGGTTACTTTTTACGCTTTTCATTATTCTGATCTTAATAATTTAGCTGTATAAACATATTATATCTCATTTTGTAGATAATTAAGCTATTAATACATAACCATTATTAGAATTTTCAAAAATAATAGCTACAATTTTTTGCAATTTTTTAAATAGCCCACATAAGTTTGAAAGGTTACTTTTTACGCTTTTCATTATTCTGATCTTAATCATTTAGTTATATAAACATATTATATCTTATTTTGTAGCTAATTAAGCTAGTAACACATAATCGTTATTAAAATTTTCGAAAATAAAAGCTACGATTTTTTGCAATTTTTTAAATAGCTCACATAAGTTTGATAGGTTACTTTTTTACGCCTTTCATTATTCTGATCTTAATAACTTAGTTATATAAAAATGTTATATCTCATTTTGTAGCTAATTAAGCTAGTAACATATAATCGTTATTATAATTTTCGAAAATAATAACAAAGATTTTTTGCAATTTTTTTAATAGCCCACATAAGTCTGAAATGTTACTTTTTGCGCTTTTCATTATTCTGATCTTAATAATTTAGCTATATAAACATATTATATTTCATTTTGTAGCTAATTAAGCTAGTAATACAAAACCGTTATTTGAATTTTCAAAAATAATAGCGACGATTTTTTGCAATTTTTTAAATAGCCCGCACAAGTTTGAAAGGTTACTTTTGTACGCTTTTCATTATCCTGATCTTAATAACTTAGCTATATAAACATATTATATCTTATTTTGTAGCTGATTAAGCTAGTAATACATCACCGTTATTAGAATTTTCAAAAATAACAGGTAAAATTTTTTGCAATTTTTTAAATAGCCCACATAAGTTTGAAAGGTTACTTTTTACGCTTTTCATTATTCTGATCTTAATAATTTAGTTATATAAACATATTATATCTCATTTTGTAGCTAGTAAAACTAGTAATACATAACTGTTATTAGAATTTTCAAAAATAAAAGCTACGATTTTTTGCAATTTTTTAAATAGCTCGCATAAGTTTGATAGGTTACTTTTTTACGCTTTTCATTATTCTGATCTTAATAACTTAGTTATATAAAAATATTATATCTCATTTTGTAGCTAATTAAGCTAGTAACAAATAATCGTTATTATAATTTTCGAAAATAATAACAACGATTTTTTGCAATTTTTTAAATAGAACGCACAAGTTTAAGACCTTACATTTTTACGCTTTTCATTATTCTGATCTTATTAATTTAGCTATATAAACATGTTATACCTCATTCTGTAGCTAATTAAGCTAGTAATACACAACCGTTATTAGACTTTTCAAAAATAATAGCTAACATTTTTTGCAAATTTTTAGAAATTAGTTTTTTACGCTTTTCATTATTCTGATCTTAATAATTTAACTATATAAACATATTATATCTCATTTTGTAGCTAATTGAGTTAGTAATACATTACCGTTATTAGAATTCTCAAAAATAATAGCTACAATTTTTTGCAATTTTTTAAATAGACCACACAAATTTCAGAGCTTACTTTTTTACGCTTTTCTTTATCCTGATCTTAATAATTTAGCTATATAATCATATTATATCTCATTTTGTAGCTAATTGAATTGGTAACACATAACCGTTATTATAATTTTCAAATATAATTGCTACAATTTTTTGCAATTTTTTAAATAGCCCACACAAATTTCAGAGCTTACATTTTTACGCTTTTCATTATTCTGATCTTAATAATTTAGCTATATAAACATATTATACCTCATTTTGTAGCTAATTAAGCTAGTAACACATAAACCTTATTAGACTTTTCAAAAATAATTGCTACAATTTTTTGCAATTTTTTATATAGCCCACACAAATTTCAGAGGTTACATTTGTATGCTTTTCTTCATCAGCATCATTCATATTAAACATTTATATTGTATTATGTTTGAATATATTATTATAATATAAAAACAATTATATATGTTTTCATTAATATTGAAATAAGATTCATAAAATACATTATACAACTTACAATAATATTATTTCTTCATCAAATATCAATTTAATTCACAAGTGGGCACACCGCCAATGCAAATTGTGATCCTGATTACAATCTATCGTCGACATTATTGTCACACTAAGAATCGATTTCGTACAGTAACTGTATAATAGACGCGCGGGTAATTGCGCCTTGCGTATGCATGGAGATGTAGGCAGTACAGAAAATGTCAGCAAAGGTCAATAGACCACCCTGTTCTTTACGGCTTATTGTCATAAGGATTACATGTCTGAAGAATTTAAATTGATGGAAACACCTTGAACATTTCATCGTGTGCATGTGCCGTTCGTGTGCGACCTGCCCATTTATCGACTGCCATAACAGGCGAAAAATCTCCTCAATGTCTTGTACGACTTGCTCAACTGCAAAAAGCCGATAGTTCGTGATAATATTTGATGTTGTTTAGTGGAAAAATGGAGAATGCACACACGTGTTCGAACTATGATAAGATTTCTATCATTACTGTGTATACAAGTTAGTTTTATTACTTGTATACCAAATTGAAACAACTAGTAAATTAAATTTAAAATGTAGATACTTAGATGCCCACTCCAGGTATCTACATTTCAAATATTTAATTTACTAGTTTTAATTTGGTATATAAGAAATACAACTAACTTGTTTACATAGTAATTTAAATACACATCTTTCCGAATGACATAATTAATATTAAATCAAAATTTAAGATATTTCCATTCGATACGTTTCGATTCATCTGTTCACGTTTATCTTTGCTACGTTTTTCACATTTATCTTTCACGTTTGCTACGTTTTCACATTTATCTTTTACGTTTGCTACGTTTTTCACATTTATCTTTCACGTTTGCTACGCTTTTCCCATTTATCTTTCACGTTTGCTATGTTTTTCACGTTTGCTATGTTTTTCACGTTTGCTATGTTATTCACGTTTGCTACGTTTGTCACGTTTTTTCACGTTTTATCACGTTTTTTCACGTTATTTTACACTCATTCTCGTTTTTCACGTTTTTCACGTTTTTCACGTTTTTTACGTTTTTACACGTTTTTTCACGTTATACATATATAAACATATTAATTTCATATTTGCAAATTTTAAAGCAAATGGAAAGTGGTTAAAATCGTAAAAATTGGAAAAAAATCTCAGTCGACATATGCATATTTTATACAAAGCTGTACACTGTACACCAATCAGACACACCCGTTGATGGCACATACATTTTGAATTGGTAATATTTTATGTATTTAAACATCCTAAAATCCAATTTCTATACATTTTGAAGTCTAAAGTACAAAAAGTTAAGTTAATAAAACACTTTTTGTTGGCTCTTAAATTTATTTGTTCATATTATTGTGTTTTATAATAGTTTCGGTCATTATCAAACTTAAAAATCGATTAAAACTAGTATGTATTACATAAATTCGATTTCTTTGAAAATAGCCAAATATATTACGTACATTCTTATATTTTTTTCTAATGTGTTTTATATATAATAAATATTTTTATAGGCAGTGACATGGTTAGTATGATACACTTTTATAACCTAGTAGAAACTTTATTGGCCGCCTTTTGGTCTGCAAGCGTGCGTTAAACGCGACACAATTATCCCCGCGAGGCGCTCAATTATGAATCTGTGTGATTGTGCAAGGCAAGAAGAAAATAATAGGCGAAATATAATGCGTCTCTCGTTCAGATCGCGTGTTCCAAATCTAATAGAACATAACTTCTTTTACGCTTCTTTAATGTACATAAATGCATATAAAACACGCATTATACGTCTAGAGATAGACATTAGTGGAATTCCTAAAAAGCGGTGCAATGTATGTAAAGTTGTGTAACAACCGAGTGATCTAGTTGAGTCCAGTGGCAGGTAGCAGTGGCTAACTTATAGCCGGTTAAAGACCTCGCTCGGTTACGACACTACCGGTCCAACTATACTGGATGCTGTTATGCTGTTTGTGTGCATGTGTATGTATGCATTACGCCGGAGTTTGCTTACTTGTAACTTATACCCCGCGAGATTAGATACTGTCATAATGTCAACTCGCTTTAAATTGTCTCAGATAGAACACACATCTGCACAAATCTTTATAAGCGAACAATGTCTACTAAATTACTGCTAGTACATATGATAGTTTCACCTGCAGGAATTTCCTTGCAGCTCCCACACATACACACCACAACAACAACAACAACAACGTGTAATCGCAAAATCCGAAAATAGATTAATTAATGAGTTTTATAAAGTCGTTGCTAGAGTTAATTAAATCAATTATTTTTATATCACAAACGAATGCACATGTGATGAAAAAGTAGTCTTTATTTCATAGCGATGTTAACAAAATCGTAAATCGAAAAAGTAGCGTGAATAACGTCGCTTTAATTACTCTTTTATGTTTATTAAGAATTACTATTAAAGGCTTTACGTCCATAGTCCGTATGTTCGGGGTTTTCTTTGTCCTCCCGTGTGTTGCGATTACGTCTCACGGCGCCGCCATGAGATTGTTTTATTTATATTACAACATATGCTAGTTATACAACTTTCCTCACTAACTATACAGAAATATTATTGCTAGGAATGTAAATTTTTATTGATTTGAAGTTTTATTCTTATTTAATAAGACATTTATTAAAATGTCTGTTTATAAAGCTTACTTACATATTTCGATAATCTCAACTAACTATTTATAATAAATAAGCGTTATAATAAATTTGCTTACAATAAAAAATCCAAGTAAAATATTGCGTTCTTGTTAATGGATGATCACAATTAACAATGCAGTGACGCAATTCAATTTCTATTTTCACTACCAATGTCGCCTGTCCAATTAAAGCGCGCATTCCTAATTATATTTAATTGCGTTCGGTTCTCACGCCCGTTTGATTGATGCATAATTGAGCACGACATCGCAGGTTCATACATCAGCGGATTATGTGACGTTTACCTTTGGAAATCGGGCTAACATTGACATTTTGCCGATTATAGTTTTTGCAGTCATAAAAAAACCTGATTTCGTAAAGTTTACCTGGACCTGCGTCAATAAATCGCTTACTGCGAACGCATTTCTTTATGTAAATATAACGATGTTTGTATAACTAAATAATGGTTAAAATATTCAGATGTGGCTTATAATACATTATTTATCAGTGTCGCAGTTGGTGTGGAGCTAGAGGATCAGAAAACAAGGTCCTGTAGGCTGCACCTGGGTTGTTTTTATAATATCAAAAAATATGTGGTGAGGTTAAATTTTTTATTGAACCGTGGAAACATTTATGTCTAATTAAATACAATTTAAACTAGTTTTTGATATAAATATTTATTTGTCCAAATATTAGTATGTGTGGCTTTAAACGTGAAAATTAGTACATAAAATATTTAAGAGTTTTGTGCTTGATGGCTCACCTCTTATACTAACCTTATGCCCGTATTCACCAACATCCCATAACTTTATAGGTCCCATATAGTGCGATCCGATATTTATATGTTAAATTAAAGATAATTTAAAGCAGATTTAAAAACAAACAAAAACTTTCATATACATTCTTTAAAGTGCAGTTTTAAATCTGAAAATGAATATAGTATAATAAATAATAAAGAGTTGTGTGTTAGAAAGCTCATTTCTCATAGAAATTATGAAATAGTGTTAGACCTTTATATATCAAATTAAAGATAATTTAAAGCAGATTTAAAATCAGGAAAGTATATGCTTCAAATTTTGGCAGAATGGTTTTAAAACTTGAAACGGCTGCACGTGGATATTATCTAACGTAGCTCTGTCTTGATGAGATTTTGATGGAAATCGGCCCGAGAAATGCAATTCGTAGAATTATAAAGATAATAAAGAGTTGAGTAGTATATTTCTTATAAGAATTTTATATTGTTAAATCAAAGATAATTTAAAACGTTGTTGAAATGTTGAAACCCAAAAGTGTGGTTTTATGATGATGAATATCAAACATAAATATAAAATAATATACTATATTTTTTTGGATATGAGCTGGGAGAGGATGTTTATAAGTGAAATTAAAGATAAGCGAATTTAAAACCCAAAATGTTGTATAAAATTGTATGTATAAAATTTAGCCAGTATAAAGAAACAAGCCATAATTGAACCATAACCATAACTAATACTAACTAATTCAAAGTTTGCTACAAGACATGAGATATAGAGGCCTATTTCATGTCTAGTAGCAATCTTTGAATTAGTTAGTATTAGTTATCATTATGCAAACTAAAAATGGCTTTAACTGAACAAAAAAAGTATTTAGCATATACGGTTTTAAACATGAAAACTATTACGGTAGAAAAACACTAAATATAAATATATTAATTTGATTAATACTCACATACTTTACATCACGGCATAAATATATTCGTTCTATTCTTAAATATGGTCATATGAATATTAAACTTTTAATTTAAATTTAAAATGCACAATCTATAGAAAATGGAAACCCATAAAAGCAATAGCCAGATGGCATGTAGCCAATTTCCCCATTCCTATCTGCGCCATTTTATAAAAAAACTTATTTTTACATTTATGTACTGTCTTCGCGAGGTTACAATGTTTTTATATTGCCTGCCAACTGGTTAATTATTGTTGGCGCATATGACGCAAAATATTAACGCAGTGGATATTTATTTGTATAAATAAAATTGTGAATTTGCATGCCTGATATGAAATTTGAGAATATTTGTAGAGGCAATAAATTACGGGATTTTTTCGAGTTTAACAATTCTAAAAGCGCCAGACACTCCCACACTAGACGCATGTGTAATGTAGTAAATTTTATCATCATTATGCGCGCGTATGGCATTTTGAATATATTAGGTATTTATCACTGTGATGAAAAATTACAGACAACACAGCAAGAAACAATAAATAGTGTTTTATTTATAGGTTTATTTTTATATATTGATTCACGAATATATAAATTTTTTGAGTATTTGGCATTCATATTTTACATAAACAGGGTGTCCTTAAGTATGGAATACATTCGGTGTTTTTGTTTCACTCTGACATTTTAGTATTTTACTCGGAAATTTCCTTCTTTCAGCGTTCTCTTTTCTTCTTGCACTTTTCTTAGAGAAATCTGAGCGCCTTCAGCTTGTTCCTACTTTATTGTTTATATCTTGAAGCAGTTTTCCGTGATTATTCAAATTTGCCTAAGTTTTTTTTGTATCACACTATTAAATTCCTCCACTTCAGCTTTTGGGCTCAGTTCCTTTTTTCGAATTTGAACGGACGAGCGCGGTATTTTGGCGGACGCAAATAGTACATTATTTCCAGACGCACCATCCTACTTTTCGTAATAAATCAAATCATGATTACCATAAGTAATACACAATCTCATCAAAAGCAACTAATAAATTTGTTTAACAAAAAAAAGATTGATTCCTGTAATCGAATTGTACCCACTAACATTCTAGCTGATTCAATATGTTTATATAGATAAAACCGTGCCTTCTAATGCCTCAAAATCATCATCCATCAATTTCAAACCTGACATTTCAGCCCGCGCGCGCTCGCGCTCACGTAAAAACGGGTTTGTGCGCTGTACAGTTATACGGATAATTTCGAATAAAATAAATATTCAATTCATTTAACAGTATTTCCTTAATAACGCGTACACGCTGATGCACGCAAAAAAAAGCAGCAGGCGCATAATTTCAGCGCGCTATTCGCTATAAATCAAGGCCCATTTGCGTTGAAATGCGTATTTTTCGCGCATTCTGAAATCGCCGGTCATAACGCGATGGCAAGGGCCATTAATAACATACCACCAGCGACATTACATGCCGCATCCACACGCGCGGGAGGCTACTTTAAAATCGCTAATAATAGACATTTAGCATAATTCGTTTTATAGCGCTTATTAAAATGTGCGAAACCGTTAGTTTTTACCAATCAAACGCAACTTGACGGTTTAAATTGTGATTTACCATTTCACACGTTCATCTGACTAATGAAAAAATTAGTTAATACATTATGTATTATGAATACCGTTGCGCTTAATACTGATTGCGATAATGCTTAATTAATTCCATTAGTCTAATGTTATTAATGTTGCTTGGATTTATATGCACGGTTTTTGTAAGTGTAGGATTTGCATATTACAGTTTAATCTGTGAAATGTAGCTGCCCGGATTGATGCTAATTAAAGATGCGTTCTGTTGACCTGTGTGAGCCTTTTTTTTGGTGAAATGTTTCCGAAAAGAAGTCACGCGTGATATGACTCTGATAATTAAGCAACGGATTTTAACTGTAATATTTTAATTATAATCTGGTTGTGTTAATTGGTAGATAAAAATGTGCGTGTGCTGAATCTATAGGGTAATATAATTTATTCATTTATACAGAATTTCATAAGATACTATTATATATACTATATAAGAATGTCGGATATTGCTTGTGATATGTTTATGCTAATATTTCAACAGGAGAATAATAGCAGAACGAAAGGATTTTACACGAATTCTTAAATCATTCTTAATCTTACCGTCGAGCAGGTTTTAAGGACAGTTTTAGATTATAATTCAAATATCACATTTAAACTGCTCTCTTTTTCTCTCATGTGGCTGTTATTTGTAGGTGGTCTTTGGGGCGAATGTGGATTACATTTTAATGTCCTTTTAGTATTAGTAGTAGAATCAACACATTCAATGCAGCAACATACCCAATAAGTGAGCAGCTGGTTCAACGTCCAAAGGAAAAAAATGCACGTTACGGATCTACCATTGTTCTTGCATATTACCAATACTACAGCAGATTTAAATTTGCGGCTAATTCCCTACCCGATTGTGTCGTGCTGCCCAATATACAAGCTCGCTCTTACCCAATTGCAATGATATTTAAATTTATCGCGAAATATCCCTACCAGATTACAGTTCAATGACGACAAATGTTTTCCTTCACTGCATAGGTCGCAGTAACATGCGAGGTCCTCTTGTATATATAGTCCTTGAGACTGACCTAACTAATCACGAACTCGGTAGCTACTTTTGTCGCTCCATAAATCACCGACAATATGTAGCAAACCACAAAGCACTTAGTTAACATTACAAGCAAACCATTAGATGCGCCTGCACGTAAAATCCAATACAAATACAAACCATTACCAGCACTGCAGCCGAAGAATCGTAGGCGTTTATATAACAGTATAACACGTTTCGGGCGTAAAACAACCAAAGCCCATATAAATCATACGTTAAATTAATTTACGCCACCATTCCGTGCGTGTGTTAATAACGCCCGGGTGGGTGGCACCCGGTGGTATGTAAATGGGTTCCGAAAAACTCCCGCGACCGTCATTAATCTTAACGTTATTTACATACGGCCGATCTTGTTATTCTTACTGATTGCGCTCACACGATGGCACGGGATGATGAACGGACTCGCAATCGCACACCGTGCTTTGCCGTAAATTAATTAAAGGGGGCTTCAGGTTGTTTGCGTAACGTGTACTAATATATTTTGATTTTGTGATGTTGTGGTGATGACGGGTGCAAGAATGCTCTCGGTATTAGGTGTGGCAAAAAAAACTCAGTTAATTAATCAATCGCGTCGAGCTACTATAACTGTCAATGATGCTAATTTTGTTAGTATTATGCACAAACATCTATTAACAATTTCCACTTATGTTTGAACTATTTATTAAAGATTACATAATAAATTCTGAGGTAATTTTGCGAAAAGTGAGAAACTTTTTCTAGTTCGATTTTTGTTAATTTTAATGTTCCCTATAGGGTTATTATATAGCGACCTGTCATTTATGTTTTATGTGCTATCATAGCAAGATTGCGAGCTATTGATTCAAATTCAAGTAGAGGCTGGTGCCTTTTTATAATTTATAACTCATTCGTTTTAAATTTTAATTGTAATTTATAAACGTGATTACTTTATTGTAATTAATATTCATCCCTGCCGAACGATTTCACCTAGTTAATAATAAGATAGAATTAAAAGAAAGTTCGTACTACTAAGAACAAAGCAGCCGACTTCACTAATCCTCATCATTACATAATTACACACATTCTTGAAACTTCACAGTACATACAAATTCCATTAAACGAAAATACAATATTTGCAATACCATTATTATTTATGATGTAGTAGTTATAAATCATAATAGAAATTTCACTTTTCCAGTCCTTTTAAAGCAAATATTATGATTGTTGCTCACATTTAGGTGTCGCCATTTATTACCCGTTGTTCAACCTGTCCACGCTTAATCAATCGCCCAACTTCCGCTTATAGAAATACAGACGTTTATAGAAAATGTCGCAACGAAAGAAAAAAAATATCTGAAATTTAAATAGTCACCAGTTAACGGCAATCCCGTTTAGTTGAAATTAAGAGTTTATTGTGCGTCCGTAACCTATAAACAAGCGCGCTACAAGCGGACTAGTTATCCCAGTGTAGGTAAACCACTCCATACATGCATATTTGCCAACACGCTAATGGCTTTTTTCACTAATTAGTGTAAATCTCTATTTAAGACTGGGAGAGTTTCTATTTCTGGGATTCCAGCGGCCGGTAATGGCATTTTATCCGATTACACAAAAATAATGAAATAAAAATCGAACATAATCACCGCCGCCAGACGGTTGAAGTCTTCATTTCTTTTACTACTGGTTTCAACGGAAATAAAAAGCAATAAAACATTTATAATAATGAAACCGACTTTCTATGTGGGTAATTACACTGGGCAGCGCATAAATTTCGATCATTTTTACAAAACCGTAATCGCTAATAAAATCTGCCGTCAATTTCCCCAGCGCGAAATTGAATCTCGCGAAATCGTGAATGATCGACACTCGCATTCAGATAGTGTCAAGTAATTTCGTGTGAATCGTGTGCATATTTATTTGTTGTGTTTGATGACATTGTCTGATAAGCTGCATGTAGTTTCTTTGTTTGTTAACGTTGTTTTTCCTTTTGTTTCAGGTAAGTGGTTGCTGTTTTAAGCGGTGATGGACGTGTGTTAATTTCGCCTCTTGTGTTATTCTAATTAAGTATGGGCGGCTCGCCGGTGAGTTTCTAACGTGTTCTAATGAGAATAGGCTATTAAGTGTTTTATACGAAGTTATAGGATATAACAATACGTCATTAAAGACCAATGACAATGGATTAAAATAGTTAGTGGCAAAGGTATGCATTTATTGGAATTCTCAATCTAACTCAAGTTATTGTGCGTAAATATTAATAAAGATATGCCATGTGCATTATAAATAAATAGTTAACCACATTAACCAATTTGACTTGCTAGTTTACAAATTAAATTTATAACAGGTTTTCAAAGTTCAACCCCCTCAGATAATGATGAGCACGTTTAACAACCACGTGCGCACTTAGCTGCGTATCTCAAGGTGTGCACCGTTGAGACGGAAAGGACCTTCCCTTAACGCGCAAGGAGGCGAGACAAATTCGCGGCGCGGAAACGCACGATAGCACGATTGGCCTAATATTTTTGACCCAGATTTTACTCAGGGTTCCATTCATGCAGCTCTGTCTCACCTGTTATAGTATTTCTTTCGTCTACCCTTTACTGGGAGCCTGAATTCGCCTGTTTCATTTCAGTTTGCGCTTCCCAGTATCGGCGGTGGCAGTTTCTTTGGTGCTTTCCCAAGCTATTCCTTGCGGTGTTATATAGTATCGCACAGGTTGGTTTGGGAACAATACATTTCACTTGCATCCTTTTCCAATTAATCCCATTTTGCACTACTTTGATTCCCTAGTACTGAAGACACCGGGACAGCCTTTACAAATGTTACTTTGCTCCCAGTATCACCACGTCAATGCATTCTATGACGACTCTGGAGTTATTCGCGCTGATTTCCATAATTCTACTACTCTTACAACTGCTTGACTACCTGTTACAATATTTATTTTTTTCTATGGTTCCTTTTCAATAAAGTTTTAACGCAACTTTGAATTGAGATCCATCGGTAAACCAGATTGATCCTTGAAATTTTTGCATGTAGCCACTCTTTCCCGATCTGCCCTATGCCCATTGTTGGTATGGGCACTATATAGTGCCCAACCTTTCCTCAATCGAAGTGGATTTCTACTTTGCATATCCAAGGTACCTGAATAATCACAATATTTATATCGTTTCGAATTGTATTCACATGTGAAACAGCCGAAGATGATTTGCTATGATATACATTTATCTGAAGTATCTTCATAGTTTCTTTATCTTCTAGTTCTCTATATCCATTGAGGGTTCCATGTTAATCCCCCTTTCTGGATTTCTCAATGTCTCAACTCCCCGACTAAAACGTTTTTCGGGGTGTCCATTTTAAGCATCTTCTGGTTGCTCCTGCCGTGAAGGTTCCATTATTCGCCCCGCACGCACTAGGCTGTGCCCCACTGACAGGTTCCTGCCCAGGTCGCTATCCTGCACATGTATCATGTAAAGTTCCTTCTACAGACAGTTGCATAGGATTTCGTTAGAGTTCTAGCTGTTGGGGTTCCGTGATTAGCCTCTTCCTTCGTTTTGCCTTTCGCCGCCCCTCTTTGCATCGGGTAATTTGAATGTTACGCGCGAGAAGTTACCAGCGATCTCCTTGAGTTTATACCATGAATATTTGTCCATAGTTATAACCCCTTGCTGACTTTTACGATCAAGCTTGCTGTGAAAACAAAAATAACTCCAGTGAGACGGTTTGGGGGTGCCCTTTGAAGGCCTCTTCGAGTTGCTCTTGGTATAAAGGTTCTATTATTGGCCCCTCACTAGCTTGTGCCCCATTTAGAAGTTCCAGCCCTCCACGTGTATTCTGTGAAATTCCTTCTATAGGCCCTAACATAGGATTTGGTTGGAAGTTCGTTTGTTGAGGTTCCTTCTTCTTCCTTTTTCTCTTTCGCCGCCCTTATTTGCACCGAGTAACTTTTAGATTACCCAGCAGCGGTTGACAATTTATCTCGAGTTTATACAAAAAAGAATCGTCCATAGTGATGACCACAATGAATTTTAGAATCAGGCTTGCTGTGGACCCTCTGGATAGTTGGCTGGAGGGTAGCATAGCTACAGACACTTCTTCTTAGCGTGCTTCATCCGTTCCCGATATTAGCGATCATCACCATGATCTGCACCTTGTCTACTGCACTGCGAAAGAGTTGCAGGGATGATATGCCAAACCACTGGCGTAGATTTTTTAGCCAGGAAATTAGTCGTCTTCCTGGGACTCTTCTTTCCAGAATCTTTCCTTCTAGAATCAGTTACAGTATTCTGTACCTATCACTATGTCTCATTATGTGCCCGAGGTATTCCAATTTCCTAACCTTAACCCCATAGCGGTCAATACTTCCCGTTCCTTGCCCATTCTCTGCAGAACCTTCTCGTTACTAATGTGCTCTTTCCATGAGATATTTAGGATACGACGGTATACCCATAATTCGAAGGCCTCCAGTTTTTTCTTTGTATTTTTTGTCCAGGATTCGACGTCGTACACAGACACTTAGTCCTCAAAATCGGTCCATTGTGAAACCTCCCATTAACTCTACTTACTCGTCCACCAGTCAATTCTGCGTGCAAACTGCAGAACCCTGGCGGGTGAGGAGTTGCCAATGCTGGCCATACTAGTCCAGCGCTCCCCTAGTACTAGCTGCCTAGTGTTTACTAGAGCTGGACAGATGCATATTATATGCTCTGCTGTTTCTAGTTCTTCATTGCACCCTCTACATAATGGGCGGTCTACCAGACTCATCGTGTCTAGGTGTTTGTTTAGCAGACAGTGGCTAGCGAGAAAGCAATAATTTCATATTAATTCTAGAAAAGTTAAAGCGCGCCATGGCTGAAATTTTACACGGTTGCCTCATGGCTTCCTTTCATTGCTTGCAGCACGGCGTTTCTCGCTAACTTACCTTGTGAAGAGCAAGTGTCCTATACTCTTTTATTATTATTTTTATTTTGTTACCTGTAGACAGTATTTCATCCTCTTATGATGTTAGATGATGCGACGATCCCTTCCTGGCAAGCTTATCTGCTATTTCGTTTCCCTTGATGCCACTATGTCCTTTAATCCAGCAGAATTCTGGTTTGTTATGTTTAGATAGCTCCTGCAAGCTGAGTAGACATGAATTTAGATTATTCGACACAAATCTGTTGACATTTAGTACATTTATTTTGTTACCTGCAGAAAGTATTTCATCCTCTTGGGTTGTTAGAGGATGCGACGATCCCTTCCTGGCAAGCTCATATGCTATTTCGTTCCCCTTGATGCCACTATGTCCTTTAATCCAGCAGAGTTCTGGTTTGTTATGTTTAGCTAGCTCCTGCAGGCTGAGTAGATATGAATTTAGATTATTCGACACAAATGTAAATGTAAATTTAGTACATTTAGAGCTGATTTGCTATCGGGGTGAGTATTTAGATATGTTTATCCTTAATATTCCGTTCAGCTAAAATTTGAACACACTTTAGTATTTCTGTAGACTCTCACTAGGTTGTGCACTCCTTAGGAGGTCCTGCCCAAGTAACCACCTCGGCGTATATCCTATAAAGCTCCCTCAACAGGCGCTTTCACAGTTTGGTTGGGGATCCGGTTGTTGAGGTTCCGTGGTTACACCCGCTTCCTTCTTTTTCTCCTTAGCCGCCCATCTTTGCACGGAGTACAACTTCCTGTGGACCATCTTCCATGTAGACATAATTAGTTCGGCGGTGTGTACCATAGGTCTATGGAGGATTGTCGTCGTTTCATTACTAGCTCCGGTATCCACGTCATGGTCCTTAGTTATTTGGGTATCGAGCTCTCCAGCACGGTTTAGAGCTTGGCCTCTTCCTAGGGTCGTCCTTGTCTCACCACTCTTGTCAGCCAAAGTTTAGTTCCTTAAGTGACGCTGGAGGTATGCTGCTCTGGCTGAAACATTACTGAAGCCAAAGGATTCATCGGCTTTCAGTGCATGCAGTTTTTAAATCTAGATCTTTTAATACCTCGTATCTTCTCTTCGCTCTTGGACGACTCCAGATTATTTTCGGGCAGTATTGCCACCTTGATATCCGAAGTTGCGTCCCTGTATGACTTTCCCTGCGAAAAGGAAGGTTCTGTAGAGCCTCTAATTTTCTTTGCCGGTTTTTTGTCATTCGGCGACGTGCTTCCAGCTGATAGGTGTCTCTTCTGAGTGCCTGGGTTATTTGGCAGGGTTCGCTTAGGAGCCCCCTGATTTCTAGCCTTTGAAGCGGAACTGGTGCTTGGTACTGCAGCTGTCTGCTTCTTCAGCTTTCTTCTGACACAGCTCTTGAAATATTTTCATGGTACACTCGGTGATTATCCCACACAGGGCCGGTCCTAGCGGGTGTGCAGGATCTGCGCTGCACGCGTGCGGACAAATTTAGGGGCGGCCAAATTGAGCCGGGGCATGAGCTATCGAAAGAGTTCTAAACATAAATTTTTTGACTGATTTTCCAAATGCGGCCAGATTTTATTTTATCTGCTGATACACGAAAAGTCCTCTAACTGCATATAAGTATGTATGCAAGAACCCTTATATCCCATTAGAGGACCATTAATAGAAGTTGACATGCATATTAAAAAATAATTAGTTAACCAGAATACGCAATTATAAATATATTTAATATTTATTTTAATTCGGACTACATTTTATTTTATGAAGTAATTCATTAAAATTTCTCTATTTTCAGTTGTTGTACGGGAATATTAATGCAATTTTACATGTATATTAAAAATAAGTTAATTAAGCACTATAGGAAATTTGATGGTACTATTGTATAAACTAAATATTTGACATATTTTCAAATTGCGAGTAGATTTTATATTTTAACTAATTAATTGAAATCCTTTGAGTTATAGTAATTAACATGCTTGAGAGCTTCCTCATTTAATCTTTAAAAGTTTAAAAAATATTTTAAGAAAGTAGATATCCGATATTTGTTTTATTGTCTATTAATTACATATAATATTTACAAAATTCTATAATCCTACTAATAAACACCAACTTTTTGCCCACCGCACTCAGGTAATTAAGCTGCCGGTAATAATTTCAAATAGCATTAATTAACCTTAATAGTTACTCATGCATTCCGCAGCTCGCGCACTTTTGTGAAACACAATATAAAATAAAAACGAGAACATTTCTATACGTATGCAAACGTGCGCGAAATGTGTTCGTCTCTCGCAACCTGTCGTAAACTAGATCGTAGCACACTACAACATTTTCGAAGCAAAATCGCGGTGTTCTCATGGGGCACCGACACGAATAAATCTTGTAACAGTAAAGTCGCATCCTGATTGCGAGAATTGGCGGGTTCACAATGCCAGGCCGCACACGAATTCGCGCACACATGGGAAACGCGCGCAAAAATCGCAAAGACAATGACACGGCGGAGGCAATTAAATGAATCCTCCTCTCGCTCGCTGTCAATTAGGAGGTAAATCTTGTTTTGTAATTCAGGCGGCGTGATAATATCTGCGGCCGATTTTTTCGCGCTGTTCCTGCTACAGTTTTGATTTTATCTGCGGTTTATAATGGCGCGCGCGCGCACAGTAGCAGGAACCGAACGGTTTATCCTGGCTGGAGATAATTATGCACCGGAGGCGGTTCATTAATATTCGCACAATGGGCACGGGGGAAAAATGTCGAGCAGCGCTCGCAATAATGTTTCATTTATCATTGTGCTGGGTGTGCTAATTTACAATTACCATTTTTTTTAACTGTGGCGGCACAGTCGTTAATAATATTCTTCCAGAACGCGGTTTGATTTATACTATAACAAGAGCTTACCGCTCGAGGGATTTTACTAATGATCGATTGTTATTGAATAAATCATTTAAATATTGTATTAATTGCGGGAATGATTGATAATTTGTATGTAGGCGGGTAACAAATTGTGAATAACAATAAACTCTATTTATAGAAAAATATATAATACCAACTTTCATGACCCTTTTTGGCTGCAGCTAAGTTACTATCTATTCATTATATTTGATAAATATCTATTTCCCGCATGTCTCTATGTATCTGTTCCCGCAGGAACTCAATTCTTTGTTCACAAGTTTACAAGATTTCGTGAAACTTTATTGTCAACTAACATGAATACTTTGCATAATACGTTTTTATATATTACTACTACCAGGGATCTACTACTGTACTGTATTATACAATACATAAATTCTAATCACGTTAAAAATTAATCTGAAAATTATAAAACATGTATAAGTGTGAATCCACCTCTTAGCAATCTACATATCTAGATTTCGATCTTATTCGATCTCATCAGTCTAGCTCAGCTAGTGAGGGAGAATTCCCACAATATCTCGAGTGGTTATGTACAAAAATGATATATCATATGTGTGTGATGTGGTGCCGCCAGATGGCGTTTAACTTTCCTCCTAGGGGGTTAGTTGTATCATTTTTGAAAATTATAATTTTCCTGGCCACCTGGTTTTGGAAAATCTAAAAAAAAAGAATAAAGCTTTACAAAATTTAAATTAACGTATGTATATATAAATTTCGCAATATCGGTTATTCTCCTCTTCTATTTTTGATGTCACATACTTTGTTTTTGAATGTCTTCATGTCTTACTTCTATTGGCAGTTTATTGTATTGTACTAATTTATCCATCAATAGACTTTTTTTGAGTATATTTGTCCTAAGTAATAAATAAAACGAGTTGTTTGTTTGTTTTTATTACAAGTGATAAAAATAAATCTGATATTATATAAATATTATAATGAATGTGTGAAATATAGTCGTTAAATTTCAAGTTTGTATTTAAATATTTGCAAATTAAATGAACAAATATGTCTCCATACCGTAGTAATTAATTGTATACAGACAGAAGAAGTTTTAATTGCAGTGCGTGAAATATTATCAGACTATAAATTTAAGCTGCATTGAGAGTTTATCGCCATAAGAAAGTGATATTAAACGATTAGGCGATGCTTTTGGAAAATACGGCTTTTACGGCTGCATATGAGCAATGAAAATGTCTGTGATTAGCCACATCGCTGGGAAAGAGCCGCGTGCGCTTACTAAAGTAACATGCGTGACGAAATCGTCGTCACGTAGCAATGTGAGAAATAGTGCTGCAGTAACTTTGAGATATATTGTTCAGTATGCGAGACTGAGCAGCAAGAAATAATTATGAAGCCATAATAAACTTAACTTTTAAATGCTATTTTAATTTGAGTAGTAAATATTCTAAGATAAATAAAGAGGTTTCACAGTCTGTTGATTGTTCTCAAGATTACTAACTTGTTTTTCGGTAAACAAATCTACTATAATTAATTATTATCCGTAAAAATATTTTTTGTATGTTTTCTTTGGTGAAAAGCAAATTTTAGATTGAATTATATATTTTACTATAATAGTGGTTAGGTTTTCCGCGGAATACTGGTGCTCCGTGAGCTTATCGCAAGTGCTCCGGGAAATTATAAAAGCCGAAATTGAAGGTTGACTTATCTACTGTATGTAATTTTCTCTTTGATTTTGGTGCTCCGCGAGTTTTTCTTATGACTTCCGGACTAAAGGTTAAGATTCACTGCTCTATAGTCTAAAGCCCATATGACATTATCTAGTTTCTTATATCGTTTTCGAAGCAGACACAAACTACATAGTATCATACTCACATGTAGAAAATGATATAGCGGCGGAATAACAATAAATTCACTTAACAATAACAGCACCGTAATACACAATGTTAATTTACCATTTAGAAATAGTTATACAGTTTAATATATCAATTCTTATATATAAAACGATATAGGAAACTAGATAATGTCATACGGGCTTTAAACATGGTTCGGCATTATTTTTCAAAAGGCCAACTCGTCAAGTTTTTAGGATAGGTGGACCATGAGTTGGTAGCAAACTCGACAATATTTACAAGGGCAATCCTTATTGAGCAACAAAAAATCAGGTTCAATATTTATATACAATTTTCGAATACCATGATTAATGGGTAAAAATATATTAGTTATTATTATTTTTATAATACACACTGCATTAATTAAGGAATGCCAGCTTAACCTGAATTACTTGCGCGAAACTATTATCAACCGCTAGTTCTCTGCATGGAATCCATGGAAGAATTCAAATATTTCGAAAAGGTTGATTTAACGCCTTCATGCTGTGTGAGCAGACTCGAATAAAAAAAATTATCACTATACAGCTGATTTCACAGAATTCTAAACAATGTAACAATTCTATAACCACAAACGATTCAAGACATTCTTGCAAGGGAATTTAGCACTCTTTAGTTTTATAACAGTACCTGGTCATAATTTATATGCAAATTGTATGTTCGTACGAACGACGTGTTGTAAATCCTAGTTATCAATCAAATATATCGATTGAAATATTATGAGTGATTATGGATTCGATTACATACTTACGTTGTATTCATTTAAATTCGTTGCAAAGCATTTATTTATTTATTTACCTGCAAAATCCCGTTTACAATTATAGCATAAACGGGCATATACACTCACAATCAACAATGATAAGTTTACATAACGTTCAAAATACAATTAGTATTGTTACATTTAAAAAATATAATAATTATGGTTATAAACTATTTCCATACACACCCTCATTAGGGTTACCATTTGTCGTTGTTTCTTCTTCATGGATTACTACTATTTCGTGGTATATTTGCATCATTAAATTTGATTCCTCATCTTCCTGGTTAGTTTTATTATCATAAATGATTATATATTCATGTTGATTATACACAAAATACAAATAATTAATTCAAATTTATATCTCTATTATTTTGTAAAATTATTACAAAGACCCTAGTCAAGCAACAACCATTACACATTAATCCACAGTCACACACTTGAATGCTCGTACCTAAACATCCAAACAACAAAACACCACATTTTAATGCAGTTAGACGAAGAATACACGCGCAGGAAGTCATTATCGTGATTACAATACAAAAATTCCTCCACAATTTCCACTCACAAAAAAATAACGCGCTGCTGTCCGAACGAACGCACACCGCCTAGATAATCGGAGTTATGCGCGTCCACTCGCAGAAGGTGTAATATGATTATTTATACAGACAATAAAGAACACAATACTGTGCATAAACAAGCCTGAGCGAGCACACATACACTTGCACACGCAGGGTATTCTTACATGAAAAAAAAACGACGTGATTTAACCACGCTGAAACAACTATGCGCGTTGCATTCACACATACATAATGGTGAATCAATTTCAGGCAGCACAATAAAATGCTTGCCGCACAATGACGCCGTTAATCACTTTTTTCGGACTCTCGATATTAAAATCCCGCTCTTTAATTACACCGGCTCGTAAATAGCGCGCCGATAGAGCGATAGAGATGTCGCAAAAATTGTTGTGTTGCAAGATGAGGCGCAGCTAATTTCAGAGCTTTGTTGGGCTGTATTGTTATGGAAATAGGCTTGCAGTTGTATAAATGAAGACGGTAATGAGGAAATTTTATGGCTGGGATAGGTGATGATGTATTACAGGCACCATTTGATTTTAATAGTGAAGTGGAGTTTGATTCTTTATTGTTATTGTATTGTTTGGATATACTTAAATTATTTTTAAAAAAGCATGATCGAGCTGAAAAATTGTTTTATAATTCGCTGAACACCCCTGAGCAGCTAATTTTGAAATATGCTAAAAGTAACAATACAGTGTTCAGAACTCCATAGAAATAAAAGCCTCGATCTGTTTTGACTTTAAAAATCGCAATTACATAAAATCTGTACATATTTTTGTCGTCTATTTATAACATTTTTTAATTACATACATGGAAAATTAACACTTAATACATGTACAAACATATAATACATAAATGCAGGAGAATTTTCCGTTTTATATAAATAAAATTACACGATTTTGTGAAACACTTTTAACGTTGCTCAAATTATCGGCTCTACTGTACGATCATAGGTTCGGGACGATTGCCAACTTCAGACTGACCTACCGGGAGAAATGGGCATGTGAAAAATCTATCCCTTTATAGATGAATGCTAGAACAATCCCTAAACATATTAAGGCAATTTTCGTTCCAAAATACCAAAGACGGTTTTTCGTTTTTTGCCCAAGTTTTCAGGATATTGCCCGCATGTCAATATCAAGTTATTTTAATAAGGCAAAAATAATGATATCTTCATAATCTAATCTACATAATCCTCATTAATGGCTATTTTTACCGTACTCAGTTGTATGGTTGGTATCCTAAATAAATACAGATTTCCAAAAGAACCTAGATTAGTTTTACACTTAATGTATAATGACTTTTCTTCCTCTAGGTCCTTTCAAAATATAAATTACAATTTCGATAGTAATTCAATTATATAAAATATCTATCCGTAGAATTTCTTAGTAATAGAAAACTGTATTCCAAGCAGCACTGACACAAAAGTGTCGTGAATAAATAACGACTAAATACTTTTGAAATTCTTAAGGCGTCTACTTTGTAATTTATTTTAAAGGATAAATATAATTAAAATAATTTTTTTATATAATTATGATTATGCTGTGTATGTATAGACACAAAGACATAAATGAATGAATTAATTTTAAATAAACAATTTTTACTTATTTATCTTTTAACTAAATAAATTTGTTAAATTATTTAGTTAAACCCAGCTCAGTGGCCGAGTTGTTAAAGGCGTCGTCCGTCTCGTACTGAACATTGGGGAGCCTGAGTTCGATGGGGAGCGAATTTTCGCGAATCACCTTTCACAGTTTTCTGTGAAGTTAAATACCGGGTGATTAAACTCCTCTGAGCTTCTTCTTTGACCGGTGGAAAAGCCTCACGGCTGATAGCCCTATAAAGATAGAAGTTTTTTTTTATTTAGTTAAAGGATAAACAAGTAAAAATTGTTTTTTTTAATTGATTAATTTTTTTGTCTATACATACACAATATAAGCATAATTAAATATTAAAATCCGCGTATTATATAACTTTCATAATACAATTTTATTATTTTTTCAACATACAACCGTTTTAATCATAATCTTTTTGTAGCAAATTAAATACAATAATAACTTTATGGTTGTATTTAATTTGCTACAGTGACCCATAATTCGCCTAGCTCATTGCAATTAAAACACGCCAGCCAGTATAATCAATACCAATATTCATCTGATTACATGATTGTAGATTATTTATAACTGGACCCCTCATGGCAGAAATCAATAATTAGCCCGGCCGATCGTGGCGTGCGCACTTTAATTAAGATCGGATTGGATTCGGATCAATTAATTGTTTGTGATTTGTTTCGAGTCATGATTTCGAACGGGCGCGGCCGATCCCGATGACATTAGCATTTTTCAGGCCTGATATGGGCAGAAGGAGTTTCATTTTTATCTAGATTCACAACCGCTACACTCAACGGCGCGTTTCTAATCAGTTTTGAAATTGACGGCGGCGCAAAAAATTAATGCTACGATGGATAAAAACACTAAGATTGACTGATTTCGCGTTGAAAACACACTCATCAAATTTGCTATAGATGGCATGAAATGAAAGGATTTTGTTATATGACTGGTATGAAGGAAAAACAGAAACCGTGATAAATCATTACTATTCATAAGTACTTTCAGGAACAAGTTGGCTACTGATTAGTAAAAAAAAGATCTTTATTTGGCATATCAGCCCAACTCTTCCCTTTTACACAAATTCCAGCCGAAAAAAAATACTTTCACAGAAAGAAATAAAAAAGAAACCAAAAAAATACAAATTCAAATAAAATACATCATTATTCTAACCACTAAAATAAACCTCCTCTGCCCTCGCTAATTTCCTTTCCCATGTGCAGATTTTCACGCCTTTCCAATCCTCTCCTAACCATTCGTTCAGCTTTCTGCACTCTCCAACCCACTCTGCTTTCACTCCCTCACATTCTTTGCTATGGTGCCACCACGTGTCACTCCCCTTCCTATACAGCGCACACGCGGTGTACCCCAGCCCCATCCACACTTTTCTTCCTCGCTCTTCTGACCCACACCTCGCTCTTACCATGCATACTTTGTCCTCTCTGCTCCACTCTCTCCTGGCTAAGTAGCTCGGGAGTTTCCCCCGTTTCACTGATTAGTAGACTCTTAAAAACTAAAGGAAACATTTTTACAATTAGTATAGTTGCTAGAGGTTGAAGACATTATATATATTTATTTTTATTTTTATACTTTTATATTTATAAATTCATTTATTATTATTAGTTTCTTCTGTGTATATTTTCCTGTAAATGGGCAACTGTTGGGAAATGAAATGTTATTATTATTATAATTATAACATACTTCTATGCATTATTGCACTACACAAGAGTTTGTTTTTAAGTTTAATTGAATTGTCATTAATGATCTTTCCCATATACAAAAATATGCTGAGACAAATAACAATCTTCATTATTATTTTTGTTACGTTTAGTCTTTTTTATCATTCCCTCTTCTTATGAGTTTTTTTGCCTTAGTATTTTGGGTACTGGTAAGCCTTTATTCCTGGTTACTTCACTTTAATTCTTCGTTATTTATGATTAAGCTTTTTGTACCTGATCCTGATTCTGTTCCCTTTGTTTGTTTCTTCTTTTACCATGCTGCTGTTTTCTCGTTGGAATCTATCTTTCTGTAAAATATCGATGAATATGTTTGAGACTTTCAGCTTGTATTTGGTTTGCATTATTTCTTCTTTTTTCTCTCCAAAGTATCCACCTCCGCTAAGATTATTTCTGTTTTGTTTACTTTGTTAACTATGAATGCACTAGCAATCGCTGGCTCCACCTGTAGCTCCCTCGAAATGAATTCGTCCATCCATGTTCTTGATACCACCTCAATACCAGCCCTTTCACTACGATAGTAGCTTTTATTATCTATTTTTGTTATAATTAATATAAAAACATGTATGATACAAATAACCACATAGGAGGAAAGTTAAATGCCATCTGGCGGCACCACATCAATTAGCAATGCACACCCATATGGTAATAACCGTCAACATGCTCATGTCATCAGGATCACTGGGTAGTGCTTGAAATATCAGTACAAGGCCAATCTTATAAAACATATATCAGCGTGAATTCACCTCTTAGCAATCTACATATCTAAATTTCGATCTTGTTAGCTCTCATCAGTGTAGCTCAGCTAGTGAGGATGAATTAATACAAAAAATCATATAACTAACCCCCTAGGGGAAAAGTTAAACACCATCTGGCGGCAACGCATCTAAGAAATCTAGATATGTAGATTGCTAAGAGATGGATTTATGCTTATATATGTTTTATAAGATTGGCTTTATGCTGATATCTCAAGCACTCGTTGGGCACTACCCGGTGATCCTGATGGCATGAGCATGTTACCGGTTATTACCATATGGGTGTACATTGCTATTTGAGTGATTAAAAGGAACTGTAGAGATGCTACAACTACAACACTTATGTATGTTTTATAAAAAACGTGTTATTATTCTCAAAAACTAGAGTTGCTTCGAGAAATACCCAAATATTGTGTATGTGTGTGTATTTGTGTGTATTTGTGTGTATATGCGTGTATGCGTGTATGTGTGTAGATGTATGTGGATGTATGTGGATGTGTGTGGATGTGTGTGTGTGGATGTGTGTGGATGTGTGTGGATGTGTGTGGATGTGTGTGTATGTGTGTGTATGTGTGTATTTAGCAGATACTACTTAATTAAATCCCCCTCTCCCTCAGTGTCTGGTAACTGAATCTTGTTTAAGATTTCATTGCCTAATTACACATATAAGGAATCGTTGAAATTGTGCAATTTTGATTGTCTAATTACACACTTCTTCGTCTTATGGGATTGGCTAACATCTTATAGTTTAACTACGAAGCGAAACAATGTTATAATCGGATGTTGTAAATTTAATGCTGTCAGTCTAAAAGAAGGAGATAATTGCTTGTGTCTTCGCCGAAAACGTAATTATAGTTAGGTTAATTTGGGTATTATACAGAACTAATCCGATTAAACATTAAACTAAAATAAAACTTCTTATGGTTGCTGCAGCTGTTACGTGATGCATAAATGACCAAATTAGATTTTAATATTTATTAAAAGACATCATTTAATAGTTTTTCATTATAATTATTTTATATTAAATCAAGCCATGATTGGGATATTGTTTTACCATGCTGCTGATTTCTCGTTGGAATCTATGATTGGGATATTATTTGCGAGTTTCGACTCGTTTGTAACTGATAATAATAATAATAGCTTGATTTATTTACGCTCGTTTTCTCCAACGAATCTTAACTAATTTAAGACCGTCTTAATAATAAGAAAAAAAATATTTGGTTAATATGAGAAAATACATACCTTGAACAATAACACCATACGCTGAATTTCAACTAATTTTAAGTATAATTCTGAACTTTGAGATGCCTTTTTAATTTTGGTACAATTAGAATTATGTTATTTATATTGACACACAAATAAAGAAAGTTTTTAATGAGAAACTAAAATATTCTATAAAATATTATCATCATATTATTCAAAAGTCTTTCATTTTATGAACTTTGAGATGCCTTTTTAATTTTCGTACAATTAGAATTATGTTATTTATATTGACACAAAAACAAAGAAACTTTATCTAAAAAAAACTAAAGTATTCTATAAAATATTATCAACATATTATTCAGTTCTCATAACAGCTGGATATTGTAACAAAGGGTACAACGCATGTTTTTCATTAATTGTAAAACATCTGTGAGGGAAATATTTATCAACTTGATATAGTTGATAGCCGTCCGTATGGAATGCTGTAAATTAAAACTTGGTTTCGCTTATCGTTTTTGAGATATATTGCGAAATATGCGTTTCAGAAACGCTCATTTGGAGATAATTTGGAAGGGAGGCGCGTAGAAAAAGTGACGATTTTAGAAAAAATGTGCTCTTTTCCACCTTCTTATGCTGAAATCTATTAAATAGCATCCTAATACATTAAAAATTAGAAGGAAAATGTTTAATAATATATTATAAAAAATAATATAGAAAACGCTACCTTAGTAAACATAATATCAATAGATATGTATATACATATATAAATATTATATATTATATGCAAATTTCTCTCTCTCTCTCTCTCTCTCTCTCTCTATATATATATATATATATATATATATAATGTGAACCATTTATTGTTACTGTACCGACAAAAGAATTTATATCGCAATTACAATGTAATAGCTATAACATTCAATTAAAACCTCAACCCGTAGTGACACATACACAATCGTTTTGTATGGGATTACGGTATCTTCTTAAAATGTGCGTGTAACTTTTTTTTCACGGCGCTCAGAATGAATCTTCGTTTCGGTTCACACCCGATCCGGCGCGCCGATAAGGACCCCGCGGTCGCGATGTATGTATTCTCACATTTTTCTCCGGGCCGTAAGTGTGTAATTATGCTGCATGTAGATGAGATCTTTTTTCGCAGCCGTTAAAACAAGCAAACAGCGAATAAAGTGCGATTTCTTTTGCTCCTTTTTGATACCAAATGCGGGTTAATGTGTACATGAGCGTTAAGAGCTGTGAATAAAGCGGAGTAAATTATAGTTAAACTGCTCTATTCTGATTTTTAATCTGTTAAACAATACTAAATACATAAATTAGTTGCCATTATAAAGAAATAATTATTTTCAAATAATGTGAATAAATTATATATTTTAAATTATTTTATTATATTATATAAAGAATTATTACACAGATGTAAAAAATAAAATAAATAGAAGAGAATGGAACACATTTATAAAAGAATAGAGGAAAATTAAAACCTTTACACCGCACTGTGGTAGAAAATAGATATATAGATATAAGATATATATTATAAAAGGAGTTTCACTGCCCACGCTATTTCCCAAAAATAACAAATAACAAATATATATATATATATATATATATATATATATATATATATATATAACAGAATTTATTTACACATGCCCTACTAAATTTACCAATTCTATTATTTTGAATGAAAATAAAAATATAAAAAATGTACAATATTCACGGCGCCCATGTGAGGAAATCGCATTTGTATCTCTCTTAAGAAAATCACTGTATTAAGCAATACTAAATAAATAAATAATTGATCATGGTACCTTAGTTTAACAAGCAGTTTAGTTATTGCACTTATATTACATGATATTTACGGTTTACGTTAACACACATAATAATATACCGTGCCTAAAGTACACATTGTTAAGGTACCAGATGTTGATAATTAAAATGAAAATATTTTTCATCTAGTTTAATATTGCACAGATGCCACGTTTAGAAATTTAGTGGGTTAATTAAAACTGAAATATGTTCTAATTTCTTATGCTCAGCTTCAATGGAATTTATACACATATAGTGCTTTTGTGCAAGGGCAATTTTGTCATATTAGATTATTCAAATTCAACTCTAACGATTCTCGTAAACATTAAGATGTTTTTTTTCAATTTCACAATTATTCATGGAGTTCAAGATTAATTGTAAATATATGTGGTACGAAAAAGTTTATATAATGCAAGATTAATTGTACTAGTCAACAAATGATATAAATTTCACTACCTCGTTAACAAGAAATTTTGCTCATATGTTTTAAATTAAATATTTTTATGTTATCTATGGAGTCAATAATAACTGCTATATTCGCATTATCCTATTCTGGTAATAACCAGAATTCTTCCTAAATCTAGTTTTCATATCTTGAATATTTATAATACTTTCTTCCGCACGTTTTTTTTTGTACGTAATGTATTTTCTACGTGGTTTATATGAAAAAGAGTGTATAAAGCAAGATTAATTGTATTAGTCATCAAATGATATAAATTTCAATACCTCATTCACAAGAAGTTTTGTTCATATGTTTTAAATTAAATATTTTTATCTTCATCTATGAATAATAACTGCAATATTCGCATTATCCTGTATATTATCAGAATTCTTCCTAAATGTACAGTTCTCATATCTTGAATATTTACAATACTTTCTTCTGTACATTTTTTTGTACGTAATGCATTGTCTACGTGGTTTATATGAAAAACAAAGGATATAAAGCAAGATTAATTGTATCAGTCAACAAATAATATAAATTTCAATACCTCGTTAACAAAAAGTTTTGTTCATATGTTTTAAATTAAATATTTTTATGTTCATCTATGGATTGAATAATAACTGCTATATTCGCATTATAATATATATTACCACAATTCTTCCTAAATCTACAGTTTTCATATCTTGAATATTTACAATACATTCATAAGTTTTTTTTTTACGTAATGCATTTTCTACGTGTGGTTCAGTGATTAGAAAAAAAAATATTGTAAAATTAATATAGTTATTATTATTACAGGGTGTATTTCGTGTCGACCATATTCTTGGTATTTAAATATGAAAATAAAATACAATATTTAACTAATTTAATTGCCTTTTATAAAATTCTCCAAAAGCAATTACGGCCACTTAGCCGGTGCTCTAATATTTAGCAATTAGCACGGTTAAAAATCAAGTAGTACTATAATACTAATACTATAATACCACCAGGGTCGGGAATTATGACCATCCGATTATTGTCACCCCCTGTGGTGCCAATAATATTTTTGAGAGGATACTTATGTACCAATTACCCCCTGGGATGCCGTTAGGTCATTAAACAAGTGGAAGGGTATATGTATATTTCGCAAAATTCGACTCAATTTCCACCCGCTGGGATGCCTATAGGTCCTAACCATTAGTAATTGGAGGGGGTACCAAGTATAAATTTCTCAAAAATGTCATTAAACAAGTGGAGGGGATACACATGTATACATTTCGTAAAATTCGATTCAATTCCCACCCCCTGCCATGCCTTAAGATCATTAAAAATTGGAGGGGATACCGATACATAAATCCCGCACAATTCCATTCGTTTCATTCTGATATTGAACACCACGTCATATCAACTGCATTATTATACTTCATATCAACATCAAAATGGAGTCTCTCAACTCGATCCTTCTAGAGCAACTCGAGTGCCCGATTTGCAACGACTACATGCACCCGCCAATAGCCGAATGCTTAAACGGACACAACTTTTGCAATAAGTGCGTTCTGCGGATGCAAAGCTGCGGCTTGTGCCGTTCAAGCATTTGCATGTCCAGGAATGCACCTCTAGAGCAACTTCACCGACAAACCATCATCCCATGCACTAACAGGGATGATGGGTGTAACCGTAAAGAGCTAGGTCCCTATATGGCGAGGCATGTAGGGTACTGTAGTTTTGGCAACAAGCAGTGTCTTCTGCCGGGTTGCTCATGGCAAGGATTGTTCACTGAGATGGCTGCACATATTGGTGATCATCACGCGGGCTCTCTTCACAAAGTCGCTCGCAGCTTGTTGGTTTTTAACGGCTTCAACAATTGCGGTGGGTACCAGAATCGGTTGTGTTTCTCTGAAGTATTTGATGTCTACGATAATCTTTTTAAGGTTGTTGTTGAGGTTAATTGCAAGGAGAAGGTGGCGCGATTCGGGGTACTCGTTGCAAATGGTGAGGCTGGTGCATTCGAGTATCGCATCGAAATGCGTAATGAACAGGGTGATGCGTTCAGCTGCAAGCGACAGTGTGATGTATTGAGTCAGAATCAGAGGACTATTTTTGGTTATACTCATTTTCTGCCGATGAATTACGAGATGGTTAGGACGTGTTGTATAGGGGATGATCTGTACTTCTACCTGACAATTTCTAAGATGCAGTTTCAATGATTTTCAGGTACCAACCGAAAGGTTTCACCAGTGGATAGTAGTAAGTTAAGTTCGTATGGTTTAAAAGACTTTGCAATCCAATTACATGTTTTGGTTTTTAAACGTATGTAATTGAGTTGTAGAGATTTTAAATCAAAAAAACTTAATTTACTACTGGGTGACTTCTCTGAAGTAATATTACTTCGAGAAACTTTTTAAAATCCAAGTAGATGCTGTAAGCGATAGCGTTACAGCGGTAAATGTAACGGGTATACCGCTCTCGGTCTACACAATTCCATTTATCGCTGTAAGCAACAGCGTTGCGATAATTGAAGGAGATATATCAAGTTCGATATACACACTTTCATTTATCTATGCAATGCTGATGCTTACAGCGGTAAATGGAACTATGTAGACCAAGTTCAGTATACCCGTTCTATTTACTGCTATAACTAAGTTGACCAAGGGGTCTATTCAGTAACTTCAGACCGTCAGGAGTTGGATTTTTGAGCTATCGCTATGAATATAGCGATCGAGACTCGTTCACTATTATTGAAAATGATGTCGATTTTTGACCCTTCGCTTCGTGAAAGATAATGCTCATATTTGGCAAAAACTGAATGCTTGAAAGTAGTTAGATTTTGATATTAATTATTGAGTTAATTCTATCGATTCAGCGTTATGAAACTTGTACGCTTATAGCGCATAATAATAGGGATCGGTCAAAAATCACACCCCTGGTAAATTATCAGACCGGTTTGTTACCCATGGCAACCAAATAAACAATTGTTTCAACCTCACGCTAGTGTAATACTGCCTTACAATGCACATACAATGTACAATTGTATTTCTATTGGGTTATACTGCAATAATTTGCAACACTACAAAAGATATTCCAATGCACGACGATCCTTGTTTAGATTTTTGTATACGACCCTGATCCTGGAAACCGTATCACCTCTGAGATACATATTACTGGAAATAATAGTAAACGAATTATTTGCACCTCGGATAGCCACCTCAGAAGAAGTGATAGTAAACGAATTCTTTATGACAAGGACATTCATAGTTGCTTTCAATTTTAAAGTTTCCAAACATTATTTTAATTGTTTTAAACAACTCAACTTCTAACAATTGTCGCATTCCTCGAATATTACCAGTTGCCGGAATTCCTCCTCAATGTCTTGCACGGTAATTTGAGGCCGTTAACATTTAAAATTCGCGCAGTTGGCATCTGGTCACGCTCAAATCTCGCGCAATTATTTTTAATTAATTTCGCGTAATCGACGAAATTGTGTGAAATTCCAAACGGGAGGGTAGGGCAGCTCGCGTTTACGGCGCAGTGAGTGCCTTTTTTTTCTTCGGTGCGCCAGCCGCGCTGTGTGACCGCCATTATTATTTCAATTTAACCCGCTATGAAATTTTTATTGCACTTAATGGCCGAACTTTTACGACTGAAAATTGTAGGGTACATTGCTTCCTTTGTGGTCGTGCTGTCCGTGGGCCAGCCGCGTACCGCCAGGAGCTCGAAATCGAAATGGAGTTTTTATATATATTTTTTTTACAGTTTTATCGTGACTGTTTTATTAAATTCAACTATAATCATCTCAACATAAAACAGATCTTATGATTTGCTTGTTTCTACTTATTGGGTGAAGTAGGTTGTTTACCTTTATACAGAGTGACCGGTGTGAAGATAGCCTCTAAGATCCCATCTTCTATACCGCGCACGGCGGATTGTTTGTCTGTAGTCTGTACTGAACAATTGGGGTGACCAATAAAATCCAAATTTTGAGGAATCTATTATATATGTCTTGCCGACCTTAATATATAGTTATATATTTTAATTAATAATTTTTATAGGCGTTGTTGTATAATATAAGTTGTTACGTAAATTATTATTTTTACCAGCCCGCGATCATAAAATTGATTTGAAAAAATTACACAATGTTTATAACAAAATTACAATGGAAAATGAAAAGTCTCAACCTGGACAACTTGTTCCTTATATTTATTTTTTATTTTTAACTGTTTCGCTCCTATTTCGATTTTAGTGACAGGGTCGATAAAAAAATTATGCAACATATTTTGTTTTTTTTTTTTTACTGATCTTAGTGCAGAACATATAAGTGCAACAGATGGCGGAAGTAAATTGGATTTTTTTTTATTATTTTTTGTTCGGCGACCAAGTATAACAAATTTCATTATTATTATTTTTTACCAGCCTACTATCATATAATTGATTTAAAAATATTATACAATATTTATAACAATATGGCAATGGAAAATGAAAAGTCTCAACTTGAGCACCTTATTCCTTCTATTTATTTTTAATTTTAACTTTTCCGCTCCTATCTGGACATGCCGATTTTAGAGGCTCGGTTGATAAAAGATTATGCAACATATTTTGTTTAATTTTTTTTTAGATCTAATTTCAGAACTAATCAGTGCACCAGATTCCCGAAGGAAATCAGAAAATTTTGATTATAAGTATTTTTTTTTTGCGGCGACCAAGTCGAACATGTTTCATTATTATTAGTTTCACCAGGCCACTGTCATACAATTGATTTGAAAAAAATACACAATGTTTATAAGAAAATGACAATGGAAAATGGAAAGTCTCAACTTGAACACCTTGTTCCTTCTATTTATTTTTTATTTTTAACTTTTCCGCTCCTGTCTGGACATGCCTATTTTAGAGGCTGGGTCGATAAAAAAATTATTCAACATATTTTGTTCAATTTTTTTTTGGATCTTAGTTCAGAACATATCAGTGCATCAGATGCCCGAAGAAAATTGGATAATTTTGATTATAAGTATTTTTTTTTTCAGCGACCAAGTCGAACATGTTTCATTATTATTATTTTTATCAGGCCACCATCATACAATTAATTTGAAAAAAATTAACAAAAAGGCACAATAGGTCCGTGTAGGGCCGCAGTGCACACATCCTAGGGGCTGTACTCACTGTAGAAAAAAAAATAGGTATGTTTTAACTAAAAAAAAACTTTTGAGAATTTTTGAGGAATTTTTTAACTTGGGGCTGTAGAATGAAAAAAGCAACAGATTTGGCTTGAAAGGTGTATTGCTTACCTTTTATTGCAGTTGATTAAACAATTTTCTAATACTAAAAATAACTTTCTAAATAAATCTATATTTATTGAATACTATACCCACCCATCAGCTTATAATGAATCAATTCCACACAAAATTATACACATTTCATCAGATAATGACCGGTTCAAATATTCAATTAATAACCAGCCACCTACAACCGCCCAAAAAGGCGATCGACCGCATTAAAGCCATCATTATATCCGAATCCAAAGTAAAATTTCTATTCAACCAGATATGTATCTCGCAGATGTTTATGAGTTTAGCAACCGTATTTGGCGTTTCTTACACATAAATCATTGTTTAGCAAACAATCCCGCTTCCTAGTTGGATTTAGAAAACACTTACTGGGTGGTTGTATAAACTATAATTAAATTGATTAATATTAACAATTAATAACAATATTAATAATTTGAAGATCGGAGAAACTTATTAAGCTTGTACTTATAAGTGTAAATATCACATGTAGCAAATTAACTTAATAATTGTATCATGGATGCATTTATTTGTTACAATTTATTGCTGTATTTTCAATATTTTTTTCACAGTTATTATTTATAATTGGGTTAAATTATATATTGTAATATGAAAATTAAATAAAGACAATTTAATATAGAGACTGTTCTGACCTTGTAACGCTGGAATTATTATGCTATTATATTATAGAGAGGATAATAATAATTGTTGATAGACTAGTACTATAACAATTATATTTATGGGACAACACTTTCTAACATATTTGTATTATCATTTTGTGTGTCTCTTTTTATATGTAGATCTTATTTGTATTTTTAATTATGAACGGTTTAGTACGATTATTATAAAAATTTTGATTAAAAATGCTAGTCGCAGAAAAATTCAATTCAAAGTTAGAAGTTATTATTTTTTTATGATACTAAACATAAAACTGCTATTATTCAAAATTATGAATGTTTCAATGTATTTTTTTACGATGAGTACAGCCCCCGCCCCTGGGCTGTATGCACTGCGGCCCTTCACGGACCTATTGTGCCAAACAATAGCAATTAACTCCTTCTACAGATACCCGGGTGTGTTATTTAAAATGTTTAATTGCAAAAGGAGGTCGCTGGCAAAACGTTTGAGAAGCACTGCTCTACAGTAATCGCATAACGAACAAAACACACCGAAGAGGTATTGTTTTTATTGATATCGTTTTACGAGCGCCGTCCAAACTAAACACACGTACAAAAAACTTTCTTTTATCGATCGCAGCTAGTTTTTGTCAAAACAACTTCGCCGCGGTGCGTGTGGCGGCTCTCGCCGCAGAAAAAGTAATTTCATTTTCAATTTCCATTTCAACGATAAATCGCGAGCATCCGAGATCCGACCGGGCGATTGTCGCAATCGGTCGATTAATAAAACATTTGTGGCGATAAAAAAAAAATGAGAACCCGATCCGTATTCCATATATTTACAGCACCATTCACTAATAAATCAATCACACGCGGAAAGAGTCAATTAGTGATTTTATAATACACAATAATGCTTTTAGTATGCGCATTGTATGTGTTTATATATATAAAAAAAAATAATGAATTAAATTAAGGTTGTTTGTAAAATTGTTTATAGTTGTACAATGGAATGGGTTTGTAGCGTTTGGTGGTGAAAAAATCCAGGCGGGAGAGAAGGAAAAAGTTTTCGCAACGCGCCGCTATGTGGGTGCAGCTTTGCGCAATCGACAAGGTAGCTCGCATACTTGGCCTGTTGATAGACGATAGACTAAATGCCGAATGCATCACGTGTACATAAAGTACATGTGTGTTACGGGTTTTCTTTATGGCGAGTACGTATTTTCAGCGGAGCCGTGAATATGTACGTACCTACGCCCGGCGGAGATATAATTAATGGCGGCACATATCTGGTTACTTTGTGTAAATAGTAGCTGAAACCGCGCTTGTTTGTTACACGATACTTATCATTCCGCGCTCTTTTCACAGCGCCAAATACAGGCCGACTGTCTGGGTATTATTTACGGCTGCTGAACTTTTAAGGCTGAGAGGTTTGAACGCTTTTGGGCTTCCTTGTGGCATGCTTAAGATATTAACTACCAGCTACTGGCGTTTGGTACGATCTGATATTCGAGGGACACACGATTTACTAAATATAATAGAACATGCTCCCACAGAGAAACTGAGTAACATTGAGGATTAATGATGTACACAATATATCAATTATTTTGTAAATTTATGTACACATTTAACATGGTATATATCGTTACCTAAAGTTTTCTTCGGAAGCGGTCATTTAAATGCTATTGTGACAGCTTGAAACAGCCTTAAAAACTTCCGGTTCGAAGGACCAAAAATGCCACGTAAAGTCATTAAAAATCACACTCAAGATGAAAGATGTATATTTACACAATAGATTACAACTATTTTAACAACCGCAAAGATTGAATAAATGTGTTGAACACTCGCAAGGGCAAATGAATATAGTTTCGCATAAAGTCTAATATAACTTACTGTAAAAGTGCAATAAAGTACGATGAAAAAATGTGAATTATTCAATTACATATACGATTTTTGTAATGTGTATATAACGGCTAAAGCGGCCGCATCCACTGAAACTAGAGCTTTGGGCCAACAAAACGTCTATCGCGTTTTTCAACTTTTCAAGGAAGGAAGGAATAAAACTGTTTTTGATAGACATAATGCTACTTCAAATACTTTATCTAGAATATGACAACACTTTCATGTCCAGTTTTATTGGAAAACTGTTGTTCAATATCACCAGGAAACGAGCTCAATATAAAATAAGAAAATGTAGAAACATCAATATAGTCAAAACGTAGGATTGTCTGTTGCCACGTAGGGAACGACATGTAAATAATATTAGTATTAACCACCTCAGTGGCCAGTAGTAGTGGCACAGTCCATCTCGTTAGTGAACATTGGGGACCGAGTATTCAAACCCCAGCTTTTCAGAGATTTTCTGTGATTTTGTGCTACTCCTCTATGCTTCGCCCTTTACCGGCTGGTAGCCACATAAAGATAGATAGATAGAATGTTTTTCTGAAATTTGATATTTGATCAACATACCATTTTCATCTAAAAAGTGTATGCACTGGCCACATTTATTGTTAATTGAATTTACTATTATTCCGTCGCTATATAATTCTTTACATGTATGTATGACACTATGTAGTTTGTGCCTGCATCGAAAACGATATAAGAAACTAGTTAATGTCATACGGGCTTAAGACGCGAATGCATCATTATCACAATCTATGACTAGCTATCGCTCGAACTATAATTATTATTTTGTTACTAATTTAATTCTCTTTTGTTTTAGGTAAGTGTTCCGTTCTTCGCAGATTTATTTGGCTGATTCTAGAATACATCAAACGAAAGGTAAAAGGTTTAATATGTCTATCCTCAAATATATTATGAATTCAGATTTTTTAACCATAATATTATCAAATAATACTTCCACCTACACGTTGATATAGTGCAGTGGTTAGCACCCCGGGCGGCCCGAATTCGATTCCCGGCTGGGGTAGTCGATACCATTTGTCATTGGGATACAATTAACGCCAACTTAAAAATCTCGGGGGCGAAGTAGCAAGTCCTAGCACTTACATACACAAACACTAACACACGCCAGAAGGACCCGATGGTCTATAGAAGAAGTGAAAGAAGCTTATAAGGCTATAATAATAATTAGAAATTTTATGTTTTCTTTAGTATTAACTAGTAAAGGGTGTCCCAAAATTAACGCAGGATTTGAATTAAATAGAAAACACAATTTTTAATCTTTAGATTGTTATTTTTTTATTGAATCATAAAATACATAGGATAGTGTTATTTATGGAATAATACATCGCGCAAATGGCCTCCATGGCTTTACTGGCACATACGCACTCTTTGGTCGAAATTTTCCATGACCATTCTGCATAAATGTGGCTGAATTTCGTTGATGCAGCGTTTAATTTATTAATATTAATAATAAGTTTATTTCCCCCAAAGGACTCTCATTCAAATTAAAAATATTTATACATACGAGTTAATTAACGATGAATTCGCCTGAAAACCAATTTTCACTAATTTTCAGATGGCTATACAATAGTTTCTCATGAGAAAACACTATACGCTATACAGTTTTGGAAGCCTGATTGGTCTGTTTTGATATAACAGTGCATACTAATTATATCAGTAGTAGTATGTATTTTTGGGATATCAACTGAAATCGAGACCTTTATTTCTGAAAGTTTTCAGTCATTAGAATGAATATTTCTCTGAAATGTTCAAATTCTATTCATCCACATTCTACCTATGTGGATGAATGTAATTTGAAAATAACCCAAATATGAAAATTGAGGTCAAATGAAAAAAAGTTAAAATATCAGTAAAAATCAATATTTTCAGTATTTTTCAGTAAGCTGTAACTTTAATTTCATACCAAATATAAATAAACTGAATGATATATTTCTCTGAAATGTTCAAATTCCGTTCATCCACATTCTACCTATGTGGATGAGTGTAATTTGAAAATAACCCAAATATGAAAATTGAGGTCAAATGAAAAAAAGCTAAAATATCAGTAAAAATCAATATTTTCAGGATTTTTCAGTAAGCTGTAACTTTAATTTCATACCAAATATAAATAAACTGAATGATATATTTCTCTGAAATGTTCAAATTCCGTTCATCGACATTCTACCTATGTGGATGAATGTAACTTGAAAATAACCCAAATATGAAAATTGAGGTCGATTGAAAAAAAGTTAAAATATCAGTAAAAATCAATATTTTCAGGACTTTTCAGTAAGCTGTAACTTTCATTTCATACCAAATATGATATCCTATACGATTTTAGATAGCCCTATTTCCCGAAAATAATATAAATAATTACATAATTTATGTATTTTTAGAGATATTGCATGAAAACTAAGACCATTATTTCAGAAGGTTTTCTGCCATAACTAAAAAAATAGTTACCTAAACTGATTAAAATTCACAAAAATATGTTTGTTTAGTCAATAGTAATTGATTTAAAAAGTTTATAGCAAATCGAATAATTTGAGAAAAATCGAAATAAAATGTTCAGCCAATATTTATTTCTTTCCCGATCAATCTGAAATTTTTCATATTTGATTTAGCTATTATTATAAACATCAGAAGTGATTTTCAGCTACAACTTTTTGAGTTATTAACCGATTCATTCGCATGCATAAACAATTTCCACTAATTTTCAGTTGGCTATAAAACTAGGTTTTCATGTAAAAAAAAACTATACGCCATACAGTTTTGGATATCCTAATAGTCTATTTTAATATAATATTGAAAACTATTTATGTTAGTAGTATATTTTTAGACATATGGACCGAATACTGATTTCTTGAGTTCTGCAGTTTGTCATTAAAAGAGCTGGATGAAATTTGTTTCTGATATTTTCAAATTACAATAATCTGGAAGCCAAATATAAAATTTGATTGATTAAAAAAAAAAAAATATTTTCAGGAGTTTTCAATAAGCTGTAACTTTCATTTCATACCAGATAGAAAGAAAACCTATATGTTTCTAGCTAGCCTGATTGGTCTCTCTACAGAAAATAATATAAATAATTACATAATTAATGAATTTTTGGAGATATTGCATGAAAAAAACTAAGCCTATTATTTTAGAAATTGTTCCGCTATACTTGGAAAAGTAGTTACCTGCAAGCAGGGACCTGCAAGCAGGGCCGCAACTAGCTTTTTCGAGGCCCTGGGCAAGACCACATTACTGGCCCCTATAGTAAATTTTATGAATTAAATAAAGCTACATATTTCTCCAAAATAATATTTTTGAGCGGTAGTACAACCAGGAAAACAAATTTTGGAGGGAGCTAAAAAATAGTAGTAAAACAAATTAGAAAATACTTATATCTTTTATCATACAATACTAACAGATTTTAAATCTTTCAATTTTTATGAATGATAGTTAGCTTCTATGTTGTTAGGTTAGGTTATAGTAGGGCGGAGGGAGATGGCCTACTATTTTCGGACAGGTTCCCGAAAAGTAGTTAAAAGGCATACAGGTTTTTAATATAATTTAAATTTTGTCTTTTGTTTGTCTTTCTGTGGCCTTTCTGGAGCCCATCTTCGGCCTCGACCCTGGACACGTGCCCCTGTTGCCCCTGCCTAGTTAAGGCTCTGTCTGCAAGGCCTAAAACGCTGAAAGATATATTTACAAATTTTAAAATAAATCTAAAAATTTTTGACAACATTCGAAAATGAATTAATTGCGAAAGTGAAAAGTGATAAAATATTTAGAGGTAGTTTTTCTCGTTGTACTATGTACTATCTTCGTTTCTTACGCTTCCTAGCCTGGATCGTCTACATCTTCCTCTGAGGAAATCAAATTCTGTGGGCTTCACTTAGATCCCACATTCGAGCCCCATATGTCATAACGCATTGAACGACGGCCTTGTAGATCTGCATTTTTGTGTTTTTCTTAATATGCTTTTCCAAGTCACAAGTTGAGGGCTCCAATTGTTTTTCTATCCTATCTTGGATTTCATCCTTTCCTGTTCCTGGTTTATTAAAGAGCAACCCTAGGTAATTTTCAGGATAAATAAGTTGCCATCTCGGAAACCTGCTTGTTCCTCTAGTTGTTTTCTTGCCATATCAACCTCTATCCGAATTTTAAGGACCTTAGAGTACACTCTCCCTGTCGTTAGTATGACTGTAGTTCGCCCTTGGGTCCGTTTTTGTATCTTCCATTCAATTCAAGTTTATCTGATCAATAAATAATACATCTATTATGGTTATAGATTGTAATAGAGATCAGAGCATAGACAAATATCTAGAGACGCCTTCCTATTTGAAACTAAAATAAAAGTTTATCCCTATACTCAGTTCAAAATTTTTTGTGTGGTCTATTTCTCTAAATGTTCAAGTCTTACCTATACGACAAATTGCTTTAAAAATAAATGTATACAGATTTAGATATATTTTGTCTAAATATATATTTCGCTTAATCCATATCTAACAAACATAATTTTAAATTAGAAACAAAATATAATAATTTTAAATTATGTTATTCGAAATATGATTACGATTTTTATATATAAAACATTTGATTTGACTTATTAATGTTTCTATAGTATGTAATCCACTTACAAACACGTGTTCAAAAAATAATGTCATCGTTTACCGATGATCACATTAATATTTTATAATAATATGAGGCCATGTGAAATTTATTTTTAATCATCCTGCCGTTTCCATCCGGAAAGAAAAAAGCGAAAGCAGCAGTGCAATTACGCGATTTTTAAAGTATTGAGCCAAAGACATAAAACGTCGTCTGCTAGCCATCTGTCACATATAAGTTGGGAGAAGATATTCTCGCGTACGCGAAACGGCGTCTTATTCATAAAAAGCTGCCCGTTTTATTTTAAGTGTGATAATAATCGCTGGTTTTACATTGTGTTAATCGGCACTGCAAACAGGCAATGAGAGCAAACGCAAATAATCAGGTGCCCGTTTTGCCTGGCGCGGAGTTCTATATTAGGCGTTCATTATTCGGGTCCTTGTAGAGGAATGATTTACCGCATCGTTATGCGTTTATGCGGCATTGTCTTATTATTTTCATGCCGGACGAGACACATGTTTACATACGACATAACCGTTTCATTACGGCGAGGGAGTCCGGCCGCCATAAATCTTCCACCATCTTCCGTTTTGTTTATGCACAGCCGTACGCCGTTTATTTGATGGGGTTTCGTATGGCGTACACGGGATTGCGGCCATCTCTCATGCGAACGAGCGACTGATATCGCCGGACGCAAATTGGTGTCTATTTATCAGGGAGGAAAAGTCGCGTCCTTTCAACGCGCCTGGATATATTTCAGAGACGTATCGCTTGTACAAGAGAGACTAATTTACATATTGTAATGTACAATGATAAATAAATAAAGATTGGAATAAAGGTCGTACCACCTATAAATTGACTGCATGTTGCGAATTTATCTTTAGCTTGCTGGAAATTTACATACAAAAATATACTGATTATAAAATGACACTCAATGTTTATTGGTATACATACATTTGTTATAAACTGATCCAAAAATATATATGATCAATTTACAGTACGGTTTGAATCCTCATTTATTTATTTATTTATGTAGTCAAGTACAATACTACATACTAATAACAATCCAGGGACTAACGATCTTAAATCATATAACTATGATCATTAGATTATATTTCAGAATACAATTATTATTAAATAGACATGAGAGCATTTTTAGGCTGGACAACTTATGTTTTTTACCATGTATGAACTTTTTTTATGTATCTGCTTCGTCTTACGAGAATATTCAATAGCTCAAAGTTTTGCGGTCGTGTACCAGTTGTAAAGAACGAGGTAGAATTATGCGCATCGGGAGCGACAAATAGAACAAGATATAATAAGCCTGGATTAGTACATAATGATAAACGAAAACAGCTATGGTTACCGCCTTAGTAAATTTAAATAATAATGTTGTTAATCTAAAATTGATGTATATAGAAATTCTATCACTAAGTTTCCTTCAATTTCCCACAAATTTCATTTTTGGATTCATTCCCTTCTTCAAACTACCTATTTAATTATTAATATATATTATACTAGGTGAACTGCCCTGCGTTCAACGGGGATATCTTTTAATTACAAAAAAAGACTGAATGAATGAAAGAATCATAGAAAATTGCGGAAATCAGTATAGTTTAGAGTTTAAGTTACTTAAAATTGTGAATAGGCATCGGTTTGGTTGGCCCTGTACCCCTTTCTGTTTGCGCATAGCTTTGTTAATGGGACACTTGTTCCGGAGTTGTTTAAATAGTGTAAAACTTCTGTATCAATTGAACAAATCTACTCTAGCAAGAGAAAAGGATGAATTCAATAGCAGTAGCATATGTTTAGAAATGAATATAATAATAATCGTCAATACAGCGAATAATTTATGAAAATCTCTGAGAAAGCATGAATTCAACTCAAAATACCTTCCATCTCTCGTGAAATTTAGCGCTGATTCATTAAGACACACGCGCGCCATTAGAGTCACCGCTGTCTGGGATTTATCATTTCCTTTCGTTTCAACCGCGATTTTTAATTAGATAAGCCATCTCAACATCTGCCTGAAAAACGATGCCGCGCGTAAATATCGAAAAAGTGGGCAGGTTAAAGCATGTGGCTGCTTTTTTTGCGGGTTTCCGCGGATGCAGTAGCCTCGCGCGCAGCAATTTCTTTGATTAATTGCGTCCTTTCCCCGTGCCTAGTATCACATATTATAGCGGGACACTAAAAAATAACTGAAAATTTATATGTCGTTACGGTGTAATGAGAAATAGTATTGCAACTTTCCTAAAAATAATTTGTTCAATTTAAGTAACATCTCGATAAGAAATTAATTGAAGTGAATATAAAAAATATTTTTCTTAAATTCTATACAACCCTCACATTTTGTTTTTATATTTAATAATTTTGATTATTTATGTACAATATTTTTAATAAAGAAATTTTACAATTATATTATGCAAATGTCTTCCCTATGATTTTTTAATATCTCTTTCTTCACATTGTTCACATTGACTTTTTGGGAAGTTTCAATTTTCGTTTGTTTTTAATACAAGAATGTCTTTTCTTTGAAAAAAAAATCCCACTGCAGACTGTAATCCACATACACACAAACACACGCACACACTGTATGGATCGTAAAATAAATAAATGTATATACACGATCAATATTACTGTCAATATTTTAGAATAATGACAGCATTACTGTACGATAATATGTTTAAAATGTTTATTATTCTAAAATATAGCCAGTATTACTTATCGTGTAATGTATATTAATGATGTATTGAAGAGAATACTGATCTTTATTCAGATAATTGATTACTTGATAAATATAAAAGGAAAATTGAAGCAAATATTGTCAGTATTATTGACCGTGTAAGGTGCCTTTATTGGAAGGGTGGGAATGGATGTAACTGCACATTTTGCATACATTTGTATATTTATTCAAAATTTCGTGCATAATTTGGCTTAAATTTCACGATTCATTATTGTTCAAAAAAGTCACCCCAACTAAAACACAAATTATTAAAATTAATCTTTTCACTGATATTAATAACATATCCGTTAAAATCAATACAATCTTTTAATTCTATTACACGTAGTAAGTTCTATATTTAATGCAGAGCACTGCTAATGTAACAATCTAGTTTTTCTACAAATAAATTTTATTTATTATTTGTCCTTTCGTTTTAAACTAATTGATAAACGATATCGACACTTATAATGATTATATGATGCCTTATTACTAAAGAATGAATCTTAATCTCTAAAATAAATTCATTCTAATTAGCAGATCTACACATACAAGCTCTAACAAGATCAAATTCTAGATTTATAGATGAATTCACACATACGTATCGCTTATTACTTGTTTTTCATATTTTTTTATTAACTTGTTCATAAATTGTCTTCGTTATGTGTAATTGTGTGTAACTTTTGTCAGCTTAAATCGGGTTGCTTTATGAAGAAATTACCTGTCGCTGTTTCTTTTCTTGATGTCGCCGCGTGGTTTGAAACAACGAAAATCACAACCGGATTCGCAGCCTTAAAATTATACCGCGTCGCTTATTCAGCGGACCAAAAACTGTAATTCCACGCGTAATTTGCAAACAAATTACATACATTTTTTTCGGCTCACTCGTCGCCGACGAATAATTGCATTCTGCAGTACGTGTCTCTGCAAAAAGAATGACCACATCGAACTGCGCATTTTTTTTTGTGTTATTACAAATTGGTGGCCCACATTCAATGCTAATTATATGGAGATTACAAGGCGTCATTGATTTGAAATCTGCTATTTAGGTTGTAATATATTAAACTTCATCAAGAAATCAGAAATTGCTCATTGTTATTTAAATATAATGCCTATCTACTTGGCATGGCAAATTTTTAAAACTTTGAAAATTTTATTTCAAAATAGAAGTGTTTTTGATCTTATATTGTAGGTACTTTCCAAAGAGAAAAATACAAAAAAATGTTATCAACCGTTTTGGCGGTAAAGTCGAAGAAGTGAAGAAAATAAAAATAGAAATTGTCCAATCAAGATGATCTTTACCTTGCTGAATGGACAGTTTTGAACCAAATGAAAAATCTTTTCCCCTAAAACAAAAGGCAAACCTGTCACATGATAAATTATAAAAGTGATACAAATCGGTACAATTATAGTCTAGATTGCAAGAAAAATGTGGTCTTGCCTTTATTTTGTAGGTCTTTAATTCCTAACGAGAAAAACACAAAATCATTGTTATAGAAACAGTACCGTTTAGGTGGTACAGTGAAAGAAGTGTAAAAAATAAAAATAAAAATTGTCCAATCAAATTCAACTGCAAATAGATGGATAGACACTTTTGAACCAAATGAAAATCCCAGTATATTTTTTCTCATAAACAAAAGAGTTAGTTTAGTACCTATTTTGACACAACGGAGGATAGTGGGATTAGTTTAGATTATAGTTTGGGATTTGTAACGATTTTTATAACTATTATAATTTATTATCTAACGGGTTTAGATAATAGTTATAACACTCGTAACCTAGATGATTTGATATATAGCTTCTGTGGATCACGGCTACCAACTCTGGTAATGTGCACGGGATTACAACCCGATTACATGAGGTCCTGGTACTTGTGCGCTTGTTGAATGAATACAAATGCCTTAATGCTAATGCTAAATGCTGCCCCGAGCAATGCGCCGACTGTAAATTCCATGCTCTTATGAAATTTATTATGCTTCTCATAAAAATGCCGCGGAAGTTTCTACGAATTTAATGGGTAATACAAGTTTTTCTTCTAAATGCCGTGTTCTTTGACTCTTATGGTAGATGTAAGCATTTCAATGTATTAATAATGATGATATTACATGTAAAAAAAATGTGTGTTCACGTAACTTACTTGTATGATATTTAAAAGTTATATTTAGACACCTTTTAATTATCTGAATATTATTTTTATGTAATAATGTTTCATATTCGTATTGCATATAAAAAGTCTACAACCTACCACCAGATATTAAACGTATTAAATCCATCTTAAGATTTAAATACGCATTATTTGTCCTCGAAAGGGAAGTGTCACTGAGCACTAAAACTAAATGTTGGATGTGGTTGTGAATTTATGGATGTTATTTGGGTGAAGACTGTGCGATGTATGTAACTTTTTGGTCGCTCCGCGACTGATTTATGACCAAAAATTCACACACATCACCCATATAACATACATAAATTCACAATCACCATCCAACATTTAGTTGTAGTCTTCAGTTATTGAGTTGGTGGCTGGCATTGACACTTTCGACGACATCATTCCAATAGGCCAACAGTTGTTTCCCCACAACATCATCGTCAGGATTTGCATTACACAAGAACACTGTATGACTTCTACTTATATTGCCATTTTCGATGTGAGGTTGGCGACCATATAAATATCTTCTATTTTTTTCTGCCATGATGATTTACTATTAAAGTTATGATACAACTAACCCCCTAGGAGGAAAGTTAAACGCCATCTGGCGGCACCACACCAATTAGCACACTTATATATGCTATATACTATTAAAGTAGTGGAAGCAACTAAATATTGATAATTCTAATACAAATTAATTAAAAGATAGTATCTTGCCTCATAGCTGTTAGGTAGTGAGATGGTGAAACCTGTATTAAACTTTTGAATCTATGTAACGTAACTAATCTGCATATTAAATTCGTTTACATCTCTTTTTCGCGGCTTCTGCAGCTAAAGAGGTAGCCGCGAAGCAATTAATTGCCGATTTGCATAACTTACCGGGTTTGTTTTTATTTACGAAACTGATTCATCGCTGGAATCAAGCATATGCGGCTTAAAAAAAATAGGCACTAACGGGACTTTAGCCGTACTCCGAACTCGTCTGCCTAACAAGGTGTGAACGATCAAACGCCCGCGGGTTGTGGAACGAGCGCGCGGTCGGATTAACGAAAAATTTAGCGTATGCTAATTCAATCAAACTACAGGCACAATTAAAAGGCAATTATGGGATTATAATTGATAATAATTTATGTTTGTATTTTATTTGTTTCTTGCATAGGCACTTTGATATTTTTATTATTATATACATTCATTTGTTTGGGTTTATAAAATAAGTGACACAATTCCTTAATATCCTTATTATTTTTTCTTCAAATGTACTCCTAGTCCATTACAGGCTGTCTTGTGTATTTCAATTATATTGGGAAAGAATTTGCGCCCACATTTTGCACATGGAACCAGCTCAGTCACATTAAAATCATTGCTGCGTTTGTGAGCGTGTTCTTCTTTCTTCAATTGTTATGTTTGTTTGCTTTCTTAGTCTAGTTTTTAAACCCTTCTTATTTCTTCTAGTGGCGATGCTCTTATGATGGCTTCGGTTACTTTACAAACGTAAAGTGCGAAAAACTAACCGAAGCCATCATAAGAGCAGAAACATGTTGTCTGTGTCTTACTATATTTTTTTTCAACACAATTTTTATTACGTAGACAAACGTTGGTATTTCTGCAATACTTTAAGTAATTACCATTTTCTAGGGAAAAATAATAAAAGAAATAAGTACAATTCTAGAGAATGGCTATAATATAAAAACGAAGACAATGTTTTGAAACCGACCAACCTGTTATTATAAATTTTGTGCTGTCAGTTCAAATATGAGGGTCGCGGGTTTGAATTCCCATCGAGTCGACTTTTTTTGATGTTTGTTGAAATTATATAGATATTTAAATGACCTCAACCGGCATTTGACACATTTATGTTAGTATTCCTAAATAAATAAGGTGAAAATTACACAGTGATGTAAAGTATCTGGGTACCTGGAAAATGAAGTTTAATTCCTCAGTGGGAACTGTAATTTAAACTGATTTTTTTAATAAACTAATCGTATACATATAGTTGTCACATGAGCCAACAGAAGATGGCGACAAAATTAATATATTATAGCCTGTCTAAAGAACCGGTGTGAAGTTATCCTCTAAGATTCCAGCCTCTATACCGCACGATACCGCGCGCACGGCGGATTGTTTGCGGGTGTGTACTGACCAATTGGGGTGACCAATAAAATCCAAATTTTGAGGAATCTTTTGTTTATGTCTTGCCGACCATAATATATAACTATATATTTTTATTAATAATTTTTATAGACGTTGTTGTATAATATAAGTTGTAACTTAAATTATTATATTTGATAATGACTCCGTCAAATAATTGATTTAAAAAAATTACACAATGTTTATAACAACATGACAATAGAAAATGGAAAGTCTCTACCTTGGCGTATGTTTCCTTCTATTTAAAAAAAAAGTTTACGCTCATATCTTGATCTTCCGATATTAGAGTCTGGACGGATAACAGAATTATGCAACATATTTTGTTTAATGTTTCTACTGAACTTAGTGCAGAACATATCAGTGCATCAGATGCCTGAAGGAAATTGGAAAATTTTGATTATTAGATAAGTAATTTTTTTCGGCGACCAAGGCGAATAAATTTCATTTTTATTTATGACTATGACTCCGTCATACAATTGTTTTGAAAAAATTACACAATGTTTATAACAACATGAGAGTGGAAAACGAAAAGTCTCTACCTTGATGTATTTTTCCTTTTATTTATTTTTATATTTTAACATTTACGCTCATATCTCGATATGCCGATTTTAGAGGCTGGGTGGATAAAAAAATTATGCAATATATTTTGTTTAATGTTTTTACTGATCTTAGTGCTGCACATATCAGTGCACCAGATGCCCGAAGGAAATTGGAAAATTTTGATTATAAGTATTTTTTTTCGGCGACCAAGTCGAATAAAGTTCATTATTATTTTTGACCATGTCTCTGTCATACAAATGATTTGAAAAAATTACACAATATTTATATCATAACGATAATGGAAAATGGAAAGTCTCTATCTTGATATATTTTTCCTTCTATTTATTTTTTATTTTTAACTTTTATACTCCTATCTCGATATGCCGATTTTAGAGGCTGAGCCGATAAAAAAAAATATGCAACATATTTTGTTTAATGTTTTTACTGATCTTAGTGCAGAACATATCAGTGCACCAGATGCCCAAAGGAAATTGGAAAATTTTGATTATAAGTACTTTTTCTCGGCGACCAAGTCGAACAAATATCATTATTATTTTTGACCATGACTCCGTCATACAACTGATTTGAAAAAAGTACACAATGTTTATAACAAAATGACAATGGAAACTGGAAAGTCTCTATCTTGATATATTTTTCCTTCTATTTATTTTTTATTTTAAACTTTTACGCTCCCATCTCGATATGTCAATTTTAGAGGCTGAGAGGATAAACAAATTATGCTTATAAGAAAACGACAATGAATAATGGAAAGTCTCTATCTTGATATATTTTTCCTTCTATTTATTTTTATTTTTAACTTTTACACTCCTATCTCGATATGCCGATTTTAGAGTCTGGGCGGATAAAAAAATTATGCAACCTATTTTGTTTAATTTGTTTACTGATCTTAGTGAAAAACATATCTCTGCACCAGATGTCCGAAGGAAATTGGAAAATTTTGATTATTAGTATTTATTTTTCGGCGACCAAGTCGAACAAATTTCATTATTATTTTTGACCATGACTCCATCATACAATTGACTTGAAAAAATGACACAATATTTATAACAAAAAGACAATGGAAAATGGAAAGTCTCTATCTTGACATATTTTTCCTTCCATTTATTTTTTATTTTTAACTTTTACGCTCCTATCTCGATATGCCGATTTTAGAGGATGGGCGGATAAAAATATTATGCAATATATTTTGTTTAATGTTTTTACTGATCTTAGTGCAGAACATATCTGTGCACCAGATGCCCGAAGGAAATTGGAAAAATTTTATGATAAGTATTTTTTTCGGCGACCAAGTTGAACAAATATTATTATTATTTTTGACCATGTCTCCATCATATAATTGATTTGAAAAAGTTACACAATGTTTATAACAAAAAGATAATGGAAAATGGAAAGTTTCTATCTTGATATATTTTTTCTTCTATTTATTTTAAATTTGTAACTTTTACGGTCCTATCTCGATATGCCCATTTTAGAGGTTGGGTTGATAAAAAACTATGCAACATATTTTGTTTAATTTTTTACTGATCTTAGTGCATAACATATCAGTGCACCAGATGCCCAAAAGAACATTTTGATTATAACTATTTTTTTTTTGCGATAAAAAAAGTATGCAATATGTCTTTTTTATGTTCTTACTGATCCTTATTCATAACATGTCAGTGTATCAGGTACCGAAAGGAAATTGGAAAATTTTAATTTTAATTTTTGGCTTGTGCGACAAAATTGCAACTATTGCTTAAAGTATTAGTAGGTACCCAAACTATAAAAAAATTGATGAGACGTTTTTTTAACTCAATATGTATCAATAACGTATTGTGTGACGGAGTCATGATCAAAAATAATAATGATATTTCTTCGACTTAAAAAATAATACTTATAATCAAAAATTTCCAATTTCCTTCGGGCATCTGGTGCACTAATATGTTTTGCACTAAAATCAGTAAAAAAAAATAAACAAGGTATCTTGCATAATATTTGTATCAGCCCAGCCTCTAAAATCGAAATATCAAGACTAAAAGTTAAAAATAAAAAATAAATAGAAGGAAAAATATTTCAAGTTAGAAACTTTCCATTTTCTATTGTCGTTTTGTTATAAACATTGTGTAATTTTTTCAAATCAATTGTATGACGGAGTCATTATCAAAAATAATAATTTATGTTACAACATATATTATACAATAACGCCTATACAAATTATTAATAAAAATATATAACTATATATTATGGTCGGCAAGACATAAATAAAAGATTCCTCAAAATTTTGATTTTATTGGTCACCCCAATTAGTCAATACAGACCCGCAAACAATTTGTCGTGCGCTAGGTACCGCGGCGCCGCGCGGTATAGAGGCTAGGATCTTAGAGGATAACTTCACACCGCTATCTAACGACGGGTATTTCATCTACTTACAAATATAATACTATTTACAATCCTCAAGGATTATACCTGTGAGTATTTGAAACCTTTTTGAATGAAATATCTTTCATGGCGACCGAGATTTAAACTTAAAATCAAACAGATATAAATGATTACATACAATTAAAACTTTTCGTTGACATGATATATATTTATAGCTTATTATAATAAAAATAAAAGCAATTACATTGAAAAATTGAATACATTAATCTTAAACAGTATCTTTTGCGTGTGGGCTGCTAATTCGTGGCACTTAGTGAAACTGTCCACTGGTTTAAAATATGCATCTGGATATGATACAAAAAAAAGTACTGTCTTGTATTTGTTGTATCATTAATCGCTCATAAATAACTCACTTTTTATGCCTGCAGATATTTTAATAATTATCACACAAATAATTATGGCTTATAGATAACTCTTGGTCGCTCGCATATATCTTGTAATGTTTTTTCAAAGAAAAATTCGTTTTATTTATTTACACTTTTTACACTTTTACACCCTTACATGTACAATACATATATACATATACACATGCATACAAACATGTACTTATGTCTAAAAGTCGTTTTATTTATTTACACTTTTTACACTTTTATACCCTCACATCTACAATACATATATACATATACACATACATACAAACATGTACGTATGTCTAAAAGGGAAAAAAATAAATTAAAAAAAATCCATGGTATCCTCCCCACTGTCTTCACCTCGGGATTTGTGGGTCTTGTCCCATCCCAGGCTATCGGTATCGAGGGATGTATGGTGTTTGTTTAAGCTATTTTACTTTATGTTGCCGTTTATTAGTATGTTTTTGATTTTTAGCTTAAAATCGTGTGTTTTCATTCACATATTATCAAAAATTCAATGAATTTTCAATCATCAATTTTAAATATTCATCTCGAATGATACAAAATGTACTCACTTGTATTTTTTATATTATTAATGCTCATAAATGACTTGAGTTTTTATGCTTGCAAATATTTTAATCGGTAACGTAGCGCTTGCCCTGCTACATACAAGCAAATTGCATAAACATTGGGCTAATATGTCCCACAGTAGCATACTAGGGAGCTATAGGAATATGTAAATGTATAAGATAGTTCTAGATAGTTGGCTGGAGGGTAGCATAGCTACAAACACTTAAGCCTCAAAATGGGCCCATTGTGAAATCTCCCTTTAAGGCTGCTCACTCGTCCCACGAGTTAATTTTGCGTGCGTGCAAAAAATGTATAGGAATCGTACAGTATCGACACTACAAAAACGATATAATAGATTCTTTCGATTAACATTACTAGTTATAAGTATTATTACAAGTTTTTCAGTCGTGTCCGGAGCAGCAGAGAGTGATAAACGAAAACAACTATATATATATATATATATATATATATATATATATATATATATATAATTTAATCACTGTAGTATAAATATTGTTTGGCTTAATATTATGCATAAATCTCGTTCGTCTTTCATTCACATACTATTAAAAATTCAATCATCAATATAATCCTTCCTGACTATCGCAACATCTACAATTGTAGCTCGATTGTCTAAGAACAAATCTGGACTGTGTTCGGTACGTGCCGATGCTCCCCAACTAACAATGCGTGACCTTCGAGCCGCCCCCATTTGTTAAAGGTCCTGGCGAGAGCGCCACGTATACCGATGGTATGCGCTGGGAACGAAACCCGTGCGACCCTATTTCATCCTGCGGAATTATGCAGAGTCGTGCGCTTGTCCTTAAATGGTAGCAAAAATATGATTGATTTAGAGAAGACAGCTACCGCGGGAAGAAACAGACTAGAACAATATAACTACGAGAGAAAAGAATTTGAAATCGTATACGAGTTTTCAATTGTATTATTTTTACACTTCAAAGCCAATAATTTGAAAAAATTTCATTATGATATAGAGAAATATGGGGTATAACTAATAAGACGACACTATTTAATATTGTTAATAATATAAAAATAATCTAATCAGGCTATAATATGTCCAAAACCACTAAAAACCGTTTACATGTTTAGTTGCATCATTTAAATATGCAAACGTCGAACCACGATTTATCGTTGGCATTCAGGATGTGTGCCGTTTGAAAAAGGCTTGCGTTTAAAAGATCGGGTGCATAAATAACGTCCCGGCCGGGATTGTTGTCATTGGGTCAGTTCGTGAATAACAATTACCTCGGTATTTATGGCATAGGCCGGGCGGCGGCTGCGGCGGCGGCCGGCCCTTATCCGCGAACCGGATGGAAAACGGAGCGCGCCGGGATTAATGCGAGCGGCCCCGGGGGCCCATTAGACGCGCCCGCGCAATTATGCTAATCATCGCCGCGCGACGAGTTTGCATCACGGATTATTTAGAAAATTTATATTAATAATATTGATGTTATGCAAGCCCGGCATTATAGATTCTAGACGCGGATTTGTGGTGCGAGGTTTGCGATTTGAAGTGGTCATTATTTTCAAACGTATTATGTTTTGATGGGAATTGTTGTCATTATTCGCAATACCAGAGTTTATACAGTCTCTTCAGGCAGTGATTCTTAATGTGTGCCCTCCCGTAATTATTAGATACAATTTTTGTGCGTGGAAAAGTAGGGGAAATGGCGCGAAAACATTGTTGAGTACTCCTTTTCAATTTGATCGCAAATATATTTCAGATTCTTTAGGGTAAGAGTGTAGTTACAATGCACCACACACTCGATTTTCAACACATTTCTACCTTTTTTTCTATGTTTTCTTTTTATTTCTGTGAGGAGGAATCTTCTAAAGACGCCCATGCTAGGTCCAGTGTTTATCAAACTGTTTCCTGTGATCCCTTTGCACTTTCAAAGGACCTCCTGAAGGATGGGTATGTGTAGAAAAACATTAAATAAAAATCGAATTATCTGTAATCCATTTTTTCTGCGACCTCTACTGCATATCTCAATTTGATAGAACCGCAGGCTGTACTATACTTTCATCATTTGATGCACATCAAAAACATTGTTTTGTAGACTAGCGGCACCATATAACTTAACAAATATAGACTATAATCAACTTAAAACAGTGCGTGCTGTAATTTCCTTTATGCCTGCAATTTTTGCATTGAAAAAGTAGCTCAAACTTACATAACCCTATCTAAATCATCACGTTTTCAATAATCAATTTGTAATTGCATTTCGTTGGGAGATTGATTGAAAATATAGTTTCAAATGAAATTGCGCATTCTCGAGCAAACACACGCGATTGACATGAAATATGTAAATCACGCTCTCGCCGGAGAGAGATACTTAATGCGGTTATTAAAAACACGATTTAAATGCGGGAAAGTTGCCCGATCGCCGCGGTTTTTCTCGCCCCGGCTAATACGATTGTTGCATGCCGCCGGGCCGTACGGATTGAACGTAATGTTATTATTATTGAACAAGTCCGACCGGACTATAAAGTCGCTGCAAACGAGCGCATTATAGGAAATCGAATGGCGCTCATAAAAATTGGCTGGCAACTGTAGTTTTTAATGGGCAAGGGCAGGGCTAAAAGGTTGCCGGCCTTGACTTTTGAGTTGTCATAATCGGATGAAGTACAAAGGAGAAGGTTTGTTGGGTACCTACATTGTATGGATGGAATTAAGCTTGTCAGCTGATGGGTTGTGTGGTAGGAAGTAGTGGCAAGTATACAGTTACTCAGATGCAGGCGTCCTTGGGCTGTTGCCGGTTTGCTTCCCCCGCGTAACCCTTGCCGGGCCCACACACCCGCACTGTCAGCTGCAAGACGTACTAAACGTATAAACGAGTATTTCGATGTTTAATACGTAAATCAAAGAATTAAAATATGAGAAGAATTGTTAGACACAAAGATTTTATTGAAAAGTTATGTGTTTTGAATTTCCTTGCATTGAAACGTATTCACTGACCAACATATATAAATAATGCTTCATTTTTTAAGTTAAATAAGTGCCAAATATAATGATATCTTTCATGAATTCAATTTATTACGGTTTTTTTTAAACAAAAAGTTTTTATCGAAAAGCTATGTGTCTTGAATTTTCCCGCTGTGAGGCGTTATTACTTGAACAAAACGAACAAGTAATGTTTAATTTTGAAGTTAAATAAGTACCAAATACAATTACATCATCTATACTCTTTTAATTTCAAGAATTCAATTTATTACGTTATTTTTAAAATAAAAAGATTGTATCGAAAGCTGTGTCTTGAATTTTCCCGCTTTGGGGCCTTATGAATTGAACAAAATAAACAAATAATGTTTCATTTTGAAGTTAAATAAGCACAAAATAAAATTATATTATGTTTAAGTTCTAATTTCAAGAATTTAATTTATTACGTTTTTTTTAACAAAAACTTTTTATCGAAAAGCTATATGTCTTGAATTTGTCCGCTTTGAGGCGTTATTAATACAATTAAATAAGCAGATAATGTTTCATTTTGAAGCTAAATAAGTATGAAATACAATTACATCATCTTTAAGTTTTAGTTTCAAAAATTAAATTTATTACGTTATTTTTAAAACAAAAAGATTTTATCGACAAACTATGTGTCTTGAATTTTCCGGCTTTGAGGCGTTATTAATTGAACAAAATAAACAAATAATGTTTCATTTTGAATTTAAATAAGCACCAAACACAATCACATCATTTTCGAGTTCTAATTTCAAGAATTGAATTTATTACGTTTTTTTTAAACAAAAAGTTTGAATCGAAAAGCGTATGTGTCTCGAATTTTCCCCCATTGAGGCGTTAGTAATTGAACAAAATATACCAATAATATTTCATTTTGAAGCTAAATAAGTACCAAATATAATGACATAATATTTAAGTTTTAATTTCAAGAATTGAATTTATTACGTTTTTTTTAAACAAAAAGTTTTTATTGAAGAGCTGTGTGTCTTGAATTTTCCCGCTTTGAGGCGTTACTAACCAACCAATAAGTATTTATTTCAAGAATTGAAGTTATCATATTTATTTTTAACAAAAAGTTTTTATCGAAAAGCGGTGTGCCTTCAATCTTCCCGGTTTGAGGCGTTAGAAACCGACCAAAATAAACAAATAATGCTTCAGTTTCAAGAAAAATAAATACCAAATATAATTACATCATCTAAAAGTTTTAATTTCAAGAATTGAATTTATTACGTTTTTTTTTTAAACAGGTTTTTTTATTGAAAAGCTGTTTGTCTTGAATTTTCCTACTTTGAGGCGTTATTAGCCGACCAAAATACATTTTTTGTTACAAAAAGTTTTTATTGAAAAGCTGTGTGTTTAGAATATTTTCCTACGTAGCTAATCGACCAACATAAAAAAATAATGCTTCATTTTGAAGCTAAATAAATACTAAATACAATTATATCATCTTTAAGTTTTCATTTTAAGAATTGAATTTATTACGTTTTTTTTAAATAAAAAGTTTTATCTAAAGCTATGTGTCTTAAATTTTTCCGTTTTGAGGCTTTATTATTTGAACAAAATGAACAAACTAAATTTCATTATGAAGTTAAATAAGTACCAAATATAATTACATCATCTTTAAAATTTAATTTCAAGAATTGAATTTATTACGATTTTATGAAACAAAAACTGTTTGTTGAAAAGCTACAGTCTTGAATTTTTCCGTATTCGAAACTTAATAATTAACCCAAATAAATAAATAATGCTTAATTTTGAAACTTAATAAGTAGCAAACGCTATAATATAATATTTTATTTGTACTTTCAACAAATAGTGCTTTATATTGAAGCTGAATGAATGCCAAATATAATAATTTGCTTATTTAGTTATAATTTCAAGAATTCAATTAATTACGATTTTTTAAATTATCATTATCGAAAAGTATTGTCTTAATTTTCCCTCATTCAGACCTTGTATCAGATAGCATTCAATAATAATATATACCCTGTTAATTGTCCCACATGTTTACATATTACATATAACTTTATATTAACCCTTTCGGCCCTGCCATTTAGGGCAAGCAGACACAGTCAATTTTTAGTTGACCGATGGTTTAGTCGATGGACATAAATGTATTAAGTTTAATGTAGGTGCATACACAAAACAACTGCTGATCTACTCGATTTGCATTATAAACCAACCCAACTAAATTATTGAGTCAACGAACAATCGACTTACAGGCCTCTTAGTATTTAATATAATAATTATAAATAGTCATTAGTATAATGTGCCTATCCATATGTTTGCATTTAATCACAAGATTTCAGTCCAACAAGGTATTCTAAAGAAAATCCATGCGCAGTTTTAGAAACTTTTGAATTTTGATTTATGCGAATTAGTGTAATAATAATTAAACAAAGAAACTTTCAAAATTATTAAGCATAAATCGCATTAAATGTTTTTCCTCCACAAAATGTTCAAATAAAAAACTCCTGGCATGGATTATCAAATATTAATTAGTAGTCTCTAATGCGTCAGCAAATTAAACTTGCAAAATTATGAAGCATAAATAGCATCAAAAATGGCTTAATTAAAATAGTTCAATTTAAAAACATTTATGTTTTCCCCCCACAAAATGTTCAAATAAAAATATTTACATATTTAAAAATCCGGGTCTGTAAGGGAGGGTTAAACCTACCTGTAAATAAAATAGCCACTTGATAATACATTCAGTGCCTTATGGTTTTAATATTCAGATTATTTTTGTTGATAAAATATGTGCGGTCATTTTTCTATTCGAGTGGTGTAGTCGTGATGCATACGGAATATGGTGAGATGTTTTCACACGCTATGCACATACCCACATATACACACATACACACACTCATACATGCACACATAGTCATACCGTTCGGCTCATCTTCCCAGTGCTTTGTAATTACAAATACGCGCTTGGAATACCGAACTCTTCACGGCCGCTCGGCGGCCGTTTGCCCATCGATGATAACTATATTATTGCGAAATTATCAATTGAAATAGCGGGGAATTGCGCATTATATGGGAGTGAAATTGGACAAATCGATGGTGGATACGCTCTGGGAATTGTTTAATGTTCTTATGATGTCAGAGTATTAACGAATATAACGTTATGTGAGCAAATTTTACTTTTATTGCATTTTGTGAAGAATATGTAAGATTTTGTAATGCCCATTGATGCATTGTTGGCTACTAATTAATATTTTGTAATCTATGCCTGCAGTTATTTATATTTACATTTTGTGGGGGGGGGGGGGGAACATTAATATTATTAAATTGATCTATTTTAATTAAGCCACTTTTGATGCGATTTATGCTTAATAATTTTGCAAGTTTAGTTTGCCCCTGACGTATTATAGACTACTAATTAATATTTGGTAATCCATACCAGGAGTTATTTTTATTTGAACATTTTGTGGGGGAAAACTTAAATATTATTAAATTGAAACATTTCAACTAAGCATCGTTTGAAACTGTCATTGTCAGAGACAAACTTGCAAAATCAATATCTACGCATAATATTGATTTTGCAAGTTTAGTTTGTTCCTGACTATAAGGCACCTTACACGATCAATATTACTGTCAATATTTTAGAATAATGACAATATTACTGTACGATAATATGTTTAAAATGTTCATTATTCTAAAATGTTACCAGTATTACTCATCGTGTAACGTATAGTAATGATGTAATGAAGGTAATTCTGATCTTTATTCGGATAATTGATTATTTGATAAATACAAAAGGATTGAAGAAAATATTGGCAGTACTAGGATTGACAGTATTATTGACCGTGTAAGGTGCCTTTAAGGGAGGGCGATAAGTAATATAATATATTGGGGAAAAAGCAAAACAGTTTCCTTTTCCTACATATAAAGTAGATTACCACTTTGTTGGGGTGATACTCTATACAATGTGAGAGACAATCATGATCACCATCCATTTTCGGATGTAAGCCTCCCCTAGTTTCTTCTATTCCTTTCTGTCTTCTGCTTTTCTTTACAAGTCATGTCCTGCCAGCCATTTTATGTCATCTATCCATCTGGTCTGAGGTCTTCCCTGCAGTGTATTTTATGTCCGAGGGTATGCACTCCATATGTCGCCGTGTCGATTTGTTGCCCTTCTTTCTGGCCCCAGCTCTGCTTTATTTCAGAAGGTCGATACCAAGTACTGTATACAAGAGGACCTTCCATGTCCCGTCGATCAATGCGGTGAAGAAAAACATTTGTCCTCACTGAACTGTGATCTGTTAGGGATATTTGGCAGTAAATTTAAATATCATTGCATTCGGGAAAGATCTTGTATGTTGGGCAGCACGACATAATCGGGTGGGAAATTAGCGGCAGATTTAAATCTTTTAGTTCTTTTTTTGTTATTAATGAATTTTTTATCTGATAATTTCTTACTCTTACGTTATTTGTAGGTATGTTTAAATACTGTATAATAAAAATATACAGCAACACAAAAAAAATACTTTTCATAAAACAATTTAAATAAATAAGTCGTTTCAACCCACTACACCAACAATTCCTAGTTTCCCAATAGATCACATTTCAATTCCTCTACACTTAATAGTTGCATTGTCAATTCGATGAATTACATTATCCTCTCAATCTGATAGAACCTCAGGCTGTTTAAATAACTAATAAAAATTTCGCCTCTATAATTATGTTCCATTGAACTCTCTTACTACTAAAAGTGGCAATTAAGGAAACGCGCGCGGCCGGCAATAGGAACAATATAAATGATTTATTGCGTCGACTGTTTATTAACCACCGTTATTTGTTGCACGAAATTTTATTAATAGTTACCAACAGCGTCGTTATTTGTTTAGTTTTTTTTTCTGTCCGCGTTTGCAATTACCTACAAATTTGCCACGTGCAATTTGGACCATATAGAAAAGAAAGCGTGACATTTAGTTCCTTTTGTATATTATTAGAGTGTAGTTTTAGAAGAAAAAAAATTTAATAATTTAGTTCACATCTTGCTATGTGAAAAAATATATTGGCCTAGTGGTGGCGGTGTCAATCTGATGCAGAGCATTACGGAGCGAAGATTGGAGTTTGAAGCTCCTCAATGCTCATTCGAAAAGATTTTTCGTTTTTCTATTATTACTTAAAGACACTCGTGAACGAGGTATGCATTTCCTCCTTAATATGTGGTTAGATGGTTTTGCACTAAGCCAAGAAAAGTAGTAAATTCAGCAATAATATACAATCCATATTTTTAAAATACATGTAATGTTTTGTCTATTTTGAGGATTGTATGATATCAATTATCAAAAATTTACTGGTGTGAAGTAATTTCGACAATTCGCGGGTCGCGCCGCGTGTTTATGATTCTCCAGTGGTAGAGTATTAAAATTAAATTTGATTTTTTGTACAATTGTTTACTCATGTCGTGGAAACCATAATACAAGAATTAAAACAAACAATAAGTTGAGTTTCTTTTAATTATTGTATAATATTTGCAGAAAACAAATTGCAATTTTTATCAAACTTTCCCCCATAATTTTTGTTCTAAATTTTCGTATTTTGTTTATAATTTAATAGTAATTATCAAACATATTTTCCTACATTGTGAGGGCTAGTTTTTTTAAAATTAATTTTAAACTTAAACTTGTAAGTATGGCAAAAATCAATAATATTAGCAGAAAACAAATTGCAATTTGTATCAAACTTTCCCCCACAATTTTTGTTCTAAATTTTCATATTTTGTTTATAATTTAATAGTAATTATCAAACATATTTTCCTACATTGTGAGGGTCCAGTTTTAAAAAAAAAATATTTTAAACTTAAACTTGTAAGTATGGCAAAAATCAATAAAATTTGCAGAAAACAAATTGCAATTTTTATCAAACTTTCCCCCACAATTTTTGTTCTAAATTTTCATATTTTGTTTATAATTTAATAGTAATTATCAAACATATTTTCATATATTGTCAGGGGTCTTAGTTTTTTTTTAAATTAATTTTAAACTTAAACTTGTAAGTATGGACAAATCAATAATATTTTCAGAAAACAAATTGCAATTTTTATCAAACTTTCCCCCACAATTTTTGTTCTAAATTTTCATATTTTGTTTATAATTTAATAGTAATTATCAAACATATTTTCATATATTGTCAGGGGTCCTAGTTTTTTTTTAAATTAATTTTAAACTTAAACTTGTAAGTATGGACAAATCAATAATATTTGCAGAAAACAAATTGCAATTTTTATCAAGCTTTCCCCCACAATTTTTGTTCTAAATTTTCATATTTTGTTATGTAAAGTAGTAGTTAGTAGGTAAACATACTAAAAGTCCCCGCCCCAGGGAGTTCAGCATAGGGTGGGAGAGGGATGAGAAGATCCCATTTTTGGGTTATTCGAATATAACTTGGAAACGGTAAACTCTAGAAAAATATGTTCTAAATAAAAATGGAAGCTAATTAAATTTTCTATAAAATTAAAATAATATTTGTCGAACTTCCAACGGTTTTCCAGATATACGTTATATACTAAATTATATAGGAAAATTGATAATTTTCGAAAAAAGTCATTTGTGTCTCACTTTTTGTCAAACATTTGCTTCTAGTGCCACTAATTTTAAACTTAAACTTGTAAGTATGGCAAAAATGAATAAAATCGATTAGAAACAAACTATTTTCTGTAATAATCAACACAAAGTCAGGTTAAAATCAAAAATCAATAAATTACGCTCTACTATTATTTAGCGGATATCAAAATTAATTTTCCATCATTTCCCCTACAATATAATTTTCAAGTTTTCACCATTTGTTACTCATAAAACAGTGGTTACAAAAAATATTTGTTGGGAATTTCGGGGATCCATTTTTTTTTGTTCATCATTTTTTAATTAATCTCTCAAATGTTTCCCGTGTATGGTTTAACACGGGAAACATTTGAGAGAAAGTGCTTGAAAATATTTGTACATAAACACACCCTGCTGCGTGAAATTATAAATACATAGATTAGATTAGAAACAAAGTCAAATATTTATATTTTCCGTAATAATTAACACAAAGTCAGGTTAAAATAAAAAATCAATAAATTACGCTCTACTATTATTTAGCGGCTGTCAAAATTAATTTTCCATCATTTCCCCCACAATTTAATTTTCAAATGTTCACCATTTGTTGTTCATAAAACAGTGGTTACAAAAAATATTTGTTGGGAAATTCGGGGATTAAATTATTGTTGTTAGATCGTTTTTAAATTAATTAAACCATACAGAAACATTAGAGAGAAAGTGCTTGAAAATATTTTTACATAAACACACCCTGTTGCGTGAAATTATAAATACAGCGCATTCCCAAAAAAAATCTTAACCACATCAAAATGAAATGCAAATTATTTAAATATATATTTTTTCTAATTTGTTTGCTTATAATATTTGAATAAATTCCAGTGAAATAGAGCATTAAATTCGCTCCAATAGACGCAGTTTTGAATCTCTAACGTAGCAATGACATGTCGTAGGATTAAGATATCAAATTTGGATGTAGGAAAGCAGGTTCCGCCACCTGTCATAACACACTTATCACATTTTGTTAACGTCAATTAAGCATATTTAAACTGATACGCATACGGAATATATAGCGGTATTCGGATAAAAAACAACCTACGCGGTTTTTAAGAGCCATGATTATACTAAAATATAATGCGCTCGTAAAGTTGAGAGCTAGGTGTTGGTTAACATAAATTTAAAATCATAAAAAATACGTGAAGTTTGTGGATTGCAGTGTGATGTATCTGGGACAGGTGTAAAGTTATGCTTTACATTCTTACTACGGTTGGAATGTGTGTTGAATTAGGCATCTTAGTCATGATTTCGATTACTAATCGTATCCTGCTTCATACATATTCGCCTGTAGGAAGAACCGAAATTAGCTTGATCAAACTATTTAATACAATAGAATGGTAAAATGAAATCAAATTCAAATCACATTATGAAACTAGAAAATATATCGTTTATGTATAGATTTATATTTATCGATTATGAAATGTCGCAAAATAAATCATAAAGCATTAAATATATCTTACAGCTTCCCAATGGATATTTAATGAAATGTACTGGCTTTACTAGGATGATCGTAAACAGCATAAATTAAATAAATATTTTAATTTTATAACATATACCATGCTACAAAATTATACCCGTTTTCTCCAAGTTATCGGTCATTTAGTAATATTAAATGATATTAAAATTACTAAATGACCGCAAATTGATTGTTGTAGGCTGTTGCTATGACCATTTTAATAACGTCCTGTAAATCTAGGTGTTATTTGCTAAGTTAATTGGTTGATAATGAATGTTTAGTCGAAATAATGGACACCCATTAATAATTACCAAGATTTTCAACGTCTATTAACGTCATGGTGTTTGCGGTAGCGACCAACCGATGGATCATACTGTACCTATTATAATTGCTATAAGTGCTAATAAAATGGACATACACGTCTTGTCCGTTGTATGTGTGAAACTAATTACAAATGGAGGTAGTATTTATGGTACTTTATGGCAGTTTAATGCCACTACTAGTGTCACTATGATAACTAAGAATTATAAATTAGTTCTTTTTTTACGCTTTATGATAATAAAATAAGACATCTACCGCTCATGCATCATTGCGACTGCAATTCTTGGGGTATAGTGATGGTAGTCCCACCTAATTATCTACACGTCTTGTCCGTTTAAGCACATATCGAAATGTGCAAATGTTAACCGACAGAGCCATCGGTTGGTCGCCACCGCAAACGCCATGACGTTGCAGACGTTGAACATCTTGGTAATTATTAATGAATGTTAAAATCCATTATTTCGGGTAAACATTCATTATCAACCTATTAACTTAGCAAATAACACCTAGATTTACAGAACGTTATTAAAATGGTCATAGCAACAGCCTACAACAACCAATTTGCAAAGTACAGTTCGAATACTATTGCTCTAACGAATCGGCTGTTGTGATTACATTACTTTTCATCAAACGACCATTATACTGCTAAGATATACAACCCTGGGTGGAGTTGAATACGACGTCCTGTTCGAGCTTTTAAATAACCACCATTAACAAAAGATATGTTACGGCCGGAAGATTATTACACGCTCGCTCTAGAAGTGTCAATATTTTAATTGTTCGCAGCGTGGGAGAGTCCTGATTCATTCGATAATATCGGCTGCCCACACGGCGAGCTGCGCCCTACTAATATCACTGATTTAAACACTCTTGGGCATTGCAAATGCACGCAGCGGCATCCCTATTTAAAATGTATAAAGCAATGTTATATTTTATATAATTTTATATAATATATACAAAAAATAATAGGAGTAATGTTATTGTTATTTAGAACGTTTCGCATGTCCTGAATTTGGCATCATAGTCCTGATTTCGATGCTTAATCGTATTCTTCTGCATGCATAATACCCTACTAATATCACTGATTTAAACACTATTGGGCATTGCAAATGCACGTAGCAGCATCCCTATTTAAAATGTATAAAGCAAAGTTATATTTTATATAATATATACAAAAATAGGTGTAAAGTTACAAGTGTCCTGAATTTGGCATCATAGTCCTGATTTCAATGTTTAATCGTATTCTTCGGCATGCATAATACTTTTTTAGTTGCCTAAAATCCCCTGTTTCTGTTGACATACTCAGCTATAATATATTTTTATTAATTTCCACAGAGAAAAATTAAGCGCAAAACTTATTTTATGAAATTCGCTTACGCCTATAGCTGAATCGAAATAATTTCGTCTTAAAACACTTCCACAGTAAATATTACCATCAATAATTGCTAAATTAAAAACGTACCATCGCAACATTATCTTATATTACAGTTTTCAAGCATACGATATGTCTATATTAATAGATATCAAATATCGTATAAACAGCATGTTTAAGCACCCATTGAGGCCCTAATGTGTGCTTTAACAATAATTACGTACATGCTCTATTTTAAATTGCATGTTTACAGTGTGATTTGCGTTTCTTTTTGTGTGTGTGTGTAATTCGCTTACGGTACACACACATAATGATCCCGGTGTTCCCGCGCAAAACATAATAATTAAATTGTTATACAATCTTAAGCATCGCAGTTCTGCAATTTCTAAGGAATTTATATATGTTGTTATTCATATAAATGGAATATGTTGTTGGGAACTACAGTTTCGTAGTTGCATTCGTTTAAGAGAGAAACTTTACGACTTGATGGTAAAATAGTTACTGTATTCTTGCAATTAGTTCCATTTTTTAATGATGAATTATTAAGGCACGACGTTTAATTAAGTTGTTGTTCTACTAATTTGTGTCTACCGTAAAAATAAATTAAAATTAAACAACAGGCTTTAGACAAACATTTATGCCTTTATATAAGTAGCAAGTAATAATAATCGTAGATAAAAAAACTACTATATTTATAGGGTTATCAAGGGCTTTTCCGTCGTAAAAAGAAGCTAAATACATCAAAGTACATAACGGATGAAATTTCAGCAATTACCTAGTAAAATTCTGACAGAAATCCTCTGAAAAAAAATTCTGGCGTATTCTGCATTGAAATTTGTTTCAGAGGTAGCTGTCATAATTTTGATAGGTAATTACCGAAATTTCGTTCGTTATGTGATTTGAACTATCGCTCTCTAATGCTCAGTATAAAACGGATCGCGCCTCTACAAACCAGACCAATGAGTTAGATTTAATAATCGTATTTACACAGACATTCTCCCTTGCTGCCTTGTATTCTTCATATGTAAATAACCTAGCTCAGTGGGCGAGTGGTGGTTTTGGTTATTAATTTAACTTCTTCACAAGGGTAAAAGTGTGAATATGTTAATATTTATCTCATTTAAAAACAGATTCTCCCCAAATATAAGTGTTATAAGTAACACAACAAGTGCCCAAGATTTCAAAAATAATAAATCAAAATAAATAGATGATGGATTTTTTCCAAAAAAACAAGCGTAGTATCTAAAATAAAACGGTTCCCAGAGTTTTTTTTTTAAAGATGTTTTACCTTAAATAAAGCCATTAGTTTTATAAATCCACAAGTCATCCAGAATAATTTATAAGTGTATGTATGTACACATAAGAAGATACTAAAGGCAAATAATATGTTAGTAACTTGTAAAATACTCATGATCCAATTATTAAACGCTTACAGTAATTTCAGCTGCGATTTCTTTAGCAAAACAACGGCACATATTAATTCGCTACTTAACGGCGCAGGATTTCGCGAACAGGAACTGCCCATTATTGAATCATTTCAGCCGCATTATCTCAACTGAAGCTTGAAGTTCCGCGTAGCGGGGTCTAAGGTCGCGGGTATGAAATATTGCGGCAACGTGCGTTCCCCAGCGCAGCGGAGGGACTCTCTTTTAATGCCATTATTAAAATTACACGAGTCGCGCCGTGCCGCGGAAACACGCTAATGTCGTGCGTATTGGACGACCTGCCATTACGAATAAGTGCACGGTGTTTAGTGTGCTTAAAAGCCCCAGACAGTTCGGACATAAATTATTTATAAGAGCGCAAAAATCGCCGGAGAAATATTGCCTGGCGTTTAAATCGCTGCAGACGTGCAACTTGACAATTAGAGAATAAACACGACCGGCACAATGAAATATGATCATGTGAATTTCATATTTTTACAGCAACAGGGTTTTTTTAAATCCGTGCAGTTACAGATAAACTGGGTGTAGTTTATTAGGACATCAACCTTGAATTCTAAAAAGCTTATATGTGAATAGAAAAGATACCTAAAAGTGATTCACCTAGTAATGTTCTACATATATCATCATATACATACATACATAACTTATTTTGTCGTTTCATATAACAATTCACGAATGTCTTAAAGGCACTTTTATAAAATTCTGTAAATTACAAAGCGAGTTATAGCAGTTTTTGCTAATGCTGGATTTGTGTAATTTATTACTAACATTCCAAATAATCTACAAACAGTTGCGATATGAATTTCATTTCACATAACAAATCACGAATATCCTGAAGTTAATTTAGTAAAATTCTTTGAATTATAAAGCAAGTTATAGCTCTTTTTCTTACTTTACTAATGTTGAATTTTTAATTTACTGTTAATTAACATCCCAAAAGCCCACAATCAGTTACGATATGATAATAAAGCAATTTATAGCACTTTTTATCTCTAATATTGTAGGATTTGTAATTTAGGACTCTAACATTCCAAAAATGACTAAAATCAGTTGCAATACGAACTTAAAGCTAAGTTAGTCGTGTCATATAACAAATCATGAATGTTTTGAAGGTAATTTTATACAATTTTGAAAATTATAAAGCGAGTTATAGCACTTTTGGTCTCTCTAATATTATTGGAATTGTAATTTATGAATTTAACATTCCAAAAAGACTAAAATCAGTTGCGATACGAACTTAAAGCTAAGTTAGTCGTGTCATATAACAAATCATGAATGTTTTGAAGGTAAATTTATACAATTTTGAAAATTATAAAGCGAGTTATAGCACTTTTGGTCTCTCTAATATTATTGGATTTGTAATTTATGACTTTAACATTCCAAAAAGACTAAAGTCAGTTGCGATATGAAATTAAAGCTAAGTTAGTCGTGTCATATAACAAATCATGAATGTTTTTAAGGTAATTCTATACAATTTTGAAAATTATTAAGCTAGTTATAGCACTTTTGGTCTCACTAATATTATTGGATTTGTAATTTATGACTTTAACATTCCAAAAACACTAAAGTTAGTTGCGATATGAAATTAAAGCTAAGTTAGTCGTGTCTTATAACAAATCATGAATGTTTTGAAGGTAATTTTATAGAATTTAGAAAATTATAAAGCTAGTTATAGCACTTTTGGTCTCTCTGATATTACTGGATTTGTAATTTATGACATTAACATTCCAAATAGACTAAAGTCAGTTGCGATATGAAATTAAAGCTAAGTTAGTCGTGTCATACAACAAATCATGAATGTTTTGTAGGTAATTTTATACAATTTTGAAAATTATTAAGCTAGTTATAGCACTTTTGGTCTCACTAATATTATTGGATTTGTAATTTATGACTTTAACATTCCAAAAAGACTAAAGTTAGTTGCAATATGAAATTAAAGCTAAGTTAGTCGTGTCATATGACAAATCATGAATGTTTTGAAGGTAATTTCATACAATTTAGAAAATTATAAAGCGAGTTATAGCACTTTTGGTCTCTCTAATATTGTTGGATTTGTAATTTATGACTTTAACATTCCAAAAAGACTAAAGTCAGTTGCGATATGAAATTAAAGCTAAGTTAGTCGTTTCATACAACAAATCATGAATGATTTGAAGGTAAATTTATACAATTTAGAAAATTATAAAGCGAGTTATAGCACTTTTGGTCTCTCTAATATTGTTGGATTTGTAGTTTATGACTTTAACATTCCAAAAGACTAAAGTCAGTTGCGATATGAAATTAAATCTAAGTTAGTCGTATCATATAACAAATCATGAATGTTTCGAAGGTAAATTTATACAATTTTGAAAATTATAAAGCTAGTTATAGCACTTTTGGTCTCTCTAATATTGTTGGATTTGTAATTTATGAGTTTTACATTCCAAAAAGACTAAAGTTAGTTACGATATGAAATTAAAGCTAAGTTAGTCGTGTCATATAACAAATCGTGAATGTTTTGAAGGTAATTTTATACAATTTAGAAAATTATAAAGCGAGTTATAGCACTTTTGGTCTCTCTAATATTGTTGGATTTGTAATTTATCACTTTAACATTCCAAAAAGACTAAAGTTAGTTGCGATATGAAATTAAAGCTAAGTTAGTCGTGTCATATAACAAATCATGAATGTTTTGAAGGTAAATTTATACAATTTTGAAAATTATAAAGCGAGTTATAGCACTTTTGGTCTCTCTAATATTATTGGATTTGTAATTTATGACTTTAACATTCCAAAAAGACTAAAGTCAGTTGCGATATGAAATTAAAGCTAAGTTAGTCGTGTCATATAACAAATCATGAATGTTTTGAAGGTAATTTTATACAATTTAGAAAATTATAAAGCTTGTTATAACACTTTTGGTCTCTCTAATATTGTTGGATTTGTAATTTATGACTTTAACATTCCAAAAAGACTAAAGTCAGTTGCGATATGAAATTAGAGCTAAGTTAGTCGTGTCTTATAACAAATCATGAATGTTTTGAAGGTAATTTTATACAATTTTGAAAATTGTAAAGCTAGTTATAGCACTTTTGGTCTCTCTAATATTGTTGGATTTGTAATTTATCACTTTAACATTCCAAAAAGACTAAAGTCAGTTGCGATATGAAATTAAAGCTAAGTTAGTCGTGTCATATAATATATCATAAAAGTTTTGAATGTAATTTTATAAAATTTTGAAAAATATAAAGCGAGTTATAGTAATTATTATCACTCTACTAATCTTGAATTTGTAATATCAATAACACATTCCATTCAGAAAATTATTTCAATTTGTCTATCCCGTATTCATCCCTGCATTTGCGATTAATATTCTTTCACTCGCGATATATTTATAGTCCATTTTTCTACACAACTTGAGTCATCGCCGAAGGTTGCAACAACAATCGCAATCCACCATTACGGCCGATATTATTAACGAATGCAATTAAACCGTGCATATCCAATTATCGCGAACATAATGCATGCAAATTTTCACGCGGCGTTTATTTTCATAATTTCGCCATTGAAAACAGCACAAAAGTCCGTTAATTAAAATTAATGCGCGCCTGTTTATTGCGACGCGAATATGTTCGCACCGCTGCGGCGGCGGCGGCGGCCGCGCGCACACACACACACAAAAGTCCCCTCGGGGGCTGCAGGCTAAGGCCAATTCCACCGGCCGTGATTGACAGCGGATGAATCGGCCGCGATTAGGTGTGTTCCCACGTCGCGCCGGTGCTAATTACGATTTAGAAAACGTCCAACAAAGAGGCGCGCGCGATGAATTCGTAATTTTGTCTTTGGATATGTCAGTCAGTGTGTTATACCATGGATATAGGATATAGAGACAGAATGACGATTTGTTTGGGAACCGGTTGCTGTGTGTATCTAATACTTTTTTAATTATTATGAAATTTATTTTTACTGCACGCTGTGATGATTTGAATGTAATTATAGCGTTTGGAATCTATCATAATTGAAAATTTAAAAGTGTAAATGGTATTGTTGTTATCCTTACTTACTGAATGGTATTCCATTGTAAACATAAGAAAAGGAAATTGTCTAAACCCCGTATGACGTTATATTAATAATAATAATAATATTATTATTATTTATTGCCCAACAGATTAAAATCCAATTACAGGACAACAATTTAAATATAAATATAAAAGTATTGACATGTAACTGGAGAATAAGGCTATTCGTGGAATAAGTTGGAGTTATTCACATCAATATCTCAAACTTATTCTACGAATAGCCTTATTCTCTGGTTAAACGTAAATTGTAGAACCGGCCAAGAAAGGTAAAGGGGACCCCTGTAGTATATTTTCTCTTTCTTCACTGTTTTAAGGTATCAGAGGCGCATTTTGAGTGAATCCTGCATACAAAATTGTAAACGTAGACAAACCATTATCAGGATCATTAATAATACGCAATGTTAATGACTAAACGTGCGTTCCCGTAATAACGCAATAATTATTGTAACACAATTAATTAAATGCATTTCTCTTAATTGAAAATGACGCAAGCATCGAATTTTCCCACCGCGTGCGCGGGTACTTCTTGTGAGACGATACCCAAATCCGAAACTAATCATCATCGCGCGTGCAATATAATCTGCATAAATAGCCGATTAACGCGCTCGCTGAGGACCGATTTTCGTCGTGCCACATTCTTAATAACGACAATTTGTTGGCTATAAAAGCCCCTGAAAGGATGCCGCGCACCGAACAAAGGAAACAAACGTTATTAATGATCGCGGGTTTTTTTTGTGGGGTAATTGGACGTTTCCACATGTACGAATAAATCGGAGGGGTCCCTTTCTCAGTCAGGTGTACTTGAATCGTGTGTGTAGAAATGATTTTCGACGTACACGCTTACAGGGATTTCGTGAACAATGATCATAATCACGCGATCTGTGAAAATGGTTCGAAAATATTAGTGTAATCCGTTTGAGCACATTTACTATCCTTAAAATATAGTAGCTTGGGGTCAGCATAGTCAAATATATTGTCTATCATTCATATACATTTGTATTGTTGGTATTTTGTGTTGTTGCCACAAGTAATAATCATAACTCCCGTTCGCAACTGTTTACATAAAAGTGCACTCGACGAAAGTAATTAAGTGTTGCGTCCGCGAGTCCCGAATATTTGCGGTGAAACTGGTGAAACGAAATTCAACCGTCCGCGGCAAGTGTGTAATTGCGATACAGTTATTTAGATAAATATTCATTAGGGGCCATAAAAATGCGTACACGCATTGTTCAGCCGGAAACCCCAGCCGAATTCTCAGGCCGGTCGAATCCTCCCGATTGTGTTTTTTTTGTGTATTTCAATGCGACGGCATTCCCATGCAGGAAACGGCGCTTTGAGCAATGGGATTAGGCCAAAAGAATGCTATAATAGTATGGATTTCAATTCATTTATATTCGTAAGCGGGACATGAGTGTTATGGCTATGCTACATGGAGATTTTAATGCTGGGTAATTTCGGAATGGATCGTCCCGGAGATGAATTGTGAATACTTTCGATAGTTAGAGGGTAGCTCAGCTAACAATAATTATGCAACATTATGAAACCTTCATTTGAAATCACCCCCTCATCCCAACAATATATCCAGGGCCGACCTTAGGTATGCTATTATTTCAAAGAAAATATTTCATATACAGGCCACTATAAATAAAATAATACCCTATACTACTACATTTACTACTGTTTAATATCAGCTGTTACCCGAATGTAAATCGGAAATAACTCCCCCCAAGTCCTGCTTCACGTACCGCACATATCCTTTATTCAAGTCATTATTGTTATTGGTCATAGTGCGAACTAAAAAGAGCACATGGCTAATTGAATCTTGTCGAATTTAGTACAATGCAATTCACACTTAATATTCAATTATTAGACAGTGCTATTTTCTATTGCGATTTGATCCAACCTGTGAGTAATAAGTCATTACTCAAGGCAAGTAGGCAATACAGCTTATCTAGTAATGCATAAGAAATAAATTTATTACTCAAAAGGATGTGAGGTTTCTAGAAAAAGTAAATAAATAATTGACTTTCATTTTTTTTACAATTAACATACAATTACATAAGAATCGCATCAACGTTAAATTTCTATAGACTTTTTGTATTTAATATGAAACAATTGAACATATATTGGCAATAAAACCTTGCAGGACAGATAAACAACAATTAACCAGAGCTACCGTTTGTGTATAAATTATTTGAAACGCGCACACAGTGGAAAACGCAGTCGATTTCTCTCCACATATAGTTATTACATTACGCGTAATTAAATTTCGATATTGGATACGTGCAGATTAATCAGAAAGCAGCGCTTATTATTTATGTGCTGATATCCATTGTAATTATATATAAGTAATTAAGTGCGTACTTAGTTGTCTAAGTGCCGCGAACATTACCGCGCTTCGTGCTGTTTGACTTTTCGTTTTCGGGAAGCGAGCTGTAATTACAGACGTGATTTATTATATTTTAGATATAATTATGGTATAAATGTACGTTTGAAACATTGCGGCACGGTTGGAAATTCACTTTTGCAATGGTATATAAATCATTGCTAGAAAATATTTTCTGTGTTGCGGGCATACAAAATCATTTTAGAATCATATTTAACTGACTGATATTAGTATGTCATTTATTTATAAAATGATTTATAATCACTTGCCAGAATATTTCTCACAAAAGATAATAAAGTAGTAAGTAAAGTATACAATACTTTACTTACTACTTTATTATCTTTTGTGAGAAATATTCTGGCAAGTAAATATAAATCATTTTATAAATAAATGACATACTAATATACAACAGTATTTCGGATTGAAAATCATTATTTTGTTTATTGGCAATTCAAAAAGTCAACGGTTTTCGTCGAACTAGTGGGTAAACAGCTGATTTTTGTTATTGTTTGATCGGCTGATTAAGATAATACATTACACGACTTTGATCACTTAGACATTAATGCGTGATTGTTAATAAACGTTTAATATATAACTAGACAAACTTTCTCACATATTGTCACATATATTGTGAGAAAATACATTTTCTTCGTAGAGATTACCCACTAAATTTTAGTTCATTTTCTGCAACCAGATAGAGTACTGACTATCCTGAATTGCCCATATCAGTGTATCTGTGACATCAATTGTTTTACAACACTTGTATATGATTTAGATGATATGTGTTAAAAAATAAAAGAATTGTAATACGGTATATAAATATTGGATTAATTATCGCTTTCTATTAACCCTTTCGACATTGGATTTTTAAATTGATTTTTCTTTTCTTAATTAATATTACGCTTATTCAGACACATCAACATTCAAAAGTTTATAAAACTGTGCATGGATTTTCTTTAAAATATCTTGTTGGGATGAAATCTAGCTATTAAAAGCAAACATATGGACAGGCACAGTAATACTCAATACTACTACATTTAGCTGTGCTCAGATCGACATATATCGACTCAAGAGCATCGCCTGTAGGTCCTATATGGCCGTGGGTTGCATCTGGCTGGTATCAGAGCTACCCCCATGCTGTATATACGGGGCCCAGCTGTGCTCAGATCGACATATATCGACTCAAGAACATCGCCTGTAGGTCCTATATAGCCGTGGGTTGCAGCTGGTTTGTATCACAGCCACCCCCATGCTGTATATACGTGGCCCAGCTGTGCTCAGATCGACGTATATCGACTCAAGAACATCGCCTGTAGGTCCTATATGGCCGTGGGTTGCATCTGGCTGGTATTAGAGCTACCCCCATGCTGTATATACGGCGCCCAGCTGTGCTCAGATCGACATATATCCACTGTAGGTCCTATATGGCCGTGGGTTGCATCTGGTAGAGGCCTCTAAATGTTATGGCCGAAAGGAGGAAAATTGTGTTTGTGAGATACAGAGATATCCTATACAAATATCTAATTTTCGAGTAATAGTTTGTTTTATAAATCCAAACAAAGGGTTTTAAAGTTTAGGCGTGAATCAATTTCTAATCCATTGTACTTTAGTGTACTCCAGTCTTGAACTATAAAATAAAGGAGATGAATAAAACTACTATGTTTTTTACCACTTATTTAAAACATAGTAGTTTTATTCATCTCCTTTATTGAAAATGAATTACTACGTACTAGACGCCAAAACCATTCAATTTCTATAAAATATGTCTTTATTTGTATTTCTAAAATTATGGCCAAATTCCATTATAGTATCACTATTTACTGATATATTATATTAAATATCTTGTATGACAAATAGGTCAGCATGAAACAACTACAACAACACCAAGAACTCATTCATATCATGCTGTCCAGGTCAGTGAATAATTGGCGACAGCACTGAGAAGAAGCAAGTCAAGATAATATACTATAATAATAATATAAAAATAAATTCGATTAGATTATATAAAGCTAAATACATGTTAATAATATAATTAAAGCATGTTCTCTATCGCATTGAGAGGTGTATTGCGAGAGAGTTTCCGTGCATGGCTAACGAATGATCGCCCGCGTACAAAAACTGTACGTGATGTAACGAGTCGGTCTAGTAAGATCCATGTTAGATTAAATTAATTAATGGAATCCTTGCCACACACACGCTGTGTTTAGTTTTGTCACATGGTAATCCTGCATGCACGAATATAAATATATACCTGCTTATTTAGTAATTACAGACGTATATGTATCTGCAATTACAATTAACCGAGGCAGGCCGGTTAATAGGGAAATATGTGTCTGCGCGCAAAACGGGACTGAAGTTAGAAAACGAAGTTGCCGCAATTGAAACACTCGGCCGCAATTAGTGTGAAATGGAAACTTGGTTATGTCGCGTTTTATAGAAAACCATTTGGGTTTAGGCTTTGTTGTTGATTAATTTAACCCATTTACAGTTCACATTTTAGACGGATCAAACTAATAATGTGAAAATATTATTTTTTGTCTCTATTATAAACAACAAATATTAAAATCCAATATCATTAGGGGGACAAAAAGTACTATACAGAATGTTATGTAATTCGAGGGCAATCCATTAAGTGGTGGCAGTAGCCCCCATTAAACTACAGAGGCAACTAGTAGACCTAAAGGATATGGACCAGATAAATACAGTGGGGGAGGTGGAAGAAATGGTTAAAAGGGAGCAGCAATAGAATTCCGGTATAGGAGGGCTCAGACCGGTTTATGAAAATACCTAGACCTGCACCATTACTTGCAGAGAAAAATATTCATAAGAGTAGGAGTACGTGCACCAAGGCTATGGCTGAGGACTTACAGAGAAAAATATTCATAAGAGTAGGTGTACGTGCACCAAGGCTCTGGCTGAGGACTTGCAGTGGAAAATATTCATAAGAGTAGGAGTGGTCCACTGCTACCCTCAGACAGGCAACAGGTGCAAATGCCTGTTACAGATGCTGGGAGGATGGGCATTCAGCAGCCAACTGTCGAGGCGCCGACAGACTTAATATGTACCAGCGCTGCGTTGCAACAGGACACTACAGAAACAGGTACCAGGCCCCAGTTGAGAAATGCGCGTTGTATGACAAGTTACAGCGCGAAGACCAGCAAATGCCCGACGGCAAGGGAAATGGCCAGAACAAGAGAGATGATCCCCACGGATGAAAGTAATATCAGGACAACAGTGAAGGAGACAAGGGTGGCTGGAGGACACCTCAGGAGGAGAGGATCTGGACCCTTCACGGAACTGAATGTGAAAATACGACATAGATGCACTGGACGAAGTCGTGTGGGGGCAGGGGTACAGGATTGTGCTCAGGCAAATCAACCTCAACCAATGCTAGATGATCCAAGATCTTCTGTGGATTACAGTTAAGGATCAACCTGTTGCTCGACAGCGGCCCTATAAGGGAGCAGCAAAGGATAGAGGCTGGACGACCTCGGTTGGACGAAGGGTGTGAGACGGGATGAGGAGGGAAGTATTAAGAAAAAAATGTGAATGTCATGAGAGTAGAAGAGGTACAGTGGAGGGAAGTATTAAGAAGGAAATGTGGATGTCATGAGAGTAGAAGAGATACAGTGGAGGGACGTCAAACTGCATGGATGGATCAGTTAGGACGACACGCCGGGAGGGTGCAAAAAAAACTTGTAGTCGAGGGAGAACGACGTCTGGAATTGCGATCGCTTTTCCAGACGTCCTTCACCCTCGTCTACCAGTGTTCTTCCACCCTCTCGGCGTATCGCCCTAACTGGATCGTTCATGCAGTTTCACGTCCCTTTCTTCCCACTGTACCTCTTCTACTCTCATGTCATCCGCATGTAATGGGACGGATCTCGTGGATTAGGTCTAGGCGCACAAACTAACCGTCGCGAAAAACTCGATACTGGCTCTCACCCTATCGAAGACCAATCATGGAAGCTCAGGAGGTGGCAGGTGCTAGAAGCAGTATCAGGCAGTGACCACCTGTATATTGCGTTATATCTAGGGCATGAGGGTGGGGCCGAAAGAGACGCAAGCGGAGTAATCCACGCACCTTAAGCCAGGAAATGTTTGACGAGGCGTTCGAGCGTTGGAATTCGCTAGCGACGCCGGAAGCTCTCGCGGAATTACTAGAAGGAGAATGAACGACCTGGATGAATAGAAAATGGGAAGTAGGAGGGTGCACAAGAGTTTATTTGTCGTTCTCTGAACTACAGAGCACATGCATACGAACGAGGAGGAGGCCGACAAGGGCGAGCAGAAGGCCTAAATACCCCTGCAACTGGAAAAACTGGACACCAGCTAAAACTAGCCAAACGAACGCTGAAAGCGGCCATACAGGAAGCTAAAATGTACAAAGATGTTCTAGATGCACTGGACGAAGTCGTCTGAGTCAGGGGTACAGGATTGCGCTAAGGAAACTGAGGGCAAGCTCGGTCCTACCCTTACTGGATAGACGAGATGAAAGCTGAAACAGAGCACCTCTTCCCCGAAGCGAGAAAACAAAGGTAGCCATCGGCGTATGAAAACGTAGAAAGGGAGGAAAGAGATGCAGACTAGTGGGAGGAGCTGGAAGCAAACGGGCTTTCCTCTTCCAGCTGCTCCCACTGCGGCCGCAATTAGCTAAGTGAAAAAAATGGGGTCCATTGCATTGGATTAGCGGGGCTAGGGGAGGGTAGGGGGGTTGGGTGAAGTTATTATTGGAAAGCGTCATCCTTCTAGACGTTGCGAAAAATATATCGGGCCGAATGGCGCCGGTGGGAAAAGCTGTGGAAACGCGGAAAGCCGGGAAAGCGCAAAACATAGAATTGATAGAGAAACACTTCTATCAGTTTGTGCGCGCTAAAAGGCACGTAAAGATCGGGGGAAAAATATTAGAAAATCAACCAGTAGGCGTGTACTTTCGGAAAAGTGCAAAAATCAATAATGAAAATTTTCCGAGAAAAAAAACGAGTTTATGCTTATTGGATAGGCAATCGAAAACTGACCAATGAAGTTTAAATTATAATGGCTCTAAAGTTACAGATAAAGTTGCAAAAAGCAAAAATGCAAAATTGAAAAAAAATTCCGTACACGTCACAAAACTATCCTCCGTTGCGTCAAAGCTGGGGTCGTCCTTACGGTGACAAGTAGCTGAAACTAAGTCATTTGATTGTAAATATAATCTAGATGGTGGGAAACTAAGTCATTTGATTGTAAATATAATCTAGATGGCGGGAATGGCGAGATTGTTGATGCAAATTGAAGCAGAAAAGCTTGATAAATTTCCCGAACTTGAAAAATTTTATTTCATGACAGAAAGCTGTGGTAGATCTCATTTTGTAGGTCTTTTAATTCCAACGAAAAATTAAAAAAAAAAATGTTATAAAACGCGCACTGTTCTCGTGGTAAAGCCGAAGAAGTAAAGAAAATAAAAATGAAAATGGTCCAATCAATATCAACTTAAGCCTATTGGATAGACAATTATTAACCAATTCAAAAATCTTAGTGCCATTTTTCTCTAAAACAAAAGACAAACCCGTCACAAATTTAATTTGAAAAGTGATAAAAATCGGTAAATTGCCAAAACTATCCTCCATTGCGTCAAAGCAGGGGTCGTCATAGTAGTGGCATGACACTGATACTAAGTCATTTGATTTGAAATATAGTCCAGATGACGGGAAAAATAACGAGATTGTTTCAAATAGAACCGGTAAATGCTTGGCAAATTTTTCGAACTAGGAACATTTTAAATTTTACTTGTTAGAAAGTCGTTGTAGATCTCATTTTGTAGATCTTTTAATTCCAAAGAAAAGTATGAAAAAAATTTGTTATAAAAATTATACCGTTTTGGCGGAAAAGCCGAAGAAGTAAAAAATTAGAATGTTCCAATCAAGATCAACTTTATCCCATTTGATAGACAATTTTCAACCAAATCAAAAATCTTAGTACTATTTTTCTATAAACGAATTTAATTTGAAAGTTGATCAAAATCAGTAAAATTGCCAAATCTATCCTCCGTTGCGTCAAAGCAGGAGTCGTCATAGCCGTGACATGATACTCAAACTACGTCATTTGATTGGAAATATAATCTAGATGGCGGGAAAAATGTCGAGATTGTTTCAAACTGAACCTGAAAAGCTACAGGCCTTGGCCAAATTTTTGAAACTTTTGTTGGTTTGTTGGTTTTTGGTCCTATTTTGTAGGTTTCATTTACAAGGAGAAAAAGCTAAAAATATTGTTATGAAAAGTATACCCTTTTGGCGGTAAAGTCGAAGAAGTGAACAATAAAATAAAAATTGTCCAATTAAGATAAACTTTGGTTAAAGACAAAAGACAAACCCATCAAATGATAAATTATAAAAGTGATAAGAATCTATGTCTATGGGGCTGTCCCAGAAATGGCTTGGCACTAAATCTTATGCCGATTGAAAATATGATATAGATGGCGAGAAAAATGTCAAGATTGTTTGAAATTGGACCGGGAAAGCTACAGGGCTTGGTAAAATATTGTGACTTTATTTAGCTAGCCACTTTTGAAAAATGCGATATGGATTTTCTATAACCTTCTTACAAAATCAATTAAACCTGATGGACCACCCGCAATTTTCCCACGCATCAGTCATGCCCACATAAACAGCAAAAACTAGCACTCCTAAACAGCACACAGAAATAATCCCCCCATTGTGCCGCATCATTCGATTTACAATAAAATATAGACATACACACATTTCCAAACACATAAGCAAATCAATAAATTACACATGTTTGTATTATTTTGTCAACGCGTCTGTCGCATTGTGCGCGACTACAGAATAAAAATAACGCCGGCCTGATGAATTGTAATGAGTCAACGGCGTGACGCGTAAAGAGGAAATGACACCGCGCACACACACACTCTTGACGGTTATCTGTATGTAAATATTGTTATTATTTATTGTTGGATGTGCACATTGTATTAGACAATGAAGTTCGGCGCGGATAGGTTGTTATTAAGCGTTGATGTATCGACGAATAGAAAAATGTACGCGCATAATTTATAAAATCGCTGAGGTTGATTATGATGGGCATTGTTGTACGAGACTGTTAAAACAATAGTTGGATTAATTCTTTTATTGTTTATTTATACGGGGCTATGATTTAGGTGAAGACAGCTTTATGCTTATCAAATAAGCATCTGGTAACGGTTGTTATAGCTATATTTGATTAAAATATGTTTGTATATTATAATAAAACCACAACACGGCGGTTTTTGAATAAAATTGAAGTGTTTAGATAAATAATTGCTGAAACCCAGATCAGTGGCCGAGTGGTTAGAGGTGTCGTCCGTCTCGTACTGAGCATTGGGGAGCTTGAGTTCGATTCCCAGCGGGGAGCGAAACTTCGCGAATCGCCTTTCACAGTATTTCAGAGGTTTTATGTGAAGTTAGTTGTCTACACTCCTCTGAGCTTCTCCCTTGACCGGCGGAAAAGCCTCACGGCCGATAGTCCTATAAAGATAGAATATTTTTTTTAATTGCTCCAATGGAATTTTAATCTGAAAATTACTTATTTATAATCCAATATTTCAGGTTATAAAACCATGTAGTGAATTATGTATGGGCTTATAATATTTATACAGAATGTATATAAATTGTACTATGAAATATTGTCTTAAAATTAATCTTTAACTATGCATAACTATCTAAAACATACAAATCAAACGTTTGCAGGATAACAAAAATGCTATAATTAACTTTACAGGACGAGCCTAATGGGCCATTAGGCTACACTAAGCGCGGTAGTGATAAGGTAGCGGTAAGCAATATTTTGCGTGGCTATAAAAATTCAGACGTTCAGAATTGGGTAGTAATGCTATGCGATAATTATGGTAGAGATAATTACCCATATTCTATCATAGTTTTACTGCGCTGCTATAAACGCCCGCATTTTTATACATGTGTGAAATTTCGCTTACCGCTACGGTACAGATACCGCGCTTATTGTGAATGGCCCGTAAGTAAACCTAACCACCACGCATTATTCATATGGTCTTATAATCAAAAGGTTTATAATAAAAACTTTATAGTGACCATATAGTGAATTAGATTTACTTAGGTAAAATAAGTAATTTGCATGCAAACATTCAATTTGAGCAATACATTACGTATATTGTGTAGAGACTTCCTGGTACACATTGTGTTCTATTTTCGTGTATCAAATCAAATTGTAATGACTGTAAAATACCTACAATTATTCATTACATTTCGATGCTGTAATTAAATGTGGGTAGTTAGCGAAAAAGCCATCACGCAGGCCTTTGTAATTAATCGAAATAGAGTTGAGCTCGGGCTAAATATGGGTTACGAATACAAAAGCAGACCATCGTAGATCTCGAGCGCTGAAGACCGGTACGGGCCGCATGCTGTATTTGGTCGGTAACGAGCGACCTGTGACGCGCTTAATCACAGCAGTGGGCCAATATAAAACTAGCGGTCATCTTTTATACCATTTAATTACGCATTTCTAATAGCGAACGTGCCTTTGTGAGATCAAACGCGCTGCGCTCCGGTTTGCCGCATTTTAATTCACGCTTTCAAATTACACGTTCCTGCTGGCTGGAAGGCATCTCTTCCAGCCAGCGGTCGCACCATTCAACGCAACATTTCAATTAAGTACGATATTTATTTAGAAATCCCATCATTTTGCTTTATTAGAGGCGTCTTTTGTTGTGAGTTTAATGTAATTATAATAATAACTACGTAACATATTTTAATTGTATCATTAAAATTGAACCAATAAACTGAATTCATAACAATTAGTGCGTTACAATCACCAAATAACAAATAGTGTTCAATTAAATAAAATTTATCTACTCGACCTACATGGTGTGTTGTTTAAAATATCGGTTTAACATTTAGCTTGCGAATAATAGCCTCTAATAAATAAATAAGTCGCGTGGATTTTATGAAAATGGCTATTGAAATAATACGGGCATTCAACAATAAAACACACGCTCGCATTACAACAGCATTCCATAAATATGTAACGTTTTATGTAGATTATATTTAATTATTTTAAATAGCGGCCGGGCATATGAATGGCCGCGTGCCTGCGCGGAGTGCTCCGTTTATAGCCAGTGTCTGCATATGGAAGCGGACTAATTTTATAACTGTTCCCTGAAGACAGTTTTTCACCACTCCCGCAGCCTTGTCACTATTTGTTTTGGCATTTCCCGCACGCGAATATTAACGATTTTATGAAGCAATTACCTCGCACCTTATAATTTAAACAATTTATTCGCCGTTTATGGGCGACCTTTGCATTAACTTCAATTTTTGCGCGTCTTAATTTTATTGACATTTAGGCAAATTGATGCCCGGTGATGGTTATTGACAAATGGACGAGTTCTAATTTCAGTAATGGCAAACAGATTGATAATAAGTGTGTTGGTTGATTCATTAACGGGTTGCATCATTTCGGGCTATTAAAGCTGTACTTTTTTGCTTTATTATGTAACTTGTGTAGTTTAGATTTAAAAATTATAAACTAGCAGTTATTTTAAAAGCGCGAATGCAAGAAATAATTAAAGTGTTAATAATTATTTTCATTTTCATTTCACTGCCCCAAGTCGTAGAAAAATATCTAAGCCTATACTGACTAAATAGTGAAATGACACATATGTAGGTACAATTGTTTGATTCATACAGGCACTTTATACTGTCAATAATACTGTTAGTATCCTAAAATATTGACCGGTGTGAAGTTATCCTCTAAGATCCCAGCTTGTATACCGCGGTACCGCGCGCACTGCGGAATGTTTGAGGGTCTGTACTGACCAATTGGGGTGACCAATAAAATCCCAATTTTGAGAAATGTTTTGTTTGTGTCTTGCCGACCATAATATATAGTTATATATTTTTATTTATAATTTTTATAGCCGTTGTTGTATAATATATGTTGTAACGTAAATTATTTCTTTTTGATAATGACTCCGTCATAAAATTGATTTGAAAAAATTACACAATATTTATATCAACATGACAATGGAAAATGAAGAGTCTCTATCTTTAAATATTTTTCCTTCTATTTATTTTTAATTTTGAACTTTTCCCCTCCTATCTCGATATGCCGATTTTAGAGGCTGGGCTGAAAAAAAAAATTATGCAACATATTTTGTTTAATTTTTTTACTGATCTTAGTGCAAAACATATCAGTGCACTAGATGCCAAAAGGAAATTGGGAAATTTTGATTATAAGTATTTTTTTTCGGCGATCAAGTTGAACAAATTTCATTATTATTTTTGACCATGACTCCACCATATGATTGATTTAAAAAAATTACACAATGTTTATAACAAATTTACAATGTAAAATAGAAAGTCTCTATCTTGATATATTTTTCCTTTTATTTATTTTTTATTTTTAACTTTTCCCCTCCTATCTCGATAAGCCGATTTTAGAGGCTGGGCTGAAACAAAAATTATGCAACATATTTTGTTTAATTTTTTTACTGATCTTAGTGCAAAACATATCAGTGCACCAGATGCCAAAAGGAAATTGGAAAATTTTGATTATAAGTATTTTTTTTTCTGCGACCAAGTCAAACGAATTTCATTATTTTATATTTTTGACCATGACTCCGTCATACAATTGATTTTAAAAAATTACACAATGTTTATAACAAAATGACAATGGAAAAAGGAAAGTCTCTGTCTTGACATATTTTTCCTTCTATTTATTTTTTATTTTTAACTTTAACGCTCCTATGTCGATATGCCGATTTTAGAGGCTGGGCTGATAAAAAAATTATGCAACATATTTTGTTTAATGTTTTTACTGATCTTAGTGCAAAACATATCAATGCACCAGATACCCGAAGGAAATTGGAAAAGTTTGATTTTAAGTATTTTTTTTCGGCGACCAAGTTGAACAAATTTCATTATTATTTTTGACCATGACCCCGTCATACAATTGATTTTAAAAAATTACACAATGTTTGTAACAAACCGACAATAGAAAATGGAAAATCTCTATCTTAACATATATTTCCTTCTATTTATTTTTTATTTTTAACTTTAACGCTCCTATCTCGATATGTCGATTTTAGGGGCTGGGCTGAAAAAAAAGTATGCAACATATTTTGTTTAATTTTTTTACTGATCTTAGTGCAAAACATATTAGTTCACCAGATGCCAAAAGGAAATTGGAAAATTTTGATTATAAATATTTTTTTTCGGCGACCAAGTCGAACAAATTTCATTATTATTTTTAACTATGACTCTGTCATCCAATTGATTTTTAAAAATTACACAATGTTTATAACAAAACGACAATAGAAAATAGATATATTTTTCCTTCTATTTATTTTTTATTTTTAACTTTTACACTCCTATCTCGATATGCCGATTTTAGAGACTGGGCTGAAAATAAATTATGCAACATATTTTGTTTAATTTTTTACTGATCTTAGTGCAGAACATATCAGTGCATCAGATGCCTGAAGGAATTTTCATTATAAGTATTTTTTTTTCGGCGACCAAGTCGAATAAATTTCATTTTTATTTTATATCAGTGCACCAGATGCCAGATAATTTTGACTAAGTATTTTTTTTCTGCTACCAAGTCGAACAAATTTCATTATTATTTTTGACCATGACTCCGTCATACAATTGATTTAAAAAAAAATTACACAATGTTTGTAACAAAATGACAATGGAAAATGAAAAGTCTCTATCTTAACATATTTTTCCTTCTATTTATTTTTTATTTTTAACTTTAACGCTCCTATCTCGATATGCCGATTTTAAAGGCTGAGTTGATAAGAAAAAATATGAAACATATTTTGTTTTACTGATCTTAGTGCAGAACATATCAGTGCACCAGATGCCCGAAGGAAATTGGAAAATTTTGATTATAAGTATTTTTTTTCGGCGACCCAGTCGAACAAATTTTATTATTATTTTTAACCATGACTCTGTCATCCAATTGATTTCTAAAAATTACACATTGTTTATAACAAAATGACAATGGAAAATAGAAAGTCTCTATCTTGATATATTTTTCCTTCTATTTATTTTTTATTTTTAACTTTTACGCTTCTATCTCGATATTTTATTGGGTGGTCTCATAAAAAAAAATTATGCAACATATTTTGTTTACTTTTTTTACTTATCTTAGTGCAGAACATATCAGTGCACCAGATTCCAAAAATACATTGGAAAATTTTAATTATAAGTATATTTTTTCGGCGACCAAGTTGAAACTATTTAATTCTTATTTTTGACCATGGCTCCGTAATATAATTGATTTAAAAAAATTACACAATGTTTATAACAAAATGACAATGGAAAATTGAAAGTATCTATCTTGACATATTTTTCCTTCTATTTATTTTTTATTTTTAACTTTTACGCTCCTATCTCGATAAGCCGATTTTAGAGGCTGGGTTGTTAAAAAAAATATGCAACATATTTTGTTTAATTTTTTTAATAGTCTTAGTGTAAAACATATCAGTGCACCAGATGCCTGAAGGAAATTGGAAAATTTTGATTATAAGTTTTTTTTTTCGGCGACCAAGTCGAACATATTTCATTATTCGGAATATCAAGATATAGCGTAAAAGTTAATTTTTTTTAAATAGAAGGAAAAATACGTCAAGATATTGTCTTTTTATTTTCCATTGTTATTTTGTTATAAACATTGTGTATTTTTTTCAAATCAATTGTATAACGGAGTCATTATCAAAAATAACAATTTAAGTTACAACATATATTATACAAAAACGCCTATAAAAATTATTAATAAAAATATATAACTATATATTATGGTCGGCAAGATATAAACAAAAGATTCCTCAAATTTCGGATTTTATTGGGCACCCCAATTGGTCAGTACAGACCGGCAAACATACCACCGTGCTCGCGGTACCACGGCGCCGCGCATATAGAGGCTGGGATCTTAGATGATAACTTTACACCGGTAAAATATTGACAGTATTACTGATGGTGTAAGGTGTAGTATTGTGAAAAATACTGAAGTTAATCCGGATAATTGATTGATTGATAAATATTGTAGGAAATACTGACAGACAGTACTAGGAATAATAGTATTATTGATCGTGTAAGGTTTTCAATATTGCTATGCTGTTTAAGTAATCTAAAATGTCTTGTATCTTTATAGCAGCTATCACAGACCATAGTCATGTTTGATTATTTTGAGAAAATAAATAAATTACACATTTGCGGAGCCTGAGTTCGAACCCCATCGGGGCAAATTTTCGCGAATCATCTTTCACAGTATTGCCTCTAAAATACTGTGAAAGGTGATTCGCGAAAATTTGCCCCGATGGGGTTCGAACTCAGGCTCCGCAAATGTGTAATCTGTTCATTTTCTCAAAATAATCAAAAAGGGCTATGGTCTGTAATCGCTGCCTTAAAGATACAAGACATTTTAGATTACTTAAACAGCATAGAAATATTGAAAACCTTAAACGATCAATAATACTATTAATACTATTATTCCTGTGTACTGTAATATAGATTTTTCTGTGAAGTTAATGTAAATATATGTAAAGATTAAACTTTTTTGATCTTCTCCCTTGACTGACGAAAATGCCTTACGGCTGATAGCCCTGTAAAGTTTTGTTTTTAAATAGTTTAGGAAATTTATGTCATACCTATTGCAATACAGAACACCCTGTATACAAAACAGATGTAATAACAATTAAGTTTTCATATGATTACCTTGATTTTTTTTTCAAATATTTAGTAGCAATAGAATTTACACAATTTGTCACATAGTATTAAATATTATATTATATAAATAACATAATTAATGACACTAAAATATAATTATAATTAACTGCAATTCTTGAGTGTAATTACATTATGCACGGTTATGTATGTCTACAATAAACAGTTCTAACACGTCACAGCAAAATAAAACGCCTCTGAATAAATCCTTCTCTCCATAAATGAAGCAATAAAATAAACGCCATAAATATTTGATTAACCACTTTTATGAATATTCATGGAGGATTAAATAAACATTGTGTGGGATATATATTACTATTTCTATTTATACAAATGTTAATTGCGCGTCGCGTAATTAGCTTGATATTTAGTGGGAATGCGCTGCGCTATTCGTATTTATAAATCATGTGAAATTGTTAGTTTCACTTGCAATCCGACTGGAACAAAGCTTTAAGCTAGCAGTATGTTGGATATATTTCTAAAACTATAAAATTTGAAGACGTTACATATGGAGTTGTTTGTACTAATGATGATCGTATAATAGCGAGATGCAATTTTCTCCGGTTAATTGGATTTTATTGCAAATTTTATTTGTTGAGAAAAGGGTACGTCCGCGTTTCAACTGGTGTGTATAGTCCTGCCTACAAACATTTATTTCCGAATATGGATATGTTTGTAATAATGAAGGCAATTATTGTTTAATTGCGAGGAAAATTACATATTTCCATTTATACATGAAAAGAAAATATTTAGAGAAACTTTTTCTACCATACTAATGTTGTATTAGTATGACTTAATATCCTAAAAAGTGTAACTGTTGCTTTATGAATTGGAAGCTCTGTAGTCAATTAATATGTCTATTTATAAATATTATTCAGATAATTTTATGATAACGTGAACATTATAAAGCATTATAGTACATTTTGTCACCCTACTAATGTTCCATTTGCAATTTCGGATTTTATGATTTCAAAAATTATACGAACAGTTGAGATCCTTTTTATTAGTTATGAGCTATTTTTATTCAAAAAATGTTTATGGTGAAACTAAAGGTCGTTTTAGACAAAACAATTTCTTGAATCAAAAGTTGTTCAAGAAATGAATTAATATATTGATAAAGATATTGTCTTGTTTACTTGATGAATTTGTATGAAATGAAACAATTTCTGAAATAAGAGTAGACCCGTGATCATGCTGCTCCGCATAAAATTTGCCCTTGAAGAATAGAATGCGTTTTATTTTCAATTCAATCTACAATCCAATTCAATATTTCAAACAATTTGCTGTATGATACAAGACAATTTAGATGGACTCATATCTTGACTAACGTTTGGTTCAAGAAATTGCCTTGTCTAAAACGAAATTATCTGTTTTAACCCAGCTCTCTGGCCGAGTGTTCAGAGGCATCGTCTGTCTCGTACTGAGCATTGGGGCGCCTGCGTTCGAACCCCATCGGGGAGAATTTTTGCGAATCACAGTTTTTCTGTGAAGTTAATGTAAAAACCGGGCTCCTTTGAGTTACTGCCTTGACCGGGTGAAAAGCCTCACGGCTGATAGTCCTATAAAGATTGAAGTTTTTTTTAATCTGTTCTAAATGAAATAGAAAATATTATATGTATGCATATCTTTACTTTCTCATAAAGAGAGGTGCATTATTTTTAGTAGCCCTCGAGTGTCGAATATCGCGACCCTGAGTGCTGTACTATTTGTAACCTGAATATTATATTGACATGAATGTGCGGTATGAATATAATAATACAAGATAAAGTATGGATATATGAGATTTTGTTGTTATCGAGTTGACACAGTTAATCTCCTCTCCCCATTGGAATACAACGTGAAAATTGCTACCTCCTTAACACCACTTTCAACGCGCAGATTTATAAGTCCACTCATAAATATCATAAGCCGATAAATTAAGGTCTTGATCAAAAGCCGCCCGTCATTAATCTCCCTTTATATCGTTCAGCGTCCCGCCGTTGCGCCACACACACAACAATCGCACGCAAATTTATTTCAAAATAAGAATCAAATTACCACATCTCATTATGAACCGCCGCAGCCAACCGGTAGCTGCGACAACTTGTTTTCTCTTTATTCGTGTTGTTTTTTTTTGGTCGTTTAAAATTAATTACGACAAGTCACCGGCAGCCGGTCCCGCATTTATTTAATATGCGCAATTGTCGCGAATTTATGGGACATTCCGCGCGTCGCGGAAATTGATAATAACACCGGGGAAAACTGTTTATCGGTCGTTTCTTTGATTGATGATGCAATAAACATATTTGTGCGATATTAGTTGAATGCTAGTGGAGATTTTATTACAATGTAGGAGTTTTTTTTAGGATTTAATTACATTTTATTTGCATATACAACGTATTGTTTTCTAATGTTTTAATATTTAATTTAAATCTCTCTTTCATATTGTCTTGTTTTATGTACCTATAAATCAAATTTCAAATTTATGTTTGGTAATGAAATTGAAGCTTCACAGAGGATTACTTATCTATAAACAAAATTAAATCTAAAAACCTTTTCAGACACTAATAATATAAAACATATTGTTTAGTGAACATTAAATATGACCACAACTTGTGGGGATAAAATCTGATGTGTATGATAATCAGATTTTGTCAATACAATCTACTTGAAAATATTTTATGTAGTTAAATCCTACCCTAATAATATAAAAAACGTCTATCTTTATGCTGATAGCCCAGCAATGAGGCTTTTTCGCTAGTCAAGGGAAAATCTCAAAGGAGTTTAATCATCCGGTATTTACTTTATCTTAATAGAAAATTTCTGAAAAACGGTGAATGGTAATTCGCGAAAATTCGCCCCGATGGGGTTCGAACTCAGGCTCTCCAATGTTTAGTACGAGACGAAGATTCTATATAAAGCGTTGCTTGTTAATCAAGTGGAAAATTTGTTATCATAATTTCTTAATTGCTGCACATCGCTATAATATAAAAACGTAATTTGCCACATATTGAAATCTGCATTTAAAAATACACCAAGAAATTAATTCACTCATAAATATTACTCCCATTTCTCAAACGCAACCAACTGTAAAGAATCCTTATGAATATTCATGCAACATTAATTAAGCACAACCAAAAATTCGAAATTTCGCCACCGCAACTATTTTCGGGCCGTCACAAAATATCATAACAATTTCCATTGTGTCGGCCAATTTTTTGCGCATGATTCGGCACTTGTATTTCATTTCAACCAGCGCCCGCGGTTATCAAAATTAATTAAATTTTAACATCATATTCTACAGGCAATTACATTCCTTCAGTAGGCGGCCGCAACAACATCCGTCCCTTTAGGTACTTGAAACGAATCATTTGCATACCTAACTGTGCATTTATTAATACGAGTGTGGGTGAAATAGAAATGCAAAAACGCTGTTCTAATTATTGTGTCAATAAAACAGCGGCTGGCTAATAAAATCGGACTGCAATAAAACCGAATTAGAATTTTAAATCGGGCTAATTAAGAAATCATTTTAGCCGAATTGCCGCGTGGAAAACGGTAGCCGTTAACCTGGTTGGTGTTAAAAAAATATTGGGTGTAAAATTTTATTGCAGGCACGGTTTTATAGCCGAAATAAATGTTAGATGCATGGCTTGATTAAAAATAATTGTGGGTAATTATAGTGTTGAATCTGTTTTGCACAAAAAATGACCTAAATTTATAATCACTTTGGCGAGGATTTTAATTGTTAATGCAGAATTAATAGGTGTTTTCAGGGTACAGGGTTTTTATTTTATATAAAGTTACAGTTAAATCGCGTTTATACAATTCAGCATATGAAATTTAGTTGTGTATTTCATTTAGACAAATATGTGAATTTTGAGATCAATTAAATATTTGTCTAAATTAAATACATAGGTAAAAATAATACTAACCCCCTAGGAGGAAAGTTAAACGCCATCTGGAGTTAGTTGTATTATTTCGGTATATAACCACTCGAGATTTTGTCTGAATTCATCCTCACTAGCTGAGCTACACTGATTAGATCTAATAAGATTGAAATCTAGATATGTAGATTGCTAACAGGTGGATTCACACTTATATATGTTAAATACATAGGTATTTTTATGTAAGTGTACCAGGACTCACCCATGGAATTTTCTATTCTTCGCTGATGAAGAGCAAATACTATAGTTTATTTTTAGGGGTTCATTTTATAGACTGTTTATTTTAAAATTATAAATCATAATATACGACAATTATAAAAATATAATAACGGAATATGGGCAACGGCCGGATGACTGGGTAGAATCGGTATTCATACCATTACACAAAATATACGACAATTATAAAATTACTTTGGTGAACAATTATTAATTATTTTCTTCTGTTTCAGATTGTTCTGACGATAGAGACTTTCATAGAATTTTTGATGACAACAGGGTAATTTTGAGGTAAGAAATTTTGAACATTTTTTTACTTATAATAATGAGTTGAATCGGTCATTTTATGAGTGAATTAATTTTGTGTTTTACTCTTATGTGCATTGTATACTAATATCTGGGATGTTTCGATAAAAATATAAAAATAAAAAGAAACAACTATAAAATCTTGAAAAAACAAATAAAACCAAATAAGAGAATAAAATTATTGTAAAGGATAAATGAACGGCCTTTACTCTGTTTTTTTATTACACTATATATACACACACACTTTGTAGCTAGGTTTCAGCTAAGCTATGAATATCACATGGTAAGGGTAGCGACAATACTATTTATTTGTTTTTTTTAGGAGGAGCGCAATGGCTAGGAGGAGATGACAGAAAAAAAAACAAATAAATAGTATTGTCCCTTAGCATGATATATTAATTCCATGATAAACATAAAGGAAATGAAACTTATTTGTTTTATGCCACCAGAAGTAGTGATATAAAATAAAAAAGTTTTTTAATTGATTAAAGAAATATTGAAACATATACATAAAAGTGTCTACCATAAAATTATACTCAACTAGTTGACTAACGGACCCCAGTCAGGAAGTTATGATTTGGGGAGTGATAACTGGTCTCGTCTAGTTTTGTTGGAGAGAAGTACGTTGAAAATGTAAAATGCTTGCAAAATGCGCAGTTTTCAGCAAGACTAAGTATTTATTAAACAATTTGAATGAACTTGACAGAACTTGATGATCTCAACGAAATATATCGATGATATACAATATCAATCATCGAAAATAAAATATGAATGAATACTAATGAAAATAATAATAATGGTAATCATTACTATTTATTCATATTTTAGTTTCGATGATTGATATTGTATATCATAGATATATTTCGTTGAGATCATCAAATTCTGTTCTGTTCATTCAAATTGTTTAATAAATACTTTATAGTATTCTGATTTTTTCTGAAAGGCAGTATATAAAGATTATCTCTTGTAAGGTGAGAATAAAGATATTATACTAATTGAATCTAATAAAGAATAAACTAGTTTTTGTAACACATTAACAAACCTGCTTATTCATCATAATTTCTATAACAAAATATTTTAGACAACACATAATTTCCGTGATTATTCACTCAAAAATCGCTTTCTAATGACTCCATCTGGATGCTTTTTTCTGCTTACTTGCAATTATTCTTAATTTCGTCCATTAACTGATTTTATCAGCGTCTAAAAATAATCTAATCTCTCTTCTGCTTAGTCATAAGCCGGGTGTCCTATATCAATCCAAGTAACACGCACGTCGCCCGCGGTTGTTCAACAAAATTACACTTGCGGAAATTCCTCATCCATAATAAACCCACAAGACGGGTGTTGTGGGTTCACCGCACAATAAAGCATGGCTGAGATGATGAAAAATTGCACGTATGTGTGAATATATAACACTTTAGTGTGACTATGGTGATTGAAGAAACAATAAAACCTTTAAATGCCACATTTTTACAAATGTAAATGTAGCACAAACATTCTTAAATATATATATATATATATATATATATATATATATATATATATATATATATATATATATATATATAATCTCGAGATGTTTCAAATTGAACCGCAAAAGCTACAAGCAAATTTTATTTTATGATAGAAAGTGGTGTTTGGTATGATTTTGTAGGTCTTTTAATTCCAACGAAAAAAAAAAAATTTCCAAAAAAAGCCCCAAAAAATATTGTTATATAAAATATACGGTTCTGGCGGTAAAGCCGAAGAAGTGAATAAAAATTAAATAAAAATTGTCCTATGAAATTAAACTTAAGCCTATTAGATAGATCCGGTTAGATAGACACTTTTTTCGAGTTTTGTTTTCTGAAATTAAAGTAAATGCCGGGCGATGAAACTTCTTTGAGCTTCTCGCTTGACCGGCGCCCCATGGCTAATAGCCGTATAAAGATAGAAGTCTTTTTGATAGACATTATAAGTTTCCGATTGTTCCGATGGTTTACAATTGTCATCATAAAATACAAAATGTTATCAGAGCAACTTCCAATTTGTTATAAAACTTTAGTCCATTGCAATGAACTCCATATCTAAACCTATTTAATCTAATCGAAAATCGTTCCGTGCCAATATTCTTTAATGTAACCATCAGCTGATGTGTGTCTTTGATTCATGCACATTTTATTTATAGTAAATTATTATTGTCAATTTTATAGGTAATATTTAACTAGTCTTCAATAAACCCTCACCATGTTGTTAGCATTATAACACACTCCATCTAGCCCATAAAACGGTCAAATAATAGCAATAACAAGCAGTAATTGTTCTGCACTTTCAACGCAACAAATAATTACCTCGCCGTTCGCAGCAAATATAAAACACAATCGCGCGCCAGGTAATAAAATCGAACGCGAATGCTGCGCAATAACTTCACACTTAGGTATCGTTCGGCAATAAATTGGCGGTAATAGGAAGGATTTGTAGCGAAAACTAACACGAGTATTGTTTGTAATGGTAACTAACATATGAAACAAAGTAGTAACGAACAGTAAAACATACTGTATATATAAGTGTGAATCCACCTCTTAGCAATCTACATATCTAGATTTCGATCTTATTAAATTTCATCAGTGTAGCTCAGCTAGTGAGGATGAATTCACACAAAATCTCAAGTGGAAGAAGAAGTTAAAGTAGCAGCCGGCGACTATTTTGAAGGACTTAAAGAATCGTGATGGCATAATGACTTTGGAACATCGTTGGATGAACTTAGCAGAGATTATGTTGAAAAATAAGACATTTCAAAAAACATATGATCTCATTGTCCTTTTCATTTCGCGAACTTTTAAAAGCACCCTTGTATCTCAAATATCACACATTTCTTAGAATAGGCGCTGATTGGACTATACAAACTTTCAGGTCGATCGCGAAGAAAAAAATTTCGAAGTGAAAAATTCAGAAGGTTAACCCATTTCGATGTTTTCGGTTTTTTCCGATTTTCGCAATCTTCTTCATAATTTGCATATATATTATAACGAACATAAACAATATTTAACGAGTTTCACTTGTTTCGAGCTGCTAGTTTTTCAGTTATAACAGATGGAAAACTGGCTTTATGGCTGGGTTCGGTAACATTTTCGTAGACTGGTCGAAATTTTAAGCGATTTCAGCCTAAATTGATGAATTTTAAACATTTATGACCGATGTACCCCCTTCTGGTTGATAAATTTAACAAATTCTTCAATTTTTGACCAAATCGCCTGAAATTCCTATCATTTTTACGTCCTAGTCTAATATCTTGACGTTTCTGGGTGGAAATATTAAGCGATTTCGACCAAAATTGACAAATTTTAAACATTTTTGACTAAATCGCGTGCAATTTCTATCATTTGTACGTCCTAGTCTAATATCTTGACGTCCTGGATGGAAATTTCAAGCGATTTCTACCTAAATTGACGAATTTTAAAAATTTCTTGACCCATGCACTCCCCCCTTTCTGGTTTATAAATTTTAAAAATTCTTCAATTTTTGACCATATCGCGTGAAATTCTTATAATTTTTCATTGGATTGGACGTATAATTTATCGGACTCTCGGGTGGGAGCCGAACCCACGATTTCGCGCCTGCTACTACCAGGGCTACTACACCAAATAGGATATAGATAATACCTCGCGTGTGTTTACGATCTGATTTAAAATAAATAATTTCTGAAAAATATGTGTCTGCTTTAATATTAATTTGTATGGAAATTCGCATAGTGCTTGGGCAAGATATGTTTCACTATAATAAATAACACAGTTTAATATACAAATGTATTTTACATGTTCCATTAGTTTGTTTATTAAACTCGTACAGTGCCTGATTTATTTAGGTGATCTGTTTTCGCTTGCGGAAATTGGCGCTAAACCCGTCCAAACACATCAGCAACAGAACCAATGCACACACTACCTGTAAAAATAGTATATTTAGATATGATTATATCGAACAATGTATTAAAATAAAACCAGCTAATAGAAAGGAAAATATTACAGTTGTCCAAAAACAGGCTCCCGAAAGGTATATTCTTTAAGCTGCAGGTTCTAGTCGAATCGTTTTACAAATTCAGCCTAATCTAGTTATTTTTAAATATTTAATAATCGTTGGAAATGCTTGTTGATTACAACTTCTCATTGTCGTTCTTATTAAATAGCAGATAAATAAAGACAGCTAGAGTTTACATTAAGTGGGTGTATTAAAAAAATCTTATATATTATTTCTAAACATAATTTGGGGGCAAATTATGTTTAGAAATAATATATAAGATTTTTTTAATACACCCACTAATTGTAAACACATACATTGATAGTCTCTGTATGAATACTAATAATAATAATTACTATCGATATTTCGCTCTTGGTTCAGAGCTTCATCAGAATTTTATCACAAACCAAATTTTGATAACAGTAAGTGTCTAATAGACAAGTATAAATGTTAAAATAAGTAAAAAGTAAAAAGTTCAAATGTTATAAATCTAAAATGTAATATTTGATTAATTAATAGTACTAAACTAGTATAATATATATATATATATATATATATATATATATATATATATATATAAATGTGAATTTACCTTAACCCAGGTTTTCATTGCACTTATTTTCTTTGTAGATGTACCATATACTGTGTTTGGCTTGCTATTTATATCTATATTTTTTGTATTTAAGTGTTACTAAAACAAACTATATCTTTTAATAAATCATTGTTAGATTCCAAAAGCCGTATCGAATGGCCTCTCATAATGAATGGCAACATTCATTATACAACGTTATCACAACACTGTTAAAAGTTATATTGTAGCATCACATAAGATTAGAATGTATAGGACACAAACAAATATTTTCTATTGTGAGTTTATTACATTCGTATAGTGGTTTACTTTTATCTGGCATTTGGTTTCTCCATTCTTCGTCGATTATTAACCCCGGTTTTGTGGCCATAAACCAACGACCAAACTAGCTCTGTAACAAAACTGATGTGGCAAGTGCATAGTAGATTGTCATAAGCATCATAATAACATTAAAATAGAATCGAGTAGCTAGCGGTATAGGCGATTTAAGATTAGACATTTTGTGTTTATAGTAGAAATCGATTTTATATTGATTTTTGGTGGTGACGCTTCACTGTGGCTGGCAGTGTAGTAAATAAACAATTTGTATTCGAGTCAATTATATAATAACATTTTTTTAATGAAAAACAGTATTATGTAAAAGTATTCACTAAATACACAAATACAGTTCACAAGATGTTTGAAATATAATATACTAATCAACATAGAAATTGCAACAAGAAAAAATAACACCAGGTTTCCCTAACGAATCTTACAGCTCGTCTTATATAAGCTCGTCGTATATAAACTCGTCTTATATATAACCACGTCTTAATTTTTTCTGTTGCACCAAACATATGTAGATCTTACTTAGTCTTACAATGTAAGGCCGTCTTATTGTTTTAAGATCCGATTTTTGTTTGGTGCAACGCTTTAAGACAGTCTTAAACTACTTAAGATTCAGTACAACTAATCTCCTAGGAGGAAAGTTAAGCGCCATTTGGCGGCATCACATCAATTAGCAATGCACACCCATATGGTAATAACCGTCAACATGCTCATGCCATCAGCATCACCGGGTAGTGCCCTCTATGGAATAATATTCCAACAGAGTGCTTGAGATATCAGCACAAAGCCAATCATATATTGGCAATGGCATAAGTCGGTAATGTAATTTAGACATGGTCGTGAGAGCCTATGGACCTATTCGTTTGGTTACTACTAGTGACTAGTAGTGATACATGCCGACGTCACGCTGTACTATCAGTATGATCGAGACTTCAGCATGTGTCACTACTAGTCACTAGCCAAACGGACAGTGCCCATAAGATTATCCGCCGCAGTGGACGACCAAAAACTGCTAGAACGCCAGAAATCGTGGCAAAAGCCCACGATAAGGTTAACTTCTGATACGTGCTATATCATCATTGCGTTTGTCTGAAATATCATTAACAGTACACTCCTTTAGATTATGGACGATTATGTTACATTCTCTGTTTGTATGGAAAGTCGCATAGGGCTTGGTCAAGATATATTTCATTATACTTAATAAGACAGTTTAACATAAAAAAATATATTTTACATGTTAAATAAGTTTATTTATTAGTGGCTAATTTCTTTCTTCGTTCGGTCATCACCGGGCCATGATAAACTGCACACATCAGCAAGAAAACCAATGCACAAACTACCTGCACAAAATAATATATTTTATATTATATAGGACAATATAATCAAATAAAAAAAAGGAAAATATTAGAGATGTCCAAAAACAAGGTCCAAAAAAGATATATTCTCTAAGCAGGCAGTTCTAGTCGAATCGTTTTACAAATGCAGCCGAATTTAGTTATTTTGAATATTTAGTAAACGTTGGGAAAGGTTTTGGATTTCTACTTGTCATTCCCGTTCTTTTTAAATATCTGGTTAATAAAGACAACTTTAGTGTTTAGTTTAGATTTAGTGGGTGTGCTAAAAAACATATCTTATTTTTATTAATTTGTCTCTCAGAACACATAAATTGATAGTCTGTGTATGAATACTTAAATGTAGTTATAAAAGCATATTTAAAATTAAACAGCTAACCCCCTAAGAGGAAAGTTAAACGACATCTGGCGGCACCACATCAATTAGCAATGCACACACCCATATGATGTGGTACCGCCAGCTGGCGTTTAGCTTTCCTCCTAGGGGGTTACTTAATTTTCGTATATAATCACTCGAGATATTGTGTGAATTCATCCTCACTAGCTGAACTACACTGATAAGATCTAATAAGATCGAAATCTAGATATGTAGATTGCTGAGAGGTGGATTCACACAATATATAAACTTACACTTACACTTATATATAAACTACTATGGCTATTATATACATTCATATTTTTCAATAAATGATTAGGTGGAAGACCGGGGTAGATTAAATAATCTACTAACCCGAACCTAATCATTACCTCCCATATTTCTATTGTTCTTTTGTATATATTGTATGAATGTACTGGAGGTAATAAATAAATAAATAAATAAAATAAAAAAATTATATATATAAATGTGGATATATACCTTAACCCAAGTTTTCATTGTACTTATTTTCTTGGTAGATGTACTATATAAGAATAATGTATTTGGCTTGCTATTTATATCTGTTTCGTATTTAAGTGTTACTAAAACAAACTATATTTTTTTAACAAATCATTGTTGGATCCAAAAGCCGTATCAAATGGCCTCTAAAATTGAATGGTCACATCATTATACAACATTATTACAACACTGTTAAACGTTATATTTTATTATAGCATTACATACGATTATAATTTATTCTACACAAAAAATATTTTCTATTGTGAATAAGTTTCATACAGTGGAGTTTTATGTGGATTTGGTTGCGTAATTATTTGTGGCTTATTAACCACTGATTTGTAACCATTAACCAAACTACCTCTGTAACAAATTTGATGTGGCAATGGCACAGCACTTTATTATAAGCTTCATATCAATATTAAAATAGAATTGACTAGCTAAAGCCTTGGTTTTCTAGGAAGCGGTGTCGACAAAAGCGGCCGTATTTAACGTCACACATTTCTTTTACGTATATTTAAATAAATCTGGTAACCCAGAGAGCGGTATACTTCAAAGTATTGGAAAAATGTCATGAATTACTCACCAGTTTCCAGTGTAAACTGGTGAGTTATTCAATTACATGTACGTAAAACGTATCTTGTAATGTGTAAATGACGTCAAAAACGGCCGTTTTTATCGACACCGCTTGCTAGGAAATCAGGACTTTACGGAATAGGTACGGTAACTATTTTTTTTTTTGGAAACATAAAGGACATATACAAGACGTTTTTTTTTAAATCCTCATAAAATTCATAAGTTTATAACATTTATTACGAAAATCGTAGCATACAACAATGCATACATTAAAATTTTAAACGATTTTAATTACTACACTTATATAAAACTAAATTTAAATAACATTAATTACTTTTCAGGCGCAGGTTCACGCTTTAAATAAAGAACTGTCCTCTTAAATAAAGCACGTATGGTCACCATAGGTAGAGTAGATTCATTTTGAAGTGGTTACGGTTACGCCTCCTGTGCACAGAACGTGGAAAAGCGTCGCGTTTGTAAATCACTATTCATCCTGAACACATGGTTACAACAAAGCGCTGCGTCATCCGGAGACTTTCAGTTGCATTTGTATTTATTTTATTTGTATGTAGTAGATATCGATTTTATATTGTTTTTTGGTGGAGACGTTTCACTGTGGCTGACAGTGTAGTAAATAAACAATTTGTATTCGAGTCAATTAGATAATAAATGTTTTTTTTATGGAAAACCGTGTTATCTAAAAGCGTTGACTAAATACTTACAAGCTGTATACACACCGACATAGAATATGCAACACCAAGTAAAATAAGAATTTCTCTACTAAATTTGTAGGAAACTGAGACGCGCGCTGTTATCAAATATTTTGTGCAACAAGATTAGAAGGCCACAGAAATTCATAAAGATATATAGGTTACGTTAGGAGACTCTGCTCCATCATGTACGAATGTGTATAAGTGGGTAACATAATTTAGACATGGTCCACGTTGCCGGATTTTGCGGCCATGGCGCAGCAACTACACCAAATAGAATATCAATAAGATTATTGAATGTGTTTACCATCTGGTTTAAAATAAATAATATTTAAAAAATATGTTATTTTTTTGTTGTTTATTTGTCGCATAGTGAATATATATGTTTCATATAATCACTAATACAGTTTAAAATATAATAATATATTTTACATTCAATCATTCAATTCAATTTCTTAGGTAGGCTGCGGCGGCCTATTTTGGCTGACGAATGACACATCACCAACAAAACCAACGCACAAACTACCTTTAAAAAAACGTTTATTTAGATTTCATTATATTACAATCTTTAAAATGCTTTTATCAAAAAACTGTTTTGGATGTTACGACAGTTGTCTCAAGGTGTGATATAACTAAAAAGTTGGCTGGAAGGTAGCATAGCTACAGACACTTATGCCTCAAAATGGGCCCATTATGAAACCCCCCTTTAAGGCTACTCACTCGTCCCACCAGTCAATTTTGCGTGCGAGCAAAGTGTTGACGTGTGATATATAGTGTATGTAGTAATGTGTCTCCCAGAAAACACACATTGATAGTCTTTGTATGAATACTTCAATGTAATTATAAAAACATAAACATATATTAAATGGCTATTATATATAAACGTGGATATATTTACCTTAACCCAAGTTTTCATTGTACTTTTGTTTCTTTGTAGATGTACTATATATAAATAATGTGTTTCTCTTGCTATTTATATCTATGTTTTGTATTTAAGTGTTACTAAAACAAAATATATTATTTAATGAATCATTGTTAGATCCCAAAAGTCGTATCAAATGGCCTCTTAAATTGAATGGCCACACTTATTATACAACATTATTTCAACACTTAAAAGTTATATTACATTGTAGCATCATATACGATTATCAATTAATATACACAAAAAAATATGTTTTATTGTAAATAAGTTTATTACTTTCATACAGTGGTTGAGTTTTATGTGTAATTTGGTTTCGTCATTCTTCGTCGATCACGGTTTTGTGACCATAAACCAATGACCAAAGTACCTGCCTACTACAAATCTGATGTGGCAAGGGCACAGTACTTCATTATCAGTTTCATAATAATATTAAAATAGAATTGACTAGCTAGCGGAATGGGTACGGTGACCATATTTCTTTCTTTTAAATAAAGGACATATTGGAGAAAATAAAAAAAAACCTTATAAAATTCATAAGTTTATAACATTTATTATGAAAATAATAGCATACAACAATGCATACAATAAAATGTTGAACAATCTTAATTATTAAACATACACACCCAGCTCAGTGGTTAGAGACGTCGTTTGTCTCGTACTGAGCATTGGGGAGCCCCCATTGGGGCGAATTTTCGCGAATCGTTTTTCACCGTTTTTCAGAGGTTTTCTCTGAAGTTAAAGTTAATACCGAGTGATTAAATTCATCAGAGCGTGTCCCTTGGCCGGCGGAAAAGCCTCACAGGTGATAGCCCTATAAAGATAGAATTTTTTTCTTTAAACATACACACACGTAAAATTACTTTTCATCGCCGGTTCACGCTTTAATTAAAAGACTTCTTAAAAAAGGGCGTATGGTCACCGTAGGTATAGGCCATTAAATGTTAGACATTTATTACATTTATTTATAGTAGATATCGATTTTATATTGTATTTGGTAGAGACGTTTCACTGTGGCTGACAGTGTATTAAATAAACAATTTGTATTCGAGTCAATTACATACTAACATTTTCTTTAATGAAAAGCAGTATTATGTAAATTCATTGAATAAATTGTCAACAAAATGTAATATAGTCACCGACATAAATATTGCAGCATCAAGAAAAGTCAGATTTTTCAATCAAATTTGTTAGAGACCTTTGATTATTGAAAAGTATTATTTGAGTATGATTCTTAAGGCGAATCTTCGAGAATGTCGTTCGTGGATTCGAGCTGAAAATCTATCTCAAAAACTCATTGTGAGACTAACGGAACTGCTGCTACTTCTTTTGCGGATTGTACAAGCCGTCGCCCCAGGAAAAACTGGAGGGATGCGCACCAATAATAAATTTATTTCAAAATAATGGAGTATTTTGAGATAATTGCACGGATGACTATAAATTATACTACTGTACTTATGCATTATCAAATTATATTTATCAAAACTCGAAATATGAAGCTACAATCTCTTAGAGGAATTTCTTTTGAATTTAGATTACAAATCGGAATAAATATATACTTTTCTGAAGCAAATATTGACTACCTACTCTTCCATATTTGCATAACTATTTCGAGACAAAAAATGAACTTTTTCGTCCTAACAAAGGATCAAATCATCCTTAGACTTGTGACATATCGAAACATATTTTCAGAAAATTACAAAATGTTGACTAGAAAAGACCGCACGATTAGGTCAACATTGAACCGTATTTCGTCTTCTGAGATTCACCTTAACAAAACTAACGAACGCGTTTATTTTAGTTTATTATTATGATGCATTGGTCCACCCATATGATTTAAGGACTCCCTCGCTCTACGTGGTGTTAATTCCAACATGTGGTTGATTTGAGGTATTGTGTCCCAAGCAACTTGCAAGTACTGGATGATGGCCCCTGATATCTGTGGAGGATTCTCCGTTGTTTAGCTTTCTCCCTATCATTTCCCAAACAATTTTAATAGGTGAATGGTGAAAGATCTAGGTGGCCAAACCATGCGGATAATGTGAGCCGGTTCTACACTTTACATTTAACTGGAGAATAAGGTTATTCGTAGAATAGTTTGATATATTAGCGTTAATATCTAAAACTTATTCCACGAATATCCCTATTCTCAGGTTTAATGTCAACTGTCGAACCTGCCCTTAAAAAAATTCTACAGCTAATATAGATACCAACCAAATTATGCCCATCGACTACTTCAAATGGCTTGAACTCTGCACTACACAATTATCCATAACTTTTTATGATTGAATTAGTTTCATTTATAATTTAGATTTAATTTAAAAAATATATAGGGAACAATGTAATGTAGAGTTCAAATCATTTGAAATAGTGAGTATAAACTTTGCACTACACAATTATTCATAATTTTCTATGATTCAATTGATTATGTTAATTTGTTTTATTCATTATTAATAATAATAATAATAGTAATAATAATATTTGTATGTCCATCCCAATAACAGTTCGAGTAACATCTTCCTACTCTCCTCAAATCTGCTACCCATTTCAAAGAAATATGCAAGGTTTTCAATATTATCAAACGCCCATATTTGGTTTCCACAAACATATTCGTGTAGATCTGTTGGTTGATAACAGCTAGGCTTGCAAACTCATTCATTATGCATGCCAGAAGTTTGGGAACAAGAATAATTCGATCTTGAATTGTCCACTCGTAAGTTATATCCAGACCTGAGTTGATATCATAGACGTAGCGGTGGTAAAACGGTTTATGGATACTTACTATACCCTTGAGTATTATTGCCCTGTAATTCGAGTGTTACTCTGTTGGATAAATAAAGCTTATTATTATTAATATTATGATTTAAGAGAAAAAAAATTTAAGAAAATATCCTCAAACACATTAGATATTTTTTAATAAATAATTACTGTTTACCTAGGAGTCTGGATTTGTTGTGACGGCACGAAATGTACAATTTTCGTCTATGCTAAGACCCTAATTTTTTTTCAAAAAAATTTAATTTAATTTTTTTAGTTTTCCACATATAATTTGGCCTAAGACCCTATTTTTTTTATAAAAAAATTCATTTTCAATTTGTTTAGTTTTCCACGTATAATTTGGCCTCCTCAGCCACCCCCAAAAAGAATGTCATGGATAAATCTTTTCGTTTTCACAAAATAGCACTTTCATTTCCATAATCCTTTGCATTTTCAAAAATTTCGTCCATTTTTTTTGTGTCTCAGTTTTCGATATCTCCAAAATATATACTACCCACATGACTATTTTTATTAATGGACTGTCAGAATACGCTATTATATTTTTAAAGACAAGTACATGTGTTTATAGCATTGTATAGTTAGATTGTGCTTTTTAATAGTGAATATAAAAATCCATTCTTATATTTTATTTACAGTTAACAGCTATATTTAAAAAAAATATTTAATTTCCACATAACGACGTTATTTTGACTACTTATAAATGTATTCGCACGGCTCATTAAATAAATAGAATCATAATACCTAACGAAATAAAATAATGGTTATTATGTCATAACAATTAAATTTCGTAGTATAAATTGCACCGAATATAAATTGCACATATTCAGTACATTCGCTATTACATCAAAATGCAACTTGCTACTTTCTTTATTATCGCTGTTTTCGTGGTAACTGCAGAGGTAAGTTTAATATTAGTTTATAGATGCAAATAAACAAACTATGGTACTATATTTATAGGCGATACACGTGGGACATAGGGACATAAAAGTCACTATAAGTAGCGCTACTTGTATGGCACAGACGGGCGCTCATGCAGCAGCAGTTGAAAAGACTTTAAAACATGACTTCAAAGCTGTAGACGACAAGGTAATAGATTACATGGATTGCATGGCCACTGAACTCAATATACAGCGTGGAGATGGTTTCCTGAATGAAGCTGAAGTCTTGAACATGGTGAAGCAAATAGCATCCGAGGATGATGCTACGAAAGTCACAACTAAATGCATGACGAATGATCCTAGTGTACCTAGTAGAAAAATTTCCTTCAATACTTACAAATGTATAGCTGAAGGTCTCGGCTTATAAAAAGTTTATTAGTATTATAATCATGTGTCTGTATTATATCACCTAAGCAGCGTCATTACACATTTAAAATTGTATTTGAGGTTGTCAGGAGAGAAAGATGATAAAATGTTTATTGGAGTAATTTTTTTTTCTGGTTCAAATAATCAAATAAATAAGTTATAAAATAAATAATTGATAACTTGTTATCAGAATAAAACAACTCCAATAAGCATTTAATATTCAGTTTTTCTCTCCTGTTAACATCAAAGAAAATTTTAGATGTGTAGTGCTGCTGCTTGAGGCGACGATATGTCAGTGAAAATAATATAAACATATGTTATTTTTATACACCTTTAGGCACTGACCAATTATTTTTGTTACAACTTATTTATAAAGAGCGGCGTTAAAGGGATTGCGATGACTCATGTAGAAATAAAGGGTTTGTTATTGTTGATACAAGCAGATAAGTGGTGGGACCCCTAGCCGTTGATAACTAATAGTACAGAGGGCGGAAAGAGCCCAGTGACTGATGTGTTGATCAAGATAGGTCGTATGTTCAAAGGTGCCAATTTGGCTCTAGAAGGAAGGCTAATAGATGTGGCTCATCACATCTATTGAGCCTCCCTTCTAGAGCCATATGATCTTAGAAGTACGACGACATCCTGGTCCCTACTATGTCCTTGGCCGTTGTAGGGCTTTTACGGATGTTGTCCCACAGCACGACAAGGTGTGTTTTCCTTCGTGGGGGGGCTTGAGTTGTCTACCCGCGCTCAATCTCACAGCACGATTGTATTCGGCTTGACCAAGCGACTCTCACACGTCCATCGATTGTCCGAAGGTCGTGCAACATGTTTATATATATATATATATATATATATATATATATCTAATCTTTAAAATGAACCTGGACCTGGGTTCATTTTAAAGATTATACGGGTCATGTTGTTTGGGACCCAGTCCCTAAGAGAGATGTCTTTGATGATCTTCCCCATTTTTCTCTCTTATTTCGTCTAAGTCATGATTGGAGGAGCAGCGTAGCGCAGTGATTTTGCATCGGACTGCTGCGATTGAAGATCGTGAGTTTAAATCTCATAATGCGAAAAACTTTTCAGCTTGTACATGTTCCCCGCTCACGCAATGGCCAGCATGGGGTTTCACGACTAACACACTTCTCTGGTTCGGAGTAGATGATATTCTCATCTAAACATACTCCCGTGGTTCCGGATCCACATTAAACTATAAGTCCACCTCTAGTGTTAGATGCTAGCACTATAGGCAGAGAAGAGACCAATATACCTGAAGTGGCGTTGTATGGGTTGATACACAGTTCTTGTATCCCTCCGCACTGCCTTGGAGATTTCTTTATTTACCTGTCTTAAATTAAAGTATTCTATTAGCATCTAGCATGGGGGTTAAGCGTTTGTATATGGTTTCCCTTGTGATGGAGTATGCGGTAAAGCTAGTCCTCGAAATAGGTCTATCCTTTACCGGGATCGTAAAGGAGTACAGGGGCAGCGGCAGGCCCTTGGGATAGAGTTGTAGGAATAAGAAAGAATGTAGAGAGATGGCTGGGCGAGGCTTTGATATCTCTAAATGGAAAAGGAGAATAATTCAGCTAATCTTTTGATTTGGTTTGATTAGATTAGAGCATTTTGTAATTTGGTTATTTTTGAAGAAATACAATTCACTATACAGCTTACGTTAGGAGACTCTGCTCCATCATGTACGAATGTGTATAAGTGGGTAACATAATTTAGACATGGTCCACGTTGCCGGATTTTGCGGCCATCGCGCAGCAACTACACCAAATAGAATATAGATATTACCTCTTGAGTCGTTCGTAATAACCCAAGTACATTGGTTTGCAGATATCGCTTGAGAGGCCTTCGAGGTGTCAATCAATAAGATTATTGAATGTGTTTACCATCTGGTTTAAAATAAATAATATTTGAAAAAATATGTTATTTTTTTGTTGTTTATTTGTCGCATAGTGATTGGGCAATATATGTTTCATTATAATCACTAATACAGTTTAAAATATAATAATATATTTTACATTTTCAATTCCTTAGGTGGGCTGGAAGATCTTCCGGTATTTTGCATTTGACGAAGAACTACACATCACCAACAAAACCAACGCACAAACTACCTTTAAAAAAATGTTTATTTAGATATCATTATATTACAATCTTTAAAATGCATTTATCAAAAAACTGTTTTGGATGTTACGACAGTTGTCTCTAGGTGTGATATAACTGAAAAGTTGGCTGGAAGGTAGCATAGCTACAGACACTTATGCCTCAAAATGGGCCCATTATGAAACCCCCCTTTAAGGCTACTCACTCGTCCCACCAGTCAATTTTGCGTGCGAGCAAAGTGTTGACGTGTGATTTATAGTATATGTAGTAATGTGTCTCCCAGAAAACACACATTGATAGTCTTTGTATGAATACTTCAATGTAATTATAAAAACATAAACATATATTAAATGGCTATTATATATAAACGTGGATATATTTACCTTAACCCAAGTTTTTATTGTACTTTTGTTTCTTTGTAGATGTACTATATATAAATAATGTGTTTCTCTTGCTATTTATATCTATGTTTTGTATTTAAGTGTTACTAAAACAAAATATATTATTTAATGAATCATTGTTAGATCCCAAAAGTCGTATCAAATGGCCTCTTAAATTGAATGGCCACACTCATTATACAACATTATTTCAACACTTTAAAAGTTATATTACATTGTACCATCATATACGATTATCAATTAATATACACACAAAAATATGTTTTATTGTAAATAAGTTTATTACTTTCATACAGTGGTTGGTTTTATGTGTAATTTGGTTTCGTCATTCTTCGTCGATTATTAATCACGGTTTTGTGACCATAAACCAATGACCAAAGTACCTGCCTACTACAAATCTGATGTGGCAAGGGCACAGTACTTCATTATCAGTTTCATAATAACATTAAAATAGAATTGACTAGCTAGCGGAATGGGTACGGTGACCATATTTCTTTCTTTTAAATAAACGACATATTGGAGAAAATAAAAAAAAACTTATAAAATTCATAAGTTTATAACATTTATTATGAAAATAATAGCATACAACAATGCATACAATAAAATGTTGAACAATCTTAATTATTAAACATACACACCCAGCTCAGTGGTTAGAGACGTCGTTTGTCTCGTACTGAGCATTGGGGAGCCCCCATTGGGGCGAATTTTCGCGAATCGTTTTTCACCGTTTTTCAGAGGTTTTCTCTGAAGTTAAAGTTAATACCGAGTGATTAAATTCATCAGAGCTTGTCCCTTGGCCGGCCTCACAGGTGATAGCCCTATAAAGATAGAATTTTTTTCTTTAAACATACACACACGTAAAATTACTTTTCATCGCCGGTTCACGCTTTAATTAAAAGACTTCTTAAAAAAGGGCGTATGGTCACCGTAGGTATAGGCCATTAAATGTTAGACATTTATTACATTTATTTATAGTAGATATCGATTTTATATTGTATTTGGTAGAGACGTTTCACTGTGGCTGACAGTGTATTAAATAAACAATTTGTATTCGAGTCAATTACATACTAACATTTTCTTTAATGAAAAGCAGTATTATGTAAATTCATTGAATAAATTGTCAACAAAATGTAATATAGTCACCGACATAAATATTGCAGCATCAAGAAAAGTCAGATTTTTCAATCAAATTTGTTAGAGACCTTTGATTATTGAAAAGTATTATTTGAGTATGATTCTTAAGGCGAATCTTCGAGAATGTCGTTCGTGGATTCGAGCTGAAAATCTATCTCAAAAACGCATTGTGAGACTAACGGAACTGCTGCTACTTCTTTTGCGGATTGTACAAGCCGTCGCCCCAGGAAAAACTGGAGGGATGCGCACCAATAATAAATTTATTTCAAAATAATGGAGTATTTTGAGATAATTGCACGGATGACTATAAATTATACTACTGTACTTATGCATTATCAAATTATATTTATCAAAACTCGAAATATGAAGCTACAATCTCTTAGAGGAATTTCTTTTGAAATTAGATTACAAATCGGAATAAATATATACTTTTCTGAAGCAAATATTGACTACTTTTCCATATTTGCATAACTATTTCGAGACAAAAAATGAACTTTTTCGTCCTAACAAAGGATCAAATCATCCTTAGACTTGTGACATATCGAAACATATTTTCAGAAAATTACAAAATGTTGACTAGAAAAGACCGAACGATTAGGTCAACATTGAACCGTATTTCGTCTTCTGAGATTCACCTTAACAAAACTAACGAAAGCGTTTATTTTAGTTTATTATTATGATGCATTGGTCCACACATATGATTTAAGGACTCCCTCGCTCTACGTGGTGTTAATTCCAACATGTGGTTGATTTGAGGTATTGTGTCCCAAGCACTTGCAAGTACTGGATGATGGCCCCTGATATCTGTGGAGGATTCTCCGTTGTTTAGCTTTCTCCCTATCATTTCCCAAACAATTTTAATAGGTGAATGGTGAAAGATCTAGGTGGCCAAACCATGCGGATAATGTGAGCCGGTTCTACACTTTACATTTAACTGGAGAATAAGGTTATTCGTGGAATAGTTTGATATATTAGCGTTAATATCTAAAACTTATTCCACGAATATCCCTATTCTCAGGTTTAATGTCAACTGTCGAACCTGCCCTTAAAAAAATTCTACAGCTAATATAGATACCAACCAAATTATGCCCATCGACTACTTCAAATGGCTTGAACTCTGCACTACACAATTATCCATAACTTTTTATGATCGAATTAATTTCATTTATAATTTAGATTTAATTTAAAAAATATATAGGGAACAATGTAATGTAGAGTTCAAATCATTTGAAATAGTGAGTATAAACTTTGCACTACACAATTATTCATAATTTTCTATGATTCAATTGATTATGTTAATTTGTTTTATTCATTATTAATAATAATAATAATAGTAATAATAATATTTGTATGTCCATCCCAATAACAGTTCGAGTAACATCTTCCTACTCTCCTCAAATCTGCTACCCATTTCAAAGAAATATGCAAGGTTTTCAATATTATCGAACGCCCATATTTGGTTTCCACAAACATATTCGTGTAGATCTGTTGGTTGATAACAGCTAGGCTTGCAAACTCATTCATTATGCATGCCAGAAGTTTGGGAACAAGAATAATTCGATCTTGAATTGTCCACTCGTAAGGTATATCCAGACCTGAGCTGATATCATAGACGTAGCGGTGGTAAAACGGTTTATGGATACTTACTATACCCTTGAGTATTATTGCCCTGTAATTCGAGTGTTACTCTGTTGGATAAATAAAGCTTATTATTATTAATATTATGATTTAAGAGAAAAAAAATTTAAGAAAATATCCTCAAACACATTAGATATTTTTTAATAAATAATTACTGTTTACCTAGGAGTCTGGATTTGTTGTGACGGCACGAAATGTACAATTTTCGTCTATGCTAAGACCCTAATTTTTTTTCAAAAAAATTTAATTTAATTTTTTTAGTTTTCCACATATAATTTGGCCTCCTCAGCCACCCCCAAAAAGAATTTCATGGATAAATCTTTTCGTTTTCACAAAATAGCACTTTCATTTCCATAAACCTTTACATTTTCAAAAATTTCGTCCATTTTTTGTGTGTCTCAGTTTTCGATATCTCCAAAATATATACTACCCACATGATTGTGCATTGTATAGTTAGATTGTGCTTTTTAATAGTGAATATAAAAATCCCTTCTTATATTTTATTTACAGTTAACAGCTATATTTAAAAAAATATTTAATTTCCACATAACGACGTGATTTTGACTACTTATAAATGTATTCGCACGGCTCATTAAATAAATAGAATCATAATAGCTAACGAAATAAAATAATGGTTATTATGTCATAACAATTAAATTTCGTAGTATAAATTGCACCGAATCAGACATATTCAGTACATTCGCTATTACATCAAAATGCAACTTGCTACTTTCTTTATTATCGCTGTTTTCGTGGTAACTGCAGAGGTAAGTTTAATATTAGTTTATAGATGCAAATAAACAATCTATGGTACTATATTTATAGGCGATACACGTGGGACATAGGGACATAAAAGTCACTATAAGTAGCGCTACTTGTATGGCACAGACGGGCGCTGATGCAGCAGCAGTTGAAAAGACTTTAAAACATGACTTCAAAGCTGTAGACGACAAGGTAATAGATTACATGGATTGCATGGCCACTGAACTCAATATACAGCGTGGAGATGGTTTCCTGAATGAAGCTGAAGTCTTGAACATGGTGAAGCAAATAGCATCCGAGGATGATGCTACGAAAGTCACAACTAAATGCATGGCGAATGATCCTAGTGTACCTAGTAGAAAAATTTCTTTCAATACTTACAAATGTATAGCTGAAGGTCTCGGCTTATAAAAAGTTTATTAGTATTATAATTATGTGTCTGTATTATATCGTAACCTAAGCAGCGTCATTACGGATTTAAAATTGTATTTGAGGTTGTCAGTAGAGAAAGATGATAAAATTTTTATTGGAGTAATTTTTTTTCTAGTTCAAATAATCAAATAAATAAGTTTGTTTGTAAGATGTTTCTCTTGTAACATCTCTGGCTTGGTTGTAGTAAAATCCTGATGAAGCTCTGAACCAAGAGCGAGATATTAAAAGATATTAAAAGAAGGAGTTTCTGTAGCCCTCACGCCGCAATCCCAACAGCTTTTCCTCCTAACTAGTTTTCGGCGAGAAACTACCTTCACTATATATATATATATATATATATATATATATATATATATATATATATATATATATATATATATATATATATATATATATAATATGGTTTCAAAAATCCCCATGTATTTATTGTAATCTATAAAATAAAGATTTGTTTTTAGAAATCTATTGACTACTAACTTAGCACTTAAATGCACGATTTTTTAAAATTAGTATTAAATAATAGTCGTCCACTTGCTACAAAACATAAGAATCGTCATTTATTAGCAAAATCATGTCTCATATGTATGCAGAGATATCTATACAGAATCACAGTTTTCCAAATAACGGTTTTAGGATTAGACAGTGAACATTTTGAAAGGTAATGTTGCAGTTGCAATAAGTGCAATAATGTGCATTTAAGGGTTAACATGGACTACCTATGTACATTTATTAACAATTAAAAGAAGCATGTTATCCATCAAAAAAAACTTTACGAAAAAAGTGGAATGGGTGATGAACCAAACCATGCCCATTTACCATTTTAAGTTGATGAAGACAGTTTTTATAATACTTTGAAAATCCGGCTAGTACCCTCACCAAAATTGCATTCAAAATTTTATCAGTCACAGTAACAAAACATATTTTTCAGTTACAGTAACAAATATTCTTAATATGTATACAGTTTTGTACATAATTTTCCATGCAAACATTTTAGCATTAACTATTTGTTACGTCTATATATGTTGTCTGTTAAATTCAATAAATGGCAAGCCACATAGATGTTAGGAGGCGATAAAACTGAGAAATATTAATTTATTATCCAGATAATTGCAACGTACCGTTTTGCCTTTTCCATAATTAACCCGTTGTGTGGATCGCAAACGATCATCGCGCGATATTCGTTGCGCCGTTAGCACATAATGGAAACAAATCGCCTATACACATCTCAATTTACACCGCGATATCTGTAATTATCATCGCGCACATCGACACTTTTACAATAGGCGACAATAAATAATCAACCGGAATAACGCCTTCCCATTAGATAATTGCTGGATTTACACGTTTTTTAAAGATATTTTGTATGGTGCTAACAAGGAGTCGTTTAAAAATGCGCGCAAAGGTGGTAATTTGCGAGGCGATAAATTCCCGTGCAGTTGGTTTTCTTTGCCCGTCTTGGGCGTGCAAAGACGTGAGTAAACGTTAATATTCATTAAAATTCATGAGTCAAAAATTGAATGAGGCGGTGTAAGGTGTTTCGTGGCAAGTGCGATATGTACCGTAACTTGTTAAGACTAGATTAACATATACTTAGGGACAGGTTGAATTTACATATAACCAGTCATTTTAAACATTTTTATTAGTGTGAAAATTGTATTAATGTTTTTTTTTCTATGCTGAATATTTTTCAATTACTCTATTTTATTCTTTATAAGGCGGTTAATAATACTGTCAATCCTAGTACTGTCAATATTTGCTTCAATTCTCCTTTTATATTTATCAAGTAATCAATTATTCGCAATAAGACCAGTATTCTCTTCATTACATCATTACTATACCTTACACGATGAGTAATTCTGGCAATATTTTAGAATAATGAACATTTTAAATATATTATTGTACAGTAATACTGTCATTATTCTAAAATATTGACAGTAATACAACAATCTACAAGCAAATATAAATTATTTTTAACTATAAGTGAATTGTATTCCTTCAAAAATAACCAAATTACAAAATGCTCTAATCTAATCAAACCAAATCAAAAGATTAGCTGAATTATTCTCCTTTTCCATTTAGAGATATCAAAGCCTCGCCCAGCCATCTCTCTACATTCTTTCTTATTCCTACAACTCTATCCCAAGGGCCTACCGCTGCCCCTGTACTCCTTTGCGATCCCGGTAAAGGATAGACCTATTTCGAGGACTAGCTTTACCGCATACTCCAACACAAGGGAAACCATATACAAACGCTTAACCCCCATGCTAGATGCTAATAGAAGACTTTAATTTAAGACAGGTAAATAAAGAAATCTCCAAGGCAGTGCGGAGGGATACAAGAACTGTGTATCAACCCATACAACGCCACTTCAGGTATATTGGTCTCTTCTCTGCCTATAGTGCTAGCATCTAACACTAGAGGTGGACCTATAGTTTAATGTGGATCCGGAACCACGGGAGTATGTTTAGATGAGAATATCATCTACTCCGAACCAGAGAAGTGTGTTAGTCGTGAAACCCCATGCTGGCCATTGCGTGAGCGGGGAACATGTACAAGCTGAAAAGTTTTTCGCATTATGAGATTTGAACTCACGATCTTCAAGCGCAGCAGTCCGATGCCTAATCACTGCGCTACGCTGCTCCTCCAATCATGACTTAGACGAAATAAGAGAAAAAAATGGGGAAGACCATCAAAGACATCTCTCTTAGGGACTGGGACCCAAACAAAATGACCCGTATAATCTTTAAAATGAACCCAGGTCCAGGTTTAAAGATTATATACATATATATATATATATATATATATATATATATATATATATAAACATGTTGCACGACCTTCGGACAATCGATGGACGTGTGAGAGTCGCTTGGTCCAGCCGAATACAACCGTGCTGTGAGATTGAGCGCGGGTAGACAACTCAAGCCCCCCCCACGAAGGAATACACACCTTGTCGTGCTGTGGGACAACATCCGTAAAAGCCCTACTACGGCCAAGGACATAGTAGGGACCAGGATGTCGTCGTACTTCTAAGATCATATGGCTCTAGACGGGAGGCTCAATAGATGTGATGAGCCACATCTATTGAGCCTTCCTTCTAGAGCCAAATTGGCGCCTTTGAACAAACGACCTATCTTGATCAACACATCAGTCACTGGGCTCTTTCCGCCCTCTGTACTATTAGTTATCAACGGCTAGGGGTCCCACCACTTATCTGCTTGTATCAACAATAACAAACCCTTTATTTCTACACGAGTCATCGGCAATCCCTTTAACGCCGCTCTTTATGAATAAGTTGTAACAAAAATAATTGGTCAGTACCTAAAGGTGTATAAAAATAACATATGTTTATATTATTTTCACTGACATATCGTCGCCTCAAGCAGCAGCACTACATATCTAAAATTTTCTTTGATATTAACAGGAGAGAGAAACTGAATATTAAATGCTTATTGGAGTTGTTTTATTCTGATAACAAGTTATCAATTATTTATTTTATAACTTATTTATTTGATTATTTGAACCAGAAAAAAAAATTACTCTAAAACATTTTATCATCTTTCTCTCCTGACAACCTCAAATACAACTTTAAATGTGTAATGACGCTGCTTAGGTGACGATATAATACAGACACATAATTATAATACTAATAAACTTTTTATAAGCCGAGACCTTCAGCTATACATTTGTAAGTATTGAAGGAAATTTTTCTACTAGGTACACTAGGATCATTCGCCATGCATTTAGTTGTGACTTTCGTAGCATCATCCTCGGATGCTATTTGCTTCACCATGTTCAAGACTTCAGCTTCATTCAGGAAACCATCTCCACGCTGTATATTGAGTTCAGTGGCCATGCAATCCATGTAATCTATTACCTTGTCGTCTACAGCTTTGAAGTCATGTTTTAAAGTCTTTTCAACTGCTGCTGCATCAGCGCCCGTCTGTGCCATACAAGTAGCGCTACTTATAGTGACTTTTATGTCCCTATGTCCCACGTGTATCGCCTATAAATATAGTACCATAGATTGTTTATTTGCATCTATAAACTAATATTAAACTTACCTCTGCAGTTACCACGAAAACAGAGATAATAAAGAAAGTAGCAAGTTGCATTTTGATGTAATAGCGAATGTACTGAATATGTCTGATTCGGTGCAATTTATACTACGAAATTTAATTGTTATGACATAATAACCATTATTTTATTTCGTTAGCTATTATGATTCTATTTATTTAATGAGCCGTGCGAATACATTTATAAGTAGTCAAAATAACGTCGTTATGTGGAAATTAAATATTTTTTTAAATATAGCTGTTAACTGTAAATAAAATATAAGAAGGGATTTTTATATTCACTATTAAAAAGCACAATCTAACTATACAATGCACAATCATGTGGGTAGTATATATTTTGGAGATATCGAAAACTGAGACACAAAAAAAATGGACGAAGTTTTTGAAAATGCAAAGGTTATGGAAATGAAAGTGCTATTTTGTGAAAACGAAAAGATTTATCCATGAAATTCTTTTTGGGGGTGGCTGAGGAGGCCAAATTATACGTGGAAAACTAAACAAATTGAAAATGAATTTTTTTATAAAAAATAGGGTCTTAGGCCAAATTATATGTGGAAAACTAAAAAAATTAAATTAAATTTTTTTGAAAAAAAATTAGGGTCTTAGCATAGACGAAAATTGTACATTTCGTGCCGTCACAACAAATCCAGACTCCTAGGTAAACAGTAATTATTTATTAAAAAATATCTAATGTGTTTGAGGATATTTTCTTAATTTTTTTTTCTCTTAAATCATAATATTAATAATAATAAGCTTTATTTATCCAACAGAGTAACACTCGAATTACAGGGCAATAATACTCAAGGGTATAGTATAGTATCCATAAACCGTTTTACCACCGCTACGTCTATGATATCAACTCAGGTCTGGATATACCTTACGAGTGGACAATTCAAGATCGAATTATTCTTGTTCCCAAACTTCTGGCATGCATAATGAATGAGTTTGCAAGCCTAGCTGTTATCAACCAACAGATCTACACGAATATGTTTGTGGAAACCAAATATGGGCGTTTGATAATATTGAAAACCTTGCATATTTCTTTGAAATGGGTAGCAGATTTGAGGAGAGTAGGAAGATGTTACTCGAACTGTTATTGGGATGGACATACAAATATTATTATTACTATTATTATTATTATTAATAATGAATAAAACAAATTAACATAATCAATTGAATCATAGAAAATTATGAATAATTGTGTAGTGCAAAGTTTATACTCACTATTTCAAATGATTTGAACTCTACATTACATTGTTCCCTATATATTTTTTAAATTAAATCTAAATTATAAATGAAATTAATTCAATCATAAAAAGTTATGGATAATTGTGTAGTGCAAGCCATTTGAAGTAGTCGATGGGCATAATTTGGTTGGTATCTATATTAGCTGTAGAATTTTTTTAAGGGCAGGTTCGACAGTTGACATTAAACCTGAGAATAGGGATATTCGTGGAATAAGTTTTAGATATTAACGCTAATATATCAAACTATTCCACGAATAACCTTATTCTCCAGTTAAATGTAAACTGTAGAACCGGCTCACATTATCCGCATGGCTTGCCCACCTAGATCTTTCACCATTCTCCTACTAAAATTGTTTGGGAAATGATAGGGAGAAAGCTAAACAACGGAGAATCCTCCACAGATATCAAGGGCCATCATCCAGTACTTGCAAGTTGCTTGGGACACAATACCTCAAATCAACCACATGTTGGAATTAACACCACGTAGGGCGAGGGAGTCCTTAAATCATATGGGTGGACCAATGCATCATAATAATAAACTAAAATAAACGCTTTCGTTAGTTTTGTTAAGGTGAATCTCAGAAGACGAAATACGGTTCAATGTTGACCTAATCGCGCGGTCTTTTCTAGTCAACATTTTGTAATTTTCTAAAAATATGTTTCGATATGTCACAAGTCTAAGGATGATTTGATCCTTTGTTAGGACGAAAAAGTTCATTTTTTGTCTCGAAATAGTTATGCAAATATGGAAAAGTAGTCAATATTTGCTTCAGAAAAGTATATATTTATTCCGTTTTGTAATCTAAATTCAAAAGAAATTCCTATAAGAGATTGTAGCTTCATATTTCGAGTTTTGATAAATGCGACGGCTTGTACAATCCGCAAAAGAAGTAGCAGCAGTTCCGTTAGTCTCACAATGCGTTTTTGAGATAGATTTTCAGCTCGAATCCACGAACGACATTCTCGAAGATTCGCATTAAGAATCATAATCAAATAATACTTTTCAATAATCAAAGGTCTCTTAACAAATTTGATTGGCAAATCTGACTTTTCTTGATGCTGCAATATTTCTGTCGGTGACTATATTACATTTTGTTGACAATTTATTCAATGAATTTACATAATACTGCTTTTCATTAAAAAAAATGTTACTATGTAATTGACTCGAATACAAATTATTTATTTAATACACTGTCAGCCACAGTGAAACGTCTCTACCAAAAAACAATATAAAATCGATATCTACTATAAATACAAAATGTCTAACATTTAATGGCCTATACCTACGGTGACCATACGCCCTTTTTTAAGAAGTCTTTTATTTAAAGCGTGAACCGGCGATGAAAAGTAATTTTACGTGTGTGTATGTTTAAAGAAAATATTTCTATCTTTATAGGGCTATCACCTGTGAGGCTTTTCCGCCGGTCAAGGGACAAGCTCTGATGAATTTAATCACTCGGTAAAACTTTAACTTCACAGAAAACCTCTGAAAAACGGTGAAAAACGATTCGTGAAAATTCGCCCCGATGGGGGCTCCCCAATGCTCAGTACGAGACAAACGACGTCTCTAACCACTGAGCTGGGTGTGTATGTTTAATAATTAAGATTGTTCAACATTTTATTGTATGCATTGTTGTATGCTATTATTTTCATAATAAATGTTATTAACTTATGAATTTTATAAGGCTTTTATATTTTTTTATTTTCTTCAATATGTCCTTTATTTAAAAAAAAAATATGGTCACCGTACCCATTCCGATAGCTAGTCAATTCTATTTTAATGTTATTATGAAACTGATAATGAAGTACTGTGCCCTTGCCACATCAGATGTGTAGTAGGCAGGTACTTTGGTCATTGGTTTATGGTCACAAAACCGTGATTAATAATCGACGAAGAATGACGAAACCAAATTACACATAAAACTCAACCACTGTATGAAAGTAATAAACTTATTTACAATAAAACATATTTTTTGTGTATATTAATTGATAATCGTATATGATGCTATAATGTAATATAACTTTTAAGTGTTGAAATAATGTTGTATAATAAGTGTGGCCATTAATTTAAGAGGCCATTTGATACGACTTTTGGGATCTAACAATGATTCATTAAATAATATATTTTGTTTTAGTAACACTTAAATACAAAACATAGATATAAATAGCAAGAGAAACATATTATTTATATATAGTACATCTACAAAGAAACAACAGTACAATGAAAACTTGGGTTAAGGTAAATATATCCACGTTTATATATAATAGCCATTTAATATATGTTTATGTTTTTATAATTACATTGAAGTATTCATACAAAGACTATCAATGTGTGTTTTCTGGGAGACACATTACTACATATACTATAAATCACACGTCAACACTTTGCTCGCACGCAAAATTGACTGGTGGGACGAGTGAGTAGCCTTAAAGGGGGGTTTCATAATGGGCCCATTTTGAGGCATAAGTGTCTGTAGCTATGCTACCTTCCAGCCAACTTTTCAGTTATATCACACCTTGAGACAACTGTGGTAACATCCAAAACAGTTTTTTGATAAATGCATTTTAAAGATTGTAATATAATGATATCTAAATAAACATTTTTTTAAAGGTAGTTTGTGCGTTGGTTTTGTTGGTGATGTGTCATGTGTCATATGATGCCGGTTTCCGGAAGATCTTGCAGCCCACCTAAGGAATTGAAAATGTAAAATATATTATTATATTTTAAACTCTATTAGTGATTATAATGAAACATATATTGCCCAATCACTATGCGACAAATAAACAACAAAAACATAACATATTTTTTCAAATATTATTTATTTTAAACCAGATGGTAAACACATTCAATAATCTTATTGATCACACCTCGAAGGCCTCTCAAGCGAAATCTGCAAACCAATGGACTTGGGTTATTACGAACGACTCGCGAGGTAATATCTATATTCTATTTGGTGTAGTTGCTGCGCGATGGCCGCAAAATCCGGCAACGTGGACCATGTCTAAATTATGTTACCCACTTATACACATTCGTACATGATGGAGCAGAGTCTCCTAACGTAAGCTGTATAGTGAATTGTATTTCTTCAAAAATAACCAAATTACAAAATGCTCTAATCTAATCAAACCAAATCAAAAGGTTAGCTGAATTATTCTCCTTTTCCATTTAGAGATATCAAAGCCTCGCCCAGCCATCTCTCTACATTCTTTCTTATTCCTACAACTCTATCCCAAGGGCCTACCGCTGCCGCTGTACTCCTTTACGATCCCGGTAAAGGATAGACCTATTTCGAGGACTAGCTTTACCGCATACTCCATCACAAGGGAAACCATATACAAACGCTTAACCCCCATGCTAGATGCTAATAGAAGACTTTAATTTAAGACAGGTAAATAAAGAAATCTCCAAGGCAGTGCGGAGGGATACAAGAACTGTGTATCAACCCATACAACGCCACTTCAGGTATATTGGTCTCTTCTCTGCCTATAGTGCTAGCATCTAACACTAGAGGTGGACCTATAGTTTAATGTGGATCCGGAACCACGGGAGTATGTTTAGATGAGAATATCATCTACTCCGAACCAGAGAAGTGTGTTAGTCGTGAAACCCCATGCTGGCCATTGCGTGAGCGGGGAACAAGCTGAAAAGTTTTTCGCATTATGAGATTTAAACTCACGATCTTCAATCGCAGCAGTCCGATGCCTAATCACTGCGCTACGCTGCTCCTCCAATCATGACTTAGACGAAATAAGAGAGAAAAATGGGGAAGATCATCAAAGACATCTCTCTTAGGGACTGGGTCCCAAATAACATGACCCGTATAATCTTTAAAATGAACCCAGGTCCAGTTTCATTCTAAAGATTAGATATATATATATATATATATATATATATATATATATATATATATATATATATATATATATCATGTTGCACGACCATCGGACAATCGATGGACGTGTGAGAGTCGCTTGGTCAAGCCGAATACAATCGTGCTGTGAGATTGAGCGCGGGTAGACAACTCAAGCCCCCCCACGAAGGAATACACACCTTGTCGTGCTGTGGGACAACATCCGTAAAAGCCCTACAACGGCCAAGGACATAGTAGGGACCAGGATGTCGTCGTACTTCTAAGATCATATGGCTCTAGAAGGGAGGCTCAATAGATGTGATGAGCCACATCTATTAGCCTTCCTTCTAGAGCCAAATTGGCACCTTTGAACAAACGACCTATCTTGATCAACACATCAGTCACTGGGCTCTTTCCGCCCTCTGTACTATTAGTTATCAACGGCTAGGGGTCCCACCACTTATCTACTTGTATCAACAATAACAAACCCTTTATTTCTACATGAGTCATCGGCAATCCCTTTAACGCCGCTCTTTATGAATAAGTTGTAACAAAAATAATTGGTCAGTACCTAAAGGTGTATAAAAATAACATATGTTTATATTATTTTCACTGACATATCGTCGCCTCAAGCAGCAGCACTACACATCTAAAATTTTCTTTGATATTAACAGGAGAGAGAAACTGAATATTAAATGCTTATTGGAGTTGTTTTATTCTGATAACAAGTTATCAATTATTTCTTTTATAACTTATTTATTTGATTATTTAAACCAGAAAAAAAAATTACTCCAATAAAAATTTTATCATCTTTCTCTCCTGACAACCTCAAATACAATTTTAAATGTGTAATGACGCTGCTTAGGTGACGATATAATACAGACACATGATTATAATACTAATAAACTTTTTATAAGCCGAGACCTTCAGCTATACATTTGTAAGTATTGAAGGAAATTTTTCTACTAGGTACACTAGGATCATTCGTCATGCATTTAGTTGTGACTTTCGTAGCATCATCCTCGGATGCTATTTGCTTCACCATGTTCAAGACTTCAGCTTCATTCAGGAAACCATCTCCACGCTGTATATTGAGTTCAGTGGCCATGCAATCCATGTAATCTATTACCTTGTCGTCTACAGCTTTGAAGTCATGTTTTAAAGTCTTTTCAACTGCTGCTGCATCAGCGCCCGTCTGTGCCATACAAGTAGCGCTACTTATAGTGACTTTTATGTCCCTATGTCCCACGTGTATCGCCTATAAATATAGTACCATAGATTGTTTATTTGCATATATAAACTAATATTAAACTTACCTCTGCAGTTACCACGAAAACAGCGATAATAAAGAAAGTAGCAAGTTGCATTTTGATGTAATAGCGAATGTACTGAATATGTGCAATTTATATTCGGTGCAATTTATACTACGAAATTTAATTGTTATGACATAATAACCATTATTTTATTTCGTTAGATATTATGATTCTATTTATTTAATGAGCCGTGCGAATACATTTATATGTAGTCAAAATCACGTCGTTATGTGGAAGTTAAATATTTTTTTAAATATAGCTGTTAACTGTAAATAAAATATAAGAATGGATTTTTATATTCACTATTAAAAAGCACAATCTAACTATACAATGCTATAAACACATGTATTTGTCTTTAAAAATATAATAAAATAAAAATAGTCATGTGGGTAGTATATATTTTGGAGATATCGAAAACTGAGACACAAAAAAAATGGACGAAATTTTTGAAAATGCGAAGGTTTATGGAAATGAAAGTGCTATTTTGTGAAAACGTAAAGGTTTATCCATGAAATTCTTTTTGGGGGTGGCTGAGGAGGCCAAATTATACGTGGAAAACTAAACAAATTGAAAATGAAAATCATAATATTAATAATAATAAGTTTTATTTATCCAACAGAGTAACACTCGAATTACAGGGCAATAATACTCAAGGGTATAGTAAGTATCCATAAACCGTTTTACCACCGCTACGTCTATGATATCAACTCAGGTCTGGATATACATTACGAGTGGACAATTCAAGATCGAATTATTCTTGTTCCCAAACTTCTGGCATGCATAATGAATGAGTTTGCAAGCCTAGCTGTTATCAACCAACAGATCTACACGAATATGTTTGTGGAAACCAAATATGGGCGTTTGATAATATTGAAAACCTTGCATATTTCTTTGAAATGGGTAGCAGATTTGAGGAGAGTAGGAAGATGTTACTCGAACTGTTATTGGGATGGACATACAAATATTATTATTACTATTATTATTATTATTAATAATGAATAAAACAAATTAACATAATCAATTGAATCATAGAAAATTATGAATAATTGTGTAGTGCAAAGTTTATACTCACTATTTCAAATGATTTGAACTCTACATTACATTGTTCCCTATATATTTTTTAAATTAAATCTAAATTATAAATGAAATTAATTCGATCATAAAAAGTTATAGATAATTGTGTAGTGCAGAGTTCAAGCCATTTGAAGTAGTCGATGGGCATAATTTGGTTGGTATCTATATTAGCTGTAGAATTTTTTTAAGGGCAGGTTCGACAGTTGACATTAAACCTGAGAATAGGGATATTCGTGGAATAAGTTTTAGATATTAACGCTAATATATCAAACTATTCCACGAATAACCTTATTCTCCAGTTAAATGTAAAGTGTAGAACCGGCTCACATTATCCGCATGGTTTGGCCACCTAGATCTTTCACCATTCACCTATTAAAATTGTTTGGGAAATGATAGGGAGAAAGCTAAACAACGGAGAATCCTCCACAGATATCAGGGGCCATCATCCAGTACTTGCAAGTGCTTGGGACACAATACCTCAAATCAACCACATGTTGGAATTAACACCACGTAGAGCGAGGGAGTCCTTAAATCATATGGGTGGACCAATGCATCATAATAATAAACTAAAATAAACGCGTTCGTTAGTTTTGTTAACACTGTTCCATCAACGCACCGTCTCTCAGAATTCTACGGTCGGGTGAAGAGGGGTACAGATTTCGAATCGGCGCTTTACAATAAAAATACATTCTGGTACAAAAATATTGTTCCATAAGAGTCCATGCACGCGTGTAATATAAAGCGTGAAAGTGATAAATGTATCATCGACACTTGAGAGGGTAGGGTCTGTGACGCTAAACGATTATTATTTTAAATGGGCACCCTTGTTTATTACTAGGACTGGTCGCAGGGTTGCGTTTAATGCACCATGATTTTTTGGACAAACGTCGATCGGAACACAAGTTATTGAAAATTATATCACTCGATATAGTATTTAATATTTTTTATATAATTTGCAATTCGAACACAAACAATAGATTGTATTTCCACACGATTACAATACTTCGTATGATATATTTTTATAATTTTCATGCGGTTGATATGCAAATATATTTGTAATATTTAATTCTGTATTATTTATTACTTTAACATACGAAGTATGTATAAAGTATTGTAATCATGCAGTAAACTAAATATTTCTCTGGAATATATCCGTCCATCGTCTCTAATAAATGTTTCCGTCAAGTTTTTGGAAAAAGAGGTGCATATTTTTAAACCAAATTTTGCATGTGGCTATTACATCAAATAACTGCGTCTTGATTAGTTTTTCGTAGAAATCGGCGGAGAGAAAGAACGTCCATGATTACTTACGATGATTTTCCGATTTAAAAAAAATAACACTACATTTACAAAATTGTGTACAGTCTTGTTTATTATTTCGAGTATTTTATTAGACGTGGAAACAATTGTATCTCTTAACACAAATGACACTTTTCCTGCGTCGATAAAAATTATTTTGTCGATAATATCGGGAATAGTTATAATAATAAATGGTTTAGAATTAAAAAATAGAAATGCATACAAATTAGCATAACAATCGCAGAAAAATATAGAAATTAAAAATATAAAAATATATTTTTTTAATTTTATTTAAAATAATATTTAAATCATTTCGATGCGTAAGATGTACGGGTCAGACGGTGAGATTTATATATATATATATATTCGATATGTTTAACAAAAGTACGATAGCTGAATCGACGTACGCAGTCAAAGATTTGAAATCAATTTATTCATAAATAAAAATGTGCCTACGTCGATTTACATAAATACAAAATCTTCTCATTTTCAAATTCTAATGTGACTTACGCCACTTTCATTCTCAAAGGCTCATATATTTTTGAAATATTGACACATTTCTGTCTGAGATTCAATTATTTTTTTACAAGAATTTTTGACCATAATTTCGGAAACCTAGTAGTATTTTTTTCTTCAAAATCAAACCCAACTAAATTTTGTTTTATAGGATTAAGTACTCCATCCGGAAATGGTGTATAAATGATCAGGGAAAATAATATCCGCCGAAATAAAATAATAATTCGCACGATTTCAATACTTTATGCATAGTTGTATTATAAGGTAATAATAAGTCGTACAGTATAGATTAAATAGTTGTACTGTACAGTTACTTACGACGCCCATCAGAATTACTTCTTTAATCTTAAATAAAACACAAAATTACAACACTTTCAGTTAGGCATAGTCTGATTTTTGGCGTCGCTGCTATTGTGGGATATCAAACAGGAAAAGTGATAGACATTAGAGTAAAGAATAAATACTCTAGTGTATGTAGCGTTCTAATGAATCAGGCGACGGAGACAAAGAACATACATGCTAAAAAACTATGAAGGAGGGTCTACAGACATGGAAGTTATAGGAATTCTAGAAGCATTTAAATCCAGCATATCAAGACGTGTAAAATATGCTAAGCTTATAGCAGATGGTGACAGCAGTACACATAATAAATTATCGAGGCCCGTCCGCTTAACAATCGAAAAGATTGAGTGTCGAAATCATCTTTTGAATTTTGTTGCAACAAATTGAACTCGCTTTCTTTGGATACTTGTTTATAAAAAATTTAAAATTCGCCGATTGACTCATATAAAAGCTTTGTCCCGTCACTCTGGAAGTTTATTATATGATGTTTATAGTAATGTAATTGAACAATACAATACTCTCTACGAATCATACCAACGGCGATGTTCAGCTGCTGTTGTGTAATTCAACACAAAAACTCCGCATTTTGTATTACATAGAATAATGGTTGGAAATACTCCTCTAGAATATGTTAGGAAAATTGAAAATTCAAGAAAATGCAAAAATGAACAGCGTAAATTATACTTCAAACCCAGGAAAATTTCTAGAGATTTTCATAAAAATGACCAGAAGAGTTATGGAGAAAGTTGTCAAAAACCAGATATGGACCATATTACATTTGAGCAAGAAAAACAATTGTTGTTGGCTTCTTTGCAGCGCACACTGGAAGATTGCCAGGAACTAGAACGAGCTACAGTTATTCAATCAGAAAGTGGTGCAATTTGATAATGCATAAGTACAGTAGTATAATTTATAGTCATCCGTGCAATTATCTCAAAATACTAAATTATTTTGAAATAAATTTATTATTGGTGCGCATCCCTCCAGTTTTTCCTGGGGCGACGGCTTGTACAATCCGCAAAAGAAGTAGCAGCAGTTCCGTTAGTCTCACAATGCGTTTTTGAGATAGATTTTCAGCTCGAATCCACGAACGACATTCTCGAAGATTCGCCTTAAGAATCATACTCAAATAATACTTTTCAATAATCAAAGGTCTCTAACAAATTTGATTGAAAAATCTGACTTTTCTTGATGCTGCAATATTTATGTCGGTGACTATATTACATTTTGTTGACAATTTATTCAATGAATTTACATAATACTGCTTTTCATTAAAGAAAATGTTAGTATGTAATTGACTCGAATACAAATTGTTTATTTAATACACTGTCAGCCACAGTGAAACGTCTCTACCAAATACAATATAAAATCGATATCTACTATAAATACAAAATGTCTAACATTTAATGGCCTATACCTACGGTGACCATACGCCCTTTTTTAAGAAGTCTTTTAATTAAAGCGTGAACCGGCGATGAAAAGTAATTTTACGTGTGTGTATGTTTAAAGAAAAAAATTCTATCTTTATAGGGCTATCACCTGTGAGGCTTTTCCGCCGGCCAAGGGACAAGCTCTGATGAATTTAATCACTCGGTATTAACTTTAACTTCAGAGAAAACCTCCGAAAAACGGTGAAAAACGATTCGCGAAAATTCGCCCCAATGGGGGCTCCCCAATGCTCAGTACGAGACAAACGACGTCTCTAACCACTGAGCTGGGTGTGTATGTTTAATAATTAAGATTGTTCAACATTTTATTGTATGCATTGTTGTATGCTATTATTTTCATAATAAATGTTATAAACTTATGAATTTTATAAGGTTTTTTTTATTTTCTCCAATATGTCGTTTATTTAAAAGAAAGAAATATGGTCACCGTACCCATTCCGCTAGCTAGTCAATTCTATTTTAATGTTATTATGAAACTGATAATGAAGTACTGTGCCCTTGCCACATCAGATTTGTAGTAGGCAGGTACTTTGGTCATTGGTTTATGGTCACAAAACCGTGATTAATAATCGACGAAGAATGACGAAACCAAATTACACATAAAACTCAACCACTGTATGAAAGTAATAAACTTATTTACAATAAAACATATTTTTTTGTGTATATTAATTGATAATCGTATATGATGCTACAATGTAATATAACTTTTAAGTGTTGAAATAATGTTGTATAATGAGTGTGGCCATTCAATTTAAGAGGCCATTTGATACGACTTTTGGGATCTAACAATGATTCATTAAATAATATATTTTGTTTTAGTAACACTTAAATACAAAACATAGATATAAATAGCAAGAGAAACACATTATTTATATATAGTACATCTGCAAAGAAACAAAAGTACAATGAAAACTTGGGTTAAGGTAAATATATCCACGTTTATATATAATAGCCATTTAATATATGTTTATGTTTTTATAATTACATTGAAGTATTCATACAAAGACTATCAATGTGTGTTTTCTGGGAGACACATTACTACATATACTATATATCACACGTCAACACTTTGCTCGCACGCAAAATTGACTGGTGGGACGAGTGAGTAGCCTTAAAGGGGGTTTCATAAAGGGCCCATTTTGAGGCATAAGTGTCTGTAGCTATGCTACCTTCCAGCCAACTTTTCAGTTATATCACACCTAGAGACAACTGTCATAACATCCAAAACAGTTTTTTGATAAATGCATTTTAAAGATTGTAATATAATGATATCTAAATAAACATTTTTTTAAAGGTAGTTTGTGCGTTGGTTTTGTTGGTGATGTGTCATGTGTCATATGATGCCGGTTTCCGGAAGATCTTGCAGCCCACCTAAGGAATTGAAAATGTAAAATATATTATTATATTTTAAACTCTATTAGTGATTATAATGAAACATATATTGCCCAATCACTATGCGACAAATAAACAACAAAAAAATAACATATTTTTTCAAATATTATTTATTTTAAACCAGATGGTAAACACATTCAATAATCTTATTGATTGACACCTCGAAGGCCTCTCAAGCGATATCTGCAAACCAATGTACTTGGGTTATTACGAACGACTCAAGAGGTAATATCTATATTCTATTTGGTGTAGTTGCTGCGCGATGGCCGCAAAATCCGGCAACGTGGACCATGTCTAAATTATGTTACCCACTTATACACATTCGTACATGATGGAGCAGAGTCTCCTAACGTAAGCTGTATAGTGAATTGTATTTCTTCAAAAATAACCAAATTACAAAATGCTCTAATCTAATCAAACCAAATCAAAAGATTAGCTGAATTATTCCCCTTTTCCATTTAGAGATATCAAAGCCTCGCCCAGCCATCTCTCTACATTCTTTCTTATTCCTACAACTCTATCCCAAGGGCCTACCGCTGCCCCTGTACTCCTTTACGATCCCGGTAAAGGATAGACCTATTTCGAGGACTAGCTTTACCGCATACTCCATCACAAGGGAAACCATATACAAACGCTTAACCCCCATGCTAGATGCTAATAGAATACTTTAATTTAAGACAGGTAAATAAAGCAATCTCCAAGGCAGTGCGGAGGGATACAAGAACTGTGTATCAACCCATACAACGCCACTTCAGGTATATTGGTCTCTTCTCTGCCTATAGTGCTAGCATCTAACACTAGAGGTGGACTTATAGTTTAATGTGGATCCGGAACCACGGGAGTATGTTTAGATGAGAATATCATCTACTCCGAACCAGAGAAGTGTGTTAGTCGTGAAACCCCATGCTGGCCATTGCGTGAGCGGGGAACATGTACAAGCTGAAAAGTTTTTCGCATTATGAGATTTAAACTCACGATCTTCAATCGCAGCAGTCCGATGCCTAATCACTGCGCTACGCTGCTCCTCCAATCATGACTTAGACGAAATAAGAGAGAAAAATGGGGAAGATCATCAAAGACATCTCTCTTAGGGACTGGGTCCCAAACAACATGACCCGTATAATCTAAGTTCTTGCAGCCCACCTAAGGAATTGAAAATGTAAAATCTATTATTATATTTTAAACTGTATTAGTGATTATAATGAAACATATATTGCCCAATCACTATGCGACAAATAAACAACAAAAAAATAACATATTTTTTCTAATATTATTTATTTTAAACCAGATGGTAAACACATTCAATAATCTTATTGATATTCTATTTGGTGTAGTTGCTGCGCGATGGCCGCAAAATCCGGCAACGTGGACCATGTCTAAATTATGTTAACCACTTATACACATTCGTACATGATGGAGCAGAGTCTCCTAATGTAACCTGTATATCTGTATGAATTTCTGTGGCCTTCTAATCTTGTTGCACAAAATATTTGATAACAGCGCGCGTCTCAGTTTCCAACAAATTTAGTAGAGAAATTCTTATTTTACTTGGTGTTGCAATTTCTATGTCGGTGTGTATACAGCTTGTAAGTATTTAGTCAACTCTTTTAGATAACACGGTTTCCATAAAAAAACATTTATTATCTAATTGACTCGAATACAAATTGTTTATTTACTACACTGTCAGCCACAGTGAAACGTCTCCACCAAAAAACAATATAAAATCGATATCTACTACATACAAATAAAATAAATACAAATGCAACTGAAACTCTCCGGATGACGCAGCGTTTTGTTGTAACCATGTGTGATTTACAAACGCGACGCTTTTCCACGTTCTGTGCACATGAGGCGTAACCGTAACCACTTCAAAATGAATCTACTCTACCTATGGTGACCATACGTGCTTGATTTAAGAGGACAGTTCTTTATTTAAAGCGTGAACCTGCGCTGAAAAGTAATTAATGTTATTTAAATTTAGTTTTATATAAGTGTAGTAATTAAAATCGTTTAAAATTTTAATGTATGCATTGTTGTTTGCTACGATTTTCGTAATAAATGTTATAAACTTATGAATTTTATAAGGATTTAAAAAAAAAAACTTCTATATGTCCTTTATTTTTCCAAAAAAAAAAATAGTTACCGTACCTATTCCGTAAAGTCCTGGTTTCCTAGCAAGCGGTGTCGATAAAAACGGCCGTTTTTGACATCATTTACACATTACAAGATACGTTTTAAGTACATGTAATTGAATAACTCACCAGTTTACACTGAAAACTGGTGAGTTATTCATGACATTTTCCCAATACTTTGAAGTATACCGCTCTATGGGTTACCAGATTTATTTAAATATACGTAAAAGAAATGTGTGACGTTAAATACGGCCGCTTTTGTCGACACCGCTTCCTAGGAAACCAAGGCTTTAGCTAGTCAATTCTATTTTAATATTGGTATGAAGCTTATAATAAAGTGCTGTGCCATTGCCACATCAAATTTGTTACAGAGGTAGTTTGGTTAATGGTCACAAAACAGTGGTTAATAATCCACAAATAATTACGCAACCAAATCCACATAAAACTCCACTGTATGAAACTAATAAACTTATTCACAATAGAAAATATTTTTTTGTGTATAATAAATTATAATCGTATGTAATGCTATAATACAATATAACGTTTAACAGTGTTGTAATAATGATGTGGCCATTCAATTTGAGAGGCCATTTGATACGGCTTTTGGATCCAACAATGATTTGTTAAAAAAATATAGTTTGTTTTAGTAACACTGAAATACGAAACAGATATAAATAGCAAGCCAAATACATTATTCTTATATAGTACATCTACCAAGAAAATAAGTAGAATGAAAACTTTGGTTAAGGTATATATCCACATTTATATACATACTTTTTTTATTTTATTTATTTATTTATTACCTCCAGTACATTCATACAATATATACAAAAGAGCAATAGAAATATACGCGTTGCCTTATAATTTTCACTTCCAAACCGTACACAAACAGCGCTCATCTACACAGCTCAGTTACTCTATAAATCATAACTAATTATCTATTACATTGTACTGCTAGCAGTAGATATTGAATATATCTCTTTAACGAATGCCGGTAATATATAACTTTATAAATGCGACATGGAATCCTGAATATGAATTGAAGACTATATAGTAAAACATATTACTACCTGTATATGTTTACTATAAATCACAATTGTATACTGTCTCCATTACATCCTTCATATGTAGCACCTGCATTCGCAACTATTGAATTCAGCCTTAATTTGTGTTTATATTTTAACTGGACATTAATTGCATGGCTAATGTATAGATGAATATAAAAAAGGTAATTATGGTTGTATTTGTATGTGACGTTTTATTACTTATATCCGTCATTATTTTTTATTTGGGATAATGTACGATTATAATTATGACTATATCCTCTTAAATTTAACCTAATTTAACCATAAAGCACTAAACCCCGTAGTCTCTCTAGTGCTGCATATGCGTCTACTTGATAGCAGAAATTTAAATATGCCTATATAAACATGAGAATATATGCATAAATAAAACGATTTTTTACTTTGTTTTTTATCACACTTCGGTTACACTTTGATATAATTTGGCTTGTTGTTCTGTACTAGCATCTTTCAAATATTGGATTGTTGAGGACCTCGAAAATGGCTAGAGCTTAGACGAAACTAGTTGCAAAGTGTAACTGAAGTGTGATAAAAAACAAAGTAAAAAATCGTTTTATTATCCTTTAAAATGAATTATCACAAAGTAGACAATTAATTCTGAATAATTATAGAAACATTACATAAAAAATATATTCTCATAATATTGGATTGTTAACCAATATTATGAGAATATATTTTTTGTGTAATGTTTCTGATAATTATTCAGAATTAATTGTTTAATTACGTAACTGTTTTATATATAGTTAGCGAATATTAAGACTGATTTTTAATATCACACTGAAAATCATCAAAATGAATTTTCAGGTTTTGATTTTTGTTTTGATGATTCTCATGTATATTTTAACACTCCTATAATCATTTTTTTGCGTTATAATAAACCAAATTATTATTTTAAAAAAATAGTTTATACTCAATGGTAAAACTACTCGAACTATTGCAATCTAGATACATTTTGATTTGGCATGTAAGTTTTAATAAAAATTACAATTAATTCCCCATATCGCACCTTCCAAAACAGTTTTCATGATAAATACATTTTAATTTATCATAAAAACTGTTTTGGAAGGTGCGATATGGGGAATTAATTGTAATTTTTATTAAAACTTACATGCCAAATCAAAATGTATGTTGTCGTATAGCGTTTTGTTTGCTAATATTTTGTGATGACCGAGTGCAGGGTAGGCGAACCTTTTTCCGTATGTGTGCCAAAAAAATACAATCCTTATTTATATAATTGCTAACATGCCAACCTATTGGTAATATTAAAAAAGCACAATTATACAAATAAGATAAGAACAAACTTTTGCAGAATTTTATTAAATTAAACGCTGTACCAGCAAATAATTTTCGCGTGCCAGCAAATTATTCATTCGAGCCACCTCTGACACGCGTGCCATAGGTTGACCTAGTGGCTTGGCGCTTCTAATCATCTCCGTCTCGTACGTAGTATTGGGGAGGATAAGTTCTAACCCCATCGAGGCGAATTTTTAGTTTTCTGTGATTTGTTGTTTCTCACTTAATAAATTATAGAAAGTACTAATTAATTATCTGCATGCGTTACGCATACGACTAGCTGTGTATAAATCAATAAATTTGCAAATATTGTTCGGCAGCTGGGAGAAAACCGCACAACATGCTTCCCGCTAATGCCAGCGACAATCGATATGATTAATTTCGTGCGGTTTGTCGGTGTTTCTGAAAATAACCTAGGTGTGTAATTAATCACGCACGGTGAATCCTGTCTTTTTTCCGCTGTAAACGGAGTCGCAAGAGTACAGTTGCTCGGTGGGAGAAAAATTAAACACATAATAGACGGCTTATTAAACTGAGGCAATCATTATTTATAATTATTGTGCGTTTTATTATTGTAGAGGGTTATGAATGTGGCTTGGACACGATAGGCTATTTTATTATTGCTGCGTCTATATCTTTATATAGCTATCAGCCGTGAGGCTTTTCTGCCGGTCAAGGGGTAAGTAAACTCAGAGGAGTTTAATCACCCGGTATTTACTGTAAAAAAAAACTGTAAAAAAACTCTGAAAGGTGATTCGCGAAAATTCGCCCCGCTGTAGATCGAACTCAGGCTTCCAATGCTCAGTACGAGACGAACAACGCCTCTAACCACTCGACCACTGATCTGGGTTGAGTAAAATAAAATGTTGGAATGATAGTAAACTGCGGACAAAATTGTCCGTATGTATTTGCAAAAGAACAACCTTATTTGACACAATCCTTACATACAAATTAACTCATTAATATCAACTATAGTCCTTATCTCCTGTAGTAATCACTCTCTTCTACCACCTATTTCGTCTCCCACGCCAGCGTTTGCAGACTTCCATGCCCTTTTCATGCTACCATGACCATTAACTCACCTTTCTGCAATCCCACGTCCACTTAGCTTTCTGCAATCCCACGCCCACTCTGCTTTCTACAATCCCACATCCACTCAGCTTTCATACCCTCACATGCATTTCTTAGATGCCATTCAACCACTTAACCGCTCTCGGCTCTATTCTTACATCCAAACCTGCCACACCAGTTGGGGAAAGAGAGCCCCAACTCCTGCAATCCTTCCTCGAACTTTACTATCCTTTTATACAAATCCCACCACATGCTCATCCGGTTAGTTTCCTGCAGGAGCACCGTCATAGGCGTCGATTTTTCGAGTCCTAGCATATTCTTCGGAAACCAGCCTTAAATACTTTAAGCAATTCACTCTCTCAAACACTTTTCCTTTCTATTTCAACTCATCCGCTCTATCCATCCTTCCCTAATTTCTAAACCTCATCTATTTGCGTTTTCCTACATTCACTACTAATTCCCTGTTATTAAAGCACCTACCCATTCTTTTCAACATATTTTGCATCTATTCCACTCTCACAAGCACTACGTTATCCGCATATGCTAACATCCATGTGTCGTTGTTCACAGAAGAGTCTGAACAACGACACTCTAAACACGTGCTTTTTAACTATTGACTTTATATACAAAACCTATTTCTAGTCAACACGTGGTTGTGAAATTTTAAGTTTTAAGACCTGAAGAAGAATCTATTGGCATACAGAATTAAAGTGGATTCACAACATTTGCGTTTTATTGCTGCAATACCCCAAAATATATGAAGCTGTTAGTCTCCTATTTATCCTTCATATATATATATATATATATATATATATATATATATATATATATATATAATTTGATGTGTCGGTTATTACCTATATGAGGCTCGTGTATGTGTGTGTGTGTACGGCAAGCGCGTCGTATTTTTCCGCGGCCTGCCTGTGGTTGTTGCCGCTGCTCCATTTAAACCTGCAACGGAGACCAAAGAGAAAGTGTTTTAAAATCTAGATGATATTTGCATTTTCTTTTGTTAGATGCTAATTAGCGCGCCCGGCCGTTTTTCCAGTTGAAAAGGAAACCGTCCAAGGAAACGATAAATCATAGCGGCCAACAGCCACATAAGCGACTCTACATATAATTATATAAGCATTAAACATATTAATTAATCATATCGATAAGCGATTGCAAAAATTGCAAATGCTCACATTATAGTAAGTTATAGGGCCGGAAAAGATATAATTATGGTTTTATATAAAGGGGCAATTTGCATAAGACGACAAATGTTGCGTTAATTTATTCATTATCGGATATTTCTATGAAATTTATGGTGAGAATAGAAATCATATTTTTTTTTACAATATATACAATACCAGTTTTCTATAATACATGTGTACTTTCTTTAGCTATTCGTGAAGTGAAGTAAAGATGAAGGGAAGATGTATGTAGATAAGTGATTGGATGGAGGGAAGAGCATTGTAAAGGGTATGCTTAATAAATATCAACAATAAGTAACATACATTGGTAGGTGGGATTCAGTTGAGTTTTCGCTTGAATAATATTCCAACAGTGTGCTATCTCAAGCACTCTGTTGGAACATTATTCCATAGAGGGCACTACCCGGTGATCCTGATGGCATGTTGCATGTTGACGGTTATTACCATATGGGTGTGCATTGCTAATTGATGTGGTGCCACCAGATGGCGATTAACTTTCCTCCTAGGGGGTTAGTTTTTCTATATATAATCACTCGAGATATTGTTTGAATTCATCCTCACTAGCTGAGCTACACTTACGAGATCTAATAAGATCGAAATCTAGATATGTAGATTGCTAAGAGGTGGATTCACACTTATATACGTTAAATATGAATTACTTATATTACTGTGGCATTAGAAATTTCTCACCGTAGCTTCATATAAATATTCCATAAGAAATAAAATAATGTAACATTTGTTATTTTATGCAAATAGCGCTTGTGATTGGAGCTTTAATAACACTTTTTGCTTAATTATTCAGTGTTTCCTATAAAGAGAATCTAAAATAATTACATTCTCTAGACAATGTGTTTATTGTTGGTATAACTACCAATACTTTTGGGTGCAATAGCTAATGATACAATTATGGAACGTTGGTGAATACGGGAATATAAAATATTGTCATATCAGCACAGATTAGGAGTACTACACTTAAGTGATCTGAAAGTGGGATGGTTACATAACTTATAATAATGTGAGCATTTGCCATTTTTGGAAACGCTTATCTTATTTTTACAGTACCATATGGTGCTGTAAACATTTGGTAATTATACAACGAACCCCCTAGGAGGAAAGTAAAACGCCATCTTGTGGAACCACATTAATTGGCTCTGCACACCCATATGGTAATAACCGTGAACATGCTCATGCCATCAGGATCACCGGGTGGTGTCCTCTGTGGAATAATATTCCAACAGAGTGCTTGAGATATCACCACAAAGCCAATTTTGTAAAACATATATAAGTGAATCCACCTCCTACCAATCTACATCATCATATGTAACACTTATATATGATTTATTAATTAATTCTTTTACTGTCTTACGTTATGTCGTAGGAGCATTTATTACAAATCACCCTGTATGTGCAGTTATATATGCATGGGAAAATAGTTAGTAAATAAACATATAACATTTAATCATGTAAATTTTAGCATCTTTCATTAAATCATCGTCTAATCCCCGATGTCAGTCACCTTTGAAACTGACCGAGTCCCATTTCGAGTACATCGTGTCTCTTGCATGCGATTACGACCGCAGCAGCGTATAGTTTTTGTCTCGAAAATTTGCATAAAAAGCAGCGCTAATACCGCAGCGTCGTAAATTACAGGTGAACTAATTAAGGTGTCCCGTAGGTGTGAAATGTCGTTAATAATAATAACGCGCGCGCTCGTAATCGAATGCGAATGAGAAACGCCCTCTCCAAAATTGTCGCCTTTTAATTAATAACATGCCAATCACACAGGACACTGTAACTAATTACAAATTTATAATATATTTGTATTACCTATAATGTTAGCTAATAATAATTATTATTAGTAAAAAAAAATTACATATTTATATTATTATAACATAAGATATTTATATCTATACAAAAAATAAAATCATGTGAAAACGTGAAAGTGCGAAAATATGAAAATGTGAATTGAACCGAGCCGAAACGATATATGTTGATGAATTTTGATTTAATATGAATTAACTTGTGTGGTGTCTTGGTGTCTTTCTTGATTTCATTATATCTTTCAAAAGTATCTTTACAATCTCTTTCTTTGTTTCAGGTAAGAAAAATTTACATCCATTCGGTCTACTACGCGTGTGCCTACAAAATACCAGTCACAAGGCAAGGAAATCAAATATAGTACGTACTACGCTTTAAGAAATCAAATATTTCAATAGGTTTGGAATAATGTAAGCAATGCATTCATAATATTTTCAGAGATGATATGGTGGCTTTTATAGTCGCCTCGCCATAAGAATATGTAGTTGAGTGTATAAGAAAATAAAATCATGTGAAAATGTGAAAGTGCGAAAATGTAAAATGTGAATCGAACCACCGAGTCGAACCGAAATATCTACAATTTTGATTTAATAATAATTCTGGCTCATACTGAGAATTGTGGAGCCTGAGTTCGAACCCCATCGGGGCAAATTTTCGCGAATCACCTTTAACAGTTTTTTAGGTATTCTGTTAAGGTAAATACCGAGTTATTAAACTTCTCTGAGCTTCTCCCTTGACCGGCGAATAGCCCTAATAGTAGGATGTTCTAACACTCACATACACATACAATAACACATGCCGAAGGACGCGAAAGTCGATAGCTAGTTACAGAATTTTGAGAAAATGTGAGGAAATGTGGGAAAATATGAGATAATTTGAGAAAATGTGCGAAAATGTGAAAAAAACGTAAAAACGTGAATTGAACCGAGCTGAAAGGAAATATCTTGATGAATTTTGATTTAATATTTTTTATTTTTTACTGAATTGTATTTATGTATTATATATATATATATATATATATATATATATATATATATATATTTCTTGATTTCATTATGTCTTTCAAATGTATCTTTACACACACTTTTATATATTTTTCTGTCAGTCATTTGAATTAGTCTGCCTGATGATATAGTAGTTTCCGTTACCTACTAGTAGAACGTAGGAGCGCTTAGAGCGATTGTTTTTTTTTTGTTGCTACGCAATATCACTTTTCCATAAAATATTTAAAAATCCTGAAAGAGAGAGATTATTCTTACTGTTATCTACAATACATTCGCAATTATTTTTACACCTGTCCAAATAATTATTTCAGTCGACAATTGAGTTATTTCGTCTATACAAACCGCATATTTTTCGTGGTGCTCCATACAAATTGCTTTAATAACCGAAAATTACAGTCTGCCGCACGCACAATTTCTCAATCAGTGCCAACCAACGGGCAAATAAATATCTGTCACCGCCAAGAAGTGGGCGCGGTCTCAATTAAATCGCATTATATCGTTTAACCGAAATACATTCCTCGAATATATCCATAAATTGTTCCGCTTGTCGAATCGAATCACCGGAACCCACCGCAATTTGAATATTTTTCGTATATAATCACTATCCGCAGGAAACACAAACCAATTACACGCGTAGTTTTCAAACTGTTACATCAGAAGATGCGATATGAAGAAAGATATTAATTAATACCCCAGACACACATACACACACACACACACACATAGCTATACAATGTTTTTGATTGTATAAATTCAATTATCGGCGGGATATAATTAGCAGGCCTAAAAATGGTAGCGCTGGTAATGGGTTGGTTGGATGATAAACGCGACGGATGTCGAATGTGAAATCTATTTTCGACATTATTAGCCATATTTGGGCGGCTTAATGATGTGCGTTATCCAGGCGAAGTGGGATGTAAAATTTGTCACGTGCAGACTACCTTACGATTTTCAGGATGTTAACTGTATTCAAGGATGTTAAACTTTCAGAAATGTCAAAAACCAAACTATACCCGTTCACTATTTCAAACGACTTAAACTATACCCTACATTATTTCATTTTTTTTACGAATAAGGTATACATTACTAAATGAAATTAATAAAATAATAATAAAATAAAATAATAAATAAATCATAGAACATTTATGATAGCAGTGTTGTGCAGTTCAAGTCATTTGAAATATTAAAGCGGTATAGTTTGATTGGTATTTGCCATCCATTTCAAGATTTCAAGCGATTTCAACTCTGCGCTACACTATTTTTCGCAATTGTTACTGTTTTCATCAATTTAATTGATTAATAAGGTTCGATTTATAGGAAATTACGAGCGAAAAACTGTATAGTGCAGAGTTCAAGCCGTTTGAAATATTGGGCGGGCATAGTTAGGTTGGTGAATTTGCATTTGCATTTGCATTTATATATATATATATATATATATATATATATATATATATATATATATATATATATATATATATAAAATATTATGTGTGCCCCTGCCTGCCCCTATGTGTTCAACATTTTAAAAGGTTCTGAATGCTAATATAAAGAAATAATAATACAAATTGTATAATGGTGCATATAGTTTTTCATTGAATATTTAACTTTTTTTAACTGTAATTACTAATTAAAGAAAAGCACAAGCGTATTTGGGTGGTCCAGTTAATCGCAGTTTGGCCGTGGACTAGTTAACATAATGAATTTAAGTATATTTATATTTTGAACATTGTAATTTCTCTTCGGAAACAGAAATAAGTTTATGTGATAATCATTACTTATTCTATAATATTTAATTATCATTTCTTGACGAGCACATGGCAATTATTCCGTCGCTGATGGGATCCTATCGCCTGCAGTGGTGCACGGGGTAATATTACGGACACGTCAGGCTGTTACAGTGTGTATCTGTTACACATTGTGGAGAGGAATTGGAGCATGCCCATCTCAAGCGTGCTTTTTGCCCAAGAACCCTCCCAGCATATTTAATTTATCATTTACATGCATGGTCTCGGTTTTTATCTCAATACGACCGGCTGCTTGTTTCGTTTCGCACAGTGATATCGTACGCCCAATCGCACAGTTTATTGGAGTATGTAATATCGATTTACTGTTAAGATTGTATACGTAGCACATAGTTTTACATCATAATACGAGGGTTGCTATTATATTATATTAAGTTCTACACATGTCGTTCAGATCGAGAATCGTAAAGGAGTTGAAAATTGAAAAAGGACCTGAGCCGTTTACGTTTATCACTCTGGGTTGGTACGGGCTTATTGTCTCTTGTTCTATTTGCCGCGTCCGATGCGCACAATTCTACCTCGGCCCTTACAACCGGCGGCGCACGATCGCAAGACCTGAGCGATACTGCACGCCACCACGGGACGACTAGCAATGCTAAACCATGCTAAACGAAAGCGAATCTGGTTACAATTATACACCAAAACAATCCCTTTTTGCTCCAGCCTCAGGAGACTTAAATTTAAAAAAGGCAGCAAATTCATACATCCACACGACAAAACTAAATAGTTCCAAATACAGTTGGATTATATATATATATATATATATATATATATATATATATATATATATATATATATATATATATATATATATATTATATATTTAAGTTGAAAAATAGCACCCGGAATTATAAAGACAAGAACAATGTTTAATGAACCTGAATCATAGAGCAGCTGTATGGTTGTCAAGAAAGGGGTTACCACTAAAATGATCAAGGACTATCTTTTACCATCACAACCGTGTACAAACAACTTATCAGCTAAGAAGAAAAAGGATCTGCAACAGATGATACCGTATTTGAAGGAAGATAATAGAAGATAATTCTTCGAATTAAGCAATAATTAAAATGGCTTTGTATTTTTTAAAAGTATAACGAAGGTTTTTTTTAAAGTAAACATTTTAATAAAGAAAAACAATGTTTATTATTAAAAGAGTTGTCAAATAATCTAGATTTTTTTATTGGCACTTACGTTCTGTTTCCCTATAAATAAATGGAACTTAGCTAAGGCCGAACAGGTGAAGAAAATAAAAATAAAATTTTTCCAATCAAGATGAACTTTTGGCTGTTGGATAGGCAATTTTAGATCAAATGAAAAATCTTAATACAGTTTTTCCTTAAAACAAAAAACAAACCCGTCACATGATAAACTATAAAAGTGATAAAAATCAGTAATAGTCCTTTCAAAATTGGGGCTGTCCCAGAAGTGGCATAGTCCTGAAACTTATGTCGTTTGAATGGAGTTCTTCGAATTAAACAATAATTAAAATGACTTTGTGTTTTTTTAAAATATAAGGAAGTTTTTTTTAAAGTAAACGTTTTAATAAAGAAACAATGTTTATTATTAAAAAAGTTGTCAAAAAATCTAGATTTTTTTCATTCGTTGTGTTTCCCTATAAATAAATTACACGTAGCACGTTTTTTTAGCAATGTTTCTGATTAATTGTGTTACTTTTCATTTAAAAGAAGAGAATAAAAAAATGCAATGAGTAGTATTAAACCCACTCTAGACAATAAATAAAAAAAAAATTCTGCTGTTTTAATCAACAATTGTCTTGACAAAAGTGGAAGTAAACCACTTGTAGCATTTTCAGAATATTACATGTATCCACCAACGTTTCGGAAATCTAGGTATAATTTAATATATTAAAATGGTTGCGAGTGGATATCGATTTTACAGTCGAAAACATATATGGGTAACCATACTAATAAGTAACACCTGAATTTAAGAAACGTTAGTAGAAATGGGCATAATACTACTATGTAAAAAATGTAATGTTGTTGTAAGTAGCTGGAAACACTAAATACAGTACTTGTCGTGATAAAGATGCCTGGTTAGTGCAGCGCTTTTCCCGGTCGTAGATGACACCCGTCAGTCATCTCCGACACTGAATGAAATACGAAAGCAAGTTTGTTTTCATGTCACTTTCATTATGCCATGTCGGGAGCGACCTGTGCGCCGCCGACTGTCAATGCTAATGGTAAACAATATGCGGTTCTTGTTCTCGTTGCTCGTTACGTGTGCCGCATTTGCTTATTTTTCGATCGGAATATAAGACACGCCGCTGCCGACCATTGTTAATGCTGCTCGCATCTCAAGTGCACTCGCAATAAAATTTATTGTCCCGCTAATTTTATTTAATAAGACAGTAAAGAGAAATTTTTACGATTTCAGGAAGAAGATGTAACTAATACAGTTTCATATAACAAAATTAAGGTTTTAAAAATTATATTGTTTTATTAACTATTATTTACAATATAACGATATCGAAGATACTTAAACCACTAAATAATTTAGATTTTTTTTTGATATTGGGACTATAGATTTCATACTACTTAGTTATGAAGCTTCTATAACGTAACATTTTCTATTTATAAACAGAACAAGAAAACAATATTTATTAGATTATGCGCCCTTGGTTCTGTCTATTTATAAATATTTATCCATAATAAGGATTAATATAATTTTAGATATTAGTAAATTTTCGGTTGAATCATTTAATAAATTTCCCACAAGTTTGTACTGAATTTTATTAACTCTTCTGATTAGTTTCACATTATATAAGCTTTATAGCGCATCCTGAATCTCTTTCACACTACTGAAGGTTCTTTTGATCTCCTTCTTTCCCTATAATGATAGCAACTGACACTACAGGTGTTGGAATCGGACTGCTGATCGTAATCGTGATCGTGAGTTCCAACATCACACAAAGCAAAATTAAATAAATAAAATATTACAGCTTGTACGCACCACACATTGCCCAACCCGCCTTGCTAGCATAGAGTGTCACGGTTATCACCCTTCTCTAGTATGAAGTTGATGAAATTCTCATCTAAACTGACACCAGTGGTTCGAAATCCATTTTAAACGGACCGATAGTTTAACGTGAACTCACGATCACGAGCAGTAGTCTGATGCCAGCTTTGGTATTGAGGTATTATAAATACTTCAATCAACAATAGTATGAAACAATCCCACTATCAAAAACAAAAGTATTAAATTTTCGGCAGAATCCTTATAATTATAAATTTCCTAACATGATACAACTAACCCCCTAGGAGGAAAGCACCACATCAATTAGCAATGCACACCCATATGGTAATAACCATTAACATGCTCATGCCATCATGATCACCGGGTAGTGCCCTTTATGGAATAATATTCCAACAGAGTGCTTGAGATATCAGCACAAAGCCAATCTTATAAAACATATATAAGTGTGAATTCACCTTTTAGCAATCTACATATCTATGTTAGTATATAACCACTCTAGATATTGTGTAAATTCATCCTCACTAGCTGAGCTACACTGATGAGATCTAATAAGATCGAAATCTAGATATGTAGATTGCTAAGAGGTGGATTCACACTTATATATGTTTTATAAATTTCCTATAAATTATACTATTGTGATTAGTTTCACGTTGCATAAGCTTAATAACAAACAATCACATCGTACAAAACAAAATTTTATATGTTTCTGTTGTATCGTATAATAAAATTTTCAAAGTTTGTACTGTATTTGTTTTAACTATTCTGATTTATAGCCTGCAATCAGATGATTAAAGCTCTTACCAAGGTAATCACATTTCCGCGCCTGTAATCGCCCGGCCCGCAATTTGTAATATCCTTCGCCGTTTATAAATGTGTTACAATAATCATTCATCGGGTAATAATTAATCCTTATAAATTATTGCCGCGAGATGCGCATCGCGGCCATTACGCTTTATAAGCCGTGTGGCGCGTCCATATTTTTGCCATAAATCTGCGGCTTTGCGTCCCGCGAGTATTGAGATATTTATCAATATTGAGAGAGTCTCCTGAGTGGAATAATTAAATCCACACTTAAGAAGGACATGGACACAGCGGATTTTCTACTTGCACATACATTTATTTATGAGCACGACTATTAGCTTGCAATATATCAGTTAATTTTGGTTTGCATATCTTTATAATGTCGTCCATAAAAACAATGTTTATGTAAGTTGTGATGTTCTGTAACTCACTTTTGATCCCTGCATTTTTTTAATATTATATAACGTTTTAGATGCCAACATTCTCTATTGGAAATATATACGAATAGTGAGTAATTTTTTTTTATAAAAACAAAGTTCTATCTATATATAGCTATCAGAATGGCTATGCACAAAGGCCCGTCGCAAGTGGACTAAGTACAGTCTGCAGATGAGCCCCCAGCAACCTTGTGTTATTTCAAATAAAATCAATTGCTATCCGCCTTACATTTATCTTGTTTTTGTGTTAGTTTTTTAGGATGATTGATTGCACTGCCCAACAAATTATATAATTTTTTTGGTTTCATGATGGAAAAGTAAGAACTGGTGTGTTGAACCCAAAAAAAACACGCTTTTTTTCGTAGCAGCTCTAGTTTTTGAAATACATGCTAATTCATTTATTTAAATTGTGTACCTAAAATAAGAATCGTATTAGCCAGTTTTAATAATCATTTCAGTGGCTGAGTCAAACATATTTCATTATTATTATTATTTTTGACCATGCATACGTTATACAATTGATTTGAAAAAATTGCACAATGTTCACAAGAAACTGACAATGGAAAATGGAAAGTCTCTATCTCTACGTATTTTTCTTTCTATTTCTTTTTAAAATTTTAACTTTTACGCTTATATCTCGATATGCCGATTTTATCTGCACACTTGCAAGTATATATGATAGACAAAATCTGACTGAATCTGACTGACTGAATAAATTTTGGATTCTTTACTCTAAAATTACCTAGAAACAGTTAAAAACCGAAGGCACCAAACCTCTCTTGGTCAGTATTATATTGCATAACGTCTTATAAATGCTTCAGTGTAGCATGTTTGTTTCTTTTAAGATGCACTTTTACTTTTCGAATACAGCGCTTCTGTATAAGAAAGGTATTGTTATTGCGAACAATTGCTAATTTTGAATTTTCTTTACCGTTCATGACCAATTTACTGGAAATAAACAATTTTTTTGTGTGTCATAGTTTTGTAATTGCTCAAATAGATCTTGTTCAAAACAGTTTTTCTCCCCGCGTCGTGCAAATATGCACCTGCACCGAGCGCCATTCACACCGTTACTATTTAGGCTAAAATGAGTTACGGCCGATTCAGGCTGACGCTAATGCTTAAGTGGGTATAATTGAAAATTATTGCAACCATTCATACGGCTCGCTATTATTTATTGAATCCCCGACTACAATATATCACTTCTTTCACCGCGCTTCATTGTGCTCGCCCGAATTCCTTCCTGCCTTTTAAGCGCGCGCTCGCGCATCTTCAGCCACTTCAGCCAGCCGCTCGTGATGGAAAACCTCACGGGGAATTACCTAATTGACAGCCGCGGAGATATCATTTGGCGCTAAGTGCGGCGATTTGAGTTGTGCTGTTGTGTGCGGGCCTTCAAACGCTGTGATTACGCGTTTGTGGTAATTACAGATTCGTGTACCTCATCAGGTTTCTCTTTAAGAAGTCTTTATTGGTTTCATTAAAGACGCAGCGCACTTTCCGGACTTTGAGGCGATTTTTTGCCGTGCACTGTCTCCCCCCTGCGAAGTTTACAGGGAACCAGTTCTTTATTGCCTTAAATTTCGACGACAGCGTTTGTTGGCAGGAAAGCCGCGACCTTGGAAGCAAGACGGCTTTCCACTTGATTTACTGCCGCATTTCCGACATCCGCACCCATAAACCCGTGTAACCACTAATGGTGCACGACAGACTTGTGGTGGGTGGTTGGAAGATAATGACAGTTTTTGCGAGATAAATGATTTTTGCTTAATAACATTGTTGCAATAATTGAAACCCATTAAGGCACCTTACACGGTCAATAATATTGTCAGTCCTATGCTAATACTGTCAGTATTTGCTTTATTCCTCCTTTTATATTTGTCAAGTAATCAATTATCTGTGGAAACATCAGTATTCTCTTGATTCCATCATTACTATACCTTACACGATCAGATATTTTAGAATAATGAATATTTTAAGCATTTTATCATACAGTAATACTGTTATTATTCTAAAATATTGACAGTAATATTGATCGTGTAAGGTGCGTTATTAATGCAATTTAAAAACTATGGATAAATATATTTATTGATGCTATATATAAATCATATATACAAATTTAGTATAAATATTAAATTATGAGCATGCTGCGGCATTTTTTTATATCGACAAAAGAAATGTGAGAGCTGAGGAGGTTTAGTGTGAAGGAGGAGGATGTGACAGCTTGAATCAGCTTGAGAACGATCCGGTTCAAAGGACCAAAAAATGTAATAGCTTGAAACAGCTTGAAAACGATCCGGTTCGAAGGACCAAACAATGTGACGGAAAGTACATTGATATCACATTAAATTTTGCAATATGTAAATTTACTAGTGTTCACTTCTACAATAATCCCAGAACCTGAGGAAGGCGATCTTCGCCACGCAATGGCTTGATACTTCGTCGAGCGCCTTTGCGATCTACGGTTGTTAGTAGATCGCAAAGGCGCTCGACGAAGTATGTAACACTCGCAGAGCGCAAAGGCGCTGGACGAACTATCTTCACACTTGCTATTTGCAATTTTCCTCGAAGGTATCGAGGGGGTGGACTTAGCTCAAAGGGAAACCCCGTTGTGCTAAGTGCCGGTCTAATCTTGACCTTGATTGGTGCATCCAAATGAAGAGTGGCCACCACGTTTGCCATGCTTCCAACAAATATCTTTGGCAGCCGACTGGTGCCCATATATATATATATATATATATATATATATATATATATATATATATATATGTATAAAGAGTAATAAAGATTTTTGAATAATTAATTAGGGGACGATTTGGGTTACGGTCCCTACACGCATTGTGGGGTCGCAACAGATGTAAACCAAGGGAATATGCATCTTCTTGTATATTTTGTAAACTTCTATCTTTATAGCACTAGATATATAGGAGCCCAGAGGAGTTTAATCACTCGGTATTTACGTTAAATTCACAGAAAACCTCTGAAAAATTGTGAAAGGTGATTCGCGAAAATTCATTCTCCATTGGGGATTGAACCAGGCTTCCCAATGCTCAGTACGAACAACAACAACAACAATGTTCAGGTAGGAACTCGCCCCCACGCCTTTCGGAGCTACTCGGAGCAGTGGGGGTCAGAGTACTGGGGTCATCTGGGCCCGAGTATCATCATTTTACCCAAGTCTGACTGGCCCCTGGCTCAAAGACCTGAATCCAGTCAGAAATTCAATATGCGTCGGGTTAACAGTATTCAGTACCTGTATGGGGTGATTTCCTCCAACGAGAACGCCGAGTGCCATCACTAACCTTACAATAGCGGATTTTTAAAATTTGGAATATACCTTAGGCGATGTGTATTGATGCACACCCCCGACAGCAACATGTAAATTTGTTGCAGTTAAACGGAGATTGTTGTACCGCTGTAATTCAAGTTTTGATTTTTGCCAAGATGCTCGTACGAGACGGACGACGCCTCTAACCACTCGACCACTAAGCTGGGCTATATTTTATATTTCAATAGTTTATTTTATTTATTTTATTGTATTTGGCAGGGTATTGTAGTAAGCAATTATTAGAATTTTTGAGACTGCTATGCCTAATAAAGATTCTGTTTTTTAATTATCCATGTGCCCATAAAAGGTATGAAACTAGATTAAAAGTTAAACATTCACGCACGGTAAAACTGTGATAGAACACTATAACACTTTTACCGTGCATGAATGTTTCATATTTTTAAATTTCAATGAGTCTAGATTTGAATCGATTTTTATAAGTAGCAAAACTTTTTATATAGAATGTTTTTTCAACTCCCTGGTCATTTTATTGAACATACTTTATATCGGTAATTTAAACTATAATCGTTTTTCTAGCTGATACTTTTTATAATCGGTTTCTATATTTCTTGGAGCCGCGTATATTTTATTAACAAAATCCATCCATTCACAACACTGGAGACCTTATAAATCCAACATTGCGGCGCATTTTTTTGTATTGTTCGGCGTGACAAATTTATCGCCTGCATGCGTGTAATGTCCATTTAGTCTAACTGTAATGCGGCGATTTTTTGCCGTGCAGTGTCTCCCCCCTGCGAAGTTTACACGAAACCAGTTCTTTTATTGCGGCCTTTAACATAATTTAATAATCAATTTGAGACGACGCGAGTTTGTAAATTCGTTTAAGCTAACTAGGAGATTATGCTGGAATGTGGTCAACTTTAAAACGCATATATGCACAAATGGTTAACCTCGGCGTGCAGTCAAGACGGATTCTGGAGATAGACAGAGTAAATAGATTTAACTACTCCATCAAATAGAAGAGTAATTTTTTTTAAATTAACTTGTTGATGTTGAGCAATATTTTCACCTGTATTATTAAAGTGTTGGGGGTGAAATGCAAAATCAGTCTTCTTGTAATGCTTTCATTTAGAAAATGCCTGGCAAATTGTATAAAGTATAAATAATATTTACGATTATTTTATGAACTAGCATATTGTTATAAACAATTAAAATATGGAGAACATTCTATCTCGGACTCGAAGAAGGTTTCTATAAAGGCACCTTACACGATCAATATTACTGTCAATATTTTAGAATAATGACAGTATTACTGAACGATAAAATATTTAATATGTTAATCATTCTAAAATATTGGAACATTTTAACAATATTATCGTACAGCAATACTGTCATTATTCTAAAATATTTACAGTGTTATTGATCGTGTAAGATGCCTTATACAGAAACGAAAGCTCCAATACCTAGACCGCATCTCCAGTAATCAGAAATACGAGCTACTACAGCTAAGTGCCTTTCGTTAATCACTCTGGGCTGGTACGGGCTTATTGTTTCTTATTCTATTTGCCGCTTCCGATGCGCATAATTCTACCTCGGCTCTTACAACCGGCGACGCACGACAGTAAGACCTGAGCGATATTGCACGCCACGGGGGCGACTAGCAATGATAAACCATGTTAAACGAAAGCACCTCTAATGCAAGGCAAAATCCAAGGGAAAAGAAGTTAAGAAGTTAATTAGGGTTAAAATTGCCACAATGATCAGCAATATCGGCGGAGATGCTGAACCAAGAAGAAGAAAAATACTCAATGTTTTACACTTCCTATGTGTAGTCGATACGTAACTGCAAATAATTAGCTATGGCGGCAGAAATTTAGGAATAGTCATGAGAGCGGTAGTTTATTCTATTCCTGGTCCGGCCAGTCCGGCTAGGCATTAAATTTCAGATTGCCTCAAAATTCGCGATATAACATTTATGTATATTGCAATATGTGAATATTCGACGCTTGTAAAGAATTTTCGATACAAATAAGAACGAAATATCTATGTATCAAGAACTGTTTCAGTTTATCACTATGTCCTGCTCCGGGCTTATTGTCTGTTGTTCTATTTGCCGTCTAGCCGCTCCCGATGCGCACAATTCAGCCTGCCGCACGACCAGAAAACGAGCGATACACACCACGGGGTGACTAGTAATTTTAAACGAAAGCACACAAAAAAATAAAAAACTATTATAAATAAGATACAAATGATATTATTTTCTATACATCTTTAGTTGTGGCAATTTACTTCCGGAATGTGTTTCTGAAACAGCGCACCGGTCCGTGGCCATGCTGCATACATACATCGCAACACGTCTTCACACATGATAGACAATGCCATTATCTAAGAAAACAATAAAATGAGTTTCTGGCGCTGTTGTTGAGATCCGCGCGCCGGCTTTCTTCGGCGCATCAGTCCCGGTTAACATGACATTGTCTTCCTCGACCAGCCAGCGCCAATTAGTTACTGTTTTATTTTACTCAGCTGTAAAATCGTTATGATGTGGGAGGCGATTGTTATTAATTTAACGTGCGCCAAATGGAAACTGTTGTGCAAATAATTTCAATTCAATTGTGCAAGCCGCAAATCATCCTGCCGGAAACGACAAACCAGACCAGAAATGGGAACTTAAATACGAATTATCCAATTTTCTATACTCCCGCGAATTATTTGATAATTACTTACGAGTTGAGGTTGTGAAAAACACATAGTAATTGAAATATTATGTTTAATCAAATCTGAAAAACGTATACTGTCGTGAAACTAAAATCTAAGTCTCTGAATTATATCTTGAAAGCTGGCCATTCACAATAAGCGTAGTGCGGTAATGTATGCACCTTAAGACCAAGGTTTCAATATACACATTTTTTAATGATGTTTGTTCATAGTAAGATAATAAGGATTTTTTATTGAAATTTAAAGAAAACTCTTAACTTTATAGCTATCAGACCAAGGGATTTGGGGGTAAAGGAAAAAGCTAAGAGGAGTATAATCACTGCTACCAACTACACCACGGAGGGTTAAGGGTCATTTACAATAAGCGTAGTAGTCACTTCTTATCACAACGATAACGAAAATGAAGATCATTTTTATGATCTCATATAAAATGTATCCTTTCGATTTTCGAAATAAACTCTATTTCTAATCTGTTGTCTTGCTCAACACAAATCGTTATTCTCCTCTACTATAGAGCCTTCATAGATTCCCTAAGAGCGAGTGTAAGGGGGATTTCCTTAAATTCGAGTAAATACTAGCAATAAGACTTTGTGTTTGAATTCAATTTCCGATATAACTAGTAAGTATTTGTGTTTGACGGAGACTCTTTAAAAAATAATAAGGAGTAGTACAAACCGATATTTAATTCGGTTTCTATCTTGAACGAAAAATTAAAAAATTCTATCTTTATAAAGCTATCAGCGGTGAGGCTTTTCCGCCGGTCAAGGGAGAAGCTCAAACGAGTTTAATTATCCGGTATTTACCTTCACTTGACAGAAAAACTGTGATTCGCCCCGATGGGGTTCGAACTCAGGCTCTCCTCCAATGCTCAATACGAGACGGACGACGCCTCTAACCAGGCCACTGAGCTCAGTAACCAAAAAATATAAATTCCGTTTTCGTTAAATATTTTTATTATTCTCGGTTTTGTTCCATTTTCAGTTCCTGGTTATGCCGGAGATATGAGTCCCAGTAGAGTTTTACAGTACAGGCTAATTCATACCTGGAGCAATTTCTAAACGGGAATGTCGCATTTTTCCCTAGCAACCCAACAGCTCCTCCCTCGAGTGATATTAACCTTTAATTTATGGTGGGCGAAGCTGTGCCGGCGTTATTACGCTACTTAACCTACTAATAAATTATCCGCTATACCAAGGCGCAACGTGTAATTATGTGAAAATCGCGCATTGTAAAATAAATCTCACCACTAGACAGACCAGATATTGCTGTTCCTTTTATTTTTCTGCGGTTTCCAATCGATCGCTGTATTTAATAAAATTTAATCCCGCCGGTGGTCGCTGTTTGCCGATTTTTTTCCCGGCCAGCCGATGTCACGGTCACGTACCGACGCGAAATTAGCGATTTCTCGCCTGGCAATTTTTTCGCGCGAATGTTTACATCGCACGAGAACAGCCAGGGAATGCGAAATTTATCGAGAGTCCATGGACATGACACAGAAAAAATATATATAATTAGAAAGAACGGTATGGTAAAAATTGCATCCACGACACAGTTATATGACACATGCAAAAAAATTTGTTTAAAAAAGATATATCACGTAATATTTCTCATACAGTTATATAGAAATATCTATACTGATAAATATATTACATAAAATTGTAATCTAGACTTTTTCCTCGCTTACAGAGAAACACCACGTATAAGAATTTTTCAGCGAACATTAGTTTTCCTGTTGGACGTGTAATCCCACGGTGGATCTAATTAACTTGTTTTGAATTGTGGACATAGTCTTCAGGACTAAACTAAATAAACGAATACGTTTCTATTCAAAGTAAAATAATTAATGAAAAGTGGTTTTCCAGCTCCCCAGAAAAGTTGAAACAAAAAATGAGATACGTGGTATTGCTCTGTAAGCGACGATTTGGGTTTGTTAGATGTTGTAATAGACCAACGTATCTTCCTAGCAATGAATAATTCTTTGTATATGTAGCAAAAACAGAATGTGAGGGGGTGAAAGCTACGCAACCACTCTGCTTTCACCCCCTCACATTCTTTTCTGAGGTATCACCACGTGTCGCAAAATAAAATTAAACAATACAATCACAATCACAATAAATCATATTTTTAAAATATAAAATTGCAGAATATTTTTAATTGATAACTTCTTGTGAATATAATTGATTGTGGGTGATTTTTAAAGGATAAGTCACATTTTTGATGACTTATCGTTTAAAAATCACCCAGAATCAATTGTATTCACAACAAGTTATCAATTAAAAATATTCTGCAATTTTACAATAATAAAAAAAAGAAAGGATGTGTTGTAATAGTTATTTATATATTTAAATTAATTCCTTGTCAAAATTACAACGCGGGCTATTTATTTGTACTCATTCATTATCTAAATCTCCTTGATTAATTATATATTCCAATAAAAACACTTGTTGCAAGCTTTTTATGAATCTAAAAATAGTTAAGTAGTTATATGCATATGACAAAAAAAAATGGCAGATAGTACAGATAGCGCGAAATAAATTTGTTTCCTGTCAGAATTACACGCCGATCCCCTATCTAAATCTTTCATCGGCCCACATTTTTTGACTGACAAACTAATTATTTCCATAATGATGAATGCGTTTAAATAATTTCACTAATAATATGCAACGGGGGCACATTACGAAAAAAAAAACGTGGCAGCGGGATATTTTATTCGAATTTAATTAATTGTAATGCATACGGATTAGCATATTATTTTTGGCGACTCCTAATTGAATCAATTAATTACTAGCAAACAAAACAAAAAAAATACTGTCAATCAGTATTAGAATATTTTGGTGTGTGTGTGTTTTAATTAATACAATTTGGAATCTGGAGTATTCATCTGTAGCCTGAAGGTGATAAAATAATTTTTTTTTTGATAATGTGTGTTAAGGTTGTTATATACTTATTTGCATGTTAGAAACACGTGGACAAAGTGATTTAGTTGTAGGCTTTTAGGGTGTGCTGTTCTTATGTTTTTTTTTAACGTTGGTCCCTTTTTCATTATGTGCTGTGTATTTCTCCTAACATTGTATTATTTATTATTTATTTTATTCTATTTTTACACATTGCTTATTACTCAGATATTATTATTATTATTATTATTATGTGTACTGTATTACCATGATATCACAAGAAATGGTACGTGGCCGCGCAGCTTTTCAGAATCTCGCTCTGTACTGTGGAAATATCTGGCGGGAAATGTAGGCGAAAATATAGTGTTTTTTTTGTCATAGGAAAATGTTCATAATACGTTTATAGGCATTGTTGCTGATGAATGATAATTAATACCAATATCCACACGGTATAGGACACAAGTGATTTTTTTCAAATTAATTTTAACTTTGTTATTATATGGCGAGGTAAAAAATCAATAAAATTAATTAGAAACAATGTATTATGTATATATTTTCTGTAATGAATAAAACTAACAAAATCAGCAAATATTAATTATTTAATTTTGCATCCAATTAATAAAAAATCGATATAACAAAAAAAGGGCCCTTGTTAATCTAGAAAAATACTTTTTGTAACCACTATTGTGTTAGTAACAAATGAAGAAAATTTCAAAAAAAATACTGGAAAATTAAATAATTTTGACTGCCGCCAAAAATAGTAAAGCGTAATTTTTTATTTCAACCTATGCTGATCATGTAAGTTTTAATCATTACAGAAAATATAAACATATTACATAGTTTCTAATCGATTTTATTGATTTTTTACCACGCCGTATACTAACAAGTTTAAGTTTAAAATTAATTTTAAAAAAAACTAAGGCCAGTTCCATTAAAAAAAAAATGTTTGATGATTACTATTAAATTCTAAACGAAACATGAAAATTTAGAAAAAAATCCGTGGGGAAAGTTGATAAAAATTGCAAAATGTTTTCTTGCAAACATTATTCAATAACAACTAACTAACTCAACTTAATTTTTGTATTATATTATGGTTGCCAAGACATGAGTAAACAATTGTACCAAAAATCAAATATTTTTATTGCTCCACTACTGGAGAATCAGAAACTGCGTGGCGACCCCACGCGGCCGCCGGTATTATCGGAAATTGATATCTTCACACCGGTGTCCTCCCATGCATAAGGGTGACACATAAATACAAAACAGGAAAAAATTCACCTCCAATTATATCTAATATTACAGATAAAATTAGGGGCGAATTTTTGCGATCACCGTTCACAGGTTTTCAGAAGTTTTCTGTGAAGTTTAGGTAAATACCGGGAGATGATACTTCTCCCTTTACCGTTTGCAGGTTTTCAGAGGTTTTCTGTGAAGTTTAGGTAAATACCGGGAGATGCAACTCCTCTAAACTTCTCCCTTTACCGGCGGAAAAGTTTGATATTACTATTAATCAAAACAGAAAAGTCAATAACCGACAACCAAATACAAATAAATTTCTCTGTGCTATTATCTGCACGATTAATCTATAAAAAGTGCATGCATGATTTGATTGGTAATTACATTGATTCTCTATGCACGTGTAACACTTATCGGAAGCACCAGGCACACATACTCGTCCTTATTACTATACAAAATTGTTACCGCGTCGAATCGCGTAATTCCCCCTGAATTGCTTTAATTCGCCACCTCGAGAAAGTTAAACAAATATTTTACCTTGTAATCACAATAATGATGCGTGGATTTATCCGATGTGTACGTTATTTATTGTGCGATTTGATTATCGTAATTTACTGCATGTGGGTCAATATGTGCCACGCTTGGATGCGCGCCTAATTAATTAAGGGAAACTTCACGGGAATATGATGAAATGAAACGTCCAAGAAAAACTAACTCTATTTTAGTTTGGTGAGAGTTTCTATATGAATGTTTATGCCTAAAATGTAAGCTTAAACATATTTTACTAGAACTTTTAGAAAATGTGCCATGAATTTTGATATTATGCGAGTATAGGTGGGTTTATACTAACATAACGTAAAAATTAATAAATAAAATAATATATTAGTATGGAAGTGAACTAAAATATAGAAACAGAGGCATATATATATATATACATAACAGTACTTGTATAAAATAATAAAATAATTAATTTGACAGAACATATAAATTTAAATAAGGAATATTTCGGATTATTTATGGCCACAAAATAAGAATATTCACTTACAATTTAGTTCTTAGTACTTATTTTCTCACACAAACCATATCATGTGAAATAATCGTCTGACATCGAATCCTTATTTGTTATTTTATTTAACTTTTATTATTTTATGTCAGCATAAACCCCTTTTTTTTATTATATTAGTATGTTACAAAAACGTTGACATAACGTTGTAAAAACGTCCGGGTTTTAGATTGAAAAAATCGGGGTTTTCAAGCACTTTGTCCTTGGTTGGTGATTTTAGAGATAGCAACCTTATATGAACATGAACCTTGGTCTTAACTCACTTTTGTATTTGATAATATACACAAAACTATACTATCATTCACCTTCCTATATCAAATAATAGATGCCACTGCTTAGATCAAAACAGTCGATTAAACATGTACATTTAATTAAATTCAATTAACATATTCCCCTAACTAATTACCGTTGTTGTTGACTCGTATTAATGCCAATCCATTAATTTGAACTTCCTGCGTATTAAATCCCCGATCAGTTACGATGAAGATATTTTCAATTCAATCTCAAAAATTATGAGTACACAACCGTGTTTACGTCGCGTCCATCGTCGGTATTAATAATTCATCAACACCTGCAAATCCCGCCGACGTATATTTTACCGTAATTATATTGTACTTGTAGAGGTTTTAATCCTCTAATCGCGACATGATTTCCTGTGAATCGATCAAGCTCGTTTAGAACATCCAAAACACCCGCGACATCCACGATAAGTCGGACATGGTTATTGAATTATCAAAGCTATCAAGGAAAATATTCATACAGTTACATAAATCGCGAAGGCCGAGTGTTATTAAAATGCGTGCTGCAGGTTTTTTTTTTGCTGCGATTAATCTGAATTTCAAATTGCTCGATATTTTGCTGCCAGCTGGGAAAAATCGAACGGGAGTTGTTTTGGTGTGGTTTTGGCACAGCGGGAATGCTGTGTTTATGGTAATTTCAATTTGATATCTAATGATGTCTAATTAAGTCAATTTATAATGTTAATGATGTGTTATAAGCGGATAAGGTATTTAATATATTTCATATATTAATGGGTTTGCATCGAGATATATTTATTTATCTATAGCTGGATTATGGGTGATTCAAGGCGACGCATAATATCTTAGAGGTTTTCAAACTATTTGTCCTATCGCCTCATTTTAGAAGAAACAATTACTCAGCGCTTTGTAAAAGTGACTAAAATTGTGTCTCTTATAACATTTACATACGTTTCAAGATCAAGATTACTATAATCGCAAATGGTATCGGCACGTGCCGAATTTTGGATTAATATGTGTTCAAGGTGCTTATAAATAATACAACCTCAATTTGTTCTAAAAATAAATATTGTTGTTTAAGGAGCGTTTCTATAGCTATTAATTTCGCCAGTTTTATTATTATTTTATGCCAGTTTTTCATTGTTGTCTGCATACAAATTACGAAATTGTAGCTATAAAAAGCTGAATCTCTAGTCTTAAATGTTATATATTAGTAGTGTAAATATTGTTTATAAATAGAACTATAATTAACAATGAACATGAATTCTTACAACCAAAGAAAAAAATGTTGTATTAGACTACTATATAATAATAATTATTATTGCTCCAAAATTCACTCTCCGGTGAGACTCGATTTTTTTTAAATCCATATCATTTGCGCGACTTGGTCAAAAATAATTTACGTTACAACATATATTATACAACAACGCCTATAAAAATTATTATATATATATATATATATATATATATATATATATATATATATATATATATATTATGGTCGGTAAGATATAAACAAAGGATTCCTCAAAATTTGGATTTATTGGTCTCCCAAATTCATCAGTATAGACCCGCAAACAATCCGCTGTGCGCGCGGTATAGAGGCTGGAATCTTAGAGGATAATTTCATACCGGTTTGTAATACTTATAATTTTATATCTTCTTCAATTAGTCTACTTAACATTAAATAACCACATTTTTTGTTACTTAAAAGTAATAATTTACATATGAAAAAGAAATTCTATTACAATTCCAAATGAATAATAAAACATCCCATTTCGCACTGTGAGATGACAAGTGTCGTAACTTCCAAAATTAATTTTCTGATTTTAATTTTTGTTTTGATGATTCTTATGTATATTTTAACGCTCCTTTAACTAAAGTTTTGCGTTTTGAATACATCAAATTATTATTTTAAAAATTAGATAACATTTTATTCAATGATAAGACTACTAGAATTATTGTACTGTTTAAAATGAATTTATCTCAAAAACTGTTTTTGGAAGTTATATTTGTCATCTCACAGTGCGATTTATTAAATAAATTAATGAACATATTCGTCAGTCATATTCACATATCTGATTGTGCCAAATAGCCACAAATATAATATTGTTATTATTATTTTAATATTTTTATTCATCTAGTTTATAGCTACCCGATTGCATTTACAAGAAAATTATATATCAAACAGCCTTTAAGCTATGTCTTAATTGAAAGCCTCAGCAACTCGAATGCGTTGAAAATTAATGAAGAATCAGATAGAATTGTAGTCCACAAGTGAATTTATTTATAAACGATTAGATTGGTATTAATATATTAATAACCGCCCTGTGGCGGATTTAATAAATTTTTGCGCCATTCGATACAGTTCCATGTGCATTCATAAATAATGACCGGGCACAGAATCAACAATAGGAAAGCATTCACGTGCATAATTCAGCGCGAAGCGTAGATAATATCTGTGTATAAATAATTATTCTAGGTCCCATGTAGTTAATCACAAACACACGGGACGTCTAAACCGTAATACGTCCTATAAATAATTTCTTTTCACGTTCGGCCATCGTATCTATGGCCCCGTACGACATGACATATTGGTCAACCTATTTATGTAGGTGTATGTGTGTGTGCATGTGTGTATGAGCATGCGAGCGCTGATGAGGATGGAAAAATGCCGTTTGACAACAAGTTATTTTCTCAACTGACGCGCTGTCTTCCCATTTAACAACCGTACAGTTTTGCAATTAACGTGATTTTTAATGCCGACGTTAAATTATCGCTTGGCTGTCTGATTGTTTTCGCATAAAAGCGCGGCCCGTTTTAAAGGAGACTGTAATGCAACAATATGACAGCGTATTAACAGAGTTTTTAAGTTGTGAATGACGGAAACATCACTTTCTATATAATTGGAACTTTTATTTTTATATTGTAAAAATCTACTTTACAGCGAGATTTCAATTGTCAATATTAAGCGTTTTTTATTTTCCATTATAAAAATTCAAATAAATTCAGTTCTACCATTCTAGTCCACCCGTAAAAGTAATAATAAAAATGTACGGTATTGGTTGTTTTATTGCTATTTAATGCCAAAATTACTAGTACTAGTATAATAATGTGATTTTAAATGTTTTCGATGAAAATTACATAAGTCAAATGAATGAGAAAAAATAGTAAAAGTAGCAAGGGACTAATCGACGTCGCGGACTCATAATAGGGAGACCACGAACAAGATAGAGCGACATCACCATCGACGAAGATTGAGAGGATAGGGACAAAGAAAGAATATGCACATGCACATGCCTAATTAAAGAAAGTAGTAGAAGAAGACAACCCGCAAATTAGTAAAAAAAGACCTTTATTTGGCATATCAGCCCAACCCAACCCACACATTCCAGCCGAAAAAAAAAACGGTACTTTCACAGAAAGAAATCAAAAAAGACACAAATTAGTAAAAAAAAAGACCTTTATTTGGCATATTCGCACAAAAGTTTTACAAAAATTCACCCAATAAACATTATTTATTTTATTAAACAATTCTAAAGATTTACAGTTCTAATTAAAATTGATTCAACTAAAAAAATAATCTTTGCTAATACTCTCGCATAAACAAAACAAATACAAATTAACATAAAATAAAATAAAATTCCACACATTAGACCCCCTCTGCTCTCGCCACCTTCCTTTCCCACCTCAGCCTTCTGCTGATTTTCACGCCTTTCCCATCCTCTCCTTTAAATTAGTAAATATTTTAGAAATTCTTGGATGAATATTAAAAAATGAATTAACAATATACTAGTCTGCCCATTAATTTAATAACCAAAACAAATAACACACGTAAATTAACATGCAAGCTGTCGTGGATAGAGGGGTGTAGACACTAAAAGCTTCAGGTATCGGTATTTATTTAATAAACGTATTTAAATATATAAATTTTCACAAATAATACTACAATACCTAATAACATAATTATATAAGTACGTTAAGCTATAAAAATAGCTTGATATTACTTGCAACTTTCTAACATCTGCCATGTAAATCCGCATCATAAAGGTTAAAATTTGAAACACTTGATCTCCAACGAATAAAACAAACAGCTATTGTAAAACCCAACAATCCCTAAATTGTTCGTAAATGTTCCAATAATAAGTTTTTCGTTCGTCATGCAACATTCCATTGTCTGGTCCCCACGAACGTCGTGTATTCCATCATGTCCAACAACTCGCTCTATAAATAACGCCATAAAAGATTACAAGAACAATGTGTCCTATATAATATTAATTTATTGTTATTTTAGAAACGTAGCCTATCCGGGCAAGAATTTCTCTTTGCCTCAGCGCACAGAGCGGCCCGGCACAACTAGCAGCGTAATTTATTTATTACGCGTGTAAAGTGTATAATGCGACATCGGTAAGTGGATATATAACTGGAGTGGTATTAAAATGTTTAAATAAGCGCCTGCTCACCCAACACTTTGCTCGTAAATTTCAACGCCAGATGGAATAAATTATCATGGGATGTTCAGGGAAATGTTTATAATCGATTTATTGCAGTACTTATAGAATGTGGAGTCGATTCTAAAGATTTACAGTTCTAATTAAAATTGATTCAACTAAAAAAAGAATCCTTGCTAATCATAGAACAATATTTTTTAGATTCTAAATGGCATCAACAAAATTATTCACAATTATTTTTATTAAATTATTAGCAATGCTGTTATTTAACCGGTTGACAATTAAACAACTACATACTTAATAGTTTAACAATAGTATTATTATACAGGATTAAGTTTATTTCTATTTGTATTTTTATTTTTGTATATTTTTGATGTGGTTGGTGATGTGGAAGGGCAGTGAGGGAAATGCCAATAAATGTCTTTTTTTTTTACAGGATTAAGTGTGATAACTCAACAGTTTTCAGATACACTGTGTATCATTTGTTATAGTTTTAGCCCTTATACAATTTTGTTAGTTTACATCTTCTTTTAACCAAATTTTTCGTTAAAGACTTTTTAATCATATGTAAGACATAATGTATTCCAGCTTTGGTCAATTCATAATTTCACAAAGCGTATTCAGAGAACTGAATTAAAGTAATTTAAAATTTTGTCGATTATTAAACATACTATGTGAAATTCCCGTCGTTTAACGGGGGATGATTTTTAAATGCGTTGTCCTCAGCAGAGGATTATTTATGTCACTATTTTAATTGTAACAAAGCAAAACTTTACCTAGACCATTGATATTACTTCAAAACACTTAATACTTCACTTACATCTTCCAGATTTGGTCAATTCATAATTTTACAATGCGGGAAAATTTAAAACATATAACTTTCTGATATAACTTGGTTGTTTAAAATGTCTTTAAGGCAACTTTCGTCCCATATAGCATATATTTTTAAATATAGGGGACAATCTGAAAATGATGTAGTTATGATACATACCATCCTCACATGCCAGCCTAAACCAGCCTAACAATATTATTTTAAGCGTAAGCATGTAATTCTCGCCCTCATTTCAAGAATATAAAAACATTGTTAGAATTCAAATTTTGATGGAATATGGATACATCAAAATTTGACTTCTAACGGTAATATTAACATAAAATCAACCATTCAAGTTTCAAGTAACTCACAAGCAATTTGCAAATAATTAAATAATTACACGCATTTATCCCGCGATTTAAAAAAATCTTCCATCCGATTTCAAGGATTATTACTCATAATTAGTACCTGCAGCACACCAACCACTACACACATTCAGCCTCCATCTAATCACCTTAACTAAGATTAAATTTACAAAAAACGAGTACTTGTGCTAAGAAATTTCAAACATTCCTACAGATGTGAAACTTCACTCAAATGCTATTATCTCTCGCAACTATCGGCCGCCCACACGGGCGCATTGTGTGCGCTGGTAATTTTATTATTTCATGCCTTTATTGCATATTACAGCACTCTGCGCTGCGCCCCCAACCCGTAAACGGTCGTCGTCGGTTACAGGTCCTGCGGCGTTTCCTTAAAAATTGAATCGCATCACATAGGGGCTTTCGAAAAGCGCCTGCAATTGCATGCATTAGCGGTCTATAAATGCGAAACATCATCGAAATCACATTGTTTAGCGAACGGTCGAGTTGAGAGACTAATAGAGATATAAAGTATTGTGTTTAGGGATGGGATGTGATTAGAAAACGTGTGATTATTGGTATTAAGGTGGTTTGAGTTGTTTGGAGTTTATTTATGTTCTTTTAAAGGTCTCTTGTTCGCTGACGGTATACATTTTTCCTATAGCCTTACAATGTGATTGTCATTTTAAGCCATATCCACCTTCGCCTCAATTCAGTTTTATTGATTGCTCCATTGGAAGTGCTTATTTACTGGCGGTACCGCTCTCCATGTCACAGTATCATCTTCATATCATGTAGTATTTCCTAAGTTACACTACATCTTAAATTGCTTATTCATTGAGAGTGTGTCGCTTACTAATTATTATATCTAATTGCCTTTCCACTTACTTATGGACACCGTTGGTAACTTATAGTTCTGTAGTTCTGCCCCAGCTGACACATGATAGCAAATCAACAAATATTTAATACTCGAATCGTCAATTAAAAAAAAATTGGTCTGTATAGGTGTAGATAGATAGATTAATATAATGAATCATTAAAAGCTGAATAGATAAATTCGTTAGTGGAGAACATTCTAAGAGTTTTTTTTTGTGTATCAGATATTAACGAAATTCTTCTTTTATTTGGAAGGCCCATGTATGCCATTATATATATATATATATATATATATATATATATATATATATATATATTATATTAATAATAATAATAAATTACATAGAGCAAAGACAATTCGGATGGTAGGGACACATAATTAGGATGGCTGAGACAGCACCAGCCAAAAGAATATGGAGAGCAAAAATCAAAAACAAAAAAAAAGGAAGAACAAAAAAAAAATGGGATGAAGCTATATCGGAACTATTAGAAAGGAAAGGAAATATCTGGAAGGAAGCAAAAGAAGTGTCAATAAATAGAAGAGAATGGGAAAAATGTATAAAAGAATAAAGGAAAATTCAAACATTTACACCACACTGTGGTAGAAAAGGCCAATTTTCTTGTTTTTGATTTTTGCTCTGACCAAGAAAAGGAAAAATCTGAAAGGAAGGAAAAAAACTGGCAATAAATAGAATATATATATATATATATATATATATATATATATATATATATATATATATATATATATATCCGCTGGCCTTTTCTACGACAGTGTGGTGTAAAGGTTTGAATTTTCCTCTCTTCTTTTATAAAAAATTTCCATTCTCTTGTATTTATTGCCAGTTCTTTTGCTTCCTTCCAGATTTTTCCTTTCCCTTCTAATAGTTCCGCAATAGCTTCATCCCATTTTTTTCTTGGTCTCGTGCTGTCTCTGCCATCCTAATTATGTGTCCCCACCATCCTAATTGTCTTTACTCTATGTAATGTATGTGTTACATTTAGTTCTTTTCTTATATTAGAATATAACATCGTTTAAATATCACGGTGGCACGGATCCGAGTGGTCAATTTTTTAATCGCTGTGCTGCATAGATCCGGCAGAATTTGATCGATGGCATTGTTTATGTTGGCTTTCAGGGCATTGGTCTTATTGGTATTTCCACATCGACCTTATTGAAAGCCCCTATATTAACCCTAGATATATAATATAAACTTAATCAAACCACACTTTTATTATGACTCTCATTTGATGTAGTATCAAATAAAAGCACCACACAACAACTTAATTACACTTTTCTATCCGATGACGAACACACCACTCGAATCACATTCGTGCCAACCTCGCTTGTACTCTTCTTATCTTAATGAAATTGTTTTCTAATCGTAACATTCTCGTAAGCCCCTTGCTGCAGCAGGCATTAAAATGTAAATAGCGCCCATGGTAGATAGCTGGGCTGAATGGGCGTCACGTTTTCCCGATTATTAATAAGGCGGCCGATTAGAAAATGCCCGCATGCGCGCGATCCGCTAATTAATAAGGCTGAGCAATTGCCAGGCGGGAATTATCGAAATCGCAATTGATGTAGGAAAATAATCACGCTCCTCTAGATACTAGAAATGTAATGGCGGAGAAAAATTGTATTGGTTTTATTTCATCTGGTTTATTAATCAATTTATTATGTATGTAGTTAAACAATCTAATTATTTTCAAGTTCTATTTTCGAACTTCCTCAGAATGCGCTATAAGAGGATATTATATACAAGGTGTTATGCAATTTGAGAGCAATCCGTTAAGTAGTGATAGAGAGTTCTAACAAGAATTTGATTTTGATTTCGTATTTGTAAATTCGTTTTCTATTGGTAACTGGAGGACTCTTAAGTTGACCAACTTCCGGTATTCAAGTTCTCTGAATATAGGATGTTAGTCAACTTAAGAGAGAATTAAAGTAATTTAAAATTTTGTCGATTATTAAACATAACTAAGTGAAATTCCCGTCGTTCAACGGGGGATGATTTTTAAATGCGTTGTCTCCAGCAATAAATTCTAATTCTAACTTTAAATAGCGGCTTACTATTTTCAATCTTATTTATGCCACTATTTTAATTGTAAAAGCAGAACCTTACCTAGAACCATTGATTAATTATCACATAGATTTTCAACGTCTGTCAACATTCTGTTGTTCGCATTGGCGACCTACTGATGGCTCAACTTTTGCCCATTTCGATATGCGACAAAACGTGTCAAATAGTTAGGAGTTACTACCAACACTCTACCCCAGTTATTGAAGTAGGAATTAAGCATGGACATTCGATGGCTTGAGGATGTATTATTTTATTAACATGAAGTTTAAAAACTGTAGAACACTGCCATTACTTCAAAACACTTCAATTAAATAATGAAAAAAAAAAATTAACAAACTCGTCTCGATCGGAATTAGGCCAAAAAACAGCACAAAATATACAACTGATTGGTCGGCTTCAAAACATTGTCTTCGTTTTTATATTCTAGTTGAAAACAGTCCCAGTATTAAACAGATCCGGTATTGAACAGCCCCAGTTTTATATATAATGATTAGGTGGAAGACCGGGGTAGATTAAATAATCTACTAACCCGAACCTAATCATTACCTCCCATATTTTTATTGTTCTTTTGTATATATTGTATGAATGTACTGGAGGTAATAAAAAAATACAGTTGTTTCGAACGCCTCATAGCCTCTCCTCCCACTGGAACCCGTCTCATCTCCCTACTGGATAAAACTGTTTTTCAAAAATACTCGCTGCGATTGCGGTAAATAAATATATGGATCCGAAAATTCTCTCTTAATTTAATTTAGTCCACATATTAGATTACTTCCATCCTCCACAACACATCAGTATGCTAATTCTATAATCCGAAACCCACACAGTGATAAATCATCAAACTCATAAAACCACGCTATTTAATTAAACTTGATAATCAATTAATACTAACCTTCTCTTATATAAATATATTTGCATTGACAACAGTGAATACAAGAAAATGTCTAATTTAATTTCAGTAATAATTATTAAACCAGTTGGGACTAACCTGAATTTTCCTGTGCTCACAAAAACACGATATTCTATGATGAATTACTTTAACAACACGTTGTCGCCGGCGAGTTAAAAATTTCGGTCATTACATGCGAAGGATCTTGAAAGAGATGTAATGAGCTAAATTTAGCGCGGTCGCTGCGCTTTTTTTCGTAATTATCGAAAATAACGACTGCAAGCTTAACAAGCTCGAAACATAATTAAATGAAACAAGTTTGAGAATGAGCTAAATAATAATGCGCGATTTGTATTGTGTGCTAATTGCTCAATTTATATTTATGATTTAATTTGTAGTCACCACAGTGTGATGGTTCTATAATGAATACTTTCAGGTATATCCGGTTCCGAGGTTAATAATTAACTTATCAAGTTTAATTGTATGTAGATACAGTGAGTAACAAGAGTACATTTGAATAATAATAATTATTATTATAATATAATATACACATATATTTATTTTATACTTTCTTTCAAACTCTAACTTGACTAACTAGATACACTTTCCAGTACATTTACTATGTTATCTCATTTTATGCATATGCATACAAACTAAAAAATTGTTTTAAAATATTTATATTATATTTATGAAATACTAACCATGAAATCTAGCAAATACAAACTATGTTATAATATGTAATTATAACGGACTAGCTCATATTTTATTTTAACAAATTTTTTCAGTTTGTATTTGCCAGATTTCATGGTTAGTATTTCATAAATATAAAATAAATATTTTAAAACAGTTTTTTAGTTTGAATGTGCTAGATTTCATGATTAGTATTTCATAAATATACCATTTTGTATGTTTTACCGGCAAATTTGCAAATATGTTTTTTAAAAAAAACCTCCATGGATATATTTCAAAATGTTTTAATGCATTAGCAATATATTGGTCTATCTATTAGTCAAAATCAAAAATTACGTCGTTGCTAGTTTTCATACTATTTAATCAGCTTTTAATGAAAATACGTTTTATATGCAAATTAATAAATATATCAAAAATCTCTTAATGGATCGTATTCAAACATTCCTAATGTATTCACAAGATATTGGTGTATCATATAAAGACATTATCAAAATATCAGAATTTCTGACAAATATTATTTTGGATGCTTTAACATGAGGGGCGGTGTCTAAAGCGACGGTCTGAAGCCACTGCGTTCACACCGTCACCGGTTCGAGTCCGTTTTGCAAAGTGTCTCTTCATAAGCGACCAAGCAAATCTGTCCCAACTCGCTCCACATAAGAATTAATATTTTACATATCATTTTAATAAACACTGGTAATCCGGTAATAACATTTTCAAGACAAACAATTTTGATGAGACACTGCGATTAATAAACGCGGCGCGATATCCAGCTGAGACGAACCTGTTGGCACCCACACACACACGCATACAGACATACGTACGCCGGACTATTATTAAGTGAAACTTCCACACATTTTTTTCGCTTCTTTCTCCATCCCGCGGCTCGTTTTTCGTTTCGTACTAATTAGAAGCCGTATGTAGAAAGTGTCACGGGTATGCACCGGCCATCAGTGATGGATTGCCCAATTAATAAATTGTCTTTAGGAAAATTAAGTGATTATTTCGGAATATGGTTTCAATATACTCATAAATAAACGGGTCTAACACGTTGAATTTCTCTGTAAGAATATTAATATTTGAAACCTAATCTCACAAAAAAATGTTTTATATAAATGATTGTCTATAAGAATATAGCGTAGTAAGGCCAGCACTCAGTTCAGTAGCTCAGTGGTTAGAGCCGTCATCCGTCTCGTACTGAGCATTGTGAAGCTTGAGTTAGATCCCCAGCGGGGAGCGAATTTTCACGAATCACCTTTCGCAGTTATTCTGAGATTTTCTATGAAGTTAACGTAAATACCGGGTGATTAAACTCCTCTGAGCTTCTCCGTCGACAAAAATATCTTCCATGCAGTTATACGAGTATCCAAACTTTATAGAATTAGAAACAAACCCAAATGTTTTCGATTATAGAATTTGTAGTGACGTGACAAGGAGGAGAGGACAGACAGGAGGGGTCGTGGTGGGTAGATCCAAGGTGTGGATGTTGGCGTATGCAGATGACGTGGTGCTGGTGGCCAAGAGAGTGGAAGAGATGCAAGATATGTTGGAAAGAATGGATAGGTACTTGTATAAGAGGGGGTTAGTGGTGAATGTGGGAAAGACCAAATGGATGTTGTTTAGGAATAGGGGCAGGAGGGGTAAGGGCGAAGGGCTGAAATGGAAGGAAAGGCTGATTGAGAGAGTGAATGGCTTTAAATATTTGGGCTATTGGTTTGACTGTGGAGGAGGGCTTAGGATGCATGTGGAGTGTATGCAGGCGAAAGCAAGAATGACTTGGGGGATTACGTGCAGAAAATGGGGGAGTTTGTGTGGTAACCTCGTAATGGCGTGCAAGATCTGGGATGCGTGTGTAAAACCTATATTGTTGTATAGAGTGGAAGTGTGGGGATTGCGTGAATGGGAGGTAATAGAAAGGGAGCAAGGTTGATTTCTGAAGAATCTGCTAGGGCTCGATAGGTCGACACCGAGGGCAGTGCTGTTGCAGGAGACAAGTCGTATGAGTATATGGTGGGAGTCGTGTGTGAGGGTTGTGAAGTTTGAGGAAAGATTGCAGGATTTGGGCGAGGAAAGACTGGTACGGGAGGTATGGATGAGGTGTAAGAGTAGAACAGAGAATAGATGGAGGATGGATAGAGAAAGGATGTATGAAAGAGTGGCTATGTCTGAGGTGTGGGTAGAGGAGAAGCTGAGAGAAAGGGGTAGCCTAGGAACTGAGATAAGGGAGAGACTGAGGGATATTGAGTGGCAAGAAAGGCAAGTGAGAATGGCTGAGAGCTCATACAACCCTGGCTACGTAGAGTGGCAAGTGCAGGGGAAACTCCGGAGCTACTTAGCCAGGGGAGAGTGGATCAGAGAGGACAAAGTATGCATGGCAAGAGCGAGGTGTGGGTCAGAGGAGCGAGGAAGAAAAGTGTGGATGGTGCCGGGGTACACCACGTGTGCGCTGTGTAGGAAGGGGAGTGACACGTGGTGGCACCTTAGCAAAAAATGTGAGGGAGTGAAAGCAGAGTGGGTGGGAGAGTGCAGAAAGCTGAACGAATGGTTAGGAGAGGATGGGAAAGGCGTGAAAATCTGCAGGAGGCTGACGTGGGAAAGGAAATTGGCGAGGGCAGAGGGGGTTTAGTTTATTTTAGTGGATAGAAAACGTTTGTATTTTTTTTATTTATTTTTTTTAGTTCTTTCTGTGAAAGTATTGTTTTTTTTGCGGCTGGAATTTGTAAAGGGAAGGGTTGGGCTGATATGCCAAATAAAGGTCTTTCTTTTTTAGTGACGTGACAATACAAGAAATAAACAGAACTTATTAGTGAAAATAAGTGTTATTTAGACGGTTTATTATATTACAAACAGAATTAATAGTAGCAAGCAGAAAAACTATTTAATTTTATATCGTAAACGTTTAATCAATTATAATTGAAATGGAAAATGAAAAATATAGTTTAAATAACGTAACCTTTTTCACTATCAACCACAGTAACGACCCATAAATTAGCAGCTTAGTTAATTGCATAAACCCCACAACGACACCAAGATATTCAATTAATTATCAAACTCGATATTTCTTTCGATATTAGTATCACACTAATCCTCCTCTATCCGATTTGAGTGTTAATAGTGTGTTGCATAAATAACGTTAAAAACGTCCCGCAGCCTCTCTCAACTTTTCTCGTTGCAAAACGTGCCGCGATGGCATTAAAGATTTTCCAGGCCTTAATGCGAGTCCATGCGCGCACCTTTACATATTAATCGTTAATTAAATTAAACACCGATGCGCGCCGTAAAAACGCGGGCCCGGCCGATAATTAAATTTCCATAGCGGCGATAAATTGAAGGAAATCGCGAGGTTGCAATTACTATTCAGCATGCTTTTTTAGCATCCGAGGCGGGGTTGATGGTAGTTACACCTTCGGACACCTTCATTACGGGCTGGGGAGGTGCGACCGTTACAATGATGGACGGGCTGTGGAAAAAATAATTACCGCAATGTTGGTAAATTTTAATCGGTTTAATGCAATATTAATGAAATAACGAGGGGAGTGCTTAACCCAAAAATGCCAACAACAGGAGAGAAAAACGGGTATGGATAGTGGTAATTGTGGTTTGGTTTAATTTGCACTGTCAATCAGTAGGATTTTGCTAATTAATGGTGAGTGCAAGAACATAAATTAAACAGGTGTTATGTAATAATAGTAATTATCTTTAGTTTCTGCTGCAGATAAGTTACACTCTTACTTTCTGAAAAAAAGTAACGTTGGTTAATTACAAATTTGATTCGAACAACAGCCCTATGGTGAGAATATGTGAATAGATGATCAATGGTGAGGGGGTCGGTAAACTGATACTGGATATTTAGTACGAATCTTTACAAATATCATTATATATATATATATATATATATATATATATATATATATATATATATATATATATTGAAGGTAGTTTTTCGCCGAAAATATATATATATATATATATATATATATATATATAAGAAAAATGTTGGCTCTCAAAAAAATTGTGTGGAAAACTCTTCAGACTCAAAAGTTTCCCATGTCCTGGGGTGCGATTCTTCAAACCATTCGTTTCCAACGTATTCGTTTAACTGTCAAAGTCGATAGGGAAAATGCACGATGTGAGCTCGTAAACTATGGAAATTCGCTTTCCTCGCCTAAAAAATACGAATAAAACAAAATTATATCTAGAATAATGTTGGCTCTCAAAAAAGTGGTGTGGAAAACTTTTCAGCCTCACAAGTTTCCCATGCCCTGGGGTGCGATTCTTCAAACCATTCGTTTCCAACGTATTCGTTTAACTGTCGATAGGCAAAATGCACGATGTGAGCTCGTAAAACTATGGAAATTCGCGTTCCTCGTCTAAAAAATACGAATAAAACAAAATTCCATCAGTCAATTCGTTCATTGTCGGTATTTTGCGGAGCGACTTTGACAGTTAAACTTATAGGTATATGTATACGGACAATTGCCGACATATAACCTCTTTCAAATAGAAAATGGCTACCCTTGAATTGCTTATATAGGGCATAGTAGGGGTGGTAGGCGTGCGAAGCCAATTTTGATCGATTGCTCGTCTGAACATAGAAACCGAATAGACTCCATTCTTGATGAATAGAGCACTAATGACAACAAGTCGATCGCGACGCGTTTTAAGATAAAAAGTAGATCTTATGTACACAAAAGTTGTTGTATTTTGATTGTAATCAAATTGTTATTGTTATTGTTCATAATTTGTTGGTTTCTCATTTGAAATCAACTATAATAAAATATTTCCAATATTGATCAATATTCGAAAAAATAAATAAGTTTCCCAGTCAATCCCTCTTTTATTTAGATATATTTTCAACCTACAATTTGAGAATGTAACAATTTCTCGCCTATTGCACGCCAAATGGTACCGTTATCGTGTGCACGCCCAAGAAAGAACGAATCCCCTAAACACATCACACTTTTCCCCTGCCAGCCGTCTTATCTCAGAAACGCGTTGTTTGCCGTTTTATCGGCTGGTCGTGACGAACGCCCATGGTTCTCCGACTCGCGGATTAATGACTCGTCGCCATGGACTAGATGAACTGAACTGAAAGAGAACAAACAGAAACGGCGCGGAATAATAACACGCTACGAACACCGTGGGCGATAGGAGAAAGTTATGATGTTCTTTTCCGATTTCGATACATAAATTACCAGTGGCGTAACACAAATAAATCAACCAGCTATGTAATATTAGTGACATTTATTGTCATTGTTACCAGATATTTTTTTCAGCTAAATTTAGTAGCCGAACTAAAAATTTATATAATAGCTCTAATAATTGTATGTTCTATTATCAACATTTGTATGTTTTAAAAAATATGCTTGGCACAATTTATATGATTGTTAATATTTATTGATTAACTATGGTAGTTAGTAGTTACTATATTTGTTACAATTCTGTAACTGCCTACCAACCTTAGGGTCCTTCTGTCGTGTGTTAGTGTATGAGTGAGTGAGTGAACTTTATTTTAAAAAATCGTCGCTAGGTTTTTAAACTGTTGTTAATTGTATTCCAACGACAGATAGTACTGACTAGTATTGCTTAGGGTCCTTCTGCCATGTGTTAGTGTATGAGTGAGTGAATGAACTTTATTTCAAAAAATCGTCGCTAGGTTTTTAAACTGTTGTATTCTAAAGACAGATGGTACTGACTAGTATTGCTTAATATTATTACCAGTTACATGTAAGTTAATCAATTCTATACCCAAAAGTGTTAGAAAAGTAAAACACTGACTTAACTGCTATTTTATAGATCTTGGCTTTGGTTTCTATTGGAATCTTTACGTCGCAGAGAACCCTGGTCAACGCGCGCCACTTACTCCACCCTGAGGCACTTCCTTGATACACCTACTTCAATGTTGAAACTCTTAGATATTCTTGCCACGCCTCTGGCACACATTTCATATCCATGATAAGTTGTACATATCCATGATAAGTCTTACATAGTCTTCAGGAAAACCATGTGCTCTTAAAGCTTGCCATATCAAGGATATCGGCACGCGTTGAACGCCTTTACTAAATCTATATAGACTAGCCATAGGTTTTGTTTGCTTAGCTTATCATTTTCCATTACCAGTCTGCTTAAATTACATCCGTGATTCCTTTTTCCGCCGTAACCCAAAACTGATTTTCTACAAGGGAAATTCGATTTATGAGTCGTTCGCTTAAAATTATTTCCCATATTTTGAGAGCGTGAGATGTAAGTTTTAAGCCACGGTCATTTCCACAATCAGGTATATCTAGTTTGTTTTTATAAAATGGTCTTTCTCTTCGCATCTGGCATTTTCTTACCTGTTAGAATGTTATTGAATAGTTTGGTCAGCCATACTTCTACATCTGCTGTTAGTTATTGTTATATTTGAGACGCTACATAGTTGAAACTGGGGATAACATGAAATTTCATAATTTTCAACGATAGTATAGCAAGAGAAAAGCGTCTATAGTCAATAGGTAGGGCTACGAATTACTTTTGATTTTGTCTTTATCTCAAAGGGATGTTTTATGTTCAATTATCTAAAACCGATATTATTCTAATATTTTAAATATTGACAAACAAAAAAGTTATGGCCGAAACACCGTGTAAAAAAGAGACGGAAATAAAGGTCTTTCTCTAATAATAATTTCTGAAGAGCACAAATTAATATTTATAAAAGTCTTATCTAATTACAAGAATATTTCCTACTGCAAGCATCACATCTGCAATCTTTGTGTGTGCAAATCTGATCTGAGTGGCATTCGATTAAATTAGCATACGCAAGAGGGAACTACAAGAATCGATAATTAGCCTGCATTTTCATTTAAATTGCGGTTTTATTTATAATCATTACACATGCCGAATGGAGTTTTAATGTCGTACAAATTATCATACATCTAGAGCTGATTTATAAGAGGAACTCTTCTCTCCAGGTATATGGCAATAAATTGCATCATTACGAAACAAATGATCGACATAAATTTGAAATAATTTCGCATGTTATATTTAAAGTAGCTGTATCTCTTGCTTTTTGAAGTCTTTTTAGGTTTACATAATTTGTACTGATTAATTCAATCTAATAGGTTATTATTATATTTATACCAAAGCAAGTTCAGTTTCTGCAGGATGCGTCTAGCATTCCCTATGCATAATAGAGCCAATGTATACTGAAACTAGGTATCTAATTGAATGCTTGAACTACTCCAATATCCATAGTACATAATACAGATATTATTAATGATAGTTTTTGCCAATAATTTTTAAGATTATCCCAAATAATTTTAAGAGTGAACTATCTGAAATTTTCGTAAGATTCACTAAACACGCAAACAACTTCTTATATTTAATAAAGCTGCCTAATTAAACAATAAGATTTTTTTAACAATTATGGTGTAAACCAGTGTTTCCCAAATTTTAAATGCAGTGAGAAAATGTGATTATGATAAAATTACATGGTCTGTATCTGATACCGTGTTCGCGCTGTAGCGGTGAGAAAATGTAAAAATTATAATATTTCGTGTTTTCCCCAGTTTCAACTTTGTAGCATCTCTATTTCAAATGTTAGAGAGATTGTTTTTGTTCTGTATCTGATACCGTTTTCGCGCTGTAGCAGTGAGAAAATGTGAAAATTATGCAATTTCGTGTTATCCCCAGTTCCAACTCTGTCTTTATTTCAAATAATAGAGGGATGGGTTTATATGTGAAAATGTAGAGTATTTCTAGACCTACAGATTGCGAATGTAGTTGTAAAGTATTTGTAGCCCTGCAGATTAACTATAGACGCTTTTCTCTTGCTCTACTACCGTTGAAAATTATGAAATTTCAGGTTATCCCCAGCGTCAACTATGTAGCGTCTTTATTTCAAATAATAGAGAGATGGTTTATATGTGGAAATGTAGAGTATTTCTAGACCTACAGATTGCGAATGTAGTTGTAAAGTATATGTAGCTTTACAGATTGGCTATAGACGTTTTTCTCTTGCACTACTACCATTGAAAATTATGAAATTTCATGTTATCCCCAGTTTCAACTCTGTAGCGTCTTTATTTCAAATAATAGAAAGATGGTTTATATGTGAAAATGTAGAGTATTTCTAGACCTACAAATTGCGAATGTAGTTGTAAAATATTTGTAGCGCTACAGATTGACTATAGACGCTTTTTTTACTCTACTACCGTTGAAAATTATGAAATTTCATGTTATTCCCAGTTTCAACCCTGTAGCGTCTTTATTTCAAATAATAGAGAGATGGTTTATATGTGGAAATGTAGAGTATTTCTAGACCTACAGATTGCGAATGTAATTGTAAAGTATTTGTAGCCCTACATATTGACTATAGACGCTTTTCTCTTGCTCTACTACCGTTTTCGCATTTTAGCGGTGAGAAAATGTGAATGTGATGAAATTTCATAATTTTCTCCCGGTTTAACTCTGTAGCGTCTCTATTTTAAATGCTAGAGAGATGGTTTATATGTCAAAATTAACATAGGTTATTTCTAGCCCTACAGATTGTGTTGCCCCCTAGGGTCGCTGTAACGTGTCCAGGGTTGATAGCTGCTGGTGGAATCTGGGGCACAATATGAAGTGAAAAAAGTTAATACAATTAGAAAAAAAACATACGTTCATTATTTATCTGTTGCATAAAAAAGAGTAGATGATATTCTCATCTAAACGTACTCCAGTGGTTCGAAATCCACGCTAAACTGTAGGTCCACCTGTAGTGCCAGTTGCCAGCATAGGCAGAGAAAGAGACCCATACCAGGAGTGGCGTGAAAGAGGTTGAAATCGTATAAAAAAGAAGTTGTAGCAAGGAATTCTTTTTCCAATTAAACGTACAAAAGCTCAGATGTAAGCGATCATTGCTGTGTCAGGAGACAGCTGAGTAATTTGAGCTGAAAAGAGATCGGAAGACCAAATAGTTAGGGAACCTATTCTAAACAACATGACATTGGAATTTCTATAGAACGATTTAAATAGCTTTAAGTAATAAAGGATAAAGGCGTATATTTAAAAAGAATATGTTTTATTCCTGTGTATATTTATCAGGAAGGGGTTAAGTTAAAATAAATAAATACAGAAATAGATAGAGATATAATGAGGTAATTTACAAAACACTCCATCAGCCCCCATTTTGATAGGATTAAATCCCCAGTATAGTGAATATTAAAAAGAAACGTCAGTGTAAGTGATGCTTATGGAAAACACTCAACACACACACTAACGTTTTTTCCTTCTCTTCACAACCACTTTTTTCTTGAAACAACTCTTTTTTTTGTATCTAACTGTGTGTTTTTTTTGTGTTGCAGATCATGCGATGGGCTGAGTGAGATCCGCGCTTTCCATAACAAGTAAGTGCCATTTGTTTTGCGCGGCGCGATTTATCGCGGCGATTTTCCGCGCGCCATTTGCAGAAGTTGCAAACAAACGGAACAACACACGCGAGCATAAATCGGCAATATTATTCACCGGGAATTATTGCCGCGGCCGTGCCGTTTTATTTGCTCTCCTGTGAGCGGTACAAAAAAAACGGGCTCGCGAGCGCACCTCATGCGGAAAATGGACGTTCGTGTCGAAGTCGGTCGCCGTTTTTGGGCAAACCCGCTGCAAACGACGCCTCGTTACAAATCGCGCTGGGGCGAAAAAAAGTGCACATTCCGCTTTCACTTTGCTCGAATTTGATTACAATGATACTAATTGTGTTGCTGGTTAACCTATAACGGTGGATTTAAATAAACTACACTCAAATCAGTATTGTAAAAGTAAAATATAAAATACTACCACAAATTGATCTATTATAATTCAATTCGTTTTTCATATTATTAAACGATACTTGATTTTAATTTAAATAAAAGATTTTAGCTTTTGGAAATTCAGGTGCTCAAAACTAGATGAGAAGATATTTCAGATGATGCACGATTTCCGGTACATTTCAATTACAAATTTTAGGCAACAGATATAAATTTGTCAGATTCAAGGCATTATTCAAAACAAACAAAACTTTCTTCTGAGTATCGTCTTAATTATTCTAGTGAATTTTCATATACCACTGGAAAAAAGCGGAATTTTTTCTTTTTCCCTTTACATCTCCATGTAAACTTCATATCGCAATCAAGCGTTTGGTCTTAATATATAGCAGGTCTTAATTATTCTAAATAAAAAAGTAGATCTTATGTACACAAAAGTTGGCTACACCTGCTACATATTAACACCAAAGGCTTGATTGAAATACAAATTAGATATGAAATTTACATGAAGATGTAAAAGGAAAATGAATAAGTTCCATTTTTTTCAGTGGTAGGAGGGAATATGAAAATTCACTAAATTATCACTAATTCACTCCATCGCTAAATTGCTATATAAGTAGAATTTACAAACAATTTAATATAAAAAAAATAAGAATAAGATTCAGTAGCTTAGTCATAAGTAATAAAAACTCTATTTACAATCAATTCCAATGTTGTGGTGAAATTTCTCATGCATTCAATTTCCAATTTGCGTTAACCTTTGCAATTATTCTAACCATGCGTGTCTGTTGATTTGTAAGTTTTATTTCTTGTATGTAACACGAGATTATGCATTAAAACCGGCCGATTGAAACTGTTGGCGAATATTATGGCAAATTCCGTTCGTCTAGCAACTCGCTGAGATAATTTCCATTAAACCACCCACGTTCCCATTGCAATCTGATTGACCGGGCTGTATTAGGCGTGCGTGTGTGTTTGAGACTGTATGTATGTGTGTATGTTTAAGAGTATATGTGTCTATATGTATGAATATGTGTGTATGCACATGCGACGCGCCGATAAGGAAATCAGATCGCGCACCTGTAGATTTTGAATAATGTAAAGTAATTAGCGAATACATTAATTTGCTGCATATAATACGCAATTTGCGTTATGATTATAGAAAACGTTGTGGAAATATGAAGCTGACGTTTTTGTTTTGCCTAGTGATTTATTTTAGGCGCTTTCGTTTAGCATGGTTTAGTATTACTAGTCGCCCCCGTGGCGCGCGTTTTCGCTCAGGTTTTGCTGTCGTGCGCCGCCGGTTGTAAGACCCGAGGTAGAATTGTGTGCATCGGAAGCGGCAAATAGAACAAGAGAGAATAAACCAATACCAGCCCAGAGTGTTAAACGAAAACAGCTTTTATAAAAGACCGTGCTATGAAACATATAAAAAAGAAGTCTAGACACCGTAACCCTACTTTCACACGAGGACACTCGTATGCGACCGTGTATGCTGGATCCTAGTTTGGGAGCATTCACACGCGGATACTTTGTACCTAGGAAAATCTGTATCCAGCTACTGGTATATTTTCTTAATCTATATACGGCTTTTATCATCCAGGCTTCCTCTAGACCTATAAAGACTAAAATGTCATATAGAGTTGTAACAGTTATATTTTTTAAATTTGAAATATGGTAATACAATAAGGGTTGATGGTTAATTGTGTAGGTTTAAATTGTACACAACTATAAATACAATTGTTAAATAGAAAGCATTATATATTTTTGCGAATTTCACATTTAATATAAGTTAAGCCTTGATTTTCAAGCAAGCGTTGCCGATTAAAACGGCTATTTTTGACGTCATTTAAGCATTACAAGATACGTTTTAAGCACATGTAATTGAATAACTCACCAGATTGCAGTGTAATTCATGACATTTTCCCAATACTTTGAAGTATACCGCTCTCTGGATTACCACATTTATTTAAATATACGCTAAAGAAATGTGTGATGTCAAAAATGACATCGCTTTTGTCGACATCGCTTCCTAGGAAATCAAGACGTAACTGACATTAAATGTGAAATTCGCAAAAATATATAATGCTTTCTATTTAACAATTGTATTTATAGTAATTTAAAACTATACAATTAACAATCAACGACTTATTGTATTACCATTTTTCAAATCTATATTGAGCTACTGCAATTTCCTACAGATCATATATGTCAGGATACTAATAATAAAATAAATCATATAAATATGTATTGTGTTAAACACATGAAAAAAAATCTTAACACAGTGTACACTTTATTTAAATAATACAGAAAACAATATAAAGTACCTTTTCTATTATAATACATTGTTTTAATGGTGCCGAGATAATTGTTTTTTTTTTCATGAAGATTTGTAGTTCGCTCTCCTATTTTCTTATAGTAGACACCCGCAGTGATGTAGACGTATAATCAACATGGGCAGCCGAGCGTGCCACATTTAACACGCTAAAAATCTGTTGCTTTAATATTAGATGCAAGTGCGCCATGTATAAGGAGTGTATCCTCTCTGCTCGACATATTTACTAACGGGATTCCGGTTTAATAACACAAACAATGCATTAGTTAACATAATCCCAATTGTGATTGCAACACGGCTTTCGCAACGAAATTCGACATAAGTTATTTATAAGAACAGATGAATCGATGTTCCAATTTTCAGATGACAAGATCTTTAATAATTAATAATGTCAAAAATAGGCACAGATGGTATGCTTATATATTCGTACAAAGGCGGTTATCGCAATATTCTAATTCTGAGAGACCCAATCTTTAATAATTAATAACAACTAAGTTGATAGATTTTATTCTGTTGCACAGGAATTATGATTACTGTGTTTAATTAGTGAAGCACTATCTTCTATCACACCAATTAAATTTAATTTTAAGGTTAACGATTGTTTTGCACTATGGAAAAGGACTCAATAAAATGACTAACTACCTAGTACACACCAATAAATCTAGCAGTTATAAGATGTATTTGTGATATGTAAGAGGAAATTGTTCTTCTTATAGTTCCTTATCCGTATTCCGGATCAATATCCAATGCAACGCTTTGTGCAATAACAACCTTCTTTACTGCTCCGCATAAAAGCTTAGTTGTGGTCATGGAAAACGTTGTATATATAATTTTCGCCCTTTACTAATAATTAACACACATATACAAACACGCACACACACACACACACACACACACACACACACACACACACACACACACACACACACACACACACACACACATACACAGACAAATTTTATACCATTTGGAGCATAATCTCTTTCGTCCAAAATGTCTTTTTGGTTATTATGGTATGGCTGTTTAATGGCTTTTCTTGCTGTGTAACCTTCAGAATGCATACTAAGATAATTTTGGATAAACTAACACCGCTCTCGTCAACGTTCATGGTTGTGTATCGTTTGCTTCTTCCTTCAAACTCCCGAACAAGCTGTGCCTAAAGAACTCCAGGATATCCATTTTAATACATTTCGTATACATTTCGAATTTCTCCATGGTAAACTGAAAAACTAAGTATACTCTAATATTGCATAAATTCGCGCCCTTCAATTGCATCCATGAGATAAAATAATTTAATTTGGTTAGTTTGAATAAAAAATATAATAAAAGAATATGTTTATTTAAAAGAAATGACATATTACCATTATGTCAATTTTGTATAGTAATAACTATATGGCTAGAAATTAAAATATGACATTAAAACCCGATAAAATGAATGTGGCTGCATTTCAATTTCATTTACGTTTGTTATATAACAAACTAAATAATTAACTTGTTGGCAATAACCATTTACCGATTTCAATTGAATTTGCTTTAACCGCATAATCGGCAAAGGAATTTATGTTGTCTGCTCAGCTACATACACACACAGACACACACCCGTCGTCGCCGTAGTGCATGTCAATACTGCATTGAGCAACACACAGCAATTCCCCTATAATTTCACAAATCCATAACACGCCACGGTTCTATCGATCCATAAGTTTGCCCGCCGGATTCCAGCGAATCCATCCTGATATAATGGGTTTCAATTCCGCACGCGTTTCGCCACAAGTGTTAAATGGGCCGTGTGTATGTTGAGTTTGGCACTTTTACCGGCACGACGCATTGGAATAAATGTTTAATCAATGAGTTGACGAAAGGTCTCGCTATGAAATATTTTAAGACAGGTAATATTTCAATTTGTTATTGCAGTTTGCTGTCTGCTGCAGCTTTACTAAGTTTCGATAGATAAATCAATATATTATACTATTATTCATTATTATAACTATCAATTATTTTGATTTATTATCTAATTAAGGAGAAATGATTTTTTAACTAGTGCTATCCCGTTAAAAAATTATTTCTAAATATATATCGAGCTCATCAATTTGTAAAAGGAAGAATCTAATACTAATCGATGTTGAAGGGTTGAAATGATTTTTTTAACCTCATCCCCATTTTTTTAGGATTGTAATGTTATTGTTTATTTTTCTCATCAAATTAATATTAAATCCGACATATTATTTTTAACTGCACCACGAAATATATCGAGTTTCATCATTATTTAAAACAACAAATTCCTAATGATGTTCTAGACTTATATTGATATATTCATCTACAGCCACGCCTTTTAAGATTATAATGATTGTGCAAATAAAACAAACTAAATGATAAATAAAACGATTTTTTACTTTGTTTTTTATCACACTTCAGTTACACTTTGCAACTAGTTTCGGCTAAGCTCTAGCCATTTTCGAGCTCCTCCGATGACTAAATATATACTAAATGATGTTCTAGGATTGAAATTTAAAGAGTTTTCTAAAGTGTAGTTAATTGTATACCGACAAATGGTAATGATTACCCGAGCGCCCGTCGTTTTAGACAAGACAATTTCTTAGCTCAAAAGTCGTTTCAAGAAATGAATTTATATATCCTTCTCCCATACAATTTGTCCTTGACAAATAGAAGCCGTTATATTTTTCCATTCAATCTACCATCAAATTCAATATTTCAAATAATTTGCTGTATGATACGAGATAATTTAGATTGTCTCGCATCTTGACTAACTTTTGAGTCAAGAAATTGTCTTGTCTAAAACGATCTTAAGGCGTGTAACGTAACATATTTTATTATAGCAACTGAAAAAGTAGTATATACAACAGATAATTCTTTGAAATTATGTAGTATTTTTGATACTATAAAACACGGACTTTTATATTTTAAAATAACATCAACTACACCTTTCAAATACTGCTTATTTGTATCTACAATGTATTCAACTGTAATTTAGTACCTGTTTTCTAAGTGCAAATTTCTTGTATGATAATTTTATATTCCGCAAATATCACCAACATTTATGATTTACACTAAACGTAAATTTAACTGGCGCCAATAAAATTTATTCAACACCTTCGAACTCCAATTATTGAGTTAATCTTAAAATTGTGCAGATTTTACTGCGCGAACCGGCATACCGGTCGCATTATTATTTGCCTTCTTGCGTGTGCTAAATTTACGGTTTTCTAAGCATCACGAACATTAATACAGCGGCAGCCATTCGCACTCTCAATGTTACTGCTGAGAGATTGCATCTAAAATATCTGATAAAATATTTTATTGGAAAATACGGCGAGTGTTGCTTCTGGGCACACGGAGAGCGCCGGAGATGTCAACGTGGGGTCAAAACACGAACCTGATAGGATCATGAATATAGGGGAATAATATTGAATTGTTTATGGGTTACGATAAAATTTTTAGTTTATTGCTAATATTCTATTCAATATACTACCGTAAAATGATTATATTGCAAAGTAGGATGATTTGTGTTTCTTGAAGACTATTCGCTGGAGAGATAAAACAGAAAACGTAGTAGCTACAAGATTTTATACCTTTTCGAAATAGAAATTAGTGATTCTAGTCTAGATTAGTGGGTGCTATCAAATAAAAGCTATCACCGAAACAAATGAAATAAACTCGGGATATAGTTAGCTTCACTTTGGGAAACTCAGCTATATTTAATTGTTGTTATAATTAACTATAGTTATGGTTATGATAAGTTACCTGAAATTTTCCCCAGACGATTTTCATAAAAAAAAAACTATACAAGTTACTTGAGATAATAGCCCCATGCATAATTATTATTATCTCATGATATTTCTTTTAAAACATATTTATATATTCTTTGTTACCAATTGAACAATCAAATTTTAATTAATCATTATACAGGTTGTAATAAAAACAGAGTTACGTGAGATAATAGCCCAATGCAAAATTATTTTTATCTCATGATATTTCTATTAAAAAATATTTTTATATTTTTAAATATTCTTTTTTACCAATTGAACAATCAAATTTGAATTAATCATTATATAGGATGTAATAAAAATAAGGCATAATAACTTGGAATCTGGACACGAACCTAATAATTTGTTTTTGATACATAAAAAAAATATAAAATCATAAAAATGTTAGTTTTTTGCTTTATATCAGCGAGATATCAACGAGAAATCAGAACACGAACCTAATATTTTGTTTTTGATTCATAAAAAAAAATCATAAAGGCATAAAAATGTTAGTTTTTTGCATTATATCAGCGAGATATCAACGAGAAATCAGAACACGAACCTAAAATTTTGTTTTTGATTCATAAAAAAAATCATTAAATCATAAAAATGTTAGTTTCATGCATTATATCAGCGAGATATCAACGAGAGGTCAGAACATGAACCTAATATTTTGTTTTTGATTAATAAAAAAAATCATAAAATCATAAAAATTAGTTTCTTGCATTATATCAGCGAGATATCAACGAGAGGTCAGAACACGAACCAAAAATTTTGTTTTTGATTAATGAAAAAAATCATAAAATCATAAAAATGTTAGTTTCTTGCATTATATCAGCGAGATATCAACGAGAGGTCAGAACACGAACCTAAAATTTTGTTTTTGATTCATAAAAAAAATCATAAAATCATAAAAATTTTAGTTTCTTGCAATATATCAGTGAGATATCAACGAGAAATCAGAACACGAAGCTAAAATTTGGTTTCTGATTAATAAAAAAAATCATAAAATCATAAAAATGTTAGTTTCTTGCATTATATCAGCGAGATATCAACGAGAGGTCAGAACACGAACCCAAAATTTTGTTTTTGATTAATAAAAAAATCATAAAATCATAAAAATGTTAGTTTCTTGCATTATATCAGCGAGATATCAACGAGAGGTCAGAACATGAACCTAATATTTTGTTTTTGATTCATAAAAAAAATCATAAAATCATAAAATTGTTTGGTTTTTGCATTATATCAGCGAGATATCAACGAGAGGTCAGAACATGAACCTAATATTTTGTTTTTGATTAATAAAAAAATCATAAAATCATAAAAATTTTAGTTTCTTGCATTATATCAGCGAGATATCAACGAGAGGACAGAACACGAACCTAAAATTTTGTTTTTGATTAATAAAAAATCATAAAATCATAAAAATGTTAGTTTCTTGCATATACCAGCGAGAAATCAACGAGAAATCAGTACACGAACCTAAAATTTTGTTTCTGATTAATAAAAAAATCATAAAATCATAAAAATGTTAGCTTCTTGCATTATATCAGCGAGATATTAACGAGAGGTCAGAACACGAACCTAAAATTTTGTTTTTGATTCATAAAAAAATCATAAAATCATAAAAATGTTAGTTTTTTGCATTATATCAGCGAGATATCAACGAGAGGTCAGAACACGAACCTAATATTTTGTTTTTGATTCATAAAAAAATCATAAAATCATAAAAATGTTAGTTTTTTGCGTTATATCAGCGAGATATCAACGAGAGGTCAGAACACGAACCTAAAATATTAATAAAATATTTTGTTTTTAATTCATAAAAAAATCATAAAATCATAAAAATGTTAGTTTCTTGCATTATATCAGCGAGATATCAACGAGAGGTCAAAACACGAACCTAGTATTTTGTTTTTGATTAATAAAAAAATCATAAAATCATAAAAATATTAGTTTTTTGCATTATAACAGCGAGATATCAACGAGAGGTCAGAACGCAAACCTAATATTTTGTTTTTTATTAATAAAAAAATCATTAAATCATAAAAATGTTAGATTCTTGCATTATATCAGCGAGATATCAACGAGAGGTCAAAACACGAACCTAATATTTTGCTTTTGATTAATAAAAAAAATCATAATATCATAAAAACTTTAGTTTCTTGCATTATATCTGCGAGATATCAGCGAGAGGTCAGAACATGAACCTAATATTTTGTTTTTGATTAATAAAAAAATCATAGAATCATAAAAATGTTAGTTTCTTGCATTATATCTTTTTTAAAATTAATATACTGAAATTTCTAATCACCGATCGTAATTCCCTTTTTGCTGTTCCATCCGGCAGCATGCGCCTGGTCGCGTTTAATTATCTCTCCTCACAACCGTTACGAACAATTTATATTGCCGCTTAAATAATCAACAATTTCCCCGCCGTCATCGACTCGGGACATTTTTTTGCATAAATAAAAGCGCGTGCCTCTCCTCCTCGATCAGTTATCGATGGTAATTACTAATTACTTGTCCGCGACTTTAATATTTGCGCAATTCATTAACCGCACGCCGGGCATTTTGTAATCACAGTTACTCGGCCTTGTTTTTCTTTTCGGGAAGATGCCGCAGAGGCACGCGCTTCCCCCGGCGGAAATGGACAGCAATAAACGACGCAGATGAGAATTAATTTATATGCAATGAACGTACGCGCATATGACAGAAGGATATTAAGAAATATCTTTTTATTGCCTTTTTATAGGATGATTATTAGTAGTTTACTAGTTTTTTTGCATTACAAAATTCTACGTATATAGTTTAAATTAATAGCATTAAATACAAATTTTAGCAAACATTTTTTCTTTTAAATTAGGGCAAAATATTGTCAATTTATTGGATTTCTTGTATTTTAATTTAAGTTGGTGTATTGAATTTTAGTTTTATTTTATTAGTTATAGTATATTATTTTATTTTATAGGTTATAGGGATAGTCTTAAGGTCGTTTTAGACAATACAATTTCTTGGCTCAAAAGATAGTCAAGATGCGAGACAATCTAAATTGTCTCGTATCAAACAGCAAATTAATTGAAATATTGAATTGGATGATAGATCGAATGGAAAAATATAACGCATTCTATCTATCAAGGACAAATTGTATAGGAGAAGGATATATGAATTCATTTCTTGAATAACTTTTGAGCAAGAACTTGTCTTTTCGAAAATGACCTTAAGACTATCCCTATAACCTATAAAATAAAATAATATACTATAACTAATAAAATAAAACTAAAATTCAATACACCAACTTAAAAGAAAAAATGTTTGCTAAAGTTTGTATTTAATGCTATTCATTTAAACTATATACATACAATTTTGTAATGCAAAAAAAACTAGTTGCACAAATATATGCCACTCTTGTATGTAAGTTTGTTGATGCCAAATAAATGTAAATTTATATATATATATATATATATATATATATATATATATATATAAATTCTAGCATGTATAAAGTTGATAAAAATATATATAAAACTTCTTTACCGTAGTCAACGCGAAATGTTATATTACTAGAAACCCAATGTGATATTTATACTGCTTTCATTTATCGTTCGGGAGCTGTTCCGAGCTGTTCTAAGCCAGCTAACACCATCTCATAACAGCTCCCGAAACTAAAGACATAATGACGAGAAACTAAATATAATCTGCAGTAGAAAATGCATTCTCCAGTCAACTTGTATAATATCCCTCAGCCTATTATTTTATTCTATATATTAATACATATCCTAGAAGTTAAAGAATGAGGTTCGTTTGTCTTATCATAAAATACTCATCCATTTTATGATAAGACAAACGAAAACCGCAAAGAACATATATGTTTGTAATTACACTGACTAAAATTCTAAAGTCATAGATTTGAATGAACAGCGAAAGTTACGCCTTTTATGTCTTATATAAACATCCAATCCAAACTTTCCGAAATGTTATGACCGATGATAACATATATTAATATATCAAAGTTCAATATGGTAGTTATGAGCATCGTTATAAATTGTAATTGCTGATAAGAGAAATTGAATGTTAATCTCACATATGTTTGTAAATATCAATAATTAAATATGATTAACAATTAAATTATACGTATTTATTTACAAACATTTCCCTTGATATAAAATATTAGTATGTCGCTTTTGCATCTTCTTGGGTGGCCACGAAGATTTCATTACTAACTAATCTGCTCATAGGCGGCGCGCACAAATATGGCCTAATGATCATATGATTAATAGCTAGCGCTCTCTCCCACTCTCACATCCTGAAGTTTCGTTGCAATTTTCCGCGGAATTAATGCGAGCCAATCGGTCAGGGCCGCGATAATGTAATCCAGTATGGTCTTTACCTTCACCTTTACCTACAGCGCACAGTTTGCATAAAGCAACCGCAGCAATGCGCATAAAAAAATAAATTGATATTAACCGGTGTGACTTGTCGGGGAAATGTAAAAATGTATGTGTTTAGTTCACGGATAAATATACAATATGTAATTACATATTGGATAATTATGCTTTAGATATATATTGGTTATAAATTGTAAATCGTGCGAGCTCGGTTGGATGAATAAATTATAATTAAAAAACACACGTTTTCCCATTATTTGCATTCGATTAGTAATGTACTGGTTTTATAAGAAAACACTAGTAGAAGAAAAAGCTTGTTTTGAAATCTCATTTGGGTAACATTATGTAAATGGGGCTTTATAAAATAATTATACTAAATTAAAATTATATTAGTAGCTTTTTGGAAGTAACAAGCTAGTTCTATATCTATAAGAATCAGATTTAAAGCTGATAAACCTGATGAATTAGATTTATCAACTAAGTAACTGATTCTTATAGATTTAGAACACTCCAAAAAGCTGCTAATATAATTTTAATTTAGTACACTTATTTTATAAACAAGTACCGTTAGTCGGATGCATTATTAATACACCCCATTATTTGCAGAATCCTGCCAGCCGTTTTTTTTTCTGCACACACACTAATACCATTATAATATCGACGGTCACGCACGACGGTAATGGCGCGTCTATTATTCTTCTATTATTGTCAATTCGGTCACACCGTTAGTTGGATTTTAATAAACATGCTGGACACTAAAACTAACCACACGGGGGGTTTCAGACACGCATAGAACTGTGCAGTAGAAAATTATGTCGCGTGTTTTAATTGCCGGCATTAAGAAATTCCACGATTTGCATTGGAAAGTGAATATGAATTCGCCGTGTTTGTTAATTGTGGCGAGTTATTCGTATATTATTTACATTTTTTTTTCTGTATTAATTTAGGTTGAGTTACGGTGTGATAATTATTAGGTGGGCAAGTTTTAGTTAGCGTATTAAATATGATATATTAACATGAAATAAGCTGCTTATTAACATGTTCGTGTTAAAGTTATATCTGCGTCTCAATAAACATTGATTATACAAAAGTTATTAGTAAATTAATGGTACTGCGATGCCCTCATTTAATCCACTGATTCTCCTTTAATTCATATTTGTTCTCGTCGTTGTAGTGCCTTTGTGATTCTTCCTCTAATACATATATTTATCAATATATGTATTTTCTGCACTGGCTGACCGTAGAGCCTCGAAAAACTACGAAATATTGACAATAATTCTTACAAAATAAGTTTCATATGCAACAATAAAGTATTTTTATTAACATACATACATTATATATAATTCCAATCCGTCATTTTTCTTAAAAGCTCAATACAACTTCACAATTTCTGCCATAAGAAAGGAATAAGCGTGTTAACCTATTATAGGACATTTGTCATGGCTAAGTCAAATAGTCCCAAATGATTCACTGACTTAATGACTTGGGGCTCGAGATGTAAACAAAAATTGAGTCATATGTTTAGTTCCACTAAATAAATGCATTGCAACTTATATTTCCATAAAAACAACACAAAAATCAATACTGCCGTTGCACCCACTTACACCAACCGATTAGGTAACCCATAAACTTAATAGCACTGGTTTTATAGGCACAGCGCGATTGAAATCGAGCAATTTGTATTAACTGCACTACACTCGGCCCAAGAACGTAAACATTGAACAAAAAAATATTGGAAATTCAACTACAACGTATGTTATAATTATCAAATTGCTGGAGATTTACATATTGATCCTGTTGCGTGTTAATTTGAATATATTTAGCAACCATTGTCCATCATCTGAATCTGCAATAATGATGGCATTGTCAGCGCAACAAACGATTTCTGCAGCCTAATTTGTATCCGTCCAGGTTTTTGATTATTTTGTCCATTAGATCAGGTCGCCCTGTTGTATTCCTGTCGTTATTACTATTTCTATATTGAAGAAAAAAGTAGTAGGGAAGTTTTTACATAGTGATTTTTGTCATTCAATATTACTCTAGCTGTTTGAAGTAATTAAATCCATATTTAATAATAATAAAACACAATCGCCATGTATGGTGTTGCATAAAGAATAAACACATGTCGGTGAGTTATATATGATTTCTAATTGTTATTAAAATTGGATTTATTTACTGCAAACAGCTACATCAATATTCCTATATAGAGATTTTTGTAACTGAATCTTATTCCAGTCGTTTACCATAAATAAATTGATTTTTAATAATGATTAGAAATCATACAACAGCTCACCCCACAGATGTTTCCGCATTTTTATTTTTTTGCAACGCCGTAAACGGCGATGATATTTTCAACGTTCCATGAGGAGAAATTTACATTCATCGCTGGCGCGCGCGCGAGCCTCTATTATATTGTCAACGGTCTAATGCGGAATGCGGCGAAAAAAGCCCCTTCATTATTCAAAACTGCATGCATATAAAGCATATTTATATTATGAGATAAACGCAGATTATTATTAAGTTCGTGGCAAGAAATTTCCGGCACTTAAAATTTATAACTGTACAAACCGTGTGCGCGGAACGCAACAATTATTAATTTATTGCGCGCGAGGATATGGATTTTTGTAATGTGTAATGGTCATTGATTATAGTAATTAGAGAGTTTTTAGAGGTGTGTGAGTTTTAGGATATATATGTTTTTTTTTTGAAATTTAATTGGTGGTATTATCACATCGTTTGGTTTATCAATTAATATGTGAACAAAAAATTCTGTGGGATAACTGAGTTCATATTTATATAAAACAGTGGTCGTCAAAGTATGGTCCGTGGGCTAAATACTTTTTTCTATGCCCCAAACCTTACATTTAATTTATTTTCTTAACTGTAACATGTTAGAAATGAAAAATATCTCTAGATAACATAAATTAAAAAACAACAAGGGACTCATGATCAATTGTAGAGAAGAAATCAAACATCCTTCGTAGACTACCGAAAGGTATTCGACTGTGGCCAAAATTGGGCATTCCTAGAGGCACTCGACAAAGCAAGAGTAGACATTTGATAATCAGCGTACTATGAGAATGCACATATGCAAATTCCGATCGACGACAAAATACCGATAAAAAGAGGAGTACGGTAAAGGGACATAATTTCTCCAAAACTGTTTACTGCCGCACTGGAGGAAGCATTTAAAAACGTCGAAAAAAAAGGAGTGTAAATTTTGCAATACACATTAAATTTTACCTTGCAATTAAATCTTCTTGCGATCAAATTACGATGTAAAGTAAATAATGCAAATAATTTACATAGGATTACACTTATTAGTAACCTCAATCATAGTTATATCTCAAGGAATTTATTTGTACTCACAAAGCTATGCAGCTCATTAAAAAATCCATCATAAACGCTAATTCCTTCCATAACGTATAAATTATATCCCCATTTTGAATATTAAGTTGTTACGTGGGCTCTAATCGCTCCCATTTTTTTTTAATCCACTGCAATCCCGTAATAAATATCCAACGTTTGTACAGATTTATTCCATTTTTCTTCGTCAGACTCGCATAAGTAAATCAATATTCATAGCCATTCAGTTGTCCGGCGCATACGCGCGCATATAAACATGCAATTGCACTTGACTCCCCATTTCCTTATGCGGCGGGCAAGTGTCTGTGGGTTATCAAGATAGAAACTCGGCGCACAATCCGAAGTATATCCATCATGTAAATCCCAGCATAACCATTATGCGCGCGAACCCAGCGTTTATCACCCGGTTAAGTTCCGCATGGTCAGTTGGTCAGTGCCGCCGGCGCGGTGCGGCGGCGGCGGCAGCGATGGTCACGTACTCGACGGTCGTGACTCCCTTTCTTTATGAATTATTCTCATATTCAATAGTATTGTTTAAAATAAGTAAGGATTAGTTATGCTGGAACTACTGCTTCAGTTGAGTGCTAATTTCGCTTTACTGCAGAACGTTGTTTAACAATAACAGTATGCAAAGGCCTTGGGTCAATTGTGGATTTGTTAAGAGAAGTACAATGCGTCTTTTTGAAAAACACTTTTTTATCATTGTGAATTAGATTTTCCAACTCCTTTTTCTCCTTCAACTTTATCTTCAAATAGTATATCCTGCTTCTGTTTCGTATCACGTGTCCTAGATATGCTTTTTACAGTCAAAAGATCACGTCTGCTACCTACCCGTTGCAGGACTTCCTCATTAGTTATTCTTGCAGTCCATGAAATCCTGAGCATTCTGCGGTAGAGCCACATTTCAAAGGATTCTATTGGTAAAGACCTTAAGACATAAAAGTCTTGTGTGTTATAAACGTGTCGCTCATCAATACAAACATGAGTGATACGTTTATAATAGTGGGATTAAAGTGATTAAATTATTTTTTAGTTTATAAACACAAGAACATTGAACATGATGTTTTGGACACTTAGATTGTTGATTGTTCCCAGCATTATATTGATTATTGATATTTATATGCAAGATGTATTGTAATTATCTGAAAATTAATTATACATTTAAAAAGTAATAATGTTTTATATCTTAATAAAATCATCAACATCAATTTCCATAACACCGTTTACATAGCACCTTAATATCATAATAAATGATCATGTCCAAAAGGGTTTAAATAGCACTAAATAACATAATAAATAAACATGCGGCATTTAAGGGCTATCACGTTTCAAAATTGCTTGCCAAAAGTGTCGGAGAAACTCCACTCGCAGCAAATAAAACATCCGTATAAGGATAATTTAATAATTTAATATGCAGGCACTATAAATATCATCCCGCGTCCTCCAATAACTTTTATTTATTGTTGGCCGCAAGTTACGGCCGTGCGGGGCATTCAAATATCATTAATATTAAATAAATCGGGGCCTCACTTTGGGCCGGCCAGCTGGGCAGTAAATTCCGACCAAAAATAAAATCGTTTCGGCGCGCGAGGCGAATACATTATTTTAACGCGAATGAAGGATCTGATAAGAGGCTTGATGGACAGAGGAAACGTTTTAAGGGGTTTTGAGAAATTACCAGGCGTTTATCGTTTAGTGGTAATAAAGAAGGTTGTAATTTGGGTATATAACATTAATTTTATTGGTGGTGTTTTAAGGAATATTCACGAAAAATATACTGAGAACCGTTTTTTGTTTGTAAATTTATTTTTTAACTTGCAATAAAATTATACCAATGTATTATTAATATTTTTTATTATCTCCAATGTTTTTTTTACAATCTACCCGTTTGGGTATTCTACATTGTTTTAATTGTGTTGCTAAAATTATACCAATAAATTATATAATTGTACTGACCTAAACGTTTTTCGTTATTATCTCAAAATAGACAACGCAGGCTAATCCTAAATCCTATCCTAAACTGTATCACAAAGAGTTTTTTTTTCTTTTCAGAAACTAGTTCTATAGCTTACTGAAAAATATGTTTACAGGCGAATTCATCAGGTTAGCCAAAAATAGATTATATTAGCTTTTATCTTTTATTCAGAATTTTCAGGATTTATCAGTAAGCTGTAATTATTATTATATATATATATATATATATATATATATATATATATATATATATCTATTTAATATTAGACTTATCTCGTATGAAATGGGAACTAGAGCTTACTGATAAATCGTAAAAATTTTGAATTTGAGCGAAATTTATTTATTTTCTCAATCAACTTAATATATATATATATATATATATATATATATATATATGTATATTCAATCTATACAGTATGTAACTTTTTAGCTAATATTTTTATTTTTGAATTCTTGAAAAACTTCGACAAACATGGACGCAGTTTTTAGTTGATATCTCAAAAAAATATACAACTGACCTACATGTTTCTTATTATTATCTCAAAGTAGACTAATTAGGCTATCCAAAACTCTATTATAAATAGTTGTTTTCTTTTCCGATACTAGTATTATCGCTTGCTGACGGTTAAAATTCGTGTATAACTCAAACATTTGAAGCTGAAATCTGATTTTCACGGTATTATTATTGTTTCTTCTTGTTCATTCTGTTTATTACTGTCCTTAATTCCCCTTTTTGTTGTCTTGTTTTTCAGAACTCCAAAATTGCTTCAATCATCCTTGTTTTCTTGTTTGATTTTATTATTAGGTTTCAATTTCTTTGATGTTTCCTTAGTAGACTTGGCAAACTTTTTCTATTATTCTTCTACAGAGGTGTTATGCTCTTGTGTTCCTCTGGCGATATCCGTCTCTATGATATGTATAATTTGGTTTTAGATATGAGGAATAATAGATCATCATATACATATCATAGAGACGGATATCGCTAGAGGATCACAAGAGCATAACACCTTGGTTTCTGTTGAAGTGGTTAATTGCGTTTTCTTGAGACGGCATGAGATGTTAACAAGTCTTTAGGTCTTTACCATGTTGTCTGAATTTCTGTATCATTTATTTATGGTGATGAAGTGTATTTGATCGTGTATGTTGAGTCTCTAGTCGCTTTCCATGTGTACAGACGTCTTTTTGGCAACTTGAAATAGGTGTTCATAATCGATATATTGTTTTCTATACAGATTACACTGCTTTCATTCCTCAACCTAATCCAAATTTTCCGGCGACATCTTCTTCTGCTCCTTTTGCATTAAAATCGCCCATTAAGATCGTAGTTATTGGTATTGTTTTTAAAGGTCGTTTTAGACAAAACAATTTCTTGACTCAAAAGTTAGATGCGAGACAATCTAAATTGTCTCGTATCATACAGCAAATTATTTGAAATATTGAATTGGATGGTAGATCGAATGGAAAAATATAACGCGTTCTATTTGTCAAGGACAAATTGTATGGGAGGAGGATATATGAATTAATTTCTTCAACAACTTTTGAGCTAAGAAATTGTCTTGTCTAAAACGACCTTAATTGTCTCTAGGGTATTATCTATGTTTATTTAATTGTCCGTACAACACTAATTAATTATGCTTACCAACCAATACAATAATTAATATACTCGCACTGCCCATCCATTAATAATCACCCACAGATATAATTGGAGGATGCCAATTAATTCATATGTTAATAACATGATTGCGCGTTATCAAATTAAACCCAGTTTGTAACCGTAGCCGATAATTAATTTCTAGCGCGAGTACCTATTAACATTTTTCTGATTAATCCAGTGCATGTTTGGGATTGATAGCGCTAGCTGGGAGCGAGCGATCAATCAACAGTAACCGATAAGATCGAACGCCATATTAAATGATTACAATCTGTCGCCGGATGGGGACTTTAAATACTAGAATGATTGCACAAAAATTACTTTAATAGTAGCGCGAAAATCTGGAGCTAATCGGCCAACAATGTAGGTTATTACGTGAGATTAAACGACACGTAATTAAGATTGCGGTTGTTGATAAGGCTTCGCACTTGGTTTTCGGACGGGCTGTAATTCGTTAATGATGGGTTCGGGTTTTTTTTTTGAGTTGAATTGGCGGCCATTAAGTTGATGGGTTACTTATTGCGGGATTCGATTAAGAAAAATCTTTAATGGGGGCAATATAAATTGATATTTTTGAAATATTAAGTCACTATCTTCAACTATAATGGCATCAGCTTGTACTCATTCTTCGTAATCCGAACATGATATCTAAATACAAATATGCTTCCAGGATACTCTTTGCGGTATTCTGACGATTACACAATAATAGAAACGACACAGACTAAAATAAATATATTTAGAATTATTAATACCTAGGATGTTATTTAAGCCCCCAAAAAATAGGTTAATACAGCCCTGCAGTCACTCTAAAATTAAATTGTAGTTTTCTTGTTAAATAGTCTTAAACCCGTATGACATTATCTACTTTCCTATATCGTTTTATATATAAGAATTGATATATTAAACTGTTTCTAAATGGAAAATTAACATTGTGTATTACGGTGTTGTTATTGTTAAGTGAATTTATTATTATTCCGCCGCTATATCATTTTCTACATGTGTGTATGATACTATGTAGTTTGTATGTCTGCATCGAAAACGATATAAGAAACTAGATAATGTCATACGGGCTTTATATGACCTTATTTTTGTATAGTTTTGATCTAATTTATTATTATTTTTGTTTTAGGTGAGTACACATTCTTCACTAATTATCGGCAGGATCCAACCAACATCCATAGTAAGTAGCATGAGAAATAAATTTAATTCTTTTAAACTCACGATTGATAGCTGTATGTGTAGCTATTATCTCGTTGCAAGTTTGTAAGTTCTCCGTGGTGAGTTTTGACACCTGTTGAATATTCCAACACAATAAGTGTACTCTAATTATCGCGTCGTGCGCCTTCTTCTTCCGTTTGGCGACCTTTTCCCAGAACCGGCATTGCGGTAGTTGATCGAATGCGTGCGCCCCCTGCCAGCCACGGTTTAGCATGGCAAATATATAATTGCCCCACCAATTATACTCTTCGGCGGCGGGTTAAGAAACTCTGACCTATACAATTATGTGCAACAGTGGGGTAATTAAAATATTCAGGTCACGGTGGTATGGTAGTTGTTCGCAGGTTCGCAAGGTTATGGCTGCACTATTTTAAAAGAACATAAACTAGACAATCAGAACTAAATATTTTGTTAAATTTTTTATTTATTTTACCAAATTACAATTATTTTTGTGTTTTCTGCCTAAAGCTAGTCTATCTTATTCTTGTACCCATTTATTTTTAATAGAGGAACTGTCTTTTTATACACGTTTCAATCTCCATACACTTTTCCTAGTATCAGGGCCAATCCTGAGGAACCCAAACTTCGGCGATCTATTATTTTGTGGAAATCATATTATATTATATCATTTATAATAAAAAAAGTTATGATCATTGCAATATCTTGTGGGGTTTTGTTATCAGAGCAACGTCATTTTACTTCAACCATGCAAAATCTAGTGATCTAGATCTAGTTTATTTAATTGGGGTATAGTTAGTGAACGTCAATTTACCTCAACCTTGCAAAATCATGGGATTTTCGAATCAGGGTAACGTCATCTCTATAAATTTGCAATGTGAATCGTCCTTGTAGCATTAAAATGAAAAAAGTTACAGCGGGCAGAAAAGGCTTAAAACACATTTTTCACACATTCAAGGGACGTTTCTCGGACTAGATATTCACTGTAAATTGGTAATTTGAATCATCCTTCTAGTTTTAAAAAGAAAAATGTTACGACCAAGAAACGTGAATGTCTGATTTTGTCCAAATTTTTCTTAGCTGGAGTTCTCAGCCGATTTGCAAATTTGGTCGATCTGTACTAGGCCGTTTTCCCGGAATTTTGTTCACAGATGGACTGTCGCACAAACATTTTCCAAAAATAATTTATTTCGACTATATTAGACATAAAACGTAAAGGTTAAAACTAGCAATTCGAAATGTTTCTCTCTCTAAAGGGAAAGTGATATATATACATATATATATATATATATATATATATATATATATATATATTATGTATAGAAAATATATTGTTGTATAAGAATTTGATTTTGACAAAACCACGTTATAAATTTTGTCATATTTGTCTTTAAGAAAATGTACTTTACCTACTTTACATACACTATTCATACAGAAATATATATTAAATATGAAAGTGTTTTCCCTATATTGCGATCTATTAATTCAACTTAAAACATTTTTTTTTAGTTAAAAAGATATTTTATATATTTTTTAATTTCGTGGCGACTGTTAGATTGAACACTCTGTATATATCGTTACATCAATTAAAAAACATATAAATAAAACACACGATGGCAGACTTGAATAATATCCGTTCAAGAGCGATAATAACTCATAATCGTAATTATACACGCGTCCCATCACGTCCCAGCTATATGCATATTATAAAAAAGAGGTAAGCGGCACACGCACTTCTTATTGATAAATAATATGTTTGTGATAAATTATCGATTATCGTTAGCGTCCAACTGGTCGGGCGGCCTTATTCGCGCACACAGCTCAAACGCTCATTAATTTCATTAATTCCATGTTTGATATGCTGCGCACGGGGCATCGTACAACTTTTTGATTTATACATGCGCATGAATTTCAGAATGATGTAATATGAATGGTTTAATAAGTAGTAGGAGTATGTGTTGAATATTTTGGACCATAACAAGGCATTAACTAGTTGAGGAGTGAAAAGGAGCCAAGGGGGTGGACAGTTTTGGCTGGCAGTAAAATAGCTGTGAGGGACGTAAGGCTGAGGCATTAATAATAAGAGCTGTTCAATTATTAAACACCTACTGTGCTCCACATCATCTTCCAAGACATACTAAAGAAATGCTTACAAATTTTTTGTTTTGAATTTATTTATTTATATATATATATATATATATATATATATATATATATATATATATATATATATATATATATATATCCGCTTTTGTACAAGAAACATCTATCAGTTCAATTATATTTTCCTTTCCCTAGAAATTACCCGACGTTTTTCATAAACAAATTTTACAAGCAAAAAATCGAAAGCTGATCTAAGTATAATATTAAAAAATTTGAATGCATTAATCAATTTTATATAATAAAATCTATTGGTTCGATTATATTTTGCATTTCCTTAGTAATTTTCCAACGTTATTTATAACAAACCAATTTAGTAAGTATCAAATTTGATTTTGTTGTTTTATAAATCGGAAATGGAGGTAATTATTATATTGAAAAGGGTTAATTTGAATACAGTAATCTATTTTGTACAAGAAACATCTATTAGTTCAATAATATTTTCATTTCTCTAGAAATTTCCCGACGTTATTCATAACAAAGCAATTTTGTAAGTATCAAATTTGATTTTGCGACTTATTCATAATAAAAATTTTACAAGTATCAAATTTATAAAATATATAGGCAATTATATTATTTTATTCTATAAAATTGATTATTGCACTCAAATTTTCTATTTTTAATAGAATAGTTACACCAGTTTGCGATATATAAAGCAGTAGTACAGTCAATTTTTTTACCTGTAATATTTGTTTGTTAAGAAAAACGTCCCTTTTTCCTTCCTTTTTCCCGAACAATTTCCCGATGGTTTTAATGACAAACTAATTTTGCAAGTTTGAGTTTAATGCTTTATAAACCGAAAACTGCTGTTACTATTAAAGTTTAATTATAGTTTAATATCAGTTAACATCACTTATATTATACCATAAATGAAATTTTTAATATTCAAACAGCTCACGCACACTAGAATGAAGAGATATAGTATGTATAATTTCGTAAACAAAATAGTTCACTATTTATGTATCATGCTCTAAATACAATTAACAAAATTTCTCCGCGGAATTAATGCAAATCGATTATTCACGTATTGATGTGCCTCCTATATTCTAATCAGTCTAATTAAATTACTTTTATAATGGCGAAACTGACAGGCCCATAATTGATGACAAATGTATTCTGAATACATAAATAAATGTCGCAATTAAACCGTGTACAGTTTTCTCCTCTAATCTCGCGATGAAATTTATAACAGTAGCATAATTCCCCCCTGATTTGCATATTTATGTAATTGACCGTATCCCCCCGCGGGCTTCCATACGATTCGTATTTAAATATGTAATAGACGAAAATTGATCGGTGGCTATCAATCACAGCGTGCAGGAGAGACAGATTGGAGATTGTATGCACAAATAGTGGGCAGAGGAAAGTCGTGATTTGGTTCTTTAAGGTTTTTGATTGATTGGTTTCGTTGTAACCGTTTTTGTCTGAAGGTAATAAGTAAGAAATATACTACATCGTATTACATTATTACTCCATTATATTTTTCAATCAACTGTCTAATCATATTAAACATTAACTTCTATATAAAAATAATAATGTATATGTATATATTCGTTATTGGGCTATCGACCGCCGGGGTATTTCTGCCTGTTTTGTGTTTACATGTATACATTGCTTAGTAGTAAAATTTATTAAAAAAATATAAAAAAGTATAAAAATAAGTTGACTTGAAAAAATATAACATAATAATTACATAGATCTATGTAATATCTCTTTAACAGGATATGACATACATCTATGTAATTATTATATTATAATTATTGGTCGGTTAGTATTTCTAATAGAAATACAAATATACCGATTAAATGTATGTATTTTATATAAAAGCTTTTTTATTTAATGGAATGCCTATTTATTATAGGTGTAAGGCTTACGAGTATATATTTTGTATTAATTTGAAATTTGGTACAAACAGCCATTATTCAGTATCACAAGCTCTAGTGTTAACACCGACCTATCCTTCTTCCTCCATTATACATTCAGCACGAGTAAACTTGTAATAATAGATTAATAGCGAGTTCTTTATTTTTTTCGTGGGTGCAGCAGCAGCACAAAAGGCGCCATTTCCATAATACTTTAATAATCGTGACCCTAGCACAGAAAAAAAACTGGACATTAAAAAGAAAGATTGAGTCGCTTGCATACTCTAGCTGACACCTTTCATTAATATTATTAATTAAATTATTATTAACAAGAAGCTGTTTTTTTTATTATAGCGCGCGCGAGAAGGCTACATAGAGCAGGCGTGGAGTAGAATTTCTTTTGTAATATTCTAATGTGAACACGGGGCGTGCGGCAAAATGAATGATTGGATTTATCGACCGATAAGGATCTGGGAAAGTGTTGGCTGTGATAGAAAAGAATTCGGTAACGTTTCTGAGAAGTTGTAATTTATTAGTGGCGATTTATTGTTGCTATACTTTTTTTAATGGGTGAGTCATGGACGTTAATATTTAGTCCGGCCCAAATGAGTAGGTCTAATGGAAATAGTCCGATTACTAGTGCTGATTATACATATATTTTTTGAATTGTGAAACCAGTTTTAACAATATATGTTAAAGTAAGTTTAACAACAGTTTTTCATACATAAAAAAAGTTATAGGAAAGCAACGATATAACGCCTGGTATCTCCAACGAATCTTAACTCGTTTAAGACCATCTTAATAATTTGACAGTCTTAAAGCGTTGCATTGTTTGGTGCAATCGGATCTTAAAACGATAAAACGGTCTTACATTGTAAGACTTAGTAAGATCTATATATGTTTGGTGCAACAGAATACAAATTTTCATACATAAAAAAATTATAGCAGACAACGATATAACGTCCGGTATCTCCAACGAATCTTAACTCGTTTAAGACCATCTTAATAATTTGACGGTCTTAAAGCGTTGCATTGTTTGGTGAAATCGGACCTTAAAACTATAAAACGGTCTTACATTGTAAGACTAAGTAAGATCTATATAGTTGTTGCAACAGAATAAAAATGTAAGACGTGGTTATATATAAGACGAGCTTATAAAAGACGAGCTCTAAGATTCGTTGGAGAAACCGGGCGTAAGAATATTTTCTAAAATAGAATTCGTCATATATCCCGATCTATAATTGTGATTTTTTATATAACATTATTTACGAATTTGATCACAGAATATTTTGAAAAATCATGGTAGTCATATTCCATGAAGGATCCAAATATTACGTACTACACTTTCTAATATTTGGCTTCTTCAAATTTACATAAATTCAGGATAAATTTGTGTTTAGTAATAGTTTTTTATAACAATCTTCAACGAAAATAGGTTGCAAAAAATATAAATTTCTTAACATCTCCAGTTCGTGACTTATCTCACGTGTTGAAAGTCTCCTGCGTGCACACACGCAAATATTTCACATACACACGAGCGTGTCGAGTATTCGGCTAATAGGCCCGCATTATTTTAGGGAGTGTGCCGCAGGAATGAGGGGCGCGCGTGGGTGGGCGGCGCTCGATCTGATTGCCCGTTTATTTTGTTATGTTTTTTTTTGCGCGATCCACGTTAAGGTTTGATTTCTCACAGTTGACCCCGTTTGAGACCGAGAGTTTCGTAAGCGTTTAGACATTGCCTTCTGGCATCGTACATTATGTTAGCACACTACGTTGACTCGCCGGAATGTTCTCTGCGCACATTTCAACGATAATAAGTTTGAGGGGATTAGGAAGGTGCATAAATTTCAAACCTTTGACAAAGTGACAACAATGTACTTATATAGTAGGATACTCGTGTAATTTATTACGATGCTGTGTAGGTAACAGCAGGATGATATGCTGTGATAAAAAAAAATCGCAGATATATACTTCCTGTAGTAAATAATATCGCATATATAGTTATCTTATTGATATTGAACGCTGGCTAATCAATCAATTTGCTCGGCGCGACTGTGTCTCCATTAAAATAATTCTCACCGCAATGGTAACCGCAAGGTGAAGTGTTACTTTTATCATTATCAATAACAATGTTTTCCCTTAACCTTGTCCCCGGCTGCGTTATTAAAATATCCCGTTTCCGTAATGGTCGCGGCGTTGATCGCGGCGATAGTGTTTGTAATTGCGCTCAATACAAGTGAGAATATTTTATTGGCTCTTAAAATATGCTCGATGGGAAGAGAAGATTATTAATAAAATAAAACGAATTAACTGTTTTATTGAGGCTGATACGTCGAAATAAATTGGCCACAAATAATTTCGTGGGAAGAATACGAATGTATACTAAAGTGGTTAATAATGTAATGCGAAATAATGTCAGATTTACAATAAAACTATCTGTAAAAAGTTATTTTGTAACATACTAAATGAATTTCAATTTTTTTTTAAATAAATGGTTTATTATTATATTTTTTATACATGTACATAACAATAAACTTAAATAAAAAATACATTTTGTATTTCTCCCTGCTTTAGGTGGCCACTTCATGGATGTAAAATACCAAACGCAAAATCTTCTCCTTTTCAAAACAATTCAAATGTGACTTGCGCCACTTTCATTCTCACAGGCTCAATTAATAAAATTAATTTTATTAAAGAAGTTAAAATTACAAATCGCGATTTGAAACTGTAATTAATACAAACAAACAACAATAAATTTCTTCCTGAAGTTGTATGTCAATAAAAACCTTAAGCATTCCATAATTAATCATCCTTAAATAGAAAATACCTTCCAATAGCAAATTGCTCTTTATTTCACTCCACTCATGCGAATCAAACAGGATAATTACACCTGTAATTTTCATTTATATGCAATTCGCGCGCGCAAAAAGGGGCAGAACCATTTCGGTGTACATACACTCAGGTCGACTCCAATACACACATATAGATACAGCCGTTTTTTACATAACGTAACATTTAATGCACGTAATTAATTACGATGGAAACGAGCGTTGGGAAAAAATAACGCTGGCGTTGTTAATTTATGCGGCGACTAGTTTTACTCCGCCACTAATGCCGCGATGGAACGAGAGAAGATTTATTTATGTATCTGGTTGACGGGTGTAATTTTCCATAATTTTTTTCCACTTCGAGCCGTCGAGAATGATTGGCCGGATTGAAATGCAAGTGGGACGCAACGGCGTACTCCCACGCGCTAACGCGAGAATTTTGATATTAATGAATGCGAAATTTACATCGAAACTCATAATTAATTGAATAAATTAGTTGTTGTTGCAAAAATATTATCGTCAGTTTATCACTTTCTGCATGGACATTTCTCATTTAAGAGCGTGTGGAACCATTTTATATTTCTGTCACTATTTGGCGACTCTGTTGCGCAATAAGGGCCAATCTGTTTTTTTAACAAAAGGTTCAAACTGATATATATTTTTTAATGTTTTATTTTTTTTGCTCAGTTACAATGTTAACATGGTATATCAGCTAAAAATATAAAAACGTGATGTCTCTCTCTATCGGTGGCCATTCCCTCACTTGGGTGTGGTCACTGGTGTTGGGGGTTTATGTTATTCTACTGCTGTTCTTCTATTTGTATCCCTTTTTAGGTTTCAGGACTATGTATCGTTATTTTGTTTCACTAGTAACTGCTCTAGTAAGGTTTTCTTGGATGATTTAAAGAATTTAATAAACAAAACTGGAAAGGTCAATCTGCGACTCCTTTTCAAATCCCATTTCACAATAGTTAAAAGTTAACTAAGTACTAAGTTAAATTAAGTACTTTAAATCAGTTTTGTCCTTTTTTTAAAAAAATCAGATTGGCCCTTATTGTGCTACATTGTCGATATGTTAATTTGACAAACTTTTTTAATAAATGTCCATAAATTTACTCCTTAATAAATGTTTTATTAAAATTTAACGATGCATTTTTGAATTGCTTAAAATTAGTTATTATTTTTATTTGGTTTGGTAATAAGTTAAAAAAACTACTATAAACTGGTCCTCTTTCAAACATAGTTAGGGTGTGTATTTGATAATTATAGTCGATATTCGATGCCCTTGTGTGATGGTTATTATTAATTTGGAATTATAGTAGCTCGCGACTTTCATTCATATGAAGATTGGACATCAATAACGGACCAAAAATTTCATTTTGAATTATTCAATGTTTAAATTTGTATCAATTGTTGATTAAAACACCAGAAACATTTTTTTAATGTATTATCTAGAGTGGGTTTAATACTACTATGGCAATTTTTTTTATTCTCTTCCTCTTTTGAATGAGAAGTAAAAATTTAATCAGAAAAACATAGAATATGTTAAGTCCTATATATTTTAGGGGAAAAACAAGGTAAGTGCCAATGAAAGAAGATTTTTTGAAAACTTTTTTAATAGAACTAGAATAGATTCAAAGGGGAGAAGCACATATCTTTCATGCAATCTGTCGGGATTTGTTTGGGCTACTATAAAAGGGAATATCATTTAGTCTGCTTTTCAGGTTCATGGCAATGGCACATAGCTTATTTTTTAGGGTCTAACTCAATGTTTTTTTATGCATTTAGCTCGTTATTGATGCCCAGTCTTAATATGTAAATTATTACTTCTATATAAGAGAAAATGTAATTTTTAAGTTACGTAGAGTGATTGAAATCGGGATATCAGTTTTTGGCAAATAGCCACAGATTATTTTATTATTTATTATTATTTACTATATCTGTTTAGAATTACAACACAATGCAAAATAATACTTTATATGTAAATTTTCGTATGAATTAGCTATTTTAATTCCGGGTGCATAATTTATGAGCCAGCCTATATTGAGCCCGGCCGGCTTCTAATGATCAATTTCTCCCGTTGCCATTTCACGCATGCAAATTACCTGCAATGAAATAATGCTTTAATAATTGTTTTCCTCCACGCGCGCAGCAGCCGTCCGCAATATATCACGCCGCCGCCAATTTATCACTAGTTTTCACCTGCCCAGTGTGCCTATTTTGCGCAGAAACCGTAATTAATGCACGCACGCAACCCCAAGGCAAGGATACCGTACGTATCGGCGGTTTCGCAAAATGGCTAGGAAAAATCGAAAACGCGGCGGCGTGTACGTGCGTTTTTATGGAATGTGTGTCGGTAATTATTTAAATATTTCAACGTAATAATAATAGAAATTTTATTGTATGTTTAGGATATTGCGAGTTTTACATTAACGATCGCTTGGCTTATGTAAATGTGCTGAAATCGTTGTTTTAATGCAACCCTACTCCAACTACAATATTAATAAAGTCACATTTGCAATTTGCTAATTGTAATTTGTTCAGAGAGTGTGTTTGTGAAAGGACAAAGGTTGGAGGAGATTCAGAAGGTGGAAAATAGGCTGAGACGGATATGCCTTCATGGCACCCTAATTAAACCTTGGACAAGCAACATTACGCCCATCATGTGTTTCCGCGCCACGAATTTGTCTTGCTTTCTTGCACGTTAGAGGAAGGTCTTTTCTGTCACAACCGTGCAAGGGAGCACACCTTGAGATATGGAGTACATGGTTCTTAAACGTACTTAGATTATTGGAGACCTTTTACATAAATGGTAGGCAAACTGCAAGAGGTCTCATCTTTTTGGTTTGTGCTGGGTTGTAATTGTCTTTATTTTAACTATCGAGTATTTTAAAGTCAAGAAGTTAGAGTGTGGTAGTTTGGGGTGTTACACAAAATAATAAAAGGACATAGTCGATACGATTGTTTTATTCGAAAAGTCCAGCAACAAGGTACTGACACCGACACCCCTTTTTTATCATAAAGTTAAAGCAGTATGTATCGGAAAAGGGGTTGTCGGAGATTTTGAAGACTGGAAAAAAATGCTTCAACCTTCATCCTGTCCGGCCGCATGTGCACATTCAAAGAGAAGCCCTCACGTCCTACCATCTGTCCCCTTCAGTTCCGGTATTTATCTGCAACTCTACTCCAACTCTACCAGATCAATGTGTATATAACCCATACACATTGATCTGGTAGAGTTGGAGTAGAGTTGCAGAGAAATACCGGGACTGAAGGGGAACTGATGAGTCCGGACAGGTGGTAGGACGTGAGGGCTTCTCTTTGAATGTGTACATGCGGCTGGATAGGATGGAGGTTGAAGCATCTTTTTCCAGTCTTCAAAATCTCCGACAACCCCTTTTCCGATACATACTGCTTTAACCTTATGACAAAAAAGGGGACAGGACAGGATGAAGGTTGAAGCATCTTTTTCCAGTCTTCAACATTTCTGTTGTAATGCTATCTTCTCCAGGGGCCTCCTTTCTATTCTTCTTCGGTTCTAGTACCATTTTTAACTCTATAGTCTCAATTTCCGGGATTTCTTTGGAGCCGAGAGTTATAGTCCAGTAACCTTGTCATGGTTATATGGGGATTAAGTTGCATGAAGTGGGGGGTAGTTAGTTTTCTTTTTTCTTTTTCATGTAAGGGAAGTGCTAGTCCAAATTTTAGACATCGGACGCCCTCCGGAACACTTTTAAAATCTCAAAAACTGCTCATTTTTTTAAATTTTTTCGGTTTCTTTCCATTTTTACCATGAATTAGCACGTTTTCGACAAAGACTTTTAAAAAGATATATGTCTTAAATATATGTAGGATTTCAATTAGTCGTTTGGTTGTGAACAGTGACCCTCCACCCATCCCGCCTTTCCCACTCCTTTCCCACCTCTTTCAAAATGTTAAATGAAATAAATATTTACTTCACTGACTCATGTTAGAGAGGTTATTGAAGATAAAAAGATAATTGTATATGATCTCACATGAAAATTAGTGTACAATTTTGGAGATTTTGACAAACTTTGAAAAACTATTAGGGCTACCGAGTCCATCCTGATCTCAAATTGTAGCAAATTTAATCTAGTTTAAAACGCATGCAATGGTATTTTCGGAAAGGAGCTCCTTCATGGTTAAAATGGGAAGAAACCGGAAAAAGCTGCAAATATTTAGCAGTTTTTGAGATATTCAAAAGTGTGCAGGAGGGCTGTAATAAAAATAAAAAATAAATTGCATATCTACACATAAAAAAAAAAAATGTAATTGTCTTCCCTCGCTCCTCGCCGCGAGGTTTGTGGTGGTGAATCCTCCTCGGGCTGCGGGTATTGAGGGTTTGTGTTAGGTATTTTTGTGTGTCCGTGTCCAGCTCTATTTGTTGCGCTATGTTTACTATTATTATATTTTGTTGTTCAGCAGTAGATTTTTAATTTTCAATTTGAAAGGAACGTATGCCAGTGCTTTGATTTCGTTGGGTGCTCGAGGTCAAAAACTTGGATTTTGCATTTCAGGCACATCCCATACAAGAAAAAAGGACGAAACTAACTACCCCCACTTGATGCAACTTATGATGTACTACTGGACTACTAGGGCTACCTGATATAAATAGTTTGGGTGTTTGGGTAACAATTAGTTGTAGAGTTTCTGGTAGAAGTTCTGGATAGTGGATGTAATCCGATCCCTCTCGGTCACAACTTGTCTTTGTTGGTTCTTGATTTTGTAAATGAGCGACTAACCTTTTGTTCTTTTCAATCGAGGAACTTTCATATTTCGATGGGCTTCTTGTACCATCTGTTTGTTATGAGATCTGAGGTCTTTTTTATCACCTTCTTTACTTCTTAGTCTAGCTCTTGATCTTGTCCATTGCTCTGCATTTTGCAAGGAATTCATTTGAGGCCTAGCTGAGTTTCGTATTGCTTTTACTTACAGGGAACGTACTTTCATCGAACAACTTTCATATTCATGTCTTCCTCGAAGGCTTCTTTTATCGTCTGTATGTAGTGGAGATAATCCGATCTCTCTCTATGACAATTTGTCTTTGTTGGTTCTTGATTTTGTAAATGAGCAACAATCCTTTTGTTCTTTTCAATCAAGGAACTTTTATATTTCGATGGCCTTCTTGTATCATCTGTCTGTTATAAGAACTCAGGCCTTTTTTATCGCCTTCATTACTTCTTTGTCTAGCTCTCTATATCTTACCGATTCTCTGCGTTTTGGAAGGAGTTCATTTGTGATTTGCCTGAGTTTCGTATTGACTTTTGCTCCATTGGAATATACTTTGTTAGTTGCTATTTTATTGTTATTAACGTCCCCCCCCCCCCTAGTTCGTTCAGTCCAATATTTCTGAAAGCATCAGTTGCTTCTAATTTAGTTCTGATTATGTCGCTATAATCTTGCATATTTTCTTTGAGCTGGATCCCTGTTGGGAGGAGCATTTAGTCTTGCTTTGTCGTTGATTCCTACTATGCCCTATTCATGTGTTGGAGTTCATTCTCTAGACTTCCGATACGCATAAATCTACCTAGGCCCTACAACCGGCGTCACAAGACGGCAAGATCTGAGCGATCTGAGCCACGGGGGCGACTAGTACTGCTAAACGCGCCTTATGTAAGCCCCTTAGCCCCTCTATGATTTACTTCCACGTGTGGGAGTTAAAGCATTGATGATGTCTAATGTAACTGTCAGACAATGCCTCGTCCTCCTCAGTGGTCCGCTGTTGGCATCGTCTACCAGTCCTATGATAGCCAGTATGGCGTTGACGGTCGACCGCTTCTTGCGGAAGCCATTCTTGGATGCTGCCAGTCCCCTAGGTAGCGGTATCTGTTGCACAGAAGTCCGTACACACGTTTGACATCGATGGTACTGGCCAACATCTATTGGTTTTCGATTATGTTACACCGACACGCGGTCAGAACAAAAATACGTGCTTCGACTGGTGTTTCCAATGGTCATGTAAATATGACCATTGGAAACACACGTAAGTTTTAATTTTAGACCCATCTAGTAGGTCGAGATAGAGGGGTGCGAGCACCTTTTTTATAGACGGCGAAAAGGCCCCATACTCATAGCATCCACTGAAGAGGCGTAGGCATTGCGGTTTCGCTGCCCTTTCATCGAACAACTTTCATATTCATGTCTTCCTCGAAGGCTTCTTTTATCGTCTGTATGTAGTGGAGATAATCCGATCTCTCTCTATGACAATTTGTCTTTGTTGGTTCTTGATTTTGTAAATGAGCAACAATCCTTTTGTTCTTTTCAATCAAGGAACTTTTATATTTCGATGGCCTTCTTGTATCATCTGTCTGTTATAAGAACTCAGGCCTTTTTTATCGCCTTCATTACTTCTTTGTCTAGCTCTCTATATCTTACCGATTCTCTGCGTTTTGGAAGGAGTTCATTTGTGATTTGCCTGAGTTTCGTATTGACTTTTGCTCCATTGGAATATACTTTGTTAGTTGCTATTTTATTGTTATTAACGTCCCCCCCCCCCCTAGTTCGTTCAGTCCAATATTTCTGAAAGCATCAGTTGCTTCTAATTTAGTTCTGATTATGTCGCTATAATCTTGCATATTTTCTTTGAGCTGGATCCCTGTTGGGAGGAGCATTTAGTCTTGCTTTGTCGTTGATTCCTACTATGCCCTATTCATGTGTTGGAGTTCATTCTCTAGACTTCCGATACGCATAAATCTACCTAGGCCCTACAACCGGCGTCACAAGACGGCAAGATCTGAGCGATCTGAGCCACGGGGGCGACTAGTACTGCTAAACGCGCCTTATGTAAGCCCCTTAGCCCCTCTATGATTTACTTCCACGAGTGGGAGTTAAAGCATTGATGATGTCTAATGTAACTGTCAGACAATGCCTCGTCCTCCTCAGTGGTCCGCTGTTGGCATCGTCTACCAGTCCTATGATAGCCAGTATGGCGTTGACGGTCGACCGCTTCTTGCGGAAGCCATTCTTGGATGCTGCCAGTCCCCTAGGTAGCGGTATCTGTTGCACAGAAGTCCGTACACACGTTTGACATCGATGGTACTGGCCAACATCTATTGGTTTTCGATTATGTTACACCGACACGCGGTCAGAACAAAAATACGTGCTTCGACTGGTGTTTCCAATGGTCATGTAAATATGACCATTGGAAACACACGTAAGTTTTAATTTTAGACCCATCTAGTAGGTCGAGATAGAGGGGTGCGAGCACCTTTTTTATAGACGGCGAAAAGGCCCCATACTCATAGCATCCACTGAAGAGGCGTAGGCATTGCGGTTTCGCTGCCCTACTGTATTTAGAGTAGGGGTAAGCGAAATGTTAAGATTATATAAGATATGGCCTCTCAAATATAATGTTAACATTTCGCTTACCCCTACTCTACTTTCAGTAGGGTAGCGAAACGTTAAGATTATATATGAGAGGCCATAACAGAGGTCTTGCTAATTTTGATCCGCTCTAGTTTTCCTCAGTACCCGTCATATCTAACAAACTTTCCTCTATCACTCACTGAGGAGGTGCCCAATGGGGGACTAGCAACCCCTCGTGAGGGCTTTAAAATATAATAATAATATATTTAAAGAGGATACCTTATTAGCTAGTTTATTATTAACTTATTTATTATATTATTATTATTATTCACTATTTTATTTTATTTTATTTCCCCGGTACCCGTCGTATCTAACGAACTTTCCTTTATCACCCACCTGAGGAGGTGCCCGATGGGGGACTAGCAACCACTCGCGAGGGCTTTTAAATATAATAATAATAATATATTTAAATATGATACCTTATTAGCCAGTTTATTATTAACTTATTTATTATATTATTATTATACTAAATTCTTATTATAAAGTTTAGTATTTACTAAATTCAGGTTTCAATAGTGCAACACTGTTGCGTCTAATTAATTTCTCCTGTATATAAATCCGGTTAGCCGGACACCAACTCAGTAACATATTAATAGCCAACAAAACGGAATAATTAGTTATCAAAAACTCGTTGGTGGCAATTATAACTCTATACCGCGCGCACCTTTGTGTGCTGTGTGTGTATAAATTACGCGTTTGAATTATTGCATGCGTTCGTATAAATTAGAGTAATTCGCGCTTGTTAGCAAACAATGCGGCGGCAATTACGCGCCGGCTTTTCCGCAACGCGTGTATCGGTTTTATTTCATAATTAACAACGGCGAAATTGATAATTGTAACGATATTAATCGAGCAGCCCCATTAAAACATTAATCGCGCATAATTAACCTTTCCGATCTGGAGTAATTATGTATTCCCAATTAAACGGTGTAATTGTTAACCTTTATGATGGTGCTTGTACTTGTACCACCAACCGGGCGGTAATTAATAGTTTTAATTTTTGTGTTTGCTGATATGATATGTTACATTACTAATTAATAGTTGTTAAGTAACACGAATTTTCTAAGTGTATTTAATTTAATTGAAAAGCGTTAGTCAGCAAACAGGTGTGAGTTTTGCTATTAGCACCGCTAATTTCGTCATGTAGATTTTATTAATAAATTGTATATACATCGCATTATAACTTGTTATATAAATATCAATTAATGTTTATATACGATTTCACATCCGTACAGATGTTTTTGTACTAAAATGTTTATTTTCATATCTAAAGCTATGCCCCGGTGCTTGCAATTACAAACTTGGTGGCAATAGGGATGGAAATTAAAATTTACCTTACCGTAAATTTCATAATCCATAAAGTTGGGCATGTCAGAAAATAATTCAACCGTTCACAATGCAGTTACTTAATGTTTACGGTTATGTGCAGCTTACGTACGGTAGTAAGCTGTACGTACTATTGAAACTATCTCAACTTTAGATACATTTTATGTAAAAATCTACTCACTGTTTGATTGCCCGTTTATTTCTTATTTATGTACAAAACGGCTGTATGTACTATTAGTGCATATATTAGTCACTGATAACAATAGGAATACAAATATTTGTGTATCCAATCATTGTTTGATTGCCCGTTCATTTGTTATTTATGTACAAAAAGGTTAATTGGATACACAAATATTTGTATTCCTATTGTTATCAGTGACTAATATATGCAGTAATAGTACATACAGCTTACGTACGGTAGTAAGCTGTATGTACTATTGAAACTATCTCAAGTTTAGGTACATTTTATATAAAAATCTACTCAATTTAATCGTTGTTTGGTTGCCCGTTAATTTTTTATTTATCTACTAAACGGTTAATTGAATCTACAAATATTTGTATTCCTATTGTTATCAGTGACTAGTATATGCAATAAAGTATGAGAACTATCATGATATATTTTTATTTTATTGAAATACTAGGTCAAATTCACGTTGTTTTAATTGCGTTGTCCTCAACAATGAATATTCAGTGCATTTTTTTAAATTGCAGCTCACTATTTGCAATCATATTTGTGTCACTATTTTAATCGTAAAAAAGCAAAACCTCACTTAGTACATTGCTATTACTTCAAAACACTCATATTTGCACATGCGACATAGCTGCGAGAATCTCAAAAGTTGCGCGGCAACATACCATGTTCTCCATATATCATGTGTTACTATATAATTAATATTGCATTATAAATATAAAATATTCTTGATAGAAGGGCTCATATCAAGAATCTTGTATATTTATAGTGCAAGTTTAATTATATAGTAATTAATATGTATAATTACACAATTTATATAATTCTATATTAAATCATCAATTAATATAAGCACATTTATAAAACAATGCGTCATTAAAATATATAATACAATGCCCACGATCGCCCACACCACCTTCCCCACACCCCACTCCACTAGTTTTCAGCATTGATCATTCAATCAATTGTCGATTACAAAACCCCCTTCCGCGCCCATTGTTGTCGGTAGTTAATGATACCCTTCTTAAAAGAGTGACCACCAAACGGGCAATCCGCGTGATGCTATCTGCGAGGGTGTAACGGCCTCCCTAGGCGGCCGCGCGCGCGTAAAAACGCAATTTAAATCAATACCAATGCGTGCGTTATTAATAATGCGCCGCCCCCCTAGGGGCGTCATTACAGCAAACAATAGTCCCCGGCGGATAGCGAAACGTACACAACAATGGGTTTTCTAATAGCTTCGCCGAGTGTGTGCCTTACGGAATTTATTGTTAATGAAACTGGGTTAGAGTTGGGATAGATTTTATCGTGGTGTAGCATGCAAGTTCAATATTGCGTGGTGAAATATAGTCTGATGGAATCTCAACTGACGTACATTGTCCGTGAAAACTTTTTTGAATTGAACAATTTTCAATGGAAATGGAAATATATAATCCTCCTCCTCGATCCATCACCCTATATAAGGGTTTAGATCATGATATGATCATCTTAATTTCGTCTGAGCATGCCCTCTGATATTCTGCAATGCTTGGTACGAGCTGTGGCCGGTGAGAGACTTAATCTAGCTTCATCTTCCCTAGGTCTGCGTTTTTTTACCTTTTCTTCCACAATTATTCTTTACATGGAGTCTCTCTTTCTTTATATATGGCCAAAGTATCACAGAAATGTTCGACTAACGGTGGTAGAGAGTAAATTTGTGATATTAGTTGCTCCAGGATGGATGTACTGATACGATGAGCCGTCTATGTTGTTGTCTGCGCGGTCCACTATAGCTTTGTCTCTGTTTTGGTTCGAGCCTATATTCTTTGCTGGCACCGCGCAGACACGGTCCACTATCATGACCTTACCTTAGCTTTGTCTCTGTATGGCTCGAGCCAATATTCTTTGCTGGTATCAGTCAGTCAATTCATTATTTCAGTCAGTTCTTCTTCGCTATTATTAAGGTGTCGTTTGCATATCTCCAGATTCCTTCTTCCCATCACTGCACAGCACAGCACTTTGTGCATTATCTTTTCGCGTTGGTGACAGAATGCCCGCTTTGATGTTAAATTTCGTTGATTCCGTCTGATTGACTGCGCAGTTTTTATACAGATACTTTGCAGCTGAATGAGATATTACTATCTTTCTTTATCCATTTCTTTTTTCCACATTTATATATATATATATATATATATATATATATATATATATATATAGGCCTCAAAATGGGCCCATTGTGAAACCTCCCTTTAAGGCTGCTCACTCGTCCCACCAGTCAATTTTGCGTGCAAGCTGCAAAACTCTGGCGGGTGAGGAGATGCCAATGCTGACCATACTAGGCCAGCACTCCCCTAGTATTAGATGCTATATATATATATATATATATATATATATATATATATATATATATATATATATATATATATATGCACATGAAATAAATATGAGTGTTTTAGTCCACCATCATTAAATAACAAGACGTTTGTGTTATTAAAATTTTTAATCGAGTTCATTGCATTATACAACCAACCGTTTTACCATTCAGAGAAACCGCCGCTGCGAGCACGGCGGGCAAAAATTAATCAGCATCAGGTGCGTTTTCACACCATAAAAAGTGAAATACATCGCCGTGGCAGAAAAATAATTGCCGTTTTGACATCCCGTAGTGATAATGGGTGCATTAAAGCCACTTTCGATGTGTGACTTACTTTAAATCGATGCTCCGTGGAAAATTTTATATAATTTATAAGCGTTTCTAAAGCTTCGATCGCACAATCTGGCATCATTTCAAATGGAACCGACACGAATGTGTACAACTGTGTATAATAGAAATAAATTAGCTAACTACTAATGCGACAATAAAAATTGATATGGAAAATTTTAGAGAAATCGTTTTTAATTGTTCATAAATCACACTTTTCATTAAACAAATGGAATAATAATTGATTTCAAACTGTGCCAAAAAAAATCAATAGTGGATACGGGTAAAGTATGCTCATTTTTAATTAATATCCATAAATCACACTTTTCATTAAACAAATAGAATAATAATTGTTTTCAAACTGTGCCAAGAAATCAATAGTAGATACGGATAAAGTATGCTTAAAATATTTTAACAATGCTATATAATATATTAAATATATCATGTCGAAGAAAGTGAATGAATGCACAAGAAAATTATATTGCCTTGCTATCTAAAGGTCCTTTAGACTAGACAATTTCTTGACTCAAAAGTTAGCCAATATGCGAGACAATCTAAATTGTCTCGTATAATACAGCAAATTATTTGAAATATTGAATTGGATGATAGATCGAATGGAAAAATATAACGAGTTATATTTGTCAAGGACAAATTGTATGAGAGGAGGAAATATGAATTCATTTCTTGAACAAATTTTGAGCTAAGAAATTGTCTTGTCTAAAACGACCGTAATATACAAAATATTTCATCTGGAAGAAGGTGGTGAATTAAAACAATAGTTTTAGCACACCATTTATCTTTCCAACCGTGCTAATTGTGTTTTCATACGTTAGTATTTCGTATGGATTATTTGTGAAATACTTTTATTCAGTATAATGTTTGAATTTTGGTTATATTTGTGAATTTCGAGGAATACTATACTTTTAAATTATATTATAGTTAAATATAAAAGCAAAAGTGGACAAACCCAGAAATTAAAAAAATCTAGTTATATGTTATTATTATAGTTATTGTTATTATTAGTAGTAGTAGTAACATAAAAATTGATTTGATATCTTTAAATTGATGGTTAGTTCTTTGGTCTCAATGCCTCAAATATATCGTGACGAATCTCTTAAACTATTATTAGAATGATTATTAAAATTATCATATTGTATAAGCATGCCTTTAGTTTATCTATACAGCCTCGTGATAGATACACGTCTAAAGAGAACTGTGCAACAACAAAAAAACGTATTATCCTTAACATCCTTGTTGTGCCAATGATAAAATCTAATAGTGTCAGTCAATAAGTTTCACACCTCGCCACAGCGCGAATATTTTTCACAGCCACGATTAATCTTTATGGTCTCGTGCGCTTTATTATAGCTAATAACAACGTACACTAACAGAATAATTAATAACCGCCGATTTTTACCAAATTGTCAACGCGCGTCAACTCGTTGCGCGCACGGTTTTAATTAACATCAAATGCCACTGGAGCGGGTCTTTCAATAATATGTTTGTTGTAGCCCGTTTTTCACAACGGTTGGGCAATTTAATTGTAACGGGCAGCGTTAATTCATTTCCGTTGTAATTAACCCGGGCGCGGACACGCGTTCTAAAACGCTAATTAAATATATCGCCGATCGATAAATGTGTCTGCACGGCACGGTGGGAACTCTCAGAAAAATCACCCGAGCGTGAATATTGCGCTGCTCGCACACAGGTGGATTCGACGTTTTTTTTCTTTCTTTCTTGATTATTTATTTTTGCTGCTGCACACCGGCAATAATACGCCGCGGTGGAAGTAATTGTGTGGAGAGATATATGATTATTTGATTTGTACATGTAATGCTTGACGCTTAAACGGCATTAAGTTAAACGGTTCTTTATTCGGAATTACTCAAAACGGGCAATTTGTAAGTGGAGGATTTAATGAAAAAGCTGGGCATTTTTAGTGAATAATTTATCATTCGCTTTGCGTTTTCCCAAGCACGGAATAAGAGAGATCAAAAGGCTACAATTGAATGTACCTTACAATACGGCTTCTCTAGTGAATATTATGATGTAATTTATTGAAAATTAATGTGGTAAACTATTGGTAGGAATACATTTATGTACGTTTTAGACCCAGAGACTACGGGTTGCACATACAGTCTCTAATTCATGCTTGTAATTAACACCACACATAAATTAGAAGCCCTGAAGGACGAAACAAACCAATACGTTAATCTACAAACGACTTACACATTGAAGCAAATGAACTAACCATACTAAATAAAATCAAACTAAAAAGGGCTAGTATTGACAATATTATAAACACAAAAAAATATTAAAACAACATCAACTTAATTGAATGAAAAGATATACGTTCCCATGAAAACAGAATTCAAATAAGTAATAATAAAATGAATAAACAAAGACAAAATAAATACAAAATGACATCAATATGGGAAATAAAACAAAACAAATAATAACACACAAATTAAGGAGAAGGAACCAAAATAATATGGCAACAAACAACTTCCTTCCAACCAAGTTTTCCAGATCAACGATTGCTGAAAATACTGCGAAAGAGCCTCTTTGTAATTCTTTAACTATAGTTGTATATATAACCGAGCTTAAATTTCAGGTAATAAAGGATAAAACAAATTACTTTATAACTTTATAAATGAATATGGTATCTTATAAAGAGTAATATTTCAACGTGCTGCAACATCGTAATTACGATGACAAATTATGAGTTATTCAATTACATATAGTTAAAACGATTTTTGTGATGTGTAAATGACGTCCAAAGCGGCCGCTTTTAAGCGACCGCTCCCCTAGGAAACCAGGGTTTTACCGGTAGAAAAACCTTTCGGCTGATATTCCTATAAATATAGAAGTAATATGAATTGCTGTTATATAAATATTGTTAAATAAAAACGATTTCTTCATCTTTTTAGCTTTGCAGGAATGTCCACTGGAATAAAAACTGTTTGCCCGTTGCGCTGAATGCCTTTTGTCTGCCAGGAATGACCGTTAATTGCGACGGCCACCGTCGGATAAAAGCGCGCATTCCCGCAAGTTTATAATCATTAACGTAATGAAACAACTAAAGTCCTGAAAAACGTCAACGGCTTCCTCTGCCGCCCAGCTTTTTCCCAGTTTGCATTACCATCCAACACTTGCGGGGAGACTGGCGCGCATTCCGCTGCCTTTTTATTTTCGTTTACTGTGACAACGTTCATGTGAACAGCCAGTTTTATTTTTAATACATCTTGGCGAAATATAGATAAAGTAATTTCGAATCAACAAATTCATTGGTTCGATTTGAATTGATGTTAGAAATTATGATTACGAGTTTAATTGACACACGTTTCATGAATCAAATGCATTGTTACCCTTAAGGTAAACATTTTTGTTACAGTAGATTCCTGAAAACCTAGAAAGATGAAGATATAACCTAGAAAGATCAAGAAAAAACCTAGAAAGATGAAGAAAAAACCTAGAAAGATCAAGAAAAAAACCTAGAAAGAAGGGTAAATATTTTTGTTACACGACATTCCTGAAACCCTAGAAAGATGAAGAAATAACCTAGAAAGATCAAGAAAAATTCTAGAAAGATCAAGAAAAAACCTAGAAAGATGAAGAAATATTTAAGTGTGAATATAATGTGAATTATATTTTTTTAGATCATAGGCTTATTTTTATTTATTTTAAACTATTTTACAATTTTATTTGTCCAATATATATTTAAATACACACATACATACAAACATGCCCTTATGTCTAAAAGGGAACAAACATGGTGTTCTTCCTTCTGTCTTCACTTTGGTATTTGTGGGCTTTGTCCCATCCCGGGTTATCGGTGTCGAGGGAAATATGTTGTTCGTCGATTCCTTTGAAGTTATTTTACTTTATGTTGTCGTTTAGCAGTATTTTTTATTTTTTAGCTTAGGGATGTATTTAATTGTCTTTATGTGTTCGTTTAAGGCGTTGTGTTGTATTGTTTGATTGTTTCTGTGGTTAGACTTTGTGTGTACTTTGTAAACTTTTCGGTTCTTATTTCTGATTTTCTTCTTGTTTGGTGATGATGTATTTGTTTGTTTGTTATTAGTATAGTACTTAGTTTTATTTAGTTGTTGTAAATTTTGTGTATAATAAATAAGTAAGCGAGAGTATTGTTTAATTGGAGAATTTTTTTGTAAAAATTTTGTGCGAATATGCCAAATAAAGGTCTTTTATATATATATATATATATATACACCGAAAGGTAAAAGGCAATTGAATATATATATATATATATATATACATATATATATATATATATATATATATATATATATATATATATATATATATATATATGATTAAACTCGTCAGAGCTTGTCCCTTTATCGTAGGAAAATCCTTACGGCTGATAGCCCTCTAACGATAGTAGTTTTTGGAAAAAACAAATACAATACTCTAAAATTAATTCCTTTATATATTTCAACATAGAAAACAAACTAAATTATAATCATAATCCTTATTATATTAATGATCTACGTTAAGATAAAAGAGATTCATTTAAATCAACCAATTTAAAATAAATAAAAAATACTTAAATACACAAATAAAAGGCTTGAAATTTGAAACTAGAAGTTGATGATTTTGTTTTTTACTGCCAGTCTCCACTTGTGAATTAAAATTAGTTAGTGTTAGTAGAATTTGTATGCGTTTTACCATTTTATTTGATTATTTTTTAATAGTTTCCTCCCCTAATTTTGAAAAAGAAGCTTAATTACATTTCATACAGAATTGGTACAACAAAAATTTATAAAAATATAACTGTAATTAATTGAAGGCACACGGCCTCGAAGATCGATAGCCAGTTACCGAATTGTAACAAATACAGTAACTATTACCGTTGATTGAAGTATTTAATACTTTAAGCAACGCTACTACTAATGAATTTATGAATAAATTGGGAATTACAATAATAAGACTCAATAATAATTTAAATTCTAAATAGAATTACAATAAGGAATTATAATACAAAAGAATGCGTTACTAGGATTTAAGGTTATTCAAGGATATAAGCCTGGCGATTTATTAACACGAAGGCCTAACATTTACTTTATTGCAATATGATTAGTTCGTATGAATAATATTATTAAATACAAGACAAGTAAGTTAATGTTAGCTCCTACTCGAACTGCGAAAGGTTTAACCCCAATCGTTGAATAATTTAAATGTTGTCAGGAAAATAATTGTTGTAAATTAATTTTGTAAATTGTTACTTATAAGTTGGACAACTAAACTTAAAATTGCTTAGGAATTGCAGCAATAAAGAAATATAAAAGTAATAAATACAGAAATAAATTACACCTAACTAACCCAATTTGTCAAATACATATATCGAAATATATGTAACGGTAGTTGACTCAAAAGTTGGTCAAGATGCGAGACAATCTAAATTGTCTCGTATCATACAGCAAATTATTTGAAATATTGAATTGGATGGTATATCGAATGGAAAAATATAACGCGTTCTATTTGTCAAGAACAAATTGTATGGGAGGAGGATATATGAATTCATTTCTTGAAAAACTTTTGAGCCAAGAAATTGTCTTGTCTAAAACGACCTAAATGTTGCTGTCAATACAGATATTTCTATATTTCTATAAAATAAATAAATATGCTCTCGAGCATTGTAAAATTACTATTTTTATTTTTTTAAACAAATTCTTGTTTATGCAGCGTTCAGCGAATATATATATATATATATATATAGAGAGAGAGAGAGAGGGGAAGCATTTATGGATGTTGTAAAAATTGCTCGGACACTTCGATTTTAAATTGCCAATTTGCAATGAAAGTGTTAATTTTTTTCGACCACTTGTGATTTGAGCAATGACAAAATTTTGAAAACGAAATTGTTCTTCAATTAGCTTATTATCAGACTGTGAATGGTGCACAGTTTGAGCATCTGCTTTAGCTTTTTATTATTTTATTGAATATTGATTCGCCTTTCGTGTTTTTCTTCACTCTGACATTTGAAATCGATTTTCTCGGAAATTTCCTGATGTGACCTATAACATGCTGATTGCAGAAAAATAATCCCATTCAGAATCCGCAATAAAAAAGGGGTTGTCCTTTAAAAAAATTGTCGATGACGTCCATGTTCATTGAAAACAGATGAAGAAAAAAATTGATACTTTCTTTAAAAATTGGCAATTTAAAATTAAAATCGACGTGTCCGAGAAATCTTGTAAAAAAAAATAAAGGTTTTATTGAATTTATTTGATACCTCAATTTCCACCCATATATATATATATATATATATATATATATATATATATATATATATATATATATATATATATATATATATATTCGCTGAACGCTGTATAAACAGGAATGTGTTTAAAAAAATGTTCCTAAGAACAGATTCACCAATTATTAAAACATATTTATTTATTTGATAGAAATATCTTTATGACAACAACATTTTACATTTAAAAGGTTTTATTGAATTTATTTGCTACTTAATTTCCAGCCTGTATTTTGTTTAGAATTATTTCTATTATAACAGTTTATAGTTCGAGACCAACATAGGGGTATAGCAGGAAATAATTAAAAAAGTACGAGCAGTTTATTTATTTTAGAATACAGGACTGCTTTTTAAGGAATATTTTGTTTTAATAAATGCCACGGCACGTATTGAACTGATAGAAATTTAGTTATCTAAAATAAAAATAGTTGACTACTTAAGAGATACACATTAAATGAAGTACAACCCCTAGAAGGGATAATGTCCCACCGTAATCAATTGTGTCGCCATAAATATTCACAGAGTACCAATTACGATTATATTTTCGACTATAATCGTTTATATAAAATAAAATCGAATTACTTTTGAAGTATCACGATTACCTGTCATCCATCACGTACCAATCTGATTGATTTAGTACCGCTTTGCGTACATATTTACCAGCAAATTACTCGTTTACAAATAAACGCTTCTGCAAATGCCACCAGACCAAAAAAAGAACAACAACATGCCTCCGGATAGAAAATGATCTCGTTTACATTTTAAAAGGAGCTGCTGTTGCTACTGCAGTCGCGCCCGCGGAAAATTGAATTTCGTAATTTATTTACGCCATTCCGACTCGTTTAGCGTTTCGATTACAGTATTATAATACCCCAAGTAAGTGGACTTGAGTGTTGCCGCTGCAATTTGCTTGTGAATTATTTTATTAATATAATAATAATAATAATAATAATATGCGGATAGATGCATAATTTTCCATAAAACGTGACAGTGTATGTGGCATAGAAAAGTTTAGTAATGCTGCAGGAATACAAAGGATACAGTTTATATATTCTATATATTCTAGGAAAGTATAATCCAAATATTGAAGCTGAAAGACCACGGTTGATGGCCTCTTGTACATGTATGTATATCTTGTATGTATGTATGTTACAATAAATATATCTTCTTCTTCTTCCAAATATTTAATATACACAGTCATTTCCAAAAATAAACGCTAATCACATTATTAGCTAGGAAATAGTAAAATACAGGTTGTCCTTAAAGTATGGAATATATTTGATAAAACATTTATTTATGATTTTTATTTTTGCAAAAATCATAAATAAATGTTTTATCGAATTATCAAAAGAGTGGAGTGTCTAGAACTGCACGAAGCTTCTGCTATGGGCAGGTTATATATATATATATATATATATATATATATATATATATATATATATATATATATATATATTCGTATGCACAGAATCGAACGCCAAAGCAAGAATTGTACGGGGAGTTAGTAAGAGGGAGGTACATACAAGATATACATGTATTCCTGTGTCCGTTTTCTGTTGATCTACATTCCTGTGCATATTGAATGAATCATACTTCTTTCTAAGGTTTATCGTTGTACTTACATTTTTCCTCGAGCTATAAAAAATACCTTAATTTGGCATAACCCCTCCAAAATACAAAATTCCCCCAATAAACAATACCCATAACAAAAAAAACTAATAAAAAATAATAAAAATAAAAAGTAAGAATCAAATTTTATTTCGGATTTTGTTTCTATTAACTTTCTTATTAACTTCTTTGTTTTGATCTATGGTTCTATCTTTAAATAATTATTATTTTAGACTAGTATAAAACTACATCTAGAAATGGAGCAGTGGAATGTGAATTTTTAGAATATAATATTCTCAACACATTCCCATCGCAATTTTTTGCAGTCCACTGAACATTATCGACTTGTTACAAATAATAATAATAACCCAATACACACGTTACAAGAAAATTACACCGCTTCCATCCACTCCATCCGTTACATGCAGACAGTTATAATAACCCATCCTGACACATATGCCATGCACGTCCCTGAGTCCTCTAAAAGCATCGGCAGTAAAATTACCATGATTTGTAACTATATAGACGCTTTTTTTCATTCTCTCTCGCTCGCTCGCGATTGTCGTCTGGGAAAATTATTGATTCGCTGATTCATTATTTATCCGTCCTTCGATTGAGTTTCTAGGAACGGTCGTGTTCGCGCATTTTTGCATTGGCGGAAAATCGTGTGCGGCGATTTTTTGCAAATAACAATTAACGCGATGCATTAAGGTCGTCCGAAAATAAATCGAATCGCATTGTTGGAGGTTGCAATTTCCTTGGTTTATGAATATTATGATACGCTCGCTTATGTGTTACAGGGATACCGAATGACTCTCTGAGAAAGCATATGTTTATTTTAATCCTAGAAAATTGCTAATTATATACTCCTTATATGCTCTCGTATAGTAATCAAGCACTTTCTCGGCGCATTCTTTTCAGACGTTTTCATTAGTTTGCCGGGATTAATCTGGCATTGTCGGTGGTTATGGAAATTCGCACCGATTTACATAAGCATAAACGCTGTATATGGTTAACTATATAGGGTTTATTTGTCTGGGGGAATTTATGTGTTACGCATTTAAGTAATGTCTTCCTTAATACTGGCAACTGATTATATTTATATTTATGATGGTGTTGAAGCATACCGCTAATGTATTATTTTACTATTAGATACTATTGCTTGTATAGTAAGTTTTAACTATAACTGTTTAAATTTATGAGGGTTTATTTCACTAGGGAAGTTTCTTGTTTTTCTTTTTCGAGTTTAAACAAGATTTCAACAATATAAATTGTATGCTCTTTGCATATTTTGAAGCTACAAATCTCCCTGCTACTACTATAATCAAGGCTATAACGTGAACAGGAATTAATGCAACATCTATCGGTGGATACATATATTTAATTCACCTACAACCCAATCAGTGCGTTTATGATTGAGATAATTAACACAGAAGAAATCAATATAAATAAGAAATACTTTATGCTCAGAAAATAATAATCTTCTAATATTTTCGGACAGGTTCCCAAAAAGTTTTTGAAAGGCGTACAGTTTTTATTTAATATACTGTGAATTTCGATCTTTCAATGGTCTTTCTGGACCCCCTTCTGCCTGGGCATGTGCCCCTGTTGCTCCTGCCTAGTTACTGCCCTGCATGCATACATGATATGGAATCGTAAAAAATATCTTCTACTATTTTCGGACAGGTTCCCATAAAGTTGTTGAAAGGCGTACAGTTTTTTTTGTTTAATATAATGTGAATTTCGATCTTTCAATGGTCTTTCTGCACCCCTTTCTGTCTGGGCACGTGCCCCTGTTGCTCCTGCCCTGCATGCATACACGATATAGAATCGTAAAAAAATCTTGAAAACTGTTTAAATAATATTTATCAGATAATACGCAAAACAACCTTTATACGAAAAGAAAAATATAATATGCCTGATTTGTATAAATAAAATGCTATGAATAAATCGCACGTTGCATTCCATGTGTCATAGACAATTACACGGTTACAGTAAACGCGTCCGAATATAAAAATAAAGGACACTTGCTCCGTGCACGCAGACGGACTCAAGGAAAAGGTCGCAGGCAAAGAATTTAAATAACCCATAAAACATTTATCATGAATAATACTTTTAACACAGCGAATAATTAATATAGTCAGCATCTTAATTAAAATTGCGATTGCAAACCGCAGGATGAAAATCAATTAGTATGCGCGCGTAAAATTGTTTATATTAGATAAATGAATAGCATGAGAATTTTCAGGTGCTTCAATTGTCGACCGGTTTACCTTGGATTGGTATGAATTTTTGCTACATTTCTGCGGCCCGTTCTCAGCCACTTTCCTCGCTTTTTCCCATAATTAATCGGTTTCGAGTTATGTAATTTTCAGCGCTAATGGCCGGCGTAATTAACGGCCGCGCGAGCGCGTCGCTCGGAATACAAACGGGCTCGTTGCGACCGAATACGGCCGGTTTGCGGCATCGCATTAATTTATTAGACAATTCATTATCATCTAAAGTTTTATTATATATTGTGCGATTTAGCCTAATACAGGGCAATAAACAGCTAACGATATCATTTTTTGTGCGCGCGACCACATTGCTGCGCGCTCTTATTTTTGCACAATGCGACTGATTAATTGTACGCAATTGGAATTGTACGCCTAATGTCGATTGAAATTCGCGATGTCGCATTCCGTACAGTCGTGGGATTTCATTTGACGCAATAAAGATTACAGCTTGCTTCACCTAAAAGTTAAGAGCGATTATTTTAATTACTGCTTTGCATTCTTTGGAGCTGTTACATTTTCATTTTATGGCGGAGTCACGCATGTTTTAATTCAGTTAGATAATAAAAGCGTGATGGAACAATAAATTATTCGTTTTACTGCGGCAACGAGGGATACGATTTATTGCCCCGCGGGCGAATTCGTTCCGCACAATATGCGACGACGTGTGCCATGCGCTGCAAAAGATACGTTTTTCGCGAAATTCATTGTTGTATCCGCGAGCAATTGTGGCTGGTATTAGTTACGGCTACTTATGCTGCGGCTTTTAATATTGTACTGCTTAGCATGGAGCATGCACGAGCGGTGCGAGTTTGCCCGTGAGTGACTTCCACATGATTGTTATTTCCACAGGTGGACTTAGGCAGGAACTAGCTAGGTAATTAGTCGGCAAAAATTTAGTGTGATGTAGAGCGAAATTTGCTCGGGGGCGTTGTAATCAAAATGCCTTTGTAATTTATTCTGTATTGAAATTATTCTTCACAGTTATTTCACCACCGCTTCCGTACTCCGGAATCATTAGGTCTTCTTTAGACTGGAGGGTTAGTATTTCTTAAATGAAGATTTTTAATAATATCTTTTATTACGATTAATACATATATACTTTCATCTTTCTATGATATCACCCTACCCAGTCTATATTCTTAAATAGAGCCATCTTTTGCCCTATTCCTTGAAAATGTTAGTAACTCTACTTCAACTCTTCTTTAAATATTGGATTATTAAGGCGTCTAGTTTGTGATAATTCATTTTAAAGGATACATAAACAATTTTTTTATCACACTTTAGTTACACTTTGCAACTGTTCGGGGACGCTTTCCCAAATGAAATCGAAACAGGCTTTGAGGTGTGTAAAGGCATTTTCAGTGAGGGATATGTAGGCTTGGTCTGGTATTCTGTCGCCTCCGCTTGCCTTGTTGTTTTTCATCTGACCGACTGTTTTTCTTATTGCCTCTAGTGATAAGGGAGTATGGGTATCTAGCACGAGATGCGGGTTGTACTGGGGAATCATTTTGAATACTTCCGTGGTAAATATTGTCTGTTTGTTTAGAATTATGAAATAGTGTTCCCTCCATCTCACCCTCGCCTGTTATTCGTTTTTCATTAGGGTAACGCCTTCATGTTGGACAGATTCTTTTGCCTTGTGCCCATACAGAGCGCCTTGATTTGCCGAAAGAAGTTGCGATAGTCATTACAGCTTTAAAACATTAAATTCATTTTTATATTAGATTCTGCACAATATCACAATTGAAGTATTGTATTAATATATATATATATATATATATATATATATATATATATATATATATATATATATATATATATATATATATATATATATATATATATATATATATATATATATATATATATATATATATATATATATGTGTGTGTGTGTGGAATTCAGGTTATTTGCTTGGTCTTGTACGCATACACAATTGAGTGTGTCTCAAAACTCGTTAAAGTATGAACAATTTGACCGCCAATTACAAGTCGAATTACATTTGACCTGTCCATTTGATTACCATATTATGTGTTTATGTATGTGTTTATATAAATGATTCATACGATAATAGTTTACATTGTTAAATCACCAAATATGTCACTACCAATAAACCTAATCATCCACTCACATCAAATTCATTAAGTAATTTTGATTTATTACTATACTTTTACCACACCACACACGTACGCACACACAAAAAAAAATCTAACATCTCAGGCCAATTTAATTTCCAAATCCACTTATCACTACTCTCGCCCATTTATTTTTTACCTCCCAAACAACATTCTGATCCTATCGCGGCCCCAAATTGCGTGTAACTAATTCATAATCAGTGACATTTTTCGGGCGACACAATGTGCGTGTGTAATCGCGCGGTGAAATCACGGAACGCATACTATAAAACGCACACGCCATTACATTTATGAATACAAGCGGAATCACTTGTTACAATCACAATAAAATGCGGATGAACAATGGAACAGGTTATTAGAACAATCCTAACATGCATCCTACCGCCGTTTTTTTTGTATATGCATGCCCGCTGCGGCGTGGGTGGGCGTTCATTCCACTCTTCCCACTTTTATTATTATTCGTAAGAACCAATTTATTGCAACAGGACGAATAATGGGCTTCCCACATTTTTTAAAGCGCTAATTTATTGGGGGACTAGTTCGAGTGGTAAAAACGCTTAAAGTATAAATAGTGGAAATATAAAAGTTGTTGTAGAAAGTAGACCTTTTAGGCAATGGTAGTCGAAAATGTGAATCTACAGGTCAAAAATCTAAATATTTATATATTGGCATCTACCTTATGATAATTTATTGTAAAGGATAAATAAAACGATAAAAAACAAAGTAAAAATCGTTAAATAAAACGATTTTTTACTTTGCTTTTTTATCGTTTTATTTATCCTTTACATCCTTTAAATATTTATAGTTTGAAAAGAAACAATTTTTACCATTTAGCGATACAGAATTAGTCAGGGATTACTAAAACGGAAACTAAAACAGACAAATATGTTTTAGATTATAATATTAGATTATAGTATTAGATTATAGATTAGATTATAGTATTAGATTAAAGTATTAGATTAAAGTATTAGATTAAAGTATTAGATTATAGTATTATATTATAGTATTAGATTAATAGCCATTATTATTATTATATTACTTTCATCTAAAATGAGTTTTAGGGATAATTAATTAAGGATAAATTTAATTAGCTAGGTCAAATTCAAGTTTAATGTAAAATGAGGCTAGGGGGATCCAATTGAGAATAAATTTATAAGACCACTATGTTAATAGTAATTACACATTACTCGTCCAACTATCCACGTATATAATTTAAACTAATAATTAACAGTTACTTAGAAAATATAATTTAATCATACCCAAATCAGCGTTGATTTCATTAGTACTCATTAAAAAATGTTAAGTAAATAAACACTCGGGACGAACCGGATCTGGATTCGGAATTTAAGTAACGCAATCGAATGTGAGAAAAAAAAAGAGCGCTTTAATTCCTTACGGGCATCGAATTTTAAAGCGGTCGAATTAAATCACTTTAATATTAATGAATTTTGACAGTCGTTATGATAATTGTTATTGGGAGGCCCCCATCATAGGTGGGACGTCCAGGATGTACGTGCGGACAGTTGCGGGCACATAAATTAAGCTTTGAAATTACATATGGGGGGATAAATGAGGTCCCTCGGGCCATATCGGGCATAATATCTTAATTGGCTGTACGAATAAAATCAATTCGGTAGATGATTAAATTCAGCATGTTTCTGTATATGTGTGTCTGTGTGTGTGAGAGAGCAAAAGTGTGAATTAGCGACTAGATCGTGCGTTTCTGTTCGTTATTTATGCGTGTTAAATGATAATTTTGATTATGATTTAATGCGTTGAAATTAGGGTTAATTACAAAAGGAGTAATTAATGTTACACAATGATCGGGAATTTTAATTGGGGAAATTGTTTTACATATTGTATTTAATAATCATTAGCGAAAAAGAATTATTGAGTTATGCATAACTCTCGCTCTCTCATTTTCAAAATTATTTGTGTATACTACCACAAATGATTTTGAAAATGAGAGAGTGAACTCTCGTAGCGGGCGAAATTTCGCGAATCACTTTTCACAACTTTTTATATTCTCAGAAATACTCTACATATAGACATATAAAACACCTCACCAACACCAAGAAATGCGTTTAATTTGTAACTTAGAAAATGTGAATCTCACAGCTACAGCGCGAAAATGGTAGGAGCTAGAGAAAAGCGTTAATCCTCATTCTGTAGGGCTAGTAATACTCTATATTATCACATTTAAACCATCTCTCTATCATTTTAAATACAGACGCTACAGAGTTGAAACTGGGGAAAACATAAAACTCCATATTCACATGTTCTCACCGCTACATCACGAAAATGGTAACAGCTACAGAACAACGTCTAGTCTCAATCTGTTGGGCTAGAAATACAATTTCACATAAAAAGCATCTCTCTAGCATTTGAAACAGATACGCTAGCGAGTTTAAACCGGAAAAAACATGAAATTTCATCATATTCGTCCTTTCTCACCGCTACACCATAAGAGCTAGAGAAAAGCGTCTAGTCTTAATGTGTAGGGGTAGAAATACTGTACATTTTCACATATCACATATCACTAGAAATACTCTACATTATGACATTTAAACCATCTCTCTAGCATTTCAAATACAGTCGCTACAAAGTTGAAACTGAGGAAAACATGAAATTTCATCGTATTCACATTTTCTCACCGCTACAGCGCAAAAGTGGTACGGTATAGAGCGTCTAACCTCAGTCTGTAGGGGTAGAAATACTCTACATTTTCACATAGAAACCATCTCTCTATCATTTGAAATACACATGCTACAGAGTTGAAATTGGGGAAAACATGAACATTTATCATCATATTCATATTTTCTCACAGCTATAGCATGATAGCGGTAAGAGCTAGGGAAAATCGTTTAGCCTCTCCACGAAGATTGGATTATATTGGTGCGTCGCTTTGGTCCAGCATGAGCACCCCAAGAATACCCATAGTGGGTCTTTAATCCAGGCGTCAGGCCTCAATCTGTAGGGGTAGAAATACTCATTTTTACATATAAACCATACCTTTAGCTTTTCAAATACAGACGCTACAGAGTTGAAATAAGAACTCTACCGAGTTTAAACCGGAAAAACTCATGAAATTTCGTCATATTCACTATTTCTTACCGCTACAGCGTAAACACAGTAAGAACTAGAACAAATCGTCTATCATCAGTCTGTAAGGATAGAAATACCCTACATTTTCACATATAAATCATCTCTCTAGCATTTGAAATGTAAATGCGACAGAGTTGAAACTGGGGAAAACATGAAATTTCATCATATTCACATTTTCTCACCGCTACAGCACGAAATCGGTTACAGCTACAGAACATCGTCTAATCTTAATCTATAGGGCTAGAAATATAATACATTTTCACATAGAAACTATCTCTCTATCATTTGAAATACAGATGCTACAGAGTTGAAACTGGAGAAAACATAAAATTTCATCATATTCATATTTTCTCACCGCTACGGCACGAAAATAAGAGCTACAGAACAACATCTAGACTCAATCTATTGGGCTAGAAATACAATTTCACATACAAACCATCTCTCTAGTATTTGAATTAGAAACGCTACATAGTTGAAACTGGGGAAAAGCATGAAATGTCATCATATTCGCAATTTCTCACCGCTACAGCGCGAAAATAGTAAAAGCTACAGAACAGTCTCTAGTCTCAATCTATTGGGCTAGAAATACTCTACATTTTCATATATAAACCACCTCTCTAGCATTTCTAATAGAGAAGCTACCGAGTATAAACCGGGGAAAACATGAAATTTCATCACATTCACTCTTTCTTACCGCTACAGCGCAAACACGGTAAGAACTAGAAAAAGTCGTCTATCCTCAGCCTGTAGGGATAGAAATACCCTACATTTTCACATAGACACTATCTCTCTAGCATTTGAAATACAGACGCTACAGAGATTAAATTGGGGGAAAAATATAAAATTTCATCATATTCCCATTTTCTTACCGCTACAGCACGAAAATGGTAAGAGCTATGGAACAACATCTAGTCTCAATCTGTAGGGATATAAGTACTCTACAATTTCACCTATAAACCATTTCTCTAGCATTTGAAATTTGAACTTTTCTGTGCGGTTATGATAAATACCGGGTGATTACACTCTTCTGTGTTCCTCCCATTGTGTCGGAATAGCAATCATATATATATATATATATATATATATATATATATATATATATATATATATATATATAATTTATTTATTGTGTTTAGTGGTTTACCTTTTGAAGCTTAATTGTTTGTTAAGTGCAGGAAATGTTCTATTTTGCAGTAAGAAGTTAATAAACAAAAACTCTCATTCTTCTCAATATGCCTGCAGGGTAATTTTTCTTCAGCAATTTCACTTATATAATAATAGAAATTAATACAGCCTCAGGGCGAGAGCGCGCGCATTTGAAATCAACTGTAGAATATGTCACGATTTTCCTGCGATTTTACAAAAGCATAATTAATGCTATGCTGCTGAATGGATTTTGCATCCGTAATTGCTGGCAACAATACGCTCGTATATTTTTTCTAGCTACATTGTTGCAGTCAATGATGAGGTTTTAATGGAAATTGTATAAACAAATCTGGTCTGGTAATAATTACTGTAATTAGTTGTTTAGTAATAGATGAGAAGTGATTTATTGATGCTATATTTAAATGTTATTCTAATTTTGCTTTATTTTTGTTGCAGGAGTTGTATGCACATCGCCACCACATTCAAATATTATAAAAGTAAGTTTAAATATAAAAATAACAGATGTCAAACATTTAACAGGTGTTTAACCCCCGTATTCACCAACGTTCCATAAATGTATCAATAGCTATTGAACCCATAAATATTCGTTGTTATAGCAACAATAAATACATTATCTAGGGAATGTAGTTGCTTTAGATTCTCTCTATTTGAAACACTGCAAAATTAAACAAAATATGTCATTAAAGCTCCAATCATAAGCGCTATTCTAGGTGTTTGAGATTTGTTTTGACAATTTCTGTCACAATGACGTTTTCAATGTATCTATCCTAGATAAATTATACTTATAATTATAATTATGGTGTCCATTCAATAGCTTATGGGACCTATAAAGTTATGGGATGTTGGTGAATACGAACATAAGTCTTTTGTGTATAATTGAATGGCAGTAGAAGTAATATTTTTCCAACTCGCACTTTAGCTAGCAGTATTGGACAAATCAATCTAATTTGATTTCATCAGAACATTTACTTTTATAGAAATTCCCAATTATAGAAAGTCCAAAAACCGACCATTTATTTTACTTACGATACTGAAAAATTGGTTGTTAGGCACCTCTAGAAAATTCTCTCCAGAAATGAGCTCTTAATATTAATAGTAAGGTCCTCCTCATCACAGTTTCTCATTTTTCGTCAGTCCCAAACGAAAAAATGCATAGCCACGTTGCTTTTTAGCTCAAACTCCATGTTGTGGTTCTAGGCTTAAGAGAGATGAATTACGACATTACCGTAACAAAGAAAAATTCAAATTTAATTGTGATAAGATTCTTTTTCTTGTAATGGTCCTCCTATCGAAGATAAGCTATGCGGGCTTTATGCTCTGAATAGCGAATCAATCAAAATCAATTTCATCAGAACTTTTAGTTTTATTGATATTCCTATAACTAGAGGCTATTTAAGTTTTTAAAGAATTATTCTAAAAAGGTAAAACCCCCTTTGGCACCTGATTTTAATTAGTTTCTTCATATAACACTAAAGTATTTAGCATAAAATATAAAACAATTTCATCATACAATCCATTTCATTTAAATTGCGAGAGCCTGAGATAGCACGAAAACCGAACAACCGTCGATCTCTCGCGTGTAACGAGATAAAAACAACAACAATCCCTGCCACTTTGCAGCAGGATAAAGGCGCAGATAGCGCGTTGCGCAATGTCCAGCAGCACCTGCAACTGGAGCGGCGTGACGCAACGCAAACGCAACGCGCGTATTCAGATTTATACAGGAAGTTATAATGACACTAACCTAATGTATACATTCTGTATTGCGACGGGCCCGAGTGCTTTACGGCGGTTTTGCAATTAAACGCGTACATTTATTCATTCATAAGCCGATCGCGATCGATTTCCCGTGAAAAGCGATATGGCCAGCGAGCGAACGAGCTCGTTTGCTGCACATCTAGTCCGGCATGCCGATTACAGTTATGATAATGCGCGGATAACCCAATTGCCTAGCTTCGTGTAGGGTCAGACAGATTGAATATTGACGATTATTACAGACAATGTAATAAATTAAAATTACTAGCAAGAATTTGCACGAACAAAAATGTATGTGAGTTCAAAATCAAATACGTTTGAAGTCTCTTTAATGCACTAACATATAAAATTACAATTTTAGTAATAATAATCGGAGCTTTTTCTTGTGGATTTTTAGTTAATAGTAATTTTAATTTGGTATCTTTGGTATTCCTCTTGTTTTAGTAGTATTGTGTCTGATGTTAGAGATTTTGTTTTCTTTTCAATGTAGTTCTTTGTCTTTGTATTGAGTTTAATTTTTGCACGCACCAGTCGGTGATCGCTTCCGGTGTTAAATCTATTCAGATACATTTCTATATACGTTGTTGTGGTTGCATAGTATAGTTGGTATAGTCTATTTTGTTTAGCGTGTGACCGTTTAGGTGTCTCCACGTCCATCTTCTTTGTTTCAGTTTCTTATGGAAGGTATTTACGCAGAGTAGTTTTTCCCTATTTAAGAAGTTGGTCAGGGTATCCCTTCTTTCGTTTCTGGTTCCTAACCCGAAGTTTCCTAATTTTTCCGTTCCGAATCTTGTAAAATCCTTTCCAGTAATTTATCATTTAAGTCACCTGTTATTACAGTATAAGTGGTGTTCTTTTGACTGTTGGCGGTTGTGATATCTTCATATAGATCTTCTACGAGTTCGTCCTCGGCATCCGCTGTTGGCGCATAGCTGTGTAATTAATTGGATGCTGCATTTGTTGTTTATATTAAGGACTGGGTAGATTACCCTTTCTGATATTGCGTGGTATTTGTTCACTACGTTTCGAAAGATTCTGACGTTCTTTGAATATGTGTGATTGGGGGTGTCGTGGTTGAAGATTGGAGCACTAGCGTTGAGCGCTTTCTCTCCACGTAGATTGGATTATATTGGTGCGTCGCTTTGGTCCAGCATGAGCTGGAGTCGATGTTGAGCTGTAGCAGATCCCGGCGAACCATAGGGTCCAGCTGTGGTAGATGTCCTGGGAGGGGTAAGGTGTTTTACTTTGCGATTCACAAAGCTACACCACCGTATTATAGTTGGTTTCCGAGTTTTTCTGATATAGAATATTCACTGATCTAAGGGTGAGGAGTTTCTTCCCCTGGAGTCTTGTTTCGCACACCTCTATTTAAATTTTTGAGGTCTTGTTAGAATTCTTCTAACTAGTTGTTCTGATATTATATGTCGTAATGTATAATGTATGTGTGTTGTTAGAATTTATCGTATTCTTGCCTCCCCCAGAATCCATGAGGCTGCCCTTGGTGTTGTCGGGGTAGGATTGTGAATTTTGAGTTCTACCTACCTAGGGTAGTTCTGTATTGTTCGACATTTCATATTCGGTTTAGAAGGTTTTGGCATTGAAACGCTACGCCTGCCCGCGGGTTGAAGAGTTTCAAAATTAAATTTTCCTTAATTTTCGTTTGTATGATTCTGGTTATCCCGCCATCCGCCGTCAGAGCCTCGTTTGTTTTTCTACCAGGGCACACCGAATGACTAGTCATAGTACGTGCAGGTGAGGTTGCCGTTTTAATCGACTTGTTGTTAAGTGCGACCCCTTCCACCCCCAGAATACCCATAGTGGGTCTTTAATCCAGTCGTTTCCTTTGGCCTTATAAAGTCTTATGCCGTTGGCCATAGTTTGGCTCGTTCGCCTTTGTGACGTTGTGGCAAAGTAGTGCCCTAATCGACATATCTGGCTACCCTTGCTTAGTTCAACCTGTAGATCAATGCATCTTACTGAGGTGTGGCGTAAGCAAGAGCTGAAGCGAAGACCAGTTATCGTCATTCATTACTGCACGGTCACATGCAGTAATGGATGGCAATAACTGGTCCTCGCAGGGCACCTAGCTCTTGCTTACGGCTCCAGGTTGCCACACTTCAGTAAGCTGCATTGATCTGCAGTTACTGATAAAAGGTACTGCAAAAGAAGTCCATACACAATTATTACTATTATTATATGTTATAGAATATATTATTTGACTGAAGTTTGCAAAAAAATATACTTAACACTTTTCCATTTTGTGATCATATTTAAGGTAAATAAACTGATTATATGTTTTTATAAACATGATTAAATGGTTAATACAGAACATATCAATATGTTTATAATGTTTGCAAAAAAAAACTCTTATTTCCTACTATCTGGCAGCTTGTAGTTGTGTTTTTAATCGAACTAGACCATCGCGCCGCGCTATAAAATGAGCACAATATATTAATTACATTGCACAACAGCGAGAAGTTGAAGTTCACGAAACGAGATCGTTTCGTTGTTAAAACAAGCCCCGTAATGAGTTTGCAATTACGGACACACAATGTGTTGGGAAACCAGCGCGACGGCCAACTATACTCCTCTTATTTTAAGCCTGTAATGATACGACTTTATTAAAATTGCCACACCGCACCGCGCCGCGCGAACAAAACACGTTACAGCACATTTTCGTCCTAATTATGCTTAATGGGCGCCGTGGAAGTTCGCGATCTTTCCGACTCATTAGATCTGGATTTATTTTAATATCTTCATAAGCCGGTGCGTGGTCGGCGCACTAATGGGGACAAGAACGGAACACGCGTTAATTGATGCTGCTAATATGGTTTCTAATGCAATGATGTATGGTAATGGGGGACGTATGCTAATTTTCGCGGTTTTCCATAATGTTTTCACTAAATTTCCCGTGAGATTCAGTATGGTGTTTTAATTAGTATGAGGTTTATGTGAAAAATTACTTTGTTTATTTATACTGTCACGGTTTATTAGGTATAGAACAGGATTTGACTCAAAAGTGTTGTACAATAGAACACACTTGTTATATATTAATTACATTATTTTTTAAGGGTGTGATGACGCCTATAATTTTGTTAGGCACGAATTGTGAAGTTTTATTAAGTTATTAGTTAAAATCTTTACATCACACTGTGGTAGAAAAGGCCAGAAGTTTTTTTAAGCTCCATTAACAAAAAACTGTGTTTATATATATATATATATATATATATATATATATATATAATTAAAGCTCAAAAATTAATTTTTCGTTGGGGGTCGTACCCACGTCTCCGGCTCTCACGGCCGTCGCGCTGCCAACATCACCACCGAGGGCTATAGTGGAACGCGATGGCAGCGATAGCCGGAGACGTGGGTTCGTGTCCCACCGGAGAGTGAGTGAAAGAGTAAATTTAATATTGTAAAATCTTGTGAATCATTTAGTTCCGGCAAATGCCATTAACAATTATTTATTAATTGACATACCTAATTGTCTTAAAGTTTATAAAGCAATATTTTTTTTTAATGCTCAATATTAGCCTCTAACCCTGCTATAAAGATTATCAATCTTCTGATTAATTATAATAATAATATTAAATTTAATCTGCAAAATAAGTTACTAGATTATTTAGATTAGATTATTTTGCAGAATAATTTATTAAAATAATGCTACTTGTAAATTAGGTGACATGTAGTGTAAAATCAATACGTGACATTTTTTTTTAAAACCAGTAATCCAGAAAATGGCACAGTTAATAGGAATAGTTTTAATTAAAATAGCTTCACGCACCGATTAGCTAGCGATGTAATAAAAGTGCCTTAAAATCTAACTGTCTAGGTCAATAAACTTTGCACATTGTAATTTTTTAACAATTACTGTTATTAGTTATTAGCGATTCAAGGTGGCACGAAATATGCAACTAAAAATGTTTTCTTTGTACGTTTTAATCAATATTTACCGGATATTTTGTGGTAAATTGTTAAAGTGAAGGAAGAGCGAAGAACTATTGTCCTGGATTCAGGAGGGGTATGATTTCTAGAGCGCTGCTTGCAGCTAAAGTTAAATGGAGTGAATATAAGAGGGGTTTATCTCTGGTTAATTCAATAATCAATTTTATTATCCTTTCTCTCTTTCTTCTTCTTATGCATATATGCTATTAATAGATATAAATGACAATATGATTCATCTCTTCGCAATTTATTACTGTATGCACAAGACTACCGATGGAAAATCCCTTATACATCACTACTTTATTCGGCAGGTAAAAAAAAAACTGAGAAATTAAATTAGTATTTATATTAGTTCGTATAATATTCAGAGGGAGGCGGAAAGGCCCATGTATCGTCGATAGCCAACTAAAGAATGATTATATATACTGAGGCCTGTCGTCGTCGTTATGGATCGCCGCCTGATCCCGTATGTATTGAACTAACTACTTTATGGCAACAAAACTACTTTAATTCTAATTTAAATTTTATATTGATATTAGATACAAACATTTTTATCTCCATAAAAATGCAATTCATGTTTAGTTCAGCGTGAAAAAATAGCAGCTTCCATATATATTTAAATATGAGTAGGAAATATATTTTATAGTTATATTGTAAATGGTACCCGTAAATATATAAATACATATTTGGTATTGTCTCACTAATTAATCAAAATGTGCAATCATTAGGTAACTATATTCCATACAAAAATAATAGAAGCCCATAATGGATACAAAGCTTTTAGTTGCTGGACTTTAGCTACCTTTATTTATGAACAATAAAATTTATTACTACACAAATGTATTATCTTTGCAGTCCTTATTTTTATATAGTTTAGAAAGTTATGTAATATTTACACAATAGAACAGTGTCTAAAAGGACAATTCAACGTGAACACATCGCGATGATTCAACATTTTCCATTTGTTTGATTTCGTCGGCGGCGGCACATATTGGCAAATAAATCTCGATCGGCGAACAGATAAATAATTGTAATCTCCTTGTGTACGATCACGCGTGGTGGTACATAACACATACATACCTCAACATGATATTTATTTAATGAGGCATATCCGCATAATATATCTGTGGTACACACAATTAAATAGAAACATCAGGTCGTGTAGATTCATTAGATATGTCCGCCGCGCAAAACGAATGCACGGACAAGTTCCTTGTTTTATTATAATTGCATTATTAATTAAATTAATTTATGCATGCCGCTCGCATGAATCAAGGATGCCATGAGTGGCCGGTGGAAACGTAGCGTGTATTAAATTGGAAATGTCAACCAGAACAATGTTATTATTAATTGTTGGATTTATTATATCTGCTGTTAAACATGGGACGTTAGTTCAATGCAATATATTGCGGAAATATTTCAATTTATGATCTTATATAAGAATTATCTAAGATATTTGTGTATGTTAATTTTCAACTGTTTTCGGCCATGTTTTTTCACTGTACACAGAACACAGAATTATCTAAGATATTTGTGTGTGTGTTAATTTTCAACTGTCTTCGGCCATGTGTTTCCACTTCTATCCTCTTTTTGTTGAACTGTATTTTTTTACGGCCATGTAGGAATTCACAAAAATACAATATAAACAGCTGACTTGGCAATAACATATAAACACTCTACATCGTTTTCAATCGGTTAGCTAATTCAAATATTTCTAGAAAAAAAGAAACTTTAATTAGCGTTTTTGAAATTTTGAAATTTTTACCAGTTATAAATCGGTGACATTTTCGATATAAACAAATACTAATTTTAGTGACGATTGTTTCTTGCGCATCAGTCATTATTATAACCTGCTAATAATCGTTATTTTCTTTTGTAGCAATAGTTAACGACAGTAATCCTATGTCAGTAAATTATCAATAATTGCTATATTAACTCTGTTAAGTTTCTAAAATCCATACACGGAAACACCTCTTACAGACACAGCTCATTAATTTATAAACCAAACATATTGAACAGCAATCACGCACAATGCGTTTTTTATTGTACCGTCGCTAAACATGCAAACGTCGTAAAGCAAATTAATATGCCGCAAAGGTACCCGGCGTTTCGCTAATTACTACAAACGTACTTAGCCGCGAAGTTAATCACCTCGGTCCGTTGAGCGCGCTAATTATATAAAATAGCTGACAATATTCGTAGATAACAGGCATCTGTGTGGCGGGGCGTTGATAATTGACGACGCATTCTGCAGTAGCATCACCGCGTGAGCACGTGCGCGCCTCATTGTCTGAAGATTTACAGCCACATCCAGCACGGTATTATCAGAACAGCCGGGTAATTAATCCCCTGTGCTGTAATCGCAAATACCATACAATACAGCGCGTGTAGAAGTAATTGAATTGGGCGTTTTTTATATAACCCGGCGCATTCGCCACAACTGCACACAATTTTCTACTCAGCTACGTTAGTTATACTTACTCAGCTACTGATGCAACTTTTAAGATAAAAACTAGCACGCTTTTTACAAGTATATCAGCTAAAAATATCGATATCTTGCTATATCAGTAAAAAAATATTCAATTTCATGTTTTTTTTTTCGTTTAAAGTCGTTAGCATATTTCTCAATGGTATAGAGATGTTTTATATGTCAAAATTTAGAGTATTTCTCTATATAAATCTCGAATACTCTAAATGTTGATATACCAATCAAACTATTCCTGTCCACTATTCCTAATGACTTGCAATCTAAATTACATTATTATCCATTACTTTCTATGATTCAATTAATTTCTTTTATTAATTTATGCCTAATTCGTAAAATAAATGTGATATATAATGTAGTGCATAGTTGAAGTCATTTGAAATAGTGAACGGGTATAGTTTGGTTGGTGGGGGACGCCCGCCCACCCCACCTTTGCTCGCATAGTTTTTTCAATGGATACAGACGTTTATATTGATTAAACCATTCCAAGAAAGAGTGTTATCCTATGGAACAAACTATACGAGCTAAGGTGGGGTGGGCGGGCGTTCCCCACCAACCTGACTATACCCGTCCACTGTTTCAAATGACTTGAACTATGCACACATTATGCATGACGGGTGAGGAGTTGCCAATGCTGACCATACTAGGCCAGCACTCCCATAGTATTAGATGTCTAGTGTTTACTAGAGCTGGGCAGAGGCATATTAGATGCTCTGCTGTTTCTAGTTCTTCATTGTACCCTCTACATAACGGGCTGTCCACCAGACTCATCGTATGTAGGTGTTTGTTTAGCCGGCAGTGGCTCAGTTAGGATGTTGGTCAATTCTAATGGTATGCCGAGTATTCATCTCTCTATAGCTCTGTGGTTGACTTTGAGCTTGTCAAGTATGACTTTTGTGAAGGTTCAAGTTTGTCGAAAGTAGATACTGGCAAGATATGTTGGTTGTGTAATTTGGATTTTAGATGGAGCGGGATATTCATAGACAAGAGGTTTATTTTGCCATATCCTGCCCAGGTTTGTCGTATTATCTCATTTATTTACTTGATTGGCCTTCCTCACAGTTACTGTATGTTCTATTTATTTGTACGTAGTTGCTTTCTGTAATTTTGTTTTCTCCTAGTTTCTCCATTCATGTTAATGCCTCTGTTCTACAGGTCGATATGTTTTAGTGCGTCGTCTAAAACCAGGGTGGCGAACCCCGCTGTTAATTGTCAGCTTGTCGGATTGTTGGTGTAGCTGGATTTGTAGAGTGGTAGATGATGCTAATTAGGTTTGCATATCTGTGCTCGTTCGGTGAGGACTTTTTAACTTTTTAGGCTCTTTCTTATGTTTGGTTAGATGTAACAAAGCAGTTTGGGATAGCGAAGGAGGGTAGTTGTAAAGGTGTTCCTGCTCCAAAAAAAATGCCATCATTGAACCTCATTATTATTTTTATTACCCATATATTTTAGATCATTCTTATGTTGTCCGGTAGTCTTCTCTGTATCAGTCTGCCTACGCCTCCTAGACAAGAGTTTTCCTGGGCCTTGTAGTAGAACTTACGTTCTTATTGAAGATTAGTGTATTCTCCACCTCTTCTCCGTGTCTGGATTATATATATATATATATATATATATATATATATATATATATATATATATATATATTACGTCCATTTGATTTTTTATAGATCCGATGTTTCTGTTCTGCTTTGCGACGCCATAGATCTAATATTATACGTAGCAATGCGTATCATCATGTGGTAGCTGGATCTTTTCTAGGTATCTTCGCACCATCTGCTATTCCATTCTGACCAAAGCTGTCTTTGTAGACAACTTTCCGGCTGCTGGGGACTGACGGACTTTCTGTTCATTGTAAGGGGTTTTTGGCAGTTACACCACGCCTGCCAAGCATGTTGGTGAGATTGTACTTTGGCCACCCCTCCGGGTAACAGACACTGTTAGTAGCCGACTTTTCTGTATCAGGCGCAACTATGCTAGTTTGGTTCCTACCCGGGTATTTCATTTATATCTAGGAGGCTTTCCCCTATCCGGCACTGTGTATGTATTTTTAAAGCTCCGTTAATCCTTTTTGCGTTTACAACAAACCAAATTATTATTTATTATTGTTTTTATTTTATTATTATATATATATATATATATATATATATATATATATATATATATATATATATATATATATATATATTAAGTTAGTTCACATGATACTCAATAGTAAAATTACTGGAACCATTGCAATCTTTAAAATGCATTTATCTAAAAAAAACTGTTTTTGGAAGTTACGGCATTTGTCATTTAATAGTGCGATATTATATTTAATTAGTTATTTATTTATTAGACTTTACGCATAAGTTGCAAACAAACGAATTCCCCAAAATGGAATTATTTAATTAAACCTACTAATAAGTTGTTGAGTAATAAACTGATCGAGGGTGTAATGCAGTCAACAGTTTCGCAATTCGTGTCTCTCTTTGTGTATCTGTTGATACGCGTAATGATTCCATTATGCAAGCGCGTTGTTTATATGCACGAACGCGCATAACTCGCACCTCATAAAAAATGGTTTATTGGATTACGAGCCGGATTGTGGTGGTTGGATTACGTTAATTAAGCGTGATTAAATGTGTAATTGATTTTAATGTGGCATTATAGACAGGAATTTGATCTATAATGAGGGGTGGGGAATGTTTGTTTAATGAGCAATGGCAAAAATGTGGAGATTGATTAGCAAGCGTGATACTTTTAATGATGAATATAGAAACAGGAACTGGGATAATGATTCATAAACAACAATATTTTTATGCATTGACTTGATAAATCTTGCTTATCAAATAACTATTATTCATTCATATAACCTTAAAACATAATAGTAATAATAATAATTAAACTTGATTACCATACAAAGATCTATAAGATATCATCTTCTTTCTTTCTTGGTCTTTATCCTGTATCCGTGTTGGGCGTCGAGGTAAGATATTATATTTATGGTTGAATGTTCCACACTATTTCTTTAATAATTAAGATCTTATATTGTGCCATTGCTTCACACTAATCCCATCAAATACAATTGAGTGAAAAAGTGAGAATATAACTATATAAATATACAGGAGGGACAACAATTGAGAAATAAGCAATAAATGTTCTCTTCCATAAATTAATATATTGCGCTAATCGTTATATAAAATTAAAATTACAAACACCATATTATAAAAGGTGTTCCTTTAAAATGCAACTGCCTGTATATTCCTGAATCTATGATTGTAATCGACGACAACGCGAATAAAATAGCATGCATAATTCCTATATTTAGTTTGTAGAAAGCCGCATTAGGATTTGTCATGGATGCACTTCAGAATTCGTGCCTTCAGGCCAATAAAGCGCTTATAAATTGAAAATTTATAACTTATTCAATGAAAATTATACACATTTCTAAGTACCAGGTAAAATCTGTAATTATTATGAAGATGGTTTTATAAATAATCAATGGCAAGTATTTTTAAACAATTGTATAATTTCTATACCCGCATCATAGATCAAATTGCGATTTAGACATTAATTAGTGTTGATTCTTATTCAATGGTGTGTTTCAAATTTCTATTGTTTTCTAGGGTGTGGGTGAAGTAGTTTTTTGTGTGTATTTTTTACTAATATTATAGTTTAATTTGTATATCGATATAAAAAAACTTCTATCTTTATAACTATTAGCCGGAGGGTGTTTCTGCTGGTAAAGATGGGTGTAATCACCTGTATTTAGCTTTACTTCATAGAAAACCACTGAAAAACTGTGGAAAGTGGTTCGCGAAATTTCGCTTACAACACGAACGGCGCCTCTAACCACTAAGTCACTGAACTGGATTATATCGTTATATCATTGATTAATTATGTGATGATTAATCAATGGTTATATTATACCTATTAATTAAATCTCAAAATTCACTCAGAAACACATGTATAAATTTTAAAATCCTTGTGTAATTTATACAGAATAGTTCTTAATTTGCAATAAATTTACCTTTAAAGAATATAAATCGGTTTGAATGTTGGACGAATAATAATAAATATGCTTTATTTTTTAAAAGCATATTTATTATTATTCGTCCAACATTCAAGTTATAAAGTAACAATTAAACTAAGCCACTGAGTTGGATTATATCGTTATATCATTGATTAATCATGTGATGATTAATCAATGGTTATATCATACCTGTTAATTAAATCTCAAAATTCACTCAGTGGCACATGTATACATTTTAAAATCCTTGTGTAATTTATACAGAAAAGTTCTTAATTTGGAATAAATTTACGTTTAAAGAATATAAATCGGTTTGTATGTTGGACGAATAATAATAAATATGCTTTATTTTTTAAAAGCATATTTATTATCATTCGTCCAACATTCAAGTTATAAAGTAACAATATCATATTATACATACTCATCAATCAACAGGTATATTATATATGTAGCAAGTTGAATAAACCGAGCTATAACTATGGGTAAAACAATTTTAGTAAACTTTAAACATAAACATTGAATTTCAAATTTAAATGATTTCTTTCCTCACGTTCAGTACTATAAATACAATTTATATTTTATACGTTACATAGAACCAAGTAGTTTTTTTTGCTTTACAATTTCACTCCGCACAACTAAGCTAATATGTACCTTTCGGCCTAGTATTTAATCACGAAACAATCGTCTATTAAGCCGTCACGAATCCTTGCGAAATCCCTACAGTGCGCGTTGAATTTATAACTGAATTTGTCACTGCAGTAAATCAACGCCAAATAGGAGGAAATTTACAAGCCCAGCTTTCTAAACGCCTTATCCAGACACGCGTGTATATGACGAGCACAGAGGCGAAAAAACGTATCCATACAGACGAATTTATCGCGCCGCGGGTTTTATTCATTCTGAGCGACCATCTGCAATAATTCACGGTGTAATTGGAATTAATTTCGCGCCGGAATTGTTTTTAAGGGCTTTAATTGACAGTACCTTTGTGCTGTCAATTATCGCGCCGAGTAATCGATGGCCCAAAAAATAACCGTTTATGGGGAATTGATTGTCCGAATCAATTAAGCAGCACGATTGCGTGTAGATTGCCGTACAAATTGGAGAAATTCGATAATCAGAACGATCAGTCAATGTATTTCGAGTGTAAGTAATTGCATTGAAATTTCAGCAGTTGCATTTTATTCTGATACCAGTTGCAAGGGACAATTGTTGTTAAATTAAGGTTGCACTATTAATATATTACTTACAAAAGTAGAATAATAGTAAACATAGCGCTACAAATAGAGCTGGACACGGACACAAAAAATACCTAACACAAACTCTCAAGCCCGAGGAGGAATCACCACCAAAAACCTCGCGGCGATGACCGAGGGAAGACATTTTTTTTTTCTCTTTTTTTTGTAGATATGCAATTTATTTTAATTTTTACAGTTATATAATTATGATAATACTGTATATGTATAGACAAAAGAAAAAAAAACGAAAAAATTATTTAAAAAAAGTAGAAATATAATCTTATTAGACAAAAAGGTCGTAGGGAGTAACAACAAGTAACTCAAATTGATCTTTCTTAGATCTTACTTGTTGTTACGCCCTACGGCCTTTTTGTCTAATACGATTATATTTCTTCTACTTTTGTAACTAATATATTTTTTTCATGATTCGACATGTTAATAGATATTTCAATGCTTTATAGTAATTTTATCCAAAAATTCCGTTTATCAAAAAAGTAACCCAATTTAATAATCAGTTGATTAGAGGCATCTTCCGTCTTGTACTGAGTATTGGGGAGCCTGAGTTCGAACCACCTTTCACAGTTTTTCAGAGGTTTTCTGTAAAATTAAGGTAAATATAAGGTGATTAAACTCCTCAGAGCTTCTCCCTTGACCTACGGAAAAACCTCATAGCTGATAGCCCTATAAAGATAGACATTTTTGCAATAGAATACGTTATTGATATTATCTTAAAGTGTTGCATTAAATCGATCAGAATTACAGTTCACTCAATAATTGTCTTATAAATGGCAGCCTTGAAGTATGTACCCAACAATGGCCAATCTGGGCGCACAGGAAACGAATTATTATTACAAATAGCGGACATTCCCGCATTTGAAGTTGATCGATCGATCCGGCGACCTTAGCCTGAATAGAGGCAGCGTCAAAACAGCAAGATGCATGTCTCTCGTGAGATTTCCACCACGAGCGTGTTTCGCCGCTGAAATCGTGACACAAAAATTAATTGTGAAAACGGCCCTAACAACAATTACGCGCCTTGCTGAAGGAGTCATTTCGCTTTTGACCCTCGCGGTTAAGAATTTATGGCGTAATTAGTATGCGGCATGAATCGGTCAATCTGGCCGAGGGCGCTGGGGGCTATGTGCGTTTTCAGATCGGGTATCTGTTGCGTGCCTGTTGACGGTGCGAACTTATATATTACGGTGATAGTATCGATTATTACCATTGTGTAGTTGTAAATTGCTACAAACAACATTGTTTTTGGATAAGGATCGGATATCATGATATTTGTATCAACAGGCTGTTGCCATTGCGTGCTTATTAACTGTAACAAATCAAACGTATTTCACGAGATATAATTAATATGATGAATTTTTAACAGTTGGTTAAAATACTGATATTTAGATTTTTTCAATAAGTATGTCTGACACAAACCACAAAGGTGTATGGGCGAGAAGAAACACATGTAGGAGGTGCATGTGCACAAATGGATTGAAAATTTCAAACGTTTTATAAAATCACGTAAATATGTTACTAGTAAAAATATTTTTTTTTAGGTTTCGGCGCCTGTACAAAATTCTATGTTGGAATAAGTTTTTAGAATAAGTTATTTCTGTTTTAATAATTGGTTAAAATACTGATAAATAGAGCGTTTTTTTTTCATTTAGCATGTCCGAACTTATGATACCTGTACCCACAAACCACGAAGGTCTATAAGGCACCTTACACGATCAATAATACTGTCAATATTTTAGAATAATGACAGTATTACTGTACGATAACATGTTTAAAATGTTCATTATTCTAAAATATTGCCAGTATTATTTTTCGTATAAGGTAATAGTAATGATGGAATGAAGAGAATATTGATGTTTATCTGGATAATTGGTACTTGATAAATATAAAAGGAAAATTGAAGCAAATACTGATAACTAGGACTGACAGTATTATTGGCCGTGTAAGGTGCCTTTATGGGCGAGAAGAACAAAATTTAGCAAGTGCATGTGTATAAATGGACTGAAATTTTCAGGTGTTTTTTAAAACCACAGCGGTGCTCTGGCCTTGGTTGTCCTGAACCCGCTAAATATTCATCCACACATCGAGTTCGTTTGTGGCTGTTGCAACATTAGAATCATGCCGTTTAGAGGTGCGTGCACGGTTTTTATAGGGGACGTCTCTTCAGTGGATGATAAGACTAGGAGTACTCATAGCATCCACTGAAGAGGCGCACATATTCATTTACCCTACTGAGGTTGAAGCGTTCTACTTAAAAAAACTACTTGGTTTTATATAAATTATAAATTGTATACATAGTATTGAAAGTGATTGAAAAGTAATTTTGCAAATCATTTAAATTTTTCATTTAACGTTTTTGTTTAAAGTTTACTGAAATTGCTTTATCCATAGTTATAGCTCTTGAATGTTTATGCAACTTGCTACATATATCATATACATGTTCATTGATGAGTGTGTTATAATTGTTTCTTTATAACTTAAATGTTGGACGAATAATAATAAATATGCTTTATTTTTTACCTAACCAATTTATTTTCTTTAGAGTTACATTTATTCCAAATTAAGGACTTTTCTGTATAAATTACACAAGGATTTTAAAATGTATACATGTGTCACTGAGTGAATTTTTGAGATTTCATTAACAGGTATAATATAGCTATATAATCCAGCTCAGTGGCTTAGTGGTTAGAGGAGCCGTTCGTGTTGTGAGCGAAATTTCGCGAACCACCTTTCACAGTTTTTCAGTGGTTTTCTATGAAGTAAAGCTAAATACCAGTGATTACACTCCTCTATAAGGCACCTTACACGATCAATAATACTGTCAATGCTTTAAAATCATGACAGTATTACTGTACGTAAACATGTTCATTATTCTACAATATTGCCAGTATTACTTATGGTGTAAGATATAGTAATGATGGAATGAAGAGAATACTGATGTTAATCCGGATAATAGATTACTTGATAAATATAAAAGGAGGATTGAAGCAAATATTGACAGTACTAGGATTGACAGTATTATTGACCGTGTAAGGTGCCTTTATAAGGAATGTTTCATAGTGTTGATATCAGTAGTTGTTAAGGGATACGTACTTTTACATGCCATCCCTAATGTCGAGTAATTACTACTAGAAATAATCAGTACATGTAACTGAATAATTTCATATTAAATGCAAATATTACTCATTACAAAGTTCGCAATGAAGTAGCCTTAAAGTAATAAATGTATCTAATAGAATATCAATTCTGTATGAAATTATAATTTATTACCATCCAAGAAGTTGTTGTTGTGCAGACTTTTCATTAAACCAATAAATAATCATTGTCTGCTTCAACACTGTTATTTATTTAGCATTGCCGCACGCGAATAAAATTGTCCTCTCTCGTCGTCGTCGTCGTCGTCGTGACCGAGAGTAATGAGTTGTAATGTTGGGTGCGCGGCAATAATTTCCCGCGATTTTTCCTCCTCGTATCCCAGAATAATTACGCGTGAGGTCGGCACCATCAACATATCACGGTAATATTCATTTGAGCGCTTAATTGAAAGAGGATTCGCTTGTCGTGCGCGCTGAATGGCAAACGTTAGTGCGGCCGGAAATTTACGGCGATTGCGATATTGAGAATGATGCTAGAAACAGCAGGATTTTATAATGTAGGTGCATTGATAATTAACAATGCACCTACATTATAATATCCTGCTACTAATACAAATCGTTAATTATATTTATCTATATGCCTTTTACCTTTCGGTGTAGGCTATACATTAATATTTGTTGGAAACAGGTTGAGGACCCTACCGAGGACGATCCGGTGAGAATTTGAGCAAAATCGGCCCATTAACAGAGAAGAAAACTCGACAAAACCGATTACTTGCTAATAATTAGACGGGATCGCTCAAAAAAAAAGGAACACACAGCGCCTGAAACAACAAGTTTACTGCACTATACGTAAATTGCGCGGGGAATTAGCGAAAATGGTCGCAGCTTAAATGCAGTATTGAAAACGAGAGAAAATTTGAGAAAACGTTAGAACAAAATACAAAACTAATGTATAAGGAAGGTATTGCTTTCGTGAAAAATTTCGAATTTCTAATTTTGACTTTCCTTTACACATTCATGACTTATATGGTCGAAATTGAATATTTTTGGAAAAAGTCTATGTGTCAGTATATATGTACATGAAATTGCCGAAAACGTCTGAATGGCTCGGGAATACTTATAGGGCTATCAGCCGTGAGGCTTTTCAGCTGGTCAAGGGAGAACCTCAGAGCAGTTTTATCAATAGGTATTTACCTTAACTCCACAGAAAAGTCGTGAAAGGTGATTCGTGAAAATTCGCTCCCCGCTGGGGATCGAACTCAGGCTCCCAATGCTCAGTACGAGACGGACCCCGCCTCTTTTTTTTAAGTTTTAAAAATACAAGTTCTTGTTGAGACATCCTTTACAAGTGCCTTTCGTTTATCACTCTGGACTGGTACGGGCTTATTGTTTCTTGTTCTATTTGACGCTTCCGAAGCTCATAATTCTAGCTCGACCCTTACAATCGGCGGCGCACGACCTCAAGTCCTGACCGATACTGCACGCCACGGGGGTGACTAGCAATGATAAACCATGCTAATCGAAAGCGCCTATAACTGCACAGAACAGATAAAGTTCAAGCGTACCGACAGGACACGAGATAAATTGAGCTAAAATTATTATTCGGAATTTATCAAAATATTTGCAATCGGTATCCATAGAATAAATCCAATCGTGCTCACTGGGAAAACGCTTTGCTTGTTATTGTTCTGAATAATTTAATTTTCCAATCGATATGTGCAGTGGCTGTCTTTATAAATAAGAAACAATTTGCCGCCCACTGTTACATGAATGACGCGAGACATAAACTGCTCATTAAAGTTACAAGATACCCGATCTATATATACTTATTATAGGTAACGTGTAATGAATTGTGCTTGCGTGCACTATATTCGCATAATATATCTTAATTACCCTAATTAATATTCTCGACTTATACAGCTCTTAATATCGATACATCTATTAAATGGTAAACTTTATTTTATTTTACTAATACTAAATAGTCGTGAATTCATTAATTTGTTTTCTCTTTTCTGTTCTTGGCAAACGCAAAATATCTGATTATTTAATTCTGTAATAATATTTAATTCTGAATTATCATTGAGGCTATCTGTAGCCTCAATGATAATAATCAGATATTTTGCGTTTGCTAAGAACAGAACATAGAAAACAAATGTTGATTACTAATACATACTAAATCATATACATCATGATCATTAACGATATTTATAATATTGTACGTTGTACATTGTATATCGCCTCTGTTCTCCAAATCTCCATTTTTCAGGTTTCTTGCTGATATGTACTTTCTAATACTGTTATCCACGTTGTTTTTGGCCATCCTTTCTTACTGTTTTCTATTAGTTTCAAGTTTTTATTCGTATTGGTAGCCGCTGTTCATTCATCCTTTCCACATAGCCGTTTCACTAGAACTGTTTTCTTTCTAGAGAAACAATCTTTACTTAGTGTGCTGATGGCAGTGATATGTCAACAGATTATTTAAAATCTATATTGCTTTTATTACAAATTATTCGTGTTTTTTGCGCATTAATCTGGTTTTGATCTAGAGGATGAGATCAGTTGCAACCAAAAGGAGAGCATTGATAACTACGCCAATTTTCTGAGATTTGGGGATTTTCTAAATTTTATATTTTACCTCTTTAAACATGTACTAGTACATCTCAGGAAATCTATTTGTATGAAGAAATAAATATGACTAATATGACTATTTTATTTTTGACCGGTGGCCTTTCCTTTCTAGTTCTTAGAATATATGACTTTTTCGTCCATTATATCTTTTATAATCTTATTTAGAATTTTTTCCAGTCTTGATTTTCCAGCCGATCTTCGCAAGAAATCCATTTCTAATAACCACAGTTTATGCTCTATTTTCCCGCCCATTTGCCACGTTTCGTTGCCATATAGAATAATGCTCTTTAGAATAGAATTAAAGAGGAGCTTTTTATTTTTCTTCAAGATGTTATTGGTCCATAGGATTGAGTTTAGGCCGCCAATAACTTTCTTCCATTGGAGAAACCTTTGTTGTATTTCTTGCTCCGTCCGTCCACAGTTTGTTATTTTTATATCAAAGTATGTGTATTGTCCTCTAACCCAAGAGGATGAAACACTTTCTGCAGGTACTCTGAAAAAAATAATAGAGCATAGGACTCATGCTGTAGGTAAGAAGGTAAGATGGCGAGAAACGCCGGGCATCCTAACTGGCCACTGCCGGCTAAACAAACACCTACACACGATTGATGGTGGACAGTCTGTTATATAGAGGATGCAATGAAGAACTAGAAACAGCAAAGCATGTAATATGCCTCTGCCCAGCTCTAATAAACACTAAGCATCTAATACTAGGGGAGTGCTGGCCTAGTATGGTCAGCATTGTCAACTCCTCACCCGCCAGTTTTGCAGCTCGCACGCAAAATTGACTGGTGGGACGAGTGAGCAGCCTTAAAGGGAGGTTTCATAATGGGCCCATCTTGAGGCCAAAGTGTCTGTAGCTATGTTACCCTCCTGCCAACTATCCAGAACTATCCAGATGTGTATTGTCGGCACGGTACGACTTCGACGCCTTCGTCCCCTTGGAGGGCTGATATTTCGTTCTTTCCCACACAATGTCTTTGTTGACTGTCGGAACCCATGATATGTATTATTTTAGATATTTTCTTGTGAATTCTTTACCTTCTACTAGTTTGCGAAGTGTAGCATGTACAGCGAAGTGTCGTCGTTCTATTCGACATCCAGTTTGTGACATGCTTTCCTTCATTCTCTTAATGCTTTCTCGATATAGATGTTAAATAGTGTGAGGAACACGCAGTATCCTCGCCGTAGCACTTTCCTGATTTCGATTTTCGCTTTGACAACAACACAAAATAAACACAAACATCAAAACGATTTGCGACTTACCACAGCCTCTACTTGTTTTCTATTTTGTAATTCACAAATTTCTTGCATTTCTAGAATTTTCTCATATAAACTGTTTACTTGTGTACTATGATAAATAAAAAAAACCTTTGGAACCAAGAAACTAGTGAATTAACAAAATTAAAAACCAAAATAGACCCTATACAAAAGAATTAAGTAGTAACTGTAAATTGTTTTTAAATTCAAAACTTGCTTCCAACCCGTTTGATGTAATGCATCTTATATATTCATATTATATTCAAGTATATAACAAATACATTCTCATACACTCATTATCGTATGTGTAAATCCTGCAGAGCGATTGCGTCAAACTGATTCATATGAGTACGCCCAACCAACCCTGGTTACAATCTGATTTATTATCCGACTTGTTGACAAACAAACGCCATTAATTCACGCAAATTGAATAAATACCACGAGCACGCGGATATTGCACTTTACACACGCAAACACGTCCGGTTTCGCGCGGCCGCGACCAAAAACGTACCGCACCCGGATCTAAACACCACACCACTCGTGCCAATTAATCATAATTTATAACAAGTTGGAGCCCATTAGATACGATCGCGATGCTCGGACGGGTTTTAAATCCAGCTTTTTTACGTAGCCACGCTCATCGATCAAATTCGCAGATTTATCGCATTCCGCTCGTAATTCGTCCATTATAACTGTACACACACTCATACTCGTACAGTGCTGTCGAATTGCAGCGAAACCGAATATAGTTTTTTTGTTGTTAATAGTAGCAGCACGCCGAAAGTGGACTAGCGTTTAGAACGGGTCACGATGTTTGAAACTGTATCGAATTATCCCGATAAAAATAGCTATAATTCAAACGGGTATTTCGCAACAAGTCCGATGAATTATTGAACGACCCATATTTTTCTATATTTAAATAATAAATGAGTGTTTACAATTGTATGTAATTATATTTATCAGATTTTATTCGTATGGTTTTAGTGTACGATTGGATTTTTTAATATACACAATTTTCTGTAACCTATAAATTTATAGTACTTTCTCCAATGGATACACGAAAATTCTAAAAGACAAAATATACATTTTCATCTGTACCTTTTGTAATAGGCACCCATAACTGTGCGATCTCAAGCCTAAGTGTCTGTAGCTATGCTCCAGCCAACTATCCAGATCCAGAATTTGTGTGTGAATCTTGTTTCATCACTCATTCATATACTAATTTCTTACTTTTATAACTGTTTTTAATCTTTTAAGGAAATAAACAGCATTTAAGGACGTTTCTTATATAGAGCCATTAGTCTTTTGTATATAAATAAATAAATCACATTATATAAATGCTGTTCTTCCTCCCAACAAACATTTTGTAATTCAAACTATTTAGGAATGTCCTGAACAGTTATAAAGCAATTTTCTAAACCACTTGAAGTTATGCGCGTTAAGGTGTAACAAAAATACTTCATATCCCCGACAACAACCACACCAGAAAAAAAAATCGGCATTAATTACAATCCCAGCTGAACGCTAAAAGGCACTTCCTCTAAATAAATCAAGCATCTATTAAATACCTTTGTAATTACGATTAAATTGCGGATACCAAAACGACTCGCGAACCGCCGTTAAACGCATCTATTAACCAGCGAACCGGAGCGAGGAGGCACAGTGTCAAACGTTAGCGGCAAAAAAATACATATATAATTGTTGTAATGTAAACATTTTGTTAAGCCTAATACTAGCGTCGGCTTAGCTTGGCGGTCGTTTGGAAAAACTCGTTCCGCTCAAAATATAGCTTTATGGCTTATCACGGTGCTGCGGCTGGCGGCGGGCCGGGGCAAAAAGGTGAGGAATTCGTGGGTACCACCGGTACCAGCCGGCTAGCGTGTGTGGTACGCGCTCAAATAGAACCCGATCCGTGCTCAGTCGGTTTTTAAAGGTCGCCGCGGCTGGTGTTAAAACGGTTGTGCGTGAAGTGCGCGGCGTGTGCAGGATTTCAGTGGGTTTAAAATGTGGTTCAAATGATGCATGCACAGGATATTTATGTTGGAGTAACGTTGGCGACTTTTGTTGGTGAGTGCGCGGGAATTGTGACAGCTTGCTGCTTTCGTTGGTTTATTTATGTCACACTTAAGCTGGCTTAACTCTTTTAAGCTTGATTCTGACGTTTTTACTTAAGACTGGAGCGCCACATCCAAACGCGTGTACATTTTTCATTGTTTAAGTGTATACATATGTTAAAACTAATGTAAAATACATCAGATTTCGAAGTTCGAAATATATATATATATATATATATATATATATATATATATATATATATACATCTACATATACATATTTTTTTAACTAGTGATAGATAATATATATAATAAATAAACATTAAATCAAAACGCAGCATTCATTTTTAAACAAAATAATAAATTTTCAACTCTTTTAAATTATTTTGATGAAGCAGTCTTATATTTCTCTGAAGCTGGAATATTTCTTTCAAAAAGATATCTTCTTATATATAGATATAAAAGTGCCTGCAAATTCATTTTTTTACTCGCTCAGTTACAGCATTAGTGCCAGGAAGACAAAAGATACAATACTTAAATAAATATATGCATTTAATTGTACGTTCTCACACTACTATTTTTCGGGACAATTCGGAACAAATGCTATAATTCGGGACCAAAAAGCGAGTAGTGAAAAATCGAGACAGAGACTGAAAATTCGGGACTGTCCCTGGAAATTCCGGACGTATGGTCATCTTATCATTATTAGTAGATTATAGAAAATTTATTTATATTATTATAACTGTGATAATAATAATTTGTCGTTGAATAGTATAATAGAATAAGGCTATAAGACGTTTTAAAAAGAATAAAACAAGACACAACTTTCGGTTCGTTTAAAACAAATTCATTTAAGTAAATCAAATTCAATTTTCAACTCTTCTGAAACTGATTCTGACGTTTTAACCTACAGACTAGTGCCGATGTATGTTTAGTGTACATATTTAATAGATTTAAGTACATACATGCGTTAAATCTAGAATAAATTAACTTTACTTGATCCAGCTCAGTGGCCTAGTGGTTAGAGGCGCTGTCCCTCCCATACCGAATAGTCTTTCACAGTTTTTCAAAACCAGTGAAAAACTGTGAAAGGGTAAGCCGTCGGACTTTTTTGAGCATTTTTACGGATTTGCAAAGTGCGACATGATTTGATTTCATGTCTACATCTATTTCTATTATTCTAACTTGATTTTTTTCCTCTCCATTTCGTTGTATTTTTACTTTCCGTATACAGAACTTGCTGTATTGTTATCGAGAAAATGTCTTTACGTTTTATAACTAATATTACCGAAATAGACTTACTTTCCGAGCAAAGAACTGCTGTATGAGGAAGGTATTGCTATCGCGAACAATTTGGAGTTGCCAATTTTGACTTTTCTTTACGTTTCATGACTAATATAGTCGAAATAAACCATTTTTGGAAGAAGTCCGTCTGTGCGTCTGGATGTATGGACGTCGGTGAACAAAATTTCGGGAAAACGTCTGTATGAATCGTGGCCGAAATTAGTCTATTTCGACTAGAAAAGTCACAACTTAATAAATTGTAATTTTTGTAATTTTTGCTTTTAAGCATAAGGATTCTAATGAATATAGCGATAACAAACGCAACTTCCAAATTTGGCCTTAGTTCATGCAGACGTTTTCACACACACACTTTTGTTCACAGACACATACAGAAATTTTCCAAAAATAGTCTATTTCGACTAGAAATGCCAAAATCTAATAAATTGTAATTTTTGTAATTTTTGCTGTTTGGCAAAATCATTCTAATGAATATAGCGATAACAAACCCAACTTCCAAATTTGGTCTTAGTCCATGCAGACGTTGTCACACACACACAATTTTGTTCACAGACACACACATAGACATTTTCCAAAAATAGTCCATTTCGACTAGAAAAGTCATGAAACGTGAGAAATTTCAGAATTAGCTCAGATTAGATTCGATTTTTTTCCAGATCACATAATTTTCTATTCGAAAAGTAAAATTTTCCTCCACATCGAAAGGAAAAATTAAGATTTTATTTTTTATTTTCATTTTTTTTTATATATTATATGCATAATATATACAAAAATTAAAATTAAAAATAAAATCTTAACTTTTTCTTTCGATGTGGAGGCGATGTTACATTGCGTGTCATATATTTTTTTACTATATTTTATTATGGCCCATATTTAAAAACGAACTTATTTAATTTCATTTTACATAACTCTATGACAAAGATAATCTTTAATTGAGTCATATAGTATTATAATTTGTCACTGATATGATTAACAACCAAACATTTGAGATACCAGATACTAGTTTGAGTAATTTAATATTTAATCACCTATAGATATTGATTGCTAAACTGTGGCCCGCAGAATGGCTTAATAACTACTACTACGTCAGTGTAGGGTCAATTATCTCTATTCCGAAAAGACAGTAGATCAGGGGTGTCCAAACTTGTGATCACTTCGGGCGACCAGTTTTTTTTAAAATTATATGCGTCGGCGTATGTATTAAGTAAAAGTGAACGTATGTAGTAATTTTAAGCCAAAAATAAGTTTAAATTTCAAATAAATATAGATCAATATCCAGTTATTTTAATCAGAGAAAATAATAATTTATTCTCATAAACTAGTTAGTTTATTAATAAAATAATTAGGGTACATATCAGACGGGCGGGCGACTAGAAATAGTTACGACCAATCGACCGCGGTTAACGCTCTGGCCATCCCTGCAGTAGATGATGATTACCGACGTCCTTAAAGGATATACCAGCATAAAGGTCGTTTTAGACAAGACAATTTCTTAGCTCAAAAGTTGTTCAAGAAATGAAATCATATATCCTCCTTTCATACAATTTGTCCTTGACAAATAGAAAGCGTTATATTTTTCCATTTGATCTACCATCCAATTCAATATTTCAAATAATTTGCTGTATGATACGAGACAATTTAGATTGTCTCGCATCTTGACTAAAGGTCATTTTAGACAAGACAATTTCTTAGCTCAGAAGTTGTTCAAGAAATGAATTTATATATCCTCCTTTTATACAATTTGTCCTTGACAAATAGAACGCGTTATATTTTTCCATTCGATCTACCACCATCCAATTCAGTATTTCAAATAATTTGCTGTATGATACGAAATAATTTAGATTGTCTCGCATCTTGACTAACTTTTGAGTAAAGAAACTGTCTTGTCTAAAACCACCTTAAGAAACTGTAGCGTCATATATAGTGAATACTAGGCGCTTTCGTTTAGCATGGTTTATCATTGCTAGTCGCCCCCGTGGAGCGCAGTATCGCTCAGATCGTGCGCCGCCGGTTGTAAGGGCCGAGGTAGAATTATGCGCATCGGAAATAGAACAAGAAACAATAAGCTCGTACCAGCCCAGAGTGATAAACGAAAGGCACTACTATTACAAATATTGTTTACTTAAAAAATTGTTGCTATATTCCTAATTCTTGAAACACCGAGACAACCGAGATTACTAAGAATTGCAACCCCAGTTAAGTAGAAAGCAGTAAGGGTTACGAATATCTGACCGAGACAACCGATTACGTTTACATTACATGGATTCATGTATCCACTCGTAAAAAAATGTGTCCAATTTATATCTAAAGGTCGTTTTAGACAAGACAATTTCTTGACTCAAAAGTTAGTCAAGATGCGAAACAATTTAAATTGACTCGTATCATACAGCAAATTATTTGAAATATTGAATTCTATTGTACATGGAATGGAAAAATATAACGCGATCTATTTATCAAGGACAAATTGTATGGGAGGAGGATATATCAATTAATTTCTTGAACAACTATTGAGCTAAGAAATTGTCTTGTCTAAAACGACCTTAATGTATCTTTTAATTTGAACATTTTACAAAATTTTGTTCGAAATCAAAAAGTAAATCAAATTTACCCTAATTGCTCTTCTTATACTGCATAGTATCCATGACATCCATTAATGGATATTTGCGACCACCTGTTGCGTTTTACATCCCTCGATGTATGGATCAAATTCTCTATAACGCGTATTTGTCCACTGCTTCTTGTATCGCATCCATGAGATTTTTTTTCTTCCTAGTCATCTCTTCCCTTCAATTTTATCCTCGGTTATCAGTTGTAAAAGCTGGTACTTTTGATTGCGCAACACGTGACCTAGGTAGGCTGTCTTTCGTCCATTTATTGTAGTTTTCAGAGCTTGATCTGTATTTATTCCTCGTTGGTTTTTCTTGCTGTCCATTGGGATCTTTAGAATTCTCGGATAATACTACATCTCTATAACTTCTAGTATATTCATCTACTTTGCTTTTTGTGTAATCAGTGTAATGGAAGATGGACATGATTTTAATCTATAAATTAGTGATTATTTAGTAACCCCAGCATATTATTATTTATTAAGACTTTTTAATGCTATTTTTTGTTGATTTAACCAAATTTTTCATGAAGTATACTTTCAGCGTATTTCAAGTAAACGCTTCAAACTCCCGGAATTTTCAACTAAAACTTGGAAGTTTTTTTCAACGTTACGTCAATGTTTATATTTTGTTATCAAATATCAAATAATCAGTTTTAATCTTTAAGACACCTTACACGGTCAATAATACTGTCAATCATAGTACTGTCAGTATTTGCTTCAATCCTCCTTTTATATTTATCAAGTATTCAATTATCCGGATAAACATCAGTATTCTCTTGATTCCATCATTACAATACCTTATACGATCAGTAATACTGGCAATATTTTAGAATAATGAATATTTTAAACATGTTATCGTACAGTAATACTGTCAGTATTCTAAAATATTTACAGTATTATTGATCATGTAAGTTGCCTTATTGATAAAAGATTTAAAATTTTCATTATTCTAAAATATTGACAGTATTACTGATCGTGTAAAGTATAATAATGATGGAAAGAAGAGAATACAGATGTTTATCCGGATAATTCATTACTTGATAAATATTGAAGGAGGATTTAAGCAAATACTGACAGTGCTATAATTGACAGTATTATTGACCTTGTAAGGTGCCTTTATAATAACCAATATACCAATATACCTATAATATCAAATAATAAATTTTAATCTATAATAACCATTATACTGTATAGTGCAGATATTTATGAAATTGGGCACATATATATATATATATATATATATATATATATATATATTTATATATATATATATATATATATATATTTATATATATATATATATATATATATATATATATATATATATATCATGAAAATCTAGTCAGACTTGTATATTCAACCGTTGTTTCGATTATTTTCTTCTCTTCCAAATCTAACGCTACATTTAGCATTTGAAAGTAGGCGAGAGTAGTCAACGAGATAAAATTAATTATACGCGTGTGATAATTTCCAATTTGTTTCGAGTTGGATACCACAAATTAACAGCAGCATATGTTTAATACAATTACATACAATTATTATTTAGAAATGATGAATAATTCAGGCTGAATGTGTGCAGGAGCCGTTTCGCTGGGAATGAACTTTAAAAAAAAAAGCTAAATAACATGCGAAATGTGTATGCAAATGAGTGCAGAAGTAGGAAATACCAACAAAAATATTCATCTTTAGCAGGTTTCACAGTTCTATAGGTCAGGCCAATTATGTGTGATGGGATAATATTTTTATGATTAGCATTTTAATAAGTGTGGATCTTTAATTGAACTGCTTTTTAATTGAATAAACAACCTGTAGTGGATTAAAAACTAATTTATGTACTGTAATGTTTAATAATAAATGTTATAAGAATAATACCTGTAGTATTTTACGGTAGAAAACTCTTAAAATTAAAATCTAGTGTCTAAAATGTATATAAAAAAAATGTACACTTTAAAATATTTATAAAAAACTGATTTTTTGTTCTGATGTGATATCAGATTTGATTTAAATACATATAATTAACTAACTTTTTTCTAGCGCCAAGGTGTAACTCCTTAACCACCTAAAATCGTGTCAATAGAGATATAGATGCAAATAATGTTATTTTATAATTAAAAGTAACAAATAAATATCCTTATTGTCTATTATAAAGCGCTTAAAATACATAATACGCCACGTGACTAATCCCATTCGTGACTCAAAATTACATTCATTAAATTGTCGTCGGTGGAAAAAAAACTCCACTACAGCGCAACGATTCCGCCCACAAATTCTCCATGAATGACGTACCAAATCCTGTTCGAGGAACTGGCCCCAGCACCAAAAAAAAAATGAGCCCCGGTGAATTCCTCAAACGCAACTCAATTTGGTGCCGGCCCAATGGTCCATATCCTTCCGCTCCAGCGGCCCCCGAAAATCGAACTTGAAAGATCCTTGCCGAACAAGGCCGCTGCGGCTCCGGGTTGCGATATGATCTAAATATGGGCCAATTATGACACGGGCGAAAAAAATTGTGTTGCGAATAGGATCTTAATTGTCCGCGTTGGCCGGCGGACGCCTGAAAGCGTAACTCACGATTTTTAATTCGGCGCGGTTTATTAGTGACCTCCTTAGAGGCGAGTGAACAGAATGAGAGAAAAAAACGGTGGTTTTAGTTTTGAAGATAATAATTAGTTTTTATGGTGCAAGAGTAAATTTGTTTTAAGTAATGTCAATTAATTAGACAAAAATATATGGTTGGGCCTAACAAATGTTTTCTAATTAAAAACCAGAAACGCCGATATCTCAAAAACTAAAACTAAAAAATGCCAGGTAATATTGAAATCGGCACATACTACTAGAAAAGCAGTTGTCTGGCACCAAGAATTTTTTTTTAATTTGTTGCTCAGAGTAATCAATGGTACTAAATTATTTAGTAATAATAAACCACCTCCTTGGTGGTTTAAAACTAAAAAATGCCAGGTAATATTGGAATCGGCAAATATTATGGCTATATGTTTTAGTATGTGTATATGTATGTGTATATATATATATATATATATATATATATATATATATATATTTATATATATATATATATATATATATATATATATATATATATATATATCTATATATCATATATACATACATATATTTCAATAAATGATTAGGTGGAAGACCGGGGTAGATTAAATAATCTACTAACCCGATCCTAATCATTACCTCCTATATTTCTATTGTTCTTTTGTATATATTGTATGAATGTACTGGAGGTAATAAATAAATAATAAAAATTGAAAAAATAATATTTGCCAATTTCAATGTTACAAAGCAGTTGTCTGGCACAAAGAAAAATATTTTAATTTGTTGCCCAGATCATAATGCAACTAAATTATTTAGTAATAATAAACCACCTCCTTGGTAGTTTCAATACTATGGCGAGCTATATTAAAAAAGAAAGGATCGTTTAGAACAGCACAACAAATATAAAAATGTTTTAAAATACAACATATATCATAAATTTTCCGATGTTATTCTCCGGCCGCCATAAAATGCGCCTATAAATAATTCTGTGCCATGAAGGACATGTTATAAGCTTGTGGTATAATATTTTCCTATGAAATAAAAGGTGGATTAGATTTTTATATAGTTTACAATATTTTTTTAACTTTACATTATCATATATAAATTTAATTACAAGTCATACCGAGTTAATCACGCCCTTCATGGTGCCTGTAAGCAGTACACATATTGGTGCCCCGGACCTAAACTCTTTTTTTACGGAAAATAATAATTTAAAAAAAAAGTAAAATAAATTCAAATAAAATAACAGAGAAAGCACATATGAAACAAAAATATGCAGTCACTAAATCATTAAAAACAAATCAGAATAAGAATAACCAAATTTCATAATGTTATGCATGTGTGTACATTGTTGAATAATTGTCAGTAACTTATTTTGAACTGAGGAGTCGAATTTTATCTCTGGCTCAAAAAATCAGTTTCGGTTAGACACTAACAATAATTTGAATGTCATGAGTATAAGGACCAACGTGTTAAGTCATTTTGCATTCACTGAAACTAAATGCCACACCATCAGCTAATTATAGCAAGTGCAATTTTCCACCGCGGGCGGAAATTGAATGAAAAGCGCCCGCGGTGACATAGCTCTTGCATAACGCGCGAGCGCGGGTATTATAAAAATAATTTCACCGCGGCGATAATTCTCAGCGCGGGATAATAATTATTCACATGCGTACGCCTGATCAATTCTAATTGTGCCGTAATTAAAACGCGTTCGGAAACGGCTGCCCACGGTGCATGCAGATTTTCCGTGTAAAGTTCTAATTACTGTAATCCCGCGCTTGTTCCAAATTGATAATTTCATTCCGATACAGTGATAGAGTTTTCATCACTGCCCAGCGAATATTTATGTATATATTTGAATGTTTTATGACCAAATATAAATTTTTATGAAAAATATGCATCATTTAATGAACCACTAGCAGTGTGGTGTGGTCTACGCTGATGAAAAATATTCATCATTTAATAATATATTAATAATAATTTTAATATTAATAATATTATTAATATTATAATAACCACTGGCAGTATGGTATGATCTACACTGATGGTTTGTTCATTTTTCTGGTATTTGTGTTTGGATAGCGATTTCTTGGAGAATATTACATTGCGAACGGCGGTTCTCTCTTTCTCATCATTTTACCGAAGTTGTTCAGTTCCTGCCTTGCGGCTTACCTGAAGCTTGGAGTCCGATTTATTACTCTCCCCCATAATCCGTACATCAGTGTTTTACGTTTGCATCAGGACCTACATGAGGACTTATTTCAGGAATCGTAATTTTCAAATCTTGAAGGATTTTAGCGTTTAAAACACCAATCTTGCAGGCGGGTTGGTGAGTTTGTTGGTTGTTGCAATGCTGAAATAGATTTTAATAGCAGACTGACCCCTAGCCCTCGTAACCTAATAGCGTCTGAGCCTGAATCAGAGCTTGAAAAGTTGGCCGATAGTTCACAAATATAATATTGATAGTGACTTTAGTAGGGCGACTCTTGCTACAAATAGGTTTAACAGTTCAGAGTCCGAGTATGTTCATCAGGTTACGTCTTATCTCTACGACGGCAATTGTGTCGTTCCAGGTATCTCGTGATTTTCCTTTTAATCTCTTTCCTATGGCTCTTGCTTCTTTTAGTTTAGTTGCGTTTTTTTGTTCATATATCCGAAGCACCTTTTTTTTAATCAGTGGATTGGTGACAGCACTAAGAGGGAGCACAATTTTCAGAAATTACTAATATTATTTTATATGAAATATATGTATGTATTAAAAATTAATAAATAATATCTAATTAATTTTTAATACATACATATATTTCATATAAAATAATATTAGTAATTTCCGAAAATTGTGCTCCCTCTCAGTACTGTTACCAATCCACTAACCTGGACAGCCTGGTGTGAAGGAGTTCTTGTTGTTCTTGTTTTTGTTGTTGTTGTTATTGGCGTTGTTGTTGGTGGTGTTGTATTTTGTTTAGTTTTCCTGTTTTTCTTGATTCAGGATTAAGACCTTAGTTGCCCTTCTTCTATCTTCCTTTGAATTGCTGTTAGTCCTAGGATTTCCCTTATATTTGTATTTCTGGCTTTATCCATCTTTGTGATTCCTTCCCCTCCTCTGAGATAATTCATGTATTCTCGATTTTTGTCTCGTTCATCACCCATGTTTCGCTTTCGTATATGAGTATTGGAGTGTATTTAGTCTTGAATACTGAATGTTTCATAATATCTTGTTTGTTTATGAATGTTGTTCTGATAATTCCATCAGAACAGCATTAATAAATTTATAACTTTATAATTTTCCTGCTGTCTTATCTCTGCTGTTTATATCGCTGTCGAGCTTGTTCTGACTATTATTGGCCCCAGATACTTCTATTCAGTGACTTGTTCTAGGTTTTCGCCTTCTACTTTGCACTTTTTTTTTCGATATTACCTTTGGACTTTGGATTTTTATTTATTTTCGTTTGTTAAATAAGATTAATTTGCATTACTCGTCAATCCGACTACATATTAACATGGACAAGTAGGAAGAAGTTTGAAAATAGGTTAATATGTTTTAAGGAATTATGGATTTGGGTATTTTGATTATTATTATCATTACATATTCTGGCAATCGCAAAATGTCTGTATAAATATTATTATTTGTAAAATAGAAATTAAATGTATAATAGTCTATAAAATCGATTTTATTATTAGCAATTATTCTGTAACCTATTGTTATTGCTAACATTTGCATTCCTCGGCAGTTCGCAATTACAACATTCCTACGAACCGCGTAAATATAACAATCCAAACAACGTGAGAATGCCATATAGCTAAGCGCAAAAAAAACTTCCCTACAGCATTTTAAAATTAAAATCCTTTTAGCATGGCTACAGCATAATTCGGTCGACCACATGCCGCACAATCCTTGGCGTAACTATCCGGCACACACACACACACACACATTCTTCTTTTCCGCAGCAACTCTATAATTTACACTCTGCAAGAGGATAAAAATGACCACACGTGTGTGTGTGTATGTGGCTGTGTGTGGATCCGACAATTCGAAATTACATTTACTGTTATTTGTAAAATACACTTGTCCATAAATTCCGTTTGCAGCACATAAAAATCTCCGCACGATTTCACCTATATTTAACGATTAGATCATCCGTGGGCACCGACAAAAAAAAAGAAAAGTTCGCGGCGGGCGGTCTTCTATGAAAAGACACTGTTATTATTGTTATTAGTAATTTTTTTAGTTATTGTTGTCGAGGGCACGTTTCTACTATTCGTGCTATTAAGGATAATAAAAATAAATGTTATTTGTATGTAGTACCTTTAATTTTAGTTTATAATAATTTTGACAATCTGAGTCCTTGTAACTCAAGTTGTGGCAAAATAAAGTAGGACTATTCAAAATAGATGTATAAAATAGCATACCACTTTTAGAATTATTGATTTTTATTTCAAGTTTGTAAGAAAACTTGAATTCTTGGAAACGAATAAAATTCAATAATTTTCATAATATGGCTTATCGAAATGTCGCCGTACCTGTAAATTCAAGAGATATAACTTTTCAGAATTAAAATTAATAAAAGTTTAATTTAATTGTACAAATTATTTGGGAGCCACATTTTCAAAATTGAATCATTTTTGATTTTATTAAATTTGTAAGAATTCTGTAAATCCTCAAATCGTCATAATTTAAGTTATGGCAGAAGAAAAATTCCGAATTTCAATAGAACTTAATGTATTTCTTGTTTAACAAAATATGAAATATTATTTCAAGTCTGTAAGAAAACTAGAATTTGCTAACACAAATCTGTACATTCTGAAACCTCCAAAACTCTAATAATCTGTGATATTTACATATAAACTATTCATTTGAATACATGATTTTTCTTTAAGTATATTGAACCTTTAAATCCCACACACAATAGCCGCAACGAGCTCTTAATAAATGCAAAACGGCGCCTCCGAAAAATCACTCAAGAACCTTTTTAGCATAACTGCAAACGCTTTAAACACAAAAACAGCTAAACGAGATGTTGTCGAGTGTGCGCCGTGGGCGAAAAATTACAATCAAAATATCATTATGTAATTTGTGGGTCAGAAGTGGCCACAAATCCGGCCGTTTTTTTTTTAATTCAACACAAATTCTTGAGACACTTTTTTTTCGGTAACCAGTTCTTATTAACTAAATGGGTTTTCAGCCTGGTATTTATTTAGGAATTAGTTAGCATATAATTACGCCGCTCTTGTTGGGCGTTATTTATATCGGCCGAAATGAAATTGATTAATCCAATTACTGCATTTTGATAAAAACCGTTAGCCGGGGTTTTTAATGTCTTCATTGTGTGTGTTGGGCGAGGTCGTAAAAATTCGGCGCGCTGAAAAAAGAAACGCGCTGGTTTATAGGTTTTGTAATTGCGCCGCATTGATTTGTGAATCTGAATAAGTAACGGGGCACGGGGCATTTTTTTTTATTAGCGCCCTGCAATGTGAGTTGAAGAATTTTAACGACCGAATAGTTTTGTAGAAACTGCTGTCAATCACCAGCCGATGTTATCGGTTGCGATCTAAATTACGGGGGGACATAAAAACCGTTTAAAATTCGATTGGCTGTTGTGTGCGCGGTGATTAATAATATTGTGGCCTGGGCAATTTCTAGGTAGGAATGTTGAGGAATTTTGAAAATTGCACCGTGAAAAGGAGATTTGCTTTGGGTATTAGCATAAAATAATGATTTGCGATGATCGAACGGTTCGCTTGCTTGTGCCATTTGCATATATGACAGGCGGAAAAAATTAATGCGGCGCGCCAAATTTGTACGACGCTATATGGGAGAAGAGGTGCATAAATCATTGGGATATCTGTATCGATATTGTTTCACGTGTTGAAAGTTATTTGTTGTTCACGGGTTTATTACTGATTGATTAATGAGAACAGTTTTTAAGTTGCTACGCATTTACCAACTCGAATCGCTGCCTGAAAAACAATGCGAGGCTCTCTTGCTATCGTGTTCGCATTAGTATGCGTAAATCTAAAAAAAACTGTTATTGAAAGTTAGAATATTTTCTAGTAGATACTATTTTATAGTCCGATTGAATAGGAAGCATTTAACATCGAGCTAGGGGTTTCAAGCTATTAAACACCTGATTTTATTTAACAGCTCTAACAGTGTAAAGGTCGTTTTAGACAAGCCAATTTATTGACTAAAAAGTTAGTCAAGATGCGAGACAATCTAAATTGTCTCGTATCATACAGAAAATTATTTGAAATATTGAATTGGATGGTAGATCGAATGGAAAAATATAACGCGTTCTATTTGTTAAGGACAAATTGTATGGGAGGAGGATATATGAATTCATTTCTTGAACAACTTTTGAGCTAAGAAATTGTCTTGTCTAAAACGATCTTAAGGGTAAGATCACGTCTATGGTTTTCTTAGGCGTACATTATGAGATTATATTGAGTTTTTAGCAATCACTATACAACAGAATATCATATTTTTATATATTAATAAAAATACTTGATTCTGAAATTTAATTTATAAGATTTGATTACCTTCTCCATTCTATAAATGCAGATTATGGTTAACAATTCCAAAAAATAAGTTTCAGAACCAACAATAACCTGTATTTCGTCGCTTATACAGCAACACCACGTATCTAATTTTTTTCAACTATTCAGGGGAGCTGGATAACCACTTTTCAGTGATTATTTCACTTATAGAAGCCTGCTATCCGGGGTATTCGTTTATTTATGTTCTCCTGAACACTATGTAGACAATTCAATAACGTTCAAAGTTAGTTAGATCTGCCGTTAGATTACGCGTCCACCGGTAAGCAATGCTCATTTTCGATGAAAAATTGTGATACGTAGTGTTGCTATGTAAGCGACGTGTTATATATTTCTTTGAAATTAAGGCCACAAATAATCCGAATTTCGTTTAAAATTGAATTCACCGTGTGTCCCGTATGAATATAGCGAACACTGCTAAAAAGCTATAAAACCCTAGTTTTCTAGGACGTGCCATAAAAGCAGTCTAATAACGACAATATTAGATGTAATTTTGACAAAAAGGTTCACGGATTAATACATAATATATTAATTCATAAATTAATATTGTTTCCGAAAGGACATGTATTGCCGTGAAATATATTTTTTAGTTATTATTTAGTTATACAATTACAAATAAATATTACAATATGTAGTTTATACATATATATATATATATATATATATATATATATATATATATATATATATATATATAAACGACTCATATGATGTGTAAATGGCGTCGTAAACGGCTAGGATACCGTTTTCATAGGAAATCAGTAAAAGATCTAAAATTCACAACTCTCTTGTCGCCCAGAAATGCGAAACGATAGCTACGAGTAGACATAAACGATGGCTTTAGTCTTATGTTGCGAAAAATCTTAAAATGGTTTCTAAAAGGGCCAGCGTGTTGCACTAAAAGACTACGAGAGTCTAATAATAAAACATTTCATGGTATTCGAAAGCTAATCGAATATTTCTATACCTCTATTTTTAGCCGTGTAAGCGATGCCATTAATTTCTGCATAAAAAAAAGCAATAATCGTAAATATCGTTTATGACACCATCTATGTTAACTAGTATATATTTATTGCGATATAAAAGAATTATTTTAATTTAATAACATTTTAATATGTTGTACGGTTCATCAGTAGTTTACTATTTGAAACCGGGAGTTTTTTTATTGCAATAAAATATCACAAGACAGAACGACTACAAAATGAATTCCAGATTTAGATCCTGTACATGATTAATATAAAAAAAAACATATAGTTATCAGCCCGAGGGCTTTACTGCTGGTAAAGAAGAGGCTCAGAGGAGTGTAATCACCAGGTATTTATCATACCTAATTAGAATTTTCAAAAATAATAGCTACGACTTTTTGCATTTTTTTAAATAGCCCACATAAGTTTGAGAGGTTACTTTTCTACGCTTTTCATAATACTGATCTTAATAATTTAGCCATATAAACACATTATATGTCATTTTGTAGCTAATTAAGCTAGTAACCGATAACTGCGATTAGAATTTTCAAAAATAATAGCTACAATTTTTTAAATCGCCCACATAAGTTTGAGAGGTTACTTTTTTTACAGTTTTCGTAATTCTGATCTTAATACTTTAGCTATATAAACATATCACATGTCATTTAGTAGCTAATTAAGCTAGTAACCGATAACTGTCATTAGAATGTTCAAAAATAATAGCTACAATTTTTTGCAATTTTTTAAATCGCCCACATAAGTTTGAGAGGTTACTTCTTTACACTTTTCGTAATTCTGATCTTAATACTTTAGCTATATAAACATATTATATGTCATTTAATAGCTAATTAAGATAGTAACCGATAACTGTCATTAGAATGTTCAAAAATAGTAGCTACAATTTTTTGCAATTTTTTAAATCGCCCACATAAGTTTGAGAGGTTACTTCTTTACACTTTTCGTAATTCTGATCTTAATACTTTAGCTATATAAACATATTACATGTCACTTAGTAGCTAATTAAGCTAGTAACCGATAACTGCGATTAGAATTTTCAAAAATAATAGCTACAATTTTTTAAATCGCCCACATAAGTTTGAGAGGTTACTTCTTTACACTTTTCGTAATTCTGATCTTAATACTTTAGCTATATAAACATATTACATGTCATTTAATAGCTAATTAAGCTAGTAACCGATAACTGTCATTAGAATGTTCAAAAATAATAGCTACAATTTTTTGCAATTTTTTAAATCGCCCACATAAGTTTGAGAGGTTACTTCTTTACACTTTTCGTAATTCTGATCTTAATACTTTAGCTATATAAACACATTACATGTCATTTAATAGCTAATTAAGCTAGTAACCGATAACTGTCATTAGAATGTTCAAAAATAATAGATACAATTTTTTGCAATTGTTTAAATCGCCCACATAAGTTTGAGAGGTTACTTCTTTACACTTTTCGTAATTCTGATCTTAATACTTTAGCTATATAAACATATTACATGTCATTTAATAGCTAATTAAGCTAGTAACCGATAACTGTCATTAGAATGTTTAAAAATAATAGCTACAATTTTTTGCAATTTTTTAAATCGCCTACATAAGTTTGAGAGGCTACTTTTCTACGCTTTTCATTATTCTGATCTCAATCATTTTGCTATATAAACATATTATATCTCATTTTGTAGCTAATTAGGCTAGTAACACATGACTGTTATTAGAATTTTCTAAAATAATAGCTACGATTTTTTGCATTTTTTTAAATAGCCCACACAAGTTTGAAATGTTACTTTACTACGCTTTTCATTATTCTGATCTTGATAATTTAGCTATATAAACATATTATATCTCATTTTGTAGCTAATTATCAAAAAAGAAAAGCTATGCAACTAAGTAGTATACTGTGTTATCTTAATTATTTTGACAAAATCATGTAGTATCTAAATCTTTTATATTTAATACACATTGAATAATTAAGTGAATAATAAATCTTTGTCTATGTAGTTTTATTTTTCTATAGATTGTGTATACTTGAAAAAAAATAGTTAACAACCCCATAACGTTGTGTCGCTGGCGACCGGAGTATCTTTAATCACAGTTTAACGATGCAATATTTTTTTTGGCGGGCTGAACTTCTCAGTACCCCCTCGTAATCTCGAATAAAATTATCGAATCTTGATATAATTTTATGTAAGACTCCAGTCAAAAATTTATTGTAAAGGGTTTTTAATAAGAACGGGTCGATGTTGAAATGGATAAAACAAGTTGCGTGTGAGGGATTTAGAATATAACTTTCAAATTTCTGCCGTGGCTCCTCATGGTGGCACGGATCCGAGTGGTCTAAATTGTAAAGACTCGAAAAATAATTTGAGCGATGACATGAGTTATGTTGGCTTTAAGGGCATCGGCCAATTGGGGCTTACTGGCATAGATCTGTGACATCAGGAAACCTCACAAGAAAAAGTCTAGCGGGGTCAAATCGCAAGATCTTGGTGGCCAAATCACGTCACCTCTGCGAGAGATAATCATCATTGGTATTTATCAATACTTCGACTCTTTAATTATCTGTTATATTCTCTAACTGAATGTGGAAACCGATTTCAAAAATATATGATTACTTCTGTCTCTCGCGATTAGGTCGGCGTATTTTTTTGCCATTTCGACCTTTTAATTCTCTTTATATTCTCTGACTGAATCTGGAAACCGATTTCAAAAATATTGTATGATTACTACTGTCTCTCGCGATTAGGTCGGCGTTGTTTTTTTTTACCATTTCGACTATTTAATTCTCTGTTAGATTCTCTGACTGAATGTGGAAACCGATTTCAAAAATACTGTATGATTACTACTGTCTCTCGCGATTAGATCGGCGTTGTTTTTTACCATTTCCATTCTTAATTCTTGGTATGCCCCCGGTATGTGCAGAGATACAATGTTCCATATGCCAAAGATCAGTTCCTTGTCCTTATTCATTGCTTTTATCATTGCCGTGTTATCCAGTTCGATATCCGATCTGTTTTTTTTTTCAGGGTAAGGTGGCTGGCCTGGAACCCCCTTTTCGGGGGGCCATATCTTCCGTTCTCGTTTGCCCTGTCTTTGCTCGTCCTCGCTACGGGTTGGCTACCGCATCTCGGGCTTGCTTGGACAGGTTACCAGGGTTCACCAGACGTGGAGGTGAGAATCGGAATTGGGTAGGAGAGGCTATGCGGCAATCTCTTTACGATTGCCGTGTGGTACGCATACACTACCCCATTTGAACCCCGTATGTTTATTAAGTATGCTAGTAATTACTAGAGCTCTGCAAACCAGGAAGTGATCATTTCTGGCATAATCTCGGCCGTAGTTTACGGATTCTCCCTCTTTCGATACGATGTTTGTCGAATCTTACGCTGCAACATAGATTTGCGACGACATGATTATTATATAAAATAACTCCAACAACTAAATATATACACATATATATTTAGTTGTTGGAGCACATATTTGATTGCTGCACCACCCCAAAACGATTAGAAAACGTTGCAAATTGCGAACTATATTTAATAATAATATAAATAATAGTAGATTTTAACCTATATAAAAAGTACAACAACTAAAACTCCTAAAATCCTGTTTAAAGAACAATTAGCGACCCGACAAACTTATTATAATTACATGCATCTCTTCAAATCTCTAAAATAATGTATATATTTTTTTGTAAATGTTTAGTCGAGAAGTAACTATGTTTCTGTGTACTTATACTCATGAATTATTCTTCATAATGTATTTTTAAATTCATGATGAGATGGAAGATCAGTTTGAAAATTTCGAACTTGTTTCTCATCATGTTGTTTCTAATAATAGTTACACTAGTGTTTAAATTCAAATGTAATATTTGTTTATATCATGTTTGTAATTATAAAATAAATTATTTTTATTATTATTATTATAAAATATTTTGCTTGAATTTTGCTGAATTTTAAATATTGTTCTAACAAACCGATGGCATTCAAGAATAGAAACTTAATAGGCGGATATTACCACGAACCCGGCGCAATTAACATATTTTCGTGCAGCGCACCAAAAATAATTTCATAACCAAAAATGGGTTTCACAAAAATCCAATTGAATTTCGATTAGTGCTACCCATTTAGGCCCCGCATGCAGCACACAAATATTCCACCTAGAAATTCTAATTATCCGCGATGACTGTGCGAGTTATTTTTATTTCCAATGTGTGTACGAAAATTCCAAAACAATTAGTCCAAGAAACGAAAAAAAAAACATATACAAATCGACTTGCAAGAAGAAGCGCTCAGGTTTCTCTTTTGCGTGATTTACAGCGTCGCCGGTTTTCTAATCGCTTTATTTATAACACGGCGATTTCTACGATAGTTTTTTTTTTACTCTATCTGTATGTGTTTGTAAGAGTGTGTGTGTGTGTTGTGTAGCAGAAGAGGTCAAGTACACGCTGTTGCAACAATAATGCTCCGCAGATTTGGGTTATCGAGAATTTTCGCGGCCAAAAAAATAATTAATTAGCAGCTTATAATTATACACGCCGGCTGTGTGAGAGTATGTAACGCGATATCCCGCATCAGATAAGCGCGCATAATTCGGTGGAATGGATATGATTTCATCGGGGCGTATAACAATTTTGCATTCCGCAAAGGCGGACTCAATAATAAACAATTGAATTTTATTCGGCAAATGCTAGAAAGCGGTAAATTGACCGAAATAATTCGTAACGGCCGGAATTAATTCGCGGGAGACGGATATGTTTAAAACTGTACCTAAATTACTATTAAATTTACTTGTTTTATATTTTCGTCCTCTTTTAATGCAGTAAAATAGTTTAATTCGGAATTTGACTCGTATTCCATTATAAGCTTAGAGTGTTTTAGACGGCATATGATTGATACTCTTAAAAGGAAGCAGGTGTTAAAATGATTATGTATTTATTATATTTATATTTAAATATGCTTTAATGTTGTTTATTCTAATTGTATAAATATATTAAGTCTATTATTGTATATACTAGGTTAATATTAAGAATGTATTTTATTTTTCCCAACAACCTGTTAACATATTAGTCAATACAAGTACGGGACATGATTACTGCGTATCAAACCTAAATAAATAATAATGTTGTTAATCTTTAAAAACGATTGCTGTAATAGATATTCTAGCAAGTTTCCTTCAATTTCCCACACATTTGATTATTGGTTTCGTTCTCCTCTTCAAACTACCGATTCAATTGCAAACATATACTGCTGTTTTTATATTTAGCACCTATCTCACCCACTGACCAGCTGAATATCACATTTTCTTCAAATACTATTTCAACTATTAATAATCCAATAGAATCCTTAGGATCAATAGTCGTATTGTTTAGTATCCTTCTCTCCACAATTTATATTATAGCCGTTGCGTATTTATGTTATTTAAATAGCAGCATTAACTTGGTAATTTTAAGTAGATAGATTTTATTTTCCCCCATGTCACCCATTGTGGTCGCTCCGGCGCGCGGTTGCTCGTAAAACCGCGTGTCGCATTTAAAATTACAATATGGGAGAGAATTTCCTACACTTTCCCATAATTTAAGCAGCGATTAATTCACTACGGCGCCGATAAAATCATAATAAATATCACACGCATAAAACCGTAAATTGCTCATTATAACATTCAAATCAAACAGAAATGTTTTAAAGCGGTAATAATAAACAAACGCGACAAAGTGTTTGCTTTAAAGGTGAACCGGTTCACGTGGCGCATATAAATAAATTATAATATGTAGGAGGATCGTGTGGAAAAAGATGATGGACGTTTGAAAATTGGAAGCTGTGGTGTAAATTAGGTTAGAGTTGTACGTGGGGAATTTGCTTACAGCAGATTATGGACATATATATGCTGCTGTCAGGTGGTTTCAGAAGGTGGCCCGCGGCCAAACGGCTTCGTTAAAAGAAATGTAGTAATGAATAATTTATGTTTGCATAATGAAGGTGTTTATTATCATACTTTGCTTGGCGATTGAAAAATAGGTTTTAAAATGAGATTATTTATTTAATTGCGTTTTTAAGCTTGAAATTGTTATTGGGCCCGGGTATAATCATTCTATCATATATCATATCATATCCTGGAATTAATAATCAAAAATAAATAAATAAAAATTATAAATAAATGATTCAAGAAATATTCGAAATCCGATTTTTGTCAGTATCAGTAAAACGAGAATATTACAAATGACAACTTAGCTTAATTAAAATATGATCTAATATACATATTTGCTTCGTGATTCTAATTATCCTTTGATTTATATAACAAAGTAAATGTTTTGTAGGCGACCGACCTATTTTTTATATCAGACATTCAGGGCAAAAGTGGACTAACCTTCAAATTTAAAAAAAATACTAATAATAATAATGATAATAATTAACCCTTAGCTACTAAGGTACAAGCAATCTAGAAGGTTGGAAGTGTCCGTGTTATTTATTTATTTATTTATTTGTTTCGGGTACATAACAGGTATGGGATAGATATACCCCAACCCTATGACAATGCACAACAGACAGTTATACTTGGTTGTTTTGAAAAGCAGAGATTGTCCATCTTGTACAAGATGTACAATCACCTGAAAACCGCCGTTATCTTTTTCAATGTTGTATTGTTCTAAATTAACTGTTAAATTGTAATTGAAAAGGAAATAAAGACACTTTATTATTATTATATTATTATACCTTTCATAATTGGTGCTACTAGAGAGATACCTACGAAATTGTTTGACGTGATGAAAATCTTAGACTCAGACCCAGGACTGGACGTGTAGAGGCTAAAGAAGAAATTTAAATTGATTGAATCATAATAAATTACAGAAAACTGTGTAGTTCAGTCTATACGTATGAGAAAGTCGCATGAAGTCTGTATATTTCCGAAATAACAGTTACAATGATTTTAAACGTAATTTGTTTGTATTTCATTTACCTCCCAATAACCTTAAATATATATTTTTGTTTCCTTTCTTCCAATTAGTATAGTTGATGATGATGGTCATGTATTTGTTTGTTTGATATTAGTTTAGTATTTATTTTTATTAGGCTGTTTTTAATTTTCTAGATCATTAATAGATTGTTTAGGGCGATCATGTTCTTTATGTTAAGTTCGTGTGTCTTTTCGTATAGTAATTACATTACTTTATATTTATTATTTTTTTGTTATATAGTTGTCCTGTAATTGGATTTATTCTGTCGCTTATTATTATCAACAAAAAATTCATAGTTTACAAATACATAGAAATAACTATATATTAAGTAGAAAACATCATTAATGTTTTCTAAATAAACAGTGGCAATCAAAATAAACGCCATAATAGCAAATGAATCGGCTGGTAACGATCTTCTCGGCGAGATGAAATATCAAATTAACTTTGGTCGTGCAATTACCGCGAGTGCGGATTGTTACCGGTTGAAAAAACAATTCCGATTTGCCCCACTTTCGCGGAGATCGTTTTAATGCCCTCTTGATAGCTTAATAACCATAACTTAGCATATACGGAAGCGGAACAGCACGAGAGCGGATTGTTTTGGATGACGAGGACGGCACCATTGTACGGTGCCAATAACAGTTAAGCGCTGAATTCATCCGCCTTTTTTTAATTTCGAATCTCCAGCACTATTATCATCAGGATGTTAGTGAAAAAATTGCCATCGTGTCTCGTGCTGTGTGCCACGGATAAAAATAGTATCGTGATGGGCGGAACCATTATAGATTTCTGCATGTTGTCGTCTATTGTGGTAAAAACCGCTATTGACAAAGTAATTGCGTTTTCTACTCGCGACTTTATCAAGCCCGGCTTGAATGTGGACTCTATTTTATGTTTCTAATAGTCTATATAATATATATGTCTATAAAATGACCTAGAAACCATGTTTTCAGAAATTTTAATTTACAATTTCATGAATTGAATTAAATCATTTGAGCAATATAACAATGATCTATTAAGTCACTGCAATCAAATACGAAATTATACGACAATCAGGGTGTAAACCTCTGTGTCCATAATTTTTGCTTCTCTCTTATAATATATATTGCATATACAGAATGTTCTAAAAGTATGGAATAAATTCAATAAAACCTTTATTTATAATTTTTGCAGAATTTTGTAAGCACTTGGATTTTTTATTTTGGATTGCCAATTTCTAATGATTTTTCCCGAGCATTTTTGAACCAGCAATGACGACAATGATCGATCGACAATGTTTTCAAATGACAACCCATTTTTTATTGCGGATTCTGAAAGGGAATATCGCGATCAGCGATGTATATTGTGATATAAATGTCCAAGTACATTTTGCAATAACCATAAATATAGGTTTTATGGTTTTATTGCATACTTTTGGGACACCCTATATACTGGATACAGATGGTGGACATAGATGGTCAGAAAATAAAATTGGTAGACCACTATATCTTTCTGGGACAACATGTTAGTTTTGATATTCATGGCCAAAAGCAGGAAATATATAGAACATCGTCCGTAGGCCCATTGTAGAGATGGGTCACGGTCCGTATACTATACTCTCCACTCTATAGTCTACGGACTGTGAAGATGGGTTACATCACTGTCTGGTGTTGAAATAACCCCTTTACTATATGAATGGTGCATCACAGATCGACACATATCGACACAAAATAGACAAACATAAACATCACCAGTAGTACAGAATTTTGAATTGAATTGAATCATATTAAAAGTGTCTATATGTAATCTTATAAATAAATTGCTACAATAATTCTATTAAAAAATAAATAAAACAACAACTATGCCGGAACATATTCGAAAGCGCTCCAATCTATAAAAAGAATAAATTGATCGATTCTAATCTATCGATTACTTTGCGTAACATGTACCGGACCGATGGTGTATGTCAAATTCACGTTGCGTGCTATTGCCATTGTCCGCTCGTTATAAAATCGTTCGTAAATGTCTTAGTCGTGACTTTTAACGGCCATAACGTTCCGCAACCATTTACAATTTCACGTGTTGGTATCAAGCCTCTTTAAAATGGGTCGAGAGTATCTTTTTTTTGCGGTTCTTTCATTTTCAGTCAATTAATCCGGGCGGCGGTTTGGAAAAGCGGAAGACCGCCGATACACCGGTTAATTGCGGGCCGCAATTAAATCTGGTTAATAAATGCGGGCGCGAACGGCCATAAATCTGGTTTTACTGCTGTAAACATTTAGCAATGGAACATTTATGCTTTACAACGCTCTAATGTCAGTTTTATGGGATTACTCTATTTACTTACATAACAGGTTGTTGTTGGTTAGTTGGTTGATTGGAGTCGATTAATATTCAATTTGTTTTCAGCGAAAATTTCCAAAATTATTTGCCGTAATGTACAGTTTATTAGTTAACCATAACTTAATAACATTAATTAATATATTAATTGAAGTACAGATCCCCACCTCTAGGCTATGTGAACTGCAGTACATCAAGGACTTAATGTACCCGTAGCAACTAAAGTGTTATATAGAAATAGAAACGACATTACTTATTTATTTTGATCAGCCTGTATAGTTGATTGAGATCACCCTATATACGCGCCGCTGACTATATAAGGCACCCTACACGGTCAATAATACTGTCAGTTCTAGTACTGTCAGTATTTGCTTCAATCCCCATTTTATATTTAATAAATACTGCACGAAAGTAGCTAGTAAGAGGAGTCTTACTAGCTACTTTCGTGCAGTTATATATAAGTTATTCTGATATAAGTATCCGAGCAATTTTTGCAATAACCATAAATAAAGGTTTTATCGAATTTATTCCATACTTTTGGGACACTCTATAAACTGGAAATAGATGGTGGACATAGATGGTCAGGAAACAGAAATGGTAGACCACTATATCTTTATGGGACAACGTGTTAGTTTTGATATTAATGGCCAAAAGCCGGAAATATATACTAACATCACCCGTAGGCCCATTGTAGAGATGGGTCACGGTCCGTATACTATAGTCTCCACTCTATAGTCTACGGACTGTGAAGATGGCTTGCATCTATCTGGTATTGAAATAACCCCATTGCTATATGAACGGTGCCGAGATCAATTTTGCGTGCGAGCTGCAAAACTCTGGCGGGTTCGGAGTCTTACTAGCTAGCTACTTTCGTGCAGTTATAAACGACAGTAGTACCAATAAATTTCTAGATAATACACTTGTTACATAAATAACTTAAGCACTATTAGGATAAGCATATTTTTTGGTATTAGGCAGTATACAAAATAACTTGAATTACAACCAACGTACAGTAATTTTAAACCGTGTATTTATTGCTGTTTGTTTCTAAATATAACTAAAAACGATCCGCTGCAGGCGCAGATTTGTTTCAATCGTTACCTGTTTTAGTGGGTCGTGGATTTCACTTTGCGGGCCATTAATAAATCATCAATACATCATAATCGGTTCCATCGTGTTCGTTAATTACCCCTGGCTAACGCCGGTCGACGCAAGTGTGTCAGGACACAACGCTGCCGGTTTCTAGCGCTTCCGCGCGGATCTTTCCAATGCAATGGATTTGCAAAACCAAAAAAAAAAACGATAATTGTGCTTAAATGAACGTCCGCGCTGACATTTTGAAATATGCAGCTGGATGCTTAATACGGTGATGTATCGCGCGGCGGCGAGTGAGACGCAGAAGCGTGTATGGCGATTTTTATAGGAAAAAAAACAACGATAAATAATCTAAATATCATGCATTGCATTTGCATAAAGAATGATTTCCTGCTGGCGCAGCGCATATTTGGTATACCAGAACCTATATTTTCTCGCAACCGGGCCTCTAAAAATATATTTTACTACCGCGGAGGAAAAAAATTACAATAATCGTAAATGCCAACATGAATGTGGTTGTGCATTAATATTCATTATTGTTAAACGTTTTATTTATTAATCTTAGAATGTTGTACTATTCACAATTGAATTAATAATTGACACACTATTATTTTGTATATGTATATATATAATTTAAAAAAAACTATTTGAACAAAGGTGGACTTGTGTTAGGGACCAACTAAATATCAGGCATTGAGAACAAAAGTTAACTACTCCTAAAAAAATTTAAAAATCTTTTTATATTATTATGATCATTATTATTAATAGTACTAATATAACTATCTGGTGTGGACAATACACGACTTTCCGGTTATTAGCTCTACATGAAATTTAAGAAGTTAAAAAACTAGTAGTAGTAGTAACCAATTTGTTCCATTTTCAATTTTTAGACATTATTGACACATTTTTGAAATTATAAAATTTTGACATATTTTAACACTTTTAATACATATTTTTACAGATTTTGAAATTTTTTGACACATTCTGACTCATCTTCACACATATTGAAACATTTTGACACATTTCTCCGCGTTTTCTCAGGATTTCTCACATTTTATCACATTTTCCCATGTTTTCCCATATTATCACACATATGCTGACATGTTCCCACATTTTCTCACATATTTTCATAGTTTCTCACATATTTTCATATTTTCTCACATATTTTCATATTTTCTCACATATTTTCACATTTTCTCACATGTTCCCATGTTTTAACACATTTTCCCATATTTTCTTACGTAAAGTAGTAGTAGTATATATTAATCAGGTATTTACTTTAACTACACACCTTTAAAACATATGAAAGCTTATTCGCTAGGGGTTGAACCTCTCCAATGCTCAGTACGAATCTGAACTTCTCCCTTTACAGCGAAAAAGTCTTTTGTCTGATAACCCTATAAAGATAGAAGTTTTTTAGAACCAACATGTGCTAACATCACAAATAAGTAATTGACATATTGAAATTGAATTGAAAGTATTGCTATAATTGGATTTCGAAAATATAATGATTGCTCTCTGGAGCACTAAATTATAAAAACTTATACGATTATTAATGGGATGTGCTTCATTGCGAGTGGAAAATAATTCGCAATGATGCACATCCCACTGTCGGCGAATGCTAAAGCGGCGGCGATTTTGTCAAAACATTGCTAATTAACGGTACCTCCACCTGCAGGCGGCAAAAACGCCTCGCGCGTTACCCAGCCGAGTGTAAAGCGGTCGATCATCGCACCCCGGAATTGAAATCCCATAATGCAAATTTCTACCAATCCAATAATATTTTGCATCTCGATTTAATTGCAACCGGTAATTAGTTTAATCCGTCGCTGGATAATTGCTCCACATTTTCCCAGCAACATTCTTAAGGTGAGTATAGAGTCACTTGGGGGGAAAATAAATAATTATTAGTATATATGTTAGTATACACATAATATAATAATAATCATTTATTTACCCACCAGGTTACATCCTATTACAATATACAACTATCAGTAAATAAAATCTTTTACAATTCCACTATATCAAAATACATAATCTTTAACCACAAAATCTCATTTTCGTCTTCCATAATTGGACATTAAACAATCAATCATTCTATAAAACCATGTACTTGGTTGGCCAAATATGTTGGAATAAACCTAAGGCGCTTTCGTTTAGCATGGTTTGGCATTGCTAGTCGCCCCGTGTCGTGCAGTATCGCGGTTATGCGCCGCCACCTGTAAAGATCGTTTTAGACAAGACAATTTCTTGACTCAAAAGTTAGTCAAGATGCGAGACAATCAAAATTATCTCGGTTCATACAGCAAATTATTTGAAATATTGAATTTGATGGTAGATTGAATGGAAAAATATAACGCGTTCTATTTGTCAAGGATAAATTGTATGGGAGGAGGATATATGAATTCATTACTTGAACAACTTTTGAGCTAAGACATGGCCGAGGTAGAATTATGCGCATCAGAAGCGGCAAATAGAACAAGAAACAATAAGCCCGTACCAGCCCAGAGTGATAAACGAAAGGCACTGTAGACAGCAAACTAAATTGTAAAATTATTCAAATATTTAAATATGCCAATGATTTTAATCCTCACCCAGCTCAGTGACCGAGTGGTTAGAGGCGTCGTCCGTCTCGTACTGAGCATTGGGGAGTCTGAGTTCGATCCCCAGCGGGGAGCGAATTTTCGCGAATCACCTTTCACAGTTTTTCAGAGGTTTTACGGTAAATACCGGATGATTAAACTCCTCTGAGCTTCTCCCTTGACCGGCGGAAAAGCCTCACGGCTGATAGCCCTATAAAGATAGAAGTTGTTTTTTTAATCCTCCAAAATGCCTGGCTCTAGCAATTATCCCTTTTTTTAATAATTGTGGTATAGGAGCTACAGTTCTAGATTACCTTGGAGTCATAATTATAGGCTGCCAACCTCCTTAAAGTTGTCTGTAAAAATATAGAGCCGCACTTTCTTGAATCGTCTTTCTAATCAGACTTGTGCGCATCTCTCGACAGATTTCCTAGTAGGATAGTAGGCGTCCAGCCCGTTGCCAGCTATTCTTCATATCCTAGGCTATATATGCCAAGTCCGGTACACTCTGCAGTCTTCGATTCGTCAGTGTACCAAATTAATGATTGTTGTTCCTTAAGTTGTGCGGTTTTCAGAGTACTAGTCCAGCAATTAGTAGTGATCACTTCAAAAGCCTCATCGAAATCTAATTCTACTGGCATGGAATCCATGGAATAAATATCTTAGATACTTCTAGGTTATATTTTCACATATAAATACGCCACTATAAATCGTCTTTATAACTTGAAATTACAGACGCTACAGAGTTGAAACTGGGGAAAACATGAGGTTTCATCATATTTACATTTTCTCATTGCTACAACGCGAAAACGCTAAGAGCTAGAGAAAAACATGTAGCGTCAATCTGTAGGGCGTAGGGTGAGGCGGTCCGAGGCGCAGTGGCCTAAGGCGATGGTCTGAAGCCATTGCGTACGGAACGTTGGTGGTTCCAATCCACCGCTAGCCGGGAATTTTTCCACAAAGAATTAACCCGGCTAGCATATTATGGATGTTGTATGAGGCACAATAGGTCCGTGAAGCACACAGCCCAGTAGCGGGGGCTGTACTCACCGTAAAAAAAAATCTGTATGGCTGGAAATACTCTACATTTTCACATATAAAGCATCTCTCTAACATTTGAAATAGAGACGCTACAGAGTTGAAACTGGAAAACCATGAAATTTTATCATATTCACATATGCTCACCACTACAGCGCGAAAACGGTAAGAGCCATTCCTTATCCGTGTAAATGGAACCACACTGTTTTGCTTGGGTTGACGCTAAGGCCCTCATTCTTGTTCCAACAGATAATGGTATTTATTATGTTCATAATGTGGTATCAAATGTCCTCCTTATTATGACGGCAATATCATTCGTATAACCCACTGTATTTTCCCGGGAAACGGGAATCTTCAAATTCAAAAAATTCCAGGAATTCTCGGGTGCGATTTCGCGGAAACGGCTGTGTATTATCTCATTCTGGAATTGCAGAAATCTTGCATTTAATAGTTTGAATGTTGCAGCTGCTAGTCTCCAATCTATATCTATAACTAGATACCCCAGTAACCCACATTTTAATCGACCTAACCAACTCCTTTGCTGTGAAACAAAAATCATCCCGATTAATCAGAGATTAAATACACTGAGGGAGAAATGAATTCACAAAAAATATAGAACTAAACGATCTTCTATATAACCCATCAATAACTTTATTTCTTTCTTTCTTGGTCTTTGTCCTCTTGTGTCCGTGTTGTGTCGAGGGCACATCAATACCCAACTGCAGAAAATGTCCATCACACATTTTAATCCAGTAGTGAGCAAAGTACATCCCATGGCGATCCGCCACAAAAAGAAAAATTTATTCTGTATTAAGTGATAATATTGGCATATATTAAAAAAATGATTTGAATTTGCCTAATATATTATTTATCGAATTAATTTTTTATCTTGAATATGTTATGAAAAAAAAGTTGTTTGTTTGTGTGGTCCGCTTCCTCCTATAAATTTATTATTTGGCCATTCAACTAAAAAAAAATGCCCACCAATCCAACAGTGCAAATTTAAATAACAAGGTTAATTAATATTAAATTGTAGATAAAAATAGACTATTATATTATCAATTGTTTAACTGTTTATATTTAATCACATATTTTGGCAGTCGTAATAAACGACTATGATATATAAATCTATTAGTTAATGTTAATGTATCGCAATAAATATTTTTATTTTTATTATTATGTTTACAACGCAAGAATATTCACTTTTCATTTAGTTTTGTATACTTATTTTGTCACAATAAACAATGATTTTTTAACAAAATAAGTAATCTTCAATAAATGAAAAGTGAATATTCTTGTTTTGTAAGCATAATAATAATCCGTCGTATATAACTGATGCTAAAGGCGATCCTGCTGGCGACCTGCAATATCATCCGGAAATCACTAAAGGTCGTTTTAGACAAGACAATTTCTTGACTCAAAAGTAAGTCAAGATGCGAGACAATCTAAATTATCTTGTATCATACAGCAAATTATTTGAAATATTCAATTGGATGGTAGATTGAATGGAAAAATATAACGCGTTTTATTTGTCAAGGACAAATTGCATTTGAGGAGGATATATGAATTTATTTCTTGAACAACTTTTGAGCTAAGGAATTGTCTTGTCTAAAACGAGCTTTACACACAACACATTAACCGTCTCAATCTGATTCCATATTTATTTATTTTTTATTATTTTTTATTTTATATAAGAATAAACCCACCTTATATAACTTAAATATAGATGGATAGAGGCAGCATAGCATCGGAAAGGATGTATAAAGTTACGGGAGACCTATTTTCATCAGTGGACGCGAGTGGTCGCATGATGATGATAATGATATAACTTAAATAGCTAGTTGCTTACACTCATACGGCAAAGACCTAAAAAATATGAAAAGCAGCCTGCACTCTAAATGTTATTGACATCCCGATGATTTATGCATTCGGTGCCTTAACATCAGCTCAAATCAATCAAGAGTAGCGTGCGTAGATTATACGCTACGATACTATTTCGTACAGGAAATATTTCAATTAATGATACGCGGAGGGGTCATTGGGGCCGAGCTACACGCTGAGCGAACTTCGTAACCAATAATTTCACGAAACTGATACATTCTAACGGACGTATTTATGTTACGCATACCTAATGATGTCAAATTTAATTTATTTTAAGCAGTCTTTTAATTTTGAGCAATGATTGTGCAGTATTTAATATGCTCGGATTTAAATTGATACGCGACTTGTGTGGCCAACAAAAAACTATAGTAATTACAAGCAAGATTTATTGGAAATGTGAATGCGTAAAAAGATGGAATTACGATTTACTAGTGTTAAAAAACACTGAAATTATTTCATTGAATGAATTCAAATGGTGAATTGCACTTATTTATTTTGACAGATAAACGAATACGTTCCGAACGAGTGGTGTTAGGAATAATACACCAGAAAAGAACGGGTTACAAATATTTTGGAAACCCAAACCGAATTTATATCCGACTGTTAATTAAAGAATTAAATTATTAAATACAAATATTTTTTAACACAACTTATAACAATATATATACATTTACAAACTGTATTGACTTTCAATATATACCCATATAATGAAATAGCTTGCAAATGGTACAAGATTATATTTATAAAAAAATGGGCACCTCCTAGAGGCCGAGGAACTTGTACAACACAGCCACAACCGGGGCAATAAACAAACTTTAAACAACTCCACTTATGCCCCGTTAATTGCGGCCCTATTTCCATATACACGTGTAAACACGTGCGGTTATCTTTCTGCGAGAAATTACAAACGATAAACCGAAACACGTCTTTGTTTCCACATCGGAGTTATTTACCAGGCTAGAGATGCAGCCGACTTAATATCTCCCGCGGCGGTCGTTAATTTAATTGCACTAGTTGTAATTCATTTGCGAGAGAGAAACACAGCAACAACACAAAAAAAACCTCTAGCTCTTATTTGGTACGCGGTAATTGCATGAATAAAAGTGCCGATTATTGATCGGTGTAGTTTTTTTTTTGCGTTTGTAATTGCCAGAAATGCGCATTAAAATGCCATCAGTGTAAAACGAGCCGCGGTTTCTACTGCAAATATTCGCGATCTTATCTGGACTAGAAATTTTCAAACGGAACGGGCTAAGTGGTCGCGGTGGTTGGGCATTATTAAAAATTATTTATAGCGCTCTCGTTAGAAATTTCGACATTCAATTAGAATTGAAATAATAGAAATGGATCGGCGTTTTGCCGTAGGGCTAGGTTTGCAATACGTGGGCGTATATGATGTCAATTAAAGGAGTTTCACTCCATATTTAGTTTTAGCTCCGTGTGCAAGACTTGTATGTGTAACAAGTGCCTGCCATGTCACAACCCGTGCCAATTAAAATTAAAAGAGAAAAATGTTTTGTAATTATCGCACTCGATGATCGATCTATATGTTTGTGTTGTGGTTAACAATGCGAAACGAAGGGGATTCATGTAATTGAGTGTCAAATAATAGCTAGCTAATTGCAGAATCGCGGTTAAACACAGACATTTCGTGCTAAAATCTCTTTTCCTCGCGCAGCAGCCGGGTAATATTTTTTATAATGGCCTCCACACGACGCGGGATAATGATAGAAATTTCGCTTGGAATTGGTTGTTTTATTGGGAAATAATATGAAATGGGAAGAGACCAACCAGGCCTTTCTCCACTACTATTGTGTATCGCACAATTGCGCGTTTTCAATAAGCACAATGGGTTTCTGCTTTTATGGCGAAAAAATTGTTTCCTTAAGGAATTTATTTCTACTTATAGGAACTATAATAGTTGTGATCGATGTTAAAAGCTCGTTTCATTGCTGCAGGTGTAGAATTTATAAGACGTATTATATTTTTTTTACTGCTGCGCTAAACCGTACCGATATCAAAGTAATAACAACTCTTTGAATAAAGTGTGTAGTTTATTTCTTTTATGGGATTATTTTTATAATTGCATTACTTTTTTTTGTTATCTAATGATGTGGCATCCAAACTATGCCCATTCATCATTTCAAGCGACATGAACTCGTGTATCACACAAAAATTTAAAACTTAATTTTATGATACCAATCAATAGTCCTTAAGATATTTAATAATATAATATAATAATATATTTTGCATTTGTTTATATTCTATATAATTTGTTAAATTAAATTATTATTATTAAATTATTTATAGTTGCTAAATCAAAATATTATTTTACTTATAATTGTTCTCTGTTTGTTTCAGAGTCGCCACATTTCGAGCAACGAACCATTCCGCAACAGTATTACTCGTCGCTTTTCATGAAAATGAAAAGCACCTCATCTTCTTCACATCGAAGTGACAACTGAAGTGTACCTCTCCCATATTACTTTTACATATATATTTTTGTGATAATGGACATAACCGAAGCATTCCGTACGGAAGATCTCTCGAAAGCAGACTTTTTCGACTTCGTCGTGACGCCCGACAACAACGACAACCAGTTCCAAAAGCAGATGCGCACGGTGAACGCGTTCCTGTCGAATGGTAGCGAGGAGAAGGAGGCCAACAACAACAACAGTATGCCGTCCGCGGAGATGAGCATACCGACGACAACGGCGGACAGTGTGGGGAATTTCGACATGAATTTTTGGGGTGACAAAGAGACGGTTCGGATAGAAACGGCAATATTGGAGGATTTAAATAAGTATTGTTGGAATGCGGATGATGAAGCGGTGAATGGGGTGGCGGATGTAACCAAGAGCGGGAGCAATAATAACAACAATAATAATACGGATGGGCATATTTATACACTCACAGTATTAAATGGAATCGATCAAGGGGCCACGTGGTATCGGCCGCCTCTGACGACCATTATTAAAGAGGAGGACGGCTCTATTTCAAGCCCAAACTCAATGGAGCACCTACAAAGCGGTTTAGATATAGACTCTATTTTAAATATAATGCCCGGCCAATTAAATGGTTTCAATAACAACTACCAAGAGAGTGCAATCGCTCAAAACACAGATGGCTTAATAAAGTCGGAAACATACACATATGAGGATAGTGGGTTTGCGGATAATAAAGATGAATTAGCAAGCTCTTTGATAATAGATACACCATTATTAGAAGCGCATGACGGTTTTAATAACAATAACAATAATGATTGGAAATTAAATAACAATAATGCGAGTAACGATTCTCCAGATTCATTACTACGGAGTGCTTTGCAGGGTAAAGCTTTTGTGCGATACAACGGTGTTAAAAAAGAGAACAACACGGAATTACGACGAGTCCTCAACACCCCACCCACAAAAACAGAAACAATTTTTATAAAACAAGAACCCGAAACAGACAGAATCCCAACAATCGTAGCTGGAATTGATGCAAACGGAACTGTGATTTTTGAAGAACACATACAAACACCGCAGCGGCCTGCTGACTCCGAAAACCCATCCAGCACGCACAGCATGGACGATATTTTACTATCCCAACTAGACAACACGTACCCTGAAGATTTCGAGAAGCTAAAACGGATCGCGAATGAGGTCGCCGAAAGCGTGAACCAATTCTGCCAAACCGACACAGCCGCTGAAACGGTTTACACGATAACACCGGACCAAATCGGCCTGTTAAACAACCTAATATCCCCAATTTCAATAACAACACCCCCCGCTGTAACCAGCACCAAACCCGCCACGAAAAAATACAAACGCTCCAACAGCGGCTCCAAACAGACCACCGTACAAAACGCTACATCCACCTCCAACGGCGTCCGCAAAGAACGTAGCCTCCACTACTGCAGCATCTGTTCGAAAGGGTTCAAAGACAAATATTCGGTAAACGTGCACATCAGAACGCACACGGGCGAAAAACCGTTCTCGTGCAGCCTGTGCGGGAAAAGCTTTCGACAGAAAGCCCACCTGGCCAAACACTACCAAACGCACATCGCGCAGAAAAACGCCGCGCAAGCCGGCACCGTAGCCGCCCCCAAAACAAAAACGAGGTAGCCGTTTTCAAACAGGATTCTTATTTATTTACAAATACAACGAAACATCGCTAAAGGTCAAAAATTATGATTAAATGCCGATAATAAGCATTACATAATTAAATACTTAAACAAACGCGGATTAACGTGTAGATTATTAATAATAAAAATTTATTTTCTTTGGTTGCATAAATATTAATCAGCAATTTATAACGAAACAGGGTGTGTCATTCGGCGAGGTCGCCGCGGTGTGGAAAAATCGCGCGCGCCGTTTTTATCCCGGACGAATAGCGGTGTTTTAATTAATCGTATTTGTAAATGAACATATTACATATGTATCTAATGTTGCCAATTATTTAAAACAAAACAGCCAATTCGAACCGACCGGACAAATTGATGCCCCAATATTATTTTGTTCCTAAACCCGCCCCCCCTCCGCCTAAATAATTCGTGTGTAATTTTTGTGCTGTGATTCGTATGTGAAAATTGATATCAAATTATTTAAAAAAAAACTGCGTGGAAATTTCTTGCCATTTCTGTATTATTTTGTACTTATCGAAGGAATTTATTTATTATAATTGTAATTTTTTTTATTTGTTGTTTAAACTTGCTAAACGCAGATGGGGCATATTTAGTTGTTGCTCTATTTTAAACGTTATTTATAGTTTTGATCCTAAAACGAAATGATAGTATTATAAAATATGTTCCATCTGTACATTCCAATATAATTTATTAGTTGTAGCGCTGCTTAAGAATAGATTTTTTTTCAAATATGCTTGTATAGTTCGTAGTTTAACTACAGTTTACCATAATATAAGGCATTAAATGACCTTTTTTACCTACGAATACTCACTTTGTAATATTTACTTTGTTATTATTATTGAATGAGATAGTTTAATTTATTTGTGTTAGGTAACGGAATGCAATGTGAGTACAAACAGACGGTCCGTGCGAATAATTACCATCACTCAAATTGTTGTTAATTATTATTATTAAATGTTTATTGATGTTGGATCTGTTGTTATTATATCTTTTAATGTATGTAGTACTTGTCTCTTTGTTTGTGAACGTATTTAGTTCTTCGCTCCCCCCCCACTAAACTCGAAGCAGCAGTATTGTTATAATTTTAGACAATTTTTCTTGTGTGTGTATGTGTACGGTCCTTTTTTTAATCGCCCCCAGCTAAGTTACTTGCCATGGTAGAGGGTTTTATCCATATAATTTATGTATTGGATCTCAATGTTCGATGAGGAATTGCGGCTTTTTCTGCTTAACTTTTGGTTTTCAAACAAACTGCCAACTTATTTTGTATTTCGTGTTCTCTCCCATGAAAACGATCGATCAAACAATTAAATACTCATTTTTGTTTTAAAATACTCAACTCGATTTGTATACTATTATTATTATGATTTTTTTTGTTGCAACGAAGCCATAGGTACTTTTTTTACTTTTATTCACGTTTTTGTATAGTTTAATCAGATTTTATGTTCTTTATTATTATATCATTGATTTTATTAAAGTATTTTTATACCTAGATACATATATTTACATTTTATAATTTTATATTATATAATTGTGAACTTTATTACAAATAAAATGATATTTTTTAAATGTATTTATTTCAACAATGAAAACCGCTCACCAAGAATACAGGTATGGTATAAAAACTGCAATAATATTATATATAGGAATATTTATCTGTTAGGCAATAAATCATTATTATTATTATTATTTAGGTAGTCAGAATTTACTTTACAATAGCGAAGTGGAAGTCCTTTATACATTTGATATATGATAAAACCCATACTAGAATTAATAGTCCTTCGCTAGTATACGAAATATTTTTTCCTAATTAGGTTTTCTAGCGAAAAAAACTACCTAAACTATTATAATTAAAATATGAAAGTGTATATTTTTAATTTAGATACTATTCAATAACCAATACAGTGCGTTCGTAAAAATCGGTTTTTGATTTAAATTTGGCGTATATATGAATTTACTTAAAACTGATCATTTTGACGAGAATATTCTTATTCACCTTCTTGATTATGTACGTAATCTTGGTCGAAAATACGTGTTGTATTATATTAGTATATTATTAGTATTATAAATATGCGCCATCATTTCACGAGATTCACATTATTTTAAAATAAAATAAAACTGCTTGCGATTTTTGAGACCGACGTTTCGAACGTATTCGTTTTACTCTCAAAGTCGCTAGACAAAATATGAACAATTCAAGATGTGAGTTCGTAGCGTTATAGATTTTTGGTTTACTAGCCTTAAAAAAACCTAATAAACCAAAATTCCTTTTCAATGAACGAATTCAAATCGTGAATTAATCAAATACGTTTGAAACGAGTGGTTTCTAGAATCAAAAATCGCACCCCAGATTTTTGAGCGATCGTTATCACCATGTGCTATAAAACGTTTCGTTTCATAGCGATGGACTAATAGCATTAGCTCAAAAATTAATGGCAAAATATAACAATTGTCAAGTTGTTTGTTCTACCAAAGATAGCGATCTCTCTTCACGTCGTGAAGGGCCAAAAATCAATACCATTCGCAATAATAGTGAAGGTCTGTCTGTCATAGCGATCGCTCAAAAATAGTCCCCGTTTTGTAGCAGATTAGAAATAAAATTAGCGTGGTAAAATCTAAACACCGACGTTTATGAATGTACGGCAAATTTAGATAAAGGTAGATTTTTGCAGATAAATACCCGGGTAATTTCTTACCATTCCTATATTATATTTTACATATCGAATTAATTGAATATTTTTGTTTGATTTGTAGTTTAGTTTTACTTCAGTGATATTTTATATATATATATATATATATATATATATATATATATATATATATATATATTGCCGAAAAATATCTAATTAGGGAGGTACCACTGGTCACTCTTGGGAACGAAGGGCATATATAAAAGCCGAGACTATGGCATCCGCTGATTTATTAATAGAAGGCACCAATAATAAATAATTTAAATAGTTAATTTATTTTCAACAAAAATTTATTCACTACACGCTACACATCACTCGCAAATAGAAATTATTCAGTACTAGCCAAAAAGTGTTTTTTTTTATGAACCTGACGTAACCAGGCTATGAACTGAACTGCTGTTGTAGACCAGTTGTACAGGCAGCGCGGTATCAGTATATGCGCAGTGCTCTGGCAACAACAGGTGTCTAAGCGATTAAATGAAAATATTCACTACAAACATATTTACTTCCAATTCTCTACCATTGTATCGAGTAAGTGAGTAATGGGAAAGAAAATTCATCGGTATCATTTTAAAGAGGGGCACACCGGACCTAAGCCCGGGTCCTAATTCCATTAGGGATAGCGAATGTCCTACAATAATCATATTTTAAATCAAATCGAAAAAATGGCGAGCTTCGACAAAAAACGTAATAATATATTTTTTTTACTCGCGATCTATGTGAAATTTTGCATAGAATATTTAGATGTTATTATGAACATTGGAAGTGATTTTTATACAATTTCAGCTACAGCATTTTGAGATATTGGCCAATTATAGTATATGAAGACCAAGACCAGAATTATCACAGAAGTGTTTCAGCCATTGCTGAAAAACTAGTACCCTAAAACGATTGAAACTTTCAAAAATAGGTTATCTTATTCAGTTGTAATAAATCAGTTTTGATTTTTGATAACAAATTGATCGTTTTGAAAACGCCCAAGTAGATATAGGGATGCGATTTGTTGCATTCGCTTCGGCTCGGTGGTTTCTATACGTTTCCTTCGGCTACGCAAAATCTAGCGGGGGTTTCTCCAAAATGGGGATTAATCGATTTTGGAGAAACCCCCGCTAGATTTTGCGTAGCCGAAGGACCCTATACCCTGAACCCAATTTTAATATGTATCTCGATAACTCGCTTTGAAAACGCCCTTTTTACACTATATCTCTAAAATTAAAAGTGAAAGAGGCTTGCGATTTGTTGCATTCGCTTCAGTTCTGTGGTTTCTATACGGGGAGCAACAAAGGAAACAAAGGAAAACAAAAAAGGAAAATTATTATAAACCCACTAGGTTTGGAAAGGTTCAGGCAATATGACGTTCACAGCTATGCAATGATGCGAAAACCCCACTAGATGTTTCACAATACTACAGGCTAACGTGGGCAGGGGCAGAGCAACCCACCAACTTCTGCTTACAACTGCCGCGACGAGGAGAGCTCACGCAAACCAAACAATGCTACACTTGACTGCTCATGGTTGGCGGATGGCCATCAAGGTCTTGTGCAACCACTATGGATACATTGCGTCCCACGGTTCACCAACGAGGGGAATCGCGTGGGCAATGTTCGAAGACATAATGATAAATATCCCCGAACTGTGGAAGAACAAACGACACAGAATGGTTACATAGGATGGAACAAATGGTAAGAACAACGAGCGGGCAGGTCGTCATGGCGGGGACCTGAATGCAAAGGATCCGGCATGAAGATCCCCCACACTCGACCTCAGGGGGGAAGCAGTAATGGAACTTATCTCCCCACTCAACCTATCGGTCTGTAATGCAGGGGATGCCGACCTTCGAGAGGCGCAAATCGGCATTGATAGACCCAGGTATATGCGCAGCTGATGGGAAGAGTGCGGGGATGGGCCGTACTGACGGAAGAAACACCAAGTGATAACAACTATATCACCTAGATGGTAGAATCTATCAAAGTAACTGCTCAACCCCGGACATAAGACCCACCCATGACCATGCGAGTAGGTGAAAAACTGCACGCGGAATTGCCTAAAACCGCATTCGAAGGAATGGCAACGTATGAGAGCGACGACCCGGAGGAAATGGCAGAGGCAATTACAACAGGCGTTCCGGATCGCAATCCCTTCCAGACTAGCAAAGGCAAGACGTCGCGCAAGCTACTGGTGGTGCCATGAAGTTACAAGAGCAGCAGCTATGAGATCAAGGAGAAAGGCCCAGCAGGCGATAGTAGTCGGTACCCCAACTAATCACCTCCAGGACCACTATCGCACGAAGAAAAAAGAGTAGAAGCGGGCCATCGAAAGCAGTCAGGAAGAGTGCTGACGCAAGCTTTAGTAGGGCGGTCGAGGACGACCTATAGACTGGTCACGACGAAGATTGGTACCTTCTTGCATGGCCTGGAAGCTACAGTTCGTGGAGGTATGAGGGCGGTGCTAATGGTCTTCTTTCCACCAAGCCCAAGCACGACCGATAACGAGGGTGAACCTGCAACAGTAGATGAGTGGAGAGAAGTGGATGTGTTAGCGAACATACAGAAGGTCCCAGGCAAAAAGGCGCAAGGGCCAGACGGGCTGCCAAATGAAATATTGAAGGCAGTCGCCGCCACAATAGCAGGGCGAATGACAAGACTGGCCAACAGATGCCTAGAGACAGGCAGTTTTCCAAAGCGATATAAAGCGACCCGTCTGGACTTGATTCCAAAACAATGAAAGCCATCGAAGAACCCTGCTGGGTACTACTCTGCTCGCTAAAGCGGTTGATCAGAGAGGCGGTCTCTGAAGCCCTGGAAGCTGCCGAAGAACTACATGACCTCCAGTAATGGCTCTAGAAAGACTAGATCCACAACTGTCGCTATCCTAGTGGTTCAGAGACAGATCGCGATCGCCAAGGCCAACGAGGGCACGTAGAGAAGACGCAAATAGTGTATGATGGTGACCCTGGACATCGCTAATGAAGAAGTGACACATGACAAGCTGAATTAACATGAGCGAAAACACCCTAGATTTTGCAAGGTTGACGCTAAATAGCGTTCACCACCTACGCCTTTATACGAAAAACTCACTAGATTTGGCAAAGTTGAATGAAAATTATGTTCACCATGAAACGTGAAGACAATTGCTATTTTTTGCCTACTGCATTTTTAAAATAAAGTAAGATTAACTATCCACCGTATAACATATGCAACCAAACTTACTGATTTAAATGAATAATTTTACTAAATTACAAACTGCGTATGAGGTCATTATAAAACACGCTGCATTGTGCTAAAATAAAAACTATTACAACAAGCCTAAAATTCGTTAGCAGATAGATATATAAAATTGATTTTTTTACTTTACAAATGTTCACGAACATACTACAACCTAAACTATGTGAACGTAACGTACTGAAGTATTTCACCTACTCAACGACAGATAGCCCCACTAACCTAACAACAATATATATCCGCTTCATCCCGATGAACACTAATTCAACACTAATTAAATAAAAATAAAGATGATCATCCACGCGAAAACACTGCAGCAACTTAAATCCAGCCCAGCTCAACACACAAAGCAAAGTATTCAGTGAGAAACTAACAACTCCAATGTGAGGTTATGTGAGTTCAACACCAGTGTAAATTAGTAGTGAAAATGGTTTATAGCTTAGAAATAACCAATAGAGAGCTGTGCCAGTGGCTAGTGCACGTGAAACTTACCAAAATTATAGCTTTAGTCATAATATCTCTAGTCGCAGTTACTATTATAACCCACAACTATTTATGGAATGTCGAGAAGGATGCAAATAATATAATTCACAGTGCACATTCACATTTGGACCTGCCTGAAGAGTCTATTAGTTTTAAAAATGCCGACCTGCAGAGTCGAATTAAGGAGCTGTACAGGATTAAAGGGTCTGTATCAAGTGAACTACGAGACATGGAGTATAAAAGACAAAAACTACAATTGGAAATACAAGCCTATAATAGAAATATTGAACAATTGAAAGCTGAATTAGTTCATCAACAGACTGAATTGAATCGATTGAAGATTTCAGTAGAGCAAGCACAGGTGGCTCAAAGGGAGGCATTACAACAAAACACCCCTGAATTAGCTTTGCCTAAAAGATTGACTATTAATCAGTTACCAATTATTTATCCAGCTCTACCTAAATCCCTAGCTAGATCTTGCAGGATGTTTTCATGTTTTGATCACTCGAGGTGTTCATTAACATCTGGATTTCCTGTTTATTTGTATGATCCTGATCAGTTTCCTGTTATGAATGAGGGGTGGGATGTTGATGGGTTTTTAAAGACTACATTGAAGCAAGTACTTGGGTATAATCCTCATTTGACAAATGAGCCCAAGGAGGCTTGTATTTTTCTGGTGTTGGTTGGGGAGGCTCTTAAGGATACTGATGATGTTAGCGAGAATGTTGGGAATCATTTGAATTTGCCTGCTTTGGATGACAGGGCTTTAAAGAGGTTGCCTTACTGGGGTGGTGATGGACGCAATCATGTGCTGCTGAATTTGGCTCGAAGGGATTTAACTGCCAGTGCAGGGGATGTTTTCTCAACAGTAGATACAGGTATGATGATGAATTCAAATAGTATGTTTTAGTGTGTTTAATCAAGAAATTTCTTTTGATTGTTTTTTTCCACTATTAATGATACATCGCAGATAGTTTTTTATTATATTCTTATTCTCTATATTCTCTATATATATTTTTTTATTATTTAGTATATATTTATTATATTATGTTATTATGTAATAACTTGTTGTTGTCCTGTAATAGGAATTTTTATTATTCTGTTGGGCAATAAATACATTTATTTATTTATTTATTAATAGTTTTTATTTTATACTAAAAGATAGAAATTAAATAAGTTTTCCTGTTCACTATTAACAAATTGCATTTTAATTTTAGGCAGAGCAATATTAGTGCAATCAACATTTACCTACAAACTATTCCGCCCAGACTTCGATCTAATAATAACCCCAGTTTTGGGTCCACCCGGTGGAGACGTGTGGCAGGAATGTTCAAAAATGTTACCCGCGCGCCGCAAATATCTCCTCACCTTCCAAGGTGAAATGAAAATAAAGGCATCCGCCCCAACCCCCAACTACTACGCTACAGATGACTCCGATTTGGGGAAGCCTTTGCAGTACTTAGAGCTAGATAAATTCATCGTGGACCACTTGAAAGATATGACCAAAGGGGCTACATTAGATAAGTTCTATTTCGAATTCGAGTGCATTCCGGCGAGTGATGATAATGTGAATACGGGTCCTGAGGATTGGGGTATGTGTGGTACTGATAGTTCACGCAGGGCTGTACTGAAGGAGTCTACGTTTGCGCTTATTTTCGCGCCGGGAACCTCTGAATTGATCTCCACGACGCTGCTACAGGCGCGTGTTTATGAGGCTCTACGATCGGGTGCTGTGCCTGTTGTATTAGGGGGTGATCAAATACATCTGGCGTATGACGAGGTTATACAATGGAGACGCGTTTGTTTGTTTCTACCAAGAGCTAGAGTGACTGAAATGCATTTTATGTTACGAACAATACCGGACACTGATATTTTGTTGATGCGTCGACAAGGGAGGTTGATTTGGGAACGATATTTGGCGTCGGTGCAGAGCACGTTGGATACTGTAGTGGCTGTATTTAGGGATAGACTGAATATACCCCCACTTCCTGTTGATACAGTTGCTGCGATTTCGGTGTTTAATGAAACGTTTCAGCCTATTCAGGTGGTTGTTGGTTTGGATACTGAACAGGATGAGAGTTTAGGACCTTTAGAGCCTCCTTATAATAGTCCTTCATTTAAAAGGAACTATAGTTTGTTATTAACTCAGGGACATGAGATTTGGAATGACTGGGGGGATCCTTTTAGGTTGTACCCTGCGCTACCGATGGATCCGTTGTTACCGTCCGATGCTAAATTTGATGGATCTGGTAGAGGGTTTAGGCCTATTGGACAAGGACAAGGAGGTTAGTATAGTTCTTCTAGATATAGCAACAATTTTCGATATATCCCGGGATAATATTAGAGAAATCCCAGCTCTAATATATAACTCTAACATTTAAGTAAAATTTTAGAGTTGTATTCAAATCAGAATTTAGAGTGCTTCACTCCAAACTATGATTTGAATCATTTAATTTTAAATTCTAGTATCATGAATTCGGGTATACGGGTATATAACTAGAAAATACCTATATTGATGAAATTAAAATCCGCGCGGAATTCTAGTGTAGATATTAATTTCAAGTATTTTAGGAGCTGGTAAAGAATTCTCTGAATCCCTCGGAGGCAACAACCCGCGCGAACAATTCACCGTCCTCCTGCTAACTTACGAACGCGAACAAGTCCTACTAGACTCCATAGCACGTCTCCGCGGGTTGCCCTATTTGAACTCCGTTGTGGTCATCTGGAACTCGCCGAAACCCCCCAATCCGGACCTCCGTTGGCCCGACATAGGGGCCCCGTTGCACGTTATAAAAGCAGCACGCAATTCCCTGAACAACCGTTTTCTACCCCTCGATAATCTTCAAACGGAAGCCATTCTATCGGTAGACGACGACGCGCATTTGCGGCACGACGAGATTCTGTTTGGTTTCCGCGTGTGGAGGGAGCATAGGGATCGGATTGTGGGGTTCCCAGGGCGCTACCACGCGTGGGATATAAACACGCAAAATAGTTGGTTGTATAATTCGAATTACAGCTGCGAGTTGAGCATGGTTTTGACCGGTGCGGCGTTTTTGCACCGGCATTACTTGCACTTGTATTGGAAATGGTTGCCGCAGGCAATACGGGATAAAGTGGATGAGTATATGAATTGCGAGGATATTGCTATGAACTTTTTGGTTAGCCACGTCACACGACAGCCGCCCGTTAAAGTCACGTCGAGGTGGACTTTCAGATGCCCTGGCTGTCCTCAGAGTTTGAGCGAGGATGATACTCATTTTCAAGAAAGACATAAGTGTATCAATTTCTTTGCACAGGTATGTAATTCTGTTAATACTATATTTGTTAAATATAGTGTTCTATAGTCAATTGGTGTAAGGCTAATTTCACACGAACGGCAGTTTATCGGCCGGTAAAAACCGTTGTCATTTGAATTACATTGGAACCTGCATCGAGGTGAGCACTGCCGGCAACCAGACGGCAGAATATATACGAGATATGAAAGGTTTGGCCGGCGCTGTCTATTTTTACTTTTGCTCGGGTGTTGCTACGACGACTAATCCATTCATATCTCATATATATTCTGCCGGCAATGCTCAGCTCGGTGCAGGTCTTATTTATGATTTCTGTATATTTTATATAAGTTAAAAAATGAGTCCGGAAAATCCAGTTTATATGAAATAGTCAGAAATCATAAATAATTATATGGCGCGGATGTCTACCAACATGACGACAATTCAAAAGAAATGTTATCTTAAGCCATCAGGACTTCCCCGAAGAAGTACCGGATCGGAGTAATAATTTTTGGCTTTTTATATAAACTTCAAAGCATTCCTATCTTCTTTCACACGTAAATTACGTACACAGATACTGAGACCCTCTTCATTTCTCAGTATGCGTGTGCGTAATTTATGTGTGAAAGAAGATAGGAATATTTTGAAGTTTATATAATCTATTGAAAAATATTGCCGTTCTTTTTTTTCGTGAAAATATATATCTTATTTCATAAGTAAATTACGTACTACTAAGGAATAAAGAATACATTGAAGAAAATTGAAATTTATGTACTATTTATATTGTTTTTATGTTACAGGTATTCGGGTATATGCCGTTACTAAACACGCAGTACCGAGCGGATTCGATATTATTCAAGACACGAATACCACACGATAAGCAAAAGTGTTTCCGGTTCATATAAAGTAATTAATAATGTGAAAATATATGCAGATAAAAGACTTTTCTTTATAGTGATTTTACGGCCGTGCTATTTGTGAGCTCGAATCTTTTTACGATATTTATTTTCTAGGTAGCAATACTAAAAACAAAATGGTTGTATATATACTTTTTACAATACGTATTACTCGATAATTACTAAAATATATTGTTTTTTATTTTATGTACAAAATATAAAATGATGTGTAATAAATAATTGTTTTTGTCTATTTAAATTTTCCTGGCGTATCAGTGGCTAATATAGTAAAAAAATAAGGAGCAGCAGTTGCATGATATTGAGGGGACAATGAATTGTGCATTGTCCCCTCAATATCATGGCTAGGACTTTCTGAGGTGTTTCGTCGTGTGGGAAAGCCAAATACATGTAAGGTACAAAAAAACCGACTCAAGCCTCATAAAAATCTGCGCTGAAATGCATTGATTACAAGCTACGTGTAATTCCTGTTGATAGCGCTGGCTTCATTCGGCGAGGAGAACCGCAATCTCTTATAAACGTTTAAAATACATGCTAAATATCCGATAGCGCTGTTTAGTGAATCCAGTCCCATCTGCCAGACATTTCGCGAAACTTGTAGTTCAACCATTTGATCGGAGGATTTCATGGTGCTGGAGTCAATTTACCAACGCCATCTGTCAGGAATTTCGTAAAAACTTATTGTTCAAGCGTTCATGTTGGTGCTCGTGTCGTAACCCGTAAATATTTTGGCGCTCAAAACTCAAAACAACAGCAACTTATAGTCAAAATTGGAGCCGTTCCAGAAGTGAGTTGGTACTGATATGCATGTTGTTTGATTGTAAATATAGTATAGATGGTGGGAAAAAATTCCAGATTGATTCAAATTGAACTAGCAATGCTACAGGGCTTGGCCTGACAAATTGATGAAATTTCGAATTTATTTTAAGAGCAGGCGGATGTTTGAAGAAAAATTAAATAAAAGTGTTTCCTATCTATTCAAGCTTGAGTCTATTATATGGGCAAATTTGAAGTAAACAAAAAATTGTAATACAATTTTGTTCTAAAACGAAAAATAAACCAAAATCACATGAAAAATGAGAAAAGTGGTAAATGGCCATATCTACTCTTTAATGATTATAATTGTAGCTATTGCTGCAAACGACTACCAGTACAAACAGTTGGGTTACAAGACAATGTAGTGAATCATGAATGTTTATAAAGGATGTATTATAAATTAAAATAATATATATTTAAGGATTGAATGATACCAAGGATATTACACTTCCATACTCCGGTATGGTCTAGTGGCTAGGATACCTGGCTCTCACCCAGGAGGCTCGGGTTCGATTCCCGGTACCGGAATTTTTTTCTTTTTTATTACTTAATTTCTAAGAGAAATTAATAATCTATTACATTTTTTTTTGTTAAATTTTTCAAAACGCATCTATTTGTCAAATAAAAAAATATATAATCCTGAGAAATAAAACTCAAACATAAAAGGATATATCCGATATGGTCTAGTGGCTAGGATACCTGGCTTTCACCCAGGAGGCTCGGGTTCGATTCCCGGTATCGGAATTTATTTTAAATTTTCCTTATTGAATTTCTTATTCGTGTAATTAAATATTATATTTTGACTCGTTTACACCATTTGGTGCTCCAATATTGTATTAGTACACAATCCCTAAAATTGTACGGATCGCATTTTATACACTCACCGGTACAAACATCGATCCATTACAATATAGAAAGAAATATGTTTATTGACAACAACATTACATAAAATTGAATACATTAATATGACTAATTGGGTTAGTTAAGTGCTGTAAAAGGCTAAAGACTACTTTTTCTGCCTAGGAATTATGCCTAGAATAATTCTATGTAAATCTAACTAGATATCGCACTGTCAGATGACAATTACCGTAACTTCCAACAGGAATGTTCAGGTTTTTATTTTTATATATATATATATATATATATATATATATAATACTGTTTTGGGTTTAGAATCAACCAAATTATTATTTTTTAAAAAATAGATAACTATACTCAATGGTAAAACTACTGGAACTACAGCAATCTTTAAAATTCATTTATCTCAAAAAATATTTTTGGAAGTAGCAACATTTGTCATCTCACAGTGCGAAATACTAAATAGTCTAGTTTTTGCTGTTGTGTGATCGTCGCATTAATTTTTGTATTTAGGAGCGGTGAGGAGGAATGCAGTTACGTTCTGAGGACATTGCACTTGAACGTGTGTGAATCAAATTTCTTTAACAGGAACTGCATTCTTTCTTCAATATGAGTGATGTTAGAGAGTATAAGAGTTCGATTGGAGGATTGTGGAGAGGGTTATTGTTTTTTAATCACACGAACGCGGTGGCCAGTTGACAGATCTATTACTCGATATTAATCGTTCATCAAGTGTTTCTTGTGGTAAATTAATTGTATCGTCCGCTGCATGGAAAAAAATAAGCTTAATTTACCTTGAAGCTTATTTTTTTAGTTATATTTCGCGAAAATTCACCATCCCAATAACCATCCCAATAACCCTCTCCAACATCGGAAAAAAAATCTAATTTAAAATAAAAAGTATTTGTTGCACTTTTTTCTATTAAAAACAATAAAATGAACCCTTTATAAAAATGGTGCTTTGTTTAAAAAAAAATTATGAAAACAAGTAAGTTGAATTTTTAACATTAACTGATCTGTAAATGAAAATTGAAAATTTTAACTAAAACTTTCCTGATAATAATAATCAAACTCAACTCAACTCATCAGATAAGTAAAGATATTGAATAATAGAAACAAAACCTGGGAAAGTAATCAACCTCGCGACGAGGACAGAGAGAAAATTTGTGCAAATACATCAAATGTTGCTGAATCACCTTCAAAAGTTTTTCAGAGGTTTTCTATGAAATTACGGTAAATACCGAGTGATTACAATGCTCGAAGCTTCTCTCTTTAAAACCGGAAAAGTCCTCGGGCTATAACAATGTTTTTTGTTATTTATAAAAGTTTTAAATTTATGTACATTTATGAGAATATGAAAAAGAAATATATTTACACTCCCCTAAAGCTCTTATTTTCTTGTTTTATATTGCCACTCTAATTAAACCGTCATAAGTAAATTAAAAACTTTAACCGTGTACATTTTTTATCGTAGCAAAACTTTTAAAAAATTCCAACGTTAATCACCATTAGCGTGCGTGCGCGGGGGTGGCACTCGATTTCAATCAGAGTTGACCTTTTGCAGATTATAAATTTGAAACGGTCTTTTGTGCTGTTTTTGCGCACTTTTTCCCACATGTGTGTGTGCGTGGGATGATTCTGTGTGCGAACCAGAGAAATCAGGGGGGCGTCAGCGGGGGTTCCCGCCGTCGTCGCGCAGGTGCCTCTGCGGGCTCGCGAGGACGCGGCGTCCGCGCCTGCCCGCGTCCTGGAATCAATACGGACGCGCCGTGACGTAACGCCGACCGAAACCCATCATTGGTCGCTCCCGATCTCATCCCATAATTTATTAAGTCCCGTATGAATGGATAATAGCAAACTGTGATATTTGGCCGGACCGCCGCGGCAAAGACAATCGCGTACATAAACAATACATTTATGATTTGAAGTTAGTTTATATCGGGCGTTGTGTGTGCGTTCAGTGCGGCGATGTATGAATGATAGTTTTAGTGACATGAGCCCCGCTAGCGGGTAGAGAAAAGTAGAAGAATATGGAAGAGGGACCCGACCTGTCGCACCTCACCGCCGAGGAGAGGGCCATCATCGAAAATGTTATGATGCGGCAGAAACAGGAGGAAGAACGCGAACAAGAAATCATGAGGTCAGCCCCACAATACACAACACACAACAACAACAATCGTTATGTGTACACACAAGATGTGGTGCATCGCCATTATCTATATCTGAAATTAGGACTGGCTACACGCGACATAATTTCGCAACCACACGCAATTTTACGATTAGCAGCTACATGCCACCACACACAACATAAAAGCCACAAAAGCTCTGATAAATTTAATAAAGCGTATTTGTAACGAATTTTGACAGCTGTAACCCAACCTCCATGGCGCTTTTTCCTCTTAAAAAACATTTTTATTACAACAACATGCGACCCATAACAAACAATCGACTTTGTTTGTTTAGGTTATCACTGTCGTAACTTGCTATTAGCTTAGGTCCTGTTGATCGGCTGCGCTAGTTCTAAAGGTCCTTCACCGCCCTAGGATTAAATTCTAATAAGACTGCAATGTCTTGGGAGAGAGAAACGCGGGGGTTGCTACGCTTCGCTAAAAATAAATGAATAAAATAAGCTTCAAGATATATCAGGGTCACGTCGAAAAAAAAATCGAATTTAAAATAAAAAGTAATTGTTGCACTTTTTTTCTATTGAAAACAATAAAATGAACTCTTTATAAAAATGGCGTTTTGTTAAAAAAAAAAATGAAAACAAACAAGTTGGATTTTTAATATTAACTGATCGTATCTCGGTAAGTTAAAGATTGAGATTTTTTTTACTATTTATACAAACTCTATAAACGTTCATTTCATAATTACCATAAGCTCGGAAAACACAAATAAAACAAAAACATAAATATTGTTTCATAACACGATCGAAAAACAACTTTTATAGCCCTTTAAAGTGATGTTATGACTTTAAAGGCGTTTATCACTCCGGAGCTGCTCCAGGCTGTTCTAAGCCAGCAAAGAACGGCTCTCGAACAATAAACGAAAGCAGACTCAAGAACTAGTCCGCTAAAGCAGTATTTTGCAACCTAAAAACAGTCCTCGGGTGCGATTCTAGAATAATATTATATTTACTGTTAACGGTATAACAAATTAACATAATGGCTTCTGGTTTGCAGGAATATATTCCCTTTTTTATTCCCTTTAATATGAGTGAAATCTCGATAGGGGTGGTAATTAAAAAAAGTGGGATAGATCTCCCCATATCACTTCGTTTGTTCGGAAGAAAAACGACACAACTCAAACTTATTATTTTATTGTTATTTTGGGTTATTGCATCATATACTGTAAAATTGTATGCCCTTTTGGTTTAAAAAGTGTTACAAGTATAGTTCAGGTGAACATTACCTGACCTACATTGTCGTTTTTCCATTGAAGGTAGTTGTTTTCCCAGTTTTTAAGAAGATTGACACAACTGCCGATCTCGAAAAAAAAACAAGTATTTTGAGTTGTCGTTTTTCTTCGAACAAGCGATATAAGAAATAGCGAAATGCAGTAACGTAGCAAGAAGTTAATAAGCTCGTATGGAAACTTAGATGTAGATGCGAAATGAAAATAATGTAAAATGACGATATTCTATAACCTTAACGTTAGCTGACGGTTTGATGTGTCTCCTTCTACCTTGACATTTTTTTGCGCTATTTCGTTGTACAAAATTCCTGGTTTCCTAGGATGCGGTGTCGATAAAAGCGGCCGCTTTAGAATTTATTTATACACAACAAGAAATGTTAGATGTATGGTGTTGCTGTTTAGGCGACGATATCTAATTGAATAAGTCACCATAATCCACTGTAATTAATGACTTTTTCCTGTTACATTGAGGTACACCACTCTCTGGATTCTTATATTTATCTAAATACGCGAAAAACAGTTTTTGTTATGTCAAAATTACGTCAAGAATGACCGCTTTTGTAGGCACTGCTTCCTAGGAAACTCGGCTTAAACATATTTACGTTTCCCCAAATGCTATTCGTCATTGCACACTCAGAAATGGTCGAAAAAATTACAGTTTCATTAAGAATTGGCAATTTAAAATTAAAAATCGACGTGTCCGAGCAATTTTTCGCAAAAATCATGAATCAATGTTTTATCGAATTTATTCCATACTTTAAGGACATCCTATATGTATATATATATATATATATATATATATATATATATATATATATATATATATATTACACGCAATTGATCAGTCATTCCGCTTCATGTTTGTCGTGTGGTCGGGTTTTAAAAATAAGAGACTGCGTTTTTCCTGTTTTAAGCATTTCAGACATGAACCCAGCGGCCTCCACCATGAATACCAAGTGACCGCATAAATATCGTCCCTTTAAATCTTAGATTAAGTCAAGTGACAACAAAAATAAGTCATCCCCACCCCACGGCCACGCAAAGGAATCCGGCCTCAATACGTGACGGATCATTTTAAATTTAGATTTGGGGTCGTTCATCACGAATAGAATAATAAAGCCAGACTTTTTTATAACAAAAAATATTCGATAAATACACTAGAGGTATTAATTTTTTTTCTAATTATAATTACTGATTCTATTTATATTTTGATTTATTCAACCAAAATCAATATACACTAGAGGTATTAATTTGTTTTATAATTATAATTACTGATTCTATTTATATTTTGATTTATTCAACCAAAATCAATATAAATATCACTGACTGAAGTTATTTATAAGCTGAAATATATGAAACATTGGCGATGTTGATGGAATTAGTTTTCCATTTGTCGTGTAGCCCGAAAATAAAGATTATTAATGATAAGACAGGAAAATCACTAGCGACCTAGCACATTCACCAATATTTGCACTGAACTGAATTCACTGAATGTACGGTTAATTTCTATAAAATTTATAAAAACAATTTTTTTTGGTTTTGACTTCATCAGATTCAGTTAAAGTCAATACCAACATTAATTGTGAGTCAGCGTATTCACCAATATTTGCAATGGAAAGAAGCCGCGTGGATAGTAAATTAGCATAATATATTTGTTTTTATAAATATACTATCGATGCCAGGACCAAGGGGGCATCCTCAGAGTTCCTGCAGAGAGAATCACTTCTTTTTATTATAGATTATATTTAATTTATATTGTATTATTATTTTTTATTTAATAAATATTTATAAATAGAAAAAATTAATGCTCGAGCGGTTAAATGCTTAAGCGTTCATTTTTTTTCTATTTATAAATATTTATTGAATAATAAATAATAATAATATAATATAAATTAAATATAATCAATAATTAAAAAAAGTGATTACCTCTGCAGGAACTCAGAGGATGTCGCCATTGGTCCTGGTATCGAGAGATGCAGTGGGTCGTGGTATGGTGGTAGGTGGGTGATTTTAATTGCATCATCCTCATAGCTAATTTTCTGGAAATTGCAACAATTACCAAATATTATTTGTGTAATACCAATACAACTAGAGTTAAAATAAGGCGAATAAGATCAACTTGGCCAAAATAATTCACATACATTTATGGATTAACATAGTTCAAATCATTTAAATTTATACATTAACTAAATTTAAAACAGATACCCCCCAAAGAAGCAGTTTTTCTGATCTATTTTAAATTACAGCTTACTGTTTTCAAACATGATTGATGTAATACAGCCATAACTTGAGTTATAATAAGGCTAATGTCATGAAAAAACCCAAACTAAAACAATAATTAAATGATTAGTAAAAATATTTTTAAAAAACCTCTTCTCTTCATGGGAATTCAAACCCACGATTCCGACTTTTGTAATGACAACATATAAATCATAATAGACTTAAATCTCCAAGAATTTAATGTAGTAATCCAGAGATTTATTAACATCAATAAAGAGAGTAGAGAAAAGGTGAGGTATCCGAAATGGCATGTCGGTCAGCTTCAAAACATTGATTTGGAACATATATTTATATATATATATATATATATATATATATATATATATATATATATATATATAATATAATGTTCCAAATGCAAAGGGTGTCCCTAAAGTATGGAATAAATTCGATAAAACCTATATTTATGATTATTGCAAAAATTGCTGGAAAATTTGGATTTTTAATTTAAAATTTCGAATTTATAATGATGTCAAGTTAATTTTTCCAACTGACCATTTTTTTCGATCATTTTTAAAAGAGGAATGACGAAATCAACATGGTTTACAAATGATAACTCATTTTTATTCTGAAAGGGATTTTTTTTATGTCATGTATGTTTTCTGCGATCTGTGATGTATGTTATGATATAGGTCACATAAGGAAATTTTCGAGAAATTCAAATGTCAAAGTGAAGAAAACCACGAAACGCGAAATAAGATTCAATTAAACAATAAAAAGTTAAAGTAAATTCTCAAACTGTGCACCATTTACAGTCTGACAAACGAAGAACCAATTCATTTTCTACATGCTCAATAATATCTGCAGATATTATAATTCAAATATTATATAATATCTGGAGGTATTAATCGTGCTTCAAGATGAATCCTCGCCATCACATCGCTGATCTCAAAAAAATAATCCCAGAATCAGGAATAAAAATATGGGGTTAATATTTAAGAAAATTGTTGATAACGTCATTGCTCATTCAAAAATGGTCAAAAAAATTAGATGTATATGTATATATATATATATATATATATATATATATATATATATATATATATATACCGTGTATACCTTTACCTCATGATTTTTGTAAAAATTACTCAGACACATCGATTTTTAATTATTAATGTTTTTGATCAATTTTGATTGAGCAATCACATTATCAAGAATTTTTTTAAATAGCTATATATATATATATATATATATATATCTATATATATATATATATATATATATATATATATATATATATGGGGTTGCTATTTAAAAAAGTTGAAGGATATATTATAAAAACTAATTGTACATGCCTCTTCAACTCAATGTAACTAATGGTGAATGCGCCGGGCGGTCAGTGACGGTCTAACATAATTTTAATTTACCGTCTTCGATAAAATCTTAATACTTTCAACATCATCAAAGTTTCATATATTGTACCTTATTAACTTCCTCATGGATCAAATTTAAATCTAAAAAAAAATGTAAATGCGGTTATCCAGGTGCTCTTTAATGTATTTGTGTATTGCCGTATGGTCTATGTTAAAAAGTATTTAATTTACCCAAAAATTCTCAAAGAAATACTTATTCTCAGTATCTTTAAAGATATTTAACGGTTATGTTAAAAACATGCATTACATTCATTTTTTTCAAACAGCTGTCATTTCTACAAAAGTAATTATTTTTAAAACATATATAAGTGTGAATCCACCTCTCAGAAATCTACATACATAGATTTCTATGACGATTATTACCAATAAGGCACCTTACACGGTTAATAATACTGTCAATCCTAGCACTGTCAGTATTTGCTTCAATCCTCCTTTTATATTTATCAAGTAATAAATTATCCTGATAGACTTCAGTATTCTCTTCATTTCATCGTTACTATATCTTACACGATAAGTAATACTGTCAATACTTATAGAATAATAGAATAGAATAGAATAATGAACATTTTAAACATATTATTGAATAATAATATTGTCATTATTCTAAAATATTAACATTATTATTGATCGTGTAAGGTGCCTTTATGAGTGTGCATTGCTAATTGTGCCAGATGGCGTTTAACTTTCCGTCTAGGGGGTTAGTTGTATCATAATTATTTTTAAATTATCCTATGCAATACTAGCACGTTTAAAGAGATAAAATATGAAATTAATATAATTACCAAACTTCCGAAATATTTATGAATACCACTATGTTTAATCTTGATATCGGTTGAGAATCTTGCCGTAGTTATCGGCGCTCTTCTTCTGGTTGCGCCTGATTTCGTCCTTAAAATCAAAACCATATAATAATAATAATTAGAGATTACAAAATAATTAATACTTGTTTTTTATTACTTGTTTCTTATAAAATCACATTTTTAGTTTTAGTTTTAAAATTTGTTTGTAATTGATTTTGAAATGGAGTTTTCAGTCAATAAAGCATTATTATTCTTATTATTATTTTTGATTGATATTTGATATTTTGAGTTGGCAAATAATTGTAAATACCACAACATCTTCATTACATTATTTTACAACCTACACACGCTATGAGACAGTTGTTTACTCTTGAGTACACCCACACGCCCTGTACGCGGCGTCATGTAGGAAGCGCAGTTTTCCGTTTGCCGGGGCGTGAGGGGGTGCTTCCACCCAATTATGCAGCACGTGCTCCCCCGCCCTCTGCCAGTGGCGCTGGCTGACATTTCACAATGCTCAATTTAACACAGCCGGTTTCGAATTGCCCCCGCAAGCACTCGCAACCCCCCTGCACTGGCGAAAGAAGCGGCGGCGTGGGCGACGGTAAAATGTTTTATTTTCATTACGCCCACGCACATTTTAGCGCCTCATCATCCCCCCTAATTAAAGCCGAAATAATGAACATGTTGATTCGGTGTGAGGACGTGTTTTTTTTTTTTCATAATGTGGGCGGCAGCGCCGGGGGTGATCGTTATAACGTTTACTGTGTTCATTGTGAGTGGGAGTGCTGGGATTGTCGTTATGTTTATGTTTTAATCAGAATTTAATATCATTTAACTTTTAGGTGTAGGAGGTAAAATTATTGATATACTTCACAATCACAATTAGTAGTATGTTTTCGAATACAGTGCATTGAGAAACAATGAAATGAATTACGGGAGGCTGATTAATGGTTTTTTAAAAATTATTTTCAATTTAGAAAATATTTGGTGCGGGAAATCCGATATATATATATATATATATATATATATATATATATATATATATATATATATATATATATATATATATTCCTTATTCATAACTGTAAAATAGTTAAGAAATGTTTAATATCTAAAGCAATTTACAACGTTAATGAGTGTATTTAGAATGTTATTTGAGCGAATTACTAGATATACCTCCGAGTTCAAGACTCAGTAAACTAATATATTCACGTTGGTATGGCTAAAGGTCGTTTTAGACAAGACAATTTCTTGACTCAAAAGTTAGTCAAGATACGAGACAATCTAAATTGTCTTGTATCATACAGCAAATAATTTCAAATATTGATTTGGATGGTAGATCGAATGGAGAAAAGGACAAATTGTATGGGAGGAAGATATATGAATTCATTTCTTGAACAACTTTCGAGCTAAGAAATTATCTTGTCTAAAACGACCTTAACACTGTTTTACCAAAAATAGTTCTTAAGCCTTGGTTTCCTAGGAAGCAGTGTCGACAAAAGCGGCCGTATTGAACGTCATTTTGAGGTCATATATTTCTTATATATATATATATATATATATATTTAAATAAATCTGGTAATTCAGTACAGTATACTTTAAAGTATTGGGAAAATGTCATGAATTACACTGGAATCTGGTGAGTTATTCAATTACATGTACTTAAAACGTATCTTGTAATATGTAAATGAAGTCCAAAACGGCCGTTTTTATCGACACTGCTTGCTAGGCAACCAGGACTTTAGTGGTGATTATACACAACACTCGAAAATCAGTATACAGTTTCCTGAAAATGTCACTGTCATTGTCACTATCACCTTTACTGTCACTGTCATTGTCACTATCACCTTTACTATCACTGTCATTGTCACATCACCTTTACTGTCACTGTCACTATCACCTTTACTGTCACTGTCATTGTCACTATCTCCTTTACAGTCACTGTTGCTCAAACTATTACTGTCAGTTTTGATAAAGTAATAACCAATATAGTAGATGGTAGATAGGTGATATCGCACACTGAGATGATAAATAACGTAACTTCCAAAAATAAATAGAGATGAATGAATTTTAAAGATTGCAACAGTTACAGCAGTTTTACCACTGAGTAATATAGTGTATAGTGTATAGTGTTATCGATTTTGTTCTTAAATAATTATTTGGTTTATTTCTAACACAAAAAGAAGGATTAAAGGAGAATACAATATACAAAAGAATCATCAAATCAAAAATCAAAACCTGAAAATTCAGTTATACTTGTCATCGCATAGTGCGATATGTTCATCGTGGAATCTATTCTTTGTAATATTTATAAATATGTATATTATTTTCATGATCCAGATGATAAAATTTAAACTTTACAAAAGTGGTATTTCACGCGTGATTGTATAACTAACACCACTTTTACACATTTAAGTTTAGATTTCATATATTAATAATGATTCGACACGTAACTCTTAAGTTTTCTTAAAATTGCCTAGTTGGTCATAGCATAACCCGAAGGCCCTAGAATGAACCATAGGTCATCACTGACATATATATATATATATATATATATATATATATATATATATATATATATATATATATATAAAAACAATGAATCCAATTATAGTTCTATTATGCGTTATACTGTTAATTAACTCCGCGTATGAAACTTCCTTTAATTAGAAATTGTTTTCCACCCCGACTGAAATAATTCACGTCGACGTTTGGGTATCTAAAGCGAGGCCCGATATAGGGGGTTATATATAGCGCGATAGCACGACACACACACACAGACATATGGACACAAACACACCAACAGGCATTTCCATGAACACTAAAATAAGTTGTTTACGGCATTTTATAACCTTTGGCGAACGATTTGTTTACCAACCGCAAAATTCACCCTGCTGAAGGCGTTTATAATTTGCCGGCGACAACAGCTCTGCCACTAGTTGGGTGGTAAGTTCAATTTACTCGAGCAACATTAGAGTGCAGTAAATCACTAGAAAGCAACAGATGTTAATTTTTATGATAACACTCACTTTTTAGTTTGTTCTAAAATTAATAATGGTAATAAATAATAACCAATACAATACTTAAACCCTTTCAGCCCTGGATTTTTAAATTGAATATTGTGTGCAAATGCCGCCTGCAAGTCTTATATATAAAAAATACTAATAATGAAAACTTACATTAACTAATAGTTTTGTACATAAACATATAGTGATTATGAGCAAAAATATGGGTAGGCACAGTACATAGAGACCTGTAAATGTTATGGTGGCAAATACCACCAGTAGGGCCGAAAGGGTTAAGAAAGGGTGAAATCAACTCTCATTTGAAGAAGTTCTGAATCTTTAACCATACAAGAAGTTGCAAACCTTTGCTTTCGTTTAATTTATTTCCTTCATCTCATTAAAAACTTTTTCCCTGGAGTATTAATACGGACACTAGTTTTACCATCGGAACAGTTCAGGTTGAATTTAGTCATGTTTTTCTTTGTGAAGAGTAATGGTGTTAAGAATAGTTAGAATGTCAAAATAGAAACTCAACGCTATTAGACTACTCAAGAGCAGTGTTACCAGTTTGAGCGACTATTCGTAATTTGGGCTACTTTTCACATATCTTATCGCAATGCTCTTTTGGGCTACTATAAATTATTACGTTATATTGCTTTTGATTTTCTATAATTTTTGGTTTTCAGTACTGGCATAAAATACGTTAAAAAATAATAAATAACAAATATTGGCAGAAATAACCAGCGTTTAAATTTGGTATAATTTGGTCCACATTTTATCTTGGGTCTGGGCCGATATAAAAAATATCTGGGAACACTGCTCGAGGGCAAGTACTAATCTAGATAGTTCAAAGATTGAAAGAGAGGGATCTGTTCCAAGACGCATTGAAAAAGGAGTCAGATCCAGCTAGAGTACCTCGGGATTGCCAGTTCCCGTATTCACCAGATGTGAACCCCTGAGGATGTTTGGAAATTAGTGTCTGTCTAGAATTAAATTGCCCACAGAATATTTCAAAAACGACAAAAATTGTCTTTCGATAAAGCTTTAAATATTCATGTATTAGTGAAAAAAAGTTTAACTTCTTCACAATAGTACGATATCATTATCGTTAATTATCGTTTTATTGTTTGGAATTAAAAACCAAATTCTTATTAAAACTAAAATGATATATACATCAATAATACAGCGACTGTAAATTTTGTTTGCAACATATGATTTTTATGTAAACCAAGAAAATATCTATATAATTATAACAACACTCGGGATAACTAGTGTGTATAGTTTATATTTGCATACATAACCAATCAGTCTCGATTGTTTGATGTATTACATGTGTTGTTGTTTAGAAAATTGGCTGTAATCGATTTGTAATCGGGTGGCCACACACGCGCCTATTGCCCACCGGCTATAATTGTGTTATTTTTTTAGGAGGAAGGCGGACGAGGTGCAAATACTAGAGGATACGATTCGGGCGCGCAACGAACAGCACAAGAAAGCGGGCGTAGAGTTAGACGCAACTTGTCACATATGCCTTAAGACAAAGTTCGCCGATGGCGTCGGACATCTATGTAACTATTGCTCCATACGGTGCTGTGCACGGTGCGGAGGGAAAGTCACACTTAGGTCGAATAAGGTATAGACATTGTACAGAGTTTCGCAGTTTACTTTTTTTTATTGATTGGAATGCTCACTGAGATTATTTATTTGTTGCTCTATATATTTATTGTTGATGTCTTTTTTGCAAATTTCTCACCGTTTTTTATTACCGCATCAGAATTATAATTTCGTTTGTTGTTACTTTGTCTTAACGTTGTGTGAACAGTATTGTGTTGTATGTGTTGTTTTTTGCGTATTTTTATATCGTTTTTTTTGTGTGGGCTTTGTGACAATATAATTCGCTTTCAGCCAGTTTTAGCATGATTTTATTAACAGCTAGGATAAATATTTTAATAATATCGTAACAATATTGTTACAATATAATGCTTATCTCATCCTGTATGGTTATTATTATTATTGATATATGTTTTACACATTTTGAAAAAGCAGGTAGGTGGATTTTTTTAAATACAACTTAAATTTTCTCAAGCTCGTTACCGTAACATTTATAAAGTTAAATATAAAATTCACTTACTCCACTTTCATTATCACAGGCTCAATTAGTTTTATTAAACATTTAAACTAGTGGCTTTGGGAATGTAAAATTACAATCTATTTATCTATTTAATGATTAGTTTAATTAAAAATCAGATGGCATATTTTAATTAATATGCTACAGATGATATAATAACTACATCAGACTGTTTACAATTCCGAATTTACCCTACGGCTTCCTCCGATAAGTTATGATATATTCTGCATTAACAATTAATTCACAATTAATATTCACGTATTATTATCGAAAGTTTGTGTAAATGTGCAGAGCAACCAAACATTGAGTTGTATTCTATAAGCTACAATTCTATTCATATCAGCGATCAAAACTAAGCAATATTAAAAACTGCCCCCTTTAGGATTAGCGTCCGCAAATTCTAATAATCAATAAAACTTGCACATCTTCCTGCTTAGTCGAACTTTAATAAAACTGTGTTATGAGCGGGCCCGATGTGGGTATGACCTTTATCGCGGGCTTTAATTTCGCCACGCGGCGACGTCCAATATCGGGCGGAGGGGCCGGGCACACGCGGCCGTCCGGCGGTCACGGTGGGGGAGGGCTGCTCGCGAGCACTAGGAAGTGTGCGGCGTAAGGTAGTGCCGCGGAATCAATACGGCGCGTCACGTCCGGTGACGTCAGCGCGTTCCAACCCCCGCACACCTCCAGCGCCCACGCGCGCCCGGGCTACCCCCGGCCGCGGCATCCGTCAATGAACATAATACCCGCGCCGACGGCACCCTTTCGCCGGTAACATTCAGTGATTATGCTCGTCAAAAATTCATCTCGCTAAGTACACACATCTCCGGAGCCAGCGCTGCTCCGGAACTCCGGCTGCAGGACAAAACGGGACGCTTTTTTTGCTTCAAACGCTACAATTATGAATGAGACAAACGTGTATAAAGGGGGTCGTTTGGATGCGGGGATGCGAACGCATTTTTGCCACAGATGTTCTAATTGTGCACTCTTTTACATGAGCAATGTAAATTGCAGCAGCTGGTGGATTGGAAATTATAAAAATGAACAAACAAAAGACTCTACCGTTCCATTATTTAACAACTATTAAAGATAATAAAAAGGTAGCAGAACATAAAAGATGTAAAATAAAAAATAAAATAAAATGTCATATATGAGATGAATGGTCTATTTCAATCTCTTACTGTGAATTTTCAAAATTGTTTAAGTTCACGCATGCCAACTTTATTTTTAAATATTGTTTATTATGTTTAATATTATTAATATATTATGTTTTTATATGCCATGCCATTGAGCACGCCTAAAATATTTTTTGAAGAGTTTAGTCGTATTATGTTTGTAAAAGGAATCACATTATGACTCAAATCTTCATAAATTAGTGCTGAATACCACGATAACCAGAGTCAACAACAAATTCAGATATCGCTACTATTCTCCCGGTTTAGGGCCTAAAAAAATGTCCTTGCAATACACCCCATATCTCATGCAAGCACACGTTAACACGGTGTATAAAGTTAACCACAGCACGACATCTATTAACAAAAATAAAACGCAACCCATACAGCCCTCCCCCGCCGTTTTCTCTCTGGCAAAGCTAGCAATATAAAACTAGTGGGGGATTTATTAATCGCGGTAGTCATGAATTCGCGGTGAAACGCAAAGCACATGTTGCCGTCGCGGAAATTAGGCTGCAGCGGGAAAGCGGCGAAATGGGAAATCTTTAAAATGCGCCCGAATTTGAATAAATCCTCCATTCGCATAAAGTTTTGGGTGTAACACGGGGAAAGCGCGTGCCTTAATCCAATAAAAACCGGTGCTAAAAATAATGAAATAAATCTAATAAAAGTGAAGAAACGCGGGTTGTTGGTGGTGTGTGCACAGTTAATACATAGTTTTAGGATTATTCATCAAATGTTCTCAAAGATATAAGGTATATTTAAATTTTGATTATTTCAAGTGTTGCTAGGTAACTTGTAAAGTTTGATAATTAATTTTAAGAATTAAATAGCTCACTGAATGCTTCAACGAATTAAAAAATGTTAAGATTTATTTATTATATATTCGCAGCTTAATTTTTTCCATTCGAAATTTGAGTTTAAAGTTTATCAATCTTTATTGGGCTATCGACCCTTCCCGGGTCTTTCCGCCTGTGTTTACATTTTAGTTATATATTATATATATTATCAATTGCCTTTTACCTTTCGGTGTAGGCTATTACATTAACATTATTATAGTTTACAATTACTGTTGTTTATACATTTGTAAATTCTTTCCATTTTAGTTATAAAGTTAAACAAATATTCTCTCGAAAGTTACAAAATAAACATAAATAAAATAGCATTAAAGTAATAATAAATAAATATATTATATATATATATATATATATATATATATATATATATATATATAATATTTTTTATATTACGTCGTGTTTGTATACAAGATTCTTGTCAGTAGCACTTCTGCTAATTAAATTGATCATGTGCGGGCCACTTTAAACTTCGATGGGTGTACATTAATAACTTATTTGTTGCCTAATCAATTACCGGTTGTTGGCACGATGCATTTTCCCAAACCACTCAAACTAAATGGGGTGAACGGGCTTCACCCAAAGAGGGTAATACTAATACTTAGTAATGTAGTTACTATTACTATATTTTTTGGGTGGTGATAGATTGTTTGTGCAGTTTCTTATAGTATGTATGTAAGTACTATTAGATTATTAATAATAGATACTTATAATGTGTTGCATGAGTTTCTTTAAGGGGTTACACCAGCTTGGCGCTCGGAAAAAGAGGTATACATTAAAAAAAAAATTGACGAAGCCATTGAAAATATATAAAAAATATAAAATATTTTACACATGTATATGGTAGTTTTGCGGAAAATATGAAAGATGAACAAATTAAAAAAATTAAAAAATAACGGAGATATGAGTTGTTAAGTAGGACCCTTTTCTGAAATTCCTAGCTGAAGGTGTACTATGTTAGATGTCAGGCATTATTTGAAAAAACATAATGTTTTCTGGATTAGAAAGGTAATATCTATTACCTTTCTAAATAACTTCATAGCTACGAAGTAGCATAGGATAATTTAGAAAACATTTTATTTGTAGAAAAGGCAGCTAGCTCTGATATTTAACGAAATTATGACATTTAAAAATGTATAACTTATGAACGCGGTATCCAATCAAAAAAATCCTATAGTACTTATAGTAGTATATTAAAAAGAATACGTGTTGCATGTTTTAACAAAATCGATTAAATAGATCTGGAGATGTAATGGTGTAAACCAGTTTGAAACAGTAGTTTCGAGATAAACGCAAAAGAAACTGCCGGTCCGATTGCTACCAGAATACAGGCCGGTCCCCAGTTTCAAAATTCAAAGTATTTATGAAGTTATAGCTCACTTCTAGCGCTAATTGCTATAACTTTAAAAATACTTTGAATTTTGCAACTTTTAAAATATTCTTAAAAGTATAGAAGTGAACGCTAATTGCTATAACTTCTGAAAATCCCAACGTGGTATTATTAAATGAAGACAACTTGGGACTACTAACTTCAAATTTGAATTAATAATAATAATAATAAGGCATGTTTTTATTATTTTCATCCAATATGGTAGATTTTAGCGTGATAAATATATTAATTTATAGTCATTTAAATTTCTTGTTGACAATAACAATTGCAGATTGGTTCCAATATAGGTTCGCTAACAGACTCACAGTTTTGTTAACTAGGCCCATATTTTTCATAGTTTCAACAATCTTTCTGAGCTCGATCAAAAGCCTTTTCATAATCAAAAAAGCACGCGTATACCGGTTTTCTGACTTCCCAGTAAAGCTGTAGGAGAGTCTGCATACGAAATAGTGCTTCTGCAGCAAAATTGCGTATTATTTTTGACACCTCCTGTTGATATAGTTTTGTATAATACTCATATTGCATACTTTTTTATCGCCCGAAAAAAAAAATACTTGTAATCAAAATTTTCCAATTTCGTTCGGAAGTCTGGTGCACTGATATGATCTGAATTAATATTTAAAAAAATATGTTGCATCATTTTTTTATCGACCCAGCCACTAAAATCGAGATAGGAGCGGAAAAGTTAAAAATAAAAAATAAATAGAAGGAACAAGGTACTTAGGTTGAGACTTTCCATTTTCCATTGTCATCTTGTTATAAACATTGTGTAATTATTTCAAATCGATTGTATGACGGTGGCCCGGTAAAAATAATAATGAAACATGTTCGACTTGGTCGCCGAAAAAAAAATACTTATAATCAAAATTTTCCAATTTCCTTCGGGAATCTAGTGCACTGATATATTCTGAACTAAGATCTAAAAAAAAATTAAACAAAATATGTTGCATAATTTTTTTATCGACCCAGCCTCTAAATTCGGCATGTCCAGATAGTAGCGGAAAAGTTAAAAATAAAAATAAATAGAAGGAACAAGGTGCTCAGGTTGAGACTTTCCATTTTCCATTGTAACTTTGTTATAAACATTGTGCAAGTTTTTCAAATCAATTGTATGACGGTGGCCCGGTAATAATGAACCACTTGGTCGCCGAAAAAAAAAATTACAATCAAAATTTTCCAATTTCCTTCGGGAATCTAATGCACTTATATATTCTGAACTAAGATCTAAAAAAAATTAAACAAAATATGTTGCATAATTTTTTTATCGATCCAGCCTCTAAAATTGGCATGTCCAGATAGGAGCGGAAAAGTTAAAAATAAAAAATAAATAGAAGGAAACAAGGTGCTCAGGTTGAGACTTTCCATTTTCCATTGTCATTTTGTTATAAATATTGTGTAATTTTTTCAAATCAATTCGGCATGTCCAGATAGGAGCGAAAAAGTTAAAAATAAAAAATAAATAGAAAGAACAATCTGCTCAGGTTGAGACTTCCCATTTTCCACTGTCATTTTGTTATAAACATTGTGTAAATTTTTCAAATCAATTATATGTCGGTGGGCTGGTAAAAATAATAATTTACGTAACAACATATATTATACAAGAACGCCTATAAAAATTACTAATAAAAATATATAACTATATATTATGGTCGGCAAGACATATATAAAAGATTCCTCAAAATTTGGATTTTAATAGTCACCCCAATTGGTCAGTACAGACCCGCAAACAATCCGCCGTGCGCACGGTATAGAGGCTGGGATTAGAGGCTATCTTCATACCGGTTAAGAATCACTAGTCTAGAATTTTAAGCCATTCCGTCGGTATTTGATGTGAGCCTAGCGTCTTTCCATTTTTAGATTGTCTTATAGCCTTTTCTACTTCAGATTTCATTATGTTTGGCCCGATATTCATGGGCAAATCTTCGGGGGTTTGATCTCGATTGTTCTCAAATAGTTCACCTATATACCTTTCCACCACATGTTTTATCTCTTCTGTTTTGAGCATTGTTTTCTCATGCGAGTTCTTCATAATATAAGTTATTCGATTCTGCTGAATATATGTGCATTCTCTAACCTTTTTGTGCACGCTTTCATCGATTTTTCGTTGAAAATCCTCTACTTCTTTACATCATTCTTCCATCCATTCCTCGTTTACTTGTTTTATTTTCCTGAATATAAGTTTGTGTATTCTTTTATATTCGATTTGGTCTCTGTTCTTCCATGATCTGCGTATTCTTTCATACATCATTTCATACATGTATTATTTGATCTATACAATAAAAATAAGAAAATTATAGAGGAACATGTTATATAAATAATTAACTAATGTACAATGTACAGATGAAATTCTTTATATTATATTATTGCATGTGATTTCTTCTATACAACGCCATTTCGAGTTGGGTATAAGTTGAGTTTAATTTTATGCGATGGTGATAAAGTAAATTTGGGTGTTTTTGCGCGCGACCGATTGCTATCTGTCCCAGTTAAAACGCGCGCGCGCTCCAAAAATAGTCGCCAGTAATTGGCGCGACGTGGAACACGCAGCATGTTAATTATTTCTGGAAAGCGGTTTGGATTTTTCCAACCCTCCGTCCGCCGCCCCTTTGCTGGAGGGGCTGGAGGGAAACGCATTCTGCTGGCGATTTCGTGTGACACATCGATCTCGCTTCGCAGACTCGCGTTATGAGTTTTCTGCGTGAAACTTATGTAATTTTCGAGCGCAGGCAGGATGTTAGTAAAAAGTTAGTTTGGGAGAGTTGTAGGTGTTTTTTTTTGTTAGCTAGTTTTGTTGGTAGTTTATTTATATTTTTGCTTTTAAAAGCAAAGTGCCGTCAGTAGGGGTTTTAACAATTTTTTTACATTTTTACTTTTATCTAATCTATTTGTAATCTGTAAATCCGTCAAAATTTTAGTTTATACAGTAGCAATGTAGAATTGGGTATAGTGGTTCATTAACGAGTTCCAATATCTTATTTTATATAAGATATTATCTTTTCTCCTCCTTAGATCACCTCTCATTTCCTTTTTCCTTATCTTGATAATTAGCACTAATCAAATTGGTAGATTATATCGAAGAATTAATGAGTAATATTCGGTATATATATATATATATATATATATATATATATATATATATATATATATATTCGCTAAAATTGTGCATATTGAATGTTATTTATTTACTAATGAATGTTGCTTTAAAATAATAATATAATTTGTTTTTGTTTTGTTTTCAGGTTGTGTGGGTATGTATACTGTGTAGAAAAAAGCAGGAGCTGTTAAGTAAAACGGGTCAGTGGATGGTGACAAGTACCGGCTTGGACACAGAGATCCCTACGCAAATTCAGCAAGCGCCTTCCGACAAACGGCCGAAACTGGAGCGAGCCCACTCGGCGGCCGAGAAGGAAAACCAGCCGCTGCAACGCTCCGGAAGCGTCCTGCGGCGGCAGTACTCCGAGCAGGAGGCGCGCATGCCGTCCTGCGAACGCTACCAACAGGTATACAATGAGGACGATCCGAGGTACTACCAGGGCGAGCTGGAGGGGTTAATGAGGACGCATCCACATTTAGTACCAAGAAGGTAAAAGTAACCCACACAATATTTATATTCATTAAATTTCCATGAATGACTTAAAACGGACCGATTACCACCAAAAAAATGAATCACCGTGGAGTAACGTGATTCAATGTGCAGTGTTTTTTTTTCGATAACGTAGAGGTTAAATTTACACACAAACGAACGAAGGATAGAGATTTTCTTAAAATGAATCTAATAAATTGTAGTTTTTTTTAGGATGATTAATTAATTAAATTACTATACTTTATCCATACATAATAAATGTCCATTAATGACTTAATATTTTCAAATAATATTATAAAAAATACACATTCAGTACCAAAAAATAAAAGTGCACTATCTCTTATATCCTTCATTCACTCATATTTTCTCTTCAACTCACTGGCATACACTAAATATGATTCACAATTACAGATATCCGGATCAAGACCCTGAACCGCTACCAATGGACATCCAGCAGCAAAGAATGTCGAGTACATCAAGTGCCAACAAAAAACACAAAAGAAGCGGCTCGGCGAAGAAGCACCAGCAGCCCCAGCTGCAACGTTCGTTCTCCTCCTCCGAGGAGGACCTAAAATCGACACCCGAATACGGCAGCGACGACCGTGACAGCGAAAAAGGTAAGTTTAAATATTCGATGTGGCGCCTGTTTGCTGATGATTCCGCGATGACATCAATAATCGAAGAAAAAAAATACATAACAAGTTGTTGCTCCCATTTAGCTCTTAGTGTTGTTCGTATTATAATTTTTTTTTTCTGAAGTGGTGTGTATGCGTATTTAATTACCGGTTGAAGATGATAACATAAAATTACAATTGCAGGGTGTCGCGAGCGAGATAAAATATCGGATAGATTGAGTCGACAGGCGATACTCGATGAGAAAATCAAAAAGTTTCTAGCGGTGAGCATCTTGCTGGCTCTCTTAACCTCTCCGGAGATTGATTATTTTGGTGTACAGTTTCTTACAATTATTGCTACCAATATATATTTGTCTGCATGTTTATTTTAATGGACGTGTGTTCATGGTGATTGGAACTGATATTGTGTACACGCAGCTTGCGCACATAATCCTTGTTTTTCTACAATCTTGTCGCGGGTTTGATTTTATTATTATTATTAAATTTGTGAGGCTCGGTTGTATTCGCGGAATTGATGCGACGCGCGTTGGTAAGTATGGCAGGATGGTCTGAGCAACTCTGCCTGTGTGTACCAGGAGGCGAATGGATGTACATTGTGGCGCCACGGCCCCTTCAGGACGTGACCGCGGACAACCGCTGCTTCACGGAGAGGAGAAAGAAGACTGTTAGATTTGATCACCAGTCCTGGGATAGGCAGGGATCGCAGGACTCGCACCGGGATTCCGGTATCGATACCTCATCCACGTTCACCTCCAGTGAAGACTCCACGCGGGGAGACGTGCCCAAGGTGCTTATGATTTCAAAACAGAATTAAAAAGGCATAGGGTGATAAATAACGAGAATTTTAAGCAGAAGATTGATACGAGTTGATACCTTTTAGAGTTGTGAAAGTAATAAATCACACACAAACTAGTTTTAGAAAATAATCTAAAGCATATTACTTGAAGAAGAGAAACAGTTAACTTCGTTAAATAATCAAGAAAACCAATACGAATACGAAAACAGCTAATCGTAATGTGACGATTAGCTGTTTTCGCATGAATCTGATTCAGACAAAATATGAAATTTATTAAACAAGTGCGAACTTCTTTAAACAAAATATGAAATTGATGTCTATATGTATCATCAAAACAATTTTATTTATAAAACAACTTAAAATGCAGACAACATTTAAACCAAAACCCGACATAAATGAACGTACGGTTTATTAAATAAAAATCTATTTAAAATCAATGTCTGCTACCAAGACTTTCGACTTTCCTCTGACCGATTACCAGCAAAACGAATCACGACAGACAACATTTAAATCAAAACCCGACATAATTGAACGTACGGTTTATTAAATGAAAATCTATTTGAAATCAATATTTGCTACCAAGACTTTCGACTTTGCTCTGACCGATTACCAGCAAAACCGAATCACGACGGAGTTTATATATATATATATATATTCAGGTTATTTATTGAGTATAAATTTATCACAGACGCACGACGGACAGATATTTTCCAGAGATGGTCTTTAAATGAGTATAATAAAGATAATTTGGGGGAATTTCCAACTTTCGATAGAACGAAATTCGAAAATAATGTTTCTGACGACAAATATAAAAACGATTTTCAGCCTTCTCCTGACCGATTACCACCAAAAATTAATCGCTGCGGAGTTACGTGATTCAACGTGCAGTTTTTTTTTTGAGAACGTAGAGTTTACATTTATCACAGACGAATAACGGACAGATATTTTACAGAGACGGTCTTAAAATGAATATAATAGAAATAATTCGGGGAAATTCCCAATTTTCCAAAAGGCGAAATTCGAAAATAATGTTTCTGACGACAAATATAAAAACGACTTTCGGGCTTTCCCCTGACTGATTACCACTAAAAATTAATCACCGCATAGTCACGTGATTCAATGTGCAGTTTTTTTGTTGAAAACGTAGAGGTAAAATTTATCACGGACGAACAACGAACAGATATTTTCCAGAGATAGTCTTAAAATGAATATAATAAAGATACTTCGGTGAAATTCCCAACTTTCGAAAGGACGAAATTTGAAAATAATGTTTCTAACGACAAATATAAAAACGACTTTCGACATTTGCCTGACCGATTACCAAAAAAATTATTCACCGCGGAGTTACGTGATTCAATGTGCAGTGTTTTTTTTTCGATAATGTAGAGGTTAAATTTACACATACACGAACGTCAGACAGATATTTTTCAGAAATTTCCTTAAAATTAATCTAATAAAGAGAATCTGTAGATTTTTTTTTATAATGATTAATTTAAATTACTATACATTACATACTTAATATGAAGTAATACGTAATTCATAAAACAAAACATAAAATTGATTTAACAAAATACGAAATTCATGAGTCAAACCAGAAAATTAATTTAAAAAAAACTAAATTTATTAAACAAAGCACGAAATTCATGAAACAAAGCATGAAATTCATTAGAGAAAATGTGGAATTAATTAAACCAAGTTTCTATAGCGTGTTACAGATAGATTAATTTTCGAGAGCAATAACACAATTGTGTTAGTGATTATAGTAATATAACTTTGATTTTGAGAATCAACACATGATCCTTAATTTATTTATTAGTAACATAATATTTGGATAAAACACAAAAATAACAAAAATATTGTTTAATTTCATGTTAGTGTCTCAGGCCGCGTCTGAATAGTCAAACAAAAATGGTGGATGCGCCGGGCAAGAGGGATATGTTTCACTGCATTCCAAGATAGATTGCGATTTTTGTTAAAATTTCTATGCTTTTTAATTTATAATTCTGAATCATTTATTTTCGTAACGTTCGTCGATATTTTTAGCTTTACATGCTCTAATCAAAATCTGCTCATGTTTACCAGCCCTACATCGCCATAGATCTACCGCCTGCAGTCGGCAGCATTCATCGTATCAAAAAATGCAAAAATTACAATTGTAGTTGGAATGAAAATTTGTATGTTATCATCAGATAGGAACCAACAAAAAATATTAACAAACTACATAGCGAAGAAAATAGAATTTAATATACGTTATTATGGTCGAAATTTTTAGTTTTTGTATATTAATATTGATGTGGTGATTTTTGCGATGAGTATGCCAAATATAGATTAGTTTGCTATAGTTTGTTTAGTATTAAAACCAACCTTAAATGAAAACTTTCGGAATGCCGCTCATAAAGTATGGATAAAGTATTGTAATTTAAAAAAGTACCCAATAATAGACGTTACTGTAAATTTATTCATTCTAATTTTCTGTCATTTAGTTACGTGCTAGATATATTCTAAAACAAAATGGTGCAAAGCTCAATGTCGCCCCATTAATTTATTATCTACACAACTCTGAATGTGTCACCGTACAACTTTAGTATGCCTTAGATAGACACCTATATAGAGTACATGTTTATAGTACTGAAAATAGATCTTTAGTGAACTCGAACCTGCCGTATATATTCGTATTTTAATAGTAGCATAATATATACACACGTAGTAGATGATATTGATATTAGCATCCCATTATATAATAGTCGACGCGTCACTTCACCCGGTGGCGTAGGCAATTACATTAATAATAGCAGGAAAATTCAAGAAGATATATTCATCATTAAAAAAAACCGTAGTGCGTTGATTTTAAAATTACTGCTTTTGAAACAAAATTACAAATTAAGAATAAACTTATTGTAAATTAATTAGTAATAGTAAATTAGTAGTAATTATATTGTAAAAAAAAAACTAAAGAAACAAGCAGCGCAGAATTAAAATTCTAAAAATTAATAAATTATAAAGTATCATATATTGTAAAAAAAAACTAAAGAAACAAGCAAGGCAGGAATAAACTTCTAAAAATTAATAAATTATAAAGTATCATATATTGTACAAAAAAAAAACTAAATAAACAACGTAAAGCGGAAAGGCCAGTAGCGTAATAAATATTGTTTTCTCTCTGTAGAAACATCTAAATATTTTTATTATGATTTTTTATTTAACAAATAGAACGCGGTATATTTTTCCATTCAATCTACAATCCAATTAAATATTTCAAATAATTTGCTGTATGATACGAGACAATTTAGATTGTTCCGCATCTTGACTAACTTTTGAGTCAAGAAATTGTCTTGTCTAAAACGACCTTAACTTTTGAGTCAAGAAATTGTCTTGTCTAAAATAATCTTAAAAGTAAACTATATAAAGAATAAATCTATGATCTATTATTATTATTATTGAGTCATATTTATATAATTTTCACAGCGACCTATGAATTATACATGCTCATACATTTTCAAAATACAATATTTAATTTTTTTATTATATTATTAAATATAGGTAAAGTCAAATTTAAGTTGTCTTTACTACTATTTTAATAACGCCAGAAATGGATATGATACTATAAGGTTAAAATAGAAATATCACGCGCTTTTTGAGGGAATTTGTTGAAAATTGTACGCATTCTTGAATTTTCCTCTAAATTTAAAATATGTTAATATTAAAATTAAAGGCACTTAGTATATAACTAAAGCTACTAATAACTCCAAAATTATTCAATGCACTATTTGGTAAGCGAGGTAGTAAGTATTTATGCATTTTGGATGTCCTCAGTTGTCTTGTCGGAGAAATCTATCAATATTTTCTTTACTACCATATGTATTCTATTAATTAGCATGTAGTCGAATAATCTTAATATACTCGCAATGCATGGCTTACACGCATTTACTGTTGTTCTGTCTGCTTTCTATGATAGTGTAACTATGTTTTATGGTTTATAATTTTATCCAAAATTCAACGATGATTTTATTAACTCTATTAATATCTTTACTAATCTGTCTACACATTTCTTAGTGGATTTTACTAATATAGACGAAAATACAAATCCTGATTCGTATCGAGTTAAAATTTAATACATTAGTGACAATTTTTTTTATATAAAGCCTAAAATTCACATTAGGTTGTAGTATTTAAAATTCGAATGAAATTCAGAGTTTTGAATTCGAGCTTTACTAAGCTCGAAATCAAAACTCTTCAGTAGTTTAGTATTATTCTGCCTTTCCAGGGAAATTTTTCATGTGTATTATGATGTAAACTCACAATTTATTAAATTATCTTAACTCTAAATTCATAGTGTATTTAGAGTTAAGATAATTCAATAATTTGTGAGTTGTCATAATACACATGAAAAATGTGTTAACAAACTCCGACTAGCTTTTTGAATACATTTTGTCTATATATAATAATTTAAAATTCCTCCTATCTTCTTATATTTTATGTGTATTAGGATATAAAGTCAAAAAATACCAAAATATTCGGAACTGAGGGCCAATGAATTAAACAAACTCCAGCCTCTTGAACCTTTTTCACCTGTATTTAGTAATTTAGTATTATTGCAATATTCCAAGGTTATTTACTGATATTTATTTATCTGTATTACCAAGTGAAGCCAGAAATATAATGCAATATTCTACACTACTGTGTATTAACGCACATCAACTAGTCTGTTATAATTTTCATCTGTTGAATTTTGGGTAAAGTAAATTTTACTTTATATCTTCACAAAATCCCAATGAGTATTTATGTCCTGAATATAATATTACAAATAAATATATAACATAACACGCCGATGTAGTGCAGTGGTTCGAATCTCGACCCGGGTATTCGCTGGGATACAATTAACGACAACTCGGGAATGATTTTCTGAAGTAACAAGTTAATAGCCAGTTACAGATTTGTAACAAATAAAGTAACTACTACTGTATAACAAATATATATAATATACATTTTTGTACTCATGTCCTAAGACAAGTCATTTTCCGCATTGATTTGGGTGCGGAAAATACTACTTTCCGCACTAGTGCGGGAAGTAACCAGTGTTGCCAATGTAAATTTGTATTTATAAACATGAGAATGCCTGCAAGCACAGCGTACACCTCGTATACTTCAAATAGCATTCAAAATTAATGATATGATACTGAATAAATATAATTTTGAAGAAAATATAGAATTAATTACATGTAATTGGTAGTGTGACATGACCTAAATGTCACAACAACTTTAAATAACTTTAAATATATATATTTAGTATTTATTCGTACAAAAAATAAAATACATTATTCGTGCGATGAGGCAGTTTCCCGAATTCGCTCTTAATACAGCACTCGTCTTCGGCTCGTGCTGTAAACTCATTCGCTCATTCTGGAAACTTGCCTTCCTGCACTAATAATATTTTTGAAGTACTTGATATTCATAAGAATATTTTGGTTATGCTAAGGAAAATTTGAACGCCTTGGGGACGATTTTTGAGCGATCACTATGAATATATCGGTAGAGAGGTTCGTTTATTGCTAATAAATAGCTAAAAAAGGCTATCTTTAATAGAACTAAACACCTAGTCATTGTTATGTTTTAACATTAATTTTTGATTTACTGCTATTAGTTTATCACTATAAAAGCTGTACGCTGGCGTGCTATTTTTGAGCAATCGATATGATCATGCGCTATACAGCGTTCATAGCGATGACAGATACTAGTTATATTTTGACATGGTTGAGTTACCATGTCAAAATATAACTACTGTCAAGCGCTTAGTTTTGTTAAAGATAGCGATCTCATTTTACGAAGCGAAGAGCATGAACGAACATCACTCGATCGCTATGTTTATAGCCATCGCTTCAAGCGTATACCCGGCGCATTCACCATGTTGGTTAACGGCGCGGTCCATCTCGTACTAAGCATTAGGGAGAGCGAGTTAAAACCCCATCGCAGCAAATTTTTGCTAATCACCTTTTACAGTTTTCAGAGATTTTCTGTGAAGTTAAGTTAAAATACGGGCTAATTAAACTCCTCTGAGCTTCTCCCTTTACCGGCGGGAAAGTTTAACGGCTAGTAGCCCTATACAAATAGAAGTTTTTGATTGTTTTATTTGCGATTTAAAGTCTAAAATTTATATATTTTATCAATAAATATATATATATATATATATATATATATATATATATATATATATATATATATATATATTCATTCAAATTTATTTCCGAGGTATGCTTAAGAATGAACGTATAAGGTCATTTAATTCCCATAAAGTGTTTTTAAATGCAATTATAAAAATATTAGTAAAAAAAAGTAAGTTATTGCATAAATAGGCACAGTGATAGATTTAGACACAGATGGCCATCTCGGGCATGCATGTAAGCCTACACATACCTATATGTATATGCAGCTATAAAAGCTGGGCGAGTAGCTAAATAATAATTACATATTTTATACTAGGCTACTGTTAGGACCTCCCAATTTTGTTATGCTTCCGGCCTTCCAATATACCGGTTAGTTATTTCTTGTGGCAATAACTCAACAACAACATTTAAAAGGGGGATTCAATAATAATAGTACGAGATATCACAAATATCAAATATAAATATAAAAAAGTTGTATCACTTGAAGGTTTAAAATTAATACCATATTACCAGTATAATACGACTCATGCCCGTATTCACCAAATCTCATACACTTTATAGGTCTCATAAGCTAATGAATGGATAAATTGACAACGTCATTGTGACAGAATATGCCAAAACAAATGTCAAACACCTTGAATAGCGCTTGCAATTTGACAACTTTTGTTTAATTATTCAGTGTTTGCAATAGAGAAAATCTAACGTAACTACATTTCCTAGATAATATATTTATTGTTGCTATAACAACGAATACTTATGGGTTCAATAGCTATAATAGATTTATGGAACGTCGGTGAATACGGGGGGTAATTAACGATAATTCATTCAATATTAGACTTTCTAAATTAATATATTGATTTAAAAACTGTCACACAATAAAGCTAAATTATACCAGAAAGCATCGGAAATTAAATACTCATTGGTGATTTTTTAACTAACAACATTTTTATTTTTTTATGTCATTGAATGTTGTTTTTCCCATTTAGCATCCCCTATCGTGGCAAGTGTCCGCAGACGGGACGAAGATGATTGGACATATGATATTGCGGAGGGGATCAAGGGAGGCGGCGGGCTCTAGTGCTGCAATATTAGGCTTGAAAGTTGTTGGCGGTAAGATACTGGATAACGGCCTTAAAGGCGCCATCATTGAAAAGGTTAAGAAGGGCAGCATAGCGGACCTCGAAGGGCAATTACGACCAGGTAACAATAATATATTAGATATATGATTAGTAGTTCTATGGGTTGTCCCACATAAAGGTTTATATAATGTTCATACCCTATCTTATTTATAAGGCACCTTACACGATCAGTATTACTGTCAATGTTTTAGAATAATGACAGTATTACAGTACAATAATATGTTTAAAATGTTCATTATTCTAATATATTGACAATATTACTTATCGTGTAAGGTGTAATAACGATGAAATGAAGAGAATACTGATGTATATCTAGATAATTGATTACTTGATAAATATAAAAGGAGGATTGAAGTAAATATTGACAGTATTATTGACCGTGTAAGGTGCTTTTATGCTTGTCATAATATGCCGAGTGATGCCTCAATCGCATTTGGCGATCTTGCATTGTCATAACATATATCATAACGTATATCATAACATATATCATAACGTACATAACATGAATGTTTTCTGACACAACGACCGATTTTGGACGACCTTCTTTAAATTCGTCTCTCAGCGAAGTACGGCCGGGTTTGAATTCACTAAACCATCTATTAGATATATGCAGTTTTTTTTTAAATAAACTAATTGTCATGTGAATTTTGATTTAATTTTGATAATATTGTGGCCTTGGATGGTGCTTCATCATCAAAAGTCGTATTAAGTTGACCGGCGCACTGCTATTGAGATAATCTACGTCGAAAATCGTAAAAAATCATCGCACGAAATCAATTCTTATCCATTTATTGTCCGAGATAAAAAATTCAATTCACTGTTAACAAATACAAATAGCATCACAAAATGTTCTTATTACGTATACTGTCAAAAATATCAAACTTTGCGATGGCGCAGTCGTATTATCTCAATAACAGTGTGTCGATCAACTTACTACGACTTTTGCTGATGTAGAACCATCTAAAGCCACAATATTATCAAAATTAAATCAAAATACACATCTTAATAAAATAAGAGCAAATCAATATTAAGGAACATGACAATTAGTTTATTTTTAAAAAACAACTGTATATATCTGTGGCAACAAATTTATCTATATTGTGATTTATTAAATTTCTTTTCAATTTTATTTTTTACATTTTGGTGTAGCTCTACATACACATTTTATTCTACGTTAGAATAAAATGTTTGTAGAATAAAATGTGTATGCAGAGCTACACCAATCTGTAAAAAATAAAATAAAAATAAATTTAATAAATCACAATATAGTTAAATTTGTTTGGAAGAATTTTTAGGATTTTGAAATTTCATATCGATAATTTAATGCTTATTTAGATGTTGTACTGATGTGTTATTATTGTATCATTTAATGATGATATAAAATAAATGAATATATTTTTTTTAAATATACAGATGTTTTAGTGAATCAAACATGGCAGGGGGATGAATTTAAAGAAGGTCGTGGTTGTGTCAGATAACATTGATGTTGTGTACGAACTGATAATTCAAGATCGTCAAGTGACCTACCGTGGGATTGAGGCACCCCTAGGCATTATTATGGCAAGCATACCTAAGATAGGGCATGAACATTTAGTCGTCAAAAACATATGTTCGCTTTGGATTCTGCACAATTTAACAATGGATCAAAAAAGATCTATTTCGGAATGGAAAAACTGCTATGCCAATTGATTTAAGTGTGTAGATCTCAACCTTCCGTCGGGCGCAATATTATTGGGCGCAATGCACCTGAGACGCCACGGCTAATTACGGCTATACCAACATTTTTTTCACAAATATTTATTTTTTTAATTATTCTACAACATCATAAGAAGTCATAGCTGAAGATAGATTACAAATAAAACTGCATGTTTCAAGCAAATCGAACCTAGACAGCATACTAAATCAGCGCTGTACCTGAGAGATCAAATGCGCCCGACCCCAGGTTAATTGAGGGTATTTTGAAAAAGAATAAAGAAGTTTCTACATCCCAATCATTGTTTTTGTTAAGTCATTCTCAATACATAAATGGCAACCCTTGTAGTAGAATACAATTGTCAATATCAATTTATGCGAAGGAATTTCATATAAAAATTGCTTGAAAAATAAAATACTATAGAATACTAGAACTTGGTTGGTGATATTGAAGAACAGTTTTTTTGTGTGAGGAAAATGCCAATTAAGGTCTTTTTTTACTATAACTTCTTGTTGTGATTTTGTTGCCGCCAACGTAAGGCAATTAAGGTATAATACAGATTTTATATCTTAGGATGTAGAATTCGTACTGCTTGGGTACACGGTCGAGTACCCACTTTATAAGACGAGGGTTGATATAAGAGCAAATGTGGGGTGAAAATCGCTTCCAACTGTATGCAGCGATTTTCACCCCACATTTGCTCTTATATCAACCCTCGTCTTATAAAGTGGGTACTCGACCGTGTACCCAAGCAGTACGAATTCTATATCCTAAGATATAAAATCTGTATTATCACTTACAACAAATAGCTAAAGTATTTCCGTTGTTATAGCCCAAAACAGATTTAATAGAATATTTTCTTTTTTTTTAAGGTGATGAGGTGATAGAATGGAACGGCAGGTCGCTGCAGGGGAAGAGTTACCAAGAGGTATCGGACATAATTGCGGAAAGTAAACAGGAGGCGAATGTTGAAATGATCGTGTCGAGGAGTATGGGGAGCCGAAGGGCTGCACAGGCCACGTGGCGACAATCGGTTGCACTCAGAGGTACTGATCAGATTCAAAAATTAAATCATACAAAATACACGAAAATTTAAATAAAACACATATAACTCAAATCATACAACATGAGGTAAATAATGTCAACAATATAATATTATTTTAAATAATTTTAAAATAGTTTACTGACTAAGGGCCGGTTGTACAATTGACATTTAACAGGAGAATAAGGCTATCTGTGGAATAAGTGTGATATATTGTCTCAAACTTATTCCACGAATAGCCTTATTCTCCGGTTAAATGTCAATTGTAGAACCGGTCCTAAAAAAACAACTGTTAGACTGCATATTGATGTTCACTACGAAAGTACCGTGCGTTCATAAATGTCGGTTTACATTTCCCATCTTTAATTTCATCAATATCTTTGCTACTAGGTTTGTATGTTACCTTATTCTAAAAAATAATAAATTAGATGATAATCATTATTCTTTAGAATAAAATAACAGACACACAATTAGCAATTGATGTGGCATTTGTGATACCGTTAAATACTTTAAAATTATATACATACAGGCCCGCCAGAAAGTTGGATACATATGGAACTTTTTTTATTATTAACTTCTCAGAAAATGTTATTCTTTCAAAAACTCCCTGCATTATTTCAAACTTAATAAACATCATTATCTGCTTGCGTATACGACGTATAGCCAACAATTATAAAAACGGCTTATAAGTAAACTACTCCTTATTTTGTGAAATATGTGAGATCTTTTTCAGTTTTTCTCTCTCCTCTCTAAACTTGGAAATTATATATTTATTTTTAGAAAATTGGTATGCTCGAATAACTTATTAGGTGTAAGGTAAATTTTTGTATTCATTTAAACTAGAAAGTATTTAAGTTAGCGACGAAAGCTGTTAGTATACTATCTTAATTTAGATAATACAAAATTTGATGTACAATCGCCCTGTTTCTCCAAAGATTATTCACTAGTTTAAGACATTAATAATAAGATGCATATAAATTTGCTAAAAATAAATATATAATTTTCAAGTTTAGATTCCAATACATTTTCGCTATTACATTATTTTAACTCGTATATGATGGTTATTTTTTTTTTAAACATTTTATAGATGTTCAATTTCTAATGATTTACTACCCGTGTAACTGCCAATAAATCTGCCAGGCAACACTCTGCCGGATTGATTTGTAAGGAACGTCCAGTTTATATTTCTTAACCAATAACGACGTCGCGAGGAACAACACGGTGTTTTAATAAATGTCCCGACATCTATAAAATTTACGAGTGGATATTTCAGTCTACAGTCTTAAAAAAAATATAGACAATATAACAATCACTAAATGTAATAAATTGTACGTTTTCATTATCCAATAACAGAATGATAAATTTAAAAAAGCTTCTATCTTTATAGCTATGCGCTAGTAAAGGGACAAGCTTGGAGTTGAGTGATATCACCTGGTATAAATACCATCGTCTATATAAATATTAACTTAACAGAAAACCTCTGAAGAACTGTGAAATTTAATTACCCCACAACGGGGTTTGGTATAAACACCAGGTGATATCACTCGTCTATATAAATATTAACTTAACAGAAACCTCTGAAGAACTGTGAAATGTAATTAACCCGCAACGGGGTTTGAACTCACGCTCTCCAATGCTCAGTACGAGGCGGCGCATGTAACCACTAGATCACTGAGCTGGGATAAGTACAAATATTTGATCGGATTTATTGGACGATTGAGAAATAAAAATTACTGTTTTATCAATTTAAGGGACTGATAATAATAGATTTCTATTATTATCTAATAAATTTCTATTATTATCTAATAAATGTCTATTATTATCAAATAAATTTCTATTATTATATAATAAATTTCTATTATTATCTAATAAATTTCTATTATTATCTAATAAATGTCTATTATTATCAAATAAATTTCTATTATTATCTAATAAATTTCTATTATTATCAGTTCCTCAAATTGATATGTAGCCTTTATTTCAAATCTATTTCTCAAGCGTCCAATAAATCCGATCAAATGTTTTTGACTGATCCCTACTTAGTGACCTAAGGCGCTTTCGTTTAGCATGGTTTGGCATTACTAGTCCCCCCCCCCCCCCCCGTGGCGTGGAGTATCGCGGTCGTGCTTCGCCGGTTGTAAGGGCCGAGGTAAAATTATGCGCATCTGAAGCGGCAAATAGAACAAAAAACCATAAGCCCGTACCAGCCCAGAGTGATAAACGAAAGGAACTCTAATGGTTAGATGCGTCGTCCGTCTCGTACTGAGCGTTGGAGAGCATGAGTTCAAACCCCGTTATGGAGGAATCAAATTTCATAGTTTTCTAGGGGTTTTCTGTAAAGTTAATGTAAATACTGGGTGATTACACTCCTCTCAGCTTCTTCGTTTACAGCAGCTTAGAACAAGGTTTTAACGTCTCCTTTTTCAACTGGCTTCTTTCCTCTACTACTCAGCTGGCTGCTGTACTTGGTTTTATGATTAACCTGATAAACATTAAGTGACCGAATTGATATAATTTTGGTTTCAACTTAAAATATAATCATTTTCCCTATCCAGCTCAGTGATCTAGAGGTTAGAGGCGCCATCTCGTACTGAGCATTAAGCCACCTAAATGGTCTAATTTTGTGTAATTACGAAATTTAAGAAATCTATCATATAAAAGCATGTCATATGTAAACATGGTCACATCGGAATAATTTAAGGGAGAACTGATTATTGAGAATGCCAGAAAGGACAGTGAAAATCTTTCAATTTTTCTATAAATTGATAAATTTACAATTTCAATTGTATGAATTTATTCATTCATTTTTGTTGAATTTATTCATGTAGAGTCTAGAGAGTATGAAAAATAATTACGTTTTTTTTAAACATGACATTTAGACAGATACAATTTTTACTCAAGCAATTAACATTAGCCTCTCAATGCCAAATACATAACACAAACACACTTTAAACCATAACAATTGTACTCACACCTACACACATACACAAACATATTAAAGCTATAATATACACTAATTACAATTATTTTTATTAGTAGTATTATATATATATATATATATATATATATATATATATATATATATATATATATATATATAGTGTTATATTATTGCGGTATTCAAATTAAATCACTTTAAACACAAGCTATGATTATAATTATAAAAAATAACTACAGCTTATTGTACAACCATATTTCATTTTTCTCTCCATATATCTATGTGTATGTTTTACGTATTGATGTTATTTAATGTTTTAATCACTGTTAATAAGTGTTACGCCATTTTGGGAGCAACAACTATGTGTGTCCTTAATTGTGTCGCAATTATGGTTTAGAGTGTTTTAATGTTATGTGTATTCACACTTCCTCGTAATGTTTCACCAAAATCCTTTTAATATATCCCTTATCAATCGCTCACGCATTGTAGATTTTGCCAGTATAGTATAATACATTTATTCATGTTATTAGAATGCAATGTTTACAAATATCAAAGAAACAATTCCGCTACAACGGAAAATGTAATAAACAATTACTAATACTATAAAAAGCGCACTTCGCAAGATGTGTTTTGATTATGTTTTTCAAATGTTACATCAAGATCTTTTGTTTTCTGCGATAATTAGTTATATAATTTAGGCCGTAGAAATTAATACCAGTGCGCGAGGTAATCAATCTGCTGACATCTATACTAATATTAGTCTTGTTCCTAATAGCATGTTGTGGGCGATATTTATAGATATACAAGAGACATTCTAAGGTAGTGGTAGAGTTGGCCAACTTTTGTGTACTTATGTATATATTGATCTAATGATCAACTTTTTATCTTAAAAATATGTCGCGATCGACTTGTCATAGGCGTAGTAAGTGGGAAGGGGAAGATATGAAATACATACTATTTATATACACAGTGTTTCAGTAAGGGGTGCACTCTCGCGAGTTATGGGTAGTTAAAGGTCTTTTTAGACAATATAATTTCTTAGCTCAAAAGTTGTACAAGAAATCAATTCATATATCCTTCTCCCATACAATTTGTCCTTGACAAATAGAACGCGTTATATTTTTCCATTCGATTTATCATCCAATTCAATATTTCAAATTATTTGCTGTATGATACGAGACAATTTAGATTGTGTCGCATCTTGGCTAACTTTTGAGTCAAGAAATTGTCTTGTTTAAAACGACCTTAAGCAAAATATATGTTCAAACACATGTGCGGATCCGGCATCTGAACGTTTTGCAGCGGAAACCGCGTTGTATGCGTTGCGAAAATTATGAAAATATAAAGTTGACAGTAACACGAAAATTTAAGGTAAATACCTGAAGTAGTTACGACATTGTGAGCGACTGTCCGGTCCATCGCGATCGACTTGTTGGCCACCCCTGATCTAAGGCTTTTAAACAAATAAAACTAAGCACTAGCATATTGTCTATCATCAGATAATTTGCGATATTTTTAGCCAGAATCAGAGGCAATAGTAGTACCAATTTTAAAATATGAAATTAATTTTTATTTTACTGATTAATTAAAATAGTCCAATACAACAGAGAGGTGTAATTCGTGGGAACCTTTGAAGGGCACTAAAATCTTCGTTTATAATGGTCATATTAGCTAGCTTTCGTTTTTTGTGCAGGAGCTGTTCCGGGCTATTTTAACACGAGTACAACAGCACGGAACAGCTGCCGAATCAAAGCGGCTATTCTATAAGTAAAGGCTGGAAGATGCGCATACGGCGGTATGCGCCACCTTCCAGCCTATATATATATATATATATATATATATATATATATATATATATATATATATATATATTATAATTTTATAGTTCGCAGACAACTACAAAATTTCTAAGATTATCCGATTGGGTGATGCCTTATGACCTATCCTCACCAATTCAGTATCATTGGTTTCTCTGTTTAGTTAATAACGTACTTGAAAATTTGTATTTAATTTTTTATTTTAATATGTGTCTCTCTTGCCCTGATAAGACTCGAAATAAAAGAAGCGAAATATTGATCATTGTAAAAGGCTGGTTTCCAAGAATGGTTTAGTTTAAAATACGTCTGCTATATTGTCAATTCAAAATAGTGTTGTATTGCTTTTTGTTAGAATATACGAGGGATTGATCACAAAAATGGACTGACATTAATAATCTATTTTTATATTATTACTAATAATAGGCGTCGTTCGTCTCGTACTGAGCATTGGAGAACTTGAGTTCGATCCCCAGAGGGAAGCGAATTTTCACGAATCACCTTTCATAGTTTTTTAGAGGTTTTCTGTGAAGTTAAGGTAAATACAGAGAGATTAAACTCCTCTGAACTTCTGCATTGATCGGCGGAAAAGCCTCACGGCTAATAGCCCTATAAAGATAGAAGTTTTTTTACTAATAATAATAGTAATAACATAAAACTAGATTTTTAGAAATTTTAGTATTAGTCCACTTTTGCTCTTAGTGCCTTATATATTCTGAACATATCTCTAGCCACCTCACCTGAATAAGAATCAATATTGAGGTGAGGTGTCTTGAGATGAATCACCTAAGAAGATACACGTAACATTTTTAGTTCTGATGTCTAGTCCAAGCCTACACACATTTGCGCGCAAACATTTAATCATCTGTATAACAATGGTATAAAACGTGTTTGCAAACATTTGTATAAAAATATTTAGTGTTTTAGGTTTACGATCGAGGATTGAAAATATGTGTTTTTATACTCGTAAACGAGCATGTCTGGACGTGTACAGGGCAAATGTTTATTCATTAGTCTCGAAGGAACAGCAACAGCCCGCAAATGTACAGCATTTTTCATTATATGCGACATGTTTTGTAAAAGAAAACCGTGGTCAAATCTAACAATAGATACAAAATAGAACCCTCGATAGCGCAAAAAATGTCCGTGCTTTCACAAAATGTCTAAGATTATCTGGTTGGGTGATGCCTTATGACCTATCCTCTCTTAATCAGTATCATTGGTTTCTCTGTTTAGTTAATAACCTAACGTACTTGAAAATTTGTTTTTATACTCGTAAACAACCAAGACTGGACGTGTACAGGGCAAATGTTTATTCATTAATCTCGAAGGAAAAGCGATAGCGCACAAATTTATAGCATTGTTCATTATATGCGACATGTTTTTGTCTATGATCTGTAAGATCTATAATATCTTCTCTACATCATATCTATGATAGTTATAAAAGAAATATAAAATAAAATAAAAGCTATATCGCACTACACATGTATGTACTTTGTTTGCAGGCAAATATTTATTTGCGTGCAAGTATATGTAGGTCTGGACTAGGGTTTAGTTTTGCAATGAAAAACTTTAAATTAATCTTCCACAAAAATTGATTATCAAGTGATTGTGGTATATTGAACAGTTATATTTCAAAATCTGATCATGCAAAATACGAATAAGAAAAATACCTGCGCCAAGTGATTTGACTTTAAGCACTTTTTTAATAAGACTAACCTCCGTATTCACCAACGTTCTATAAATCTATCAATAGCTATTGAACCTATAAATATTCGTTGTTATAGCAACAATAAATAAATTCTCTAGTGGATGTAGTTACTTTAAAGGCACCTTACACGATCAATAATACTGTCAATATTTTAGAATAATGACAGTATTACTGTACAATAATATGTTTAAAATGTTCATTATTCTAAAATATTAACAGTATTACTTATCGTGTAAGGTATTGTAATAATGAAATGAAGAGAATGCTGATGTATATACGGATAATTTATTACTTGATAAATATAAGGAGGATTAAAGCAAATACTGATGACAGTACTAGGATTGACAGTATTATTGACCGTGTAAGGTGCCTTTTAGAATCACTCTATTGGAAACACTAAAAAATTAAAGAAAATGACACATTTTCTTTAATTTCCTTCACACGCCTCCCTGTGCTCCTTCCCGGGGCTTTCAGCAATAGTTGGATCTAGAAAACCTGGTGTGAAGGATGTTGTTTGTTGCTATACTAGTTCGGTTTCTTCTCCATAAGCTGCATGTTATTATTTATTTTGTTTTATTGTGTTTCTTAAGTTCAATTTCAAATGTCTTTAATATTCGATATATCGGTAGCTTCAATATGCCCTTCAAAAGGGAACGTACCAAAACGTACGTAAATAGAACCGTTTTCCCAGGTAATTAATAAGTTAATTATTTATTTAAAATTTAATTTGCTGTATGATACTAAAAATTTTTTGGATTAATATCTTGACTAACGTTATTAACAAAGTATTGTTTAACTTAAAACCAGCTAACTAACGAGTATTTAATTAGAAACAGTATTATCCTTAAACAAAATACTTGCACGTAAATAATGCTCTTGATTCTACAAATTAATCTAAATCTAAAGAAGCAGACTACAAAATGAAGCAATCACCTCCTTCCTTCCGATCCCAAAACCCCACTCATTCCCTCCCGAGTCAACTCATACGCGATAAATGCAAACGACGCTGTTTGTTTGCCTTTTACGCGTCGCGACGTGGGCGGCCGAGACGGACGGCCCCGTCGTTATTCAAATACGAGCGTTTTATGAGGGCCCCTCTTTGCTCCTTGCAGGTCAGGGCGGCCAATGGCCCGACGCCGACGGCTATGAACGGCCCCATGTGCTGGTGACGTCGCCGGGAAGCCCGGAACGACCGCGGCCCGCCACCTCCGTCGCCCCGAGCGTCGGCGGCCGCATCCAGGTGCGGCTCGGCTTCGAGCCCGCCACCTTGCAGCTGCTCGTCACGATCGTGTGCGCCGCGGGACTCTCCCCGCGGTCACCACACCAACCCCGCAACCCCTACTGCAAACTCTTCCTGCTGCCTGATCGGTCGGAGAAGAGTAAGCGACGGACGAGAACGTTAGCCGGTAAGATATTTTTAATACTAATAATATAAATCTAATTATCTATACTCAACAATGCTCAAAAAAATTAACTTCGTTTCGCAGAAATAAAAAACGTGTATTGGATTGAATGAATGCCAAAAAAAATCAAAATAAGCCAAATGAAATCAAACATTCCCTCACTTTTGGATTTCCATAACTGTTCATAAATAACACTTCTCTATAGTAGCCACTGTTGCAATTGGAGGATGGCGGAGGTGTGTACGAATAGGGGGTGGTAAAAAATGAAGAAGAAAAAATATATAGAAAATTGGGAAATCTATATGAAACTTAGTTGATGATTCATATCAACATAACACAGATACATAAAATAACACAAACATTGTCATTTCATCTTTCTTCTTCTATCATGTAGATTTTCAGGGGGCGGTGAGTAATTTTGTATCTTACAAGGGGGCTGTATTCGAAATAGTTTGATTTGAAACAGACAGATCCGGTTTTCTACCTGAAAACTTAGGATGCATGTCCAATGACCTTTCGCAACACGTGTAGTACGGTGCCTAAACCTCGCGCGCCGAAGCAATTGAGTAATAAACGCGTGATCTTCGGGTGATCTTCACGTAATTTTATTGGCTAAAGGTCATTTTAGACAAGACAATTTCTTGACTCAAAAGTTAGTCAAGATGCGAGACAATCTAAATTGTCTTTATCATACAGGAAATTATTTGAAATATTGAATTGGATGGTAGATCGAATGGAAAAATATAACGCGTTCTATTTGTCAAGGACAAATTGTATGGGAGGAGGATATATGAATTCATTTCTTGAACAACTTTTGAGCTAAGAAATTGTCTTGTCTTAAATGACCTTTAGCCAATAAATTTACGTGAAGATCACACGAAGATCAATCGTTTATTACTCAATTGCTTCAGCGCGCGAAGTTTAGGCACTGTACTACACGTGTTGCGAGAGGTCTAAAACGACAGCAAAGACCCTGGTGTGTACAGGGGAGTAGTATCAAGAGCATTGCTTTCGCAACCCCTTTGTGCTACGCTTTGTCTCAGTGTTTAAGTTTGAATTTGCTTGTACAGTGCAAAACGGAGTGGGCAGGACTATTGGGAGCATACACACAGTGTTCACGTGATCACTCAATTGCTTCGGCGATCTTAGTATAGCTGCGAAATTGTATGATGTACTTGATCTGGCCTAGGATATCCAAGTATCTAGAAAACTGCCTACATACCAAAAATATAGTTTATTATTGAATCAATCTTATGTCAATTGCAATAAATCCCATAAACGAATAACAGTTACACAAAGAGAAAACTAATTTGCAAATTTTTCGAGCGTGAGCACCCGGCTATCAAACATAAACGTCACCGCGCTCTTTTAATCACAAGAAATGAATTAATACTCAAACTTTGCCGTTGGTCGCCCCCTCCCTCACGTGATGAACGTGCTTAAAAGTTTGTTTTAACTAGTTTTAAAACGTGCCGTAAACTAAACCGATCCCCCACGAACTTTTGCGTTTCAACTCCGCATTAGCGGCGTAAAAATTTAAGTACCAATAAAACGATTGGTTCGATTGAGTCGCGATCTTATTTAATAACGCCGCTACGAGGAGGCGGAGGACGGCGGCGACGGGTGGACCGATGATACAAATCGCGCCTTTGGTCGCCTGCCAAAGATTTTCTATGAGCAACGTCGCGGCTTCCCGCTATAAATTATGCCGCCGACGCCGCGGAGGCTACTGTGTGCAAACGCTGCGGCTGTTAGGGAGATAGCGAAGAGAAGAAAAAAAAAGGTTAGTGCGGACGAGAAAGAATAATAAAGTGGTGCGAGAGTGTATAAATGGAGCAAATAGGGTCATTAAGGGTTGTGAACTATTCTGGGGAGGATGTTGTTATGATCGCCGGTTATTATAAGGGGGTAGAAAAGTAATATTCTAATATAATGAAATATTATAAATATATTATTACTTCATCACGTCCTACATGCATCAGAGTCTCGCAACTTGTGACAACTAACGAGGATATATATTAGAGAAGATCTGTGACTCCGGATGATTCTTAGCTCTTTAAATTTGCTGCCCACATATAAGCCCGATCTGGCCCGATTGCATTACTATTTAAATTTACTACCAAATATCCCTGCCAGATCACAGTTCGATGACGAAACATTTTTGCCGTCACAGGATTGGTCGACGATAAAATGCAACGTCCTTTTGTATTCGCAACTCTAATGTTAACGGTTTTCTTCAAGGTAGTAGGTAAACAGCTGATCTTTGTTATTGTGTGTCAGCTGGTTGCATTAAAATCATATGATTTCAGTCACTTCTACAATACTGCGCTATTGTATTGTATTGTAGTACTTTTAAGGTATAAATAGTATAACCTTGGCTCTATAGTCATATATAAGATGAAAAAACAAATCTTATACAAATAAATTCCCTACTAAATGTAGTTCATTTCCTGCCACCAGAAGGAGTATCATGGGCAATACAGTATTTGCCATAGCCTACCAGTGGGCAATAAAACAGTCTCTCCAATAAATAAGTTTAAATTATCACCAAAACAGTTGTCACTAGATGAACCTTTAAGTTTAACACTCTATATGAAATATAATAGAAGACTGTGCAAAAAGATCATAAAAATATATTATATTTTTTCCGCAATTACAAATAACACCCAACTGGTCCAGCTTGGTAGCCTAGTGGTTAGTGGCGGCGTCCGTCTTTTACTGAACATAAGTTCTTTAAAAATAGTATAATATCTTCGTAACATACATTAAAGATTATTTTAAATTGTAACCGTATTAAATTTATTAATGTTTTTATACTTCTATTTTGTGTATAACTTCCTGTCAGGGTTACATTAAAATCAATTTCAATTTACTCAGCATCGAATCGCTTCCGGGTAATATTAAATTAGTTACGATGAAAGGTAAGAGGCGTTGATTTAAATTGCAAAGGCAAACTGTAAGGAACTCTCGATAACAAACTAGTCCAAGTATTCCACAATCTGTAATATAAAATTACTTAGGACGTTTTAAGCTACCTCTTATTTATTGGGTTTAGTATTTTTGTTTAAAAAATAAATAAAAACAATAATTATTCGGCAATTAAAAAAAATGCAATTGCAAATGCAAATTATACATATATGATTTCAATTTTCAATTGTATTTGATACATTGACTCGCAAGCCGCTTAGCAGCGTATTGATTTATACAGTTACTAATTTTGTTGTCTTTTTTAAATGAATTTAATCTTTATAAAAAATAGTTATTTTATAACTATTTGTAAACATTGATAATTGAAACGTAAGCATAAAAAGGTTCGCCATCCCTGATATAGACTGTTAATGCTGGATGGTTTATTTTTGAGATTAATACCTTGAGAGTAACATAAATAGTATTGTTGCTACTCTTAGTATGCTGTATTCCATTATCAACAAAGGAAAAGGAAACTTCTGTGTTTCAGACCACCAATATTTATATATACCACTAATATTATTAATATAAATAGTATCAAATGAAGTTTCCTATGGATAAAGAGTGAAGTTTGTAGTTAATTAATATAAATAAATATAACTGCCGGAATAAAAAACCTTTGCTCTCTGGAAAGTGCATTGCAAAGAATGCGTTTGCACTACGCTAACATCGATATAATTTTCTTTTTAAAGGCACAACGGATCCCATGTGGAATCAAACGTTCGTGTACTCCGGTTTGCGTAGGTCGGACCTCCGTTTGCGAGCGATGGAAATCACCGTGTGGGACTACGTCCGCTACGGGGCGAACGATTTCCTCGGGGAGGCGATCATTGAGCTGTGGCCTTTGGAGGAGCAAGCTACGTGGCGGACGCTGGGCCCGCACGAGGACATCGCCGTCACCCCCAGCGAGCACCTGTCGCCGCCCAGCACGGGCTCGAGGTGAGCACGGGTTAATGTCATTGTTTTTTTTTCGGGGGAAATTAACGGGAAACTACGTTTAACAGGTTTTCTGACTCGGATACGCCGTCGGAGTGCGAGATCGACGGCGGGCGGGAGCGGCGTGGGGCCGATGGGGCCAGTGTGAGCAGCGTCGGCAGCTCCGCGAGTCCGCCGCGGGACAACGAGCGGCGGTCCAGGCGGGACCTCGACCACAATATGCAGCAGACTTATAATAATCATACCGGATATAGCAGAAAGGTAAGAATTTTGATATTTATATATAACAATGGTGGAAGAATAGGGCTCCTAGAGTCGCATCGGCTCTTTGTTGCCCCCAGCAGCAAATATTTCTGAACCAGTGGTTGGTCCTAGGTTTAAATGTAGTTTGTAAACAAACTGTTGACCGTCTGTGATATATATATTCTTCGGAATTTTCGGTATGTTTGTCTTTCCTCCCTTACATGTCCTAACCATTGTATTCGCCTCGATTTTGTTTCTTTTACTAAGTCGAAACAACAAAGATGTTCTTCCCTTAAGTCTTCATCTTCACTATACCTCACGAAACAAAGTAGGATAGCATGATTATTCAGGTGATTCATCAAATTGAATCGCAAAACATCACGATTTCTTTTTACCTGTTACAACTTGAGTTTCAATCAATATCGGTGACTATCTTAATAATTCTTGAAAGCTGTATAGCCTCTAGTTTTACAGCAGCTATATATATTACACGAGATTCGATAGTCATTTTTGATGGACTGAAATTGAAGACCGGGGGTTGAAGAATACTTACGCACTCTTAAACCAAATATAGAGACTATATTTCGTAGTAGAAGCAACTAAAGTATGAAATCAGAGCGTAGGTCGCGATTATTTTCACAAATCCGTTGTCTCGGTTTTGTTATCCTTCAGGCAACGATGCCAAAATTCATATTTACGGGAATTGCAAAATTGTATTGCAAAAAAAACATTGTAAAAGATAAGTATTATTAATATTTACAAAATTTACCTATAGATTCATTTTCTTAATGAATTAGAATTGTGCATATCATATTATATAATATTGTATATATTCACTTTAATATAAAAATGTCTTAAAACACAAGTTTATTCATTAAATCTATTTATATTTCGTAGTAAAAGCAACTGAAAGATGAAACCTACGTATAATAGAAGTGTAGTGTTTTTTTATAACTTAATAAAGGGATAAAGAAATTACTTTTAAAACTAGCGCACCGCTGGCAAATGCCGTCGTGCTGGGAATTGAATTGCAAAAAATCAATTTCAGGTAGCAAAGCTATGATATAAAATGCCGTGTTAGAATTGTGTAATCCATTGCGCCTGATGGAAATCGCATAATTGAATAGACAAATGGGAATTGGAAATGCATTGTAAAATAATAAAATGCCTTCCAACTGACCTGTGGCATAAATAAGGAACATTACCAGTGTTTTATCTCGTTGTTTATTTATCAATATATTATTGATTCATAAAAAAAATCAAGTGTATGTGAGTCTGTGAGAATGAATGTTGTGTAAGTCACATTTGAATTGTGTTAAAAGTTAATTTTTTTTGGTATTTATGTGAATCGACGTGCTCAGCTAAGGACTTGAAATCAATTTATTCATAAATAAAAATGTAACTACGTTCGTCAAGTTACATAATTATAAAACGCAAAATCTTCTCCTGTTGAAAATAATTCAAATGTGACTTACGCAATTTTCATTCTCACAGGCTCATATAATGAAGAAGATGAATCAAAATTAATGACGGCATAGTAGATGCCACAACCATTTAATTTCTGAAGTTTATACAGCTAATCCCTACATAAAACTAAATAAATTTTGGATTGTTAAGGCGTCTACTTTGTGATAATTTCTTTCATAATCATTTTAAAGGATAAAAAACACACTTCAGTTACACTTTGCTAGTTTCGGCTAAGCCATGTTAAAGCTCTTCCGATGACAAAAGATTAAAGTCAGTAAATAAGCAATAAGAAGTAAATGGTAATCAAAAATAATAAATAACAGAAGAAATCTATAGAAATAATGATTATTTCACAGCATAAATGATGCAAAATAATCTTTATTTCTAAAGGATAAATAAAACGATTCTTTACTTTGTTTTTTATCATACTTCAGTTACACTTTGCAACTAGTTTCGGCTAAGCTCTAGCCTGACTGAAGTGTGATAAAAAAACAAAGTAAAAAATCGTTTTATTTATCCTTTAAAATGAATTATCACAAAGTAGACGCCTTAACAATCCAATATCTTTATTTCTTCTGTTATTACTTATACTTGATACAAATGATTAATTATAGTATTATGGTAAATAATATTTTGAAATTGATATTCCTTATTTTATGTCAGCAGAAACCCACATAACGAGAACAAAATTACAAATAATTATCGTCGATTATTGGACGAACGAATAAAAATCACGTAAATACGAGTCTGACTCACATGTTTATTTTCATCTACAATATATCATAGATTACAAGAGCAGTTTTTTTTATCGTGCCGCCGATAACAATAAATGGGGTGTAAACAGTCGGCCTTGACTAATCCGGTGGAAAATCAGTCGTGACTAAGCGGGAAAATAAAACATATTTTTTGTGCCCCACGCTACCATTAATGAAAAACAAGACATAGAACTAACTTTCTGAAGTGCGACGCAGACCCTGCAAAAATCAATGTTTGCCTAAAATCTTGGCGACAGTTTTGATGGCGCGTCACAGCCGCATAAATTAAGCCTGGTGAATTATCGCGCACAAATAGAAGAATCACCAAAAGTGCCGCATAATAAATCCCGCTCGCTGCGTTTTGTAGGGGACGGGTTTCACCCCCCCGCGATAAAAACCTGCGGTTTATTTGTATTACATTATAACCGTTTTTTGGATAAGTTCCAAAATTGTATTGATTGCGCGCGTATGAATGGGCCGAAGGAATTTTCTGGCGGCGCGAGGGGTGTTTACAATGCGAACAAAAAAAATAACGCGTGCGTGGGCCGGAGGGTTGTCGGCGGTGCGCGACGCCGCTCCAGTGCAACGCGAGAACGCAAATGAGCGGGTGGTGTGACGGTGACGACGCCGGGGGCGGCAATATCGCGAATTGAGTAGCAATGAACTCGCCGGTTTATTATTGATAAACAGCACAGCGAGAGGCCGTACGTCACGGCGGCGGCGGTAGTGGTGGCATGCCGATATATACCGGCTCACGGGGGTGAAATACAAATTGTTATGGTGCAGATGTTGTGTGTTTTGCGGCTATGGGAGCGCTTCATGTAGCGTTATTGCGATGATGATGAATGTTGTGGTGGGTAATAGATTAATCTATATGTAGATGATTTTGGATAATGATTCATTGCGTACTGACGAATTATGAAACGATTGAAATAGATATAGGCTTTTTTATATTATCTACGTAGCCATGAAAACAATATGCTATCACAATTTTCGTATGTCAGGTTTCTGTGATGGTGCGTTGATGTGACACGTGTCATGGTCTTAATTTAACTTCCGTTTTTAAACTTATATAAAGATACCAATGGTAAAATCGTTGTTATAGCACAACCGCCAAAACAAGAAGAATTAAATAGATATTTTATAGTGTCATCTCCAAGTTTGACTCGAATCGCTCAACATTTGTCATTTTTATATCAGTTTAAAGAGGCGAACATGAACATGATTTGCAAGTTTACCATAGAAGTGTCATGAATTTTTATCGTAAGAAGGCAGTACCCTAAATAATATCCTTGGGAATATACTGAGGAGGTCTGGGTACACCACTGGGATCCTGCCATGAAACAAGAGTCCTTGCAATGTGTTAAGGGACACCCAGGAAGCCGAAGACGTAATTTTCTGCGAGAAAAGTGATGATAATAGTTTTGTGGGATGCTGAAGGGAGTTTCTTAATTAATTATATGTCAAAAGGGACTATAATAACTAATTGTGTCTTTGTAGCTATACAAAGACACAATTAAGAAGATAGACATTCAACTGCCATATTAATTCATTTTTACAACTTCAAGATAACAAAAATGTAAGGAAATCTCAAAAAGTTCCTGAAAGGAATTTTGATTTTAAACTAAAAGGGACTCATCCCTGTATTCACCAACGTTCTATCAATAGCTATTGAACCCATAAGTATTCGTTGTTATAGCAACAATAAATGAATGATCTAGGGAATGTAGTTACTTTAGATTCTCTATTGGAAACACTGAATAATTAAACAAAAGGTGTCATCAAAGCTCCAATCACAAGCGCTATTCAAGGGTTTTGACATTTGTTTTGGCTTTCCTGGCACACTGACATTTTAAATTTATACATTCAATAGCTTATGGGACCTATAAAGTTTATGGGATGTTGGTGAATACAGGCATAATGCGATTTTCCAAATCCGGATGAAATTTCAACTAAATATATCTTATTATATCAACTGTTAGATAATGCATCTAGTTTAATTGAGCATTTTACATACATTAATTTAAACTGGATAACTCAAAAACCTACAATTTTAAGTTACCTAGTTGTAGTATGATAACGATATAAGTGTCTTAACCATCTACATATCTAGATTTTGATCTTGGTAGATCTCGTCAGAAGGTATAGTAGAAATTTAAGATTTACACAAGATCTCTAGTGGTTATACAGAAAGTGATGCCAAACTTTCTATCTAGAGAAAATTACCTCTCTATCTCGATAACGAAAGGTACATATGAACGTTTTTTACATTTTTTTTACACAAGTTATAGTATCCTTTATTCATATTTAAACTCAGAATGAAATAAGCCATAATTATATGAATCTAAACCGTAATTTATACAAACAATTTACTTTTTTGGAATTTCAATCAAATTTGGCAACCGTTTTCTTTTATCGAATTGCGAGTTACCAAATTCACTGCTATTTCATTTTTCGTGAAGAACGTTTGTTAGGGTTGAAAAACGTTAATGCCTGCTTTCCTATTCTGCAACAATTCCTATATAATGTTCTATATATTTTGTTTTTTAAGTTACGTTTATGTAATTGAAAATTGCACTTATTATAGAAAGAAAAGTTATTTTAACATGATTTTTTGGGATATTCTTATAAATATATCATTAATTATCCATGAAGCCATTTCAATTAGCCAAATTGCTAGCGTCGATTTCAAGGATGCTTGTACTTGGCAACTAACGCATATCAAATAAACCGTGAGCATATATTTCGTCCAAGAAGGTTACAGCTTCGCACAAAGATCAGGATGATAACAAAAACATTTTGGCACTGATACTGCTGGTGCGGGTCCAAGGATAAATAAAACAATGTGTTTTAGTCCTGGCGCTGGGAAATATTGAATCCATAACAAATAAAATATAATACATTTACTAAAGCAAATATTTCTTAAGAACGGAATTTTATATTTATAGTAACACATATTTTTTTGAAAACTTTTTATTTTGGCTTCTGTCTTTTGTAACTTTATACACTTTGTACTGTGTTTTGTTATTTGTCCCTGCTAGTCTTCTAGTTAATCTAATTTTTAATCTGAAAAGGGGCTAGTACGCAAAATAGTCTGGAACTCTCTGGTTTAGATTTTGAAACTATTTATTTTGGCTTTCCTCTAACAGTCTTTTGTAGCTTTATGCATTTTGTACTTTGTTTGTTATTTGTCCCTGCTAGTCTTCTAGTTAATCTAATTTTTAATCTGAAAAGGGGCTAGTACGCAAAATAGTCTGGAACTCTCTGGTTTAGATTTTGAAACTATTTATTTTGGCTTTCCTCTAACTGTCTTTTATAGCTTTATGTACTTTGTACTGTGCTTTGTTATTTGTCCCTACTATCTTCTAGTTAATTTAATTTTTAATCTGAAACGAGGCTAGTGCGCAAAATAGTTGGTGAATCCCCTGTTTAGATGTTTAATAATCTATACCTATTTTATAATTCCTTTTCTAGAATAATATGGCGGGACAGAGGTCTCACTCGGCGGCGCCATGCGAGTCGCCGAGCGTCCACATGTCCCGCTCGCGTTCGAAGTCGCCGCGACGCTCCACAACAGACCACCGATCGCTATCACCTCCAGAAGCCCGGATAGAGTACCAATCAACCGGCTACAACGTATCCAGATTCCAGTCCCGGTCGGCCACCGCCACCCCGACGGGATCCCCGAAAAAACGCCAACTACCCCAAGTGCCACACGTGACAGCGCGCGCCCTGCAAGACCGCATGTCTCAGGACCTCGAGGACAGGCCGAACAATAGACACAGGATGAGGTAACCCCCTACTTTCACCCATACAATAGAGTACAGCGAAATGTGTGTCGTGCCTGCATGCGGATTTCTCGCGATTATTGGATGCGCGTGTTTATGATTTTTTTTTTGTTATAATTTTCACCCACCCCCCCCAAACTAACCAAACGCGTCTGTCATAGGTGTTTCCCTTAGTTGAATTGGTTGTGAATATTCAATTGTCTTTTTCTTCCTGTAGATATGTTCATACATATAGAAGTACAGGATCGGGCTGGGAGAGGAGATATAGTGGACTAAGTGATAGTGATTTAACGACGAATACGAGAACGAGAAGGTCCCTATCCCCGGATAGGGATAGGGATCCTCTGGGACTAGTAGATTTTGATAGTGATATGGAGTCAGTGGCGTCGGTCACGAGCAGCGCGTTCTCTACGCAATCGGAACGGCCGCGAGGCACGAGGGCGATTAGGTGAGTGCGTTTGATGATGTTCAGATTAAAAACGAGACACAACACTTTCCGTCCACGGGAAATACAGAAAATACACGGGTGGAGGCGGGATGGAGGGCGGAACGCGCTCCGACGGCGGTTTCGCGCTCGAGTGACATCTCATGTCGAGAGGAGTTCGGTGTGGAGGACCTGCGGCCTTGAATGCGCGCCACACACAACCACTCGTGGTGTTAAAAAAAACGCGATCCGTATTGAATAACGACACATTATAAATTTTCATCATCAAAAAAAAAATAGGATCATTATTATTCTTTAGTTTACCTTAGTAAAGAATATTATTATTTTCCTAGGTTGTTGTGGCGACACTTATATTCAGGTGTTTGAAAAAACGTATACTCATTTAGTAGGTGACTATTTGTAAACCAATATGATCGCTGTGAAATATTAATTTGTTTTGTAAAATGACAAATAGAGCCGGATTTTTATTTGGCGTAAAAATCGTAGGCAAAACACAAAATTTACAATTTGACTAAAATTTTCAGTTTTTTTATAAAGACGCCAATCTGGTAAGCTGAATGAATAAAAAAACAACAGTACATAAACATCAGTACATAATTTAATAACGCCTAGTCTTTGCTAAGTGAGTAAACATTTTACAAAATGACTGCTTTTATATTTCGCTCATCACCTATACATATATATCAAACATCAGGAATATTGAACTAATTTCGTCTTCAAGAAATGAAAGCAACTTCTCTTGTTATGTTAAATAACGCTATGCCTGATATTATGTTCGAAAAAATATAATATAATTTTCGTAAAACTAAGGCAGGACACAAAATATTGTTGCATGTCATATATGGTTATAGGTTCATCATCGTTGATATATATCGTTGCAAATTGTTATTCTTAATTAGTATTCTGCCAAGTCTTCTAACTCTCTAACTTCCCAATTAACGAATGTTATTATTTAGGATACCATTTTTATTCGCAACTTCTATTTGTTTTATTCCAAATATGAATCTACGTATACAAATTCTAAATAATTTGAGCATTATAATATTATTGACGTTTACCATATCATAAATTTGCGAGATCATTTCATCTTGTTTCCAGATTAAGCACTTCAAATTTATCCAATAACACAACGCAACCCCTGTACGCTAACAAATCAACCCGTAGCATATCGAAACTGTCCGCGGCTTTGCGCCTAACACACTCCCGTAGATGCAAATGCATGGACACTAGCTTAGAAGCGTACCCCGCGAGCCCGTACAACCCATACAAATGTAGTTGCTACCTAACACAAAACGGACACCCCGCCGGTCGGTTCACCGCGGCCCAGAAACTAGTCATCGAAAAACTTAGAGACGAACGCAACAACTCGCTTTGGAAGCCCGGTCTTCTGCGCGCCATCATAGATGAAGTCAGAGGCAATATGTTGACGAGTAGTTCGTCTCATGATAGCTTCGAGCGTTGCCTGCAGGACGCGCTAGACAAACACTTCTCGGCCAATAGTGCTGACAAGGTTGATTATGGTAGAGCTAGTGGTAATGATGCTTGTATTCCCAGCACTGAATACTCCGGGGGCAGCGACAGGTACCCGTACGCCACCCACAGGACGACGGGTGCCCGCCGAACGAGGCACGAGGATGACGAGCTTAGGAATCCTATTGATGATAATGGCGAGTCACACCACCATCCCCATCACCATCACAGGCATCAGAGGGATGGCAGTGTGAAACGGGGACAGTTCACGAGGAGTTTGTCCAATAATGAAACGCCAGCAGATGAAAAAACAGGTAGGTTTTGATGAAGAAACGATTTAAGGTGTTTTATTATGCACTAATTTTGCAAGATGAGTATTTGTTCAGTTTTATTCTTTCACATAGAAACCATTTTTGAGTATTTTAAAATATTGTTGGTAGTTGAGTGTAAGTAAAATAAGGTTGTATTTTCACAGAGAAACCATTTCGAAAAATGTTTGCTACTCAATTAGCATGTCTTATTTTATTATAGATAAAAATGATAAACCCGAGACTTTATAGGGGAAGATTTTAAAAGGTAATATCTCAACATAATCTCATTATATCTCGAAGAATGGTTAAGGTAAAAGTAAAAACGTAGTAGTAAAACGTCCACTACTTTTACGGGGCTACATTACCATTCAATGTACTAGATAGTTTTTCTACTATTTTACAGTTCCCTATATAGATAATTAAATTTTATACTAGTTCCAAAATTCCAAGCTATTTTGCTATTAAATTTAATAACAATGAAACCCTACAATCATGTGAGATAACTCGAGTTTTCGTGAAGATAATTCTACTAGACCAACACAAAAAGTTGAAAATATATTTGCGCAATATATAATACGAGGTTTTTTTACGGTGAGTACAACCCCCGCCCCTAGGCTGTGTGCACTGCGCCCTTCACGGACCTATTGTGCCTCATCAACATCCATTCGTATAAAACGTTTTATACGATTGGCCCTGAAGATTTTGAGTTTCATGTGAGATAACTTGAGTTTTCGTGTGTTGCTGTTTACATATTCGCCAATATCCCAATTGGCATTTTGAAATTCTGTTAAAACATTAATCATAAAATTGCAAAATGCCAATTGGGCTATTGGAGAATTTGTAAACAGAAACAGAAATTACTCAAGCAATTTTGTCTCATGTCAAATAACTAGAGTTTTCGTTAATATAACTCTCCCAAATAAGTACAGGATGTTTAAAATATCATTACGAAATTTTTAATATAAATGATTCTAATATCATCATATCATAATTTTTAGATGGAAGCCTAAGTGATACAGCAGTGAGCCACCTCCACGGCCTGGAAGTGCCCGCCAAAGAGCCGATGCGAAAAGACAACCACCGTGATAGAGACCGTGATAGACAAGGCCAGTTCGTGGGTCTAAGCAAAAAGAGCAACTCCACCAGCCAACTATCAGCCACAGGTAATTTCCCCGCAACCACACCACATCCCTTAATTGGACAACACCGTATATATTTGTTTGTTGTACCCCCCACACCCTATCTCTCGATGTCTCAGTGTAGCTGATATAAGTTTAGCGGATGGTCGTTTTAGTATTTTAATATATTGTTGGTAGTTGAGTGTAAGTAAAATAAGGTTGTCTCTTCCTCCGTGTGTCCATCGAAACAAATAAAACACAATAACGTGTTAACTTAAAAAAAGCAGAGCATTTACGTATGAACACGCAGGTCGGAAACGGCGGATGGGCTTCGGTCGAAGAGGGAAAACGTCGTTTACGGTGCACCGGTCCGAGGAGGTGCTGCCGGGGGATGTTAGGCTCTCGAAACAGGGCTCGTCGGCGTCTAGCGACGGTGACCTATCGGCGGACGGTGATAGGTTCGCATCTCAATTTTACAACAACAAAAAAAAACATTTTCCTTTGTTTCAACCAATTCACCCGAAATCCTCTCAAAAGAAATCCACATTTTTTCAAACAGAATCACACATATATTAGAATTGACGATGAGAAACTATTTAATAGTTTATTGTTGCTAAGTATTTAGAAAATAAAACACATTAATATCAAATATATATATATATATATATATATATATATATATATATATATATATATATATATATATATATATATAATATCAAATATATTAAGGCTTGTTATTGCTAAAGCCCCGTTGAGTAAAAATTACAAATCTTAGAGATGATTAATTTCCTTAATTCTCTATCTTTGGTTGTAGTTAATATGGAGTCAACGCACTTAGCTAGCATTCCCCTCCCACTATAAACCTCTAGCCAGGATGTGCAGCAGGGTTAATTAAAATTCTTCTTTAAGATTGTACTTGGGTGGACAGTAAATGAACTCACTTTTAATGTCTGTTTTGTAGATTGAATCCCAACTATCGTAACCACGAATTTGATTTTTTTTTTAAATCCCTTGATGAATATTTTTCAAAATTTTCTAGGTTATTAGCAATATAAGGTAGTATTAATTAAGTAATTAGTATTCTTCATTAAGATTGTGCTTGGGTGGACAGTAAATTGAACTAACTTTTAATGTCCGTATTGTAGATTGAATCCCAACCATCGTAACCACGAATTTGAATTTTTTTCAAAAATCCCTTGACGGATATTTTTCAACCTTTTCTAGTTTATTATCAATTTAAGGTTGTATTAATTAAGTAATTAGTATTCTTCATTAAGATTGTACTTGGGTGGACAGTAAATTGAACTAACTTTTAATGTCCGTTTTGTAGATTGAATCCCAACCAACGTAACCACGAATTTGAATTTTTTTCAAAAATCCCTTGATGGATATTTTTCAACCTTTTCTAGTTTATTATCAATATAAGGTTGTATTAATTAAGTAATTAATATTCTTCTTTAAGATTGTGCTTAGATGGACAGTAAATTGAACTAACTATTAATGTCTGTTTTGTAGATTGAATCCAAACTATCGTAACCACTAATTTGATTTTTTTTAATGAATGAGAGAAGGTTAAAAAATCCAACGCAATTTTTTAACCTTCTCTCATTCATTATTCATAGTATTTATTAAACGTATAATCAAAAATTAAGGATTGCTAGTTCTCTTATTAAAGAGTTTGTATATTTGCAAATTTGTAAATATTACAAAAATCATTCGATGGATTTTATTTTCAAACGTTGCTAATGCAGTATCAGTATACTAGCCCTCCCAACTACAATTAAAAATTATTGTGTGGCTAGTTTTCATGCTATTGAATGCCAAAGTTAGTATTTTATAAAAAAATACGATTTTCTATGTTTATCCTCAAATTTGTAAATATTCAACAAATCATCGATGAATAATCTCAAAACTTCGTTAATACTTTCCATTAAAATTATCATCCGAAATTATAGCATTGCTATTGTTCATGCTATTTAATATTAAGTCAGTATTTCATCGTAAAATACGACTTTAAAGCGTAAATTTGTATATATTTAAAAAAAATCGTCAATGCATTACCAATATGTTAGTCTATAAAAGTCATAATCAAAAATTACGGCGGCACTAGTTTTCATATTTAATGTCGAAATCAGTATTTCTTTAAAATGCGATTGTATATGTTTAAAAAAACAAATTTGTAAACATTATACAACTAACTCCCCTAGGAGGAAAGTTGTATCATTTTTGTATATAACCACTCGAGATATTGTGTAAATTCATCCTCACTAGCTGAGCTACACTGATGAGATCTAATAACATCGAAATCTAGATATGTAGATTGCTAAGAGGTGGATTCACACACATCAGGTGTCATCAAAGCTCCAATCACAAACGCTATTCAAGATGTTTGGCATTTGTTTTAGTAATTTTTGTCATAATGACTTTTTCAATTTGTAGATTCAATAGCTTATGGGATCTATAAAATGTATGGGATCTTGGTGAATACGGGCATTAGAGTCATAATCAAAAATTACCATGTCACTAGATTTCATATTATTTCTGTCCAAAGTCTGTATTTTATTAAAATGCAATTTTGTTTGTTTAATCCGCGAATATGTTGATAATTTAAAAAATATACAGACATTTTTTTTTAAATATCAACATATTCGCGGATTAAACATTCAAAATTACTACATTTACTACATTTTTCACTTTCACTTATTTATTTATTTCACGTATTTCTGAAGAGGAGTTAACCCGTACGCATAGTTCGCGAGCTACACGTACTGAGGTTAGTCAAGGGTTAAGGCAATGATTTCACTTTTTTTTCATTCTTAGTTGATCTTTATCAGGAATTACTATTAATAATATCTATATCGATCATTAAACTTCATTCAAAATTTTTGGATCGATTGAAAGCTTATAAATTGTAGATATATATTATATGCTCAAACAAACAACTATTACTATTACAAATTAAATGAATCGCTCACAGCTTTAGATGTAAAAATTACACGATATTATATTTGGATAAGTCAAACTACACAAAATTTAATTTAATTTGCTATACAATTTATTGTGAGAACTGTAATGGGCTATTCACAATAAGCGCGATAGTGGTAAGGTACGTTAAGAATTGGGCGGTAATGCTATGCGATAAATATGGTAGAGATAATTACCCATATTCTGTCATAGTTTTACTTTGCTGCTGTAAACAGCCGCATTTTTATACATGTGTGCAATTTCGCTTACCGCTACGCTACCCCTACTGCGCTTATTGTGAATGGCCCATCAGAATTCTTTAAACACAAAGCCGCTAGAATGCGATACCGATATACTGGATTCTAGGCATTCACATGCAGATACTTTTGGATTCACTCTATTAGCCCTGCTCAACATACATTTTGGTATGTGCAATATTATACCTATTTCTATTAAAATGTTATTTTCAGAAACCGAAATTGCAGTCAGATTTGATCTATCAGATATAGTTTTCATGATACACTATATTAGCCACTTATTAATACATATAACGTTTCGATAAAAACTTAGAAAATGTAATAAAGAATTCTGGAATTTATTAACGGGCTTAGAACACAAGAAGTCTATCGGCTATAGCTTTTTTTACGCAAATTTTATTACACTCAATAATAATAAATAATTGCTTAATATCATTTAATTATTTTATATATTTATTCCATTGTTTATATATTTATTCCATTGTTTATATATTATTCCATTGTTTATATATTTATTCCATTGTTTATATATTTATTTCATTGTTTATATATTTATTCCATTGTTTATACATAACTTAAACCTGAGATGGCACATAATAACTTTAAAAAGGGGGAAAACAAATCAATTCAACCTCGAACTCGAAATTGTAAAATCGTCATTTACCATACACTTATCACTCCAATTTTTACAACTCGTCATTAATATTTTTATCAGGTACCATTTTCTCGCCCCGCAGAACTCTTAAACATGTCTATCACAAAAAAAGCATGGTGTCTATGATCTCAAAAAATAATAAATTTTAGACCGATTTAATCTAGACACTAAGACTGTACAACATTGACTAAAAGATCAAATTCATTTAGCAGCACGATCCTTTCAAAATGCACCATAATTATTAAGATACAGTAAAATGTTGACATTAGTTATTGTACTGACTATAGGTACAAGAAAGGATTGAATACATATATATTATTTATTCACCGTAAATACCCCAACTGGGGTATTTACGGTGAATAATTGTTGAATATATATTTTGCATATTCGTTTGGGCCATAAAATATATAGTTGCATTATGAACAATTTAAATAAAACATTGCTCATATGTGTCCTTAACTCTAGAACCACAACGTAGAGTTTGAGTTAAATTAGCAACAACGTGGCGTCGTATAGCACCTTATAAAAAAAATCCATATCTTGTTTATATTAAATTAAAAATAAATGTAATTCTCATTTTAACATAGTTTTATTCTTTAGAAATCAGGAATTACATTCATAAAACGTAATATTCTTAAAATTAGTTCAACAAAAATTATACAACTTAATTATGATTTTCATACTTAAAAAACAACACTGGTAAAATTGCTAGAATGCTAAACATAGAAATAAAAAAAATATTTTTTTATAGCAAACGTTTAATAGGGGTATTCTGTAATTTTTATGTAAAAAATATTTATTTTATGCAGTCTATACAAATGCTGAGCCGATGGTCAGCATTCATATTTTTATTGCATTGCTTACATTTATTATGTGCTTGGCAATTATTTTTGTTCTTGTGCTTTTTTCATAACGAGATTATATAATTGAGAGGATATTTCAGCCCGCCAAAAAAAATATTGCATTGTTAAACTGTGATTAAAGATTACTCCGGTCGCCGGCAACACCACGTTGTGATTCTGGGGTTAAGTATTTACTATCGTATTGTGTTTAATTATGTTTCGGATAATTTTTGCATACATTTCAAATTGGTGTATGCAGATGCCTCATGCGAGTATAAACGTGAAAACTTTAGCGCTAGTACTGGAAGGTTAATAAGAAAAACGCATGTTATTAAAAAAAATCCTACCTTGAACCACTTGAACGATCCGGTGCAGCCTCTCTGCGGGTGGTACAGCCAACACATACTACGGCATATGTGCACTTCTCTGTCACTAATTACACACACTAATCACTTTTTCACTCGATAGAATTACAACAGAATCACTTTATTAACACACGCGGAACGCACTCGACAAACAACCTCACCGGACTGGCGCAGGCTGCTGCGCACCGAGCTTATCGCTAACCATGACTAGTTTTTCTACTCGTTCAACATATGAATCAGCAAACACAAAATAGTTGTTTTCGGCTTTACAGATTTTAACAAATATAATTCATTTATTAAAGTACATTCATTATTAATCATTCAAGTTGTAGGAAGAAGATTAATAAATTAATTATAATTCTTCCTATAACTTGAATGATTAATAATTAATGTACACTAGCTCTATTATAGTAATTACAAAAATACGTAGCATATCTAATAATAATGAAATAATATAACAAGGGATACAAGTTAATCTACAAATAATAGCAAAATAAATATACAGGATGTTCTATACCAAGGGAACCAAAAGGAAAATTAAGATATATAATTTAATTCTAAAACGAAAATAAAGAATAACTTTTTTTCCGATCGGCCTTTGTTTTCGAGATATTGTTGTTTAAAGTTCCTACTTCAAACAAACAAGAATGTCTGTTGATTACTCGGAATGCAAATCAAAATATCACTAAAATAATAGTGGGAAATGGAAAAATATTATTTTATAACACCAAAAATTGCACAACAAAACATTATTTAGTCTTCTGCCAGCGGCAAGCGTAGCAACGCAAAATCAGTGATTTATTTATCAATCACTGATTTTACGTTGCTCAATCTGAATCTTGTTGATTTTGGATTGAATAGCATTCGTTTTCCCTTTTTTTCATGAATTTCTTCTAGCCCCAGGAGTAAAATTCTGCTGGATTTAAGTCCTGCAATCTAGCTGCCCAATTATCGGGACCGTGTCTTTCTATCTACCTTCCAATAAAGTTACTGTTAACCCCTTTGGCCCTGCCGGTGGTATTTGCCACCATAACATTTACAGGCCTCTACTTATGGCTTAACCCTTTCAGCCCTGAATTTTAATTAGGAAATATTTTTTTCTTTGTTAATTATTATTACGCTTTTTTTTCACACACCTCAAAATTCAAAAATTTCTAAAATTGCGCATGGATTTTCCTTTTTGGAATGAAATATAGTGAAGAAGAAGAAGATATATTTATTGTAACATACATACATACAAGATATACATACATATACAAGAGGCCATCAACCGTGGTCTTTCAGCCTAAGGCAACATGAAAGCGCGTTATGAAAAATTGAATATGAATAATTACACAAGATAAGCAAGTTTGAAATCTAAATATACAAAAACGCAACAACAAAAAATAAAAAAATTACGGCTTAAGTATAATAACATAATGTATATACGAATCGTACATTTACGCGACGCGAACAGAAATCTAGTGATTAAAAGCAAACATATGGATAAACACAGTAAGGAAAGGCCTGTAAATGTTATGGTGGGAAATACCACCGTCAGGACCGAAGGGGTTAACAATAACTTTATTGGAAGGTGGATAGAAAGACACGATCCACTTAATTGGGCTGCTAGATTTCCGGACTTAAATTCAGCAGAGTTTTACTTCTTATGCAAAGAAAATTCATGCTGAAGAAATTCATGAAAAAAAGGGAAAACATTGAATGCTATTCAAATCCAAAATCAGTTAGATTTAGATGAAATTTATAAATCACTGTTATAAATAATACTTGATAAAAATAAAAATAATTTTATTTTGATCGTGACCGACTATCGACCTTCTGGTCCTTCTACCATGTGTTATTGTATGTGTATGTTATATTAGTAATACTAATAATTAAATACTGCTATTGAAATCCGAAGTCAGTTAGATTTAGATGAAATTTATAAATCACTGTTATGAATAATACTTCTATTATAACAAAAATTTTATTTTGATCGTGGCCGACTATTGACCTTCTGGTCCTTCTACTATGCGTTATTGTATGTGTATGTAAAATTAGTAATAATTATAATCTTATAATTTTTTAAATTTATATATACCCTTGAAAAATACAATAATAATACAACATATATACGTAGATACCTTACTTGACTAAAATAGGATTACAAGTAACCAAAAATAATTTTTTTTTCCCATTCAACTTAGGTTTAATGCGATAATACTCTTTTTTAAAAGTGGTAGTTAAGTTCTAGATATATGATTTAGATTACTTTTTAAAGAAGATCAACTTACTGAAGTGATTTCCTACCTGCAATAATTTTCCTGTCACAAAATAACACTTATTGCATCTAGGCAGATTGTAGATTCTCTAGGTGAAAAAATTAATAAATAAATAAATAAAAACGTGGTAAATCATCAGAGAATATTGAGATGATTGTATCACTTAAGTGATATTTTCTATCGCATTAACCTCTATAACGGATTATTAGTACTTTTTACTTCAGAAATTTATCCGGAGTGTCGTTAATTATATTTCAAAGGTAATTGGTAATGAAAATCTTATTTTTTAAAAAGTATAGTATAAAATTTAATATTCAAAACAATGAAAAAATGTGTGGATTTATCCTAGTTCTTTCCTCAATTTTCCTAAACCTATCCTATTTATGCACAGATAGGTACATAGAGAGACGACTTCGTGTTACTAATAAAATAATTACGAAAGGAAGAGTAAGAAATCCGCCATGAACGAACAGAAAAACATTTGGTGAACCGCGAGCGACTTCTGAAGCAATGTTTAAAATACAATTTGTAGAAAATGCATTACGTAGAATAGTTACGACTAGATATAGATTAACGTCGAAAGCACATAGGTAATATAAGTTAGATTTATTTCACCTAGAATTATTAATACATATGCACAGTCACTACTATCAATTAGTAAATTAGAATTAATCACATTGTTTATGACAATATAATTGCAAAGTGAAACATTAGAGAATATTTTTGGAGCAACATTCTACTTGATCTAGATATATCAGTGTTTCTCAAACTGGACGATATACCGTCCCCTAGGGAAAGCTTGAACGTTTCAAGGGGACATCATATAGCAAATAGTTGAATTAATAATAATAATAATATTATTATTGTTTTTGAAGGTGTAACAAGATCATAACGACACTATTAGATACGTTAATATACATACATATAGACGAAAGAAATATTTCATACCTATAATAGATAATTAACATATTTTTATTTACATCATAATATAGATTATCTAAAAGGTAATCTTTTAGAGCTCGCTTAAAAGAGTGTAGATTTTGTAATATTGTAAGATGATGAGGCCTCGAGCTGCCGAAGTCTGTAGGTGAATTTAATACGGCAGCGGTGAGACACCAAAGGTAATCTGTTAGAGCTCGCATAAAGGAGTGTTGATTTTGTAATATTGTAAGATGATGAGGCCTCGAGCTGCCGAGGTCTGTAGGTGAATTTAATACGGCAGCGGTGAGACACCAAAGGTAATCTGTTAGAGCTCGCATAAAGGAGTGTAGATTTTGTAATATTGTCAGATGATGAGGCAGCTCGGAGCCCGAGGTTTGTAGGTGAATTTAAGACGGGAGCAGTAGGACACTGAATAAAAATAGTGAACTTAAAAAAACTATTCGTTTCGTTAATAGCTTCCTCTCTAACAATTAAAGTCTTATTTTGTCGGTATATTGATATAAATTATTGACAAATGTCAAAAAGTCACTATAGCATTTTGTATTATAAAAATAGTTTTGACATATAAGCCTGTGAGACTGACCCCCGTATTCACCAACGTTCCATAAATGTATCAATAGCTATTGAACCCATAAGTATTCATTGTTATAGCAACAATAAATACATTATCTAGGGAATGTAGTTACTTTAGATTATCTCTATTGGAAACACTGAATAATTAAACAAAAAGTATCGTCAAAGCTCTAATCACTAGCGCTATTCAAGGTGTTGTGAAATTTTTTTGATAATTTCTGTCACAATGACGTTTTCAATTTATTCATTCAATAGTGTATGGGACCTATAACATTTATAGGATGTTGGTGAATTCGGGCATGGGAGTGGTGTAAGTCATATTTGAATAGTTTTGTAAAAGAGAAGATTTTGCGTTTGGTATTTATGTAAATCATCATCCTCATGTTACAGACGTGAAATCAATTTATTCGTAAATAAAAATATAACTGTGTACGTCGATTTACATAAATACCAAACGCAAAATCTTCTCCTTTTAAAAATAATTCAAATGTGACTTACACCACTTTTATTCTCATACGCTCATATATCAAATAACTTCGTTCGTTCAAGCTATAGAAATGTCGTCTAAAAGACAATTGCTGACAATATAGTTTATCAATCAACCTGAAGCCTACAGTTAAATGCTTCTAGATCTATTACTTCTATGGGAAACTACTTTACATGTAAGCAAATTATGTTTATATAAATAAAACCAACAGTATGTTTATCGTGCACAAATAGTCAATCAATGTATATAGAATCCCACCTACTCAAAACACAAAGTCAAATAATCCAGCTTATATTACCTAAGTGTATGTGATACAGCTAGAACATTAGGACATGTTGACTTGCTTGTCCATAGCATCAGTAGTGTTATTTCTTAGTCCAGCTGTGCTTGCTATATTGTGCTGGTTCCGTTACTTGTGCTGCGCCTTGTCGTTTTTAAGCGTTTTTAACTATTATAATCCGCGAATGAATGGATACTTTGCAGAGCCCAGACAGCCCACAACGGCATTGCGGATATTAATAATTTTTAGGATCGCCTAATAAAAAAAAATAGCTGCTTTATATATTTTTGACCATTTTTGTGGCTTCAGACAGTGGAAACAGTAGAAAGCGCGTATCACCCAGTATCCAACGATCACAGGAAGTGGTCCCTAGTTTCCCGACACGCTCCGCCGACAACAGTCAAAGAGCGGCCAGCCTCAATTCCATATCGAGCTCGGAAGGATCGTCGTAAGTAGTCCCCCCACAAAAAAAAACCGACACCCACAAATGAAACTCTGGCTCTGGCTGACTGGATGTGATGCATATTTCATGTTTTTGTTCTGTTCTGGTTTATTTTTTTCCACATTCCCCACTAGGTCTGATGAGAATCTTGTTGGTTGACTTGTGTGTTAACTTAGTGTGGCATGCGGGATTACTTCGTACAAAAAATACGATTTTTCCATTAATATTTTCACAGCTTTGCCTTAATGAATTGAAATGGTACGCGGCCAACTTCCACCGGTATGTATGTAGCCTTAATTAATTAAGCTTCACCTAGCACTGTTCTTTTATAAGAAATATAACGGGTGCATGTGGGTAGTGTAGGCATGTCGTGCATGATCACAGCACCGTCGGATGGCACGATATCTCTCTCAACTCACACCAAAAAAATATTATACCAAATCACGTCTTTTAGTAGTAGCTATTGGCCCGGAGAATCTTCCGTTTCTCTCTATGTACGTTTCTGTGTCTGTACCAAGCTCAAAACTCTCAACCCGGATTAGTTTTGTTTTACTACTAATTAAACATTGTATTTTGATTGATTTTATTACTAGTTTTATAGGTGTGGGTGCGTTTTGATAATTTGGTTTCATGTGTAGGTGGTCGCCGTCGCTGCGGCTGGCCGGCGAGGGAGGTCAGCTGGCTGAGTTTATTGATGGGCTAGGACCTGGCCAACTCGTTGGTCGGCAGGTCCTTGGAGCGCCCGCTCTGGGCGACATCCAGTTATCGCTGTGTTATCAGAAAGGCTTCCTCGAGGTTGAGGTTATTAGGGCGAGGGGCTTGCAAGCGAGGCCTGGCTCTAAAATCTTACCAGGTATCAATTTACTTGAATTTAGTGTGGAATTGGTTTATATTCTTGATATTATTTTCAGCTCCTTACGTGAAAGTATACTTAGTTAATGGGAAAAAATGTATAGCGAAAGCGAAAACGTCGACGGCGCGGCGGACGCTCGATCCATTATATCAACAACAGTTAGCTTTTAGAGAACCATTCCAAGGCTGTGTTCTTCAGGTGAGTTTGTTTTATCAAGATATCAATTTTTTTCGTAGTTAAAGTAATAATAAATCGCAATAATCTTAATTTAGTGCCCTCCAAATTTATTAAAAAAACTAGATTTTATTGGATCTAATTTTTTTTTTCATCAATATAAAGTACCAGTAGAAGTACCATTCCTTCAAATAAGGCTACTACACTTCATTTGCTGTCGTATATTTCTGATCATGGCCTCTCCTCTATCCAAATTTGAACGGCTCTTACTGTTATCTTACTGTCTTTTGTAAAACATATATAAGTGTGAATCTACCTCTTAAGTCCTGGTTTCCTAACAAGCGGTGTCGATAAAAACGGCCGTTTTTGACGTCATTTCCACATTACAAGATTCGTTTTAAGTACATGTAATTGAATAACTCATCAGATTCCAGTGTAATTCATGACATTTTCTCAATTATTTGAAGTATACCACTCTCTGGATGACTAGATTTATTTAAATATACGTAAAAAAATGTGTGACGTCAAAATGACGTGAAATACGGCCGCTTTTGTTGACACCGCTTCCTAGGAAACTAAGGCTTTAGCAATCTACATATCTAGCAATCTACTATCATCTTATTAGAACTCATCAGTGTAGCTCAGCTAGTGAGGATGAATTCACACAATATCTCGAGTGGTTATATACAAACATTATACAACTAACCCTCGAGGAGGAAAGTTAAACGCCATCTGGTGCCACCACATCAATTAGTAATGCACACCATTATAACCACTCGTGATATTGTGTGAATTCATCCTCACTAGCTGATCTACACTGATGAGATCTAATAAGATCGAAATGTAGATATGTAGATTGCTAAGAGGTAGATTCACACTTATATATGTTTTACAAAATTGGCTTTGTGCTGATTTCTCAAGCACTCTGTTGGAATATTATTAGAGGGCACTACCCGGTGATCCTAATGGCATGAGCATGTTAACACCATATGGGTGTGTATTGCTAATTGTTGTGGTGCCGCCAGATGGCGTTTAACTTTCCTCCTAGGGGTTAGTTGTATAATTACTGTCTTTTAGTTGTCTTGTCGTCTCTATTATATTAATATTATTAATATTTGTTTGAGATTTATATTTATATGTATATGTTATTATTATTTTCATATTTATGTTATTGATTACAACATTTGTTTGATTGAAAAATATTATAAATCATGGTCTAGTTTTCATCCAATATCTTAAAAATATGAAAAAAACATACAACAACTTGTAATTTTCCCTCTTTTAAACTTTATGTTTGTTGAGAAAAAATAATAATTATTATTGTTACATTCAAAAATGTTCATAATTAAAAGCTTAAAGTTGTGTTACTAATTATTTGTTTTTTGTTATTACAGGTGACCGTTTGGGGTGATTACGGTCGCATAGAAGGCAAAAAAGTGTTCATGGGTGTGGCCCAAATAATGTTAGATGACCTAAATTTAAGCAACATCGTCATAGGATGGTACAAATTGTTCGGCACCACGTCCCTGGTTAGTGGTCCCCCCTCACTCGGCCTATCACGCAGAAGCTCTATGGCTAGTCTAGACTCCCTTAAGTTATAAACATAGCAAGCCTACAACCACCTGCCCTACACCCACGCCTATGTCACTCATTTCTCATGTCAAAAACCATCGGGAAGGGCTCGAAAAAAAAGCTTTACATATTTTTTTTCGAGTGCTTTCAGTGTTGTATTTCATCATCATCATCGCCATTTAGTTTATTTGTTTCTGCCCCCGACCCCGGCCAAACGCATAGACCCGTCAATATCTTCAGCTGAAATGTTATAGGTACGCTCTCATTTCATGTCTTCTAATTACATAACTCAATGTTTTTTTTATTTATTTCTTTTATTACGGCTTTGAGTGTCAGCTTTCGATGTCTGTTTTGGAATGGGGTTTGCTTACCAAAAAACATTACTTAACATAAGCGCCATCGTCCTAACGTACAATGCAGATAATTTTGATTGCAAATACATATTTTATTATAAGTACTGATACTAATAGTATTTTTAAATTCGATTCTAACAATAAGCTGATTTTGTTAACAGTACATATTTTTTTACTTCGGACAAATAAATTGTACTCTAATTCCAGGGATGTAATACTAACGGAAAGAGAAAAAAACGGAGCAAAGTAAATTGTGAGAATCTATTGAAATTTTAATAAAATCATACAAGTTAATAAAAACGTTGTTGTTGGCTATGATACTTATTTTGTAAGAATTGAAGAGCATTATTCTATTGTCCAGTTATGAACTTACAAAACAGACCCCCTGTTCTCCGGAGCCAGTTCCTATAAAATACGTTTCAGGGCCTACAAAAAAGTGTTTTTATTAGCGAATAATGTTTTTGTTTCATTCCATTCTCCAGTTTTTATTAAAATTTTAATTTTCAATTGTTATTTTTTAGTAAAAGCTCAATACAATTTCACAATTCATGCCCTAAGAAAAATATAACCGTAATACCATTTATATATTTATTTAATATTACGGTATGGAAAACATACTTTTTTGGGCAATACTGCCTACTATAATTTTCTTAAGCTAAAAAAAAATATTATGAAAAACTTGAAAATCAAAATTTGCATAAAGATTCGCTTCTCACTCTCTATCCAGGCCAACCATAGTTAGCGCAATTTTGAATTTTTATATTGTTAATCATTATTAATAATTATCGTAGCTTTCGCTCATGTTTTCCTTTACGAATGTAGTTTTTTTATGCTTATGATTCCTTGTTCGTTTCCCTCAATCCTTGCTTTATCAATAATCAATACAATTAAAGGATGCTGTCAATGGCAATAAATTAATTAAATATTATAATGAAAATCGGTTAGATAATAGTATAATTTTACTTGAATTCAATGATTCAGACACGATCATCTAAAACCCCCCTAACTAACTACTATATACACACACACACACACACACACACACACACACACACACACACACACACACACACACACACACACACACACACACACACACACACACACACACACACACACATATATATGTATATATATATATATATATATATATATATATATATATATATATATATATATATATATATATATTATACCGAGCCTCTTGTATAAGCAGTCTGTAGGGCATGTACCAACGAGTCGGCATTTTGATGACCCTTGACCAAGGCAAAAAAGGCCCTGGCAGCACAGATACATACGCTTAGACCACAGAGTGAGGGATTAACATTACTACTAAATAACATTAGTAAAAACTAACGACACTAAAAACGAAGGATCCTTTAATTGTTTTGAGTAGTTTAATTAGCTTAAATATGTGTGAAAGTGAAAAAAAAATCTTTTTGAGTAATTCTCAACCAGCAAAAAAAAAAAGATTTTTTTACAAATTCATCTAGTTCGAAATATAACATAACATTTCTCTTTCAGTGAATGTGGAAATCGAATCTTATCCGACGACATAAAAAGCCCAAAAAAAGTTTTTAACATTAACGCATGAACTCTTTAAAAAGTGTATATCTCCATCAAATCCAATTGTATAAATAATTAAAAGACAGTTAAAGATAGATATTTAACTACAAAAAAATATATATTGAGTAAAATCAATATACTATAAAGTATAAGTGCATTCGCATCGCTTGTAACATATTTAAAATTAATAAAATATACTTAAGACTATATCCCATCGCTTTTGGGTTTTAAAACAAAACTACACACAACCAAAAAAAAAACGTACGAGGTTCATTTAAATTTCAAATTGTTGAAGGCGATGTTTTACGAATATTAATCGAAGCAAAACAACCTATATTGTTACTACAAAGAAGAAAAACAGAGAGTTTAATATCATAGGTTTGATTAATATAAATAAACCACATGGTGCATAATTTCTAGGTAAGGTTATTAAAAGAATATAATTAGATACAGCGTAGGAGAAATGTAGAGGAAAAAAAACACACTAGTGTAAAACGAAGAAATGTAGATATCAGCGCGCACATTAAGTTTAACATAGAAATGAAAATACATCATCATATCCAAGAAAATTTATTATATGATAATTAAGGGGCGCGCGGGCGGGCGACTCGGGCAACATCGCCAAAAAAATAAATTCTATCTTACTAATGCACCCTCCGAATCCCCGCACCGCCCGCTAAACCAGAAAAAATGCTTCATTGGAATTGAAAACCGCTTTTTTACTTGAGAAAAAAATTATTAAAAAAAAAATACCAAAACACAAAAAGACTTAGCTCGTGTTGTTTGAACAAAAAAATAAAACATGTAAAAAATTATTACGATATTATAGGTAATGTATATTGAACGTTCATTGTAAAAAATTACTATGATTTCCAAAGCATACAATATATAGAGAGAGAGGGAGTGTAAATGAAACACAAACACATACACAACAAAAAAGAAACTTAATAGCTAACTTGCATGTGATATAAATTTAAAAAGAAAACAAGAGGAAACTTTATGTTTGCTGTTTCTCGCTTTTGAACTAACGAATTTTATTTTTTGCTAATGTAAAGAGATAAATATGTATATTACTGATGTTGTATGGGGGGTGGTAGGCGAAGTTGAGTTTAAAGTGCGGGAAACGGAATAAAGTTGTATATTTTAATATGCTTGGTGGTGTTTTTTGATTTTGAGTTTGTGCGGCCGCAGGATATTGTTTTTTTGTCACATGGGTTCTGAAGGCAATCTGAATCATTTCTGATAATAGTATGGTGTTTGTTTTAATTAGTTGTTATTAGAATGCGACTTAATTTTTTAGTTATTTCGAGAAACAATTATTTCCGGAAATTATCAAAGTAAGAAATCATCAGTGTATAATTAAAATGGCTATTGCTGAAAGAAAAAGACTGATATCTATTTTCAAACAAAATCTGTAGTAGCTACAACGTATATTATACTCTTTAACTGTTATCTATTGAAAACAATGCATGGCATAAAAATAATTAAAAACCTTTAAATCTCATAAAACGTTCTTCAACTGTTACTTAATTTATAAATATTTTTAAATATTCTTAACCGCAACAACGTTAACCATATGTAAATCTTGTCATGCATTGTTTTCAATAGATAACCGTTAAAGAGTATAATCTACGTTGTAGCTACTACCATTCAGACTACATTCCTCAACTGTTTCTATTAATTGAAATAACATTTTTCAACTGTTATTCTTAATAGCAACAATGTTAAGGATATTTCTATTTCAGTTTGAAAGTTGCCATCCATTGTTTTCAATAGATAACAGCTGAAGAGCATAGAGAGACGTTGTGGAGGGCCATTTTTTGTTATCTGTAAATATTATTTTGTTAACTTTCTCAAAAAAAATTAAATTTTGTATTTATATTTAATTCTTTTTTTTTATTTATTCATATTTTCGCAACAACAACAAAATTTGTATTCATATTTAATGTTTTTTTTTTATTAATTCATATTATTCAATCCAATCATGTTTTTGAAATATTAAAGCATTAAGCATAGAGAGACGTTGTGGAGGGCCATTTTTTCTTATCTGTAAATATTATTTCGTTAGTTTTCTCAACAACAACAAAAATTTATATTCATATTTATTTTTTTTTTTATTTATTCATATTATTCAATCCAATCATGTGTTTGAAATATTAAAATGTTAAATTCATATACAGTAGATATCCCTTTATCGGAATACACCGGAACCAATACATTTTGTCCCAATTAAACAGCAGTCTAGCATATCCGAACTTCATATTTTGATTGATTGGGGATCAGGACTTAAAGGTGTACCCCGGTTACTTTAGTAGTTCATATTTCTAAATATACGACTGCTCTAGTCATCATAGGGTCCTAATTAATAGGAATACAATTTTAACAAATCACCTTTTTGTAGCTTTAACAATAAAAATACCATACTATTTCCAATTTGAACACCTTCAGAACTCATCTGGCGCCTGTTTTCCACAGACACAACTAATACTAACAAATGTTTGTCTTAAGAGACATCGATTTATTATTAAAATAAAACTATTGTTCAAATTTGCGATGCATAGAAACAAATTAGTTGCGCGCAAAGCAGAACCGTAGCGAGGCTGTTTTTTTGGTTGCTGGAGTTGCACCTGAGGCCATTCGTTTAGCGTCCCACGTTTGTCCATAAATTGCGTATTTTTATTAATTACAATTACAAACGCTTCCAGGGAAAATGATTAGTGGAAAACACGAGTTGACTGAAGCAAGACGTGTTTGTATTACGCTTGCTTTGCGTTAGCTAAAAAAAACCTCTGTATGATATTCGTATACCGTTTGAACATGAAAAAATTGAGAACCTGATGTATATTGTTTGTTATTTTGTAAACAAGAAAATCATTTTGTACTATTGATATGTAAGTGTATGTTGTATTGACTAAAAAATGAACATTGTATTGTTAGGGGTCAGTTGTTTACTTGAGTTCGGTTTTTATGTACATATGTGGTGCGATGTATGGGGAGGAATTTAGTAGATTTTATACGCTTGAGTGTGAGACAAATTTTAAAAACACTTTCGGATTGCATAATATAATGGATAAGGGTTCATTTATACACTTAAGGCCCGTATTCAGTAACGTCAGTTCAAAAATAACGCTCCCTTAAATACAAAATTAAATTTTGTTATGTCACCTAACTTCTTAGCCGACCGAAATCGCCAGCTACTGTTTTTAACCGAGGATTAGATTATATTTATTATATTATTAATTATAGATTGAAATAATGGTACAACAAAATAACCGTTAAGGTCGTTTTAGACAAGATAATTTCTTGATTCAAAAGTTATTCAAGATGCAAGACAATCTAAATTGTCTCGTATCATACAGCAAATTATTTGAAATATTGAATTGGATGGTAGATCGAATGGAAAAATATAACGCGTTATATTTGTCAAGGATAAATTGTATGGGAGGAGGATATATGAATTAATTTTTTGAACAACTTTTGAGCTAAGAAATTGTCTTGTCTAAAAAGAGCTTTAAACTTTAAAATTGTGCAAAGCTAAGCTGAAAATAAACGGCCCGTTTTGGAATAGAACCTTAAAATCAGTTGTCAAGGCCAATTTTGCATTCAAATGAGCTTTATTTTGAACAAACGTTTATGAATACGGCCATAAAGCTTTTAATTATATTGTAATTATTACATTAAGAAACTTGAACAAGTTTCAATTATTCATGTGCTATTTTCAGCTCGTACTATGACCAATCACGTACTGCGGAAGTCTTGACATGATTCGTCATGGTATGAGTTGCATGTCACATATATCAGGGGTGGCCAACTTGTATGTACATAAGATCTACTTTTTATCTTAAAATTATGTCGCGAATGACTTGTTATTAGTGCTCTACTTATCAAGTAGTCTGATCGGTTTCTAAGATAAGACATTGCAAGTGATCGACCAAAATTGGCTTCGCGATCGACCGATCGATCGCGATCGACTTGTTGGCTACCCCTGACATATGTAATTAAAACTAGAAACGTGTTCAAGTTTCTTGACTAATATAGTACAAAAGTTAAGACATTGCAAGCGATCGACCAAAATTGGCTCCGCGATCAACAGACTGGTTGGCTACCCCTGACATATAATTAAAACTAGAAACTTGTTCAAGTTTCTTGACGAATATAGTACAATGTAATTCATGCTTAAGTCCATATGCCTACCTTCTGCTGAAGTAAGGATGTAGTCAATGGTTGAAGCTTTAATTAATTTTTGATTATATCCGTCGATACATCTGATATTAATACAGAAGGAAATATGTGTCGTTTTCCCTGATATAAATGCTATTTTCGTTATTTTCTTTTAAATTAATATTTTGTACTGTTTGTAAATTATCCTTAAGGTCGTTTTAGACAAGACAATTTCTTGACTCAAAAGTTAGTCAAGATACGACACAATCTAAATTTGTTCATATCATACAGCAAATTATTATAAATATTAAATTGGATGGTAGATCGAATGGAAAATTATAACGCGTTCTATTTGTCAAGGACAAATTGTATGGGAGAAGGATATATAAATTCATTTCTTGAACAACTTTTGAGCTAAGAAATTGTTACGTCTAAAACCACCTTTAGATACATTTTAAAAACATGCAATTTACATTTTCTTTTTAAATAATATTTTGTACTGTTTGTAAATGATTCTTAGATACATTTTAAAAACATGCAATTTACATTTTTTTTTAATAATATTTTGTACGGTTTGTAAATCATCCGTAGATACATTTTAAAATCATGAAATTATCAAAATGGGCGATAAATAAAATGTGTAGACTATTATCATATGCAACCGAAAGTGCGTAACGCTCGTGAAAGAAACTACAACAATCATCACGAACGTAGTTTTTTTCACATAATCACCCCCTATATAAAACAAAAATCGTGTACAAGCCCCCATAAATCGCACCCCCCTCAGAAAAAAAAAACTGTATTAATACGATAATCTCCAAACATAAAATCAGATTTTTTACGAAAATAAAAATATAAATCGAATGAAATCCTATGAATAAAAATAAATAAATCTGAAACCGCTAAGAAACTCCGTAGTGTGAAGAATTTAAACCTAGAAATATATTGCTTTCCTTGCTTCGAAAAACCAAAGAACAAAAAAAAACAACAAATTAACTTACACACTCTTGTATTAAAATAAAATAAAAAAATATGGAATTCCTACTGTTATTTGTAAATAAATTTTATTTTTCACATGAATGTCGAGCATGTAATGCAATTGTACAGTTCAAAGGTGTCGGCTTTGTTTCAAAATATGAACAAACAAAAATTTAATGAAAAAAAAATAAACGTTTTTCTTCGGGGGCCCTTGAGATAGAAGATGGAGTGAAAACAAAACAAACAAAAACAAAGGGCGGTTCTCATTTTCGGCTTATGAACTGTATGATTGTAAAGCCGTATGACAACTGCATATCATGGAAAGTGTCTAGAAAAGCGTCCACTTTTATGTCCGTCTGACACGTTCACTTTGACTGATGTATCCATTTACCCAAGCCCACGGGCAAGACAATAAATAAATGAACTATCAACTGTTGTTTTATTTGTTAGATGTTAAAATTATATTATATTTTATTAATTAACACTTGGACAAAATTAATGCATGAGAAAATTTGTAGCAGACAACAACGATGTGAGAAAGGCATTTGAGACTATCAACTTAAACTGCTGGAGAAACTAATGACAATGGAAAAGAAATATAAAAACATAGCAAACAACAACAGTAAACGATATGGAAAGCACACATGTGCAGACAGAATACGGATTACCCCAAGGAGGTAACTTATCACCACTAGTGTACATCCTATATACCATGGATGGGCAACTTTTGTATACATATGATCTTGTTCTAATCTTAAAAATGTGTCGCAATCGACTTGTCATAACTAGTCTAAGGGGAGAGGGGAGATGTGAAATACTGTGTTCATACACAAGACGTGCACTCTCGAACTATCAAACTATCGGCAGATAGTTATATCTTCAAATACACGTATCTACCCTAAGTAGTTAACCATTGCGAGCAAGACCAAGATAACTTCGACTTGTTGGCCACCCTTGCTATATACGAATGACTATTGAAATTACCATGAAGGGGAAAATCGTATATATATATATATATATATATATATATATATAAATTTAATGTGTGTTATTATTGCCGAATGTGAGGCTATAAATAGGTAAATGCAAATTCTCCCTCCGGTGGGAATCGAACCCACGTCTCTGGCTATCGCGTTTAACGTGCTAACCAATTGCACCACGTAGGGTATTTGATATGACATCTGCATAGTCTACTTAGGAACGAACTACCAACACATGCACGAAGATTAAGGTAAAGACGTACAACATTTGGATACATGGTACAAAAACCGTACAATATTTTTTCAAAATAACCTACAACTAAATTAAAACACATAAAATATCGAAAATAAACACGGTAGACTACTTAGGATTAAAAATACAACATACAATAAATGACATATATACCCTCTAAGCCTTCTCCTTGTTAATCCATAAAAAATTGAGTTGGAGGACGTGTTAATGAAGGGACAAGCAAGAAGTGTTGTGATAGAGGTTGTGGAAGGAAGAACCAATGTATAGATGTCAGCATAAACGCATGATGTAGTGCTTGTGACCAAGAGAGATGTTGGAAAGAATAGGAAAATACCTTGATAATAAGGGGTTAGTAATGAATGTGGAAAAATCAAATGGATGATGTTTAGAAATAGATAGTAGGATGGATAGAGTGGAAAAATTTAAATGGAAGGGAAGAGTGAATTGCTTAGGACGCAGTTTTTTTGATAACTAAAATCACTGGCATGTATTTTTTTTTTAATATAAACAAGTGAATTTCAACTTAAATCGTAATATAACCTATATTGTCAGTTATGAAACAAATGCCTCACCATCCGCCTTATTTGGAAACAATACAACAGCTCACTACGTATGCGACAGGCAACAATATGACTGACAACCCTGTCAACACAAACAATTGTCATCCGTGACATTTACAGTACTGTCAATGTCATCGTAACATTTGGCATCATCTGTGATGTTTATATTTATTCAAACAGATACCCTCATCAGCGAGATGGCAGATAGCAAACAAAAGAAGCTTCACGGTGCAGCCGTTGCGAATTCCATTCTGCACAAGCGAACTCTACGCGGGCAATTCGGTTGGTCCATACTGGGTAAGGAGCATATTCCATATATATTCCGCGGGGAGGAAAATTACTACGCTGTACGTATGATACAATTGAAGCTATTCAACAAATACTTGAACGTTTTGCATCAAGATATCTATAAAAGTACTAATATTCCCAGCTACTATGTAACCGAAGACGAACGATTGTTACTGAATGAAATAAATTTTGTTCATTGCGATTCGATTTTCGGTAAAGAGGGATTTACCAGTCGGGATTTGCTGGTGAAAAAGAGTGACGCTGTGGAATTCAATGCTTTCTTGCAGACATGCTACAGCAAACTTTGGATTGGTAGAGACAAATTGAAAACGGTACACAAGTGTGGGTTTATTAAAATTAATAATGAAGTTGTACCGTATGTTATGCACAATCATGAACCGTTTGTTCCATTCTTTTATCTGGAATGCGATACTGGCAGTTTAACCCTACCTGTCAAAAGAGTTGAAGGATTGGATTTGTGCTATTTGAAATTTTGTTGTAAGGTGCAAGGCACGCATGTTTTGAACGATAGTGAGAGTTGTACGGTGGTTAGTTTAAAGGATATTAAACAGCATTTTCCATCTGGAACTACATTTGATAACTACTGGCCGGAAAAAGTGGCCGATGCAAAGTTTTTGATTAACAAGCAGGCTGTTCATGTAACTCAAATGGGGCTTTGGACTAAGCCTACTCATTCACCACCCAGCATACAATTGGCTAATATTAAATCAGGTGGAGCTGTACAACAAACGAATTGTTTGATTTATAATACAGTTCAATCCACTATAGAGCCTATTAATAATTTGAGTTGTTTAATTGTACGAGAACCAACCCCACGGCCTACAAAGCCTTTAATAATGCAACCACCTTTACCACCGCTAGCACCAATACATTTAAAACGAGAGGGTAGTCCTGTAAATAGAGTCAAGAAACTTACTAAATATCAGCAAAAGGATAAAAAGACAGTCCAAAAAAGGTTTATACAAATCCCTGAACACCCGCAACCGGCTGATGTCACCAAACGCCCCTACAAAATCAAGTACGCTGCTATTGAATCAAAAGTTTTGGATGCAATCTCTATGACCCCGTTTAGATCGGAGATGTTAATTACAATTCAGGATTTTATAAGGAACTTTTTTGATCACGTTTCCATACAAATGTGCATGGATGTGCTGCAGGTGTTGAGCATCGATTTGTACAAACCAAACTCCACGCAGATGCAAATATTGGTGGAAAATGGTAGTTACCGGAGTATGTTCGATGAGGGTTTACTGGTGCCAATTCGTCATGTTGTCGAATTTATGCCTCAGTTGAAATACATGTTTGCGAAACTACATTAGTTATTAACATTTAATAGGTTTAGCTGTTTCGTGATTTGAAGTATACTGTATTTATAGTTTGATGTAAAAATTAATGTTATTATTAATTATACTAACTTAATGTGTAGTGTTAGGCGAGTTTCACATGAATGGGAATATCGCGGGTCGGCTATTTTTCTAATCAGTGCAATCACCATTGAAACTTTAGTAAGGATTGGGTTAAATTGAGACGTACACACGAACCAAGCCCAACTAGCCTGGTGCGTACGCACGAATTTCTTTAATCTAAAATGTAAATTAAAATTACATCGGTGATTTAAAAAAAAATTGTATAATCGTAATTATATTACATAATAATAATATCATATTCATACATAAATTAAATTAATTTGAACAATTATATTGAACCGGTCGACGATATTGCTGTCCCTATGAAACTTGCCCTACGTGGTTGTTTTGTAAGTGGAATTTGTATTGCTAATTATCTTGTAAAGTTGCTTTTTTTTATTTATTAGTGTATAATAAATATTCTATAATATATGATTCAATTTAGTATCCAGCAAAGCTATGCATTGAGACTATTATCCAGGTGTAGTAATGAAATAGCCCTGTGTTGTAAATTTGGTTTTCCTTAAATTTCAGGTACCATACGCGAACTAATTACATATTAAGTACTAATCAGATTACAATTTTCACCCCTCACAAAGTCGACTTTAATTTGCATTATATATTAAACTCCCGGCACGATTCCCATGGCAATAGGAAGTTATGCAATGGTGAGCGCGGAATTATCTGCGTCAATTTCCGGTTGTCAAATGTATGTAAGGGGGCCACAAATCCTATCCCGCAGCGCGTAAATATCAATTGCGATAAAGCGGCCGTGTGGTGGTGCAGCACGCCGTCCGTCGTCGGTTTTCTGCGAAGGCCCACCCTCAGGTCCGGCTTATCTAATCAGGCCAGATTGTAAACGACAGGTTCTCGACTGCAGTGCCACCCTTGTGCAGGTTTATGCATGTTAATTTACAGTGTTGCTCACAATGATTGTACTTGGTCGAATAGTAATTTTGATGAAAGATGTATAGGCATATATTGACATAATTAGTTGCCAGTTCACAGCCATGTTTATCTGTAATTTCAGAACATTCTGAATTATTCAGATCGTTTTAAATGCCATGACAACCAGGGTGTTTAGATATTCTTTTAAAAAAGCTAACACTATTGTAATACTGTCTTATGCCAAATGTTAAAAATTTGTCAAGAGTTTTTAATAATTTCTTGAGCAACAACATGTTTAAGTATGTATGTACAGCACGACGTACATGTGTCGCTTCTTGGTTCTTAGGTCTCGGGTCTCGGTTCTCGATACTCGATACCTTAGAAAACTGTTTTCGGTTCTCGTTTTTTAGTACTTGATTCTCAAAAGTTCTCGATTCTCCCCATCACTACTTCGGGGACTACCCAGTTATAAATAATTTAAAACCTAAATTACATCATAATGATGTCAAGTGTGTTAAGTATACACAAAATTACTGTACATGAAATGCAAAAATACTTTTGGATTCCAAAATTAGACTAAGAGTGTACGATAGTATTTACTTCCAGGGATTTAAATTATACTATGATCTGCCACCAGTGATCCAAAATTGTGGTAATTCCAGAACGTGCAGAAAATTATACAATATAAATTATAACAATTTATTTTACAATATATCATTTTGTTGTATATGTTTAGAGTTTTTATTTTCATTTGTTTCTTTGAAATTGTATAACATTTATTTTTCATTATGAACTTTTTATTTATGTATATGTATGTATATAGCTCAGCTAAATAAAGATTTTCATCTTCATAACATCTTCATTTTCATAACAAACTTTTTATTCTTATATCAATAAAAGGGTTTGAAAACCCATTTGTTTCGGCGTCGATTGCTGTTCTTCCACAAAATAAAACCAACAATCCTTAATTAAATCAAACCCCACCGTAATTAATTACAATAAAAAGAAAATCAGCTCAGCACGATGCATTATTACTATAATTAACCCGGTCCCAATTATCACCACCATAAAAAAGTCGTAATTAATTTTCCGGATGGACTTATTCGCGAGCAGCTTGTGTTACGCAGCGCGGCTGACCGCGCACGGCCGTTTTTGTATCCGCAGCCTAACGGTACGTCCGAGAGAAGAGTTTCTTGCAGTGTGCCCATTACAGGCGTAATTTGTGTGTGAGCTACGAAATGAAATCCGCGCCTTCTTGTCGGTGTAATTGCCAGCTGACGCGATCCGCGTACCGGCCGCAATTTTCATAATTAGTACAGGAACTGCACAATTATGCGCCGCAATCTCGCAATCGGCGTGTGCAGAAACAACCAGAATAAAAAAATATGTATGGTTAATTAATGCAAGGTTGTTGTTGCAAACAATAATAAAAAAAAGAATGAGTGCAGGTTGCGATATGTTTGACTTGACCCCGTATCATGTTGCAGGCTGTTCGTGGGAAATGTATGAGAAATAACTACAGTTTGTGGGGCTGATTTCAGATTTCAGGAAGAGTATTGGAATTATTTCTTACGCTGTTTTAGTTTATCACGCTGTGTTGCTTATTGTCTGTTGTTCTATTTGTCGTGCTAACCGCCCCCGATGTGCACAATTCTACCTCGTCCCTATAACCGGTGCACGACCGCTAAACGAAATCACCTATAGATCTAATAATTACTTCTAATCTTCTAAAATGTGTATGGTATGGGTAATTACGAGATATTGGTTTATATTCTAGATTTGCCAAGAAATTTGCTGTTTATTTATTTGCAGGGTGATTCAAAGAATATCTGAAGTCCTGGGCAACTAATACTTTTGAGGCCCTTTAATTGTGAAATTATTGGTTTGTATGGTTATTCGTGGGAAATATATGAGAAGTAACTGCAGTTTGTGGGCTGATTTCAGATTTCAGGAAGAGTATTGGAATTATTTCTTAAGCTGTTTTCGTTTTATCACGGTGTACTGCTTATTGTATGTTGTTCTATTTGTCGTGCTAGCCGCCCCCGATGTGTACAATTCTACCTCGTGCCTACAACCGGTACACGACCGCTAAACGCTTAAGCGAAAGCACCTATAGATCTAATAATAATTACTTCTAATCTTCTAAAATATGTATGGTATGGGTAATTGCGAGATATTGGTTTCTATTCTAGATTTGCCAAGAAATTTGCTGTTTATTTATATGCAGGATGTTTCAAAGAAAATTTGAGGTCCTGGGCAACTAATACTTTTGAGGTCCTTTAATTGTGAAATTATTGGTTTGTATGGTTATTCGTGGGAAATATATGAGAAAAACTGCAGTTTGTGGGCTGATTTCAGATTTCAGAAAGAGTATTGGAATTATATTTTAAGCTGTTTTAGTTTATCATGCCGTGTTGCTTATTGTCTGTTGTTCTATTTGTCGTGCTAGCCGCCCCCGATGTGTACAATTCTATCTCGTCCCTACAACCGGTGCACGACCGCTAAACGCTTAAACGAAAGCACCTATAGATCTAATAATTACTTCTAATCTTCTAAAATATGTATGGTATGGGTAATTGCGAGATATTGGTTTCTATTCTAGATTTGCCAAGAAATTTGCTGTTTATTTATATGCAGGATGTTTCAAAGAAAATTTGAGGTCCTGGGCAACTAATACTTTTGAGGCCCTTTAATTGTGAAATTATTGGTTTGTATGGTTTATCTTAATTAACTTTGAGACCCTTTAATTGTGAAATTATTAGTTTGTATGGTTTATCTTATTTACCTTTATAAATAAGTCATGCATTTATAAAGGTAAATAAGATAAACGATACAAAACTAGTAAGGTTTATGGATTATGGTTTATCTTATCTACCTTTGAGGCTCTTTAATTGTGAAATTATTGGTTTGTATGGTTTATCTTATTTATCTTTATAAATGAGTCTTGCATTTATAAAGGTAAATAAGATAAACCATACAAAAGTAGTAAGGTTTATGGTTTATCATATTTACCTTTGAGGCCCTTTAATTGTGAAATCATTAGTTTGTATGGTTTATCTTATTAACCTTTATAAATGAGTTTTACATTTATAAAGATAAATAAGATAAACCACACAAACCAATAATTTCACAATTAAAGGGCCTCAAAAGTATTAGTTGCCCAGGACCTCAGATTTTCTCTGAAACATCCTGCATATAAATAAACAGCAAATTTCTTGGCAAATCTAGAATAGAAACCAATATCTCGCAATTATCCATACCATACACTTATTATTAAACCAATAACCGCGAACGCAATATTCCTAGCAAACACAACATAACGAGTAAATTAACTAATTATTTTGAAATAATTCGCTGCCCTCTTACTGCTGCCGCGATTACATAACAGATATTTATATTATACCAGCTTTAATTACATGCTGGGGATTTTTACGGCCCGCATTTACGATCGGCCAGTAATTATCATAATAAAGCCACGCATTTCGCTTGCACAGTGAGCTATAACAACTCGCCTTCTTTATTATTTATAACGATGTCGGGAAAGTCTCGCGGATTCGTAAAAGTTTTCAATTGTCCCCCCCGCGCACACACCCGCCCGCTGCACTTTCGTTCGGCGCCAAAAAGAGCGTGACGCGGGGCGGGCGCAATTATGGGTGATTGTAAAAGAAATATTTTATTGCACCGACCGTGCCGGAGCCGGTAATGATGTTATTAACAACACAACAAATTAAGAGTCATTAATTTAATGGTGCCGAGTTTGTTCTTTATTATACGCTGACGTAAAGCGTTTTTTTTTCTCTTTGTAATTTAATTCACTGTAAATGAGTAATATATTTGATTTACATGTACAAGATTTTTTTTAATAGCCGATGATTACTATTATATGGCTTTTAGAACTGCAAAGATTTTATAGCTTGGTTGGTTTGACAATCACTAATACGGCATTTACTGGCGTTGTCTTGCACATTAAACAACAAAAACATAAATAAACTGAATTGCCATAAAATCATATAAAAAACAAAAATACTACAAAAGTCACCATTGCAGTTGGAAAAAGAAACAGAGATAATCGAGATTTTTATGTAGATAACTTAAAGTCGAGTTTGAACTGATTAGTCACGATAGGTGTCTCCCTATTGATCGAAAATGTTATAACTATATATATATATTTATTTACATAAATAATAGAAAACAGGCCACAGTAACAATGAAAACAATGAATTGAAAGGGAAGACTCCGCTCCAAAGAAGGCGATGATAACAGGCAAGCTCAACTTTTTTGGGTTGCGGGTAGGATAATTTTCATTATATCCAAAAAGGAAAAACATTTAGAGAAGCTACAAGAATCACAGTGCGAATTCAAGGATACTGCATCTAAGGCTTTTTGAAGTTTATGTAGCCCAAATGTCTTACAATTTTATCGTAAATTCCTGTTTCTCGCAGGATTTCTCACATTTTCTCTCTGGATACGGCATCTAAGGCTTTTTGTAGTTTATATAGCCCAAGCGTGTTGAAGGGACTTTTCTACAATTGTTTTCACTGCGAATATGTGGTCTTTTATACGCCAAAGGACCACATATTCGCAGTGAAAACAATTGTACAAAAGGCCCTTCAACAAGTTTGGGCTATATAAACTACAAAAAAGCCTTAGATGCCGTACCCAGAGAGAAAATGTGAGAAATCCAGCGAGAAACAGGAATTTACGACAAAATAGTAAGAGTGGTCAAACACATATATAGAAGTAACACTAACAACAAAACAGGAGTTGGAGCCGTACCCAGACAGAAAATGTGAGATATCCTGAGAAAAACAGGAAATGGCGACAAAATAGTAAGAGTGGTCAAAAACATATATAGAAATATTACTAACTGTGACATACTTCGAACCAAAATTCAAAGCATTCCCAAAAAAACAGGAGGATAGAGCCTAGTATTACTCATAATCTGTATCGTTAAGATACCTACAACGCATGTTTTTTCATTCATTGTAAATATATGTGTGGGGAAAATAAATACTTTTCATCAACTCGATGTAGTCAACATCTGATGGAATCTAATGCCGAATACTAGAAGTTCGTATCTCTTTTTGTTTTTGAGATATGTACATCGTGAAATACACGTATTTGAGAAGTCCATTTGGAGACAATTTTCAAGTGAGGCACAGGCGCGACGTTACACAGGCGAATGTGATGTCCATATGCAGTGAAGGGGTGGACATTGCACCTTATGTTTACGTAGAGGCGGAGTGGAAGAGTTGTGCCTTTCGCCTCTTCGCCTACCTTGTCTTAGGCGAAGAGGCAACGGCGCGGTACTGGCGCTGCGAGAGACAAGTCCCCTCTATATAAACATGTGGTGCAATGCCCACTTAGGAGACGAGGCGCGGACATTTGCCTCGTGTTTCTCGCCGCGCCGGCACCACGTCTTCGCCTAAGACACGGTAGGGGAAGAGGCGAAGGGCATAACTCTTCCACGCCGCCTCTACGTAAACATTAGTTGCAATGTCCACCCCTTCACTGCATATGAACATCACAATCGCCTGTGCAACGTTGCGCCTGCGCCTCGCCTGCGCCCGACGCCGCTTATGTGTGAATTGGGCCTTAGGCCCACATAAGCGCCATCAGGCGGAGGCGCGGTGTAGGCGAGGTGCAGGCGCGACGTCACACAGGCGATTGTGATGTCCATATGCAGTGAAGGGGTGGACACTGCCCCATATGTTTACATAGAGGCGGCGTGGAAGAGTTCTGCCTCTCGCCTCGCAGCCACCATGTCTCAGATGAAGAGGCTAAGACGCGGTGCCGGCACGGCGAGAGGGACGAGGCAACTGCCCGCGCCTCGTCACCTAAGTGGGCACTGCACCATATATTTATATAGTGCCTCTCGTCGCGCCGGCACCGCGCCTTCGCCTCCTATGTGTGAATTGGGCATAAGATGTGAAAAATGGCCTAGTCTGGCAGCGCGCATCGCACTGTGGCGCCTATGCTTCGATGCGATATTAATATTTGAACCTGTTTACATGTACGTTCGATACAATACGATCCCAGAAATAGAGGAATCGACCTTGAAATTCGATTCGATTTAAACTAGAATCGTATTCAGTTCGATTTCAATCCTACATGTGAACATGGTTATTGTATCTCCCAAAGTAAAATCCGGTTCGTTTATAAGTAGATAATAGTAGTAGTTACTGTAAAATAAGAACTTCTATCTTTATAGGGCTATCAGCCGTGAGGCTTTTCCGCCGGTCAAGGGAGAAGCTCAGAGGAGTTTAATCACACGGTATTTACCTTAACTTACACAGAAAACCTCTGAAAAACTGTGAAAGGTGATTCGTGTGCTCAGTACGAGACGGACGACGCCGCTAACCACTTGGCCACTAAGCTGGGTATAGTTACTGTTTTTGTTATAATTATGTAACTGACTGTCCTTCTGCCGTGCGTTAGTGTAGGTGAGCATAAGGACTTTCAGAAAATCAGACTCGAGTTTTTCAAAGTATTGTTAATTGTATCCTAATGATACCGACCACCGGGGCCGCCCGTTTGTAAAGCGGTGGCTTAACCACTGCATATCATAGTCAAATTGTCATTTGAAAATTAAATGATTGCATTGAAATATCCTTGCGTTCGGAAGCATATGCAATTATTGTAGACAAATTTTATTGATATAAAACCTAGAGCCCTGTTCTGTTTTGTTAGCAAAGGGTCTTACTCTAACGAATTCGCGATAACCTCGGATTTAGTGACTCGATTGTACTTTGCACTCGATAAACTGTTGCCGCGCTAATAAGCCGGGGCCCCGCTCTACTGCTTGTACCAGCAGGAAAAAGTGCAAGGAAAGTATAATGAAACGCTGCAACTTTGCGTAATCCTGTCGAATTGTGGCAGGCGGGCCGTGACGGACGCGAAATTCCACACGCGCTGCCACACTTTCGTGTTTCCCAACTGACCGCATCGCCTTTCAAAGAGGTTTTGCGAAACTAGGCTTTCGAATTGCATTTTCGTTTTTGAGACGCCGGCCGGCATAATTCGGATTTGGTTGTGCGCACGATAAGGAAGCGTAGTGACGCATATGCATACATAGGGACTTGTACACGGGTGGAAACAAAGGAGCGCCGTGTGCGCGTTGCAATTGCAAGGAATTCCGTCACGAAAGTAAGAGATGGACTGTGTGGAGCATGACCTTTCCCCCACCCCCGTAGTTGGCCAATGGGCCAATGTAGGTCATACAGGACATCCAATGGGTGGGCGTGGTGGGGGTCACGTGGGTTTGTTGTTATCATCAGCTGTGGCCGGGCCGCTATGCGCGACCTCGCTGTACACGCCGGTTGGGGACCTCTCGCTCTATTCTTTGCGTGCAAGGTGGATGGCGATAGATCCCGGTTACGTCGCATCAGCTGTTCATCGGGTAAGCCGGCCGGTATAGTCAGTCTACTCCGAACTGTTCGCGAGTACGTATATCCGAGCGTGCCGGTACAATAGTTCTATTATGCTATATAATAGTATGTGCACATATTTCAACTATAATGTGGATTATTTAGAGTGTTTCAACCCCCTGCAAGAAGTAGTGCAGAAATTACTGGTCAGGAGACTGTATTTCACTGATGACGTTGTATTGTGAATGAACAAAGCTGCACTAGTTCAGTTAGTTTAATACCCTCTCAGAAATTTTTTATATTAGTTAATTACACAAACCGAGAAAAATGTCGACGGGAAAACGGCTCGCGAAGCGTTCTATAATCGGGACGCGCGTCTGTGCCCCCGGCGAGGACGACAAGTATTACTCCGGCGTCATACACGCAGTGAAGACGCCAGCTAGGTTCCCGGAGAACAACAACTGCATCAACCTAACACCAGACACCCGGTATTCCGTGCGGTTCGACTCGCGCCAGGGCAACCTGGGCCGCACCACCGCCGAGTTCCTCGAGGGTGATCTCATAGGGCCCGGCTTCAGGTCCGTGCTGGGCATACACCTCGTCAGCGGGCAGAGGGTGTTTGTAACCTACAAAGGCCGCGAGGTGTGCGGCGAGGTCAAGAAACACCATTTGGATACCGACGAGGTCGTCATCACCATTTGCCAGCCGGGAACAGAGGTAGGAAAATTGGGCACGTTTTCGGGATGTAGGTCACGAAAGTGGGTCAGAATGGAGGCGGCGGGTGGTGGGTCGGGATAGTGTTAGGGTGTTAAAGATGGAACACCCATCAAAGTTTTAGGGCTCGATCGATTTGCGCCAGTTGAGAAGAAGAATGTTGGACATTTAAAGGAATGCCTATGTTTGCAATTTTAGATTTTTTTTAACGATTAGAGTCTCGCAGTGATATTCGAAAGTAACACCAGGATTACTGTTTAATCTTAATAAAAGACTACTATCTATAATTTAGAATTTATCTACATATGATATTTATTTGTCATTATAACGTTATTTCTATTATTCACTCTTATGTATATATCTCTTAACGTCCTTCATTTACAATTAACGATGGTTAATTTCTGTTGTCCTGTAAATAATTTTTTTCTGTAGGACAATAAAGCCTATTATTATTAATATTAACCATCGTTAATTGTAAATGAAGGACGTTAAGAGATATATAAATAAGAGTGAATGATATATGACATTTTTGAAAGAAAAAAAATTCGTCCCATGTTAAAATTGAACGTTAGGCATCATTTTGAAAGCCATTTTTTTAAAATAATTTTCTTGTAGGACAATAAATCCTAATGTTAATGTGCATTAATAGTATTAGCCTTTATTGTCCTACAGAGAAAATTATTTTAAAAACATTTTAAAATGGCTATCAAAATGATGCCTAACGTTCAATTTTAACTTAGGAGGAAATGTTTTTCTTTCAAAAATGTCATGTATCATTCACATAAATAAAGATAAAATAAAATAAAATATCAGTCAAATGTAAAATTGTAAAAAATCTACATTGTTGACTCTGAGACTTTTATTGTAAGAATTTCTTGCGTAAGAAAATTATTTAAAAAAAATGTAAAAATGGCTTTAAAAATTATGCATAACGTTCAATTTTAAATTTTTTCTATCAAAAATGTCATGTAAGAAAAGATATTATTTCAAATTTTTCTTAAAGGAAAAAAAAATCAAATGATGTCGATTATACAAATTATAACTTTGGAGGGTTGTAAATCAAAACCGGTTAAAGTTATTTCAATGCGGCTTGAAAATTTGATATTTCCAAGAATTTTTTGTTTAGGGAAACATAAGAATTTAAATGTTTTTTAAAGAAAACGTATTTAAAAACGAAATGCAAAGTAATGTGTATTATATTCAATTATAAAAATCTTTGGAGAGTTGTAAATTAATTTAAAATTATTTAAATGTGGTTCAAAAGTTTGAATTTTCAAGAATTTCTTGTGTAAGAAAAGAAAGGAATTTAAATTTTTCTTAAGAAAAAGTATATAATTAATTATATTACATAATAAAGTACGTTGAATTATACAAATCTTAACTTTGGAGGGGTGTATATTAAAACGTGCTTTAAAAAAATTGTTTGTGTAAGATAAGATACGAATTTAAATTTTTCTTAAACAAAAAGTATATAAAAGGGGCATGCCAAATGTTGAATTTACGTTGAATTATAAAAATCTTAACACTGGAGGGTTATAAATTAAAAACAGTTAATAATGTTTTAAAGTAGTAGCTTTAAAAAAAGTTTAAAAAGTTTAATGTAAAACAAAACACGAATTATAAAGAAAAGTAAAGTATTAACGCTAACGAGTTTAAGACCCTCTTAATAATAAGACGATCTTCAAACGTTGCACCAAACAAAAATTGGATCTTAAAACGATAAAACGGTCTTAAATTGTAAGACACCTCGGTCTTAAGATTCGTATTCTAACATAGTGTCAATTGAAACATTCTGTGTTTACATATATTCCTAAAAAATGGTTAAAAAGTTAAGACGTGGTTATAAATAAAACGAGCTTATATAAGACGAGATTTAAGATTCGTTCGATAAACCGGGCGTAAGAAAAGTATTTTCTTAATAATTTTTCCATTTTAACAAAGTAGGTGTATGATACCTATTTAGGAACCTCTGTGCATATATAGCGAAGCGGCACCACTGGTCTTCTGGATAGTTCTGGAGGGTAGCATAGCTACAGACACTTAGACCCCAACATGGGCCGATTTTGAAACCTCCCTTTAAGGCTACTCACTCGTCCCACCAGTCAATTTGGCGTGCGAGCTGCAAAACTCTGGCGGGTGAGGAGTTGCCAATGCTGGCCATACTAGCTCCCTAGTATTAGATGCCTAGGGTTTACTAGAGCAGGGCATAGGCATATTACATGCTCTGCTGTTTCTAGTTCTTCATTGTCCACCAGACGCATCGTGTGTACACCACCGGTCTTAGTCAATCGTGAAAATAATTATATTATATTAAGTTACGCGTTCCCTTCTATTTGGAATACACTGTATATTGCACCGCTAAACCAACTACAGGACACGTATTTAATCCTTGGATATAATTAATATCGCTTTCGAAATAATCAGCACTTGCTGATAGCAGTTGCATTAAACTATATTAAAATAGAACAATGCATATAGATAATCGATCATAGATTAGATTCATTGTTATAATTTTTCTAATTTAAACAAAGAGCACTAATTTGCTAGCGATTTATAAAAAATATTTTGCACGTTCTGTGTGACAATTTCACATCGACCTAGTTCGTTTCGTTTAGTTTTTCAACTATCGATATCTCTATAGTGCCCAACGTGGGCGAGAAACATCGACCTCTGTTTACTAAAAGCCTTAAATTAGCGGGTTACACCACCTTGAGATATTTGGAAAATCAATTTTTTTAACGCGTTCATGAGTTATAATACATTTTTCGCGAATCACCTTTCACAATTTTTTGGAGGTTTTTTTTGTGAAGTTAATGTGATTAATCTATTCTGAGCGTCTCCCTGGTGATTTGTACAACACCGGGGTTTCGCTGCCACCACCTCAGGATTGAGGAAAACTCAAGTTTAAAAATGTTTAATGTATAATGGTTAACACCTATTTAAAGGGAAAGTTAACTCATGTAGCTCGGCGATGTTGGCTGGTATTTAATGTATAATGGTTAACAACTATTTAAAGTGAAAGCTAACTCCTCTAGCTGGGCGATGTTGGTTGGTTCTGATCTCTTCAGAGAGTCGCTGTGGAAATGAATGTTGTAGTTAGAATGAATATGATTATGTCCTGATCTGCGAGTACGGTGTCCTATAATATCGGTCCTATTCAAGGGCGATAATAGGTTTGGGTAAAACTCTTCTAATGGGGTTGTAAACATAATGCCCGTTCGCTAATGAGGTTGCAAAATGCGCCAGCTTCTTCAGGGGTGCCTCATTAGCTTAAGTCGGCTTGTTGTTACTTAACGACGTCAACCGATTATCCACAGGGATAATCGGACGCCAATTATATATGTAGACAACACTGAACCTGAAAATAGTCCTATACAGATAGAACTTCTTTTTAAAGGCACCTTACACGGTCAATAATACTGTCAATATTTTAGAATAATGACAGTATTACTGTACGAGAACATGTTTAAAATGTTCGTTATTCTAATATATTGACAGTATTACTTATGGTGTAAGGTATAGTAATGGTGGAATCAAGAGAATACTGAAGTTTTTCCGGATAATTGATTGCTTGATAAATATAAAAGGAGAATTGAAGTAATTACTGACAGTATTATTGACCGTTTAAGTTGCCTTTTATATCATAAGCTGAAGTCTCCATACATACAATATAAATATGTAGTTAATATAAATATATTTGAAGTTTTTTTTTATTATAATTAAAAATTTATTTTTATGTTTATTTTAAAAAATAGGGGGTTTTACAAACATATAAAAAACTTTTTAATTATAATAAAAAAAAACTTAAAATATATTTATATTAACTACATATTGATATTGTATGTTGTCTTTATAGGACTATTTTCAGGTTCAGTGTTGTGGACATATATAATTGGCTTTATATATATATATATATATATATATATATATATATATATATATATATATACTTATTATTTTTATTATTATTATATAAAGCATCTGTGTTGGGCTATCGCCCCCCTTGTGGGTTGGTTCTTTTGAAATAATAATAGTACCAAAGGCAAAACAATAAATGTGTACAGATTTGTAAGTAAAATCAAGAATTATCTTTAGTGGATTCACGACTATAAATTCCTAGACGCTGTAAAATACGTTTTTAGTTATGTACTGTTTGATTTCTAGTTTAAATATTTTTGCTTTAATTTATTATTCATTTGAATTCCATCTAACTTTTTGAAGCTTCCTTTTTGAGGCATAACGTACAGATGTACAAAAACACAACTGCTTACAGAACAACACCCTTAAAATACCATCAGCATATAACTTGACGCCTTAATTTATTTGATTTAGCTACTACAGCTCCTATTTTTATCACCACGTTTATTTATTTAAGATACGCGTTGCTTACGATCCACGGCCCATTATTAATTGGTTCCAAACACAACTTCTCTACGAATCACACTGGCCCCACGTGACGATCATCAACAATCTCCGCACCAAATTCCCCGAAGGTTGATCCGAGAATTTCATAACACCCAAATGCCCGGTGATTCCTCTCGTCTCTCGTATTTTACATCCCAATAAAATCCTACTACGCACAGCTGCGTTCTCCGTTTCTCCACCGCGTGGGGCCCGTGTTCACGCACACGAAAAATGCGAGCGGTAGCTGGCGCGCAGACACGGAACTGGCCGTGTCCTGCCGCCCCCCGCCGTGACGTCACTCGTATAAACAAGCGCTCGTTTTTTCCTCTCGCGGCCGCACAACGCAAAACACGCGTAATTAATATTATCATCTGACATGTGCGGCCTCGATGTTGTTGCTTGTTTACCACTGCTCCCTGCGTGTTTATAACGCTCTGGCTCGGGCAAGTGCAGTTTGCATAAATACGGTTTTATTTGGTCCGAGCGATTACCTTTCATACAATCGAAACGGCAATTAACTGAGGAATCCGACAGCGATGCGTTTAATGGCCAATTGATTTGTACGGCGGGGGCATTAAGGTTTAATTATGTAAGCGCTCAAAATGTCATTAGGACGACCGTGGCCATCAATCAGCGCCTTTCAGATCTGTTTGCTTCGAAGAGTTTAATAATAAATGAAAGCTATCCCGTTATTTTTGAGATACCGGGGCTTATCTCCTTATGTACACACGAATTTTGTGATGGAGCTGTTATCGCGTGCTGTTACTAGTATTCGATTCGAATTGCAGGTACTTGACCTTCATTAATATTGGGAATTAGTTACCTAGCCATTATTTGCATTTAGGTCTCGTATAAATCATCAAATTCGAATAGAAACTTGTGAGCAACTTCCGAATACATCACTTATGTATAAAGGCACCTTACACGGTCAATAATACTGTCAATCCTAGTACTACTACTGTCAGTATTTGCTTCAATCCTCCTTTGATATTTATGAAGTAATCAATTATCCGAATAGTTACTATACCTTACATGATAAGTAATAATGTCTATATTTTAGAATAATGAACATTTTAAACATATTATTGCACAGTAATACTGTCATTATTCTAAAATATTGACAGTAATATTGATCGTGTAAGTCCTTATAAGGCACCTTACACGGTCAATAATACTATCAATATTTTAGAATAATGACAGTATTACTGTGCGATAACATGTTTAAAATTTGCATTATTTTAAAATATTGACAGTATTAGTGATCATGTAAGGTATAGTAATGATGTAATGAAGAGAATACTGATGTTTATCCGGATAATTGATTACTTGATAAATATTGAAGCAGGATTCAAGCAAATACTGACAGTGCTAGGATTGATAGTATTATTGACCGTGTAAGGTGTCTTTATAAGGAAGGTATTGTTTTAGCGAACACGTCTTCACGTTTTCTGACTAAGATTGTAGAAATATGCGATAACTTTTTGGGGAATAAATCAATCAAACTCGATTTATACCGGTTAAGTATTCATAGATATATTCATAAATTGGCCCGTCTCCTACTGAGCCTTAGGGAGAGAGAGTTCATACCCTGCTGTAGGCGATATTTCGCGGATCAACCTGTGAATGATGATTAGCGAAATTTCGACTACAACAGGCATGAACTTGCTCTCCCTAATGCGCAGTAGGAGGTTTTCTATGAAGTTAAGGTCAATACCAGGTGATTTCACTCCTCTGAGCTTCTTCTCTCCCTTTACCAACGAAAATGTAATGTAAAATATAAAGATGAAAACTTAATTATAGTACGGCAATTTGTTGACAAATTGCAACAATCTCAAGACACTTTCATTCGTAACAAACATTAAACTAGTTATACTACATCGTCATAAATTCTAATTAACCCTTTCGGCCCTGCCAGTGGCATATCCACTATAACATTTACAGGCTTCTACTTATTGTGCCTATCCATATGTTTGCTTTTAATTACTAGATTTAATTTCAACAAGGTATTTTAAAGAAAATCCATGTGCAGTTTCAGAAACTTTTGAATTTTGAGTGTGTGAATAATATTTTTAATAAAATTTAAATATTCAGGGCCGAAAGGGTTAATTATGAATCACATGTATATTTATACCAAGTCTATAGTAAATTGTATGCAAAACACAACGCTTTTTGGGTTTTTTGTAGTATCAGGTTTTTACATAGCTGAAAATCACTTTCATTCGCAAAAACTACAAATTTCTATTACTACATGATTTTCCAATCTAAAAAAATCATGAATCGTATGTTAAATACCAACACGGAGTTTGTTTTAGTAAATTTTATGCAAAATATATTATTTTTTAAATTTTTGTAGTATGAAAATTCGTTTTTATTAAGACTTTCATGATATATCAGCACACTCATTAGTAAAAACTACAAATACACTTCACAGAATCGTTTTGAATTCGATAAAAATCGTAGCGCCTATGTTAAATACCAATAACTAGTTTTATATTAGTAAATTTAATGCAAAAGACAATACTTTTTGATTTTTGTATCGACTGTTTAGAAAACTGTACACATTCAAAGGGACAGCTTTTGTTTGTAAAAACAACCACGTTTCTTGGCTAGATTTAATAGAACTAATGATTCAAATGGGGGTGATTGAAGGAACTACACGGAGGCACGTAAAGTAGGATGATGATCACACTCAAAGTAATTAGTTTACCCTTTGAAGAACATCCTCAAAATCAGTTACCATCACCATTATACAATTTCGCAACTTTGTGTTGAGATTGTGCGATTTCCCCTCTTCCGGACGCGTTTTCCCATTGTTATGGTAACAATGTCGGCCCCGTGGCGGATTTATCGCGCGCGCGCGGGGTGCCTCGCCGTGCGTGCTTGCCCTTGTGCCCGCTAATGGGTGTAAATGTGGGTACGGTGTCGTGCATCATTGCCATCGCGCGATTAACGCCATTACATCATCCGCTCCAGCATTTTACGCTTGTGTTTCAATGCTGCGGATTCACTTTGCAGCGCTCCAGAGCGCTTGGATCTCACATTATGCACGTGTTATCGCAATCACTGCTCCAATGCAACAATAATAATTATGGAAATCGACGGCTCTACCGCGAAACTTATGCAGATTGATGAGATTTTACAGAATGCGAAATTAATTGCAATGGTGAAATAGAGGAGTTATTTAGCAGTTTTATTAAGTCGTTCAGAAGGACAAACATAAATATATACAAAAGCATATATAGACCTATACTCACATATTGGAGCGAGACGTGGAAACGAAGAGGGACAAAAGTAGAATACAGGTAATGGAAATATTAAATATCTCAGAGGAGTCAAACAAGTTACGAGATGAGACAGAATAAGAAATGATAGCATCAGAGAAGAATTGGGAATTGAAGCTATAGAAAAGAAACTACTAAACTGGTGGGGACATTTAATTAGGATGGACAAAAAGAATCAAACAAAACAGGTATGCGAAACAAGAACTGGAAATAAAAGAAGAAGAGGTAGACCAAGAAAAGAGTGAGACAACAGAATAGAGGAAATTAATAATCAAGAAAGGAGAGACAGTTATACAAGCAAGAGAACTGGCGAAGAACAGAAAAGAGTGGAAAGAATTTACATATGTATATACAACAACAATAATTGTTAAGTAATGTAAATGTAATAGCCTACACCCAAAGGTAAAAGGCAAATAGATAATATATTAAGTCGTTGCTTATTATAGTCAAGAATACTAAAAATTGCTAATGAGAACAACAATGCTGTGCATGTACACACAACACATATATTAGGCAGAATGATATATAGAGAAAATCAATTATTTTGACTAAAGCCCTGGTTTCGTGGGAAGTGGTAACGAGAAAAGTGGCCGTTTTTGACATCACAAAAGTTGTATGTATGTATTTATAAAAAATCAGTAGCCCAGAGAGCAGTATACCAAGTATGTAATTGGAAAAAATCACGACTACCAGTGGATTATGGTGCTTCATTCTACAACGATACTTTCAATCATAGGTGCTTTCGTTTAACCACCCCGTGGCGTGATGTATCGCCCCAAATGTTTCAGCCGTGCGCCGGTTGTAAGGGACAAGGTAGAATTGTGCGTATCGAAAGCGACAAATAGAACAAGAGACAATACGCTACGAGCAGCAAATAGTGATAAACGAAAACAGCTCATAAAAACCTTGTTAGTGCAACTAGTTTCGCACATTGCCAAATTACAGTGTTTGTTTATATCGCCGCCTTGCATGACACGAGCAGTATTTACGAGCAGTATTATGTATTTTGCTTACATAATCGTGTTCGTTTGCCTGAATACATTGTACGCATTTGGGAATGTGTGCGTGAGTGTTCGCATAACATAACACAAACAATAACACACCACGGATCCTACACGTACCGGCGTAATTTAGTTGGATTGGGGCGGACAATTTCGAACGACCCTCATAAAAACCGTGACTCGTTACTAAATAATGCTGTCGCGCGGAAAATTTCACTTTCCAAGGAATTATCGATTTGACCGACATCCGAAAGTTTTCACATTGAAAGTTATTGATTCGTATATACAATAAAAAATTTATTAATGTTATAGAGGAGACGTAATTCTTAGGAACAGGCGAAGGTCAATGAAAGCACTTAAATTAATTCATAATTTTATATATATATATATATATATATATATATATATATATATATATATATATATATATATATATATATATTATTTATTTTCGAGTATACTCAGGATTATCTACAAAAGTACATTGTTCTAAAAGGATGTTTAACCTAACTAATATTAAATTTGTTATCATTATAACAACAAAAATAATAATAACAGCAGGTTAATTCATGAGTGGAGCGCATAGCATAGCGGTAAAACCCCGGATGGGCAGCTTGCAAACAGCAGGACTCAAGAGTTCAAATCTCGGTGTCACTTGCCCTGTCACACACACAAAACGAAGTAAAATCAGGCCAAATAATCTCAGTAGCATACTAGGAAATGATCTGGGCAGCCAAAACCCACCTAGGGTGGTAGAGCTCAAGAATCACGTAATACGGAGAAGAGGTATCAAGAGGCTGTATAGTTCTGTATTGTTCTGTATAGTTCTGTATAGGTCTGTATAGTTCTGTATAGTTCTGTATAGTTCTGTATAGTTCTGTATAGTTCTGTATAGTTCTGTATAGTTGGCTGGAGGGTAGCACAGCTACAGACAAAATGGGACCATTGTGAAACCTCCCTTTAAGGCTGCAAGAAACACTGTAGAATGAAGAGAGAAGGGCTTATTATAGAAAACAAATTCCTCAAACCGAACAGTTTAATCAATCCTGAATTTTTTTTTTGTAAATAAATTTCGATTTGTTTATGTGTTTTTACAAACATCAACATTCCTGCATTTAATTTTACACAGAAGCCGGGCGTTATAAATAGATATAGGTCATTTCGTTTGTGTAGTTGTGCTGTGCATAAATCATAACGGCTTATTTAACGGGGCGTCGAGAGCGCGCGCCGCGCCGTCCATTCATCGATTAAATATTCACCGAACTGCACTGTAGTAGGACACAGAAAAAAAACTACGGGCGCAAATATTTATGCAAATTTCGGGCACCGCTGCGGTCGATTTAAAGAGCGATCAGGAATTTTATTATCGGAATGCGCATGGTGAGTGGCTGACCTTACGCGCTCGCGCGCAAAAATTACGTAATTTTTGTTTATTTTGAATTTGCGTGGCGGAAACGTGACCTCGGGGTTTGATGTAAATATTAGATGGCTGTAATAAATATAATGGCATGGATATAATTTGAATATGATTACAAAAATTATTAAATGATTGTTAAGTACAAGCATGTTACAACACCAACACATAAACAAGCAATTTATAAATAGTTTTGCACATTTTAAAGGTGAAAGAAAACATAAATAAATCATTTATCCATTTAATTTGTTAAGTGATTTTAATTATATTTTAATTTAATGTTTTAAGTAATTTTAAATATGATTAACTTTATATAGTTTTGCCTGATGATATAATCTTAAATAAAGTGTCGACACTGGTTGTTTTCCAGATGCACCAAACTATTGGTGAAAGCACTGCGAAGAAAAAAAAAATTCTACTGTAATTGTAAAAATTATTATTATATTAATAATGGATTAATTAATAGGATTAACTCAAAAAAATAAGACATTACTATTGTTATCTTTCATAATTGAATATGGTCAATGATATGAGGTTAATAATCCTAACTAATAGCTTCGGTATTTTCAGAGAAATGACTTTGTTGATCATAATGACGTTCCCAAAAGTATCCTAATAGCAGCAACGACGCGCATTATTCAAATTTAAATCCCATTATCGTATAATTACGGTGAAAACAAATTACGGCCTGGCCCAGAAATGCCCGACCATCATTGTGTCCCAATCGATTTGGTATTTAAAAAGACTTCAGTTAGTCTCATCCTCACCACGCTCCGGTGAAAGGTAAAATTGGCCAAATGCCAAAACGCTGCGACCCTCTGCAGCGAAGTCCACCCGGAGGAAATAATATTGCGGCAAATCGTGAAAACTAATCAGCCGTGTAGAAAGGCCGGGCATACGTAATATCAAGTTTCTTGCGAAACATTTCCCAATCATGTGTGCTTACAGCTAACGTTCACTCGGCTACGTAACCTATTTTTAAACTGTGCCGTGCACCGGCGCGCGAGTAAATATTTAATTTAGAAACTAGCGCGAACGCCGCGCAACTCTTCGCGGCGGGACTTGCGATTTCGTTGCCCGGTAACGACAGTTCTTGGCGAAAAAAAATGAAGGCTGACCACGACCTTGTGCAACCTGCCAAAAATAACGGGGCTCGCGAAACAAAACGGTTATTCGCAAAACACAATTGCATGCACACGCGGCAGATCCTTGGAGTCGACCGTGAAATTATTTCGCGACTGCGAAATGAACAGATGATTGATCTCGTTTTTGACCTGGTTGTATGTAGGATGTACCGTTCGGTTAAGATGCGTGCTGAATTGGAATTATAATGAGAGGGGGGTTTAATTTTGTACGGTTCTGTTATTTGCAGAATATTTAGAGCGGTGCAGTTGATAAAAAATCTATTGGTTAAAAAAAACGACATTGCAAATAATTTATTCGTTGTAATTTCTTTTTTAAATTTAAATTATGACTCCAGCATATTTACAAATAAAAATATTTCTACTGTGGTACGTTTTTTAGGCAATGTATACAGGGAGTCAGATATTTTTCATGGCAAATTATTTTTTCTCTCTAAAATATGAAGCGACTTCTCATTGTCTCTCTACTTAAAAGTCCTCCAGTCACCAAACGAAGACGAATTTACAAATAAAAAAATCGAATTCTTGCTAGATTAACTCACCTCTTAAGCGATTGCCCTCGAATTACCTAACACTATGTATACATAAGCGATCGAGAGACGTTCGCTACTATTTCGAATGGTTTTGAGTTTTCACTCTTCGTGAAAAATAATTCATATCCTTGACGGAACTAGTGCATTTGTTTATTTATTTATTCGTAATAGTAATATGTACAACTGTACATTATAGATATATTCTAATTACATGAAAATATATAATAATATTCTGTTGTCTAAATATGTAATGTAAATTGTGTCCTCGGTTTTCTTTGTTTTCAGTTTATCGTTCTTTTATTTGTTTGCTTTCATGTGTTCTTTGCATTCCCTTCTAAAACTATTAATGTCTTTAATGTCCTTGTATGTATTTCGGTAGTTTATTGTATTCGTTTGTATTATATGATATTAGACTTTTGTTTAATGCGTTAGTTCTATTTTTATTTAGGTATTTGTCGATTTTTATAAATTATTTTTTTGGGTTATATGAATTGTTTTTTTACTTTCCACATATTTCTTACAATTCTAATCAAACAAAGGTACAGCTTTCTGGATCGTACCCACCCAAACATTACAATCTATAAGCTAAATTCGCACTGACGTGCAATAATTGCAATTCTCTGTCAAACTCACAATTTCCAGCGTATCCTTGACATGGGTAATCGGATTATAGCTTAAGCTATCATTACCGTATTGGATAATTTATACTACAGAAATTCTTAACAAATTGCCAATTACTGTGTGTAATGAGGGCCCTGTTTATGTGAAATATTTAATTCACGGCTTGAAAAGTGATTAAACATCACTAAAATAAGGTAAATGCCAAGGCAATTTTATATGGATGATGGATGTAAATAAAATTCCTACATTATATATATATGTAAAAATAAGATTTTTATGTCTTTTTAGCCAAAAAATCTGCTCTTTCCATTGGTACAAACGGCTTGTAAACTTTAATTTCCTGACTTAGCCCTTTTGACCAAACACCAGTGATATATAAGCCTTAAGGTCGTTTTAGACAAGACAATTTCTTGACTCAAAAGTTAGTCAACATGCGAGACAATCTAAATTGTCTCGTATCATACAGCAAATTATTTGAAATATTGCATGGCAGATCGAATGGAAAAATATAACACGTTCAATTTGTCAAGGACAAATTGTTTGGAAGGAGGATATATGAATTCATTTATTGAACAACTTTTGAGCTAAGAAATTGTCTTGTCTAAAACGACCTTAACTCAGCTAAGTGGCCTAGTCCGTCACGTACTGAATCCCATCGAATTTTCCCCAATCACATTTTGCAGGTTTGTTTATTGAAGGATAATACCAGGTGATTAAATTGCTCTGAGCATCACCATTTACTGGCGGAAAAACCTAACGGCTGAAAGCCCTATAAAGATAGTTTTTTTTATTGTAGCCTGTGATAGAACTTCTACTAAAAATCATTGTGAAACCACTGTTGAACGAAACGGGCGCTTTTTTCTACTTCCATGTTGATTTTTTTGGTTGAAATTCTATCACAGGCTACGTATTAAAAAAAACTATCTTTTATAGGCCTTTCAGCTTTGAGGCTTTTCCGCCGGTAATCACAGGCCATATATAATTACAGAATTTTTTGTTAATAAGGGTTTTCACTAATTATGAATCTTTCACAACACTGATGCCATGTGTTTTTGATATTTTTGACATTACACTGGAGATCCTGTATCTCATTGTCATCTGAATCCTAAAATATTTGGCTTTTGCAGACCTAATATATTTAGAATTTGTAAACTTCATAGTAATAATACCAAAACTAAACACCGATATTGTTATTACTGTATAGTTATATGAAACGTTTTTAAGATGGGATCACGTCTAATCCAATCTTAAATTGTGAGTTTGTAGTTGGTTAGGCTAACAAATTCTAATGTATTTTTTGTTTGTTACAGGTAAGCCTTGCTGGATACTCAACAAGATTTATAACAAATAACCTTTAGGTGAGTAGTAATTCCTAAGAAAGAAGTGATTTCTCAACGTTATTTACGATTAGTTCTGCTAAGTAAGCCACATCACAGCATTTTCCACGCGCACCAAAGTGAAATTTCCTACATTATTATTCACCGATTAATCCACACCAATGCAGGAATGTGTGTTTGCGGCGCGCGCGTTTTCATTCCTGCAATAACGGTGAAAAGCGCGGAATATTGAAAAAAAAGCGCGCCTTAGAAAGTCCCCGCGGAGAGTGTTTTTGTGACATAACGCCGGCCGGCCGACCCGGTGCGCCCTCGAAAGCTCGTGACCCGGTCACCCAATTCGGGCGCGAACAATCAATACGGCGAGAGGGGGTGCGTTTGCGGCGGCGGCACCTGCTACCCGTACGCATGTGGGGGGCGGCGGCGATGCGGCGTGCGGATTTGGGACGGATGCACGTGGAAAACCCGAATGTGGGTCACGGGTCGATAGGAAATGAGGTCGCACGCGCAACCCGGCCCGGCGATCTGGGCCACCGCGCGCTCCATTTTAGAGAAGTTTGCCGGCGCGCAACAAAACGGAACCGTTGTGTGGGGGTGGGGTGGGGTTGTTGGGAAATCCGTTGCGGGAAAAAATCGAGCGCCCCACCCAGCTCAAGGTTGCGAAAGGACAGGAGCTTAATCAACTTGGATAATGTCAGAACAATTATTATAAATTACTGCTGGGCAGTATAAATATGCTTAGACACAAAAAGGATACTATTGGGTTGTTGATATACATGAAGGACTCACTAAAAAACATTTTTGATATACTATTCTTACAACTTAACAGTTTAACTTTACTGACAAAGGAAGAAATCAAGATGACCCCTACCGTTAGTATAGGGCCATCATCCCAAGGGATTAAGGGAGAAACTCAGAGGAATTTAATTATTCGGATGTATCTTAACTTCAACAAAACATCTTAAATCTTAACATCTGTAAAACTTTGAAAGGTGATTCGCAAAAATTCGGCTGCAATGAGGATCGAATTCTCGCTCCCCAATCAATGCTCAGTACCAGACAAGCATGAGAAATTGATAGTATTAAATGTTATTGTTATTCCCTCGAGTTTCCTAGCGTAGACGATAGATGAAATTTAAACTTCTCTCTATTTGAGAGGCATAGTGGATTGTGATAATGGCACTCCATACCAAACACTCAACATTGTAAGAAAATAACATTGTATGAAAGTATAACATAACTGTGACATCTCAACGTACACAGAACATATTCATGCTACGTCATTCTGAAGAATTTAAACTCAAACACTCACCGATTTATTTTTTTATATTTTTTTAATTCGATTGGTATATTTTATAACGTATACTGCCTTTGTGATTGAGGAATCTGGTCACATTATTCGTATATTGATATATTAATATTGACCAGATATAGTAATCCGAAATTCAGAATATAATAAGAAATCTAAATAGGCTTTGAAAATATCAGTTCTAAGGTGCGGGTTCGCCATCGGTTTTTACTGAAAGTCTTTCAAGAGTTTCGTTACAGATATGCTGGAACTGATTTGGTTAAAAAAAACCTGCTCACCAATGCTATCGAAACTAAATATTGTCACGGTTAAATACATACATTTATGGAAGAAAAAAAACATCCATTTCATTTATAAATATATGTTATACACCACTGATAAATAAAAGTGTCATATGGAATCGTAACCAGTGACCTAATTTCTGCCCCGGGATTTTCAAGTGCCCGATATAATCTGAACTTGCAAGTAAAAAGGCGAAAGTAAATAATTTAGCGTTTGCAAGCGAATAAATTTTCTGTGATCTTTATTTTCAAATTCGCCCGCCTCGGCGCTTAATTGAATTCTATTTTAAGGGCTTCCATCCGTTCGTTCGTTCCTTCAGCGGCGATAAATTGAGGTGGGAAGGCAGGCGCGTTAGCTGCCGCTACACCACCGCTGCCGCCCCCGCCCTTGCGCGCGGTTTTCATTGTTTGTGCCGACACGTGCAGCGGCGCGCACATAATTGCACACATATTACTACCATAGATTCGTGTGGGTTTCCGTGCATGCGTTACACAATATGCGAAGGCCACTGCCGCCGCCGCAGAGCGCGCGCGCCGCTTCGCGTCCTCCACCCCCAACTGCGGTGGCTGTATAAGCGGCGGCGATTATTCTATTAATAGCCGGGCGCGATGAATAAACCGGGACGCTGCTTCCGCCTGGTTTAAAGTGACAACAGGAGGAAATCTCGTGCGGGAAGCGCACTCGGATTTTTTAATCCGATTTTATCAAATATACTGATATTAAAATATGTTATGAATTTTATGGAATATTTTCTTCTTCCTTGAGATCTATAACTCCCTACCTAGAGAGGCTTTTTAAATTAATAGCTAACGAGTTCAACTTTAAATATCTTCATCTCTTCTATGTTTAAAAAAAATAGCTGGTAGCACATTATAAAATGGAGACAAATAACCAAAAAATCTTCATTTTAAAACTAAATAAGTGCCAAACATAATCTATATTGTCATTTAGTTTTAATTTATCTATATGGTCATTTAGTTTTAATTTCAAAAATTCAATAGGCTAATGTAGGGTATCTCAAAAAATAAAAAAGACCAAATCTGAGGTTATTTTAGATTCTATACTCAAAATTACCTAGAAAGAGACCAAATCTGAGGTTATTTTGGATTCTATACTCAAAATTACCTAGAAAGAGACCAAATCTGAGGTTATTTTGGATTCTATACTCAAAATTACCTAGAAAGAGACCAAATCTGAGATTATTTTGGATTCTATAGGTACTCAAAATTACTCAGAAAGAGACCAAATCTGAGGTTATTTTGGATTCTATACTCAAAATTACCTAGAAAGAGACCAAATTGAGGTTATTTTGGATTATATACTCAAAATTACCTAGAAAGAGACCAAATCTGAGGTAATTTTGGATGCTATACTCAAAATTACCTAGAATGAGACCAAATCTGAGTTTATTTTGCATTCTATACTCAAAAATTACCTAGAAACAATTAAAACTATCGCATTCAAATGTCCTGTTGTAGTGTTATTATTCTTTGCGCGGTTTTTCGGTAAACTATTATCGATATTAGGTCCTTAGAAAGTTGTTCTTGAATGTTCTCTAAAACGAATTGCATTATTTAAAACGTGAATAGATATATTCAATATATGTCTATAATTATCTTTCATATTCATTAAGAATTGAAACACGTTGGACATCATTATCTTGTAAACAGCATCATTTTAAATTATTTTGAAAGAAAGAAAAAATCCCCTCGATAAAATCTCTCACATAACATTATAATAAAAAAAACGTCACGTCCCCATTAATAAATTCCCTGCTACTGACGTAGTTAACGACGGCGGTTATTTCCACAACAATTATCGCCGAACGATTCCGCGAATCCCGTATTTTGCCGCAGAAAAAAAAATCATTACGCAACACGCGGCGGCGGCAGCAGCGGGCGGTTTTCGCGCGCGCACTTGCTCCAGTTTGCGGAGGCGGCGTTTTGAGGCCGGGTCAAGGTCGGTCCGGGAGGCAGTCCCGGCGCGAAAAACAGGAGAGACCGCGCGTGGCGGCGGGAGCGAGGGTAGTTCGGCAACGCGACAGGGCCCGGCCCAGTTTTCCGGGGCCGCGCGCGTGGTTTACCCAATTTCCCGACTGGATCTGCCGGGAAATCCACCGCCTCCCGCAACAATAGTGAGCGTGTCTGGTGCAACTTGGACACAGTTGGTCGGGAATCAAATGTTCGATCGGTTGCGGTTTATACACTGCTGGGAGTAAATTTATTCGCGGTAAGATTTAAATTTTGTTTTTACACTAATAATTGCATGTAGGTCCAGAGGGGCCATATCCTAATAAAGCTAGATTACATACAGTTTTTGAGTATCATACAAAAAGTCGTCTGCAAAAATTGATTGCAAAACTAGTATTTATGGATTCAGTAATTCAACAAGTTGTCAGAGTTAAGCATCATTTGTGTCATTACTTCTTATAGATCAGGAGTGGCCAACAAGTAGATCGAGAAGTCTATTTTGGTCAATCGCTCGCAATGTTTTTTAATTTGTATAAACCGATTAGACTACTTGATAAATAGAGCAGTAATGATAATAAATCGATCGCGATACATTTTTAAGATAAAAAGTCGATCTTGTACACAAAAGTTGGCCACACCTCTTAATCCCTGGTTTCCTAGGAAAGCGGTACCGTTAAAACGACCAGCTCTGACATTATTAAAACATCAAAAATATCTTTTTAGTATATTTAATTGAATAACTCACACCTAATGTAATAATTGTCTTTTTGCATTACGTTGAGGTATAACTTTTTCTGGGAAACCATATTCATTTACATATACGTTTTTGTGACGTAAACATGACGTCAAAGGCGGCCGCTTTTACGACACCGCTTCCTAGGAAACCAGAGCTTTAAACATCATGAATATAAAAGTTAAGTTTATACAAGCTCATTTCTATGTTGTTCCTATTTTTGCATTCATATTCCCCATTATTATGTATCTTTTCTAAACTTATTTCTAAATAGGTTTTGTGTGTGGCTTTGTCTTTTTTTGCAATTGTTCATAAAAATCCTCCTTTTTCGTCTACATTTCTATTATTTGTCGGTGCATATAGATTGAAACAACATAGATCATGTACATTCATAGCTATAATTTAATTTGTAAAATTAATAATAAAGTAACTAGCTCAAGAGCGGTTCCAGTTTTATTGTTTTGGGATACTAATTGTGGAGAATATGAAGAACACCTAAAGATTCATAATGTTATTAATTTGTTCTATAATCCAAATATCATAGGAAATAAATCGGGCAACAAATACGGATTTTGCCATCTTAAAAACTCGATATTAATCGATAAATATCATTATTATTAGGGGGTATTTACCCCATTTACCTCCCGTGAGAGGTACTTGAACCAATAATAATATATTTTCCATTAGTGGAATAGTATCAAGATTGATAATATATAACATTTGTTAAAATCACAAAAAAATTATATTAAACCTAATCTTATATATTGCACTAGGAAGGGAAACGATTTATCCCTGAATGTCACAAACCGCAATCCTCTTTATATTTTAGTTATCGCAACATAGGGCAAAATAGGCAAAACGACCATTTTTTTAAATGGAAAATCTTGATGAATGATTGCTCTAGGAAGGGAAACGATTTATCCCTGAATGTCACAAACCGCAATCCTCTATTTATATATTAGTTATCGAAATACAGGGCAAAATAGGCGTTTTCAAAACGACCATTTTTTATCGAAAATCTTCGTGAATAATTGCTCTAGGAAGGGAAACGATCTATCCCTGAATGTCACAAACCGCAACCCTCTATATATTTTAGTTATCGAAATACAGGGCAAAATAGACGTTCTCAAAATAACCATTTTTTATCCAAAATCTAAACTAAGCATATATCATTGTTTTCGTATTGCACGTTGTTTGGCATCTTAATGGAAGCATATTAAGCTCAAAATATTTTATTAACTTCATTTACTTCTGGCATAGTCTAGATTTTCGATTAAAAAATTGAAATGTATGAAATGTATGAAAGGAAATGTATGAAATGTATGAAAGGAAATGTATGAAATGTATGAAAGAAAATGTATGAAATGTATGAAATGTATGAAATGTATGAAATGTATGAAATGTATGAAATGTATGAAATGTATGAAAGGAGAAAACTATTTTTGTCTATTGTTTCGTAATTTCCTGTACAAACTGTATAGATGTACTTCTGTTATAGCAAGTCACGAAAATCCTTGTTGCAACTCGCTTTCAGTATGTTGTTAATATATTTCAGCCCTGACATTCAAAATACAAGCCCACGATAATTACACTTCATCTCTTAAAATTCAAAGACATTTATTTTTAAATATGTATACAGCAAAACAACCTCAAGGTAAATAAAAACAAAAAAAACGTTCTCCATGTATTTGGTTTGGCAGTAATGCAATTCAAGAGAAGAAAAAAAGTTTTAAAAATGCAGGAAATGATTAATTACTATTATTTTAATACTGATGATAATTTGTATGAAATTTCTTTTTTTAATAACTCATATATCCTGTATTTAGTAAGAACACGGTTCATTCACTTTCTAAATTCATCTGAAATATTTTTCTGCTCCAATGTATATATATCCTATAAATTCCATCTAGGAATATAGTGCCCAGATCACTTCCTAGGGATACACGTGTTGTTATAAGAACAGAAATATCAGGTGAAAGAAACCCTATGCTACCGGGTTTCTTTCGCCTGATATTTCTGTTCTAATATCAATACGTGTATCCCTAGGAAGTGATATGGGCCCTATATTCCTAGATGGAATTTATAGGATATACATACATTAGAACAGAAACACATTTTAGATAATTTTTAAAGTAAATGAACCGTGTTCTTGCAACACGTATATCCCTAATATTCATACTAATTGTTCTATAAATAAATAGGTTGAACGCAATGTATGGCATTGTATAATTAATAGATTGAAGTTAATAGTTATTTTTGTAAAATATACAGTATATTCAGTGTTTGCCAGAAAGTTGGACAAATATGGAAACATATTTTATTATTAACTTCTCGGAAAATTGTATTCTTTCAAAAAGTGTCTGATTAATCGAATTAAATACTGGGTAGGGATGAGCAACCTTTTTTACAACAGGTCAGCTACAAATTGATAAAAGTTGAGCAGGCTGAATAAAAAACTCCAATTATCTCTTTTTTAACTAAATAAAGCCACTATTAAAGTTACTCTAGTGATGGCATCAGTCCCTATCTGTGATGTGGGCATCAGTTCCAAAAAATTACAACGCTTAGGGTAATGAGGTTGCGAAATGTAGGAATAAAAATGTTACAACTAACCCCCTAGAAGGAAAGTTAACCGCCATCTGGCGGCACCACATCAATTAGCAATGCACATCCACATGGTAATAACCGTGAACATGCTCATGCCATCAGGATCACCGGGTAGTGCCCTCTATGGAATAATATTCCAACAGAGCGCTTGAGATATTAGCACAAAACCAATCTCTTGGTTGTTCATTGCTAATTGATGTGGTGCCGCCAGATGGCGTTCAACTTTCCTCCTAGGGGGTTAGTTGTAACATTTTATGTATATAACCACTCGAGATATTATGTGAATTCATCCTCACTAGCTGAGCTACACTGATGAGATCTAATAAGATCGAAATCTAGATATGTAGATTGCTAAGAGGTGGATTCACACTTATATATGTAGGAATAAAAATGAAAAAAATTGAAATGTAACATCTTTGAACGTCCGCAACAAAATCATTGAAGGGCTGCTCGCGAGTCATCCCAATAAAAGTGTTGGTAAAAGGAATAAGTCGACTTATTTACTTCTGCCCGCCACCCACAGAAAGCAAATTGTACGCAAAAAGGCTTATCTACCAAACTACTATTCGTTACAAACAAATCTGAACTACCTTACATAATGAATTATTATACATAATTATACATTATTATTATGTATAGACTCAATAAATTACTTTTTCGCTTATTATAATTTTAGCAAACAACTTTCGTTCTCCCGCAGAATTTCAGCTTAATTAACATTTAATCGGCAATTGCTAAATATTCAACCAGTTGGCATTTAATAAGGCAGCCGGTGCACTTTGCTAACATTTCTTTTTCGCGCTTATTAAAGGTCGCCGAATTTAATTGCGGCCTCCCAATGTCGGCTTTTAAATGTTTTTCGGTCACGCAAGGCGGCGGAAAATCCAGTTGCTTCACGTGACGACGATGGTGGACCCGGCAGCGCTAACGGGACATCCGTGCCACTTTTCGCTGCCCTCCCGCAGAAGATGCTGCTGGGCTGAGGCAAAAAACGTGAGCGGTTTCGTCATTGCCGCGGCGCTGTGCGCTCGCTTTCTTCAACGGGATTAAATCACAGAAACACGGCAATGTTGTGAAATATTGAGAGATGTATATGTTGGGTGATACATTTATGGATTATAGATGTTTCACAATGTTGCCGGTTAATTTACTTACTATAGAGCAGGGGTGGCCAAACTTTTCATCTCTTTAAACGACCTGTTTCTTAAATTATATGCGGTGATCATAAAAAAGTACCTAGTAATTTAAAGCCAGAAATAAGTTTACATTTAAAATAAAAAAACTATGCCCGTTCACTATTTCAAGTGGCTTGAACTATGCACTACACTATTTATCCATAATTTTATATGATTAAATTAATATCATTTATTAATTGAAGATTAATTAAAAAAATATATGTGAAAAATAAGTATATATAATACTAATATAATACTATATAATACTAATAGATAATACTAATATATATATATTCAATATCAAGTTATTTTAATAAGAGAAAATCTTGATTTCTTCTCACAAACTAATTTGTTTATTAACAAAACAATATTTATATTTATATTATTTTTTTTTACATCAGAGATGCATGTGAGTAGGAATAGTTAAGCGACTGGTTGACCGCGGTCGGCGTTTTGGCCACCCCTACTAGAAGATAGTTGTGGAATTTTTTTAAAAATTTTTAAACATGAAACAACTATTAGTTATAATTACTAAAGTCCCAAATGGATATTTTTTACAGTAGAAAATTTAAGTATTTGTATCGGTTGCAAACAAAATTAAGAAAGGTGAAGACCGGATAAATCTTGGGAGAATGCAATAAAACTCCTTTTATAAAAATCGAGATTTCGCGGTTTATTTAATTAGGTCAACCCAGTACCCATAGTTACCCTAAAGAACCCAGCTCAGTGGTAGTTAGAGGCGTCGTCCATCTCGTACTAAGCATTGGGGAGCGTGAGTTCGAATCCAATGGGTGCGAATTTTCGCGAATCATCTTTCAGAGGTTTTCTGTGACGATAAGGGTCATTAAAATCATCTGAGCTTCTCCCTTGACCGGTACAAAACCTCACGGCTGATAGTCCTATACCAGGGATGGCCAAAGCGTCGACCGCCTATCTATTCCTCCGGCATAATTTAAAGAAAAGGTCGCCCAGAGTTATCAAAAGTTTGGCCACCCCTATACAGACAGAAGTTTTTTTACCGTAAAGAGTTTTGTTTTGTGTATAGGCGCTTTCGTTTAGCAAAGTTTGACATTGTTAGTCGTCCCGTGGCATGCAGTATCGCGGTCATGCGCCGCCGGTTGTAAGGGGGAAGGTAGAGTTATGCGCATCTGAAGCGGCCAATAGAACAAAAAACAATGAGCTCGTACCAGCCCAGAGTGATAAACGAAAGGCACTTACATTGGTCTACATAATAGGTTCTCAAACTTATTCGCCTACCGCCCTCTTTTTTAGATAAAAATTACTCACCGCGCCCCTAAAAATCCAACTTCCTGAAGAAGAAAGATGAAATAACAACTTATTTCATTTTTATGTTTCTATATTATACCAATCTTCTCTTCTCCATATTATTCAATCAACTTGGCAAGAGGAGATATTGTTGGAAATAAGACGTGCTGCTGCCAAACTTTATAAAAAAAATTCATCGTAATCATAATTTTACAAATCTTCAATATGTTCATTTTCCTTATTATTTCACCGCACCAACCCCCACCCTTCCTATTATTACTCAGAGCTACTCAACTGAGTTATATCAGCTAGCTGAAACGATCAGTGCGAGCGATATCGCCCACTTTGGCAATCGCTGGTCAACATTAATAAAAAAAATCCTATAAACAGTTTATATACTTATAATTCATTATAATCCTGCAATATTAATTTATAATTACGAAAAAATACACGAGAAACTGTTATATTTAGTAGACAGCTTGAAATTTACATAATTTATACTATTAATTCATATTTTATAGACACATTCCTATTCTTATCAAGTTTTATTGCTAGTATTTGGATGCCACGGCGTCGCAGCAACGCTTGAAAAGAACTGGGTCGAGAGGTCTTTGCCGACTGCGCGTCTTTCGTTACGAAAGAATGCAACAGGCCATTACCCAAACGCTTGTTGAATATTAAGCGTGAGCTAAAAAGCGCATTAGGACACAATTATAGTCGATAGATGTGAATTGGAGTACACTGGTGATTGCTATAATGCACAGGACGTGAAGGCATGAAGAGAGTGTGCTGCTAAAATGTATTAATCAATTGTTTTTACTTTTTTTACCCCAAATAGTAAAATAACTTAGGCTTTAGTATTCTTATCGGAGGAGCTATGCTTAAAGATAGTATTTGGATCATGTCTCACGTCCTCGACATCCCTTAAAATGGCATCTCAAGCGACGTGGGACGGTGTTGGTTCAGAAATGGGTAATCAGTAGGAAACCAGAAGGGGTTTAAAATTTTTAAAAAATTAAATTTTTTTAAAAGCAAAGTGAATACTTTTATTAAACTTGATGACCACGCAAATAAAATTGCTTTTTCATGGCAATTTATTTATTAGGATAAATTGGAGGATACATATTATTTTCTTAGAATCATAAGACAGTTTAATACTTGTAGTATTTATTTCGTCCTTTTTTATATATATTAAATCCCATATATTTTCCTATCTGATTTCTCATTTCTGTATCGTCCCTCCTCGCTCGAGAGAAATCCTGTGTCCAGCGTGAAAGAGCTTACAATTAAATACCACACCAGCAACATCTCAGTGTCTATTCATTTTTTAATTAACCTTTTCTGTTTCTTTCTCCCCTTTACATTTGCATCCACCTGTTGTGGCCGCGGCCGCGCGCGTGCACGCGCGGGACTTTCACGCCGGCGACTTTCGCTGTTTTACTTTCACAAAACGCGCTTAATTATCTCTCTCGCAAGTCGAATCTCGCGCTTTCCGTTTCGTCAATATGCATTGTGAGTCAACATTCTTTCTTTTTCGGGGGAGGGCGCGCACGCTCAACGCGACAAGTGAACGTTCGCGGAAGCGACGGCCGGTATGCAAATCGCGCAAATTGCTGCTGGCACACAGCAAACGCGAAGGCGACAGCTTGAAGCTGCAAATAATTAATTGAATTCGCGATTGTTGCAGTTTTTTTTTGTGTGTAGCGCGAATTCAGGTCGGCAAGGTTTCTATTTTTCGCTGATTGATTCGTTACGTAACTGAAATTGGTGGTTCGACAGATTTTGATTTTAGAATGTTCTCTTGTGGGTGCGTGTGCTAGATTTTATGCAGACATATTAATCATAATTAATTACAAGTGAAAACTGTATCTAGATTAATTCAAGTATTTGTAGTATGCGGGCTTTATTGGACTGCTTTCTTTTGATGTTATCAGATTTCTCAACAACAGTTTAAAGGTCGTTTTAGACAAGACAATTTCTTGACTCAAACGTTAGTCAAAATGCGAGACAATCTAAATTATCTCGTATCATACAACAAATTTTTTGAAATATTGAATTGCATGGTAGATCGAATGGAAAACTATAACGCGTTCTATTTGTCAAGGACAAATTGTATGGGAGGAGGATATATAAATTCATTTCTTGAACAACTTTTGAGCTAAGAAATTTTCTTGTCTAAAACGACCTTAACACACAAGATATAACATATTACTTCGATTAGCATTTGATCACATATTTTACTTCGTACAAAAATCACACGAATCACAAAACACAAGAAAAATACATACAGTGGTAGTAACTACTATTAGGTTTCCTACTGTAATCACTAAACTCCATTAATGGATATGGCACCAACAGAAGAAAGGATAGTGTTTTGAAGAACAATATAGAAGTTTCTACACCTCAAACATAGTTTTTGTTATTTATGTTTAATACATAAATAGCAACCCTCGTATGTCGCCATGCTGCTTTGTGTCTGCCCTATGGGTTCCTATCTAACCTCGTCCTGGCATTGTTTGAATTGCTTGAAATTGAATGGTTTTGGCGTCTACTACGTGGTAATTCATTTTCAATAAAGGAGATGAATAAAACTACTATGTTTTTTACCACTTATACCACAAATAAGTGGTAAAAAACATAGTAGTTTTATTCATCTCCTTTTTTTTGTATTGAAATGCTACTACTTATAACAAAAACGTGTATCTCATGTATAAATGGCTACTAGTGTCGACCTTTAGAAAATAATAATGATTAGATTACTTATATTTGAGAAACTATATTAATCTCACGTCCTATTAACAATGAATCTGAATTAATTATAAAACAGTCGAGTATAATTTTTTGCCATATCGCTATTGAAGGAAAAAGTTTTAGTAGTAATTACTTTAATAAATGAAACTTAGTCCTATCTACCCGACATAAAAGTAACAAATGCTTCTGTAACATTACTATTTCAACTCCACAATCTCCTTAGCATATACATTTTCCCACTCCCCAGTTAGCTCTTCTCTTCTGCCACAACAAAAGCAAAACACCCGCTTTTATTTCAGGATGCGCGCGTGTTTGTTTTTCTTTTGTTCTATTTTCGTGGTGGCCAGGGTGGACGACCGTCCCAGGAGGGAAACGGGAAAGTAAAACGCACGGCGAGCGCGCTTTGTTCGTGATTTATCGGCGAATCCGTTGTGTGTGTGTGTGCTGGCTGGGAAAACAATGCGCGATAAAATTATTTGTGTCACCGGGTCGAGCGCAGGTGCGCGCATTGTTGATGCAGGCGAGAGAGGAAAAACGCACGCTGATTGAGTAATGGAAATGGACTCGGGAGAGAGATTAGCGATAACCTCGTTACGAATAATTAACAACATCCTTTCAGTGCACTTAAGTAATAATCTGGTTTGAAAATAATTGATTTACAGATGTTTACTTTGAAGATTGTTATTATAATAATAATAATAATAATAAAGAGCCTTTTTTGTACAACAGAACGAACTCCAATTACATATAATTACAATCTTTTATAGACATAAGTAGTATACTTATGTCTAAAAAAGACAAAACATGATGTTCTTCCCTATGTCTTTAGCTCGAGATTTGTGGGTTTTGTCTCTCTGTTTCTCTCAGTTAAAATAATGTAGGAGTATAATATTTTACATACTAATTACAACTACGTACACGTGTGTTGAATAACAATATTACTTGTACCGTCAACCGTCTTTGAATATTGTTATAATAATAATAATAAAGAGCTGTATTTGTCCAACAGAACAAACTCCAATTACATTTACTTACAATCTTTTTTAGACATAAGTAGTATACTTATGTCCAAAAAAGACAAAACATGATGTTCTTCCCTATGTCTTCAGCTCGAGATTTGTGGGTTTGTCTCTCTGTTTCACTCAGTCAAAATAATGTTGGAGTATAATATTTTACTTACTAATTACAACTAGGTGCACGTGTGTTAAATAACAATATTACTTGTACCGTCAACCGTCTTTGAATATTGTTATAATAATAATAATAATAAAGAGCTGTATTTGTCCAACAGAACGAACTCCAATTACATTTACTTACAATCTTTTTTAGACATAAGTAATATACTTATGTCCAAAAAAGACAAAACATGATGTTCTTCCCAATGTCTTCAGCTCGAGATTTGTGGGTTTGTCTCTCTGTTTCTCTCAGTCAAAATAATGCTGGAGTATAATATTTTACATACTAATTACAACTAGGTGCACGTGTGTTGAATAACAATATTACTTGTACCGTCAACATGCAGATAATTATACGCACAATTAAATAGCAATATAACGCACATGCGAAAACCTTCTACCATCATGCAAATAAATTAAGTAGAATTGCATGCCTATAATTCTCGTATAAAGCAAAAATATCGATTTCTAATTTCACACGTGTACCTTGGTGCGTAACTGCAATCGCACGTGTGCGGACAGTTAGTTAATTAACGGCGCATTTGTTGTTATTAATAATACTAACACGTACGGATACTGTAGTTCTTTACATGTCCAGCAATGTGAAGATTGGAACACAAAGTAATTGTGCCTGGAGATATTCGAGAGAAGAATACAATAATATATCACATTATGAATTTTGATATCGTTTCTCGTAAATAATGTGCCCATAAAAATAGTGTAGTAAAAATAGAGAAGAAAAATCTAAAAAGAGATAGAGAAAGGCAGGGGCATAGTGTAATATATTACACTATGGGCAGAGGCAATGAGGGCACATGCCCAGGGCCCAGATGGAAAGGCCATATTAAGATGAAAATAATTGTTTAATATAATAAAAACAACTTTCAACAAGAAAGCTGGAGGCACGCCCACCCCCATCTCAAAAAAAAACACAAGAAAAATACGTTATATACCGGGTGAGTTATTTAACCTAAAATTGAAAATTAATATCAACACGCTAAAATTTAAGGGGATTAAATTTAGCGTGTTGTTCTACTACTACAAACTTTGTCTACTTTTGTTATCATTTTCTAGAGTAACCTTCCCTATTCCCAAATAACGAAGCACTCATGTTTATCTCACGGTTCATATTTAATAAACCGGGTTTTATTTACTAAAATTGTTTGTTATCATTTATAAATATATTCACCCTGACTAATCGTGATAACTGGCCAGCCCAATTCGCCCCCTATGTACTATAGCACCTGCAAAAGAGGACATAAATAGTCGAAGACAAATAATTTCGTGCCGGGTATTATGCACAACAAAGCGATAGCTTGTACCTTATCTTACATATGGATAAAGTATTGAATTTTTATCAAAATCGTGTTTGTTTGAGGTTCCACGCAAAAGGAAGTAGTGACGCGCTGAAATCTTATCAACACGCTAGGCAAATATACACGGATTTTAAAACAATAAGGTTAGAAAAATATAGATAATTAGTGTGGCGGGGTGAATGGAATTCGAAAATATTTGTTACGTTCGAACCACTGATAAAAACGAGCTCGTATCATAACAAAAACTAACGATGTTATTTTTGTAATTTACATTTTGATGTAAAGTATAAGTATAAATATCAAAAATAAATTAATAGTTATGATAATGTCTCACACCGACTGTTTTTTGTTTACTTGCACATACATACACATACCAGGTGAGTTTTTTAATCTGAAATTTTCAAATATCTCCGAAAATACGCACTCTACGAAAAAAATGTCAGTAATCAAAATCATTAATCATAATAATCATTACGTGTGGAAATTACATTAGCTTTAAAATTAGTTCTCAATGGGTGTTCAGACATTTGAATTGCGTATTAATAAGTGTATTGAAGTCCATAATTTAAAGCACTTACTTATATTCAAGTATTTTCTTAATTGAATATGGAAAAAATTTGTCCACCTTCAATTAAACTTAAAAAAAAAATTGTCCATTAGAGCACCATTTATCATGAATCGAAAAAAATGTTTCAAACAAATCATTCATACTAGCCATAGAATCCAAATCCGCAATAAACAATGGGGGTTCATATTTAAGATTTTAAAGTTTTTTTAAGCTTTAAAATTAGTTCTAAATTGGTGTACAGACATTTCAATTGCGTATTAATAAGTGTATTGAAGTCTATAATTTAAAGCACTTACTTTTATTGAAGTATTTACTTAATTGAAGCTGGATAAAATTGACCCACCTTCAATTAACGTTAAAAAAAATAATTTGTCGATTAGAGCGCCATTAATTATGAATCGAAAAAAATGTTTCAAACAAATCCTTCGTACTAGCCATAGAATCCGAATTCGCAATAAAAAAAATAGGGGATTCCTATGTAAGATTTTAAAGTTACTGAACTTATTTATCCTGAAATATTCCAATATCTCCGATATTACTAACTCTATGAAAAAAATTTCAGTAATCAAAATTGAATCATTAAGTGTGGGAATTACATTAGCTTTAAAATTAGTTCTAAATGGGTGTACAGCCATTTGAATTGCGTATTGAAGTCCATAATTTAAAGCACTTACTTTTATTGAAGTATTTATTAATTGAAGGTGGACAAAATTTGTCCACCTTCTATTAAAGTTCAAAAAAATAATAATTTGTCGATTAGAGTGCCATTTATCATGAATCGAAAAAAATGTTTCAGACAAATCCTTCGTACTAGCCATAAAGGTACCATACACCGTCAATAATACCGTCAGTCCTAGTACTGTCAGTAATTTCTTCAATCCTCCTTTTATAGTTATCAAGTAATGAATTATCCGGATATACATCAGTATTCTCTTCCATGCTATCCTTAGTATATATTACATGATAAGTAATACTGTCAATATTTTAGAATAATGAACATTTTAAAATGTTATCGTACAGTAATACTGTCATTATTCAAAAATATTGACAGTATCATTGATCGTGTAAGGTGCCTTACGGAATCCGAATCCGCAATAAAAAATGGGGGTTCCTATTTAAGATTTTAATTTACTAAACTTGTTTATCCTGGGGCATTATTGCAATGAATGAAGCTCTCAGATGTAGGATGTATTTACGTGTTAATATTCAGGACTTTCTTCACAATACTACTGATCGAAAGCAGTTCTTCTTATTATTATTTAAAATAACAATATATATGAACATAAAAACAAAAAAACTTTACAGAAAACCTCTGAAAACTGTGATTCGCGAAAATTCGCCTCAATAGGGTTCGAATCAGACTCCCCAATGCCTAGTAGAAGACGGTCTAACCACTTGGCAACTGAGCTGGGTACATAAAAACATTTTCCAACTTTCAGTGGCCATTTCCTCACATGAATGATATTTTTGATGTAATTAAATTAGTTGTACTTGAGTAGTTATTGTTAGCAACCTAAAAGTTTCTTCATATGTTTTTATATTTCACATGCAATAACATTTTATTTATAACGTATGTTACAGTTTTACGCAATCCTTGTTATTTTCCACTTTCTTTCATCACATCGCAGCAAATAAAAGCGAAAACGCGAACGGCACGTCACAGTCGCAATACAATACGCGATTTATAGGTTGTTATTTATTTGCTGTGGCTGCTGTGGTGCTCTTACTCAAGAGCGTAATTCGCGCCGCTGAAGTCGTGACATGGATAATCTAGAAATAGATCGCCACGTTCCAATTTCGGATGAGGAAACAAACATATTCGCCCCGGCACGCCGCCGCAGACACTAACCTCAACACGTTTTTCATACAATTCGATTTATTGTTTCATGTTTGATTGATCACAATAGTATTATTTTCATTGCAATGTTTAAGAATTATATTTGAAAACTACTACCCAACAACGTTCTAATCATGAATTATACTGAAAAGACGTTGATATAGTTTTTGCAAAAACCTCAATACAATTTTACATTTCGTGCTATCAAACAAGTGCAGACGTTTTAGCAAACAAACAAAATCTGTAATATATAGCTTCAAGAATCTAAATATTTCAAGATGAAGGATTCTTGAAATATTTAGATTCTAGAAGCTATATATTACAGCTATATATCTATATATAACGGTGTTACTAGTTATTGCTAATTTAAGTTTTTCATAAAAGTGCAATTTTGTATATATAATAATTCAAAATTCTTTTTAACTTACTAATGCCCATATTCACCAACATCCCATACATTTTATAGGTGCCATAAGCTGTTGAATGTATAAATTGAACATGTCATTATGACAGAAATGGTCAAAATAAACTCCTTGAATAACTCTTGTGATTGGAGCGTTGATGACACATTTTCTTTATTTTCAGTGTTTCTAATAGAGCGAATCTAAAGTAACTACATTCCTTAGATAATGTATTTATTGTTACTATAACAACGAATACCTATGGGTTCAATAGCTATTGATAGATTTATAGGACGTTGGTGTTACGGGGCTTATGCTCGTATTCACCAACATCCCATAAACTTTATAGGTTCCATAAGATATTGAATGTATAAATTGAAAATGTCATTACGACAGAAATGGTTAAAATAAATGTCAAAATCTTGAATAGCGCTTGTGATTGGAGCTTTGATGACACATTTTCTTTAATTTTTCAGTGTTTCCAATATAGCGAATCTAAAGTAACTACATGTAAAGTAATTACATCCCTAGATAATTTATTTATTGTTGCTATAACAACGAATACTTATAGGTTCAATAGCTATTGATAGATTTATAGAACGTTGGTGAATACGGGGGTTAGTAAAGTAAATGTATCTTATGGCTGCGTTTTGGGTTGATGTACTTCAAACTTTCTCTAGTTTTGTTATCATTTTCTGGAATAACCTTACCTATTCCGAAATAAGTAAGCTATCATGAGTATCTCACGATTAATATTTAATAAATACGATTTTATTACTTTGCGAATAGGAAAATGGTGATCACGCAAAAAAATCAAATACCTAATGTTGACTTTTATTCACGTTTTATGGCTAGTATTATCAAAATAATATTTTTGTAAAATGTCTGTGTACCCAGCTCAATGGCCGAGTAGTTAGAGGCGTCGTCCGTCTTGTACTGAGCATTGGGGAGCCTAAGTTCGATCCCCAGAGGGGAGAGAATTTTCACGAATCACCTTTCACAGTTTTCAGAGGTTTCCTGTGAAGTTAAGGTATATACCGGGTGATTAAACTCCTCCGAGCTTCTCTCTTGGCCGGTGGAAAAGCCTCACGGCTGATACCCCTATAAAGATAGAAGTTTTTTTTTGTCTATGTGTGTCTATCAGTTCACATTCATACTTGTAATGGCTAGTATTATCAACCCTAGAAATACGAGTTGCCGATTGACGCCCAAAAAAATTAATTTGTATTATTTATTATCTTATTTTTTATCTTATTTGTATACATGATGTTGATTTTAATTATGTTTGTTTGATGTATTTGTCGCATATTCTGTTTAATTTTATCTCCATGTACAATTATTTATGTCTTGTGTTAAGGTCGTTTTAGACAAGACTATTTCTTGACTCAAAAGTTAAACAATCTAAATTGTCTTGTACCATACAGCAAATTATTTGAAATATTGAATTGGATGGTAGATCGAATGGAAAAATATAACGCGTTTCATTTGCGAAGGACAAATTGTATGAGAGGAGGATATATGAATTCATTTCTTGAACAACTTTTGAGCTAAGAAATTGTCTTGCCTAAAACGACCTTAAAATCTGTGATTTATCCGCACTAAATAAAAGAAAGAAAGGAAAAAACCAACAAAAAATATATAAGTAGCGCCAGAATTTTGGCGATAACATAATGGCAAGGTGTGCGCTACAATAATAATACTGTATTTCATTTTATTCCTTATTTTTTCCCCGTGTGTCGTTGAAGGTGAACAGCAAATGAAAGCTCGTTTGGTTTAAATGTCACTGAAGCTTTTTTTCATATTGTGTAATTGCGAGAATGTAAACAAACGCGTGCGTGTGATTGGAATGGACTGTTTGCGTGGGCGTTGGTTTTATTTTTACTACGATTATTGATTTTATTGGTTTATTACACTATAAAAAATGTTTATTTATAGATCGAATAATAGCTGTAACAATCACTGTTATTTGTATCATGTGTTTCTTTTATTGAACTTGTGATTGTGGGTAGGATATATAAATGCATTTAGAAAACTATTTAACTAGAAATTTTAAACGAATCTATCGTATTATTGGAATTATAGTCGTCGCCATCGACCGAGGATTGAGTAAATAACTGTATTGAATGAACAAAAATGAAAAATACTGAAACACTGTATTTTTCGTTTTTGTTAAAGGTCGTTTTAAACAAGACAATTTCTTAGCTTAAAAGTTGTTCAAGAAATGAATTCGTATATCCTCCTCCCATACAATTTGTTCTTGACAAATAGAACGCGTTATATTTTTCCATTCGATTTATCATACAATTCAATATTTCAAATTATTTGCTGTATGATACGAGACAATTTAGATTGTGTCGCATCTTGGCTAACTTTTGAGTCAAGAAATTGTCCTTAAACCTTAAGCAAACCTTTATACCAAACCGTTATATTTTTCCATTCGATCTACCATCCAATTCAATATTCTTAGCTCAAAAGTTGTTCAAGAAATGAATTCATATATCCTCCTCCCATACAATTTGTTCTTGACAAATAGAACGCGTTATATTTTTCCATTCGATCTACCATCCAATTCAATATTTCAAATAATTTGCTGTGAGAGAATTTAGATTGTTTTTAGATCTTGACTAACTTTTGAGTCAAGAAATTGTGTTGTCTAAAACGACCTTAACTTTTGAGTCAAGAAATTGTCTTGTCTAAAACGACCTTAATTCAATAAAGTTCGTTACTTGAGTATTATTTGTATCATTATACTAATCATTGTAGCTTGCTCTGTATTGTTGCTGCCGCCGAATTTCACAAATCCAATACCACCTAGTAGCTCACAATAACACATGTAAACAATATGGGTCATGTTAGGTAGAGCAAGGCGTTCAGCTGTCCCAATTGTTAGTATTCATTTAGTTGTTGTGATTATCAAACAATCAAATCAAATCAATATGCAATGTAATGTAATAATTGCAAACAAATAATATATTTTTAATTGAACATTATTTACTATGTAATTATTATATTACATATAATTCATGAATTGAAAACAATGCTATAGAGTTTAAAATACTTTTTCTATACACGTCTGTTTGTATTTCAAACTGCCAACAAGAAAACTCTTTATAATACTATGTTTCCTTTATATTCAAAAAATGTATAAGGAACATTCGATTTCGGGATTTGGAAATAGATTTCTTTGGAAGCGTGGGTATATCGTATATCATAATGTGCAATAAAAATATATAGAAAAATGATAACTAACCCCCTAGGAGGAAAGTTAAACGTGATCTGGCGGCACTTTCCTCCAGGGGGTTAGTTGTATCATAGAAAAATTCGTTTTATTTATTTATAATAATGAATTATCACAAAGTAGATGCCGATTCAGTTCAATATGTTTCTAATATATGTTGTGAATATCGTGTATATCTTTAAAACATGCTACTATGCTTACAAAAACACTGTTAGGCTACTACATAAAACAATAAGACCTTTTAGTTACAAATATTAGTACAGCAGTAGTAATTAGCGCCGTTTTCATTAGCAAACGTGCCCCATTTGCACAATTAAACCTTTTCCGGGTCGCAAAATAGCACACACAAGCGTGCGCGTGTGTTTTATTTCGACTCGCACACAAGCTCGCTCTCGCTGTAAACAAATAACACTTGGGGTTTGCGCAAGTTTGCGTTAATGTATGCAAAACGTATTCGCATTATGCCGCGAAGGATTTATAAACAAAAACAACGATAAATATCCGCGTGTGTGTATGTGTTGTGTGCACGCCTCGAAAACTAGTTTCTGGGAGCAGCACCTTATTAAAATTCACTTTCCAAAACGGTACGTCCGTAACCCACAAAAGTGCGAAACGTGTTTTTTTTTCTCTCGCTCTACGACACTCGGGTAGGGCGCGATTAGATATATAGATTAAGAGAAATTTAAATTTGTATAATCAAGGGGTTCTTATCCGTATTATAATTACTGATTCCAAATTCAATTATTTTTAAAATATATACTACTGTAAATTAATTAATTTTTAGTACAGATTGTTGAATATCTTACTAATAATATATATATTTCATTTTTACTTTCGTTACGGCACAATCAAATCATAATGAAGCAATTTTTCTCGGTCTGTACATAGAAATTGGTTTCTCTATACTATATATATATATATATATATATATATATATATATATATATATATATATATATATATATACGAGACTTCTGGACTTCATTGAAGATACAGAGCTCATGAATGAGGAATAAGTTATGGGGGAGCACAATAGGCCAACCGTGGCCGCAGTGCAGTGGGATGCTACAGCGAAACCAGACCCTACAGGAAAAAAAGTAATATATATATATATATATATATATATATATATATATATATATATATATATATATAATATAAAATGTAGGACGTAAATAGAAAAGAATTACAAAAATTCAATATCCAAAATCCATACTTGTATTAGATATAGCTTTAGTAATAAAAACCATTACATTTTTTTTATAATTTTATCACTATTTTTGGATTGAATTATAAAACTGGATTTGCATTCAATCACACAAGCAGCCAGATGATGATTTAATTCCGTTTTGATCCGGATTCGCCGGTGCGCTTTGTTGTGTGTCGGAATCGATAGGTGCATTAATGGTTAATTAAAATCGCCGACTGTTGATAAGCACGTCAGCCAGCGTGTCGACTGGTCGGCGACCTTCGCGCCCGATATCGCGTTCGCGTGCCATTTTTATGACGCCCGCGAATAACAACGTCGACGGCTGCGACGACGAGTTCAGGGAAATTCAGAGGAATAACAGGCAATTACAAAAAACCAGGAGGAGTTTGAGACAATGCGTTTATAAATAATTTAAACTTGTAAGCTAAATTATTTATAATTCTACTGTTTAAATTTCATATGTGCACTCTATTCAATTTAGAGTGACAAACGCGGGTGAACTCCTGAGTACTTTGCCAAAGGAGAATGGAGCAGGAAGGACAAAGTGTGCATGGCAAGAGCGAGGTGTGGTTCAGAAAAGAGATGAAGAAACGTATAGATGGGGTAAACCGCGTGTGCGCTATGTAGTAAGAGGGACGACACCTGGTGGAACCTTAACAAAGAATATGCGGGACTGAAAGAGACTGGGGATCGAACTTAGACTCCCCAATGCTCAGTACGAGACGGACGATGCCTCTAACCACTCGGCCACTGAGCTGGGTACTCTTAAAGGCACCTTACATGGTCAATATAACTGTCAATACTAGTACTGTCAGTATTTGCTTGAATCCTCCTTCAATATTTATCAAGTAATCTGCATAAACATCAGTATTCTCTTCATTCCATCATTACTATACCTTACATGATAAGTAGTACTGGCAATATTTTAGAATAATGAACATTTTAAATATCGTACAGTAATATTGTCATTATTCTAAAATATTGACAGTAATATTGATCGTGTAAGGTGCCTTTTATATTTATATCTATTTGTGTGTGATTTAATGAAATTGTACTGTATATTTGTTGTTGTCCTGTAAATAGAATATTTTCTGTAGGACAATAAAGCTTATTAATATTATTTACATTATTATTTGGTAATTGGGAGGCAGAATAGTAGATGTTTATTTAAATTGTTGTTTGAATTGACTGCTGTGCCTAATAAAGGTTTTTTTAATGGCACCAAAGCCATTATTTATTTTATATTAAGGACACATAATCTGTTGTATGATAATGTTATCAGACATGGTGATTTTCACATTTTTGTCTAATGCCAGCTGTCTATTAGGAGTAGGCTTGACAAAATGCCTTGGTCCCAATAAAACAGAATCTATTGAATATCGACTAATTTTCACCACACCCAAAACAACGTATTTTTATTTGACCTTACAGCATAACAGTAAATTAGTCAGATTTGTTAGCTAAACTGTTATATAAAAAAAGCATTCTCCATCTAATTCTAATGGATCCCAATTGTATGCTCGACCTCGGAGCAGCACTAAAAAAAATCATTATTCCCATCATGCGGCCCGGCCCTGCAAGGCCGCACGAGCCGAGCTCGCACCGCCGCCGCCCCCCCCCGTAATTACTGCACCAAATCCGATAAACTAATTAGCGACCGGTCGCAAATTTCGATCGGCACGCGCTGACAAAAAAATGTACTCGCACACCGGGCCTTGAGCCCGCAAAAATAGCGCCCCCCGGCGTAAACATACTTTGTTGTTTGTAATTCGCACGCGGCGGAATTCGCAATTAGTGCGTGCGCGTGGAGTGAATGATGCGAACGTATACTACAAAAAAAAAAACTAAAAGTTGTCATGTGACGAAAATAAATAAGCTCGATTTGTGCAGGCCGGTTACGTAACGACGTCGCATACCGCGGAACCCACGAGCAGCTGACTAAATGCGTACACGAGCGAGCGCGGTTTGCTAACGTACGCGGTGACGTCGCCGCGACCAAGGTTGTCGAGCGGAATATTTTCGTGTGCCCATAATACCGGCCGGCATCAAAAAAGGCTCATAACGTGAATGGGATGAATGTTATTAATTTTAATTTGCATAAAACGTTATTTAAGATTTATAGCCACCTAAATCTTATCGACATAATTATGGACATATTGATTTATACAGTTTAATCTAGGTAGACAATTGTATATTATATTGTGCCAAACGTTTTTATATTGGGGTTCAAACGTCCTTCTCCGCAGGGCCGACCTAATATGTTTGGTGCTACTAAAAATAATGTGCTTCTCTTCATAAGAAAATACTCTCGATGGTTAGCGGTTTATTGAATGATCAAATTGCGCCCTAGGGTATATTCAGCCCTGTGGCTAACCTAAGGTTGCCTTCTTCTCCGTTATCCGATCTCTAACTTCCATGTGCTTTTATAGTTCTATTGCTCATCTCTTAGGTCGTTAGTTCTCATTGTCTTAGCTATTTCTTCCTGTCAAGTATTTTTTGGTCTACATCATTCTTACGGTCTGGTGGTATCCATTTCATTGCTATATTTGGTAATCTACTTTCGTCCATTCTTTGGACATGGCCATAACATATTAGTTGTATTATCGCGATACTCGTGAGGACGTGGCGATATCAGCTATCAGGGGCCTCATGGAGGATGACGGCTACTACAAACAAGCGCGATTCCTGTGCAAGGAAATGTGGCCGGGGCAAGCGTACCGGGCTGCAAAAATCGCTACAACGGTAGGCCTGGTTGGGCCAAACCTGCACCCACTGTCGCCTAATGGCACGCAAAAGTGTATATCGCTGGTGGACTTGAGGGAGCAGGGAATTGAACTGGGCAAGGCAGGGTATAGGGAATCGTGGTCCGGACCCCCATCCCTAGTGAAAAACTTCTATCTATATGGTTGTCAGCCCGAGGGTAATTTTGCTCGTAAAACGAGAAGCTCAGAGTAGTGTAATAACTTGGTATTTACCTTAACTTCACAGAAAACCTCTGAAAATAAAGTGATTCGCGAAATTTGCTGAGTACGAGACGGAGCACTAATTTTCATTAATAGGAATTAGTTTTATTTTTTACCTGAAATTAGTGTATAACAAAATAGGTGAATCTTATTTTCGTTCGCCTGAAAAATATTGAAAATGAATTTATACCATTTTTTTACCTCTGACCGTCTCATATATTAAGCCCGTATGACATTATCTAGTTTCCTATATCATTTTCTATATAAGAATTGATATATAAAACTGTACAACTATTTCTGAATGGAAAATTAACATTGTGTATTACGGTGTTGTTATTGTTAAGTGAATTTATTATTATTCCGCAACTATATCATTTTCTACATGTGTGTATGACACTTTCTAGTTTGTGTCTGCATGGAAAACGATATAAGGAACTAGATACTGTCACACGGGCTTTACTCGAGTCCTACTAATACAGAAAAGTTGCACATAAAAAGGAATTAACTCCTTGCGACGAATCGATTAAAAATAATAATTACTTTTCCGCGACTTAACCACATCACCACAATAATCTTTGCCCAAATACAGGCAGTTTCTTTGTTCACCTTAATTCGTACAACAAAAGAACAGGAACCTTGACAATTCTGTGTTTGGCATCTAGCCTTACGCTTGCACCATTCTGAAAGTCACGATAACGCAAATCAGAATAATTGCAGCGGCTGTAATAAAAACCAATTATCCGCGATGACGTTCACTCGCGTACATTTAGTCGCAGGCCTTGAAACAGTGCAATTTACGGGACCTCCTAATTTAGCAACGCGCACCGTTAACACACGTTTAGTCACCCGAAAAATTCGCATTGCGGCACGGCAAGGCCGTTCAATTTCGCACTTCCGTGGCGTTACGCGAAGGCTTTTATTTTGTTTGCGCCGCGGCAAAACAAAGATCTTGTGTCAAGCGAGCTAAAGTTCATATTTACCCGATACGCCGCAATCGGTGGTTATCTACACTTCTGGTGGTAAACATGCCGTCGGGAAACCGCAGCAGTCAGGAAACAAGTAAACCTGTTTGGTGTATGTAGGAACTGGGGACGTTTGATTGCTAATGTTCAAAATGTAGTCAAAATAACATCAAGTCATTAATTCTAATATGTAAATTTATATGAATTGTTATAGATATGAGATTAGTGTGTTTGTGTCTGTACATCAGGTTCCATTATCGGTTTAAACTTAATTGAAATTCACATAGCTTTTAGACAAATGAGACAAATATCTAGGGCTCGGTTCTATATCCACTTCGTAAAATGTAAAAAAAAGTGTATCCCTATATACCAGAGGTCGTCAACAAGTGGATCGAGAAGTCAATTTAGTTGAACAAAAAGTGGATCGCGAAATCAATTTAGGTTACCTTAGAAATCGGTTAGATTACTTGAAAAATAGAGCACTAATGACAATAAGTCAGAGGAGGTCCGATGCTCACAGGAAACCACCAATATATCTGAATTTCACTAATATGACAATGACAATAAGTCGATCGCGACATATTTTTAAGATAAATAGTCGATCTTATGTACACAAAAGGTGGCCACTATGCCCTGCTATATAAAATTAAGTATTTTTTAAACTCAGCTAAGTGACCTAGTGCTTAGAGGCACCATCCTTCGTACTGTATATGGTGCAATGTGAGTTGACTCCCCGGCAAGACGAATTTTCGCGAATTTGACTCCCCGGCAGGACGAATTTTCGCGAATAACCTTTCATAGTTTTTATTGTTAAGTAAAAGAAAATACCGATTGATTAAACTCCTCTGAGGTTCTCCCTTTACCTGCGGAAAAGCATCACGGTTGATAGGAATATAAAAATATAAGTTAATTTTTTTTGTGGTATATTTCTTGTGGGGTCCGGTAGAGAAACAATATCTAGAGCTCGAAAGAAGATTAATCCGATACTGTCTTCTAGAGTACTGCTTCCCATAGTGGGCGATATCACCCCTTGAGGTTCGTGTTGTATTAGGGGGTTGAGCCTAACATATTTGGAGGGGTGAAAAATAAACAAAGTTTAATTCTAATTTTAATGTGCAATTCATTTTTTTTGTGAATAGAAGCCAACCATAATAGATCTATATCTATGTGCTTCATCTCAATTGTAAGTTAAATTTTCATAGAAGTAGATTTAAAAAAAATTAAATAAGCAAATTTAAATTATAATTTTTGTAAGCAATTCAATTAATTCAATATTGTTGAGGATTGCAGCCAACCATAATAGATCTATATCTATGTGTTATTGCTATTCAAGATGCTGTGTACTTAATTGATAAACGTCAGCGGGAATTACGCAGATATTCGGAGCACGACACGATTAACGAAAGTGCTTTAATTCGTGACCCACTTCCGCGCGCGTTAGATCAAGTTTAATTTGCTAATTACCAAAATGTGGGTCAAAACCGGACCGCGCTAACGCCCACAAAATAGATGAAGAATGGAACGCAAGCGTTATTATAGTTAATGTTCGTATCTAATACATAGCAAGTAATTCAAGGCTTAAAAAAGTGTATAGAAAGATATCAGAAACAGGATACTAAAGTCTGATTCGCACTACTTTAACCACGGTTTAACGTCACAAACAATACTCGCAACACTATATACAGCAGTGATTCTTAATATTTTTGATGGTAGGGAGTACGTTTTGATTATAAGAAAAACACGCGGAGCACCAAAATCAAAGAGTCAATCATACTACTGTATATGATTGACTCTTTGATTGATGAGTCTGCTTTAAATTTTGGCTTTCATAATTTCGCTGAGTACTGGTTAGGAACCACTGCTATAGAGGATACTTCCCAGGAATTTAATTTAAATTATATTTATAGAGTCTCGTATCCCAGGAAAATAGTAAACATATCCCGGGAAGCCCTGGTTTGATCCCCATCAAGCCGAATTTTCGGGAATCACCTTTCACAGTTAATCAGAGGTTTTCTGTGGGGTTTATGACTTTTCTACTAATATATTATTCTATTCTATTATTATTCTACTAATTATCTAAAGTATCTGTCTGACAGGTATGAGTCGAACAGTTTGCACGATCTTCTGTTAAGCATATGATCCTGTTGCTCAGTAGGCCATTCTAACTATATATCGCACTATATTTTTCTATATTAAAAACTATTTATTAATGATTATTTTTAATTTGCAGTGTCCATTCCAAGTGCAAAAGCGGCTGGAAGAAGTGCGCCTGCTGGAGTCGCGAAAGTCGGCCCGTCTGGCCGACCAGGACACCGACTTCGCCCGGTTGGCCGACATGGCCGGCGACCGCAAACGCTCGCACACCATCGAGGTGCCACAGCCGACACACCATTACGGGTAAGTGGAGAAAGGAGCGCGCAGAGGAAGCCTCTGATTAAACGATTAATCACCGCGGGAGGACCGGCGACACATTCCCGAATGCTAATGACGAAGCACATGCGTAACAACTAGTGACGATTGAGATACTGTGGGATGACTGTAATTATGATAATGGCTGGCCGGGATTTTATATACGGTGATTCATGAAAGAATACTCGAGTATTATCTTTAATAAAATGTATGTAATTTTCATACAGTATCACACTAAAATTCGTTTTACACAAGACAATTTCTTGACTCAAAGGTTAGTCAAAATGCAAGACAATATAAATTGTCTTGTATCATACAACAAATTGGGTGAAATATTAAATTAGATTGTAGATTGAATAGAAAATAAAACGTATTCTATTTTTCAATAGCAAATTTTATGCGGACATGCATGAATTTGTTTCGTATCATTCAGATTCATCTACTAAACAAGACAATTTCTTAGTCAATACATGAATTCATTTCTTGACCAACATTTGAATCAGGAAATTGTCTTGTCTAAAACAACCTTTAGACTACTTTCACACGAAGACGATAATATGCTGTATACCATGGGTTTGCCAAACTTTTAATCACTTATGGGGACCTGTTTTATTTATCAACATCATATGTAATTTGTGGTGTTTGAAAACCTAAAATGAAAGCGTTTTCAATCGTACACTTAGTTCTAAAATTGTATTTTATATTATTTATTGTTGTCCTGTAAATAGGATTAGCTCTGTTGAACAATAAATCATTATTATGTATTATATAACGCATATTGATGTAAAAAGACATAAAATAAGATAAAAAATCAATCAATCAAAATAAACATTAATTTCCTAATTGCACCTGTTACAAATATGCAAAAGCAAAATCGAGTCACAGCCAATTGTACTCATTACATATTTTCCCACTAAAGCAATTTCACGTTTGTTGTAAAACCACTCGATTGGCGTTATCGGAGCGTAATCTGCATACTGCGATAATAATTTACGTTCTCCTTGCGTCGATGCAAATACGTTTCGCATTGAAATTACCTGTTAATTACACCGGATTGTGGTCGCTGCATAACTTGCGGAAAGTCTACTTGTCTAGTAAACAACGCCCGGCATTTGTGTGGCGGAAGGTAGTTTACAAAAAGAAAATCTGAATGCTTGAATATATTCCTGTATGCTGCTATAATGACTTCAATCGATGTAGATGTTTGAAAATAGGTTTTAACGGTTGGGAGCGCGATAAATTCAATTATATTGCGGTGCCCGCTTCCGCCAATATAGCGCCCCCGCGTTAGGGTTTTGATGGCTAAATTTGGAACGGTCGTTAGGCTTATGGCACAATTGTATTTATTGCTTGCTACTATTGATTATATGAAATATTTTGATAAGTTAATAATTACACAAGCTTTTCTGCAAAGAACTTTTTTTATGTAATTGGCTACTAGAAATTACGCACACGTATACTTCCAGTTACTAATTATTCCATTAACTATTTGTTAGCATGATGTTGCGTGATTAACTTTTCGTGGCCGCGCGCACGTTTCCTCCGGGAAACCCGTTTAATTCTGGCAATTTTGCGCCGGGCGGGCATTAAAGGGCTACCGCCTCGTGAGTAATTATTTAGTGGAAAACCGGGTATTTTACAACTGATTTTCCGGAAGAAAATGATGCGAACGCGTAATGACCCCATCCGATGAACGGAGTTATAAATGTAGGGAATTTACCGCGAGGACACTTATCGGTAATAACAAAATTATTGTGCGGAATTAATTTCGAATGGACGTAAATTGTACAATAACAAGAGATTAAATTATGAGTACTTTATTACAACAGATTCTCTAATTGTGGACTGTGGATTTGTTTGAAGAAAACACTGGTTTTACATTAAAATACTTTATTATACAGCGAGAGACTTTTATTTTTATGTATTTTTGTGGTGGTTGATGATATTGAAGAGTTTTTTTGTGAGGAAAATACCAATAAAGGTCCTTTTTTTTTACAGCGAGACACATGTTACTCGTCTCGCTTACGATGTAAGTGAGAATAAAATATATGGTATATTTTGCCATAGTTAAGCTGAAGTATGATTTAATTATATTTTGACTTTGAAGCGTTGTAACGTTGTAATCGTTTGAAATAAATGAATGCGGTTTGTGAATTTGAATTCCCCTAAGTTGTTTATATTAGAAACTGTACATATTATCAATGAGTGCTGTTTTGAAACACATTTACAGCACCAATTTGACGAGTAAAAGTTTTATATAAGCTTTGTAACTTTTTAAGAATAAATAAGATATTTATAACATTTCAAGCTTTGTAACGTTTTAACCAGTTGAAACAAATGTTTGTGAATTTGAATTGCCCCATGATTTTTATACATTAGAAATCATACAAATTATAAAAAGTGAGCTGTTTTAAAAGCAAATTACAGCTTTTTTACTTATTTGAGAAGTAAACCAAATAAAAGCTTCATATTCATAATATAATGACTTTGAAGAGTTGTAATTTTTTAACAAATTGAAACAAAAGGGTGCAGTTTGTTAATTTGAATTCCCCATAACGTTTTACGTTAGAAATTGTAGAAATTATTAATGTGTACTATTTTGCAATCAAGTTACAGGACTCATTTGATAAGTAAAAGCTTACTATTCATAATATTATGAGCTTTGTAACTTTTCAACCCTTTGAAATAAATGAATGCGGTTAATTAATTTGAATTCTCCATAATTTTTAAGACGATCACGTAATGACATGTTTTGTTACATTAGAAATCATACAAATTATCAAAGTGTGCTGTTTTGAAAGCAAGTTACAGCACTAATTTGAGAAGTAAAACAAGTAATAGCTTGATATTCATAATATTAAGACTTTGAAGAGTTGTAACTTTTAAACAAATTCTAACAAAAGGGTGCAGTTTGTTAATTTGAATTCCCATATTGTTTTACGTTAGAAATTGTAGAAATGATTAATTTGTATTATTTTGAAATCAAGTTACAGCACTAATTTGATAAGTAAAAGCTTGCTATTTATAATATTATGAGATTTGTAACTTTTCAGCTCTTTGAGATAATTGAATGCGGTTAATTAATTTGAATTCCCCATGATTTTTAATGACTCCATCCGATGAACAGAGTTATAAATGCAGCGAATTTACCGTCCTCGGTAATAACAAAATTATTGTTATGGAATTAATTTCGTAAAATACAACAATTTAATTATGGAGTGGATTGTAATACATGGTCATTTTTTGGAATAGTTAAGCTACTTTTATTGTGATTATGTGGCAGCCGGTGGGATGAAGGACGTATTCAATGATCCTTTTTAATTTTGTTATTACTACAATGTTTATACATTATGCAGATGTCCAACTAAATTAAAATAATAATAGCAATTAATTTCTGCTTTAATTACACTAACCCCCCTATTCACCAACGTTCTATAAATGTATCAATAGCTATTGAACCCATAAGTATTCGTTGTTATAGCAAAAATAAATAAATTATCTAGGGAATGTAGTTACTTTAGATTCGCTTTATTTGAAACACTGAAAAATGTGCCATCAATAACTATTGAACCCATAAGCATTCGTTGTTATAGCAAAAATAAATAAATTATCTAGGGAATATAGTTACTTTAGATTCGCTCTATTAGAAACACTCAAAAATGTGTCATCAAAGCTGCAATCACAAGCGCTATTCAAAGTCATATTCCTGTCATAATGACATTTTCAATTTATACATTAATTAGCTTATGGGACCTATAAAATTTATGGGATGTTGGTGAATGTCGGGCGATAGACATCTAATATCAAATATAAATATAAAAAATCATCAATTTCTTCGTATTTGAAATATTGGATTGTTAAGGCGTCTACTTTGTGATAATTCATTTTAGAGAATAAATAACATGATTTTTTTTTACTTTGTTCAGTTACAGTTTAACTAAGCTCAAGCCATTTTCGAGCTCGAAAATGGCTAGAGCTTAGTCGAAACTAGTTGCAAAGTGTAACTGAAGTAATTTATTTTGCATTTATTTGTATTTTGTATTTATTTATTTCACTTATATTTACATATAAACATTTATACACTTTGTCGTTATTCTATAATATTTTTTTATAATAATTTCAATATTGCACCTACGCACTTGTATGTGCCCTGATTCAAGATAATTTACATTTCATTATTTCGGAAATATATACATAAAATAAACACATGGCATAGCCTTGGTGAATTTGAAAAAATTGTGAAAAGTGTGATAAAAAATCGTTTTTGTTTATCCTTCTTCGTATGTTTTACGTTTAATCGCGCAATACCGAACATTAATAACGGAATACCGAACAATTCAATTCAATTGCAATTGCAATCTCATTATAATTTCAGCAATTCCGTTGTATTTGTTACATTTTATCGCGCAGTTTTTTTTTAAACACGAGCTCCAACATAAACAAACAAATTGGTTTTAATTAAACACGATAAACACATTTGAATTCATCACGCGTTTAAATTTTATGAATACAGTTGTCCATACATAATATTCACAAGTATTAGTGTGATAACCTAGCACAAGGTTTTTAATTCAACATATTATATAAGTCATATTTATTATCTTTTCATAGGAAACCTTAATAATTTGCTGTTATAATTAAAATGTTTAATTATAACAGCAAATTATTAAGGTTTCCTATGAAAAGATAATAAATATGACTTATATAATATTTTGAATTACGATTACATAAAAAAGTTAATCTCAAAAAATATAGTAAATTTAATTAAATCTACTATTGGCTTTTTGGAGGAGGCGTATATACACCAACAACATCACGTTTCCTCTCATGAGGTTCTAACGTGATCTGTTTTTTTTGTATTGATAATTTGTCAGCATGTCATTTCTTCACTACACCACCTCAGAACTGGCAGTGTCAAGTCAATACATTAGGCTTTAAAATCACAAAGTGTCCACTATTCTTTAAGAAGTCATGAGAATTGTATCTTTTTAGCCATTAGAAACAAATGAATACGGTTTGTGAATTTAAATTCCATGTTTACATTAGAAACTCTACTAATTATTAAAGTATGTTGTTTTGAAAAACACCAATTTGACAAGTAACAGCTTGATATTAATAATGTTAAGACTTTGAAGCTTTGTAACTTATTAACCGTTTGAAAGAAAATAATGCGATTTGTGAATTTGAATTCTCCATCATGTTATACATTAGAAACTGTAATAATTATCAAGTGTGCTATTTTGAAATCAATTTTGACCACTAATTTTATAGGCAAAAGCTTGATATTAACAATATTATGACTTTGAAGCTTTGTAACTTATTAATCGTTTGAAAAAAATGAATGCTATTTGTGAATTTAAATTCTCCATAATGTTTTACATTAGAAACTATACTAATTATCAAAGTGTGCTATTTTGAAAGCAAGTTTGGCCACTAATTTTATAAGCAAAAGCTTAATATTAATAATATTATGACTTTGTAACCGTTTGAAAAAATTAATTGAATTCCTAATAATTATTTACATTAGAAATTGTACAAATCATCAAAGAGTGCTGTTTTAAAATGAACTTTTAGGTCAATAATTTGATTAAAAACTCAAAATGTTATGAATTCCCATAATATTTTCAATTTGAAGCAGTGTCCACCATGCTTTAAGAAATAATGAGAATTTAGAGCTACAGGTGGTTAGTAGTCTAAAATAGTTTGTCATTAACTAAAGTTATTGTTAACCCGATAATGGCTTCAAACGTGTTTTGCGGGTTATAAAATACAAGCGATAATGTGTACCTAGAACCGGCAATTTATATCTAATATTACTGGCTGCTTGAATTATAATCCGGTGATTAGCGCTATGAGGGGTGAACTCAGGTAAATGGGGTAAATCCAACTTGTAATAAAAGGGAGTAGTTTCGTCTCGTCTAGTTTAGTCTTCTCGTTTAAATTCGTGCTTAGTGATTGTATTTGTGACTACAAGTGAAGTTTTAAAATTTGGAACGATATGGCAACGTGAGTTTACTTTTATATTACATATCAAACTTATGTCTCTATATAAAAAAGACCTTTTTGGCATGACAACTCAAAAAATACAAAACCCTTCAATATACAAAAACAAGAAAAATTATAAACATAAGTAAACAATCAGCAAAATACACATTAACAGCATAAATAACCCTCTGCATTATGTCTCTATATATAAAACTCTTTTAATAATTCGTAATTTAATAAGTTTGATGTTATTTCCGACAAAATTGTACGGGTAAATAATGGTTGATAATGTAAAATACTAGGTTCGTATCACACTTTTTAGTTTTAGGTGTCATATAAATTTGAATTTACATTATAATTTAACAGCAACAGAAATAATTTAAATACAAAACAGTGTCCATAATGCGTAAGATAAAAAGAAAATCGATTTGCATTATCAATTCCCTATGTAGATATAATTTATTGAATTAATATTTCCAGGCACGAATTATCTGTTACTAACGTAGACACGTTTTAAACGGTCTATTAATAGATAATGATAAATTTATCTATTAATGACTCTGCATACCATCAAATTACGTGTAGGTTTAGTAAATTTAAATAGCCCGTTGTGCCGGTGGCCATTATGGAAAGGTTTATGTATTAGTTATGAGCCAGTAAATATTATGGCACAATGAAATCATACTAAAATATTCAAGTGCTTTAAAATGTTCAGGTAATAACTAGATATGGGATAACTTTATTCTAATCTGTCATTTTAGGCTCTAACTTTTTAACCGTTCAAAACCAATGAATGTAGTTTGTGAATTTGAATTCCCCATATTTGCAGTTACAATTTGATAAGTAAAACAGTTCAACATAATAAAACAGTACAACCAAATCCTACAACACATTAAACATCTTAATCATATCGCCTTCACACTAAACATTTCTTATACTCAACAACATAGTGTAAAACAGGTTAGATGGAAAAAATATACTACATCCACTAAAGAGCCCAGCATGACAGATTAGAATAAAGTTATCCGATATCTAGAACAATTTTAAAGCACCTGAATATTTTAGCATGATTCCATTGTGCCATAACATTTACTGGCTCATAACTAACACATAAAGCTTTTTATAATAGCATTTGTTTAAAACGAGTCAAAATATCTATAAGTGTGAGTCCACCTCTTAGCCTTCTACATATCTAGATTTCGATCTTATTAGATCTCATCAGTTACCATATGGGTGTGCATTGCTAATTGATGTGGTGCAGCCAGATGGCGTTTAACTTTCCTCCTAGGGGGTTAGTTGTATAATTTTTGAGTCATAATATTATGAAAATCATACTTTTACTTCTCAAATTGGTGCTGCAAATATTCCAAAAATCAAGCATTATAGACAATTAAAATTCATAAACTAAACATGGTAATATTATTGGTAGGTTTGATTAAGTGCACTGCATAGTTAAGGCATTCGAGCGCTATCACAAATTTCCAACTCATTGCATCAATTATCTATTTAATATCCTATTAGCAACAGCGCCGCAGTTATCTGTCACTGCTTAATTGCATCTTTTCGATCAATAACGTGTTGATAATGAAGCGAGAAATAATAATAATAATAAAAAAAACTGCGCCCCGATAAGTGCACGAACAAAGAACAAAACGCACGGCTAATTTGTTTAATAAACAGGACACGATAACGATTGATAAGGCCGCTGATTAGAATTGATAGTCTGGAAATTGCCTTGTTACAATATCGAAGTGGATCAGAGCGTGATTGCATTCGTTTTAAATAAATAAATACACACGGCACTCACGGTGACGCATTAAAATTAATTTATTGTTTCCACCGGCGCTTTCTTTGTTGCATATCTGGTAATTAAGTGTTTTCAGTTCGGGCCCCCAGGGGGGTAGACAACAATAATTATATTTTAATCGGCGCCTTTTAAGCGATAACATTTTCATATATTTGCATATTTGTCGCTTCGGTTTAAGTGCAAGTTGAGGCGATGGCGGGAAATTGATTGGGAACATAGGGGTTTTTAGAGTTTACTTACTAGAGGATTTAATAGTTATATAACATAATACCAACATTATACTACTAACTAACCTACTTGGGTGTTTTTTATGTGAGAAGGCAAGTTAGGAGTATGTGTTGAGTTTTTTCGTTTACTTTTTTGTGATGAGCTTAATATGATAAATAAAGGCCGTTTTTACTACTACCCGAATAAGGCTAAGTATACGATCATTCAACAAGAAATGTAATTTTAAATTTCGCGTCATTGCTAAACTGTAAAGATTTATATATATATATATATATATATATATATATATATATATATATATATATATATATATATATATATATATTATCTAGTAGACTTATAATAGTTACTTTATAATCCGGTCCAATTAGGGGTTACCCAATCAAACAAACGACGAATCTATCTCCTAATGACAATAATGCCCTGTCTAGCGAGATTAAAAAGTAACCAAATGCGTTTTTAATTACTTCCCCCGTGTGCGTTTACACAGTTTTTTCAATTTAAATCCATTTTTAAATGCCCACTCAATTAACGCGTGCGCGCCGCCCTCCTCCTCACGCTAAGGCTGCCGAGGTTTTTTCGTCTGTTGTCCAACGCACAATTTCGAATTTTATTAATTCCGTTGCGTAATTCCCACTGATTTATTGCGATCATTGTCAACTGACCTTTTATTGTTCGACCGGCCCGGCCGTCTAGCCCACGAGTTTCCTGCTTTTCTTTCGTAGTAATACCATAATATTTGTATTTTGTATAAAGAACTCCTCGAGGCCAGTTTTTTAAATCCGTAGTAGCAAGCGTCATTGATAAATACAAAGTAAATTTAATTTGCAATTCGATTATTATTAAAATAACCTTGTTACAAAAACCAAAATTCATTGTTGGTATTTTAGTAGTAAGGTCAGTCTTACAACAATAATGCTGTAGATAGGCATTCGATTGAATAAATAAAATAATAGTAGTAAGGTGAGGAAGGCAAAAGAAGAATAGTAAACAAAAATTAAGTCCCAATGGCTTTTCCACTGGTAAAGGGCTATATAATCAAAGACAACACCAAACAAGAAGAAAATCGAAATTAAGAACAAAGATGTACCAAAAAATAATATACCAATAACCGAAACTATTAATAAAATATGATTAGTATAGAAGAATAATTTTTAAAAAACAAAGAAAATGGATAGAAGCAAAGCCAATGGCATAAATCATGATAAAATAACGTACATATGTATTGTTTTTTTTATTGATTGAATTAGTTTTACAACTTGATTAGCAAACTAAAAAAACCGATTGTAAGTAGTTTTTATCACATCCTGATAACATTATATATTTTTTTCAGTAGCAGCTTTTTGATTGTAAATTCATTTTGCAATTTGATTAGTAACAATGTGATAATGAAAGTTTATGGGGCGGAAAGGTGTGTTGTTCATTTTCTTGTAAGATAAGCGGAATGAGTGTTTAACCTTTTACCGGCTTATCGCCGCGACGGCGCTGATCCAGCCGGAAGTGGTTTGACGTCACCTCGATTTTGCAACCGAAAAGACACCGACCTCAAACTACTTTTCCCGTGTACCGGAAAGTCATGGCTGGCACTCCCATTACCAGAGTATTATTCATATGAAAATTATGATTGCCGATCACGATCAATGCCATGAATTAACGTACACTTTATAGGAGCTTGGTGGTCTAGATTTATTTATTTCCTCAAAAACCTTATTTGTCGTTTATATATGATTTTGCAAGGTTGTTTTTATTTTATTTTTATAACTCTGTACTTCTTATTTTAAATCAATTATTTATATAAGAACATTATTGATTTATTTCATTAATTACTTATCATAATTCATTACTACTATACTTATCATAATTCATGATATTTTAGTCAAATTGATATTATTTTGGAGCCCTTGAAAGAATTTGTATGTGCCAAAATTGTCCCGAATCTACATCTACATTTAACATAATTATTATTTATGTTAAATGTAGAAGAATCCTGAAGAGGCTAAAACAGATAAATGTGTTTGATGTATAATAAAATTCGTCTATAACTCAAAACACTCAGAAACGAAAGATTTAAAATTGCGATGAAGAAAGAGCTACTTGAAAATGAGTTATGATGTTATGCCTTTGGTACATTTATTGTTTATATTGTTTACTTTAGTTTTATTTGCATGCAAGAATTTCTCTTAATAAATGTTTGTTTTGTAACTTCGGTGAAACTAACTTTACATATTTAGTAAATAAGTGGCAGGCAACCCTTACAAAGAACAAATCCACGTGCGCACTCAGCTTACCAAACAACTATATAATATAAGATAATTTCACGACCACTCATGAAATTCCCTCTAATTTTCCGGATCTTTATTCTGTTTTTAATTGGCACACAGTACCCGCATGTTACGTTCGGGCACAGCTCGTAAATCAAATAGAGGTACTAAAACACGCTTCCGGATGCTGTCAGTGAATCAACGCAACAAAACCGTACTCGGTACTTGGTTTCTAAATTACAGCTATCTATCGGCTAGCTTTTTTCAGTGCAATGCATTTTCTAAAACGGCTTATTATTAGAGGTCTCTCGAATTTTTATTTTTTCGGGGCGGAGGGAAACTTTCACTCGCGCCATTCAATTTGAAGAAAACGCATCGAGCGAAGTGAATGTGCCGGCCCCAATTAGGCCGCGATCACGTCCGGGGCAGCAAAGAACTTTCGGCCGCATAGGAAAAAAAGTTATGCAACGCTCGATCGGGCCAATTAATGGAGGCGAGAGAATGCTTTGAAGGTTTGATTGTTCTACACAAAATAAACGTCCGGGCAGATACAGACTATAATTTAATTTTTGACTAAAATTATATTGCAATTGGCTCGGAGGAACAAAATCCTGTACCCACTAGAAAGTGTTTTCAAGAAAATAATTGCAATGATACACACACACACACATAGAAATGCTTTGGTTTAAAGGCAATAAAATTTATTGAGAATGAAAATTACTAAATCATATATGTGCATAGCAAGTCTATAGTTTTGTGAACAATATGAAAGAATAACGAATGAAAAAATTTAAACAATAAGGGTGATATTGTTGAGAAGGACCCTCTTCTGAAATTTCTTGCTGATGGTGTTTATATATAGTTTAGCTATCACGCATCATTTGAAAAAAAAGAAATTAAAAATTGTTTCTTATTTAGAAAGGTTATAGCTACGAAGTAGTATAGGATTATTTTAAAATATTAATTTTATGTGTGTAGAAATAACAGCTTTTTGATTTTTATGAAATGTTGATTTTAAAAATTTATGAACGAGGTACCCAATCAAAAATATCCTATACTACTTCGTAGACAATATTATAAAGATATGTGTTGCAAATTTTAACAATTCGATAAAGTAAATCTTAAATTTCATAGATTAATTTATATTATAACCGGTCTTAAACAGCATGTGTAATTGATTTGAGCACGGCGCCGCCACTAATTAATCCCTTCAGCGTTTCAACAGCGCGCAAAACGCATTATGCAACCGTCAGCTGGTTTTCGTTGCAGCATAAATTGTTTATTATAGCGGATTTGTTTAACAATGTGCAACGCAACCGTGTGTGCGGCCAGTGACTAAGACATGTTTGGCGTTTGCAACTGGCCTCAGCAACAATAATAATCGAGACGTTGCGAAACCTCTTGCCAATCGTGACGAATCGAAAACCGTTTTTATTTTCGTTGCTGTGGGTACACTCCTGTCTCATTAATATGATATAATGGTGTGTATGAATTTCGCAGAAGGAATGTTTATTAATATTAATTCATCAATTAAATGAATTGTAGCAACACAAATTTAAGCAAAAAGTAACAATATGAATGTTACAATGAATGTTTTATAAATGCTATGATAATGAAGGCAACGCCATCGTGACAGGAAAAGCATGAACGTGTGAAAAATAACTTGATGAATTTTTAACCACCATGAGCTTCATTTGTGTAAGTTTAGTTTTTACAAAAAGTTTGTATTTGCTTTATTGATAGAAGCTGTCCAAATACATCTACCTTGCTCTAGGCACTATGGACGTGGTCGGTTAGGTGGCAACGTACACTGTTAAGGGTGTGATCACGTCTATATATTTCTTATGGCACGAATTGTGAAATTGTATTTAACTTTCAGTAAAGCTTTCCTTTGCGGCTATTGTTCCTCTTCCTATTAGATCTACAGCGTCTGCAAAGGCAGTAATTTGTTTGGACGTTTGATATACCCTATGTCATAATCGTTATATATGTGATATAGTCTTCTCTATAAAAATTGTGAAATTACTTATAAAATTCAACAAAATCAAATCGTCCATTCAAATTTTTACATAACTATCTACCTCTGTTCACATATATGCATATGCCTCTTCAATTAAGCAAACGATACGTCTGCCTACGTAACAGCAGACGATATTTACGTCACCCGTATTGCACTCTATATGCATACAATGGGGGCCGCGAGCAGCTCGTAATGGTAACTAGGATTTTTTAGAAAGGGAAAAAAAACGTGAAAGCAAACGGCAACCTAGAACTTCCAAGCGCGCGGTGTGATGAAATCGAAATTTAATATGCCACGCGACGATGCAATGTCCATCTGCAGTGAATTCTAAGAGTACAAGGACACGATTTAGCTACCCGTTTACACACAGAATAACAATAATATTGTTGGTAAATCATAATTCATTTCATTTTAGCTTTGCAGCACATATGTTGGGTTAATATTGTTGGTAGTTATTAGTTAGATGCAAAACGCGAATACAAATAAAACAGGATGTCCAGTCAGGGCTGGTCCTGGCGAACACGGGCGAGGAATCTGGGAGGTCAAAATAGGCTTATATATCATATTTCCTGAAAATTATATACCTAGAACCAGCCCTATTTGGTAAAAATACACTGCATTTTGACATATAAACCATCTTTCTAGTATTTGAAATAGAGACGATTCAAAGCTAAAACCATGGAAACATGAAATTTCTTCATATACACATTTTCTCAACACTACAGCGCGGAAACGATAAGAGCTAGAGAAAAGTTTCTAGCCTAAATCTATAGAGGTAGAAATATTTTATATTTTCACATATAGACCATATCTTTAGCGTTTGAAATACATACGCTACAGAGTTGAAACTGGGAAGAAACATGAAAATTAATGATATTCACATTTACTCACCGCTATAGCCCTAGAGAGGGGTATATGTCAAAATGTAGTGTTGTATTTCTAGCCCTACACATTGAAGCCAGACGTTTTCTTTAGCTGTTTTTATTTTCGCGCTGTGTATCGAAAACTGAAACAGCTACAGAAAAACGTCTCGCCTCAATGTGTAGGGCTAGAAATACAACACTACATTTTGACATATACCCCTCTCTAGCATTTAAAATATAGACGCTGCAGAGTTGAAACAGTCTCATTCTGTAGGGCTTGAAATACTTTAGATTGGCACATATAAATCATCTCTGTAGCATTTGAAATAGAGGTGCTAACTGGGCGGCAACATCATATTCACATGTTTTCACCGCTACAGCGTGAAAACGGTAACAGCTACAGAAAAAACGTCTAGTCTCAATCTGTAGGGCTAGAAATACACTACATTTTGAAATATAACCCTCTCTAGTATTCAAAATGGCTAAAAAAAACACCTACACACGATGGGTCTGGTGGACAGCTTATTATGTAGAGGGTGCAATGAAGAACTAGAAACAGCAGAGCATGTAATATGCCTCTGCCCAGCTCTAGTAAATACTAGGCATCTAATACTAGGGGAGTGCTGGCCTAGTATGACCAGCATTGGCAACTCCTCATCCGCCAGAATTTTGCAGCTCGCACGCAAAATTGACTGGTGGGACGATTGAGTAGCCTTAAAACTAGGTTTCACAATGGGCCCATTTTGAGGCCTAAATGTCTGTAGCTACGCTTCCCTCCAGTATTCAAAATAGAGACCCGGGGAAAATAAATTTAAAAATTTAATCATAAGGTGCGATATTGTTAGTTAAGAACTACACGCTCTGAATAATTATTAGTATTATCTTAGAGGTTTCAATCGTTTGATTAGTTAAACGTTTTTGTAGCCTTGAAGCGAACGTTGTTGTGTGAGATAAGCGAGGATAATGATGTTTGTTTTTATATGGTCATTATCATTATCACGTTTTTTTAGCTATGAATAATACTAATTGGTATAAATCATAAAAAGTATGAGTGTGCGCGTGATTGTGTTATTTATTAATATTCATTAATATTTCTGAGAGTCTTATAGTGAAGTTCATCAATAATAATTTATGTAAAAGCTGTTTTGTGCGCAACTTATTCATGAAATTCTTTTCAACAAGCTTTTAAGCGAATGAATGTTTTCTCGTTCTTTCTCCCCTAAGTTTAGAGATACCTACTGTACTAACTATTTAATTTTCTATACGGAATGAAAAGTGACTAAATATGGTTAATAATCCAGAATTTCATGAAAATATTAGTGACTAAATATGGTTTATTAATATATATAGTCACTAATATATTTAGTCACTCATATTTTCATTTTATTTGGATTTTTCATTCATTCATTTTTTGTATTGGATTATTATCCAGAATTTAATGATAATTCCTCATTTATCATTAAATTCTGGATTACTCTGGATTCACTTTTTTATATAATAATTCTTCAATTTTTACATACATATATAATAGTACAAATAATATTATTGATAAACAAATCTATTACTATTACATTCGATAATGAATAAAACTGAAAGTTGATTATATGAAAAATAGGACACCGCGATTAAAATTTACAAATCCATCTGCAGGCCAATGATTGACTACGGACAGGTTATACTGAAATACGCACGCGACAACTGTAAGAAGATAACTGACATAACAGAACGGAAGACACTACGACTGATCACTAAACTTAGACATCCCAACAACCCACTTCACAATATTTCCAACACAAATCTATATAACTCCACCAAGATCGTTCCTATACAAGAGAGACTCGAACGACTACGAAGAAGATTCCAAGAGAAAGAGACAACAGGACAATACTGAACGAACTATGCATAGCAAGACAGCACAAAACGTACTTAAAAAAACATCCTACTGAGACACTACACGAATCCTATTTCATACCCTAAACTTACACCTTATAATAGAGGCTTTAACCTACTACCAGAATTAAATTAGTTTATGTTGAATAATAATTTGGGACACCTTCTACTTTGAGTTTATTTATATTATTACATTTATTTTTTTCTCAGTCAACTTATTTTTGTACCTTTTAATATTTTTGATATCTTTTACTACTAAGGAATGTACACATGTAAACACAAAATAGGCAGAAAGACCCCCAAGGGGGTCGATAGCCCAATAAAGATGGTCTATATATATAAAAAATAGGAATAATAAAAAATGTCAGGCGGAAAGACCCATGTATGGGTCGATAGCCAAATAAAGATTGATTATATATAAGAAAAAACCATAATTGCGTTTTTGCCACTAGCGCAAGCTTGTCAGTGGTCGCTTTCCATTTTTTAGTTTTATTTAAAGATTATTATATATATATATATATATATATATATATATATATATATATATATATATATATTCTTTCTTGCTCAAGATGTATGATCATTGTGTATTGGGAGAGGAGTGTAATTTTTTTAGCAGTATGCCAAATAAAAGGGTTTTATTAAGGATTTATTATTAAATTCTAATTTTAAAACATATTTAGGGACAAAATATCTTACAAATATTCATGCTCAGTATCATGGCGGAGCGAGAAACCTTGCTGTGTGCGAAATTTCTTTCATAGTATTTACATAAGATATGACATTTGTTCACAAGACACCTGTGTCATCTATTGTATATATTTATATTTGATGATGTTGCCATATGTGCTTCATTTCACGAACTTTTCAAAGGACCCTCGTAGATCAATTTTTTATTTGTACAATAATTTTTTAAATTCCAGTAAAGTAAATAAAAATAAAAATCACCAGAGATTTTAACATTCTATAAACTAACTGATGCCACATCTCACCGATCCAACCTTCACAACAGCGCATCTAACTTTAACCACAATTAATTGAAACCTCAAGTTGCATTTAAGAAAAACAACACTTATATCGCGTCTTGTATGCTGCGGCGAGTTACCCGAGCAGTGTTTACAAAACACAATCGCACGTAATTAAATACGACGACGTGTGGGATGGGTTCGATAATATAATGGCCGCGAAAGAGATAATCAACGGCGACGATCGTCACAGCGAAACGCAATAACTGCGTGCGGACGATAAACAAAAATTGCGTAAGCGCCTGCCAGGCGCCGCCGCCTCGTGCGTAAACGTTTATGCACTGCCTATATACTAACAGGCTCTTCGCAATGGCGTTGAAATAAAACATTTAACATTACTAACCTTCATTTAAGGCCGCGGCGCGATTTCGAGTGTGTACACTTACAGCGATTAATGACGAGTTGCGGCACGCGAACGGATTTCGCACTAGAGGAGAAAACGAAAATTGTTTAGTATATAGTATTGTATCTATAGCAAAACTGTTGAATAATGAAAGTAATAAAAATCATTATAAAGTCATAAACCATAAATCGCCAGGGCAGTTAGAATACTGAGAGATTTTACTTAGTTAATGAGTTAACATAATATTTTGCATGATGTTCATCGTAATGTCTATTAAAATGACTAAAAAAAAACACGTTTGATTATCTTTCGTTTGCGGCTTTGTTAATATGATAGTAACATGCATACAATAACAAATTTAGCCTCGAGTGACAGAGTTGTAGAACAGGTGGGCACATATACCACCGGAGGACCTTACAGCTAATACTAGCATAATATAACAAAATCAACTTACAATTTCTGTAGTAATTAATACATTTTCCACCACACAAAATCACAACGCGATTTTTCAAGCTGGCCAAATTTAACGAGCGCAGCCAGCGGGTAAATACGCGCGACTGATTCTCAAGGTGATTTCTGCGCTCAGCTCATGCGGGATGCACAAAAAAAGGATGATAAAAAGCGGGTTATTTTTAAAAGACGCATTTGCGCACTATATGCGTATTTGATTTAAAGCTGATGTACGCTTAAAACGTGCAGCATGAAACAACAAATCATTGCGAGGGTTGTTAAATTATGTTTCAATTCTATGACACCCACACTGCGTCAAGACGAAGAGTAGTTAGATGAAGTGATTGATTTTAAGAAGTGTGCAGTTGCAGTAGCTAATGTATGTGCCTACACACCGGTGTTGTGTCGTACTCAATAGGTAGTGTTAAGTGATTTAAACCACCCACACAGTGGGATGCTGTTAAATACAAATTGACTAAAAATTAATAATTAAATATAGTTATAGTGATAACTACTATGTAGTTGCATGTAATATGCCTATGCCCAGCTCTAGTAAACACTAGGCAGCTGGTACTAGGGGAGTGCTGGCCTAGTATGGTCAGGCATTGGCCACTTGAGAAGGGTTTTGCAGCTTGTACGCAGAATTGACTGGTGGGACGAGTGAGTAGCCGTAAGCCCGAATGACATTATCTACTTTCCTATATCGTTTTATATATAAGAATTGATATATACTATTTCTAAATAGAAAATTAACATTGTGTATTACGGTGTTGTTATTGTTAAGTGAGTTTATTATTATTCCGCCGCTATATAATTTTCTACATGTGTGTATGACACTATGTAGTTTGTGTCTGCATCGAAAACGATATAAGAAATTAGATAATGTCATACAGACTTTAAAGGGAGATTTCACAATGGACCCATTTTGACCTGTATTTTATTTAAGAAAACGTCATTGTGTCTTCTTCGTCACTAGCACGATTAGGAACCGTTTAAAACTGTGTTTTTAGAAATTCGCTCTGCCACAAAAAAAATACTTTGTAATTGTTTTTAAACTGATGCACGTGTTTGCCGCACGATCAAATAAATTCGCACACTTGTGTCCAATAAACAACGAATTCCTGCAGTATGCACAGCCGTTACAAATGATAATAATTATGCACCGCCTAATACGGGGCCCCATAGAAAGCCGATTACAAACTTTATTAACCCATTAAAGACCTCATTAATTATGCACGGCGCATAATAATCAATCCGCAAATTCCGCAGGTGCGCAATTTTGTTCGAGTGACGACACTTGCACGTCATCATTTTTGCGATTATTACGGGGGGCGGCGTACTTGCGCGATTCCTGCCAGCGGGAGAGCCCACGCGCGCGCGACATTCCACCGCCGGCGCCCAGATAAAAAGCATAGGTCATGGTGCAATTATGAATTCAAATATTTTATCGCGATAAAAAATAAATAAAAAATAAGTTTGTATGCTCGAAGGTCAGCGGCGCGTAGCACGCTCCAAATTGGATGCTAATTTATTACAACTCGGATTTTCGACGGTGCGTTGTTTTCGTAACGAGGCTTTCCTGGGCATGTGAGTGTTTTCTTTTGGTTTTATTTACATTTTTGATTTTAAACTATGCTAAATTAAAAGGCGAGTTATCAAGAAAAATTAAGACTCATGGCGTTTGTTAATATTTAGGCATTGAGAACTTTTTCTTTCTCTTTTCTGTATCGTTGTAATTGTTTTCATTATCATTGTAATTTTTTTCCTTTATCATTGTAATTTTTAATCATATGCAGAATGGATAACATACTGCTATAGTCCTTGGAACATTTTCAGAACATTTATGAAAAATGTTGTGAATCTTTTGGTCCCTGCCCATATATTCATCTTGATACCCCTCTCTATCTCTCCTTCTTGACTCCGTCCTCACCTTCTTGACCCCGTCCGCACCTTCTTGACCCCGTCCTCATCTTCTTGACTCCGTCCTCACCCTCTTGTCCAATATATTCATCCTGATACCCCTCTCTCTCTCTCCTTCTTGACTCCGTCCTCACCTTCTTGACTCCGTCCTGACCCCATTGTCCAATATATTCATCTTGATACCCCTCTCTTTCTCTCCGTTTTGACACCGTCCTCGCCTTCTTGTCCAATATATTTATCTTGATACCCCTCTCTTTCTCTCCTTGACACCGTCCTCACCTTCTTGACTCCGTCCTCACCTTTTTGACTCCGTCCTCACCTTTTTGACTCCGTCCTCACCTTTTTGACTCCGTCCTCACCTCCTTCTCCTTCTTGAGCCCCTCTTCTCCTTGTCCCTCCTTCTCCTTCTTCACCCCCCCCTCCTATCCATCCCCTCTCCTATCCATCCCCTCTATATCGACACCTCGTTCTGTCTTCATTTGTTTCAGGTTGTCTGAAATTGTCTAATTTTGTCTCATTTTACCTCATGTTGGCTTAATTTTTCGCCGGATCGATTCGCTTCTATTTGTTGTTATTTTATTATTTATTTTTCTTGATCCCCTCTATATCGACACCTCTCTCTGTCTGTATGTGAGCCCTTTTGTGACAATTTCTACTTGCCGGTCTGTTTGTCTACCGGTCTATTTCCTGTATGTCTATTTACCTGCCTGTCTATGGCCCTGTCCGTTTGGTTACTACTAGTGACTAGTAGTGACTGACGTCACGCTATACTATTAGTATGAGCGTGACGTCAGCATGTGTTTTTACTAGTAGTAACCAAACGGGCAGGGCTTATGCCTGCGTGCCCACCTCTCTACATGCCTGTATCATTGCCTTCCAGTTTTTGTTTTATCTGGCATATGTATGTTTATCTGTCGATGTGGTTACACAAAACGTTTAATAATCACCATTCACAACAATATAATTATCATCTTCATTTCCGTTGTTAGCATTCGTGTACCAAACATCAATAAAATAAATCCGCAAAGATACACCCATTACAATCCCAGGTGATAAATCAAAAATTTCTCATTTCCTTATTACTGTCATTTTAGTCACAATTACAATTTAATGGTCCGCAGCTCGCATTCATTCAGAACCTCCAGCTAGGCGGTACTACCATACAATAATTAGTATCTAATTCAAGCGGGTTCCGTAATAATTCAATGCAGTAATTGCCGAGTATTTTGTTGTTGTTCTTTTTTTTTCGGTCATCAGTCGTTAAATTTAATGAAGGCCGCCGCTCGAATTATCGCCGGCCGAATAAAGAAAAAACTGTGCAGGGAAAAAAAATATGTATTTTGTTAAAAAAAAACGAACACTCGCTTTCACGCTTGCGTAACCGGCTCAATGCTGCTAATATTTCGTCGGCATGGCGGCAGGGCGTAATTAGGTCAATCGTGCATAATAACAACGGCCCCCCCGAAATTTCAGTTAATTGCGCTGATAAAAAAATATTATAAATAGACACAACAGAGATAATAAAAGTAATGTGTTTTATGAAAGCGGATGCGTTTTTTTTAGTACGCTAAAGCCGGATTTACATTAGTGGTACCGTCACGATACAATTTTTCGTTTCTACCTTCTAGAGTCCTTTGAGAATAGTACGGCTCAAACCGGAAAGTAAAATACAAAACGCAGTAAGATTGATACTTTACTAATTCAGCAGTGCTGAATATGGAAAAATAGTACTTTCTATATACAACACTGTTGAATATAATCGTAAAAACTAATCCTGTATGTTTTTCCTTTTTTTTTCGTACTACCAAAGCATTGCATTAGGGTAAATCTAATGCAATGCTTTGGTAGTACGAATAACGTGATAGCTAAAAGAAAAATATGCTTCTCCCTCGTTCGGTGGCAATTTTTTTACTTAGATATAGTCCTTGGTGTTGAGGATTTATATTGTTATAATATTCATTTTCCTTTTCACTTTTCACTTTATGAGTGTTTTCTTTGTTCTATTATTAACCCCTCTCGTATGTTTTTCTTTAATTGTTTCACATTCATTTGCTCTGTTTAGTCTTTATATTTCGTATTATTATTTAATAACTGATAACGAAGCAGAGAAGATTTTGTAGATACGCTTATGATGCTTTTACTTGGAAATTACAAATCAATTTGAAATTACTAAGAATCATCATAGAAATGTAAATAAAACGCTCGCTGCGTTTCCGTTATTATTGAATTAACGCCGTTTTAGTTTCGTTTTGTTTTTGCAATCGAGCGGTAACGGGTATTTGCTTTCGCGTTATGAACGCATCGTAGATTTCGATGATTAGTGGTCAATCATAAACCCCAACGCGTCCAGAAATTACGGTTTTGATGGGAAAATATGTACAGCTATTTCGAATGACTAAATAATTGATACACCTAATGATGACAAATATTGTAGCTCGCTAATTTATCATACATATCAGTATTATTTCCTTCGATTTTCTTTTTATCCTTATAATCAAACTAGGTGAATTTCCTATGCCTATGAAGAATCAATTCCTATGAGCCCGTGAGACTATTTGTATACTTCTCCTCTGAAAATATTTAGTCCTGTCAATAAATATATTGTAGAGTGCATCAAATATGCGAAAGTTTTTGACTTCAGGGCTCGTTAGTAGTTAGTAGGTAAACATACTAAAAGTCAGAGGGAGATGAAAATAAGGTGGGAAGAGCAGACGCCCCATTTTTGGGTTTTTCGATTATATCTCGAAAACGGTGAACTCTAGAAACATGTGTATTGAATAAAAATGAAAGCTAATTAAATTTCCTATAAAATTGTTACATACTTGTCGAACTTCTAACGGTTTTCAAGATATACGTTATATAAGAAAAATGATAATTGTTGAAAAAAAATTATTCTCTCCTCACTTTTTGTCAAACATTTGCTTCTATTGCCTCCCACGGCCGTTTCACAGACAAATTGCCAAAAACAAAGTTGTAGCGCATTAAATTTACTTCAATTTTGTATATACTTTGGCTACTTTATTTTCAAAATTTCAACACTTTTTATAATTATAACGGAGTCTACGTTTCCTAGTAGTTAATAGGTAAACATAGTAATACTCAGAGGGAGATGAAAATATGGTGGGAAGGGCAGGTGAAGCCCCATTTTTGGGTTTTTCGATTATATCTTGGAAACGGTGAACTCTAGAAAAATGTGTACTGAATAAAAATTAAAGCTAATTAAATTTCCTATAAATTTGTTACATATTTGTCGAACTTCCAACGGTTTTCGAGATATACGTTATATACGAAAATCGATAATTTACGAGAAAAAAAATCATACTTACCTCACTTTTTGTCAAACAATTGCTTCTATTGCCTCCCACGGCCGTTTCTCAGAAAAAAATCCAAAAACAAAGTTGTAGAGCATTAAATTTACTTCAATTTTATATATATTTTTGCTACTTTATTTTCAAAATATCAACATTTTTTAATAATTATAACGTCCACCGTTTCCGAGATATAATTGAAAAACCAAAAAATTATGTCTTAAATTCGTCCTCCAAAATTAGGTTACTCGAATTTCCTAATTGTTTAGTACATCGTTTCCGAGATAAAATTGAAATCCCCAAAAATGATATCTTAAATTCGTCCTCCAAAAATGGTTTAACCTCTAATAGTATAGTAAATAAATATTTTACAACTGCAAACTATCTTGTTATGTAAGAAGTGTATTATATCATATTCTACTGGTTGCAGATAAAAAAATTGAATTAATTAATGTTTTACAAAGATTGTATAATAATCATTCTTTAATTGTTTGTTTTAGATCACGTAAACGTCGTCCCAGTAGCAGCCAGGACGACCCGTGCCCGAAGGACCCGCAAATGGACGAGTGCAGCGCCGCTCTGGTGCTGATGAGCCTGTCCTGCTCGCCACACTCGCCGAATCTCAGCAGTGAGTCCCCGCAAAACTATTTACTATTCCTACTACGATTCCGCGTGTTTTTTTTTATATCTTTTTCTTGTGATGGCGCACGTATTGCGAAACTATTAATACTATGGGCTCGCGCTCAGCCTGAGTAGTAAACACAATCTTAATGAATGACATAACGTCGGCGGCGCGAAGGTTTAGAAACTTATAAATGTTTTGGAGCTATTTTTAGAAACCTGTTTACACCGACAGGGAAATAATCTTACTATTTGTTTTATACGCACATAATATAAACGTTTTTTCTCGCTAAATAAAATTAGATAATACAATCATCTTTGAATTGTAAACTAGAATATTGTGCGACTATAAGGATGAAGAAATATTTTATCATTTTCTTCTCTTAGCTTATACTTGGAAACTTTTTGGCTATAAGATAGTTGTTGAAAAGTATCTTCTAGTCGTCTGACCGTAAATTTCGTGTAGAATGTTTTGTTAGAAATATAACTAAGAATGTTGAAACTTTTGTGATACGTATCGCTTTTCGGCTATAATATAGTTGTTGAAAACTATTTCGTAATATAAACTATTTCGTAGCCGAAATTTTGTAATATAAACTATCTCGTATCATAAAAGTAACTAAACTTTTGATTATATTTCTTACCAAGTAATCCAACACGATTATTCCCCTTAAAATAATAATCTGCATTACCTGCAACTGAATTTCACGAATGAACGTGCAAACTTTAATTAAACGCCTATGTTGAACGCCGCCACTCAACGTAAATTCGCCCATGAAAATTCATTAAAACTTGTATTGATTAGCACAATTATGCACGAATTTCCTAAACGGTGATTAGATATGGCACGGTTTTTTTAGATTTCGCTCAGAGATAACCGGAATTAATAACACAATGCACCTTGGTGCCTCATTTTTCGTTCTTGCACATTGACCATGGACTTTGGTTGGCACAAGAGTAGAACGCGCGTGCCTTTAAATGCAAACCGAAATTGCACGCCAATTACCTGGGCAATTTGCGGAGGTATGCTAGGAATTAATCTGATGGAGTGAGTTAGCAGTGGAGTAGTTTGATCCATGGAAAACTATATAGAATTCCTAGAGTTTTTATTAAACTAAAATAAAGTTAATATTAAATTATATTATTTTTTAGATTTGTTACATTTCACTTAAATTGTAGAACATTTGTATTTTCTTACAGATAATGAACGGCAATAAAATAAATATTTATAAACTACAATAGTAAATTAATTAATAAACTTTTATGAGGTTTATTAATTAATTATTATTTTATTGTTTATTATTTATTATTTAATTTTCTGTTGCAGGTAATTGTAATTCGTAGTGCATTTTATATATTTTTCATTGCCGTTTCGTATTTGGATAAATATACAAATATTACAACTCATTGTATGTATGTAATAAATCTGATAAAATAATAATATTTAATATTAATTTTAGTTTAGTTTCATAAATACATTAGGAATAGATGAGACACAAACTAATTCAAAATAATAATTAATATTGTATATGTGAAAGAATTAAAATGTATGTATGTAATAAATCTGATAAAATATTAATATTATATATTAATATATAATATTAATTTTAGTTTCTATCTAATTGACCTTTTTCAAGCCACTGCAGTCATATCGGTCTCTTCTCTTCCAGTACTATAGTACAATAGGCAACGAAGAGACCTATATGTCAGCAGTCGCATGAAAAAGGTCGATATAGATAGAATAGATATTTCGATATAATATAACCGAGGTTAACCTGGATTCCAAACCACTAAACTGTTTAGATGAGAATATCATCTACTACGGATAAAAGAAGGGTGTGATAATATTATTGATTTTAAAAATAATAAATTAAGATTATTATTTAAGGATCGAGAGTATTTAGATGAGAATATCATACTACGGATCAGAAAAGGGTGTTCTAATAATATTGATTTTAAAAATAATAAATTAAGATTATTATTTAAAGACCTGATTGCGGGTTCCCGAAATCTTCGGCTTATCAAAGAAGTTTTCGTCAAACAAAAACTACTGAACAGTCTGATTAAATCTAAAACCAACAATAGTATTTGACATTACTCGTTTTATTTGAAGCTATTTGTTCGGTTGAAATTCGAAAATCGCAAACAATTTAAATTCTAATTGACAGACGCCTAAAAAACCTTTTCAGTCATAACATATTTCGCGTGAAATCGATTGACGAGCGTCGCCGCCCCCGCAGCAGCAACCACAAAAAAACAGTCTGGGATGTTGTGTGGCGAGACAGCTGATGAGGTTCTAATAAATTACATGGCATGGGGACGCGCTTGGGGATTTCGCAGCCAAAAGATGAGGCATAATGGAAAAACCTAGTGACACAGATATTTTACAATTGGTTGTATGAGATATTTTGTGTGATGCTACATTTTTAATTTTTATTATCGTTGAAAATGGTGCATGGATATGAGATAAAATGTACTATTAATTAAAAACGTTTTATTGCTGCATCACCTTAAAAAGTTAGAAGATATTGTATCCACAAACAGCAGAGTTATCTCCAATGCCAATACTCTGCATCATCAATAATCCAAAATTTCATTCATTAAAACGAATGTCCCAACACGCGTAATCCGGCTGATAATCCCACATAAAAACCATCAGCAGTTTAGTTTTGCAGCGAATCGCGAAATTTTCTGCCGACTCGCGTTTCCCCTCGCATAAGCAACTAAGCGGCAATCTCGAAAATAAAAAACTGCCAATATCGGCGCTACAAATAGTTGTTAATTTAATGCACGTGCGCGGCAATTCTAAATTGTCGGTGGCATGCAATGCACGTGCCGTTGTTACCGCTGCACCACCGCCGCTCGCCGATAATTCACTGCGATGGCATGCCTTTGTTTCAACAATAATAACGTTTTGTGTCATCGCCTTTGTTCAGTGACTGCCGGCATTATGCGTGGCTTATGGTAGTATTTACGGAAGGAAATTGCTGCGGGCGAGGGTGATAGCAGTAAAAACGTATGGGAATTGGCGGAGGGATAACAAAAGCGGCGTTTGTGGGGATATTCTAATCGAATTTATATGATCGAAAACGTTTTAATTTACATTATAATATATATATATATATATATATATATATATATAATACAAAAAAAAATATTTAAAATCTAAAATTAAAATACATATAGCTTAAATTCTTGCTCTAGGTTCATTGATTAATATAAATCAACCTGAACTAGAGCCAGAATTTAAGTTATATGTATTGTATATGTACAATGATTTTTTTTGTATTTGAAGATGTAATTGTTGTACAATGAATTTTCTGTATTATTATGCCTTTTATATATTTATAGTAATCAGTACTTTTCACTTTTGTAAACTTAACTATGATAACAATAATAAATTGATTGATTGATATGCACTGTTAGCACAAAAGTCATAACTAACCGGCTTCAAAGTATTGTCTTCGTTTGTATATTATAGGGATTGCCCAAACAGTTACAAATCCACAATGAAGACACATTATACTAAATTGCATAGATGCCAAGCATAGTGAAATTGGCATAAAGATATTTTTAAATAATTACCACATACAGTGTATTCGGTATCTGCGCTCTTTATCTGAATGTTCTTATTTTCTTATTCTAGACATCGGGTGCAGTGAAAGCTCTATTGGTTATATGGTATCCCCTTGCTTTATCCCACTTTTGTCGTACTATGGTATGTATCGCTTTTAATACTTTAATTGCATTTGATGACAATTTTCTTCAAACTTCATCTCAATCATCTAATCAGACCATACCGAAAAATATCTATCACCAAAAAAGGACTCTGGACATTACTCTCAATATATTGAACTTCGCTTTAACAAATACTTGCTGTATTATTTTGAGGTTTTATAGATAATTAATATATTAAACATTAGTTAAATGCATGTAGGCAGATCGCTAATTGCATCATTGGTGTTAATAAAAAAGATAGATATGTATTTATCATATTTTTGGCGTTGGTGGTTAGTAGAGAAAAACAGCGGGTTCTGGACCCTCAATTGAGTAAGTAAACAGATAAGAAACTGAGTTTATTTCATCAGAATCAGATCTATCAGTTTATAAACAGCTTATATTAGAATAGAACAAGCTTGTAACAGACCATCTTGCTCAATTCTGGACCAACTATTTCCCTATACTAAAACCAAACCCAAGAATATGATAAGCAGATCTCTACAGGTCTTCAGAATACTGATTCTAAATATCTAAAATTTTAAATGCAATTAAGATAGAATATAATAGAACAAGCTTGTAACAGGTATCTTGCTCAATTAGGGGTTCTGGACCAGCTGTTTCCCTCTACTAAGACCAAACCCAAGAATATGATAAACAAATCTCTAAAGGTCTTCAAAATACTGCTTCTAAATATCTAAAATTTTAAATACGATTATGATCGTTCTCATGGCAGAATGTAGATATTTTCAGAGCAAATATATCGTGGATTTGGAGGTCTTTTGCTATGTTTCCCGCAAAATCGATTTGAAGTATAAGAAACATACGAATTTTTAATCGATTATAATTTTTATTTGAAAATCAATTACGGTAATTGTAATGGCAGAATGTAGATAATTTGAGAGACAAAAGATAAGGTTATAAAATTGACGTTATGTAATTACTATCGTGCTGCGCACTTCTATAATATTTTGGAAGTCTCCATTGAGTCGCGATATCAGACCTTCTTGTATTTTCAAAATATATATTTCTGAACCCAGCTCAGTAGCTTAGAGAATTCTTAAGACTCTTACTAAACAGTGGGGAGTGAGAGTTCAAACCCCAGTATGTTGCTGTTGCTGTTTTCTCGGAAAATCGGTTCGAAGTATAAGAAACATAGTTTTAATCGACCATAATGTTTATTTAAAAAACGATTACTTTAATTGTAATGGCAGAATGTAGATAATTTCAGAGACAATAGATAAGGTTATAAAATGGAAGTTATGTATTTACTATCGTGCTGTGCACTTCTGTAATATTTTGGAAGTCTCCATTGAGTCGCGATATCAAACCTTGTATTTTTCGAAATATATATTTCTGGACCCAGCTCAGTGGCTTGGAGGCTTCATTCGACTCTTACTAAACGTTGGGGAGTGAGAGTTCAAACCCCAGTGTGTTGCTGTTGCTGTTTTCTCGCAAAATCGGTTGGAAATATAAGAAACATGAATTTTTAATCGACCATAATTTTTATTTTAAAAACGATTACGGTAATTGTAATGGCAGAATGTAGATAATTTCAGAGACAAAAGATTACTATCGTGCTGCGCACTTCTATTATAGTTTGGAAGTCTCCATTGAATCCCGGTATCAGACCTTCTTGTATTTTTCGAAATATATATATATATATATATATATATATATATATATATATATATATATATATATATATTGTAATTGTTTTTATTTAGTAAGTGAATTTATATTAAAACATTATTCTCTTGTTAATTTCAGACATGTCTTGGGCGGGTACATCCCCGGGCAGCAGCAGTAGTTCCGGTTCTTCCTGGAGGCTATCCCCCTCGCCGCCGCCGAGAGAAACCTCCTCGCCGCCAGCACCCCTATCAACCAGCTCTACCTCGGACGAGGGCATCGGCATGGACTACCCGGACGAGATGCCGCGCAAAAAGAAGGTGAGTTTTCGCACACATTTCTAGCAACTTCCTAGTGCACAGTGAAAGTTCATCCTGGTTGCCTTCCCAATTAGCGCAGTGCAAAGAAAATGACATTCCGCGACGGTAGAGGCGTAATAATGGTTAAATCCAGTTATTAACGCGAATTTCATTAGCGCCAACCTACTTGCCGTCGTTTTAATGACGCAACGGTCATTGTTGCCACCGTTTTTGTCCGCCCTTTTTAATGCGATCTGGGCGCACTTGTGTCCGTGTCAATTACGGCAAGGTCGTAAAACCCGACTTTATGCGGCTGTAAACTTTGTTAGTGTCATTTTAATGCATGGCACAAAAAAAAGACTTTTTTATATATATAGGCACCAAATAATTGCGTGAAAGTAATAAATATAAGTACTGAGTATAATTTCAACTGCTTAAAGTTATCATAAAACTTATGTAGGGTTTATTTCACCTTATTAGAAGTGCAATAATGTTAAGAAAATATTCCCTTTTTAACACAGCTGAGTGGCACAGTGCAGAAGCCGACAATATGACTATTGGCGACTTCTGCACTGTGCTTTAGGTTTATTTCACGATATTAGAAGTGTACTAATGTTACGAAAATATTCCCTTTTCAACTCAACTCAGTGGCACAGTGCAGAAGTCGGCAATCGTCATATTGCCGACTTCTGCACTGTGCCACTCAGCTGAGTTAAAAAGGGAATATTTTCTTAACATTATTGCACTTCTAATATCGTCAAATAAACCTTACCTAAGTTTTATAATAACTGAATCTGTGTGCAACTTGATATAAAAAAAACATAGATCTCTTCGCAGGTCACCACCTGGGACATTTTATTTAAATATCACGCAATGAAATGAAATACACAGATAATATCAGAAATTTGATTGAAAATATAGTCTGGATGGCAGAGAAAATATTCTATATAATAAGACTATTGAGATTGTAAACAAATTCTACCTTAAAGTCGTTTTAGACAAGACAATTTCTTGACACGAAAGTTAGTCAAGATGCGAAACAATCTAAATTATCTTGTATCATACAGCAAATTATTTGAAATGTTGAATTGGATGGTAGATCGAAAAATATAACGCGTTCTATTTGTCAAGAACAAATTGCATTTGGGGAGGATATATGAATTTATTTCTTGAACAACTTTTGAGCTAAGAAATTGTCTTGTCTAAAACAACCTTTATTCACCGAAAAAAGCCTTATTGCCGCAAGAATCGTAGATGTTTTCCCAGGAATCAAATTGAGACCTTCCTTTTAGACTTGGCCAACACTTTTTTGTTTGCTGGATTGTTAACTACGTTTTAGAATCAGTTTCAGCTCATGTGCTATCTATCAATGCAATGATGAGCTTAATTTCTAACTAGGTTAGGAAAATGTTATACCTCCAAGCACAGTGCTTGTTAACTCTACACATGATTTTCAAATAGTTTTATACAAGCACCAAACATTGTTGTCTTATTACATTATAATCCGTCTTGTCGCAATGTCAAGACAGCAAACCACTTTACACCACACCAACATTTACTCGTAATAATATGTTGACATTATCATCAAGAAGCAAATTACATAACACCACATTACAGCGCATACATGCATTTTACTCCTTTTCTAAGGTTATCTATAATACCGATAATATCTGCGACACCAGAGAGTGTACTTTCACAGCATAACACCCTTTCTAAAAGCCCGTACGTTTCTATATCCCTAGGCGGGCCGGTATTAATCTCACGGCCGGCGATTAATCATTTGCATAATATTCTTGCGAAACCGCGGGGCCGGTCAGCTGTATGCACGCGTTTGTTTATTTTTTGCTCGCGCGAATTGTATCGTACCATCTCTCTCTCTCTCTCTCTCTCTCTCTCTCTCTCTCTCTCTCTCTCTCGCAACTCGCGGTTTCGTGTGCGGATTTTTCGCTGTTGCTGCGCCCGATGCAATAGATGCACAACCTTGCCGCTAAATACGTAAATAGTTGCGGCCTTGCAGATGCCGGCCGGCTCTGATGCACCTAACCTAATCCGGTTACGCAATCGACACGCGCCGCCCAAAGGTGACCGAAATTCTCCCTCAAGTCGCGAATTGTTTAGTACCTACACGTGTGAGTTAGTGGGATGCACAGGTCTTGCAGAGGCGGTGATAATTGCACACACGTGCTGAATGCATTATTACTTCATTTAATGACTTATGTGTAATATTCATAAAAGCAATTGATTTTATGATGATATTAAATCAAACAAAAGGTCAACATGCGTTGGCAACGAAATAACTAATGATATTCATAGATTTCGGATGGTTTTCACTGTTTTCTACATGAAATTCATGTGTAGAACGAGCACTAGGGGATACTCTTTACTATGAAAATAAACCTCTAGATCCGTATCATAGTGAGCATTGGGGAGCGAGAGTGCAAACCCCTCTGTGGGTGAAAGTTAGGGTGAAATAACCTTTCACAGATATTCAGAGGTTTTCTGTGAAGTTAAGATCAATACTGGGTTATTATTCGCCTCTGAGCTTCTCTCTTTACGTGCGTAAAAGCTTTTGGGTTGATAGCTATAAAGATAGAAGCTTTTGAGACCTCTAGGAACTTTGATACAAAATTGTTAAAGTTTGTGACGAATTTGGTCGCAATTGGTCATAGTACGAAGTGAACGTATCACATAAATAATTGTCCTTTGAAGTCTATATTCATAATAAAGATAATCACCTTAAAAAAGTATCGCATTTAAATTAACTAATACGAATTTCCATTAATACCACAACAAAAATCGTTAGTCGTCCTCTGCGATCCTAAGAGGCAACAAACAGCAAACTTATATAATAAATAACTTTGCAAATCACCTCTTCAAGTATAAATTGCAGCCCACGCTCGTCGTTGAATTCGCGAACGTTTTTCCCTTCTATTCGATCGCGCTTGTAATGCGTTCCGTTCCACTACAACGAGCGCATTAGAATCTCAATGATTTAATTGATCGCACACCCTCCGCCGCCGCCCCCCGTGCCGCCGCGCGATACGTCCTCTCCTCTACACGTGTAGCGCGCGATGCCAAGGACGCGAATGAGCGGGTCGCTATAATAAAAACCGCGTTCCCGGCGACTTTGCGAGCGCGGAACGGTCACGAAAAAAAAAACGGAACGCGTCCAACTGAATTTCGCTCAGGGTTCGGGAAAATACATGGGGACACATGGCAAGGTTTCGCCGCAATTGAGCTAATTGGAAGGTGGCCTCCGCTGTTGCGAGTATATGGAACGCGAGGTAATCTTACGAGATGGCTGGAAATAGTATCGGCCAAGAATAGCGCTTAATTGGAAATAATTGTGAAGTGCAGTTGCTGCTTTTGTGTTAAGAATGTATTTATACATATTGAGGTCGTAGGAAGGCAAATGTGTCCGTTTTGGCAAGTTTGAAACTGTTACAATGTATGAAGGACACGTGTTTCTTTTCAGACCTATTATATCCGTTTTTACAAAATCGCATCAAAAGGAGGTGTGATGAAATAATGAGCGAAGGGCCATTTGGCTTTAGAGGTGGTCTAGGCACTATTCTGTGTACATACGCTAGTGAAAAACCCGATATACATATGCTTTATTGATTATGAAAAGTCTTTCCATAGGAAGATGGTGGAAACTATGACAAATATCGGCCTAGATGACAAAGTTGTACGTGATTTCAAACCTAAACCTATGATTTGTATGAAGCTTGAAGTGCGAATTCAAACGCCAACACATAAATATAGCCACACACCTTATTAAAATGGCCGCCACTGGTTACAGGTATATTTACCTTCCAGAAAAACAATCAAACTCATTTCCACACCGCAATCAATTCCGACCGCAGCTTTCTCTACTAGCAAACGATTAAATTTTCTATTTCCCCGCTGTGCTCGGTTGTAAAAAGAGCACGCAAGAAGTGCACGGCCGCTGCGTTTGCAACTACTACGCCTCGGAATATAAAGGAAATGCGAGGTTATTAGCGATAACAGTGAACCGACGAGTGGAATGCGCGTCCGGCGAGCGATGGATGGAACAATGCGCGGCGGTGGCGGCGGCGAAAAGAGGCTTTTCCCTGTAGGGTGATCGCTGGCGTGGTGATTGAGATTGCTGCGGTCTCGGGTTGCGAGCGGATTGAAATCCGAACCTTATTGGACACGCACGGTATGGAATCGTATTCGATGAGCACCGTGAAAACTTTTTAATGGGGATACATGACGATAACATTCAGTTTTAATAGTAAAGTCGATTTTACGTTTCTGAATACTTTGTGGAATTTTATTGCCCAATAGGACTTTTGTGGTCCAAGCTTATTTCGTTAACGCTCTGCTTCGGGCTGGTTGTCTCGTGTTCGGCACACTGTATGTTGTGTATGTGTATGTGAGCTTTAGGACTTTTCATTTTTATTAATCTTCAATTATTCACGAAAATTAAATCCTCACTTGTAGATGATAAACTAAATATTGGCATATTTAGTTGTTCATTCGATTTAGAGACTTTTCAGATGATTTTTACATTTTAACCACCAAGCAAATACATTTCTTAAGGTCGTTTTAAACAAGACAATTTCTTGACTCAGAGTTAGTCAAGATGCGAGACAAGCTAAATTATCACGTATCATACAGCAAATTATTTGAAATATTGAATTGGATGGTAGATCGAATGGAAAAATTGTATGGGAGGAGGATATATGATTCATTTCTTGAACAACTTTTGAGCTAAAGGTCGTTTTAGACAAGACAATTTCTTAGCTCAAAAGTTGTTCTAGAAATTAATTCATATATCCTCCTCCCATACAATTTGTCCTTGACAAATAGAACGCGTTATATTTTTCCATTCGATCTACCATCCAATTCAATATTTCAAAAAATTTGCTGTATGATACGAGACAATTTAGATTGTCTCGCATCTTGACTAATTTTTGAGTCAAAAAATTGTCTTGTCTAAAACGACCTTAAGAAATTGTCTTGTCTAAAACGACCTTAAACGTAATGATTTTCTTATCAACTGCCTATCTTGTCTCATTTGCAACGAACTGCCGCCCCTTTCGTGACATTGTCAGCGCCAGCCGTATACAATTTCAGTCACACAGGCGGATCTTTTTGTCACTTGTGGAAACCTGTCGCGTCACGCGTCGGATCGATAAGGAGTCAATGTCTCCGCGGGTCCGAAAACGCGGCCGGCGATCAGCTGAAGACGACCGTGCCCGAGTTAATGGCGCATCAGGTTTTACCCTTGGCCGGCCGGGACGCCGCGCATCTACGCCGTGTGTTTTCGCGGTCACTCAACCCAGCGGGTTGGGGTCCACGGGCGGTGGCGGCGGCGGTGCGGCGCGGCGTTCAGCAACCTCGCGGTTGCAGCAGTGAAAGCGGCGGTGTGTTTACGTGCGTATACGGACGCCACCGCATTGCGGGGCCGACCCCGCGAAGAACACGCGGGAATGACACCGAGAGAAATCCAGCTACTGTTTGTGTTTGCTCAAACGAAAGGGAAATTTATATCTGTATTTTCGTCACACCGCTAGGCAATTAAGCAAGACAATGCTTCAACATAAGGAGTTTCTATGTTATGTATGCTTGCACTATAAATCTTCCTTAATAAGTTACTATTACGACTTATTTTTGCAAGATGATATCGATAACGATGTGATTTTTATCAGAAAAAAAAAGAATGCTAAAACGAGATTTCGTTTCATGCACCCACTTGAATCTATTGCTGAATACTGTGGCGAATCTAGAAATTTGATTTTAAGGATTCACACCAGGCTGTCCAGGTGAGTGAATTGGTGACAGCACTGAGAGGGGGCATAATTTTCCGAAATTACTATGTTATTTATATGAAACATATGTATGTATTCAAAATTAATAAATTATTTTTATATATTAAAAAAGGATGGGATCACGTCTATATATTTTTATTGCACGAATTATGTAATTGTATTGATTCGTATTTTCATTAGTCCAGTTATCAGTTGAACTGATTAACGGGCGAGATTCATTGAAACTCTCGAGGTATGAGCAGTGTCCTGTTGAAATCAGAGGTCCTGAGTGTCCCCTCATTCATTTTCCTCCTAGTTCTTGGGCGCGGTGTCTCTTTGAACGTCGTGGACTTTCCTCAGCGGACATTCAGACACGATCCACTTTCTGATAAGTATGTACATACTATTCCGATCAACTGAACTAAGTTTCTTCTATTTGGTAAAGTCGTGGGAGCAACAACAAACTCCTGAACTATCCTATTTGCCTTTAAGGCGTAATTTGACTAATTTTACCCAACAGTCACTAAATTTTAGTGAGACAAAACATTTTTTTGACGCGATTTATGAAATTGTATTGATGTAATATTATAGATAAAGTATAAAGAGAAAGAACATAGACAAATGACAAAGTACAAAGACAATATCTGATGTGGACACCACACGACTTTCCTAATTATTTTTATATTTTTCTCTTTTTAACATTTTCGACATTTCCAACTTTTTTGACATTTTTAACAAAATGTTGAGATTTTTAACAAAATATTGACATTTTTGACAAAATGTTGACATTTTTAACAAAATGTTGACATTTTTGACAAAATGTTGACATTTTTGACAAAATGTTGAGATTTTTAACAAAATGTTGAAATTTTTGACAAAATGTTGACATTTTTACAAAATCTCTTTTCAATTAATAAATATATTTCGCTCAGTGATTTCGAGCTTCATTGGGCCTATCTAGAATCATGTAACAGAGTTAACGATGAACCCGTTATATAGAGGGTGCAATGAAGAACTAGAAACAGCAGAAGATGTAATATGCCTCTGCCCAGCTCTAGTAAACACTAGGCATCTAATACTAGGCCAGTGCTGGCCTAGTATGGTCAGCATTGGCAACTTCTCACCCGCCAGAGTTTTGCAGCTGAGTGAACAGCCTTAAAGGGAGGTTTCACAATGGGCCCATTTTGAGGCTTAGGTGTCTGTAGCTATGCTACCCTCCAGCCAACTATCAGAACTATCCAGAACTAATGATTAACAAATAAAAAAAGTGTAGTCAAGTCTATACTAACTTACTGACTAGATAAACAGTAAGTCTGATATCATTAAAGCAGCTTAAACTGAAGAAAGTTCAGTTGAACTGAATAGTGTGTGGCCACTCATCTGTTCGACTGAAAATTGAACTAATGGAAATTCGAATCGTGTATGGAGTGTTTTAGACTGATAGTCATGTAATTATGAAAACTAAGTATTACAACATGCTTCTACCTATAAAAGGAAAAACATAAACTGTTGACACCAACTAGCAAACTTTAGTCGCCCAGTCATACGTATTACAACATTCCCAACAGCCAACTATTTTTACTATGTATCTATTTTCTTCGCATACATATTTTCGCAGACGGTACCAAACAAACCTTGATGAAGTTTGGCAAACCGCCCCTCTTCAAAACAATCCTGTTTATCGCGATTTGGAATGTGCCCCAGTTGCCGGCGGTTTTTTCGCGCTCCACACCAACTTCCAACCGCTCCTTCCCATGTAAACACGTCGGCGGTGCCGCCACCGCACACGCCATTAGGGCCGTTGGCAATGGATCTGGGCCACCTTACGTAACGTTGCGCGCGTTTTTAAAATAGCCGCGCTTATTTTGGACGCGTCCGCAGACGAAAACATTGAACCGGCCAATTGTGAAACAGCCTATTAAATTGGGAACCTTGGGGGTGTTTGCACGCTCAATTCGCCGCGTGGACCTTCGAACGTGGTCACGCAAAAACATCAGCTTTGTGTGATCAAAAAAGTATATTAACTGCAAACAATTTGAAAGACAATTAATGATTGGTCATGCCGGTTTTGAGGTTTTATTGGACCAATAGCACTAATAAAGCTGTTTCTGTTTATCACTGTATGCTGCTTCGAGCTTATTGTCTCTTGTTCTATTTGTCGTGCATGCACAATTCTACCTCATCCCGTACAACCGGATAATTATTTGATTGATAAATATTGAAGAAATTACTGACGGTACCTACTAGAAATGAATATAAGTGTGAATTCACCTCTTAGCAATCTACATATCTAGATTTCGATCTTATTAGATCTTATCAGTGTAGCTCAGCTACTGAGGATGAATTCACACAATATCTCGAGTGGTTATATACAGAGAGGATGATTTCGATTCATTATTATACTTGGAACAAGATCAAGATCTGCCTTGGTTATGAGGCTCTTCCTCGTGACCATAACAATATGAAATACATTTTGAAGATCCACAAAATAAACAGAAACCATAACCATACATATGTTTTTACTGTGGAACATCATTTGTTATTAAAGGCACCTTATACGGTCAATAATACTCTCATTCCTAGTAATTATGATACAACTAACCCCCTAGGAGGAAAGTTAAATGCCATCTGGCACCACATCAATTAGCAACGCACACCCATATGTGCATTGCTAATTGATGTGGTGCTACCAGATGGCGTTTACCTTTCCTCTTAGAAGGTTAGTTGTATTATATTTACTAGGAATGAGAGTATTATCAATGTTTGTATATAACCACTCGAGATATTATGTGAATTCATCCTCATTAGCTGAGCTACACTGATGAGATCTAATAAGATCAAAATCTAGGTAAGTAGATTGCTAAAAGGTGGATTCACACTTACACACATCATATATATATATATATATATATATATATATATATATATATATATATATATATATTTATATATATATATATATATATATATATATATATATATATATTATATATATATATATATATATATATATATATATATATATATATATATAAATTACAGACTATTTTTGCGTATAAAGTCCTACAAAATGATCTTATTCCTAAGCTTATTAGTTATAAAGCATTATAGCTTTATAATGAAATTCCATGTGTACCAAAATGCTCTAGAGTATAGGTTATCAAACTGTGGTACATGCACCACTGGTGGTACCTTACGTTGTTGCAGGGGGTACAAAAGAAATTTCATATGTAGAGCTTCACAAACACTATCACGGCGATGCATCGTGGTGTTTGTTCGTCTTATTTATTTTATTTTATTTCTTTTTCTTCTACCGAACATACCCATATTCTTTGACATGTATATTACAAAATATCATCTTAGGCGTACAGAATTTGTAGCAGTTTATTTAAGTCTGACCACGTTTCTAAAGTTTGAGAACCTCTGCTCTAGAGTATGTAAATGCATTCCTATTTTTATCATTCGATTTATTTTTTTGTCGAAACTAGGAAGTGGTGTTTTATTTATAAATGGCCCAACGCAGACCGAGCTGCTGCTGCTTGCGGTTGTAAAATTCGAGCAAGTAAAAAAAAAACAAAAACGAGAAAGCAAATCGGCGGTGAGTCAGGAGAATCACGGTGCATGGGGCCAACGAACCTCGAATTTAATTCGAGTATTAAAATATTCCTGGCGTTGTTTACCGTGGCACTGCAGCGGCCACGAAATGGGCAATGACCACCCGACAATAGCAAACTCGCGATCGGCTGCGAAATGCGCCACAAAGCGCTATTATCATTATAATTGACAATTTTCTTGGTTATTTATTGCGGTGCGGCGGCGCGCGCGTTGCGTCGTGGGTCGCGGCGAGATCGGATATCTGATACGCGATGAAATCGGCCCCCGAGCCTAGAGGAGTTATGTATGAAATTATCTGTACAAATGCAGGGGGCAAGACGTAGAGAGAGCGAGATTCGTTATTTGATTATCGTTTATGATTGCTATTCACATGTAGTAGCTGTTTGATTTAACAACAGTATGAATAACGTTAATAAAAAACTATATGATACAACTTAATATTTTTTCTTCACATCAAGTAAACAATAATTTGTATAGTTGCGGAATGTAGCGGCTACAAAGCCTGGTGATTATTAACTCAGAAATGAATAATCACCAAATTTTCAAATATTTGATTAGTTAACAAAAAAATATATCACTCTACGGTGGGTTCGAACACAGCTATCTCGGCCATCGCGCTACCAACTGCACCACGGATTGTCCAGTATCCATATAGGGCAGACAATCTTGACAATTTGAAATTGAGTAATTTTTTAATGACTTTTAATCTTTTATAATACACAGTTGTCTATAGTTGCATAGAATATTGTATTGTATTTTATTTGTTTCCTCCTTCTGCCTTCGCCTCAGAATTTGAGGATGGTCGTCCCTTCTCGGGCTAGTATTAAAGGTCTATACCACATAGACCTTCAATATCACTAGCCCGAGAAGAGACGAACCATCCTCAAATTCTGAGGCGAAGACAGGAGGAGGAAGAGTTGTTTATTATTTGTTTCAGTTTATTGTAAATATAATTGAGGGATATTATATAGTAGAATTCGAGTATTTATTTTGCCAAAACTTAGATAGGGAGGTGCAATTCTTGGTAACCGTAGTTTCATCGCCCGGTATTTACTTTAATTTAACAGAAAACCTCTGAAAAACTGTGAAAGGTGATTCGCGAAAATTCGTTCCCCGCTAGTGATCGAACTCAGGCTCCCCAATGCTCAGTACGAGATGGACGACGCCTCTAACCACTCTTTTTTATATATCAATATTTCGTTTATTCATTCAGAGCATTCTTTATTTGGTATTTTGATACCGTAAATGATTAGATAATTAAGCGTGCCAAATTAATAATTTGTATAATAATTCGATATGAATTATTTTCGATTCGGTTCGCGCGTCGCCGCAATTCTGCACGGATCAATGCGGGGACATGTCCCTGCCATGTATCCAAGGTTTAAATATCTTATGGTTGCACCCCGCACGATGTAAACATTGGGGGCAACGTCCTCGGGGGCCCCTCATCCCGCACCGCAGCCAGCCGGTGCTTTCGTGCCTCGCACTCTTTGTGCCGTTCCTGACGTCACGACGTACCAGGGGGGCAGCAGCAGCAGCATACAAAGGCAACCGGTGTGGATGTGCGCGCGCTGAAACCGCTTACAGTTACGTCCGTGCACCGGGAGGCCGTCGCCGAAGTGGGTTATGTTTACTACTACTGCGAGCGGGGCGGCCACATGTTGTTGGACCGCCGAGAGGCGGTTGACCTTGCACCCGCGAAATCGCGCGGGGATGATTCACGCAGTCGGTGTATTTGTCCTGTTGATGCCTAATTATATGATTAACTCACTTGGCTGTGACTCGTGACCTGGCTTTGATTCGATCGCGCATTGGGAAATTAAGGCAATTACGATGTAACGAACTCAACCCAAGAAAACCAGTTTACGATGTAATTTATACTTATATTATAGACTGAAAACTTTTGATTGTTACACTCGAAATCAGTTTTCTCAAAACTTTTTGGCCTACCATACTCCTTTGCACTTAAAAATTTCAAAGGACTCCTTGAAGAATGTGTATGTGTAGAAAAACATCCCCTACTATCAATTTTATTATTTATTTCTTTCCCCCACTTTGGGAATCACTGTTCTAAATCATAGGTTCCTAAACTGTTTCGTCTACCGCCCCCTATCAGATTTAAAGATTCTCACCGATAAAAAATGCATGTTGCTGTGTAGGGGACCCAGTTTTTATTGTATTCTGAATACATGTTCATTAAAGAGGACAATTTCCATCTTGTATCTAGTCATCTAGAGAAGTGTTTCTCAAACTTTTCGGTCCGCGACACAACAGACCCAGGACCCAAAAAGCTAGTTACGGCCCTGCCCCCCTATATAAGTTCATCTGGCCCTGGGAACAAATAATATTTGTAGAACTCTTAAAAGTCTATTGAAATCCCTATATTGCGTTCTACAAGTCACCATCAAGTATTTCACATCTATATAAATCAACTATTAGTTGTTCCTACAGTATGAGAACCCTCATTTATAATATTAAACTAATATCATTCAAAAGCTCCAACAATTACACCCATCAATCCCCCAAAGCAACTAATTCAATCACGATTCAGTTCCACTGGTGCAATTTAAAATCCGTGCCTCTAATAACACAAATTACTCATATATTGTGCTCCATCAACCGTGCCCGCATCGACGCCGGGTCAAATTGATCATCAATGGCTTTGGCGGCGGCGGTAAGCGTAACCCGGTGAAACAGACGCCATTCGGGCGCGTGTTCTTGTTTACGTTGATGTGCGTTGTTCGGTTGTAAGCAGTCCTCGTTTCGCGGGGTTCAGGTGAATTGTACAAGCCTGCGACGAGATGGCAGCGAGCGCAACCGTCGGATCAATAACCTTTGTTTACAATCCGTCTTCAAATATTATCCACGTTTCTCGTAACGGTATGCCCTTGCTTCATTCACATGCACAAGTATAAAAAGTATAATCTTCGCGCCCAAGATACTAATTGGAGAGTTATTAACAAATGTAAGCGATAGAGCAACATACTATTTCGTATAGAAATTATATACTACTGTTGAATGTTAAGGGCTGCGTCTCCGCGACACGTTTCCGCATGTTTAACGTTTTAGCTTTATGGGTTTTCTGGTTAATACCATTAAGAATCGTAATGAATTTAATTAATTTATGTATATTTCGGATGGATGAGAATACAGTACTTTTTTTCTTGACGGCTCACGTCTATATGTTTTGAAATAGAACCACGAAACTACTATTACATGAAAAATGAGTAAGTAAACAAAGGCCGTACAAAGGATTTTTCCAAAACATAAAATCTAAATTAGTTTAAAAAAATGTTGAAAATAGCCATACTTTGTTAACTGATTATGGCGAAAATAAGAACATATTTTTATTTGTATATCTTATTTATTATTCTAATTGGTTTTAACCTGCAGGGTATCAACGTGCTCAAGCTACTTAAATACATTCACGTTCGTAGGAAACTGAAGAATCTTATTTACTGTAAAACACTGCCCAAGAGCCCGTTTCTACCTGCAGGGCAACTACGAGCACATATAAAATTACCCTCGTGCCCTGCCCTTTCACGCCCCTTTAAATATTTTAGTCGCCTTCGACTCTCCACCATGCTGTTGGAGGTTACAGGTCAGAAGCGCGAACGGCAGTTTCGGTTTCATACGCAACCGTTGATTTCTGTTTCCACTATTTGCATGTAAATGGCCCCCGTGCTGGTCGGCCAGAGGATGCTACGTGACTCGTAACCTGTATAAACCTTCTGCGTCCAGATTTACGAGAACATATGAGACGCAGAGGCGATTATGGACAATTTATATACAGCACACAAACGGCGTTTTGGACATAACAATAAATATCAATGGGGAATACCAGTTTTCTTTAGATGTATTTAAACGGTTTTTTGAATAAGTACTGCTTTTAGTGCAAGTGTTGGGGATAATAGTAAACAACCTATAAACACATGCTGCTTTATTAGGAACTAATAAAATTTATTATGCCTGTGTTACTTTAATATTTTGTATTGATAGCAACTATAGGCAAAGTGTCTACATTAAATAAACCTAACCCTCAGTTATTTCTATAGCATTGTCGATATAATCAAATGTCACATGACACCTCTGAAGCTGTTGTTTCCAACAACAGCTTCAGAGGTGTCATGTGAAATTTGATTATATCGACAATGCTATAGAAATAAATTATGGTTAGGTTTATTTAATGTTGCCGTGATATTCAGGACTTACTGGTTAGTTCAGATCGTTCTGAAGTTACTGATAGTAGCTTATTCTGTATTTCAAGTTAAATTCTATAAATATTCTACTATATTATGAAATGATTTTATCTTTGAAATGGTTTGAATCGATTTCATTATAACTAGTAGATTATGTCGGTTATTAACATATCCAAATAGTTATGTTTGGAACGTAGGTAAATAAGTAAATAAAGAACTGAATTGAAAGAAACCAAATTAGGGAGAATCATTCGTATCAACTGTTGATCACAACAAGGTAGTTTGTAGCATCCCGAATTTGTTATCTCTCTACAATCCGGCTCGTGTTTCCCATTGAAAAACTGCATTCGGCAATAACTTCAGCGAAACTGGGTCATCCTCAGGTTAATTCCGTCCCCGCGCCTTTGTTCCGCTCATTTGTTTCAACTCCCGCGCGACAGATTAGATAGAAGGCGGTGCGCGCCTGTTTGCATTTGTAAACTACCGTGTCGTAACTCTGATCTTGACACAAGCCAGCGCCATAATTGCTAACATTGACCCAAAACGCGGCGCAAATCTCATTATTCAATCGAAAACAGAAACGATGACCGAACCGTTTTCCCCGAATTTCCGCACAAAGCACAAAGGACGAGAGTGAGCGCGAGGGGTGGCTAGGCCACGGTCGCCTCTCGCTCCAAACGATCGAAGTAGGCCATGACGCCTCCAAAATGGCGGCCACCCGCAATCAATATGTTTATATACAGTGCCACGTGCGACCGCCGCATCGCCGCAACGGCAGGAGGCGGTAGGGACGAGAATCGCGCCGATCCTTTGTCCTTGTGGGGGCCGCAATGCTCTATGGCCGGTCCACCGGGATACCGGGATGATTGATCGGTCGCACGAAATGCCAGCGTCAAACTAAATTAATTGCAACCCCTACAAATTAATCGGTTTGATAATTACGGGACATAATATTAGTGCGATCTGAAGGAACATTAAGAAGCCTGTGAAGTTACTTCTGAAGGACTTCTAATCAAAGTCATGGATATGTCAGGACTAATATGGATTCAATTCATACTGGATTGTAATTAACAGTTGGAAAATATATGTGGCCATATTAAATGTTATTGATTCAGAAATACACAAGATTCGACAATAAAATTGTAGGGCAAATAACAATGGTAACTTATTTCAAGGATAAACTAACTTAGTAACGAACATCACTACATAATTTATAGGGCGACGTGGTGATTTTATCCCAATTTTGGCAATTTCACTGGAACTTGTTCTTGTTCAATGAACCAATTGAGGAATTCTCTTCGCAGTGTATGGTCTGTAGGCTTGAGTTGTTGAGTGAGTTTGAGTTTATAGACATGTAGACGCAGCTCTGTGAATAAGCTGTATGTTGCTTCTTGAAATGTCCAATTCTTGAGCACGATGACGAATGGATGTACTTAGTTTCTCGGCCACATTCAGGCGAACAGCCTTGATGTTTTCTTCTGAACGATCTTGACGAACACTCGATTAAAATTGTCTGATTATTCTCTTGATGCACTTGAAACATTTGGCCATCCAATTTGTGAATCATGGCATAGGAAATTTTCACCATTTATGAATAAATGTTTAACAATAAGACCAAGCTCAGTGGCCGAGTGGTTAGAGGCGTCGTTCGTCTCGTACTGAGCATTGGGGAGAGTTTGATCTCCAGCGGGGAGCGAATTTTCGCGAATCACCTTTCACAGTTTTTCAGAGGTTTTCTGTGAAGTTAAGGTAAATACCGGGTGATTAAACTCTGAGCTGAGCTTCTCCCTTGACCGGCGGAAAAGCCTCACGGTATATGGTATATCATGTATGTATGTATGTATGGAAGTGTATGTATGTATGTATGTATGTATGTATGTATGTATGTATGTATGTATGTATGTATGTATGTATGTATGTATGTATGTATGTATGTATGTATGTATGTATGTATGTATGTATGTATGTATGTATGTATGTATGTATGTATGTATGTATGTATGTATGTATGTATGTATGTATGTATGTATGTATGTATGTATGTATGTATGTATGTATGTATGTATGTATGTATGTAAGTGTATGTATGTATGTAAGAAAAATGTATGGATGCTATTAGCTAGAAAGCTATATATGAATGTATTTTAAATCAATAGCTTTTCTATCGTAACAGCATTCATAAGTTTTTCAAGTACATATACATTTTGATTAACAACAGTACAGAATAGTAAATTAACACCATTAAATGTATAGCTCGCAATCAGCCTCTGGTCGGTCTAACGGGCTTATGTGGCCATTTTTCGTCACCCATGAATTGCGACGCCGTGCGTGAGAACGCTGTACCGCCTGGCGGAAAAAAAATCGCGACTCTAATTAATGCGGGACCGCGCCACCGTAATTACGCCACTTCCGCGAGGAACATCCGGAAAATGGATCGACAAAAGAATATTAATATACTTAATTAGGGGGAGAAAACTGCGGGGAATACGCCGCTCCGCGTACGCGCATTCGGATGAACATTCTAAGAACTTCGGGTTGCTAACAGGAATTTCCTGATTAATTTGAAACAGATGGAAATTGTTTCTGTGTACTAAAATTAGTGCTTTCTGGCAATATATACAGGGAATATACTAGAAATATATATTTTGGGTTATATTTTAAGGTTCTTACGAATCGTTAGGTAATTTTGAATGATAAAGCGAACGTTAACAAGAATTCTCCATTTTCGGTTTATCATAAAAAAGCTTTAATGTCACCCTTTGCCCCTTCTATCTATGAATATTTCAGCGAATATTGATTTGGATAACTGGAAAATTATTCATACAAACTGCGAGAAGGGCTCGTTCCGCATGACATACGTTGTTTGATACGCGGACAGTAATAGTTATGCATTAAAAATTCATGTATACACGAAATTATAATTTGCATTATTAGCACGATATCGCGGTGCAATCGTATAAGTGCAAAGGGGACACGTTTTACGTGTTAGTTATTAGTTTTAAAAGGTGACATGGTTAGATTGTTTCTACAGACGTTTTTTTAATGGGTAACAATAAAATACATTCTTGTAGACTTGTTTCATAAATTAAAAACATGCTTTGTATTACATCTGAGGAATAATAATTGCATAAACAAATTAATAAAATAAATAAATTAATATTAATTTTTAAAGCACAAATATTTATATTGATTAACATAGGTACCCTTCAATTTACATGTAGTTTTTTCGCCAATACCAGTTAGAAAGAGTTATGTCAGGAACTTGGTATATAAACAGAAGTACGATAATTATCGCACATGAACGATAATTTTAAATAAAAATAAATAGGATAAACGATAATAAATTATCAGCATACATAAACGTACGACATTTTGAAGACTTGTAGGATATAGATATGCACCCTTCAAAGTGTCCACTTTAAGATGTGTCTTATCACTAGTCCAAACACTAATCAATAATGCTAAATACTCGCTCAAATGCAGCATTAGTGCTAGGAAGACAGATTTTTATTGATTTTTATTTTATTTTATTGATTAGTAGAAGACACATTATAAAAAATATTTGCATTTAAACTTTTACGTTCTAACACTACTAATTTTAGGTACAATTCGCGACAAATGCTATAAATTAGGGACCAATAAGCGAGTTGTAAAAATTAGGACAAGGACTGAACATTCGGGACGTATGGTCCTAAAGGTCGTTTTAGACAAGACAATTTCATAGCTCAAAAGTTGTTCAAGAAATGAATTCATATATCCCCTCCCATACAATGTGTCCTTGGCAAATAGAACGCGTTATAATTTTCCATTCGATCTATCATCCAATTCAATATTTCAAATAATTTGCTGTATGATACGAGACAATTTAGATTGTGTTGCATCTTGACTAACTTTTGAGTCAAGAAATTGTCTTGTATCTTGTATCTAGATATAGGGAACGTTACTGAAACCCATTGGTCGATAACTAATTAGTAAATGTATGTACATGAATTCACTCGCTAAAGAAAACTGCATATCTAAATAAAGCCGTATCAACTCTATCCCAAATAAAAGTTAAATTCAACACAACGCTCCAGAGCAGCACCTGTTCTAATAATAACACACCCCGTCGGCATTTCCCCCGACGTCGTCGACGGGTACAATGAACTTATTCAACAGGTAGTGCGTGTGCCCGCATAGACACACTCACACATGCCCATTTTTCCTGATTCGCATTCACCGTCGGTTTTTGGGGGGGCTTATGTGAAGAAGAAGAAGAAGAAGAAGCAGCAGCAGCAATGCGAGGGGGAATAACGTCGATAGACCGGTCTGCGCGGAGGGCGCGGCAACGAAACCTCTTTGTTATGATGTGGGGGAGGAAGTCGCTGTGCGAACAGCTGATCGATGAAAATAAAGCCGGTTTTCGACGATGTAAACACAGAATGATGCAGTGGGAAGGAATGTACTACGTTAAATATTGCGAATCTCGCTCTTACAAATAATATTATATATACTTGTGAATCATCCTATAATATTTACATGGCGTTTTTTCGCCAATACCAGTTAGAAAGAGTTATGTCAGGAACTTGATATATAAAAAGTATCACCAGAAGTACGATAATTATCGCACATGTACGATAATTTTAAATTAAAATCATCAATGTACGATAAATGATAATAAATTATTATCGTACGCAAATGTACGATAATTTGGAGATTTGTAGGATATTTGCACCATATATTCATTTAATAATAAATTAAATTTACTATTGTTTGAATTTTCTAAAAAAACACTCTTCCCCCAATACACAATGCTCATACATCTAGAGTAAGAAACAAAAAATAATATAACAATAAAAATAAAAAGTAACTCCTCACAATACAAATTAAGAGGATATAAGAATAAAGGACAATACTATTGTTTGAATTTTCTATTGATTATTAAATTAAGAACAGTTCTTAGGTTTAGTCAAACTATTAAGAGTTTATTTTATTTAGATAATTAGCATTGCATCAAACTAAAAGTAACAATTTTCTAAAGGATAAGTTAGGTTTCCAAAAAGTTAATTCAAAATAAAAAAATAATATTTATTATATATTTCTATGTTTTTTGCATATATGCTTTATGTTTCGCGTTTAATAATAGTAATAGTAATTTAATTATAAGACAATTTTATTAGTTCTTTCAAGTAAATCAAATAAATTTTAAAATGCAATGCAATTTTAAACTTTATTTTGAACATTTTAAATTTCGCGCCGTTGTACGATAATATACGATAATTTTCGTCCAGTTGATACGATATTAGAAATAAGACAATTTTATTTGTTCTTTCAAGTAAACTAAATCAATTTTAAAATCGAATTGAAAATTCAATGCAATTGTAAAATTTATTTTGAATATTTTGAATTTTGCGGCGTTATACGATAGTGTACGATCAATTGTTGATACGATATTAGAAATAAGTCAATTTGATTTGTTCTCTCAAGTAAATTAAATAAATTTTAAACATTATTTTGAACATTTTGAATTTTACGCCGTTGTACGATAATATAAGATAATTTTCGTCCAGTTCATACCATATTAGAAATAGGCCTCTGGCAACGCTGTATAGAAGAGAAAAACAAGGGCATTGTCGTAGAATAGAAAAAAAATCATAAGGAAATAATAGTGAAAATAAAGATGAAAGTGCGAACATTTCTGAATATATATATAGATTCGCATAATAGTTTAAATCTGTCCCAGTCACAGTCTCGATATTTGTTATGAAAGCATTCTCAAGGCACAAGAAACTCAAATTACCGGGCGAGCACACTGCCTGGCTGCTAGGGAACTATGCGTTGGTCGGATTACGAACCCACTTTTAATGACTTCTGACCGCATTAAAGCTAAATGACACTATAAATATACAACCATTAAACTTTTTCTTTCGCCGTGTTTATTTTTATCTAGACGAACTGTTGCGTATCATGTGTGCTTTCTTTGATGCTCCGGCTATCTAATAAAATGGATGATTATTTAGAGCTCTATATGAAAACATCGCTAAAGCTATGTATAACATGTAAAACCTAGGATATCTAATACCGGGATCTCGTACCAATTTATTCATCACTGTTTAATATAATGTAAAGAACTAAATAATTTAAGGATTTTAAAATTCCGGTTTATTTCTGTTTTACTTATTTACCTAAGTTTATAAAGAAGTATAATTCGTTAAATTACATTCGTTATTAATTCTAAAGTCAAGAAATGCTCACAGAAGCTTAGTATTAGCTGTGTAAAACATTAAAGAAAAACTGAAATCATGGAATTTTGAAAATTCCTGATAAATTTATATCTAACTTATTGAGCTATATTTATAAAAAAAATTCATTAATTTACCTCAATTAGTGAGGCTACAGTCAAACAAGTTTACATAAAGTTACTCATCTCTGTCTATAAAAAATGTACGGATAGGATTTTGGAAAATTCTGGCATCTGTCTTTTGTACCCATTTATTTAAGTTTATAAAGAAGTATAATTGGTTAATTTAGCTCAATTATTAAGGCTACAGTCGAGAAAAGCTCATTGAAGATTATTCTTAGCTGTTGAAAATATAAAAAAAAACTGAAATAGTTGTATTTTGGATATTCCTGAGACATTTCTATACTATTTATTTATCTACGTTTATAAAGAAGTATAATTCGTTAATTTGCCTTAATTATTGAGGCTACAGTCAAACAAGTTTACATAAGGTTACTCATGTCTGCGTAAAAAAAATGTAGAAAATATTTACGGATAGGATTTTGGAAAATTCTGGCATATGTCTGTTGTTCCCATTTATATAAGTTTATATAGACGTATAATTCATTAATTTACCTCAATTATTGAGGCCACAACCATCTGTGGCCTCAATAATTAATAAAAATCGACATTCGTTGACAAATATATGTGTGTTTTGTATTGTATCTATTTTTCACTTTATATCAAAATAAATCTATATTTTGTGAATGAAATCTCTAAAGCTAACTGAAATTATATGGAAAATTTCGACGTTTTGGCACAAATCACATAATTTCCTTAAAATAAATGATACAGCTTTATCTTTATGTATTTGTTAGTTATTTAAGCTACTTTATATTTACTTTTACATGATGTCGTTGTCCTTTAATAGTAGTATATGTCTGCTTATTCTTATTATTATAAAATACCCCAGATTGCTACCATGGTAAACACTCATCTGTTCGCATAATTCACCTCTCCCACTTGCGCGAATCAGCTGCTCGGTATTCAAGCTGTGCTCGCGCACAAGGGAAAACCTTTGTGCATTACTCATGAGATCAGCTGTTTTCGCCGGCTCTTGCCTTTTTTGTGGGACATGTCCTTATGTATTTTTTATCTCTTCTGTTGCAGTCGCTCGCACGCATCGTGTTCCAATGTACGTGGCCCGGCTGCCGGCCGGTGGTGACGACGGACGACTGCGAGGCCATCGAGGCCCACGTCAGGAACGACCACCTCAAGTAAGTTTCTTTGAGAATGAAAAAAAATTACCCCTTGGATGGTAGCGCGCTTTTTTATGGCTGTGTGTTGGCGGCTGCCGCAGCTACAGCGTGTGCAGACAGGTCCTGCGTCTGGTGCATATACCTGCCGTTTGGGACCGTCTGGACGACGAATCCCCTCGTGATTTACGTTTTTAATGCATAGAAATGAAACGCACGATGGGGAAATATGTGAAATATTCTCTATGTGGGACTCATGGGGAAACAATGCTAACATTAAATTGCATGAAGTTTTTTTTTATAAAAAGCCACTTTACTCCTTCAATTTGATTAGAGCAGAGCAATATCAAATATCCAGTTAATTTGTCATTAGAATTAGCCAAGAAATAAATATAGATGGCATTAATGTGTTAAAATTACTTATATATTCCAGATATTGAAAAATGAAAATTTACATCAATTTTGTGATGAAATATGAAGATATATTATTTGATCCTTTAAATCCACAATTACAATACTCGGAATAATAAAATTATATAAAGCCTTACCGTCACTTCAATGCCAAAACCACGAATGAACAATTTTTAGTTTTCACCTAAGTGCAATTTTCGAGTTGGTTGACTAGATTATAAGCTCATACAGCGAATGTGATAGTGCGTCCAAAGTTAGTCGAAATGACGATCTTATTCCACTAATGTGACCGATGAAAAAGCTTTCCAAAGTCTAATTCTATTGAAAAATAATTCAAATTTTAAAATTCAGAGTTCCAGTAAAGGCGAGTTTGCACATTCGTGGTTTTGGCATTGGGGTGACGATATTATAGTCTGCAAAAGTGCCAGGGAAGCCTAAATAATCTAGCAGTGAAATACTCAGGGCCGTAACTAGGCAGAGACACCTGCCCCCATGTGGGCTAGGTGGAAAGCTTCTCGATTTACCATCGAAAACCCCCTCTGGCTGATAGTTATAAAGATAGAAGTTTTTTTTCTTCTTGAAAGTGGTAGCCAGCGTTCTAGACGTACGTTCCATAGATGCTGCATTCGAGGTCAATATTTACAATGACCCTTCAGAAAAAGTTTCTGTACTCCAAAAAATATTAACAACTTTAACTGCTACTCTTCAGCAGATTATGATATTGATTTAAATTCTTGAAATGTTGGTTCCAGCAACTTTTATTTACACATTTCCAGCAACATCAAAATGATAATTTCGTACTTGCATTTATTAATTACACATTCCCTTCGAAATCTTGTATAGGTTTCAAATAGTGACCATCTTAAATTGAAAATGCCACAATCCGCCCCTAAGAAAATAATAAACGTGACCGTTAGAGAAATAACTCTATCAATAAATCATCATTTGTTTCAGAACCAGATGCGATCAGATCCCAGACCGCGAGGAGGAATTCTACTACACAGAAATCGAGATCGGTCACACCAGTCCACTGCCGACCCTTTCGCACCGCGACATGGCGCGTCCACCCCACGAGGACCCCGAGTACCAGCGCCAGCTCGTGGGCACCCTCCGCCAACAGTACCTATCAGGCCCGATAAACATCCCCCAATCACCCCACAAGCTCCTCAAACTATCCCCGCGACCACACAGCCCGAAAATGCCGGTCTCGCCACGCCGCGCCCGCGGGGAGAACAAAAAATGCCGCAAGGTGTACGGCATGGAGCACAGGGAGCAGTGGTGCACACAGTGCAAGTGGAAAAAGGCCTGCAGCCGTTTCGGCGATTGAACGGAGCTACGGAGAAAAACCCATCAGCGTGTAAATTATATAAATGTAAGAAAGCGTAAATGTACCGGATCGTGTTTTGACGACTTCAAAGAGAAAACACTTAATTAAATCAACTAGTCTAGTGATTGCGCTGGTTGAACTCAATCAACCCGCGCCCTCACACACATACACCCCCCAAATAATCGTGATTAAAATCACATCTCAATTGCGACTGTCGATATTAAATTTTAAGGGGCTTCAGGCTGTTGGGTAACCTACCAATATAATCATGACATTTACACAACAACGAACGTCATCACAATTCATTCCGTACCTGATTGTTATTCCCCTAAATCTCTCCAAAATAAAATAAAAACGTCCGCTCGTAAAGGTTACCCAACAATAAAAATGACCTCAGAAAAGCACCCGGATTGACCTAAGCGAACAAAAGCCGTTACAACTGCCAATAAAACGCTGCATTTCGACCAAAAACCGTTTAGAAAACCAATCCGACCAACAAGTAAGATCCGGGTTACAAGAAAAGACAGCACCAATTAAAAAAAAATTGTAAATTTTTCGGTAAAATGATTACCCCCTGGATCACAGGGCGATTCGATCTCAAACGTAAAAAGTACAATTACTACGAAAGATATTTTAATTTAAAACAATAAAAAACTATATAAAATGAATGATCATGAATTTAATAAAAAAAAATATAAATATTATAACGAGCTATATCTGTGTTCTTTAATTGATAAGTCGTTGTTATCGAGAGAAATATTATTATATGAAAAAAAAAATCAATCGCGGCCGTCGCGAATGAAAAAAAAGCAATCAAAAAATTTATAATTTGTACATAGTAAATATTTTAGTATTTATACGAGAAAGTTTTATTAATTAATCGATTAATCGATAAGGTTATATTATTGTATAAGATATACGTGTTTTTTGCTCGTTGTTGGTGTGATTATGTTTTATATTATGTCGTTCGCCTCTCATTACAAGCCGCGTACGGGGAAAAAAATTAGACAAGAGACAAAGAAAACCAAAGCAAGGAATAAACAGATAGATAGCCGCGCTACTACCGACCTACATTACCTCCACGAATAAAATAGCGACCGCCATACATGTTTTCATTTGATACTCATCCATTTATTTTTTTTTCGCTTGTATTTGTAAAGGCTGTAGATTTTTAAAACGTAAATTATGTAAGCGATGACATGAGGAAGAGGAGCGTGCGAAGGTTAATACCTGCCATAGATTTTAATAAAATAATAAAGTAAGCTTAAGGGATGCGAGGGGGGCGGCGTCGCCCGAAAACCACCCCGAACACAAGCGCGCGTTTTTTTATACTTGCGCGACCGTCCCCCCATACACCAACCAAAATATACTGCTTGTACTCGTCATTTTTAAGAACGTGCACACACAATTTTTGATTACACTCGTTTCATTACCTCTTAGTCTTTCAATATTGTTTTTATATTATTTTATTTAATTGTTAAACTGTATTTTCAACTATATTTGCCAATTATTATTGTCATATTCGTATCGATTAATGAATATATTTATACTATATAAAATTACATATATTATATATTTTACAGAGTATTTTAAAGTTATTTTGCATATAATTATGTTTTATCGTAATATATATATTTAGAATTGGATAAGATATTTTAGAGACATATTTACATAGAAATATAATTATATCATACGAATGAAAGATTCTATTTGTGAATGGATTTTGAAAACCTGAGAGAACCTTTATTAATAAAGTATATATTATTACCTTATTTATGATGTCTTATTTCATTACTTTACTACATAATAAAGGATTTACACACACGGAAAAGAAGAAAAGAATAAAGATTCCACAATGGTAAGTAGAAAACATAAACAGTAATTTTTAATTCTTTACAAGAATTTAAAAACTATATCAGAGGTCGTCAAATTATTCACTCTTTACGCGACGATGTATTTAAATTATAAACGGCGCCTCTAAAATATTTTAACTCAGATCTCGGTCACTGAGCTGGGTTAAAATATTTTAGAGGCGCCGTCCGCCTCGTACTGAACATTGGGGAGCCTGACATCGAATTTTCGCGAATCACCTGTCACAGTTTTTAAGAGGTTTTCTGTGAAGTTAAGATAAATACCGCGTGATTAAACTACTCTGAGCTTCTCCGTTGGCCGGCGGAAAAGCCTTACGGCCCTATAAAGATAGAAGTTTAAAAAAAAAAAATTTTACAAATAAAATCTGTTAAAATTGCTCTCCTGCAACGTTAAAGAAATGTAACAATGTACAATACTATACCTCCGAGGTACAGACATAAGCTTTATACGTATTTGTATAGTATTATAATAATAGCCCAAATATGCATTCTCATATATTACATATAACCGTTTTTTTCTGCCCCTGCATTGTTCTTGTGCATGCATGTATATGTTTACTTTGTGCATCATCATTAAAAGTGTTGAAACTTTGCATTTCATATTCATGGAATTTTATATTAAAGAACGTTTACACCGTTTTTCTGAAGGAGCCAGACGTCGGCAACTTCGTAATAATTTTCGTAGACTATCAGAATGAGGCAGATGGAATCTCTATACAAAATAGTATTGTGATTTTAAATAACTATGAACAAGAAGCAATATGAAGCGATACAAGTATTTTCTTTTATATTTTGTATTGTTATTTAGTGGATATATACGTTTAGAGTGAACATTTTAAGAATTAAAATAGTAAATTTTAATATGAGCTCGCCTTATATAAGACAACGTCTTAAATTTTTATTCTGTTGCACCAAACATATGTAGATCTTACAATGTAAGACTGTCTTATCGTTTTAAGATCCGATTTTTGTTTGGTGCAATGCTTTAAGACCGTCTTATTATTAAGACGGTCTTAAACTAGTTAAGATTCGTTGGAACCGGGCGTTAGACTGCTAAGAAATACTCGGTGCGGTAGCGTAAAATTGGATAGAATAAAAAGGATAAAATAAATAAAAACACAATTATACATAATTATATTATCGAGATAGAAATCAAAAAGAGCGTTGGACCATGAAGTATGTACCAATTTTGACAGGATATACTGGAAAACTAAAAAAGATAGATATAATCGAGGAAATAATAATCAAGAAAGGAAAGACAGTTATACAAGCAAGAGAACTGGCGAATAACAGAAAAGAGTGAAAAGAATTTACAAATGTATAAACAACAACAATAATTGTTAAATAATGTAAATGTAATAGCCTACACCGAAAGGTAAAAGGCAAATAGATAATATATCCATTTATTATATTTTGTTGTTTCTCTGAACCTACCCATAGTCTTTGACTTGTATTAGTTCCGAATAACAAAACATCATGTGGGGTACACAACTGTTAGCAGTTTATTTAAGTGGTACAATATTTTTGACAACTCCTGCGATATACAATAATAAATAACCCCTCTTAAGATATATATTTATTATTGCACTGTAATTTAAATATAACAAATATTAGAACTTATTGATTGTAATATTTGTTAAATTTAAATTCAATTTGATATAATTGGATCAAATTGTTTTAGTTTGTAATTTAACATGTATTGGGAAAACATCGAATAGAAAATACATAATATGGATAATGTAATAATAATAATAGGAAACAAGTTAATGACATGTTACTTTAGAGTTGCCGATAATTTAGATAATGGAATGATTGATGAAGAAAAATCATGCGTGTTTTTTAATATATTTAGTGGCACGCATATTTCAGCGTATATGAATATAATAACGGTCATGTTTCGTGTTCATTTCACGGTCATTCCGAAATATCAGGAACGCGCCTAGCCAGCTAACTGTCCAAGGCTGACCCGCAGCCTTCGAGCGGTTCTTTCGCAGGGCAATTTTTATTATTGTTTAATAGGTACAGTTAGTGGCAACTATTTCAATTATTTTCACGCAGTTAGCAATTAATAAGACTCGTTTGTATTAATATATCAGGACTGGAATAGTCGTAAAATGTATTCTAATTAATTGCTATCTACAGTAATCGTGATTTGTCTTCATCTTTTTATATTTATAACAATGACTGGGTAAGTGACCCCACATTGCATTTGGTTTATACTGATTATTTTTGAATTATTTTTGCTCTAGCTTAGAATAGTAAAGTTATTATCTTATTCATAAAAAGGATAGATATATAGATACTTTAGATAAAAAGTTAAAGTTTCAGTTTAAAGAACAGTTTTCTAATTTCAAAGGTATTTGAAACATAAATAAGATATCGAAGGACAAGCGTAATTAATAGATGCAGGCATCTAATTTTAAAAGAATTCTCCTATTTTGTCCTCACTATCACATCCTTTAGTCTAATAATATTTTCCAGTTTCTTAGTTTGCCTTACTTCATTCCTATACCCTTTCTTTTTATGTTAGTCATTCCTGCAATAACAAGCACTCTACATTACTCTATAGTTCGTTAAACATCTCTTGATTGAACGTTAATTTTTTGACGCACATAGGTGCTTTCGTTTAACATTACTAGTCGCCCCGTGTCATGCTCCAAGTTTTGCGCTCGTGTGCCGGTTGTAAGCTGTACGAGGTAGAATTGTGCGCGTCGGGGGCGGCTTGCGCGATAAAAGTGCCTTTGGTTTATCGCCCTGGGCTGGCAGGGGCTTATTATTTCTTGTTCTATTTGCCGCTTCCGATATGCATAATTCTACCTCGGCCCTTACAATCGGCGGCGCACGACCACAAGACCTGAGCGATACTGCACGCCACGGGGGCGACTAGCAATGATAAACCATGCTAAACGAAAGCGCCTAAATAAAACAAGACACAATAAACTCGGAACAGCAAACAGTGATAAACAAAAACAGCTTTTGTACCACCAAAATAATGGTGATTATCCAAGACATGTTTATCGAATGAAGATTTTTATCCTTTTACATTAAATTCTATGTAACAGGTCTATAACATCATAGAACCAAATATGGTAAAAATTAGGCGATTCTACAAGTAATATAAATATAAATATTTTTAACTGATGGTAAAAATTAGGCGATTCTACAAGTAATATAAATATAAATATTTTTAACTGCACTAAGAAGGAGCTAAACGACAATAAATTCGAGATTAGGATTATTTATTATATAACTTGAAATCGTAAAAATAATTGTATCTAACGAAACGATATGTAATCGTATTATTGTTTGTGTTTATACTTGTTTTAGTAATAAATGAACTGTTGCCGGTAAATAAATTTAATAATTAATTTTCTCGAAACACATATATGGTTGAAAAATAAGACAATGGCGAAACAAGTATTAAAAAAATGCAATAAAAGCGCGTGGAAATATTTTGCAATTGTCTCATCTTTCTTTTTTTCCACGCGCATGCATTTCATTACACCGGTTTTATTTGTCTACTTAAAATTTTCATGTGTTTGTTACGACACGTTGTGCCTTTCAAATCCCATTCGGAGTATTCACATCAGCGGCAGCATCATACAGATTCCGCTATGAAAATAGCTCCATATATTTCCATGCATTTTTCCCGCAACGATTCCACTTGCAAAATCTCGCCGTTATGAATTTTAAAGATGAAGCGCTGCGATGTAAATAATATGATGCACTTGCGTTTCCGATTTCGTTCCAGCGGTTGCGTTGCGCTCGTAATAATTGTTTGCTTAATTAATATGCAATAATGGAAAATTCTTCCCGCGTTGTGCAACTGCAACCGCCGCAGGCACGAAGAGAAATCCGCGCGAGAGAGTGCTAAATCGCGATTTGTTCGATCCAGCGTTACAAATTAAACGGTAGTTGTAAATTATAATCATAATAAAAGGTTATTGTCCTGTTAGAAATCATTTATAAGACGAAATGCAGGTGGATTTAATTACATGCGGGGTAGTTGCTCGAAAAAAAAAATTTACTCATAACTTGAGTATTAGTTAATTTATTATGTTGAAATGTTTTGATTTTAAAGGTAAATTAGAGATTAGTTATTTTTATGAATTTTTTATTTCCGAAATCGTAATTATTTGTAATACATCACCCTGCAAATAACTCAAGTATTAGTTAATTAATTTTGAATAAATTTTTCTAAACTATACTACATGCTCTTATACTTCCAGTTCACTGGTATATAGGTTTCAGGTTACGCACGTAATCATTTTATGAATTTTTAATTTCCGAAATAGTAATTATTTCAAATACAACCTGCAAATTCTGATAACTCGACTGTTAAGGTCGTTTTAGACAAGACAATTTCTTGACTCAAAAGTTAGTCAAGATGCGAGACAATCTAAATTATCTCGTATCATACAGTAAATTATTTGAAATATTGAATTGGATGGTAGATCGAATGGAAAAATATAACTCGTTCTATTTGTCAAGGACAAATTGTATGGGAGGAGGATATATGAATTCATTTCTTGAACAACTTTTTAAGTTAAAAGATTGTCTTGTCTAAAACGATCTTAAGTTAATACATTTTAAATTTTCCAAAAAAATCCGAAATCGCAATTATTTCAAACACATCATCCTGCAAATCCTTATTACTTGAGTATTAGTTAATTCATTTTGATCAAATATTTCTAAGCTATACTACATACTCATGTGCTTTGATTTCACTTCTATTTAGGTTTCAGGTTAGGCATATAATCATTTTATGAAATTTTAATTTCCGAAATTGTAATTATATCAACCACAACTTGCAAATCCTCATAACTCGACTATTATTTAATTAATTTTTAACCAATTTACTCATCATTTCCGAAATCGTAATTATTTCAAACACATCATCCTGTAAATCCTGATAACTCGAGTATAACTGAATTGAATTTTGATTTCATCAGTAATTAGGTTTCAGGTTAGAGATTTAATGAAGCTTATATTGTTGTTTCTTTTTTTTATTATTTATATTAATATTGTATTTTTCTAAGCTATACTGCATGCTCATGTGCTTCGATTCCACTTCTCTTTAGGTTTCAGGTTAAACACAATCATTTTAAAAAAAAATATTTTTGAAATTTTTTTACTTGAGTATTAGTTAATTCATTTTGATCAAATGTTTCTAAGCTATACTACATGCTCATGTGCTTCGATTTCACTTCTATTTAGGTTTCAGGTTAGGCATATAATAATTTTATGAAATTTAAATTTCCGAAATCGTAAATATTTCAACCACAACTTGCAATCCTCATAACTCGACTATTAGTTAATTAATTTTTAACCAATTCACCCATAATTTCCGAAATCGTAATTATTTCAAAAACATCATCCTGTAAATCCTCATCACTACTCGAGTGATGAGGATTTACAGGAACTGAAATTTAATTTCATCAGTAATTAGGTTTCAGGTTATATATCTCTAACCTGAAACCTAATTACTGATGAAATGAAAATTCAATTCACTGAATAATGAAAGTTTATTTTCCTGTTTCTATTTTTTCTTTATTTATATTAATATTGTATTCATCTTGAAATAAATACATTTACAATTATTATTATTAATGATTCTATGTTTCAGTACATTGTTTCAAACTGAACGTGGCAAGTAACATGCCAACTCGCGCAGCCACTTAAAAAATTCAATTGCCTTCGGAACGCGTCCAGTAATATTCCGCTAATTTATGTGTCGCAGCTTATTAAAAAGTAAATCGAACATATTTATCACGCTCCACAAACAGCCAAGATTGTTGAATTATTTAAACAAACGCTCCAATTAAATGCTCGTTTGCCTCGCGGAACGGCGGAGGCTTACTGTAAAGTGTAAACGATTACGTGCAACAGCAAAAAAAAAATATGCTGTTTCCTACGAGACAAATAACGTGAAATATGGAAGGAATTGTTGATATTTCTATTAAATTGAGCGTGAATGGCTAACGAGAGAACATTTCCGGATGAAAAAGTGCGATATTTACAGGGTTTCTGGGAAACTTTCAAAGCTTGAATTGTACTAAATTTTATTTCAATATCTATATCAAGAATATTCCTTTAGTTGACTACTTTTTCATGAGTTGAATGCCCATTTTGACCAACATATTCTAAATCTAGCTGTTACGTATTATATTACCTCAACTATTGATGCTACAGTCGATAAAAAGTTCATATAAAAATACTGTTACCATACTAAATGAAATTTTAAAAAAATGGATTTTTTATATTTTTGAGATATTTATATGCTATCCATTTATCTAAGTTTACAAAAACATATAATTCGTTAAATTACCTCAATTATTGAGGCTACAGTCGATAAAAGTTCATTTAAGAATACTGTTACCTGTATAAAAAATACAAAAAAATATTAAATGATTGGATTTTGGATATTTTTCAGATATTTATATGATACCAATTTATCTATGTTTACAAAGACATACAATTCGTTAAATTACCTCAATTATTGAGGCTATAGTCGATAAAAGTTCATATAAGAATACTGTTACCTGTATAAAAAATACAAAAAAATATTAAATGATTGGATTTTGGATATTTTTCAGATATTTATATGCTACCCATTTATTTGTGTTCACAAAGATATATAATTCGTTAAATTACCACAATTATTGAGGCTACAGCCGATAAAAGTTCATATAAGAATACTATTACCTGTATAAACAATTAGAAAGAGTATTAAATGATTGGCTATTGAATATTTTTGAGATATTTATATATTACCAATTTATATATGTTTATAAAGACATATAATTTATTAAACTACCTCAACTGTTGGGGCTACAGTCGATAAAAGTTCATATAAGAATACTGTTACCTGTATAAAAAATTCAAAAAAGTATTAAATGTTTGGATTTTGGATATTTTTGAGGTATTTATATGTTACCAATTTATCTATGTTTATAAAGACATACAATTTATTAAATTGCCGCAACTATTGAGGCTACAGTCGATAAAAGTTCATATAAAAATACTGTTACCTGCATAAAAAATCAAAAAAGTATTAAATAGTTGAATTTTGGATATTTTGAATGTTTTTGAGATATTTTTATATTATGCATTTATCTATGATTATAAAGACATATAATTCTTTAAATTACCTCAACTATTAAGGCTACAGTCGATAAAAGTTTATGTAAGAATACTGTTACCTGTATAAAACATTCAAAAAAGTTTTAAATGACAGGATTTTGGATATTTTTCAGGTATATATATGTTACTAATTTAGCTATGTTTATAAAGACATACAATTTATTAAATTACCGCAACTATTGAGGCTACAGTAGATAAAAGTTCATATAAAAAAACTCTTTCCTGCATATAAAATAAAAAAGTAATAAATGATATTTTGGATATTTTTGAGACATATGTTACCCATTTATTTATGTTTATGAAGACATATAAGTCGTTAAATTGTCTCAACTATTGAGGCTACAGTCGACCTCATAACAGGCCCCCGTACATTAACTTTTTTGAACGGAACCCTGTTGCCCTTGCCTAGTTACGGGACTGATAACATTCATTATTTATTTTAAAATTTCTAAAATTTGTTTAATAAATAAAATCGCAAATACCAAATTCATCTTAATTGTTATAACAGATTTTTATTTGTCGTAAGAGGTGTAAGGTCTCTAACACCTGTGTGCGTGATTTATACATAGCCACCCCAGCTCTTGGCCCATGACAAACCTTGCACCTGCGCCAGAAAAGAATGATAAATAAACATGAAACAATTTATTATATGTTATGGCCCATGGGCTTTGAATTTTGGCACCGCACCGGCCTGCATTAGAATTTATCGCGGGGCCCGCAATTTTCTAGCTCACCGAATGAACATAAAAATACCCGCGCATAATCGATGACATAACTGGACCTGCTCGAAAACGCGCGTGTGTATGTGTATGAATCATCCTCTGTTTTGCCTGCTTTATTTATTTTAGAATGTAAACTGGGAGATGAGGAGTCCTACTATTTTTACCGGGCAGCGGATATTTGTGAGGTATTTTTATGTGACAAGTTACGAAAGGATAATACATGACGTATTATCCTTTCGTAACGTACAATCTGGTTTCTGATAGGGATTATGAGTTTATGTATCTTTAGTTAAGAATGATATTTTACACTAAACATTTGATTATCACTTTTGTGTTACTTTTGCAGCAATGCTATATATTGCACTATAAGGCACCCTACACGATCAATATTACTGTCAATATTTTAGAATATTGACAGTAGTACTGTACGATAATATGTTTAAAATCTGCATTATTCTAAATTGTTTCTAGTACTACTCATCGTGTAAGGTATAGTAATGATGTAATGAAGAGAATACTGATCTTTATCGGGATAATTGATTACTTGATAAATATAAAAGGAGGATTGAAGCAAATATTGACAGTACTAGTATTGACAGTATTATTGACCGTGTAGGGTGCCTTTATGAGATGACAAGTGTCGTAACATCCAAAATTAATAGAGATATAGAACTACTAGTACATACTATGAGCCTACACATTACACATTATACAGTAATTCAAGGAGGAACATTTATTAAACTAATTAGTTGCAAACGGATATACTAGTACATACTATAATCCTATACATTACACAATATACCGTAATTTTTTTATGAGGACTTAAAAAGTACAAGCACAGCCAACTAAGTGCATTTAGTTATTTCTCACAGCCCCCCGGCGGTTTTCTCGTTGGCTATTTTTAATGCTGCTGACGTTTCAACAATATAAATATTAATAGAGCGTAATGAACTTTTTCGCATCACAAATATTGCGGGGGAGTGGATTCATTCGTTTCAATTCACGTCATAGCTTGCGGGGGCGGTTCGAAAAGACGTGGGAGTTCGAACGCATTTCGTGCAAACCGTGGGGGAAGATTAACAACCCGCGCAAAGGGGGTGTATTCAAGCCGGCCTGTGAAACCGGATTAAATGGAGCTGGGACTGATTAAAAAGTTGCGAGTAAGATCGAAAGTAGCTACACTGTGAATGGTTAAATGTTAGAATTATTATTTCACGCCAATTAAGTGTAATAATAATAATAATAGTGGCTTTTTGGACCAACAGGGGTGTTAATAGTGCAATATATTAAGATATAAAATATACAGGATGTTTCGTAACTGGATTTCCAAAATGAACTGTCATATGTAAAGGACTATGTGAATCGGACATTGAAACTGCCGAACACATACTGTGCACATGCCTTGGGGAGAAAAGGCTTGCCAGCCCTGGGATATAACCTAATATAACGACCCTGGAGCTGAGAGGCAAGCCTCTCAGGAAGATTCTAAACTTAGTCCGAGAAGTGAAAATCCTAGGAGAGCAATAGAAATAGGATAGAATACAATAGATCAGCATTGGTCGCAGTGCAGAGAGGCTAGAAATTGCCAAAAGACCCCTATGAAAAAAGCTCAAAAGACTGGCTACTTAAGAGAAATATGTATTCTCATATAAATTCACTTGCTGAATTGAAATTTATAATAGATGATTGGCATAACAATCTCAGAATAGACGAGAAAGTTTATCTGTAGACGATTGTTTCTCCTATAATACAAGATACCTGCATTAGTAAGTCAATTTCATGATGAACGATTAAGAGCAAGCCTAGGATTTCTAGCTACTAGTCGAAAATATATGAAGGTATTATGGAAAATTATATATATTTATAATTATACCTCGTAATTATTCCGCTGATGCATTTTGATTTCCGTCACTATATTTTTTACTTTTAACTTTTAATGCGCTTAGAAAACCTAGGTATAATTCAATAAACCTCGTTAGAAATTATTTAAACATGTTCATTTTGTCCATTTACTAAAATTAACTAAATAAAAGCAAAGCAAAAATATTGAAAACACTACAATAAAATAGTGATTAAAGTAAGGATTTGATTTAAAAAAACTATTAACTACTAACTATAAGGATATAGATATATAGAATATATATTAGGGTGTTTAAAATCTAAGAACTTGTAGTGCATGAAAATCGACCAATGTTTTATAAAATGTTTACAATAATATCTACAACTTTTGAAAACTGTACTACCACAATTTAATTTATGGCGAATTTCTAAAATTGCAATTAGTTTTCCGCAATTTTCTATGATTCCATCAATTTAATTGACTAATTAAGGTTTTTTTTAATAAAAAACATACGCCATCATTTTACCTTGAAATAAAATAATGTTCACACATAATATAACTTAGATTGACCTATAGAATGTCCGATGGGGGCGCCACCGCGCCGGCCCGAAATGGTGTAAAGGTGACATATACTTTTGGCGCCAAGTTTTCGTTATTGAATCATTTAAATTTCTGTTGATTCTTTGTTGTAAGAGTATTGTTTTCTTATAGTATGGCCTTAATATGTAAGAATCCACTACCATAAAATCTGATGGTTTATTTATTTCGTTGGTAATTGCCGCCGACACATTTTACATGGAATTTTATTCAATGGTCGTTTTACACTTTCTCGCAATAATGAATTTGTACATATGGTGCCCAACGTGTTCGTCTCACATTTGGCTATACTAAGAATCTACAATTCTTGTCCGATATTGCCTTTACTAATAGAAAAACATCAATTTCCATACAGCACTTTTTGCCAAATTATTGTCAATCTATCTTATTTTAGGTTATTTTATGTGTGGTTGCATACACAATTAGAAGCTATACCAACATTCAGAATATATACATTGTTGCCGTATTTAATTGTTTTATGTTCCTAGTGTTTACTATAATTGTGGGCATTGAAATTAAATTTGTGGATTGCAGCGAAGATGACGATCCTGAGTTTGATGACTGACTTTTACATTTCTTAATCTCTTTTTATTTTGATTCACACTTGGAATTGAAATATATATCGTTGTACTGAAGTGATACTAGTACTCTTAGAGCGATAGTAGGAACAGTGGCAACATCGCATGCGATAGGTTGATTGGCAGTACCGTATTTTTAGGTACAACGTCACCGAATAAACATCAAAATGTGTTCATGAAAATTTGGTATTTGCAGCTTGTAACGAGTAGTGAGATTCAGAAACCAACTAGAATCTGATAGCGGAAAGTGAGACAAACACGACGAGACCATACACGTGAAGAATCATTAAGCGAGTGAACTGTAATCTAATCTGAAACACCATACAAAATCAATGTAAATTTGAATTTTACACCATTTCAGGACCTCAATTTTTAGACACCAGGTGTCGCTTTAGAGTCGGATAGAGGTCAATTAAAATTTCTTTTTGAATTTGAAAATTATGTAAATTCAAAATGCATACTACTGGCGCCATCCTTTAACAAATAGCAGAATTAACTTTTTCTTATTAATTTTCTATGATGTCAACTTTAAATGTCACATGTGTTAAAAATTTCAAAACTAAATTTATAAATAATCACGCTTCCACCAATTTCAAAATTCAAAATCTCACCCCTTTTAGTAAACGAAACTGTTTTCAGTTATTATTTAGAGTCGGTTTGTTTACATTTTTCACGCATCAAAACGGCAACATTGTGATTTTAAAAACTGTTTACAGTCAACCAAGCCGAATCTTTTAAAGATTTTTTATTATTTATAACTATACAAGCGTTTTTACAGTGATATTTTATAGTACCGATTGTACAGCAAAGAATTTGCAACTCATTCAGAGGGACCATTATAGCTATACAGGTATTTGGAAGGTTCAAAACACAGATTAGTATGTAATTTAGAGGTTATGTGTGGAAAAACGCTAGAGGATGTCAATCAATGTGACTGTAAGTGGGAATCCAGTGAGGATAAACAGAGGCAGGATGGTTACAAATGATCCAAAGGTGGAGATACAAAAACGCCGGCGAATGCGACTGGAACAGGTAAATTTTAGGATTTATATTTATATGTATGATCAGAGGATATTAATTTGCTGATTCGACAGTGAAGCACAAGAAGGGCCAATCTGCTTCTTTAACAAAAGGATCAAACTGATTTAAAGGACTTAATAAACAAAACTAAATATCAATTATTCATTTCACAATAATTAAAAGTTAACTATTACATCCTTTAAATCAGTTTGATCATTTTCTTAAAAAAGCAGATTAACCCTTTTTGTAATATACAGTCAATATGTGTTATCAGGAGATGTGTTTCAAACTTTATTTGTGTCTATTTTGCTAAGCAATAAACTCAAGCCAGAATTTTATTTGACCCAAGAACCCAAACACTGCAAGACCTACAAAATCTTCTTATACTCAAAGAAATCAACAGTATTTAAAGCACCCCTGCAGTTTATTTAACTCATGAACCTGGACATTCTGCAAACCCTACAAAGTCATCTTGTACTTGACGAAATTAACTTTATTCAAAGCATTAGCAAGAGTTTTATTCAACTCAAAAGCCTGGACACTGTAAGACTTACAAAGCCTTCTTATACTCAAAGAAATCAGCAGTACTCAAAGCACAGTACAGTTGATTACTTCAAATACAAGAAGATTTAGTAAAACTTGCACACTACAGGTTCTTGAGTTAGATAAAACTCTTGATAGTGCTTTGAATACTGTTAATTTCTTCAAGTACAAGAACAGTTTGTATGTCTTGCAAAGTGTCCAGGTTTTTGAGTCAAATAAAGCTCTTGCTAATGTATTGAATGCTGTTGATTTGTTCAAGTACATGAAGACTTTATAGATCTTGTAGTTTCCAGGTTTTTTAATCAAATAAAGCTCTTGCTAGTGTATTTAATGCTATTAATTTGTTCAAGTACATGCAGACTTTGTAGATCTTGCAGTGTCCAGGGTTTTGAGTCAAATAAAGCTCTTACTAGTGTGTTGAATGCTGTAGATTTGTTCAAGTACATGAAGACTTTGTAGATTTTGCAGAGTGTCTGGGATCTTGAGTTGAATAAAACTCTTGTTAGTGCTGTTAACTTTCAAGTACAAGAAGACTTTGTAGTTCTTGTAGTGTCCAGGTTTTTGATTGAAAATAAATTCTTGCTAGTGTTTTGAATACTGTTGATTTGTTCAAGTACATAAAGCCTTTGTATATCTTGCAGAGTGTCCAGGTTCTTGAATCAAAATAAATCTCTTGGAAGTGCTTTGAATACTGCTGATTTATTCGAGTACAAGAAGACTTTGTTGGACATGTGTGGGTGCATTGTAAATACACAATAAGGATTGAATATTAATATCTTTATATTGTAAAATTTTCTACATAAAATGTCATTGTTTGTAGGTAAGATCCCAATCAAAAGATATTGCTGAGAATATCAGAAACAAGGTGAGAAAGGAGAAATCTCGCCAAGAAACCGAATTCGAAAAGGACAGCTCATCAAAATTAAAGGAATGGCAAAACAAGAAGCTCCTGCAACTACAAGACGAATATGTGGAGAGTGTCAAAGAAATTGGTATGGGCCACAGCCAAGCTGTACTTGAAGAAGCTGATGAGCAAGAGTTTATAGAAGAACGTAGTAATATCATTAACATAACAGCTAAAGTGAGAGGGGATGTGGCATATGAAAAACAGCAGATACAAAATAACGAAAAAATCTTGAAAGCTACTGTTCCTAAACAAACAAAAAAAATGGTGCGTGATGTGGAGAACGCTCGTGCTGCAATGGTTAGTAAAATGAGTAAGTCAGGAGGCAAGAGTGCAGTTCATTCACACACAGAAGATGATGTAACTGATATTATTATTGATGTATCACCTTCATCTTCAACAAGTGCTAGAAGTAGATCTCCTATTAAAAGTCCAAAGAAGATCATACCAAAATCCAGTAGTCCAACAAAGATCATACCAAAACCCAGTAGTCCACCGAAGAACATATCAAAATCTACTAGCTCCAATAAGAGTAATGATAGACCAATAACTTCAGTTTCACAAGGTAAATTTATTGTACTGTATTTTTTAGATTACACATTTTTAATAATAATAATTTCAGATAGCAGCAGCGATTCGCTAACACTACAGAATCTAGCTGTACCACCTGCCGATACCCGGATATCCGATAGGATTAAGCACAGACACAATTTTGAGAATAAAGCCGTCAGTGCTGTTATTGAACGTCCGTATTCACCCGATAAATCGAAAAAACGTGTTTCAAATAAGGAAAATATCAATAGAAGTCCAGAGGCATCCACTGCGAAGATCCGTAAAGAGGAACATGCGTGTACATGTAATTGTCAAGTGCATCGTACTGTTCCTGTAGTGCAGTCTTGTAAATGTGCAACTACATGTCAAGAAATACCAAGTAAGCCAACAATGAGTATTCGTACACAGAATGATCAGTCCAGTAATACCAGGGAGTTTAATAAAGTGCAGTACTATGATCATGATAACAGATTTTCAAAGGATTGTATTATGGATAACTCTAATGTTCATAAGATATCCGAGGAAAGCATTGAAATGTGTCCGAGTGATCGTAGTGAATCACTATTTGAAGAAGTTGTAAGTCGTAGGGAGCAAGAGGCGGCGGAAAGAGGTAAAAGGGCTTTTGAGAGAGAGAGGATACAAAAGGATATGGATAATTTGATGAAGAAGTTGCCTGTGCTGCAGAAGCAAGAACGGATAGCCTCATTGGATCCTACAAAAGATAAATTTCATATGAATGATGATCGTTTGAAGGAGTTCGAGCAAAGTAGGCAAAGAAAAATCGAATCTGCTTTTGAGAAATTGGTACCTAATACAATTACAATATCTCCGAAAAATAGAAATAAAACTATACGCCATCCAAGCGTACAAGAAGAAAGTCCTTCCGCTATAAATGTAGGGGCTTATAGTAATTATGATGAAGATAAAACTAGTGATGAATTGAAAGCTTTACTAGAAAAATTGAAATATCAAAAGGATATGCTTTTACAGGAAACTGATGAATTACCTGCCAATAGCAATTTAGCGAATCTCCTATCAAAATTAGTTGCAAAACGTAGTAAACATCGTAAATCTAGTTCATCATCTTCATCCTCCGATAGTCCTAAGAAGAAACGACATAAATCAAAGGATAAACCTGATAGGAAAGTACAGTCGAATACAGGTACGCGCAGAAATAAACGTCTCAATAAAAATGTTTTGGTATTGCAAAATATGAGCACGCAAACAAGCCCGAAAGTTGGAACACGAAACTCGCCTGAAATTCCACCTGTACAACCGATGGCAGTTTCTAAATCAATTGATGAAGTTGATGCTGATAAAGTCTGTGAGATTGTAATCAAAATACAAGACAATAGCAAACCGGAAATTTCTGTAAGTAGTCCGAAAAAAAGTGTTCAAATAGGCGTGGAAGGACCTACAGATAATGAGGACCAAATAGAACAAGAAATAGCAAAGGTTACAATTGCCGACACAAATAAATCTAAACGAAAAAAAGAAATTGATTTAAAAATTCGTAAAACATCCGATTCGTGGAAACAAACTTTAGCAAAAGACACTTCCAACAGTAGTACTTCATACTACAGCCCTCCAGATTTCACCCGGCAGAACAGCTTGTTGAATAAGCAACCCCAACAATCCAACATCAGTACAACACGACCTAATAAAGCAATCGACCCGAAATTGATGAATTATATTAAAAAATTACTGCAAATGTCTAAAGCGGGCGTGGATGATTTGGGTGTGAGCACTGTGAGCGATGTTTCAACCCCCGGTTCAAGTGTGGTGAATGTTGAAGCGAACAATCCCGCACAAAAGCTAATATCGTTGTTGAAGATGTTCAATTTGAATTTGGAGGATGTTGCTGAGAATATTAGTCAGTCAGGGAATGATAGTAGAGACTATTCGACTGCAGATGTTGACAGGGTTAGTAGGTTGGAGGGTATTAACAATGCTAGTACTAGTAATAGAGGTAGTAGGGTGAGTAATGTTAATAGGTCTCGTATTTCTCATGATGCTAGTAGAATGCAAAGATCTACAGATAATGCTAATAGAAACAATTCTAGTAGGGTGCCATATAACACATCTAATAGGACAACTGTTCAAGATGTTAGTAGAGCCTCAAATAATGTAAGGAACAATTCTAGTAGGGCTAGCGGAGTGCAAAATAACGCATCTAATAGGATGATGTTTGAAGATGTGAATGGAGCCTCAAATAATATTGGAAACCATTCTAGAAGGATTAGCTCAGTGCAAAATAACGCATCTAATAGGATGACTCTTGAAGATGTAAATGAAGCCTTAAATTATATTGCGAATAATTCTAGAAGGCCCAGCACAGTGCAAAATAACGCATCTAATAGGATGACTTTTGAAGATGTGGGTGGAGCCTCAAATAATGTTGTGAATAATTCTAGAAGGGCTAGCACAGTACAAAATAACGCATCAACTAGAATGACCCTTGAAGATGTGAGTAGAGCATCAAATATGGTAAACTCTGTACATAATAACGCATTTAATAGGATGACCCTTGAAGATGCGAGTAGACCATCAAATAATTTCAGTAGATCACATTATGATAGTAGAATTAGTGCCCCTGGACCAAGCAGCCATCAAGATACGATTCGTGCTAGTAGACAGCAAGGTTTTTATATTGAACCTGGCATGGGACAGATCGGAAATGATACTAGAGATTCTGGTGGTGTAAGTGGTTATGAAGCAAATCAAAACCAAACAGTGAACTCCATAAACCAATCTATTGTAAGCAATAGGTTAACACATTCAAATATTAGTGGTGATGTACGGAATGTAACCCTGGATGAGTATGCTGATGCAAATTATCCAGACGTTATAGCACATAAATACAGTCAGTTAGCAAATATGTGTCAGCAGAGAATACAAAATCTAGCAGATATGATTGAACAAGTGCGATCGGAAAAACAACAAATACTCAGTCCTGGTAGCAATAGTAGCGATATGGCGGCGAATCACACCGGTTATATAGGTTTACCGCCTAGCGACGAGATCAATTCACCTAATACTGAAGCCATACAAAGGGAACTCACGAAGCAACTAACAGCAGTCGATGTCGAAACCTTTGTCGACAACGGTCAACTCGTGAATAAAATCACCGATATTCTTTCGCGAAGTAATGAAGATAGTTCAGTAGATCCAGATCTTATGGAACGTTACCTTAAATTAATTACATCACCCACAGACAATCCCGTCTACTTAGATATACCTAAACTGCCCAAACTACAATCCCAGCAAGTCGACCAACAACAGAATGGAAAAAAGCGCCCACCCCCGTTGCAACGAAAATATAACGATAAAGTACAATTAAATCCACACGAACTATCCACAATACCTGAAGCTGATAGCATTAGACGGTCTAAAAGTCCTGAAGCACATCGTAGCCAATACAACAGCCCTCCTAAAGAAATAGTTAATGAACTAATACGAGCCTCTCGTGTTTCCCCCAACAAATCGAAAAGCTCTCCAAAAAATCAGTCGCAAACCAATAATTCTCGTGGTCCCAGCACTAGTCAAACACAACAAGCCCCTCCATCACAACTGCCACAGTCAAGTAATCAAAAAGAACCACAGCCGGGTCCTAGCGCCCCGCAAACCTGCAGCCCCAAACAGTTGCAACAAATCATACAAACCCTGCAGGACATAAGCACAGATACATCATCTGATAAATCGGAAGTTGATGTGGAGGCGATGCTGATCGACATGGGTATGGGATGGGCTGTCGCAACTCTGCGCAAAACGAAAAAGACTTTAGAAAGGCAATCCAGCTCCAGCTCGATGAGTGTACCAAACCAAAGTTGCAACGAGAAAAATATCACGACAAGCACCTCAAAGAGCAACATCAGTGCATCGCCCTTTTTCAAGGATTTCGAGGATATTTCTGCAATTAGCGCATGCGGAAAGCCACGGACTTCGACGCCGGTGCAACAGCCTAGTACAAGCACTGATAGGTCAAAATCGCCGCCAGTGCAACAGGCCAATACAAGCAGTGATAGGTCCAGAACGCAGCCATTGCAACAGCCTGATACATGCACTAATAGGTCAGGATCACAGCTAGTTCAACAGACTAATACAAGCACTGACAGGTCAAAATCGCAGCCAGTGCAACAGATTAATACAAGCAATGATAGATCAAAATCGCAGTCAGTGCAACAGCCTAATACAAGCAATGATAGGTCAAGATCACAGACAGTACAACAGACTAATACAAGCAATGATAGGTCAAGATCACAGCCAGTGCAACAGGCTAATACAAGCAATGATAGGTCAAAATCACAGCCAGTGCAACAGGCTAATACAAGTAATGATAGGTCAAAATCACAGCCAGTGCAACAGGCTAATACAAGCAATGATAGGTCAAAATCGCAGCCAGTGGAACAGCTTCATACAAACAATGATAGGTCAAGACCACAGCCAGTGCAACAGACTAATACAAGCACTGATAGATCAAGATCGCAGTCAGTTCATAAGTCTAATACGAGCACTGATAGGTCAAGATCTCAGCCAGTGCAACAGCCTAATAAAAGCACTGATATGTCAAGATCGCAGCCAGGTCAACAGCCTAATACAAGCAATGATAGGTCAAGATCACAGCAAGGTCAACAGCCTAATACAAGCACTGCTAAGTCAAAATCGCCGCACGTAGTGCCTAACGATAATAATTCTCGTTCCTCTGGTCAGGACATAATGGAGGACAGTGATAAGACAGGGTTTATGAGTTTTGGGGCTGCTATGGATGGTGATGACAGTAATTAGGGTTGATTTTATTCCATAATGTAATGTTCAAAATGTGATTGTATGATTTGTATATATGTATTTTTTTGGATAATGGTGGATTATTAATATATTTTTATTTAAAGATGTGTTTTCTTCTTCTGAAGGGGCGGTCATGTAGTTATATGAGGACAAACTATAAATATTCGTAAATTAGTGGATATCATTAGCTGTTTTTGAAACTTGAAAACATTGTAGCATAGGCCGGATCATAGCATAGAAAAATGAAGACAAATGTCTAGGGCTCGTTTTTTTGAGAGGCCACACCCTTCACAAAAAAATGTGAAAAATTAAAGTGTATCCCTGTATTTGTTAAATATTTTTCTTATGTTCTAAAGTAACTTCAAAAAGATTAAGAATCACTGACCTAGACATTAGATGAATCCTACTCGATGTAATAATCCACCAAGATATTAGATTAGAAATCTACTCTATTTAATATCTTGGTGGATTCCTGTATAACATCAGAATCTACGATAATATCTACATAAAATGGATTAAGGTAATAGACCTATTAACAATCTTCACCATTGCGTGCATATTCTTCACACACATTGCTACAATTTCATAAAATCTGTAGAGGACGAGTCGCGATGGAAAACGACGTGGTTGTCTATGTGGACAATAAAAATATCTAGGGTCACAAAATGTAGCACGGATTAAATCTGTGGTCGGAGATATCGACAGATACTATTCAGACAACGGGCGTAAGAAAATTAAACGGCCCTTTTGGAACACATCCTTAGAATCAGTTGTATAAATTTAAGTGTCCATTTTGCATTTAACAAGCGTTATTTTTTAATATGTTTATGGATACGGGCAATTGTGTTATAATAATCAATTAAAATTATCACAACATAAGACAAAATGTAGGAAGATGAACATACAAAACAATTCAGTGACGACCAAGAAGGCAGAAGAAGAACACAGCGAGGTAGAGGAAGACCATACATGTGATGGGAGGACGACATCCGGAAAGTAGCCGGAAGACAATGGATAAGAAGAGCACAGGGCAGGAAATCATGGAAGGACTTAGAAGAGGTCTATATCCAGCAGTGGATGATAGATGACTAATAAAAAAATCATTTAAATAATAATCATCAGCATTCATGCTACAAAAAATGTACCATTTCTTTTAATATCAATTTAATTAAATAACGTACCCAAAACTGGAGCCTTTTGGTTTGAGAACAACTAGTTGTAAGATTAACAGAACCTCTTACAGATTCATGGCACGTTCATATAGCTGCGAATATTGAAATTTCAATGTGAAAAACAAAGACAAAAGTGCAATTGTTTTCCACATACAAATTGCGAATTACAGTTATATGAACGCCCTATAAGCTTTGATTCAACTTTTAACAAATGTCTACAGATAATCTGTATTAAAACATTAGAACATATGAAAAACTACTTATTCGACTTTTTCTTCTTGCTGGTGACACTGGTCATATCCTCAGGAACAACATCCTTCACCTCTGGAGCAACCACCTCCTTATGATCCTCCTCCAACAGTTCTTGTTTCCTCATGGCAATACGCATCTGCCGGCGTTGCCTAGCCTCCTTAGCCTTCAAACGATGCGCCTCCGATTGATCCGCCATCTGCTTGCTCCTCGCCATATTAGCCTTCCTCTTAAAAATATACTCCATCATCACCCTTTTATTCTTGAAATAATTCCCCTTGACGCGCAAATACAAATGGCTATAAAAATGCTTGTCAATCTTCTTGGTCTGGCGGTACCGCTTCAAGAACCGCCTCAGGATTTGCAGGCGCTCGCTCCATAACTCCTTTTGCGGGGTGCGCGCCTCCGCCGTGCCCTTCCGCTTACCAAAACCGCTACGGCGGCCCTTCAAGACAGCCACCTTGCGCCTCCTGATGCGGTACTTGGAGTGCATGACGTTGGGCTTCTTTATGATGTACCCATCATCAAATAATCGCCGCACCACTTGTCTTGTGTTGGCCGCGTTGATCGCAACGCACTCGTTAGGGTCCAGCCAGATTTTCTTGCGGCCACAACGCTTGATGGAGGCAGCGAGCCGTTTTTGCAAACGTAAATTCGTCATTCTGACAATTTACTGTGATGAGAACACAAAATGTCTGCTGGCCTCAAAACAAAATAGGAAGTAGGCAGTAGTGCCAAATTTTAAGGATTTAAATTGATTATGTGCGAATGCTAGATTGATCGAAAATCTAAATCAACTTAACTAGAAAAGATATGTACATTCAAGCGTGAATTATATTGTACTAGATTCATTAAAAATCTTGAACGGGTTTCCAGTTTCAATTATCATAGATGTTTGGTTCAAATAAATCAAAATAGAAGTGAAGTACGCGTGCTATGTTCAGTTCGTACTATGATCAATGAGGTAATGCACATGCTTGATCAACATTTGAGTGAAATTTGATTATTTTTAGTACGATATATTTGTCTGAATGAAAGTTGAAAATACAACGTAATTAGCGATTAAGGCAGAGAGAAGAGAAGAAAGAAATTTATTGGAGGGATGTGGGTTTTGGAATATTCCTCATTTTAATGGAAAGTGGTGAAGGCAGCAAAAACCCACCCCGGGTTGTAGCGCTACGGAGAAGAAGAAGAACAATATTCCCCATTTTAATGGAAAGTGGCTAGTAAAGTGAAACATAACAAGTAGAAAATAACTCCAAAAGAGCTATTAAAATCACCCCAACTCTACCAACAGCAAAAGCTGCTTTTTTACTTCTAAGAACTTTAATAGTTGACATTAACAATTAGGTATAGTACCATACAGTGGAGCAAATGGTAATAATGAGCTGCACGTGCTCGTGTTCCGATCATTGGCACATCAGGTTTGATGTAAAAACAACTCTTATCGTGTCCAAATTTAGGAACGAACGACTAACTGGGGTTACTACGATACAAACACTGTTGTATCAAATGTAATAATCGTCAATATTATGACGATACCCCTAGGAAATCCGCCTATGAAATACATTTTCTCTTTAAATCAAGTAAACATATACCAACATCTATGGGTAATAAGCACTCGGCCCTAACTTTATTTTTGGCGCATAACAAATTTCCTTTCCCAAAATAAAAATCTAAATACATATCGCAACTCGTAATTCAAAAAGCACTTACTACTTGTTGCGGGTTTAATTCACGTTAGGAAATCCACCCGTTGATGTCTTCAATTTACTTGCGCGGAGCTCCACCATTCCATCTCCAGCCCATGTAAAGCACCGAGTTTAATTAACAAAACTAAGAACTATTGGTCTAACTTGATTAAAAATTAACACTCGCGAGATACGTTTCCTAACGGTGTTAAAACACGCGGGCTACTTAAGACGACACTATTGGTTAATTCTGATTGAACAAAAGCTACACAAAAAGACACCTGTAACAATAAAAATACAGAATATTAGAACGTGTTCAAATAGTTAGAGTGGTTTGTTACTTACATTGCCCCTTTAGCGAGTCCAGCTTGACTGTTGTGGGATTGTACTGCTTTCGCTACAGGGTGCAAACACACACAATCGAGGGTTTTTAAACACGAGGTGTTTCCAGGTATGCGTTGATGCACGACACGAGTAGATTCACGACACGAGTTGATTCGCAACACGCGTTGATTTACGACACGCGTTAATCCTCGACACAGGTTGATTCTCGACACGCGTTGTTTTACAACACGAGTTGATTCACAACACGAGTTGATTCACGACACGCGTTAATCCACGACACGGGTTGATTCACAACACGCGTTTTTTTACAACACGAGTTGATTCACAACACGAGTTGATTTCACGGCACTAGTTGATTCACGACACGCGTTGGTTCACGACTAGGGTTGCCAACTATTCATATTTCAAAGGGAGGACGGGTCGGGAATCTTCCGCGCCGGGTCGTGTTAACATCGAGAGTTGGTGAGGGGCTTGCCGATGTGGGTGACACGGGGTCGGGAAGAGGAAATCTCAAAACCAGACACTAGGATAGGGGCAACCACTGAGTTATAAAAACATGATATCGAATACTGTATACGACCAAGGAAGGGCACTACTTTTACCCTAAAATAAAAGGAGCAACTGAATAAGGACCAGAGCAATGACGACGCGTAAGGCTAATCGCAGAGACAAACGAGACAGAGTGAATATAGTTGATGCGCCAAGACTGCCCACCCAGGTCACGAGGATAATCTTTGAATACCATTTCGCATTTTTGCAAGAGGGAGGATGAGAGAACATTATATTCAGAAGGAGGATTGTCCTCCTAAAAGGAGGACGGTTGGCAACCCTATTCATGTCACGAGTTGCTTTACGGCAGGAGCTGATTCACGACTCGACTTGATTCGCGGCACGACGGTATCAACGAACGGAGTTTGAAATTTCGATTTTTCATCAAGCAGTTTATAAAGTGCATTAAGAGAAATATTTGCTGCTTTAGATTGAACTGTTGAACAGTCTATTCCAATAGATCTATTAATTAATAAAATTAAAAAATAATGTTACTAAATTGATCGATTGGAACGGAATTAGTTTTGGTCTCACATTTACATTCAGAATTTGTGTGCACCTAGGGGTAAGAACAACTTGAATTAACAGTTTTATTAAGTCATAATTAAGAATTGGTTTGACTCAAGGTAAAAATTAGGTTTAACGTTAAACTCGGCTTAAGCTAGTCAACCGACTATTATACATTTTGCCTTAAAACAGCAGAGATGGAAGCAGTATATCTCTTATAGTGCTTACAACTCATGATTTAGGTATTAAAATGATTGTTATAATAAATTGAATATAAAATTGATTGTGAAAACCACAAAACAATTTATATTATCAGTAATTATTCAACAATATAGTGATTTAAAAATGTTAAAAATAACAGTCTAATTATTTATACAGATAATGATAATTTTGTTAATTAAAATGTAATTAAATCGTGAATTCACTAATTAAAATGAACTTTAAACATTTGAAAAATTATAATTGATATTGATTAAACAGGTGACGTTCTCAATGTAAATGTGATTAAGCCTGCTCACCACGACAAGGTACTAATTCAACGAGCAGGGTTTTTGAGACGAGTAAACATTTGTTACATTTGATGTTTAATTAAACAGTACTCAGATTTCAACTGTAGTTTCAAAATACTTAATTATTTTTAATTATTGGATTTGCAATAGAATATGGTTCGCGTTTGAGTAAATAGTTATGCTACAGACGTAAGATGGCACCAGAGTCTAATTACTAGACTTTCGCATCTATGGTTTGGAGCTTAGGCAACTTAACTGACAGCACTGTCACCAGTGCCGATTTGAGGTTAAAATTTCATTGCAAAGTGTGATTTCCGTGATATTACACTATTTCTGTTAAGGCAAATAGTAAAGTGACTTAATTGTTGAAACAGTAAGTATTTTATAAATTATATCACACTTTATTTATAAAATAAACATAAATAGCAAATAATGATGAGGTAAACATATGTTTAATGTTGCAACATCATTAACTTAAAGTTTCTAACACGACAATCATGGGTTTTTAGTTAATTTAGTCATAAATATTTACTATATTTAATAAAAACTCAACTTATTATTATACTCAATTTATTTTAAATAGTGTTCATCCTAAAAGTTGCTTTATTTCTAATTTTAAATACCTAGGCATCAAAATATCTATTATGTACTTTTTTATAGTATTTATCAATAATTATATCTCAATGACAAATGATACAGACTACCTAGATCAGAATTTGAACCTGTGCTACCTACTTGATAAGCATAGTCTTATTTTTTAGGTCAACATGGCATCTCTAACTTCCGACCAGAAATATGACATGCTCTCTAGAAACCTTCAAGAAGTGCTGGGTGAAGACAAGATCAAAACAATACTCAAAGAGCGTGATTTGAAAATATATTGGGGCACAGCAACTACTGGTAAACCTCACATTGCCTATTTTGTACCAATGTCAAAAATTGCTGATTTTCTGCGAGCTGGTGCTGAGGTTACCATACTATTTGCTGATCTCCATGCCTACTTGGACAACATGAAAGCTCCATGGCAACTACTTGAGTTAAGAGTACAATACTATGAGCATAGTATTAAAGCAATGTTGCAATCTATTGGGGTTTCAATTGATAAACTGAAATTTGTTAAGGGAACTGACTACCAGTTGTCCAAGGAATACACATTAGATGTTTACAGGTTGAGTTCTGTAATTACTGAGCATGATGCCAAAAAGGCTGGTGCTGAGGTTGTCAAGCAGGTTGATCATCCTCTTGTGAGTGGATTATTATACCCAGGTATGTTAGTATATGGATGTTACTAATTAATAAACCCATAAATTCTTACTTATTAAAAATTAGCATTTCTCCTTTTTATATAATGACCTATAGAATGTGTCATTTAAATGTGCCCATTTTGAGGCCTAAGTGTCTGTAGCTATGCTACCCTCCAGCCAATTATCCAGAATCTATAGAAGGTGTGATCATGAAATGGTACAAAGACAAGGATACTAAACTAGAAAGGATTTCTCATAAGACACCAGTCAATCAATCAGAATTACTTTGACACTATAGCTGCTTTCATTTATCATTTGGGAGCTGTTCTGGGCTGGTTTAGAACAGCCTGCAATAGCTGATGATAAATTAAAGTGGCTTTTGTTATCCTGATCACATGAGTATGAGTATAATGGATATTACACAATATGGGTGTGCATTGTTAATTTTGTGGTTCCAGCCAGATGACATTCAACTTTTTCTCTACAGAGAAAGTTGCCTTATAATGTTGTACCAAAATTTAGGGCCAACATTAAATGAACAATTGTCACTAACAGTTTAACTTTATTTTCCTTATATTGTTATGAATCCCAATGAGCATTATATTATTGTAACTTAATTGAAACCATTTTCCAGGCTTACAGGCTTTAGATGAAGAGTACTTAAAATGTGATGCTCAATTTGGTGGAGTTGACCAGCGCAAAATATTCACATTTGCCGAAAAGTATTTGCCACAGTTGGGCTACCAAAAACGGGCGCATTTAATGAATCCAATGGGTAAGTGAGGTGTAGCCCTAATCACATAAACCTTCCTATAACAAATAATTTATAGTTCCTGGTTTGACTGGCGGCAAAATGTCCTCGTCGGAAATCGAGAGCAAAATTGATCTTCTCGACTCGCCATCAGAAGTGAAGAAAAAGCTGAAAAAGGCCTTCTGCGAACCTGGAAATATTGAAAACAATGGCTTGTTGTCTTTCATCAAGCATGTGATCTTCCCAATATTCCAAAGCCAGGAGAAATTTAACGTTAAAACTTATAATGGGGATTTGCAATTTGAGACTTATGAGGCAGTGGAAAAGTCTTTTGCAGCCCAAGAGATACATCCTGGTGATTTGAAGAATGCTGTTGAGTTTTATATTAATAAACTTTTGGAACCTATTAGGAAGGCGTTTGAGGAGCCCAAGCTGAAAACTTTAGCTGCTACTGCCTATCCTTCTGAACAACCTACTAAAAATGCGAAAAGTATGTATTGCTGTAATATTTATTTCATATTTTATATCATCTATGATTAGTGTTTCTCAAACTTGTTGGTCCACTACCTCCTTTTGCACATAAACGTTTCAAAGGATCCCTGAAGAAGGGGCATATGTAGAAAAGCTTCCTGAAAATGTATCAACCCCCTGAATAATAGGTATTTATAGAAAAACATGGAGGGGGTAGTTTAAATTCAGAAGGAGTTAAGTTTCTCAAACTTGTTGGTCCACGACCTCCTTTTGCACATACACATTTCAAAGGACAACTAAAGAATGGGCATATGTAGAAAAACTTCCTGAACATCTGTCAATTTACCCCCTGAAAATTAGGAATTTATAGAAAAATATTATGGAGGGGGTAGTTTAAATTCAGAAGGAGTTAATTTCTATTGTTTAATTGCATTGAAACACTCATAATTTTAATGACTATCAGTTTTATTTTTAGTATCAATTAAAATTAATTACTTATCTTTGGTACATATTTGATATCAATTTTTCTTTGACCTTCAAATATATTTGTTGATAGTCGCGGCCCCTACTTTGAGAATCACTGATCTAACTGACATTAATGTATAATGATATTAATCTCATTAGCCTCAAGATGGATATAGTCTTTACATATAATTTTTAGAGGGTGCTCCAGCTGCAAAAACAGAAGAAATCACACCCTCGCGGCTGGATATTCGTGTAGGTAAAATTGTTTCCGTGTCGAAGCACCCCGACGCCGATAGTTTGTACGTTTCAAAAATAGATGTAGCTGAGGAAAACCCACGGACAGTCGTTAGTGGCCTTGTAAAGTATGTCCCTATTGAGGAGATGGAGAACAGGCTTGTTGTGGTGTTGTGCAATTTAAAAGCAGCCAAAATGAGGGGCGTGGAGTCCCAGGGGATGGTACTATGTGCTTCAGTGTAAGTATACAAGTAACATTTAGATAAACTTGGGCATTTAAAGGATTCTCTTGCTATTCCATAAACCAGACATGGACAATTTTGTTTAGTTTCTGAGCCCTCACCCTTCAACAAGGCAAGTGGTTTAGCAGCTGAGTGCCCATTTCTATAAAAGCAAAAAAATCGTTTTTTTTGCTATATCAATATATCAAAAAAAAATGTTATTTTTTTAAACTGGATATTTTTGTATGGTTTTGGATTTTTTCATATCACTATGGTGTATACAAAACAAATTTTAGTTATAATAGCCCTGTTGCACATTACATTATCTCTATATATATATTTTTTTCAGTGAGGATAAAGTTGAACCTCTATCTCCACCTGAGGGAGCCACTGCCGGGGAACGCATTTATATTGAATCTTACGAAGATGGAGCCGCTGATGAGGTTCTGAACCCCAAAAAGAAGGTTTGGGAGAAACTGCAGGTGGATTTAAAGACGAATTCGGATTGTGTGGCACAGTGGCAGAATTTCAATCTATTGACAAAAAGCGGTGGCAATATTCGCAGTAAAACAATGACCGGAGCGCCGATTAAATAAGAATGCCTATGTTCTGTTAATTTATTTTAAATAAAAGAAAGCAATTTAAGTTTTTTATTCTATGTAGTTGCTATTTTGACCAATAAAATATGTGCACATTCAGGTTGATATTCCTACAATGATTATTTTATTGTATCCTGTTATCTCCTTTATCTTTGTTACTATATAATATAAAATTGTTTTTGTTTATACGCACGATTGAAGATACAAAGATACAAGGTACGTCAAGAAAGTAAGAGTACTGTCACCATCTCGTACTGTTAGAATTTTGTACCCAAGGTTAACAAGACTGAGTTATGAATAAAGACGGGGGGGTTCTAAATACAACGAGCACCAGCGGCCCTCGTTAGTACGAAAAGTCGCCTTCTTTTGACTGACCTCCCGGGCTTCTTTAAAGATCCCCACATCTTCAAAAAAGCCCGGGAGGTCATTAAGACAAGTGCTGAATTACAACCCATCTAGGGCCGACCTACCAGCTAAAGCCCACCTCTATTCTCCTACCAATACATTCCTAAATATAGAATCCACATGTCTGTATTTCTTCATATTTAGGTGACTATAAATTTAATTTTCAATTCTCAATTTAGCATAGTTTTTTTTATTGAATAAATTGTATTGTCCGTTTGTGTCTATAAGTACGAGGAACACGCTGTCATCAGGTTCTTTCTGGCGGAAGGAAAAACACCTAATGAAATATTGTCACTGTTTATGGCGAAGGTGTTACGAACGTGTTAAAGTGGTGTCGTAAGTTTAATGAAGGAAGAATGAGTGAATGATTGTTCATGACTATCAGAGGAGTGTAAGACCTTCAAATTTCAGTTGGTGTAAAAAATCGAGGAATATGTTTGTGAAGATCGTCGATTGACAGCAGTAGAAATTTCTGAGATGTTTCTATAATACTCCTGAAACAAAACGACAATCATCAGAGTGTCAAAAAATTCAAAACCTCCATTTCAGGTAAAATCATGGCCACCATGTTTTGGGACCGTATTGGGATAATTTTGATCGAATTTCTGCTTCAGTAGGATACGATTAATGCAGCACAATACTGTGAGACCTTTATAACGCTGAAGAGAGCAATACAAAACAAACGGATGGGAATGTTGACGAAGGAAGTGTCCTTGTGCTACAACACATGGTCAGTGCCACCGAAGCTCTTTTAGACTCATTCGGTTTAGACATTTTGAACTATGTCGCAGATTCACCTGAATTGTGGTTTTCAGACTTGGATCTTCCTGAAGAGGTGTAGTTCCTCCATAATTTTTCGGAATCCCACCCCTTTCACTAAGTTTTCTCTTTACTATGGTCAGGTTCTATGGTGTATGTACACCTTTGTGTGTCCCCAACATATACTATTAAGATTTAATAATTTGTACTACCAACTAACTATCGATAGTACAATTCATTCGATATCACCAATTTCATACTAACATAAATAGCAATAGATATCACCTAATTAATTTATCGACTCTCATTATCCAGACTTAAAGAATGCTTGGTCCTAATTATGTCTCATTAAATAAAAACTTTACTTTGCAGTCCCACTTCATCCTTCAAGTGTTTCTTTTCATAATTATATAACTCTAAAATGATACTGATTAAAACAGTAGCCTAAATAGATTATTATATGTAATTTTAACTTTGCCAAACTTTTTAATTGGTGGTATATAATACTGCGACCACCCTCATACTCGCGTTAGATAAACGCGTGCAACGATGTTGTATATGAAATGGAATCTGTTCTTTCTGAAAGTCGAAACGTTTTATGTTCCGGACGAGGATTGGAATATTTTTCTGAAATGCGGTTATTATTTGTGGAGATTGATTTGCGGTTTGAGTTTGGTTTATCCGGTGGTGTTTAGTACGATGGATATTTTTATGAGGGAGGATATTCGGAACATTTCGGACGTTGCTTTAAATATTGTTAATATAGGTAATTATAGATGTTAATTGCTATACCTAGTTTTTAAGCATATTTTGTGAAAATGTTTATAGGAACGGCATTAGTTTAGCTCTGCACGCAACCAATAACAGTAGTTTTTAAGCATATTTTCTGAAAATGTTTAGAGAAACGGCATTAGTTTAGCTCTGCTCGCAACTAATAACAGTAATGCTTGTCTTTCCTTTGAAATAACGTTGATTGGATTATAAATACTTCAATCAACGTTATTTCTAAGGGATGACAAAGGATTATTATCGCGAAATAACGTTTGACTCTTCTACAATATGCTTTAAATAAATACACAATAAAAACTACGTTTTTCTATTTCCTTATATGGCACGCCCGTATTCGAAATCTAAAATGTTGTTGTAATTACATTATGTATTCTTATAGTAATTTATACAAGTGGCATAATAAGATCTACATATTTTATCTATCATGGCAATACTGCTAAAGTTATAATTAAAAGAATAAATGAGGAGTTCGTACCAAAAACGACATACGCCTTTAAAGAATTGAGTATGCAGAAGGGTATAAAACTCGCAACTAGAGTTTTGTTGACGTGGACACTGTTTGTGATAGCCGCAGGACTTCTTATTGTTGCAGGAACTTTTGTAACACCAGAAAGGTATATGAAAAATATCTATTAGCAATTGTTTATCTCACTCACTTAATATTTACGGCCAATTGTTCAATATTTGCATAAATCAAATTTAAAATTTATTTCATAAGAGTCTACTAGATTAAAAGGTCTATATATAAGAGGACGTCCCATTTTTCGTCGACCAATCCGGTGACGGCAAACATTTTTCGTCATCGAACTGTGATTTGGCGGGGAAATTTAAATGCTATTGCAATAAGCTTGTATATCGGACAACGAATTTAAAATTTACGACAAGATCGGATGGAGAATTGCCGGACATTACTGGTACGATGTCGTGAGGCAATATTTCGTCGACTAAGCAGCAACACCACACATCTAAAATTTGATCGAAGTTAACAGGAGAAAGAAAAACAGATTATAAAATGTTTATTGGATTTATTTTACTATGAAAAGTTATCCATTTATCAGATCGGGTGGAGAATTGCCGGAAATCTGCTGTAGTAAGCAAGCAGCCTGTAGGTGTGAACACTGTTGCCAATATTGGAACAATGGCAATGTGTGAGATATTCGACAACGTTCGATGGTAAAAATTGCGCGTCACGGGTCTATAATGTGCTAATAATAAAATAATGCAATTTCGATGTCCTCTTGTATATTGGCTTTGAGTTAAACTAGCTTCAGCCGAGTTTAACACTAAACTCAGTTAAAAGTGACACGTATTGGACATCATAGTTTAAACACTGCGCATCGACAAGTAACACTTTTAACTGAGTTTAGCGTAAAACTTGGTTTAAGTTAGTTTAACCATTTTTTAATAAATCATTCATTTATTATATATATATATATATATATATATATATATATATATATATATATATATATTTCCTCTTGTATACAGGCTTTGAGTTAAACTAGCTTGAGCCGAGTTTAACGCTAAACTCAGTTAAAAGTATCACGTATTGACATCACAGTTTAAACACGGCGCATCGACAAGTGACGCTTTTAACCAACCGAGTTTAGCGTAAAACTTGTTAGTGTTAGTTTAATAAATTTTTAATAAATCATTCATTTGTTACAATAAAACTAATTGTAGAGTTTTACCTATACCAGTGTGGGCCTTTTATGATTGGAAACAAAATCCATACTATCACATCACTTTGGCTATCCAGTCACTAGCCCAAATGAATATGGTGATATCGTTTTCAAATTTGGATATGTTTAACGCATCGTTTATGATACTCGCTGGGGAACAATTTGAAGTCTTAGGTATATATGAATAGAATTTAAAATCCGCAAGTAATTTTTATTAATTACGTAAGTTTTTATATAATTATATGCATGTTCCTTTCTGCAGAAAGACGTCCAATTGCGAATTTAATTGGACGTCTTTCTGCAGAAAGCAACCAATCCACCTAATGTTAAAGTTATGTTCATGTTTGCTAATATTTTATGTTTTTATAAGATACATTATGAAATAATTGTATATTATCATAATTTTTTGAGGTGCGAATTTTGGGAGTGTATTTGACGATGCACTACACACTTGTGGATTGAGCAGAGATGAAATATTACAATATACTAGTTATGTAACTGATAACAACACATTAATAAGGTAAACTTGAACTGTCTTTGAAAAACACAGATTTATTTATTTTTGTGTGTAAAACTCTTCACTTTTAGAGAAACTTTAGACGAAAAGATTTACGACATTACACGCACTCTTCAATTCAAGAATCGCATTGTTGCAAATATAAAAGAATGCATCAAACATCACCAGAAAATGTTGGATTTGATGGAAACGTATTACAGCTTTATGTCGCCACTATTGCTAATTGAGTCTTATTCTATATTCTGCTATTTAATTTTCATGACGTTTACTTTTATTACGGTTCATATTATTTTTTGAAACATATTATTGTTTGTAATATACTAAATGTTTTCCAGACGGACGACTCTTCAATCTATTTAGGTCTCAGCCAATATGTGGGAGGCAGCATTGCTCAAATATATATGTTAACATATTTTGGGGAACGATTGGCAACAAAGGTGAGTCAATCACTAAAAGCACACGAATACTGGTACGATGTCGTGAGGCAATATTTCGTCGCCTAAACATATCTAAAATTCGATCGAAGTTGACAGGAGAAAGAAAAACAGATTATAAAATGTTTATTGGAATAATTAAATTGCTCCTGGTTCAAATTAGTAGCTAATTAAGCTAGTAATCCATAACTGTTATTAGAATTTTCAAAAATAATAGCTACAATTTTTTGCAATTTTTTAAATCGCCCACATAAGTTTGATAAGCTACTTTTCTACGTTTTTCATTATTCTGATCTTAATAATTTAGCTATATAAACAAATTATATCTCATTTTGTAGCTAATTAAGCTAGTAACTCATAACTGCCATTAGAATTTTCAAAAATATTTTTTGCAATTTTTGAAATCATCCACATTAGTTTGAGAGGTTACTTTTTTTACGCTTTTCATAATTCTGATCTTAATAATTAAGCTATAGAAACATATTATATCTCATTTAGTAGCTAATTAAGCTAGTAACACAACACTGTCATTAGAATTAAAAAAAAAATAGCACGATTTTTTGCAATTTTTTAAATAGCCCATAAAAATTTGAGAGGTTACTTCTCTACGCTTTTCATTATTCTAATCTTAATAATTTAGATATAGAAACATATTATATCTCATTTAGTAGCTAATTAAGCCAGTAACACAAAACTGTCATTAGAATTGTCAAAAATAATAGCTACAATTTTTTGCAATTTTTTAAATCGCCCACATAAGTTTGAAAAGCTACTTTTCTACGTTTTTCATTATTCTGATCTTAATAATTTAGATATATAAACATATTATATCTCATTTTGTAGCTAATTAAGCTAGTAATACATGAAAGTTATTATAATTTTAAAAAAATAGCTAAGATTTTTTCAATTTTTTTAAATAGCCCACATAAGTTTGAGAGATTTCTTTTCTACGCTTTTCATTAATTTGATCTTAATAATTTAGCTATATAATCATATTATATCTCATTTAGTAGCTAATTAAGCTAGTAAATCATAACTGTCATTAGAATTTTCAAAAATATTTTTTGCAATTTTTTAAATCGTCCACATAAGTTTGAGAGGTTACTTTTCTACGCTTTTCATTATTCTGATCTTAATAGTTTAGCTATAGAAACATATTATATCTCATTTTGTAGCTAATTAAGCTAGTAACTCATAACTGTCAATAGAATTTTCTAAAATATATTTTGCAATTTTTTAAATCATCCATATTAGTTTGAGATGTTACTTTTTTTACGCTTTTCATAATTCTGATCTTAATAATTTAGCTATAGAAACATATTATATCTCATTTAGTAGCTAATTAAGCTAGTAACACAACACTGTTATTAGAATTTAAAAAAAAATAGCTACGATTTTTTGCAATTTTTTAAATAGCCCATAAAAGTTTGTTAGGTTACTTCTCTACGCTTTTCATTATTCTAATCTTAATAATTTAGCTATATAAACAAATTATATCTCATTTAGTAGCTAATTAAGCTAGTAACTCATAACTGTCATTAGAATTTTCAAAAATATTTTTTGCAATTTTTTAAATCGTCCACATAAGTTTGAGAGGTTACTTTTTTTACGCTTTTCATAATTCTGATCTTAATAATTTAGCTATAGAAACATATTATATCTCATTTAGTAGCTAATTAAGCTAGTAACACAACACTGTCATTAGAATTTTCAAAAAAAAAATAGCTACGATTTTTTGCAATTTTTTAAATAGCCCATAAAAGTTTGAGAGGTTACTTCTCTACGCTTTTCATTATTCTAATCTTAATAACTTAGCTATAGAAACATATTATATCTCATTTAGTAGCTAATTAAGCTAGTAACACATAACTGTCTTTAGAATTTTCAAAAATAATAGCTACAATTCTTTGCAAGTTTTTAAATCGCCCACATAAGTTTGAAAAGCTACTTTTCTACGTTTTTCATTATTCTGATCATAATAATTTAGCTATATAAACTTATTATATCTCATTTTGTAGCTAATTAACCTAGTAATACATGAAAGTTATTCGAATTTAAAAAAAGAAGCTAAGATTTTTTCAATTTTTTAAAATAGCCCACATAAGTTTGAGAGATTTCTTTTCTACGCTTTTCATTAATTTGATCTTAATAATTTAGCTATATAATCATATTATATCTCATTTAGTAGCTAATTAAGCTAGTAAATCATAACTGTCATTAGAATTTTCAAAAATATTTTTTGCAATTTTTTAAATCGTCCACATAAGTTTGAGAGGTTACTTTTCTACGCTTTTCATTATTCTGATCTTAATAGTTTAGCTATAGAAACATATTATATCTCATTTTGTAGCTAATTAAGCTAGTAACTCATAACTGTCAATAGAATTTTCTAAAATATATTTTGCAATTTTTTAAATCATCCATATTAGTTTGAGATGTTACTTTTTTTACGCTTTTCATAATTCTGATCTTAATAATTTAGCTATAGAAACATATTATATCTCATTTAGTAGCTAATTAAGCTAGTAACACAACACTGTTATTAGAATTTAAAAAAAAATAGCTACGATTTTTTGCAATTTTTTAAATAGCCCATAAAAGTTTGTTAGGTTACTTCTCTACGCTTTTCATTATTCTAATCTTAATAATTTAGCTATATAAACAAATTATATCTCATTTAGTAGCTAATTAAGCTAGTAACTCATAACTGTCATTAGAATTTTCAAAAATATTTTTTGCAATTTTTTAAATCGTCCACATAAGTTTGAGAGGTTACTTTTTTTACGCTTTTCATAATTCTGATCTTAATAATTTAGCTATAGAAACATATTATATCTCATTTAGTAGCTAATTAAGCTAGTAACACAACACTGTCATTAGAATTTTCAAAAAAAAAATAGCTACGATTTTTTGCAATTTTTTAAATAGCCCATAAAAGTTTGAGAGGTTACTTCTCTACGCTTTTCATTATTCTAATCTTAATAACTTAGCTATAGAAACATATTATATCTCATTTAGTAGCTAATTAAGCTAGTAACACATAACTGTCTTTAGAATTTTCAAAAATAATAGCTACAATTCTTTGCAAGTTTTTAAATCGCCCACATAAGTTTGAAAAGCTACTTTTCTACGTTTTTCATTATTCTGATCATAATAATTTAGCTATATAAACTTATTATATCTCATTTTGTAGCTAATTAACCTAGTAATACATGAAAGTTATTCGAATTTAAAAAAAGAAGCTAAGATTTTTTCAATTTTTTAAAATAGCCCACATAAGTTTGAGAGATTTCTTTTCTACGCTTTTCATTAATTTGATCTTAATAATTTAGCTATATAATCATATTATATCTCATTTAGTAGCTAATTAAGCTAGTAAATCATAACTGTCATTAGAATTTTCAAAAATATTTTTTGCAATTTTTTAAATCGTCCACATAAGTTTGAGAGGTTACTTTTCTACGCTTTTCATTATTCTGATCTTAATAGTTTAGCTATAGAAACATATTATATCTCATTTTGTAGCTAATTAAGCTAGTAACTCATAACTGTCAATAGAATTTTCTAAAATATATTTTGCAATTTTTTAAATCATCCATATTAGTTTGAGATGTTACTTTTTTTACGCTTTTCATAATTCTGATCTTAATAATTTAGCTATAGAAACATATTATATCTCATTTAGTAGCTAATTAAGCTAGTAACACAACACTGTTATTAGAATTTAAAAAAAAATAGCTACGATTTTTTGCAATTTTTTAAATAGCCCATAAAAGTTTGTTAGGTTACTTCTCTACGCTTTTCATTATTCTAATCTTAATAATTTAGCTATAGAAACATATTATATCTCATTTAGTAGCTAATTAAGCTAGTAACACATAACTGTCATTAGAATTTAAAAAAAAAATAGCTACGATTTTTTGCAATTTTTTAAATAGTCCACAAAAGTTTGATAGGTTACTTCTGTACGCTTTTCATTATTCTGATCTTAATAATTTAGCTATATAAACACATTAAATCTCATTTTGTAGCTAATTAAGCTAGTAATTCATGACAGTTATTAGAATTTAAAAAAAAATAGTTAAGATTGTCGGTGTATTGACTGTTGGTCAACACTTTTGTGTTCGCCGGGATACATCAGTTTCTTGTATATTATTTTTCTAGGCCCAAAAATTGAAGTTGTCAATCTACAGTATACCGTGGTACTGCTGCGATGTACAATTTCTAAATTACTTCAAAATAGCCCATATGAGAATGGGAAAATCGTTGCTTGTTAAAGCTGGTGGGCTGCTTGAGATGTCAATGGAAACATTTTTGGAGGTTTTACAAATAAATAGACTCATTAAATTACATCCTTAATTAGACTATATATTTTTTAGTTTATGAAGAAGGCGTTTTCTTTCTTCACTGTCCTTCGACAGGTATATCAATGAGCACAACGACGATTAAGGGTCTATATGGAGGAATTTGTTAACTAGTGGTGTATATCTAGATTTCTGCCCAGGCGCACTAAGTAGAGGTTCCAAAAATATTTAGAAGTAAAATTAAAATTGCACCTGGGACCTCTCAAATGCTAAATTCGCCACTTATAACTATCCACCCTTGTAAGCCACCCATATTGTATGAGAAAAGTTGTCAATTTCATGCATCGTTCGGAAAATAAATAATATCCTAATATGTGCCTTTTACTATTGAATTTTAGGCAGAAATTCGCATGTGTCATCAAACTGTCTACAGTCTTGTCTTGGCCCTGTCTGTTTGTCTTGGCCCTGTCTGTTTGGCTACTACTAGTGGCTAGTAGTCACACATGCTGACGTCACTCTCATACTAATACTACAGGATGACGTCAGCATGTGTCACTACTAGTCACTAGTAGTAACCAAACGGACTTGTCTATGGTTTACAGTAGCGCCCTGGTAGCGGCTTGGACTAACATTTGTTGCAAATAGTGTTCACATGTCTAAAATTAATATAATTATTAACACTTTTTATCAATTAAATTGATGATTTTTAGATTTTAGGTAAAATTGTCTATATAACTTGCTGAAAGATAAAGGACTGTTGTTTCGTTTAGAAATGGGATGTTCCTAAAGTCGGACACTTAACAATTTCCCCGCAGAAACAACATATTAAACGAATAAATAAATTATTGTAATAAAATGTCTGTTTACTTGAACTTGAGTTGCCACTCAGCTTATAATAGATTATTAAAAGTATTATGAAACTGATATTATCCGTTGTTCGGTTCATACGGTCAACAAAATAGCCAACAAGGCGGCCCAAGCCGGCTTTAGCTAATTTTTGTTTATCTGAGCGCAGCATAATCTATAAGAATTCACTATAATTAAAACACCAGTTCGTGTAAATATAAATGAACATATTCACATAGTCTATTGAACAATATTCCTCAAATTAAATTTTTGATGATCAAATTATAAAATTAATTTTGAATTTCATCAACTTTGGGCGGTTTGGAAATAAATGTTGGTATACTATTACGCCAGAAAATGATCCAGGAACGAAAACAACTTAGATATCTCTTAATCAACCTGAAACTGTAATGATGAGCGAATACTGAAAATTGTAGACAAATTTCTAGTATCTAGATAGTAGCAAGAAAATTAATTTTTATAATTTATGTATTATTTCGGGTGGGTTTTAAACATAAAAGAACGTAAAGTTTAATTAAAAAAATTTATTCATAATATAAATTATATTTAACATTATACTCATTTTATATTACAAAACAAATAAATACTTTCACACAAATAATTTAATACTTTAGATACAATTTATTCAACTAGTCTAATTACGGTGTTATTATGTCAGCAGCCGGTATTTTCCGATTTTTGTACGTTCCCCGTTTCCACCATGTATTCGGCATGGGCGAAAGTGTGTAGGTAACATACTTGTACTCGATGAACGGCCCCTCGTCGCCGTGGTTGATCCTAATTGCTGCAGAAACCCACTTTTTAGTTTACAAACGCAGTTTAATCACTACCTCTTACCATTTGCACCCGTGTCCACTAGGACAACTAGGAGACCCGCAAGGATTATCGCGCCAATTAAACGATTTGAACTCATTCCGTGGTTACACGACGACTGTCTTGCGCACCGCACCGGTTGCTGGTGTCCGCCAAAGTGTAAAAGCGCTTATCTTTTCCTCTGGATTCGTAATATACAGAACCAACCTTGTAACAATTGCTGTTTGTATAGATTATGTGCAGTTCATTGTTCGCGTGGTTTATGTTTGTCTATGTTACTGTAACAATATTTTTAGACGACGAAGGCAAATAGTGCAATTATCATTAGCATTGATAATGAAAATTATTCATTAATACACAATTATAACAATAATTGTAACAATATTTTTAGACGACGAAGGCAAATAGTGCAATTATCAATTAGCATTGATAATGAAAATTTATTCATTAATACACGATTATTGGTTTCTTATTAAATGTAGCTTAGAAGACTATTGGTAGACATCCGATAGGCATGTATGTTTATTGATAAGTATTGTTTGTGTTTCTTGTTTAGAAATTGGAGAAACAAAATAATTTGAATAATTAGACCTTGTACCTTATAAAACTACTGCATTAATAAATTCATCAGCGGAGCAGTGATAGTAGTGAACATCAGTTGTGTATTGCTAAAATAATTCATACCGGAATGCTTGTAGAATAGCTACAAATATTTGATTACGCTGTGTTTGTTGAGAGGAAGAAGAATTAGATTAGAATGTGTGATTATGTATATAAGAAAAATTATGGCTCTCAAAAAAGAAGTTTTGTAGTACATTTAGCTCCACCTTAAAAGTTTCCTAATCCCTTAATTAGTATATTGTTATATGACGGCCAGATAGAGTATTCGCCGGCTTGAATCGCCCATTGCCAACTTAAAATGATTTTAATAGAATGTGTGTATGTATTATGTATGTAAGAAAAATTATGACTCTCAAAAAAGAGCTACATTTAGCTCCACCTTAAAAGTTTCCTAATCCCTCAATTAGTATATTGCTATATTGCATTGGCAAAAGTAAAAAAAAACTTCGATCGATGTTTGAATTATTTCCCATTAATTAGCATTAACATTAAACCAACTGAACCACTCGTTTCGAACCTATACTGTCAAAGTCACTCCGAAAAGTATGGACAATGCACGATTTGAGTTCGTTGAATGATGGAATTTCGGTTTACTAGCCTTAAAAACACTACACTAATAATTTTTATATTATGTATAATCAAAAAAACGATGGCTCTCAAAATATAATTTTTGAGAAGAGTACATTTAGCTCTTCCGCTTCAAAAGTGTGTATGCTTTAAAGAGTTGACTTAATTGTACTATTTTTTATTATAAATTATTTTATTATAATATTTATTCTAGTTCAATTGAAACATCTTGTAAAAGTGTGATTTATGAATCATCTGGTGCTATATATAATTTTTTAATAATCTAATATTTGTGTCGACTTAATTCTTGCATTTATAATCACCTATTGTTGTAATAATCGCAGCTAATTTGCCTTGCGTCATTTTAAATACCAGCCAAATCATAATCGGACTTCTCTAGAATCGATGACGACCAGACCCGTTCAGTTTGAATCGGTATAATCCACTTTCACAAAAAAAATAGGTCATTTAATCATCATAAATAAAAATTATATGATATGTTTTGGAAAATCGATTAGTTCTCTGAGACACCAAGGACATTTAATATTTTAAATTAGATAGATTGATTTGTGATAATCATTATTTAACTAAAGTCTTTATGGGAGTTTTAATTATTTTAACTATCAATTAGAAAAATCAATTTATTGTAAAATAATATAGCAAAAATAGATGATAATACACGTCAACATAAAACAACAAATATGTAATAAAATAAATTGTTCTCAGGATGCAAAATTATGCGAAATTTAGTAAAGATAGTTAAAAAAACGAAATACCAAATAACGTTGTACGTTGTGCCATATCTACAAAACTTTATGAAAATAAATTATTCAGTATGCAAAATAATGAGCTTATACAAAGTTTTATTAAAATAATTTCTAAATTTTAGAAAATTATTTTATATGTAAAGTGATATTTCTACAATTTCAACAAAACGTTTTTACGTTAAGAGATAGTGAATAGTAGTACATGTGTGTTAGGATCACAGTGAAAATAACGTAATTGTGGTGCAAGTGATTCTCCCGCTGTTGGTTGTTGAATTTAAGATACCAAAGTGTGAAGAAAAGCTGTGTAGTAAGCCATAGAGAAATCTACAATCCGCGGGGAAAACTCCCGAGATGCTTAGTCAGGGGTGGGTGGAGCAGAGAGGACAAAGTGTTCATAGCAAGAGCGAGGTGTGGAAGGAAGGAAAGTGTGGATGGGGCAAGGATACATCACGTGTGTACTGGGTACTAAGGGGAGTGACACGTGGCAACGAATGTAATGGAGTGGAGATGCTTAGTCAAGGGTGGGTGGAGCAGAGAGGACAGAGTGTGTATAGCAAGGGCGAGGTGTGGGAGGAAGGAACGTGTGGATTGGGCAAGGATACATCACGTGTGTACTGTGTAGTAAGGGGAGTGACATGTGGCAACAAATGTAATGGAGTGGAGATGCTTAGTCAATGGTGGGTGGAGCAGAGAGAACAAAGTGTGCATAGCAAGAGCGAGGTGTGGGAGGAAGGAAAGTGTGGATGGGGCAAGGATACAACACGTGTGTACTGTGTAGTAAGGGGAGTGACACGTGGCAACGAATGTAATGAAGAGAAAGCAGAGTGGTTGGGGGACTACAGAAAGGTGAGTGAATGGTGAATATTTATATTTTTGAGAATAGCGCTGTATGCAGAACAGGATCATACCAGACCCGATTTTGATATATAGTCATATATAAGATGAAAATACAAATATTATACAAACAGATTACCTACTAAATATAATTCATTTTCTACCGCCAGATAGAATACCCGCCGGCTTAAATCGCCCATTGCCAACATAAAATTATTTTAATAAATGCTACTTCGGCGCCATCTCTATCAGTTTAGTGAAAACTTTGAGATACCACCAAACTTTCAGCAAGAAACGACCCTAAAAATAGTTATGCAGCCAACATACATTCTGTATATAAACAAGTTATGTCAAAACAAATCTCCCCGTTTCCATATGAGTAGTCTGGTGCGGCTAGTGAGTTTTAAAATTTAAGTAGCCTCCCGACATGTCGTACTACAAGCCCTCAGATGGACTCAACGTGGAGGACCTCCCAGATGAAGTGCTGGAATTCATATTGGGGTACCTGCCCCCATACAAAGATCTACATGATTGCATGTCAGTGTCGAAGAGGTGGAGGAGATGTGTTTTGAGTGAGTATGGCTATAAAATAAGCAACTCATGCAGGACATGGTGATTAGGTGCTTTGTTCTGCAAATTGCTATTTTTAGGGGTTCCTTTGTTTTTGCAAATATGTGTGGGTATTTATAGTTTTAGGGGGATAAATAAAATACGAGTGCTAATTAAGGTTGTTGAGTTGTATTTAAGAATAGAACAGCTGTTGTTTGTTGTTCCTGGCATGGTTTGTGGAAGAGTTTCTACTGCATTCCACTGATATTAAATTGTTTTATTTATAAATGAATTATTATGACACTGTTTTCCATAATTTTCTATGATTCAATCAGTTTAGTTTATTAATATTACTAATGCCTTCATATATTCAGAGGGTAGTTTAGTTAATTAGGAAAGACTATTAAGGTCGTTTTAGACAAGACAATTTCTTAGCGCAAAAGTTGTTCAAGAAATGAATTCATATATCCTCCTCCCATATAATTTGTCCTTGACAAATAAAACGCGTTATATATTTCCATTCGATCTACCATCCAATTCAATTTTTCAAATAATTTGCTGTATGACACAAGATAATTTAGATTGTCTCACATCTTAACTAACTTTTGAGTCTTTGAGAGAATTTTCTTGTCTAAAAGGACTTTTAGGAAGAAGGGTGAAGGCATAAAAGAAACTCATTTGATATTTTCTTTTCTAGATGTGACAAAAAGCAAGCGTAGAAACTTGAATAAGGCCATAACAGAGTTCGATATAGCATGGAAGTCTATAACTCCAGTGGCCATGGCACCCACAATAACAAAACGTTATTCACATGCAGCTGCTATCTATGACAACTCTATGTATGTTTTTGGAGGTTGCACTTGTTCGATGACAACATTCAATGATTTGTGGAGGCTGGACTTGTCTAAGAGGCAGTGGGTGAGACCTCTGACCATGGGGACCTACCCATCACCAAAAGCTTGTAGTACAATGGTATGCTACAAGGATTCTTTAGGTAATTCCTTTGGAAATATAATGAAATTGTCACCAAATTTGTTTTAATAAACAATTAGAAACATTTTTGAGGCAATTTATATAAGAGAATGAGTATAGTCACATTTTTTAATTAGAATTTGAACTAAGGAATGAAAATAAATGAAATTTCTAAAATAAATGTTAATTGCTTAGAAAAAAGGTTCCAGATAATGTATACAAAATAATATATAAAAATTCTAAAACTAGTAGAAGCAATAATTAATATATAACTTGTTCATTATCCACATTTTAACCAAAAATAGCCAAAAATCCACCTCAAAAAGTAAAAATTGCAAGGTGGATAAATGAAAATGGTTAATTTTGCTAAGTAGCAACCAAAAGAAAACATAAAATATCCAAAACTAGTACAGCCACAAATAATATATCCACATTTAAACCAAAAATAGCCAAAATCCACTTCAAAAAGTAAAAATTGCAAGGCAGATACATGAAAATGGTTAAATTTGCTATGTAGCAACCAAAAGAAAACATAAAACATCCAAAACTAGTACAGCTACAAATAAAATGAATAACACATTATTTATTATCCACATTTAAACCAAAGATAGCCAAAATTCACCTCAAAAAGTAAAAATTGCAAGACGGATACATGAAAATGGTTAATTTTGCTATGTAGCAACCAAAAGAAAACATAAAACATCTAAAACTAGTCACAAATAGAATGAATAACACATTGTTTATTATCTACTTTTTTTAAACAAAAATATCTCAAAAATTGCAATGGCTACATAAAAATAAAAAACATTAGTAAAAAAAATTGATATTGCTCTGGGTTAAACAAAAATGATGTGGCCATGTTGTTAGCCCTCATGCTTAATCCATAATGACCTTAGTTTATTATTATGTATGTGCAGTACTTGGTGTAAAATATACTATTTTTTTTTTATAGTAGTGTCTTAATAAATAAGACCTTGCTGCCATTTTAGAAAATAACCTATCTATATAATATAAGATTGCATGTGTTTTAGTGTTATTTGGGGGTTGGACATATCCCCCATCATACCCCCTGCATCAAAGTTGTCACTTATTCAACGAACTGCACACATACGATATAACTGCAAACAGGTGGACATGTATAAACACAGCAGTCACTCCGCCCCCAACGGCAGGCCATTCAGTTTCAGTGCATGGAAAGTGGATGGTTATTTTTGGAGGCCTTCAGAGGGCTAGCAATGTGGTGCACTCAATGAAGACGAATGATATTTGGAAGCTGAATCTAGAGACATGGAATTGGTACAAGCAGGAAACTACAGGTTTGTGTTATTGTGAAGACTATTATAGATATTTAGATGATAACTATAAAACATACTTTGAATAATAAATATATTTTAGGTAATTTAAAGCCTGTTGAAAGGTATGGACAGTCGCAGACAGTGCTAGATGATGAAAATATTTTAATGATGGGTGGATCTGGAGGACAGTCTGTCTGTTATTCAGATGTGTGGGTGTTAAATATGAATAAGGATGCTTGGAAGTGGATAAAGGTAGAAGTCAAGAATACAGCTGATGCACCAAACACGTTGTGGTGTAATCCAGTATGTAAAGTAAGTAGTAATTTAGAGAGACTATTCATATATATTCATATTCATATATCATAATATTCATATCCATTTATGGTCTATTTTAAAACAGAATGATAGTTACACTGTACTGTACCCCTATTCCATATCACTTTAACCACAGAGCTCTTTGGTTTGAAATCTGAATCTGAGTTCCAGGCCCTCCCATTTATGAAACTCATGGATTTCATAGAAGACAGGGTTCAAGAATTAAAACAAAGAAATGGGGGAGGAAAATAGTTCAATAGTTCCTACAGAGCTGTGGTATTTTTTGAGGCACCAAACCAGGGATAAAAATCATTTGATAGAAATAAATAGCATTGTTGAAACATTTAGGATAGACAGTTATAGAATATTGGCACTGGATTGGAAATCTTGCTATATCCCCATTGATGTTTACACAGATTTAAGCATGGATTACATTGTACTAGATTCGTCAAGAAACTTAAACAAGTTTCTAGTTTAAAGTCAGCTCATACTATGACCTATTATGTACTGTGCATGTCTTTTATTTATGACATGATAGGTCATAGTATGAGCTCTACATAGCACATGGATATTAGAAACTTGTTCAAATACTTTGATGAATCTAGTACAATGTAATTCACGTTTTAGAGCATTTCCGATCAATTTTAGTGTAAAATTTGTTTTGTAATTCATTGCTTTTTTCTAGGTCGGTGATAAAATAATAGTTTTAAGTCGCAGTCGGCAGAGCACGACGCCACCTTTTATGTACATTTCGAAAGGCGTTTGGGTGCCACCGGTGGTGCACCGCGAGAACCCTGAAGAGGGGAACAACCAGCATGCACATCGAATTGACATGGCTCTGAGACATGTGGATAGGGATGAAAATGTGAATGGAAGACGAGGGACGCTTAAAGGAATAAAGAGGAATAACTCGGATAATAATGCGAATGATGGGGCTAGACCAGGGCCTAGTGGTGTTGGAATCAATAATGTAAGTATTTGGCAATGGCATTGTAGCTCTATCTAGATTTACTGATCACTTCTAGAAAACTACAATTAAATATCTGGTGTGGGCACCACACAACTTTCTGAATTAATCAATTAATTAAAACTAAAACAATATTTAAGATGTGTCTCAAAAATATGTTTTGTTTCAATTGGTTTCAATTCCATTCAATTCGATTTGATTATTATTTTATTTCATTCTTTTCATCATTCTTGTTATTCTCAACAGTTGGTTGGTTCATTTTTTTGGAGCCACATGCGCAATAGAATTTTTTTTGTCCGATTTTGATCAAATTTTCACGAGCTCGCGTTCTCAATTTGGTCGCGATCCATTCAGCCGTTTTCTCAAAATTTTGTTGACAGACACACACACAAACACAGGCATTTTCCAAAAATAGTCTATTTCGACTATATTACTCATGAAACGTAAGGAATTGATTCCTTATGTTGAATTTAATTTCGCATTTTATTTCTGTATAGGCCTATCATAAGTTTATCTGTGGTGTTTTGGTAAATCAGGATAATAATCAAAAGGAACGCTCTACTTAGTCAATTATACATATAGATCATAAAAATTGTTTGAAATTTATCTTATGATATAACTTTTATAAACAATTAAATTAACAATCCGTTTTTTTTTCGCGATAATATAAAGATAAAAATAATTTGCATAATATACTAAAAGATTTTTTTTATATAGATCTAATTAGATTTTTGTTGTAGGCCAAAGAAAATGCAATGGGCATGGCCGCATTCAAAACGGATGACCGAAACAATTCACTAGTCGAAGCTAGAAAACAAATACGGAACGAGAAAATCCAACACGCAGAAGAAATCTGGAAGAATCTCAAGATACTAAAAGACAAAATTCAAGCCTCGCCGGCGCGACCCAAACGCAACGTGCTAGGAATGTACGTGTTAGATATATCCCATGCCTTAGATGCGAAACCTTATGTAACATGGTTGCCGTTGAAGAACAACGGAGTGCAATCCGAAGGGCCTGAAGAAATCGTGCTCTACACGCTGCTGGAGGGAAAGTCCGAGTTGATTATGTTCGGGGGCATTCAGAAGGACTCAAACGCCACCCCGATGAAGACCAATTTGAGTAACCAGGTTTCAAACTCGCTGCATTTTATTACCGCCCCCAGTTATGTGATTTAGATTGCCACGAAATAAAATCAAATGCCATTTATAATTATTACACAGCCACTACTTGATATTATTCATTGAATCATTAAGTTTAGTTTGGTAATTTGTAGTCATTTTATATTTATTTCATATTGCTTGAAATACGTTGCAATTCGAAAATTTTGCGTATACCAAAATCTATTAGTAATTTAATAATGCGGGGGTAGAGGTCGGTTTATACAGAATTTATATTTATATTTTAATTTCAGTATAAACCTAACGTTAAATTACTAAGATCGGTTTATGCTAAATAAAATAAGAAATAGTGCATTTCAACCATTAATTCTCATTAAATCAGAATGCAGACATTATTTGTTTGTTATGATATCATTATTGTGTTTATGGTAAACAAATAATGTCTGCAGTCTTATTTAATGAGTATTGATGGTTGAAATGCATTTGGATTTACACCAATTTCTTATTTTATTTAGCATAAACCGATCTTAGTAATTTAACTTTGGTTTATGCTGAAATTAAAATCTAAATATGATTAATAGTTCAAAAGCATCCATATTTACACTTATTTCTTATTTTATTTCAAAATAAACCGATCTTGGTTATTTAATAATGTGAATGAAGGTTGGTTTATGCTGAAATTAAGTTTAGTAAGCTACTTTTCATTATTGTGTATGGATACAAAAAAAAACCTAATAAGTCTGTATTCTTATTTAGTGAGCATTGGTCGAAATGTAACATAAACCGACCTTAATGGTATATATTTTGTTTAACACTTGTTATTGAAGGATATGAGCCATGGTAAAGCTGGAAACCATATGTCAATAAAATTTAATAAATATATTTTATTTTTACTGCATATGAAAATTTGGATAATTTTATTTGCTCATGTGATACGAATCACATTTCATATGTTCTGTTCTTCATTTTAGATACCTTGTTAACAATCACCCTCAATGCATAGTTATAACGGTAGAGCTACACCGTTATAACTCTGCATTATAAAGCACCATACATATAGATGTATGGTGCTTTATAATGCTGAGATAGACACATATTGACTCAATATAAACCTACATATTATGATATGGCACATCAGCCAGATGCAACCCATCTCCGCAACAGACCTACAGGTATTCTATATGACTATTTGATCCATAGATCAATTAGTTACCAATTTGATTGAATTGAATTAAACAGATAGGCTGATATCAATCTTCTTGACAAAAGTAAGTATATTCTAAGGAAATTTAGAATATATTGAAATCTAAGGTGTTATTTGCGTAACTATTTTTCATTTGTTATTGACATCATTAAAAATCCCTCCCTAGCAATAGTTAAATACATATAATTCAAATCACTTACTACTTGCTGTGGGGATAACTCACGGTGGTGTCTGCAATTAGCTCCTCCATCTCCAGACCATGTAACGCACTTTAGTTTAAATAAAAAGTAACACTACTCCCTAATTTGAAATTTTATTAATGCTCGCGAGATACTTGCCCTAACGAGATTAAAGAACGCGGAATAATAACGACACTGTTGTTATAGATTGCAAATAAAAAGCTAAAACGTGCACTGTTTTGATCACCTGAAACAACAGAAATTGTATGTAAATTATACATACGAATAGCAAATAATATATAACACTACTAAATATATGTGCCTGGTGGGAATTAAATCTAAATGAGACAAAATTCGATGAAATGAGACAAATTAAAGATAAAATAATAGAATACGATAGAATAAAATAAAATAACAACAATGAATCGAACTGAATCAACCTAATATTAAGCTAAACTTAAACATACTGAGTTATTGATAAGACTTTTTGTTTGTATTCTATTATTTTATAGTGCAAGCTCCTCCCATGCACTTGTTACATATATATGTAGTTGTATTCGATATTATGTTGAGATAATTTTTTATGTGGTGATGACTAATAAAGGTTTATAACATAAATAATGTTAAAAATACTGCTATACAGGCTTCAGGGGACACTGATTTAGCAACTTATGAGTACAAATAATTGAAAACACATAAGTAGTATAACACCCAGCAACCGTAGTTAATTAATTATTAACTAAATACCAATTAAAACAGCATGAAACGTATAAATAGTTAAACAGCATAATGTACTGACCTTTTAAGAACTGATGTGCTGCCGGTTCTTACACTTGCCTGAATTATATATTTTCTGAATTAATAACCTCTAATACATGCAATACTTGTTTTACATCTCCCGGGTTGGTTATGCACGACCACAATACAAATCAAGCACCACCAGAATCCTCACAAAATCCCGGTTCTTTTAGTATAACTCACTCCACCAGGGCAGTTATTAACTCAACAATATTGTAATAAATAAGTGCAGAGTGTTCAAAGTTGCGTGGATTAGGCGGCCATCTTTAAGTGAACTGCCGCGCGTACCTGGTGCGACATCTAGCGGCAGCCGCTGACGTTACTTGTTTTGCAACCAACTGTACACAGCGAGTATTATTATTACGAACTTTTTATAGCTAACTGCACAACGGATATAACTTTATGAATAACGTGAAGAGTCGATAAAAATAATATTTGGTTTTAGAATTAATAATAAATCAAAATTTTAGATGTTACTACCACTATGTGGAATTTGAATATCACAGTGGTGATACTACAGATACAAAATTCTGCTCTTGTTACCAAAATAATAATAGAATATTCCTCAAAAATCATTTAACCAATTCATATCACAAGTAAAAATGGTTTGGCAAAAATAAAACAAGTTATTATTTAAAATATATTTATTTTTAAAACTTATCTCTATTCATCATCCTCCACAGCATCGGTATTAACCTTCAAACTACCAAAAACCTCGCTAGGTATCGTCTGTTTAGTAACAGGTACATCAGCTTCATCGGCCTCATTATCATCCCCATTTGTTTCGTCCTCGTCGTCATCATCAATATCAATTTCATCCGGATTAACGACCTTTTCAACACCCCTCTTTTCACCCTGTGTCTCTCCTCGGACAAACATAATATTACCCCCTTTGACCACCGATCCAGTTCCCATTTCAGCAGCTTTCGCTTCAAGCATCCTCATGCCATCCTTAACACCTGGAGCTAAATCAGCGACGGTGCCCGCGATACTACCAGCGGAATTGAGCATTTGAGCGGACATCATGTTAATCTGGGTGTTGTACATCGCTTGCACACTTCGTTTAATCCTCAACATTTCACGCATTGTGTCCTCATTCCCGTGCCGCACCTCAAACTCTTTCCAAACCTGCCAGAATTCGCTGGTGACGCGCGGATCGCAAATTTGACTACAATGCGCGTAAATGGCCCTAGCACGATCAATCTCCCCTAATTTAGTTTCCATTTCAGAGAACCTCAAACACATTTCGCGTGTTTTATCCTCTGGCAACGCCTCAATAGCTTTCTCATATATCTGCCTCGTTTTAGGAACCCCATAAATCTCAGCGGCTCGTTTAATATAAATATTGAACACATCAAACATTTCCTCAGGCAATACAGCCACAGTAGCCCTTTCATAAACCGCCATTGCATGCCTAGCCATACCATGTTCCTCCTCCAATTTAGCATACAACAAGTATAACGGTTTAGCAAACTTAGCCGGACAATGCTCCAAACATTGTTCAAATAAATCACGCGCGCGTTCCAATTTACTACCCCCGTAACGCTTTAAAAACTTCTTCAAATAAGTATTCCAAATATCATAAACATTAGGCCATTTAAACAACGAAATCCCCTTTTCATATGCCCTGAAAGTCTCCTCAAAATAGTTGTTCTCCTCCAAAAACAACCCATAATTAATAATAATTTGCGGCGTTGCGATTTTCAAATCAATAATCCTATCATACACCGCCTTACACGATTTAAACGTACCAAAACTCTCCTCTAAATCAGCATATAACGACCAAACCTTTAAACTCTTATAAAGCCGCGATTGTACCGTCTCCTTCTCATCGTGATAAGCTACTTTACGTGCAGGAAGCACCGTGGCTCTAGTCATCAATTTTAAAGACTCTTCATAATTCTCATGCCGCACCTCCATTTCAGTCCACTCACACCACACCGCAGCCAAATCCTCAACCTTCAAATAACTCACCTGTGTACCCTTTTGGAAAATCAATCTCGCATCATCGATTTGCCCGTTTTTCTCATAAAACTTTGCAAACTCCACCCATAACGTATGCAATTTACCTACAGCCAGTTTAGGTTCAACCGTTTGCACCGCTTCCGTATACGTGTTAATAATTTCATGCGGTTTCCCTTCATATAACTTCACCCGATTATGCCACTCCTGCACATTATGAGGATTCTGCCGCAAAAGAACTGAATTAAGCAACAGTAATCGTCGCTCCATTAAATTCTCAAATCGTGACAGTCGTAACTCCAAATCAACATCATCCTCCTCGCTAGGATTAACAATTTTAGAAACTTCTTCCATCCGTTTGTTCATACTAATCTCCTCAAACTGCGCGTACGCATCAAAAACTTGTGTGAAATCACGTACGGTTGTTACTGTTTGTATAGCCTCTTCATAAATATCCCTAGCTCGATCAAACAAACCACTTCTCACATAATAATCAGCAAGAGAATTCCATAAGTGACCTAATTGATCAGTATAACGCCTCAAACCGCCCCTTATAATAGCATCCACATTTAAAGATCTAACTTTTTTAGGATTCTTAGATATCAACTCGCATAGTTCATTCCAAAGCTGATGATTGGATTTGCCTTGTTGCGATACAAAATGTTCATCATTTACAATTTTAGCTAGTGTTTGAGCAGCCTCATCCAGTCTATCTATATTTGAGAGATACTCAACATATTCCTCTCCGTTTTCCGGGCTCAGTTTGAGGTAGCGCCTGAAGACGCGTACAGCTGTTTCGGGTATATCATGTTTTTGCACGAATTTCAAATACAACGGCCAAATGCGGTGGTGTTGGGTTATAGGCAACGCCCGTAGGGCTCTATCAAAGACTTTACGCGTTCTAGTGATTTTGCACTGGTCTGTTAAAAAAGTGCAGTAGTCCATCCAAATCCGAGGCATTTTATGCATGAAAACCAGGGACCGTTCAAAGGCGTTGTTAACCGATTCGTATGAGGGGTCTATTATACATCTACCTTTAATTTGGCGGCGGCGTAGCTTTAGGTAGTTGTACCATAACTTGTAGGAGCCTGGCAGTTCTTTCAGGGCTCGCTCATAGATTATGTTGATTGCTTCTTTGGGGGCACTCTTCTTGTGGTCTATGTATCGCAGCCAGTGCTTTACGGAGTATGGGTTGCGCAGGATTTCTTCTTCATATGGTAGGTCATCATCTGTCTGAAATTAGAATTAATTCTTAAATTATCAGAACAAGGTAATTCTCATGGACACAATTAATATACAGGAGAACAGGGAAGAACACTAGGGCAGTGGAGAGACAGTATGTGTGAATACCTCAGAAGGAGCAGTGGAAGCAGTGAGAGGGCAACAACTAAGCGGGTTAAGTTATTTAAAAAGAATAGAAGAAACTAGAAATCCAAATAGTACTGGAGAATAGCATACAAAAGCAAGATGGCAAAAGGAAATATAGAACATCATGAGTGTAAAATTACAAATTGAAAACAGAAAGGAATGGAAGGACCAAGCCATGAAGCTACTAGGCCTATACTGCTAGAATTAATATATAAAGATACTTACGAAGATAATTTCCATGGGCTCATCATTAGAAATAGGCATATTTGTTTACGGGAACAAAACGTAATTTTTAGGTTAATATTTATTTATATTCCTTATGTTAGTAGCAATGATTTCCATACTTATATTTCGCTATGTTGGCACCTGTAGCTATCCGTCGATGCATCAACGTTAATACTTTAGCCAATTACAGACCAGGATTAGATCAGCTGTTCTCTCTTTTCATTTCCAACCTGCCCTCTGATGGGATGACGCATAAACATTGATGCATCTACGGATAGCAAGAATATAAGCCACAATCTATCTCCTTATTTCAAATAAGTAATTTCTACTACCTATACGACTTGATGAATTAATTATGATTGTAGTTTTAACTATTTGCATATGGTCTCTGTTTGTATATTAGTTTGAATAATTTTGGACAGTTCTGCCAACACCCCAAACAGGTTTGTGGTACCAAGCCAGCCCACCACCGTTTGGCCGCCGAGGTTTGGTCAATTGCGTTTCCCGGCATTCGGCATTTTATATAATCCACGAAAAGTATGTCTCTTTCGTTTGCCCAGCGCGGTCCCAGACCGCCCCCGACGCCGGCACAAATACAGAAGCTTCTAGATGAGAATGGGCATCTGATTCAAACAATCCAGGACTATCAGAGCAAAGGAAAGGCGCAGGAATGCATCCAGTACCAGCAGGTGTTGCATAGGAATTTGGTGTACCTTGCCGGTTTGGCGGATTCCTCGCAAAATATGCATTCGTTGCTACCGGTGAGTGAAGATTAAATATTTGGTTACAGGGTTGTTAATATGTTTATTTGTTTTGTGGTTACAACAAAAAGATTTTAAAATAATTTATTTTTAATTTAGCTGAATGTGACTAGATATATATATATATTGAAATGCAATGCTATTAAATGGGGTACTTGCTGAACAAATAGTTTTCATATATTCACATTGTAGTGATTTGGGATTTTTACGATATGATCAGTTCTGGATAGTTGGCTGTAGGGTAGCATAGCTACAGACACTTAGGCCTCAAAATGGGCCCATTGTGAAACCTCCTTTAAGGCTACTCACTCATCCCACCAGTCAATTTTGCATGCGAGCTGCAAAACTCTGGCGGGTGAGGAGTTGACAATGTTGGTCATACTAGGCCATGGTCAGTTACATGGTGGAAGTAAAAAAGTAAATTCTTCACAAAATAGGCTATTTTACTCAGCTTAGTAGCCTAGTGGTTAGCAATGCTGGCCATCTCGTTGATTGGGGAGCTCAGGTTCAAACACAAGCTAACCATCTTTCACAGTTTTTCAGAGGTTTTCTGCAAAGTTAAGCTAAATAGTAGGTGATTAATCTCCTCTGAGCTTCTTTTTTTACTGGCACAGAAAAACTGAGAAATTTCCCCAATGGGGTTTGAACTTACACTCTATAATACTCAGTATGAGATGGATGTTGCCTCTAACCACTAGGTTACTGAGCTGGATTACTTTCTTCCATTCCTTCCTGTTTTGTACTTTTCCTCTTCAGTTTTGGACTTTTTTTATATCCTGTTCCACATGGGTTTCTCAACTTTCCTGTTTTCTGTTTCCATCCATTATTTCTCCTACTTTTATATTTTTGTCTTTCCTCCATTCATGTCCAAACTATGCAATTTTATTTTCTTTAGTATGTCTTTTCCTCATCATTCCAGCCTTTGGCAGATTTATGCCTTAGCCATTCTCTAATAATCATTCCTTAACTGTTCCTACATCTTTCCTCATCTCATCTCATGATGTAGGAGTAGGACAGATAGCAGATGAAGAAAAGCATCTGCTCTCTGCCCTACTCTTACATCACTAAAATTGTACAGCTCTCCCACTAGTTGGATGAAAACTCTTGTGTAATTGATTAAATTCCTCTCGAGTTTCACCCTTTACCAGCGGAAATGCCTCACTCCTGATGGCCCTATAAAGATAGTTTTTTTTTTAAATAAAATGGTAACTAACAAGTAGTATTTTCTGTATAGTTCTTGTTAGGTGTGGTCTACAGAAATAATCTAAACCCTTATGAATTAAGTTTTATGTATTACTTATGTTAGATGTTGCAGCCTCCACAATCTGGCCCCCCTGCTCATGGACAGCCTCCAGGTCAGCCAACTCCAGAACAGCAACATATGAATAATTATAATCATCAACCACAGCCTGGATACAGACAACCACCAGTTCCACAAAGACCTGGTGGACCACCACAACCGTACCCACAACGTGCATATCAGCAAGGACAATACCCTGGTCAATACCCTCCTCAAGGGCAGTACCCACAACAGGGCCAATATCCGCCTCCGAATCAACCTCCAGGCTACCCAGCGAATGCTCAAGGACAGTATGGTCAACCAGTATCAACCACTAGTCATAATAATTATCCGCAACCAGGATATGGAACTCCGCCACCGTCAGGAGCCCCTCCACAACCAACTCCATATCCACCACCAGGTGGACCACCTCCAACTCCACCTAGCAATTACAATCCTCCCCCAAATGCTTCTCCATACCCGAATACAACGGGACCTCAAAATTATCCCCCACAACAACCATACCCACCCCAACAAGGCTATCCACCACCACCGACAGCAAGTCAACCCCAAAACGCTCCAACGTATGCTAACCAACCAAGCCCAAGTCCTGCAACATACGCTCCCACAAACGCTCAATCCCCTCCTTTTAATGCATCTCCAAGTAGCACCCCCACTCCGGCCGTAACATCAACTCCACCATCCACCCCGCAACAACAACCCTACCAACCACCCTATCCCCCAAACGCACAACCCCCATCTAATCCAAACGCAGGCTACACTCCTCCACCCAATCAAGGCTACCCACCGCAACCGCCACCCGGTAGCAACTACGGCTACCCCCCGCAACCCGGCTACCCACCTCAACCCCAATACGGAGGCCAACCGCAAGGCTACCAGTATCCCCGACCACCCGGTGGACAAGGACCACCTCCTCCCCAAGGGCAGTACGCTGGCTACAACTACCCTCCGCAACCCAACCCTTAAACCGCATAACACCTAGCATGCATTATTGGTAAGATTAATCAATTTTTTTTTTTAGAAACTCATTTTACAATATTTAAGTGTTAATTTATAGTGACCACTCTTTTTTTTATGTTTTGGTTTTTAATAAAAAAAACAATTAGATTAAAATACAATCATTTAAAAGTTCACAAATTCACGCGTGAACTTGTCGTTCGCGGACACCGCCGACAGTTGTTCCAACTCCTCGCGATTATCGCGCAGCACCTCGAGTGGGTTCTCCACGACGGCCTTCAGGGGCGGGACGATTTTACGGTTGATCAGGTGGATCCAGGGTAGGTCGCTGAACCACTGATGGTTCTTGATGTCCTTCGCGCCATGCTTTAAACAACCTATCCTATTTAAAAGATGAGAGAGGGTGGTAAGATGATTTTATCTGCCAACTTTTACATTGGTATACTTCATAGCCAATATTTTGTGCTAGTGATACTCCTTTTTCCCATGTTTTATGCAAATGTATAGTGTACTTGAATACACATTTAATAACAATAATTTACACTTTGCGTAACCGCAAGTAAGAACTAAGAAGAATTTTTTATGTGAGGATTATGTTGCCTCACAAGACCTTTTATTCTTCTCCTGGCTAGGGTCTGTACCACAGCCATGACATTGTGCTCCCCACTTCTTATCACTGATTCATGAGTTCTGTATCTTCAATGAAGTCCAGAAAACTCATGAATGGGCGGCGTTGGGGCTCTTTTAGGTTCATTCGCGTTGAACCAATGAGTTTTTTCATGCAGCTAGTGATTACATGTAGTGTGGACCTGGTAATACTTGAACGGAAAATTCGGCGGCCAGTGAATTTTAATTTATATTTGGTTGTAAATACAATATCAATATTTAATCGGCGATTGTTGTACAAATCTGTATTCTTTACTTATTTGTGTGCCAAAATTCGGACAAATAGATTTTATCCTAATTTTGTATATAATTACCTTCGACTTGGTTCCACTTGCAGTATATTATTTATTAAATCTTTCAGTTCTTTGCTGAAACTCGAGTGCATTCGGTATTTTCCTGATACAATCGTGCTGTATAATTTAACGTGATCTCCGGTGTCTCTAAATGGAGGATATCCTGCCGTTAACTCGTATAGCAATATACCAAAGGACCACCAGTCAGCAGACATCCCATATCCTTTCATTAAGACTAATTCAGGTGCTATGTACTCAGGTGTACCACATATGGTATATGTCCTTCCCTTAATCACCTAGTTTTAAAGTATGTTACATTATGGTATGAAATTGAATGAACACTAACTTTACAAAACCCAAAATCGGTTATTTTTAAATATCCGTGATGATCAATCATGATGTTTTCCGGTTTTAAGTCCCTGTAGATGATATCTAAATAATGTAAATACTCCAAACCTAGGTATACCTGTCCGGCATAGAATTTTGTAGTTGTTTCATCAAATCTTCTCTCCCTTAAATCAAAATTAGTTATTGAAAGACCCAATACAAATCAAAATATGATAAAATTGTAGAAACCTGTTGAGTTGTCCATATAAATCCCCGCCACTAAGGAATGGCAATATAAAATAAATGTTACTATTATCCAGGGTGAAATATTCCATTGTCATCAGAAACGGATGCGCGCACAGCATTAAAATACGTTTTTCATTCAGAGTGTGATCGATTTGCTTAGATTTCACCAGGTGCGTCTTTTTTAAAATTTTCATCGCGTAGAATTCATCAGTTTTTTTATGCTTTACGAGTACCTGAAGTGCTACTGAGATAATAGAAGTTTATAAGTTACGCAGTGATAAGCATACCACTTTTCCAAAGGCGCCTGCGCCCAACTTGTAAAATACTTCGAAATCCTCGAGCTTAGTTCGTAACTTATCGCCCTTGTTCAAATAGTTCTTTGTGAAAGATTTTTTGCTATCTTCCAAGTAACACTCATAGTCTTTTTCAGTTTCTACCTATAACGAGTATGAATTAAAAGGAATACATGTTTGAGGTGAATTACTTACCTTTGTTTTTGTTAGGTCTAAAGGCGCCATTTTAGCTACATTTCAAGTTTTGTGGGAATTTAAATAGATTTCACAAACGGATTTTGAAATTATTATGACACATTGTATTGCTACAGTCATCATGACATGACATCATTTATTTGTTGATATGAAGGTGAGAGGTATAGGAATGAATTATGCAAATTGAAGGTATTTCATAGAAAACTATTGTTATTTCAATTTGGAAGTAACTAAACTATGATGGCTATGATATCAAATATTTTAGGTTCCTGAAACAAATGCCCTTTCTGTATTTTTACAAATAATAAAATTAATTATCTTCATTCTTATATAACTAACTACAATTACTTTTATTTGATGGATTAGGTGATGAATATTGATTTTTTATTTTATCATTCATATAAGTATGGATAAAGGATTGTTATCATGCTAAAAAATTTTTTTTTGCGAAAATCCTCTGGGAAATATTTGTCCCCCACATTTCAGAAAAACTACTGCATGTTTTAAAACCAAATTTTATGTGACTACTATCTTACGTAATTCCGTTCTAATAACTTTGTGGTGGCTATAGTAAAACCAGACCCCATCCAGGACCAGGAAAAGAAATGCGAACTTGAAAGCTCTGGATACCTCTTCAAACATCATACATACATACATAAAGGTTAATAAATTAAAACAAAAATTGAACAAAACTTAAAACTTTAATTTATTACAATAAAAGAAATATGTTAACTCAATCATCATCTTCAGAATCTGATGCTATAAACTTTTTTGCCCATTCTGGCCATGTATCCTTCCACTTTTCATTGGGCTTGTAATACTTGTTAAAATCGATAAAGCTGCAAATTAATATCGTAAATATAAAGTTAAACAAAAATAAAATTACAATTCTTACTCAGGTGGAGGTGTCCACTTAGCCTTCTGTGCAGCCCTCCTTTTCTTCCTCACATCCTTAATAAATTCCTTGTTTGTCAAAACATCTCGTTTATACACTCGAGGCTCATCTAACATCTCAACAGGCCTCTCCTTGCCCCAAACACTCTGTAACGCAGTTTTTGTTTCACCAGGCCGCAAGCTTTTAACCATATAAGGCCCTTCTAGCTCATACCCCAACTTCCTGTAGTAATTTCGTGTGCCAACCCCTGATATAACAGCCATTTTATTCGACTTATGTTCTGTAATCGCGATTCTCTCAGCTTGAGCTACTAATAAAGCACCATATCCTTGATGCTGATACTTTTTAGCATTTCTTTGACTTACAGGCACTACAGTCCCATAAACATGCAACTCGCGAATAATAGAGACACCGTTCATCAATTCGGGTCTGTAGGTATACTTATCGGTGCATTTACGCAGCCGGAGGAGGCCAATTAAAATATCCAGTTTAGGGTCTTCATAGCTTAAAAACACTTCAGCTCCTCCATTTGCTGCATAATCGCGTCGACAGAACTCAATTTTACCTGGCTTTATACTCTCATGAATCTCCGTTATACCGACTTCTCTAGAACGGACATCGCGGCATCTTAAACCTAAATCACCCATGCGCTCAAGCGCCAGTTCTCTTAAATTTCCATGTTCAACACCTGAACTAACCAAGGGCATAGGGATATCCCTTTGCACGCGGTATACTCTAGTCCACGGAGGCACCAATCCAAGAATATGTGCAATCAAATTGACTAGAACCGATGGGGGATAACTCTTATATCTACCAGTTTTCCATAACTCATACAATCCAGTGCCTCTTATTACAAGTGTTGGGTAGATTTTCAAGCCATCACTACGAAAAGCAGGATCTTCAAAATATCTCTATAAAAATATACATTAATCTTCACATTTAGTTGACTTTGCAAATTATTTTCTTACCAGAAACTGTGCCATATCACGCGCCAAGTCGACATTTGGTAAATTAGGCATCATGTGTGTCACAACTTTATAGCCAGCATCTTTTGCATAACAAAATGTCTCACATACAGCAGCAATTGTATGACCTCTGTTTGTATCTCTTGCAACATCTTCATAAATAGACTGTACACCTAAAAACACATTTATGTAATATGTGTATGACAATTGTTCAAAATGTTTGGATTAGGTGTATAATAATAAATGGATAAAAATATCTAGCTCCATGGCCTAGTGCTAGTCTGTCTCATACAGAGAATTAGGGGGCAAGAGTCCAAACCCCAGTGAGAATCATCTAGTTTTATAAAGGTTGAGGTGAAGTCAAGATAAATATTGGGTGATTATACTCCTCTGAGCTTCTCCCTTTACCAGCAGAAAAGTCCTAAGACTGATTTTTTAAAATCAAATTTGTGTATTGTCAGTGGTTTTGTTCTGAAACTGTTCACAAGCAATGGCAGGAACCATGCTAGGAATCAGCATAAGAGACAGGATTTGAAATGAAGAGATCTGAAGAAGGACATTGGTAACTAATGTAGTAGAAAGAATGGCACAACTAAAGTGAAGGTGGACTTGCACATAGGCCTTAAGATAGATACTTAGGCGAGATGGCTTCCAAGGGGCACAACTAAAGTGGAGGTGGACTGGGTCATAGGCCTTAAAATAGATACTTTGGCAAGATGGCTCCCAAGGGGCAGACAAATAAGCATAGGAAGACCCCAAAGAAGGTGGAGAGACAACATCTAGGAAACTGCCAGGAATAACAAGAGACATGGAAAAATAAGGCAGAGGTCTACATCTAGGAGTGGATCAACAGAAGAAGAAGAATGTATCTCATATTAACTTACCTATTTCTAATCTAGTGCACCCATATTTTAACATATCTGACAAATGCCGCTGTACACAATAATCCGGTCGTGTTTCAATTGTAATCCCAATACATTTTGATTTTGCCCTTTCTGAATATACCACAGCTTCTTCAACAGAACTACTTTTGTGTCCTGAAAGAGCATCATGCAAATTTCTGATGAAATAGTCTCTGTAATCTTCTGATAAACTCATAAATGTTCCTCCCATTATAATAAATTCGACTTTGTCCACACTATGGCCCAATTGTTTTAGCTATAATATTAATTTTATAAATAAAATCTGTTTAAAAATTATATAAATTATATTTACCTGTTCTATTCTGTGTCTGGTTTGCAAAAATGGATCATATCTAGCCCGAATTGCCCTCATTGAAGTAGGCTCATATCCTGTGTAACTTTGTGTGGAGTACTCAAAATCAGAATCAGGCCCACCAGGACAGTACACACAAATGTTCCCTGTTACATTAATATGTGGACATCTGTGAGGTTTGCACATTACAGCAACAATTGCAATCTATAAGTACATTTTGAAAAATTATGGGCATTGTGGGGGCAGAAAAGTATTGGGTGATCTCTAAGGACTCAACTACTATGAGTTAATAATACATTAATTATTACTCTTGATCAATAATCAAAGTGCTGGGATTGGGCAGATAATTTTGTTTATTGCACATCTCTTGATGGGGCTATGTTGGCCTATGCCACATCTGATGTAGTGAATTACATATTTATGTTATCACATGAATGGTGTATAAATAAATCCAATATATAATGTGGCAAAACAAACTTTCATATGTGTATGTATGTTCACTGAGACTAAAAGGTAGAAGGGGATATACTTCTACCTTGTAGTCTCAGGGAACATACATACACATATGAAAGTCTGTTTTGCCATTTGTGATTCAATCTAATAGCTGAACAACTGATCTTTGTTATTGTTTAAACAGCTATTTTTTGTTCATCAAAATACTTCTGAGTTTCTAAAAAACAACTAACATATTTTACTAACTGATTCTTTACTCTATATATTACTAGCTGAAATGGCTAATAGCTAATAGCTAAAATTACTCAATTTTACAATAATATGTGATAGTTAAGTTAAGTATAACCTTGGCTCTATAGTCATGTATACAATGAAATACAAATGTTATGCAAACAAATTCCCTACTAAATGTAGTTCATTTCCTGCCACCAGGTGGAGTATGAGCCAGTTTGATTCACCAGTAGTCTGTAGTTAATTTTAGGTCACTGGAATATCTAGTTTCAATTAGCCCAACACACTCAGCTTAAATACAAGTTAAGATTGTTTATATTGTAAAAGCTATCCATGCTTACAAATAGGTGTTTTGATTTGTTTATATACTACTTTACATACCCCACTAGCAGTTCGTACAGGCTTTGCCAATAGCTTCGGCACCAATATCTTTTTGTATTCCTGTGGCACTGCAGCAATAATATCAACCAATCGAGGTGTTGTCTCCAATTCATACTTGGAAGCTGTTTTTGACTTTAGTGCGTTTAGGTTCACGTTTTTCTTGGCACGGTGAGCTTTCACCAGATGTCGCACGATTTCAGCAACTGTTATCACCTTCTTTTCTTCAAGGGTCAATTGAGTACATCCTGGAAGTGAGGTTAACACAGCATGTTAGCAAAATATATATGAATTTATGGTTTTTGGTGTTGAACACTTACCATTTTTCTTTTTACGCATCTTTACTGGTTACGTTTATACGTCGTTTATGTACAATCAAGTCTTTTTAAGACAATATTTTACAATACGGAGTAAATATACCAATAAACACTTAACTGACGTTACTTAGTACATAGTTTTCTATATTATCTATATATAGATTACTATAAATAAAATAACAAAGTTTAGTTCAACTATTTCATCCTAGATGGCACCTGCTGAATGAATTTCTGCTACCACATAATCTTCTTTGAGCTCTACAGCCCAGGGTGGGTTTCGATTTCCTTGACTATCCCCTTCCAATTGAATCTGTTTTCAGTAGCTACCATCCAATCTCTTAGTTTTAAGACTTTCATGTTCTATTCTATCTTGTATTACCATCTAGCTCCACTTCTTCCTTTTGTGCCATGGAGTGTTGCTTTAAATATTTCTTTTGGGCCCTTTTTTGGGTATTTGTATCATGTGTGCAGCCCATAAATCCTCTGAGATACAGCCCAGGGCGGGCTTCTGTTTCCTTGACTATCACCTTCCAATTAAACCTGTTTTCAGCAGCTACCATCCAATCTCTTAGTTTTAGGACTTTCATGTCCTATTCTATCTTGTATTTCCATCTGGCTCCTGGTCTTCCTTTTGTGCCATGGAGTGTTGTTTTAAATATTTCTTTTGGGCCTTTCTTTTTGGGTATTTGTATCATGTGTGCAACCCATCGATTCTCTGAGATACATCCCAGGGCGTGTTTCGGTTTCCTTGACTATCCCCTTCCAATTGAATCTCTTTTCAGTAGCTACTGTCCAATCTCTTAATTTTAAGACTTTCATGTTCTATTCTATCTTGTATTTCCATCTAGCTCCTGCTCTTCCTTTTGTGCCATGGAGTGTTGCTTTAAATATTTCTTTTGTGCCCTGTTTTGAGCATTTGTATCATGTGTGCAGCTCATCGGTCCTCTGAGATACAGCCTAGGGCGGGCTTCGGTTTCCTTGACTATACCCTTCCAATTGAATCTGTTTTCAGTAGCTACCATCCAATCTTGTAGTATTAAGACTTTCACGTCCTATTCTATCTTGTATTTCCATCTAGCTCCTGGTCTTCCTTTTGTGCCATGGAGTGTTGCTTTATATATTTCTTTTGGCCCCTTTTTTTTGGGTATTTGTATCATGTCTGCAGTCCATCGATCCTCTGAGATTTTATATACTGACGATCTCCTCTCGCTTTATTAACTCCTGTAGCTCGTGATTCATTCTTCTCCTTGAGTTTTCCGGGCCGAAGATTCTTCTGTCGCGTAATCGAAGGGAGTTTTTATCCGATTATTTCTGATCCATATGATACCACTGGTTACATTAGTATCTTATACATTCTTTGTTTGGCGTTCTTTGAGAAAAGTTTTGACATGACTAGTTTCAAAGTTGCGATTTGCTGTTTAGGATCTTGCACGCATATATATATATATATATATATATATATATATATATATATATATATTTCAGGTAACTCTGATGACATTGTGATTGGTCTATAATTGTCCGCTTTTATTATTGGTATAATTTGCGCTATTTTTAATTTTTTGGAAATATCCCTGAATTTCTACTTCTAATTGTATGTAAGCAAAAACCCAGCTCAGTGGCTTAGTGGTTATACGCGCCACCCGTCTCCTACTGAGTATTTGGGAGCCTGAGTTCAAACCATAGTGTAATATATTACACTATGGTTCAAACCTTATTGTGCCGAATTTCACATTTTTTCAGTGAAGTTAAGGCCGGTATTTACCTTAACTTCACTGAAAAACTGCTTAATCTCTTTTGAGCTTGTCCCTTGACCACTGCCGATAGCCCTATAAGGAGAGAAGTTTTTTTTTGTAAGCATAAATCCCTCTTTAATCCTCAAATGAATTGATTGATTAATTTAATAACTTCTTTATCTGTTATACCTGTTTAAAGTTTTTAAATGTATTTATAAAATTGCACTTTGTTGTTGCAAAATATTTACTTATCATCTTGTAAGTATTTATAAAATTCTTCTAGATGTCTGTTGCGTATGAATGCTGCATTCTTCAATCATTATATTGTTTATAGTATTTTTTAAATACTAGTATTATTATAATTGGTATCACTTTCCTTATCAGTTTTCTGATGCGTCTATTAAGTGGTAGCTAAGAACGGAAAGTGCTGTTAGTATACATTAAGTGTTCTTAAAAATGGCAGCTCTCACGCTGCGTCGTTTCTTAAATAAAATTAATAATACGAATAATGTGGCCCTTTCTCAGTATTGTTCGATGGCTAGTCGATTTAAAATAGAGAGAGAAATAAAAGATATACGAGAGAAGTCGCTAATGGGCGGTGGACAGGCAAGAATCGACGAACAACATAAAAAGGTGCATATAATATAAGGATTTATTAATATTCACTGCCCTCGCTGTTTCCCAAAAATAACTATTATACACACATATATATATATATATATATATATATATATATATATATATATACACACACACACACACACACACACACACATATATATATATATATATATTTACTTTCGCACCCTCGCTGAGATTTATATAAAAATTAACTGTTTTGACATTGAGACAGTCAATTTTAATATATATATATAATGAGAATGAATACAATATACTAATATTTCTAATTGAATTTCTAAGGTTAAAAGGTTCATAGGTCGTCGGGGATTATCAGTAATTTCTGTGTAATTGATTTAAACTGTGCGAGGATAAAAATGTGTTATAATTTAAAATTTACTACATATGTGTAAATCTAGATTCTTGTGGTTGGTTAGAGATGCCGGCCGTCTCATACTGAGCATTGGGGAGCGAAGGTTCAAACCCTAGCGAATCACCCTTCACAGGTTTTCTGTGAAATTAAGCTAAATACCGGATGATTACACTCTGAGGTTCTCACTTTACCGGCGAAAAAGCATTTCGGCTGATAACCCTATAAAGATAGATGTTTTCTTTTTTAGAAAATGTATACCGAGTGTTTCATGCGAACTATATGCTATATGTTGGGTTGGATACAAGTAAATTAATTTCATAACTTCGGACCAAAATCTATACCCTGATTAACACGTAATTTTTCACGACTTGGTATACAAAGTATAAAGCACCATTGCCATATCTAAACATAAATCAAAGAGGCTATAAAATAAAAATTGAATAACTTTTATGTAAAATCCGTATATCGCACTATGAGATGACAAGTGGCCTAACTTTCAAATTGAATTTTCAGATTTTGATTTTGATTTTGATGATTCTTATGTATATTTTAACGCTTTTAATCCTTTTTTTGCGTTTAGAATAACACAAATTATTATTTAAAAAAAATGGATATCAATATACTCAATGGTAAAACTACTGCAGTCTTTAAAATGCATCTATCTTAAAAAATGTTTTTGGAAGTTACGACATTTGTCATCTTACAGTGCGATATAAAAAAGCGAAACATGTTCTTGCAGTACAATAATTACAAAACCGCGGTGGTGGATAGTTTGTGATCTTATCCCCTGTGCACAAGCCATGAATATTTACTTCTAATATATAATAAATAATATAATAATAAATAATATGATATATCGCTTTAGAATTATTATATTCGTAGGGGCCTTGTGAGTCCCGATGTGTTTAAAGCCTGTATGACATTATCTAGTTTCTTATATCGTTTTCGATGTAGACACAAACTACATAGTATCATGCACACATGTAGAAAATGATATAGCGACGAAATAATAATAAATTCACTTAACAATAACAACACCGTAATACACAATGTTAATTTTCCATTTAGAAATAGTTATACAGTTTAATATATCAATTCTTATATATAAAACGATATAGGAAACTAGATAATGTCATACGGGCTTTAGATATTTAAAAATACTGTGGGATGTGGTAGGAAATAATCAATTTTTCTTACCAGGGAAAACTTACAGCCAGAGAACGAATATCAGTGTTTTGCGATCCCGGAACATTTGTTGAATATGACATGTTTATGGAGCATACCTGCACTGATTTTGGGATGCAAGAGAAAAAGGTATAAACATACAACTTATATCAACTATATCTTGCAAAAAAAAAACATGAATTATTTATTCAACGATTTTAATGAAATAACAAAACTAACCAGAGACTACTTATATCATATATAGTTCAGTAAAATCGTTCAATAAAAGGCACCTTACACGGTCAATAATACTGCCAGTCCTAGTACTGTCTGTATTTGCTTCAATCCTCCTTTACCAAGTAATCAATTTTCACGATAAACATCAGTATTCTTTTCATTCCATCGTTACTATACCTTGCACGATAAGTGACACTGTCAATATTTTAGAATAATGAACATTTTAAACATATTATCGTACAGTAATACTGTAATTATTCGAAAATATTGGCAATATTATTGATCGTGTAAGGTGCCTTGTCCTGATTTTGAAATACAGTATATTATATGAATATTGTTTAGTTTCCAGGTGATTCAGTGGTTACAGGCCACGGCCTAGTAAACGGCCGGCCAGTTTATATTTTCAGTCAAGATTTTACAGTATTTGGGGGTAGTTTATCAAGCACACATTCCAAGAAAATATGTAAAATAATGGACAGAGCAATGGATGTGGGTGCGCCGGTTGTTGGACTAAATGATTCCGGTGGTGCTAGAATACAAGAAGGGCTCGATTCATTAGCTGGATATGCAGACATATTTCAGAAAAATACGTTTGCATCAGGCGTCATTCCTCAGGTAAAAACCCACACGGATCATATGTCAATGTAAATTTTGTTTATCGTCCTTTAATGTCGAACATAGATGTTGTACTTTTTTATTGTTGTATGATTTAATGATGATTTTACATTATAAAGTTATAACAACTTATAAGTTTGTTTTACGAAACAAACCTTATTTAGAGGAACTATTTTCGCCAAAATTAGTTAGGGAAAGAAAAAAACATTTTATATTACAATTAACATATTATAAATTAGATATTAATACTATAAATCATTACAATTATCAGATATCTATGATCATGGGACCATGCGCAGGGGGAGCGGTTTATTCTCCAGCATTAACTGATTTTACGTTTATGGTTGAGGATACTTCTTATTTATTTGTTACTGGTCCTGACGTTATTAAGGTAAGTCACCAATAAAATTTGAGTACATTTATTATACATTTATTAGCACATTTTTATATGTTAATTTGTTCAATTGACTTTGGTCTGCTGCTGCTCTATTCCACTAAGCTCTAGTAAAAACCAGTGTAACAACAAAATGGCTGTAAACCCTTCATTATGATGAAATATAATAAAACATAATGCAAGATGTACTGTATTTTTGCAGCTGCATTATTTTTTGACCGACAGATATTTGTTCTATAAATGCTGTCAATCTTAAATCTAGTTTTAATCTGTTTTTACAGGGTACAATTTAAATTACAACAAATACTTTTCATTTATTCTTGCAATTTCCTATGTTTTATTTTGTCGTAGAGTATTTTTGACCTGTATTATTTTGTGATCAGCAAATATTTGTTCTAAAAATTCTGTTCAATCTTAAATCCAGTTATAATTTGTTTTTATAGGGTACAATTTAAAATACAAGTATTTTCATTTGTTCTTGCAATTTCCTATGTTTTATTTTGTCGTACAGTATTTTTGACCTGTATTAATTTTTGACCGACAGATATTTGTTCTAAAAATGCTGTCAATCTTAAATCCAGTTTTAATCTGTTTTTACAGGGTACAATATAAATTACAACAAATACTTTTCATTTGTTCTTGCATTTTCCTATGTTTTAATTTGTCGTACAGTATTTTTGACCTGTATTATTTTTTTATCAGCAAATATTTGTTCTAAAAATTCTGTTCAATCTTAAATCCAGTTATAATCTGTTTTTACAGGGTACAATTTAAAATACAACCAATACTTTTCATTTGTTCTTGCAATTTACTATGTTTTATTTTGTCGTACAGTATTTTTGACCTGCATAATTTTTTGACCGACAGATATTTGTTCTAAAAATGCTGTCAATCTTAAATCCAGTTATAATCTGTTTTTACAGGGTACAATTTAAAATAGAACAAATACTTTTCAATTATTCTTGCAATTTCCTAAATTTAATTTTATTGTGATTAGTCTGTTACGAACGAAGACGTATCTCAAGAAGACCTTGGAGGATCACACACTCACACAAAAATATCGGGAGTTGCACATAAATCTTTCAAAAACGACGTCGATGCGCTAATTCAACTGCGATATTTCTTATCATTTTTGCCACAATCTAATAGAGATCCAGCGCCTATAATTCGTTGTGATGATGTATGGTAAGTACTATAGAAATACAATATGTTTTATAAGAATAAGTATGATTTATTAATGAAGCAGATGAAGCTTATATAGGGCAAAAGTTGCAATAGTATAAACAGTAAAATTAATATAATATATGGAATGTGAGATATGGGCTTAGTTTATATTCAGCACCTAGAATTATACTCGGAATGATTCATAATACAATTCTAAGGCATCATACAACATGCAGGGTGCACAATACACCAACACAAATTTTGTCAGACATGATACAGAATTTATCGAGAATACCTTACTCTTGAGAATTACATAAATGTTATATAAAAAGATTTGTTACTTTGTTTTTTTTATCACACTTCAGTTACACTTTTCAACTAGTTTCGGCTAAGCTCTAGTCATTTTCGAGCTCCTCCGATGACTCAAAAATGGCTTAGCCGAAACTAGTTGCAAAGTATAACTGTAGTATGATAAAAAAACAAAGTAAAAAATCGTTTTATTTATCCTTTAAAAGAAATTATCACAAAGTAGATGCCTTAACAATCCAATCCTTAACATAAATGTTTAGTGAAGACCTTATTTCAAGTGATGAAGAAGAGTATCTACAGTATTATTACAGCATAATACAGTGTTCAACAATTTTCCTCAACAAGCAAAACATATATGATACAATTAAATATTTTCTAGAATAATATAGCTGTGTTTAGATGTTAAAATTATACAGAACCGGAAAATTACCTTCCTCAGTTTATTTATGTTTGGTTGAGAAATTTCACTAAAAACATAATGTCAGCATTTTACGTTTTTAGTTTCTCAAGAATGCTGTTGAAAGAAACATAAATAAACTGAGGAAGGTAGAAGAAAGGCCTGCATATAAATATATGCCTGAAAACCCCAAGCACCAATCATGTTGTGCCCTATTCCCACTATACGTCTAAGTGATAAGGCTTTAATAGCTATAGTAATTTTGTATATGTGTTTACACTGATTAGTTTGAATTATTATAATAATTAATTTTAGTGATGTGGATCTTCCTGTACTGGACTCTATAATTCCCCTAAAAACTATAGACCCATATGATATGTTGGACATAATATATAGTATAGTAGATGAACGGGATTTTTTTGAAATAATGCCAAACTACGCCAAAAACATTATAATTGGATTTGCCAGAATGAATGGCCGTTCGGTCGGCATTGTGGGAAACCAACCAAAAGTAGCAGCAGGTTAAGAACAGACTCTTAAATAAAATAATTACTAATATATTTAATTCTTTAGGTTGTCTCGACATAAACGCTTCAGTAAAAGCAGCCAGATTTGTAAGATTCTGCGATGCGTTTAATATTCCGTTGATAACTCTAGTCGATGTGCCCGGATTTTTACCAGGAATTCATCAAGAAATTAATGGAATTATTCGACATGGTGCTAAACTATTGTATGCGTATGGTGAAGCTACAGTGCCCAAACTAACAGTAATCACTAGAAAGGTAAGTAACTAGCTAATCTCTAAAAATATAAATATATTCAGTATTATGGGAATTTGTTATAGCAAAAAGTGCATGTGCAGATCACTTTTTGCTATCACAAATTCCCGTCTGCCCGTCATGGTATGCCAATTTCAATATTCAAAGGATTTTGAAGTATTGTAATTTGGAACACAGGGAGTATTATTTATTTTGGCCCTGTAGTTATGATTAGTCCTATTAGGCAATAAATTATTATTATTATATTACAAACAATTATTATTATTGTATACAATATTATATTTAGAAACAATATTTATTAAGGCGAACTTTGCATCGTTGTAAAAAATGATTTATTTTTTTAGCGAACAGTCTATAATTTTCACAGTGCAACACTACTATAATGACAATCATTGTTTTTGATAAATATGTTTATATATATAAGTGTGAACCCACCTCTCAGCAATCTACATATCTAGATTTCGATCTTATTAGATCTCGTCAGTTTAGCTCAGCTAGTGAGGATGAATTCACACAATATTAAATTAAATTAAATATGTTTACGTTATTCCAAAAAGAATAATTTAAATTAATTAAACAGTAATAGCTAATTTTTGAAAAAACTCTCGTTGTCAATACAATATGGATTTCATTGGCAAAGAGAGATTTTTCAAAATTTAATTAACGATTACTGTTTAATTCATTTAAATTATTGTTTTTGGAATAACTTTATAATTTGAATATAATACAAGAATGAGCATTGTGTATTGGGGGAGGAGTGTATTTTTTTAGCGGTATGCCAAATAAAGGTTTTTTTTTACAAGAATAAGATCAAAAAATGCTTTTGTAATTTTAAATATTTGCTGAAAAAATTGGTAATATAATAACATAAGAGAAATTCACCATTTCTAAAATATCTACATCTCGAAATCCATCCCCAATTTTCCAAATACCATCAGTCTTAAAAAACGAGAGCAAAATTACTTTGTTCTCTCCTGAAGTTGCACTGGAAATCCATTTTTGGAGGTCAAAATTCCATATGTTGTTAACTCTAATTCAAAGTCCGGAATGGGGCGAAGGACTTTAAAGTGTCGAATTATTTTAACTACCACCAGTTTCAACAACAACGTTGCATAGCGATAACCTATAAAAAGTTTAAAAAACATGAAATAAAAATCAGTTATAACAAATGTTCTGGGATCGGTGGGATGTACTAATACTACAAGGTTCATTACACCATTGTCACCAGGTGATTGCTAAACAGGGATATCAAATATCGTGATGCCAGGCGATATTTTAATTACCGGTATTAAAATTCAGGGATGAATACCGATATTTCGGTATTATTATCGAATAATACCGAAATAGCGGTACAAAACAGGACCAAATATCATGATGCCAGGCTGTATTTTAATTACCGGTATTAAAATTCAGGGATGAATACCGATATTTCGGTATTATTATCGAATAATACCGAAATAGCGGTACAAAACAGGACCAAATATCATGATGCCAGGCTGTATTTTAATTACCGGTATTAAAATTTATGAATAAATACCGAGATTTCGGTATTATTATCGAAAAATACGGAAATATTGGTTTTCATCCATGAATTTTAATACCGGTAATTAAAATACCACCTGGCATCACGATATTTCGTCCTGTTTTGTGAATAAAATCTTGAAATCGTGTTATCTCGAAAATAACTCTGTAGCAGAGAATTATTCTCACATATTGCTTATTAAATGCATATATTATCACTAATAACTGCCCATCTGCAATCTAATAAATTATGTCTGAATATTAATATTAATCTATAACATTCACATAATACTTATCACGAATTCGACGAATGTTGGCGATACATTTTTTTAACCGTCGCTCTGAAGAGAGCGGTTTTTGATTGACAGAACCACTGACTGAGGTTATTTAACCATGATATTAAATTTGATTTAAATACCACAATACCGGTATTGAAATTTGATTTGGTATTGCAATCCCTGTCACGTAAGTGATTACAGCAAACAAAATAATCGCTCAATGCAGAGTAACTATTTTAAATTCTTATTGGATATATATATATATATATATATATATATATATATATATATATATATATATATATATATATATATATATACATATATTATAATGAATTATATAAATGGCAACATGTAAGAAGACTGGTTATTAGAACTCATATTATTTATACCTATGCAGTTTCTAGGGCCAGCCGCAAACGGAATAAAAGCATATGGATGTCGTTTCTCTAGATTTTCCGGCATGAACCTCAGTGGATCATATACTTTTGGATTATCATAATATTCCTCAGATTCATGAAGTGCTCCTATTAAAAAGCTGATATTCGTGCCTTTGGGTAGGTGTATATCATCTGAAATATTAATATTAGAAATTACCAATAGCCAATACTTTATTTATTAAACTGGATGGTTTGTCAGTCTTTTGCTCCTTTCGTGCTTTTCGTTTATCACTCTGGGCTGGTACGGGCTTATTGTTTCTTGTTCTATTTGCCTTTTGCTCCTTTCGTGCCTTTCGTTTATCACTCTGGGCTGGTACGGGCTTATTGTTTCTTGTTCTATTTGCCGCTTCCGATGCGCATAATTCTACATGGGCCCTTACAACCGGCGGCGCACAACCGCAAGACCTAAGTGATACTGCACGCCACGGGGGCGACTAGCAATGATAAACCATGCTAAACGAAAGCGCCTCTAGTTGGATGTTATTGGACAAATTATAATAAAATGTAGTTATATACTCAATAAAAATATTTCATTAGTCATATTCGAAGTTGGTAAATACTGCCATTGCAATTTATTTGCAAAGGAAGGAAGATGGTCTGCGATCTACCGAATTATTGTATATATGTAAATAACCCGTGAACAAAATTAACCAACAAATATTGAAAGTATCTACTCGAATGAATTTCATAAATAAAAATTCTATAATTAGAATTAGATTAGAAGAAGAACATTAACCAAAAATTGTTGAAAATATCTACTCAAACGAATTTAATAAATAAGAATTCAATAATTATTAACTAAAGACTGCTAGAATACAAACATAAAACAAAACACTAAATACACAGCTCATTTTCCAAATTTTGTCCATGCTCAGAGAGAAAGTGTCTCTCACACACACACACACATACTTTCTTTCCTCTGTGCATGGACAAAATTTGGAAAATGAGCAGTGTATTTAGTGTTTTGTTTTATGTTTGTCCAGAGAGAATTTTCTTCCAAAAATGGTCTATTTCGACTAGAAAAATTATTAAACGTGGAGTAAAGCTAGCGATTCGATTTTTTTCGCGATCATCATACCATTCTATAGGCGCTTTCGTTTAGCATGGTTTATGATTGCTAGTCGCCCCCGTGGGCTGCAGTATCGCTCAGGTCTTGCGGTCATGCGCCGCCGGTTGTAAGAGCCAAGGTAATGTTATGCGCATCAGAAGCGGCAAATAGAACAAGAAACAAGACCGTACCAGCCCAGGGTGATAAACGAAAGGCACTATACTATTCGGATAGTGATCAAAAACTAACCAACATATCATACTTAATTTTGAACTAATTCAGTTGAATTAAAATACATCTAAAACAACTAATATAAATTACCTAGTGTTACATCCTCAAGTAAACACCTCTCGACAAAAGGCGTGACTGTGTGCAACCTCAAACTTTCTTTCACAACACAGTCAATGTACTGCAACTGATTCAGCTTTTGAATATCAATATGATCAACATTATCACCAATTTCATCATCAATTTCCTGAAGTATACGCTCCTGTACATCAGGATGCTTAGACAATTCATAAATCAAAAACGAGAGCGCTGAAGTAACGGTGTCATGTCCCTAAACATTTTTAATTAATTATTTATCTTCGAATATATAGCAGACATACATTACCGCAAACACAACTGTATCCACATCCTCCCTAATCTTCTCAATTAATTCCGACTCATCTTCACCCTCGAATTGATCAAGAAGTTCGTCCACGAAGCACGAGTTCGTGTAACCTTCCTCTCGCAACCGTTTGCGTTCCAAAATCTTGGCCCTGATTCTATCATTCGTAATTTGATGGAGGACTTTTATACTTTCTTGTTCTTCCATATATGCGTTGGTTAGTCTATATATAAATCCAATAATTGTTCTAGGTGAAAATACATTTGTCATAGCTATTTCCATATATTTGTGGATGGTATTCGTATATTGTGTGTGTCTATCGGGGTTTGTATCTTGTGGAAGCCCGAAGGTAGTTTCTAGAAGTTAAAAAGTTAAGGTTTAATACAAATGGCCATCTATAAAATAGGTTACATATTCTTTCATGTATTCCCTACGTGATTCATGATGTTCTTTCAGGTAAAATTTAAATTTGAAATTATATAAAATTATGATTCTATATCGACGTCTTTCACACCACTACAGGTGTAATGGTCGTTACTAAAGTGCTAGCAATTGGGGGACCTATAGTTTAACTTAGATACCGAACTAGATTACGTTTAGATGAGAATATCATCTACAACAGACCAGAAAAGAGTCATTCCTTTATGTTTATTGTTTGGTGCCTTTTAAGTGAATTAGAGAATTTCGAAGCCATAAATTGACTGCGCGCCGCTGCTAATATTTTACACTGGCTGGGATTTGGGGATTGGAATAAGTAGTAGTTTTGCATCTTCTGGACAAGTATGATGTATTTAAACTTACCAATTATTATATCCAATGTAAAATTGTTGAAGAACGGAAATAAATCAATTTTATCTTTGGTATTTCTAAAGGTGTTGATAAGTCGATTTCCTGAATCGTTGAAGGCTTCTACAAATGTTTCTAATTGGTTTCCATGAAATGCTGGTGTGTACAGTTTCCTTTTCATACGCCAGTTATCACCTAAAAACGTATCGTATCGTATATTAAAATGCATGTATCTACATGCAGTTTACGATAATGAAGAACTGGCAATAAATTGAAGAGAATGAAAAAAAATTATAAAAGAATAGAGGAAAATTCAAACCTTTACACGACACTCTGGTAGAAAAGACCAGCGGATATATATATATATATATATATATATATATATATATATATATATATATATGTGTGTGTAATGGACAAATCTAATACATGTACTACATTAAGTAATTCAACTTCCTCTCTACAGAGAAAGTTTAACGCCATCTGGCGGAATTCAATTATTTTATTGCGACAGAAAAGTCGCACTTACCTACTACACACTAATTAAAATATAAAGTATTTTACCACTTGTTGTAACAAGTCCTTCCTTAAAATGCAGCTTAAACATATTATACAGGCGCGATTTGTTTATGTGTACATTGGACGTCATGAAGTATTTTATATAATCTGGTTTTGATAGAAATACCGTCACAATGGTGGGACCCATATATAGCCTGAAGACATCTCCGTAGGTTTGACGCATACCTTGGAGTTTAGGCAAAATTGCTAAAAGAAAAACACAATTGAATTATCTTATGTTCAGATTGATCTCAAATTTGAGGGATTAATTGTTACAAAGTGGAGTGGGGTAAGTTCGGATTGGTGTTTGCTAAGTTCGGATTGGTATTTGCTTATATTGGTATTTGCTAAGTTCGAATTGGTATTTGCTAAGTTCAGATTGGTATTTGCTAAGTTCGTTTAAATCCATTTATTTTTTGGTGCCTTTATAAATACTTAACAGATTTGGTATCAACGCGAAGTTAATAAGTATCATTTCTAACTGAGCTGTTTTAGTTTATCACGATTTGCTGCTCCGGGCGTATTGACTCTTGTTCTGTTTGTCACTACTGATGCGCACAATTCTACCTCGTCCCTTACAACTGGTACTTGCAGTGTAACTTGGAGATATATAGCACGCGACCGAGCGGTTAATAGTAATAATAATAATAATAATAATAATGTAGATGTATTGGCTCTACAGATTAACACAACCGAAATCACAAGACGCTAGTATGCATACAGAAACGCTGCACAGATAAGAACTATTTTGTTATCAATAAATTATACAACTACAAAAATATATAACTTACTAGCAATATCACTTCCAATATCAAAAATATTTCCTATAATCGGAAGCGGTTTAGGTCCTGGAATCCGTAAATTTCTATATTTGTAAAGTTGTAAATACCACAACACTAAAGGAATTAACAGCAAAATTCCCACTGTTCCAAATAAAACAATTAATACTCCCATTATTTTACTATTTTACAATACGCGTTTTACAAACAGCACTCGCGACTATATCTGTGTAATGGCATTGAACACAAACATAGGTTTATCTATCGGCACGTTTCAAACTCATTATGTAATTTATAATGATAACGTAATATGCCATTCCAAATCGGTGTTGACAATCATTACGATTTATAAACATAAACACTGTATACCGGTTTCACCGGTATGTTGCATAAGTAGGCGAAATTATACATTGTGAGCATAATAAAATTTTATCATTTTAAATAGTTTCCAAATGAAATTAATTGTCATATAGAAGATAAACTTGAAATTACAAATTTTCATCAATGGTTTGGATGTAAATGTTACGACTATATCACACTGTGAGTTGAAAAGTGTCGTAACTTTCACAGTATATTTAAGTGGGACATCCGTTTCGAGTACCCCTGCCCTATGGGCATAAGACAGATAATACAAATTGTTATTTCGATGATTTAGTTCTTTGTCATCCTGTTATAAAACATCAATTATATCCATATATAAGTGTGAACCTACCTCTTAGCAATCTACATATCTACCATATGGGTGTGCACTGCTAATTGTTGTGGTGTCGCCAGATGGCGTTTAACTTTCCTCCTTGTGGGTTAGTTGTATCATCCATTGTTTCTTCCTTAATTATGTTATCATATAAATACAGGACTAATTATTCACAAGATGACTTGTATAGTTTCTTATAAAAATAGTAAACAGGTAGGTTTATTTTAATATCTATACTTGTGTTATTAATAATAAAGAATTGTCTCTTAACTTAACAGAAACAAACAACAAACAGCTTTATAACACAAGTATAGATATTGATATAAAGCTATGTGTTTACTAGTTTTATAAGAGATTATACAAGTCATCTTGAGAATAATTAGTCCTGTATTTATATGATAACATAATTAAGGAAGAAACAATGAATATAATTGATATGATACAACTAACCCCCTAGGAGGAAAGTTAAACGCCTTCTGGCGGCATCACATATATTAGCAATGCACACCCACATATTAGCCCTATTGGGTAAGAAATCATTACTATTATTCTAATACAGACACATATTATTATTATTATTGTATAAAATATTACATTCTAGTATAACATAACGAGAAAATCACCATTATAAATAGATAGTAGACAGTTATTATCAATCACGTAAACCATTCCAAATTTCCCTAATACCATCGGTATTAAAAATAACGAGAGTAAAATTACTTTGATCTGGCCTGCAGTTGAACTGGAAATCCATTTTTGGAGGTCAAAACTCCATATGTTGTTAACTCTAATTCAAAGTCCGGAATGGGGCGAAGGACTTTAAAGTGTTTAATTATTTTAACTACCATAAGTTTCAATAACAAATTCGCATAGCGATAACCTATAAAAAATATTAAAAAGTATTAAATGTAAATTGGTTGTAACAAATGTTCAGGGATCGGTGGGATATATTATAGAATAATGTTTATTACGCTGCCATTAGGGATTGAAAAAAAGGAATACTAAATACCGGAATGTGGGGCGAATTTTGGTGGTATTTTTATACCGGTATTCATGGATAAATAGCGATATTTCGATGTTATTCGATAATTTGTGACTAAAATTTCAAAATCAAGTTTTTTTCCAAAATGACTATATGACAGAAAATTATGCTCGCATATTGCTTTTTAAATCCATATATTATCATTGACAACTATTTGCAACCTAAATAAACTTTGTGTGAATATTAATTTTGTTCAATAACATTCAAATAATACTTATCACGAATTCGAGGAATTTATGGTAGCTACATTATTTTTGACCATTGCTCTGAAAAGAGCGGTTGTTGATTGACCGAACCACTGGCTGAGGTTTTTAAAAATTATTTATATATATTATAAAATTATTATTTTAAAGGAAATATGATTTATATACCAAAATATCGGTATTGAAATTTGCCCTGGTATTGTAATCTCTCTCTGTCACGTAATTGATTACAGCAAACAGCATAATTGCTCATCCTAACTATTGTAAATTCTTATTATATATATATATATATATATATATATATATATATATATTTATATAAAATATATATAATATAAATGGCAACATATAAGAAAATCTGCTATTAGAACACATAATATTTATACCTATGCAGTTTCTAGGGCCAGCTGCAAATGGAATAAAAGCATATGGATGTCGTTTCTCTAGATTTTCCGGCATGAACCTCAGTGGATCATATACTTTTGGATTATCATAATATTCCTCAGATACATGAAGTGCTCCTATTAAAAAGCTGATATTCGTGCCTTTGGGTAGGTGTATATCATCTGAAATATTAATATTAGAAATTAATGAAGCTAATAATTTAATTATTATACTGGATAGTTTGTCAGTTTTGCCCTTTGCCCTCTAGTTGAATCTTATTGGACAAACCATATTTGAACTTGGTATATCCTATAATTACTACTGATAAGTAAAAGCTAGATCGTGGTATATACGGCGGTGGAATGCGAAATACCATATTACATCATCTAAACAAACCGCAAAAAACAAAGTATTGAAAACAATTGGGAGCATTAGGGCCGGTTTTAAAATTGACGTCTAACTGGAGAATATGGCTATTCGTGGAATAAGTTTTAGACATTGGCGTTAAAATCTCAAATTTATTCCACGAATAGCCTTATCCGCCAATTGTAGAATCGACCCTTAGAATAGTATTGGTTGCCCTTGTAATGTTTTATCGACTTCTTATATGGTGAAAACTGGGCCGGATCAAAGTATAGATAAATACGAAAAATGTCTGCAGCAATGTTTTTCTTTGAGTAATTCCCTTTGAAAGAAGAAATGTAAAAAACGTTTACCATATACTTAATTAAATATTAATTTTTTCGGATGTTTTGGGCATGAAACGTGTTGCGGATTTTTTTTCTCATAAATTGTTAAATTTCGATCAAAATAAGTGCCGAATTGCTCAGGAGTTGCTCAATAAAATCAAATACGATCCAGAACTGCTTAAACGGGCCTTATCTGGTGACCAAACATGGGTATGATGTTGAAACTAAGGTCCAATGATCCCAATGGACGCTTCATGAGACAAGAGACAAGCCTGCTCATCAAGTTCGATCGAATGTTATAGATATGCCAAGCATTTTTGTTTGTCAATATTAATTTTGTTCCCTTCAATGTAGTGCCCATCCCATATAATTGATGGACACTACATTGAAGGGAACAAAATTAATATTAATGAATAATAATTTGTTTAGAAAACAAGAAAATTTAGCGAATTCTTTGATTAAACCTCGTATAGAGGATTTCTTGTGGGGTCCTATTTGTGATAACATCTAGGACTCCAAAGTAGGTTTATCCGACCCTGACTACAAACCTTTTATATATATATATATATATATATATATATATATATATATATATATATATATATATGCAAGTTATTATTAAATAAGCGCCAAATCTAAATTAAAAAATGTTGTAAATTATGTTATGCTCTGTTTAATTATCCTGATGATGCTCGAAATCTGTTTGACGCACTTTCTGTTCCATAAAATGTTTTAAAAAACAAACGAGCAAATATTAAACTAATTCTAAATTCTATTCTATTGAATTGAAATCAACAAGCTAAAACAACTAATATTAATTACCTAGTATTACATCCTTATGCAAATATCAAAATAATTCTAAATTAATTCTATTCTGTTGAATTAAAATACAGCTAAAACAACTAATATTAATTACCTAGTGTTACATCCTCATTTAAACACCTTTCCACAAAAGGCGTGATTGTGTGCAACCTCAAACTTTCTTTCACAACACAGTCAATGTACTGCAACTTATTCAACTTTTGAATATCAATATATTCAACATTATCACCAATTTCATCATCAATTTCCTGTAGAATACGCTGCTGTATATCAGGATGCTTAGACAATTCATAAATCAAAAACGAGAGCGCTGAAGTAACTGTATCATGTCCCTAAACATTTTAAATTAATTATTAAATCTTCGAATATCGCAGAAATACTTTACCGCAAACACAACTGTATCCACATCCTCTCTAATCTTCTCAATTAATTCCGTTTCATCTTCACCCTCGAATTGATCAAGAAGTTCATCCACGAAGGACGAGTTCGTGTAGCCTTCCGCGCGTAACTGTTTGCGTTGCGAAATCTTCAACCTGATTCTATCATCTGTGATTTTATCCAACGCTTCAATCGTTTCTTGTTCTGTTTTATAGGTGTTGGTTAGTCTATAAATGAATCCAATCATTGCTATAGGCGAAAATACATTCGACATTGCTATTTTCAAATATTTATGGACGTTGTTCGTATATTTTGTGTGTCTATCCTTGTTTGTACCTGGTGGAAGTCCGAAGGTAGTTTCTAGAAGTGAAAAGGTTTATGTTTTAAAAATGTACAAATGATCAACTTTTTTCACATGAGGAACATGTTAAACTTAGCAAATTAAATTACGAATTAAAAATCATAAAAAGCCACCAGCATAGATGGGAGTTTGAATCCACGACTACTTACATATTCTTTAACATGAGGAACATGTTCATAAACTTATTTTACCAAATTAAATTACGAATGAAAAATCATAAATAGCCACCACTCTCGATGGGAGTTTAAATCCAGGACTACTAAGCGTGCAAATGCAGCACACATAAAACATAAATACATTGACTAAGATTATATATATATATATATATATATAAATATATATATATATATATATATATATATATATATATATATACTTTGGGAATGCCAAAAGACACAAAAAGAAAGTCCTTCTCTTTAGTATCAATATTTCGCTCTTTGATTCAGAGCTTCATCAGGATTTACTAATAATAATATCTATACCAAAGAGAAAGCTTTGGCATTTTTTGAAATTTCTACCTCCTAGAACATTATAATGTACTGCCAGTGCTACATGTACCAACGTTTGATAAGCTATAATCTAGACTAATAGGTTTTTTTAATTGTTAAGGCGTCTACTTGTGATAATTCATTTTAAAGGATAAATAAAACGATTTTTACTTTGTAAAGTATGATAAAATCAAATAAAAACGTTTTATTTATCCTTTAATAGTTTTTTTATAGACATATAATGAGAAGCAATAATGATTATATTATTGCCTTATAATGTCAATAGAAATAGATAGAGACAAATTCCCCTTTGCGAAAATCACGGTTTTCAACCAGCAGTGCAATTGCGAACGTTTCGATCTTGCACTGACAAATTGGCATGTTTTTAAACTTACCAATTATTGTGTCTAATGTAAAATTGTTCAGATACGGAAATAAATCAATTTTATCTTTGGTGTTCCTGAAGGTGTTGATAAGTCTATTTCCCGAATCGTTAAACGCTTCTACAAATGTTTCTAATTGGTTTCCATGAAATGCTGGTGTGTACAGTTTCCTTTTCATACGCCAGTTATCACCTGAAAATGTATCCTTTGTATTGTATACATTGTATACATGTATCTACATGCAGTTTACGATAGTGTTCCCTATACACGTATAAATTGGGGAAAGAAACTTCAGAGTGTGATGTTTGTTATTGAGTCGAAAATCTTAATACAAATATATTGCACCATACTTCATGGATTATCACGGAGTTTTAAAGTTTGAAAAATAAATCTGACATATAGATATTTTACCACTTGTTGTAATAAGTCCTTCCTTAAAATGCATCTTGAACATATTATACAGGCCCGATTTGTTTATGTGCACATTGGATGCCATGAAGTATTTTATATAATCTGGTTTTGATAGAAATACCGTCACAGCGGCTGGACCCATATATAGCCTAAAGACATCTCCGTACGTTCGATGTAGACCTTGGAGTTTAGGCAAAATTGCTAAAATTAAAAATGCATTATATTTTGACAGTTTATGATTGATTATTTACAATATTATAAATTGAAGGCTAAATTAATTACTATAAATGATTTAACCGTATAAAACGTTATTAACTTGATAAAATATAGTTGTTTTAATGTGATAGATATATATATATATATATATATATATATATATATATATATATATATATATATATATATATATACACGTGTTCATGATTGGGTTAATAATTAACAGCAATTAAACTACTTTCATATGAAGACGTTAATATGCGATACCGGTATGCTAAATACTATTATTACATTGTAGGCAATTAGAGCATTCAAACGCAGATACTTTAACGTCCCATGTAACATAAGTATCTAGTATATCGGTCTAATAACGAGTTTGTTAATGTCTGTCGCTATTTAACAGAAGCTGATATTTTATTAACTTATGGCACCGTTTTAGCTAATTAATTAATACGCTTTATTTCAAGAAAATCAAAAACTAAATAATTTTTTGTTTACATAATTACCCAAGTTTACATTTACGTTTTTAATTTCCGTTAAACGGGCTATCGACACGAAGTCAGGTTTTAACTGTCAATATGCCGACTTTCCGTTTAGATTAAACATATCACCTTTTGACAGATTATAGAAAACATAGTAGTTATTGCAATCATGCAAATACGTGAAAACCATAAAAAGTAGACATATCAGCTTTTGGAAAGTAGCCACAGATATATAAAGGTGTTCGATTTGTTTATCTTGATCTTGATACAAACCAAAAACGCCAATATTTTATATAATATTTAATTTGCACTTTACGGTAGAAGGCATATGATTAAATAATAATAATAATTTACATTTAAATAGTATTGAGTATAAATTTATCTTAAAAAAGAAACAAGATTTAATTTAATTTAATCCTTACTTTATTTACAGAATAATTAATTGAAACTATCGCTAATAAGACTAATAAGAAAATAATGGGTTATTAAGGCGTTTAGTTTGTAATAGTTCATTTAAAAAAAAATACTTACAAGCAATATCACTTCCAATTTCAAAAATATTTCCCACAATCGGGAGCGGTTTAGGTCCAGGAATCCCTAAATTTCTATATTTGTATAGTTGTAAATACCACAACACTAAAGGAATGAACAGCAGAATTCCCACTATCCCAAATAAAATAGTTATTACTCCCATTGTTGCTAAAATATCACAAGCGACTATAGCTAAGCAATAGTCGACATTGAACTTAAACAGATTTATTTATATTAGTTTCACACTCATTATGTAATTTATACTGATAACGTAGTAAGTGCATGCAATAACAAATCGGCGTTTATAATTATTGCGATTTATTGTTTACCGGTTTCATCGGAATGTTGCATAAGTAACAAAAATTATGCATTGTAAGCAAAATAAAATGTTATCATTTTAAATCATTTAAATAATTTAAAAAAATAATATACAGGATGAAGGAAAATAGAAAACTCCCGCCTTTTCTATTTTCGTTCATCCTGTAAACAAAAATTAAAATGAGGAGGAAGTGGGTGTTAATACAGAACGGGGTGTATTTGGTAGAAGCAAGAATTAAAAAAAAAAATAAGATCGCCAGAACAGAGAAGGTGATGTTGTTCTCAGCTTGGATTGTTCTTCTAACCTTCTCTGTTCTGGCGATCTTAATAGAAGGGCAGCAGGCAACCGAAAATTCGGAAAATGTGGGGGGAACTGAAACAAGTAATGAAAGGAATAATGTAAGAAAGTAAGAAGAATATGAAGGAGCAAAAAAATGAGATAAAAGATATATAAGTGTGAATTCATCCCTTAGCAATCTACATATCTAGATTTCGATCTTATTAGATCTCATCAGTGTTGCTCAGCTATTGAGGATGAATTCACACAATATCTCGAGTCATATACAAAAATGATACAATTAACCCCCTAGGAGGAAAGTTAAATGTCGTCTGGCGTGAGGTACGAAATGAGGATAAAACCGACCTAAAAAGAAAAATCCAGTTCATCGATTTTTCTATCAAAAATAAAATGAAAAAAAAAACAGAGATACACACTAAAAAACCGACCTAAAAAGAAAAATCCAGTCCATCGATTTTTTTATTAAAAAAAAAATTAAAGAAAAACAAAGATAGACAAGAAAAAGAAAAATATAGTAGTGAAAGGACTGATATTTAGTGACGGCGATATCAAGGATCGATGAATTTATATCGAGGGAGTTAACGCTTATGCGTTATAATATAAGATCTATAAGAGAACAGATAAAAAAGACAATGATGTAAGAAATTAAAACGGAAAAGAATACTCAACGTTGCCAAACAAGAATAATAAAACATAGCAGATACAAAGTAGGAACTTATAATATAAGAGGAATTAGTAGAACTGGTTAATGAAATGGAGAAGATAAATCTATACATATTAGCAGTTATTGAGGCAGAAAAAAAAGAAGAGAGAGTGGAATGTAATTATATACAAAGTACAAATACAAAGTACAAATACAAAGTACAAATACAAAGTATAAATACAAAGTACAAATACAAATATATAGTACACATACAAAGTATAAATATAACATACTAAATACAAATACAAATTATAAATATAAAGTACAAATACAAAGTACAAATACAAAGTACAAATACAAAGTACAAATACAAAGTACAAATACAAAGTACAAATACAAAGTACAAATACAAAGTACAAATACAAAGTATAAATAAAAAGGACTAATACAAAGTACAAATACAAATATATAGTACACATACAAAGTATAATTATAACATACTAAATACAAATACAAAGTATAAATATAACATACTAAATACAAATACAAAGTATAAATATAAAGTACAAATACAAAGTAAAAATACAAAGTACAAATACAAAGTACAAATACAAAGTACAAATACATTTCTTAAAAAAAGATAGAAAAAAAGGATGATTGAGGACACACTTTCTACTATAGTGGAGTAGAGGATGAGGAAAATACTATAGCTGGAGTAGGGCTAATATTAGAAAAAGAGTGGGCGCAGGAAGCTAAGTTGTTTGTCCTATGGGAAGGCAGTGTCGGAACCAGTTTGGCCGCCAGCTTCCCATATTTTACGCTCTTCCATTGTCTTCCGCTTGTTGGGACTTCAAACTTGCCCCAGCTGTGCCTGGTGGTCCTCTTTGCTGCACTTGTGTCAGAGCCTTCGGCGATCGTCCCCGGTGAACTGTCGCGGCCCGATGCCCGTCCATCCAAAAACGGGTGCAGCCGCCGGGTAGATCCTCCATGTGGTTTGCTTTGCACTGTATTAGTCCCACCTTAAACTTGTGGTGGTTAGCTTCACCACATCTCGATGGTTCGTGGTTACGCCTTAGGTGGAGTTTCGAGCCGGTCCTCGTCTTCCTTATCTACTACTGTTTTGACGGCCGCCTCCACCTCTGATCTAATTGTAAGGACATCTAGTCCCCTGAGGTGGAGCGTCACCCTTGGCCTCCTAATTCTCGTTTCTGCGCCTGGGGCCTTGTCTGATATATATATATATATATATATATATATATATATATATATATATGTATATATATTTTTATATCAATAATAATAATACTAATAACCAACAGGCCCCTCTCCCGTGTCCCATCCTTAATCACTGAGTACTCCTTATACCTACATACTACACACATATGTTACCTTGTGTACCCTAGTGTATATCTATAGGGTCATTTTAGGGTTCATACCCAGTTTTTCTCGCACATTCTACTACACCTACCTAGGGTTATGGTGTATGGTGTAGCTTTCTGTGTAGTTTTGCTTACGTATGCATTTCATGTCAGTTTTTGGGAAAGATGATTTATAGATATTAGGCCTCTGATTCAATATATTGAATAGCAACTTATACTGAGCATACGATTTAATGATCGATGTTAATAGGATGGTAACAAATAATCTTAAAGAAAGCTTTTATTTGTTATATTGTCTGTGTGGTTTTGCTTACGTATGTATTTCATGTCAGTTTTTGGGCAAAGATGACTCCTAGGTATTTGGCCTCTGATTCAATATAATATTGAATAACAACTTATACTGAGCATACGATTTAATGTTCGATGCTAATAGGATGGAAAATAATAATCTTAAAGTAAGCTTTTATTTGTTATATTGTCGACACCACAATCCGACAAAATTACTATACTACACAAATATTGCAATTATATATTTTTCGATTGAATCCCACTACTTTTAAATTGTGCGTGAATCCAACCACAAATTATTCAAAGACTCATTGAATCTTGGAAGCAGTTACACTAACAAATTATCAGTTCTTCAGAATAATAAATAAAAAGCCAAAAAAAATTTTGGAAGACCATTTGATAGGTCTACCTAATTATTTTTTATATTAATTGATAAACCAACATATTAGGAGGAACACAACTCTATTCTGTATTTATTTGAATAACAATTTAATAAGTAATATCTATATCTAGAATATCACAACTTATCTATATTTATTGTAAAACATATAAACATTTTGATAACAATTTTATGTATGATATATATCGTATTACCAATATCTATAATTTCTTAGCTATTTTCTCTAAAGACTATACAATTAACCGTGTTATATCTTTTTCGAATGAATCTCTCTTCTTTTAAATTGTGCCGGGAATCCATTTTTAGAAGTCGTAACTCCATGGGTAGTGATTTCCGGTTCAAAATCAGGCAGAGGCCGCAATATTTCAAAGTTTCGCACGATTTTCACCAAAGTCACTTTCATGAGTAACATAGCATAGCGGTAACCTAAGACGAGAATACATATTATCATCGGTTAAATGCCACTTAATTTTTATACTATATTTATACTGTAAAATATATACTATACAAATATGTTAGATAGATTCGATTAAATAAATAAATAAAATATATACTATACTTATATGCTTATATGTATATCATTTTATATTATATTTGTCATACGATGTATGATTTCTCGTACTTAAAACACGGAAATAGCACCCCTTATCCGTAGATGATTTTTTGATGTAGCACCTGATTATAGCTAAGATCTTTGACGAAACGCTGTTGCTTTGTAACCTGTCCATCATAAATAAAAGTCGCGATTTTCGTACTTATATATATTAGGGGCAGAAATATGTACGTGAATAAAGTAAGTAATAAGTGCTTTGTGAATATAGTTTAGCTATATAGTTTGATATTGAGCAATATTATAAATCTTTTGCTAAAGCCAGTACAGTCTTGTAAAGCTTTACACTTTTTGTTCTGCAATTGTTTGATTTTGTCATCATATCTTCACTAATAGTAATGTAATATTCGAAAACAAATAATGGTTAGTCCGAGTTTTAATGTTTTAATATTTGACTGCATTTATGTATAAGTGAAATTCGAGTGACTAGTTTTAATTTTAATTTGTTTTTCCAAAAAACCTCCTGTTTAGTGATTGACAAGCGTTAGTGTAATAATTACCAATGCAGTTTCTAGGTCCAGCTAGAAAGGGTAGAAAAGCATACGGGTGCCTTTTCTCAGCATTTTCTGGAAAATGCCTTGAAGGGTCAAACTTGTGGGGTTCGTTGAAATGGTTTTCAGATTCATGAACGGCACATAATAAAATACTAATATTCGTACCTTTTGGTATAATCATTCCATCTGAAATAAATAAATAATAATTACCCTTAACAAATTCTTCTGCTGACGTAAAATACCTAATTCAACATCCTCATGAAGATATCTTTCTATAAATGGCACCGTGATGTTATACCTCAAGCTTTCTTTAATAACACAGTCAGTGTACTCCAATTTGTTTAAATCCATTATTGTCATATTATCAGTATTGTTACCTAAAACATTATCGATTTCTTCGTAGATCTTCTTTTGAATATCTGGGTGTTTGGTAAGTTCATATATCATAAAACTCAGTGAGGAAGATACAGTGTCATAACCCTAGAAAAATACAGAAACTTATTTATGCGTTAAAAGTTTGATTTGACTATGCTATAACTTAATTAACATTGTTATTAACAACTATAATATTGTTAACATATTAGTAATAAAAACATATGAGTTGCAAAATCGGTTTAGCAATCTTTATACATAATATATTTTTCTAGGGATTCGCCAAACCGATATATTCTTTTAGAATCATTCATTTTACTTATACATATTCTGCAAAAATCAATGAATAAAAGGACATTCTTTTAGAATCATTCATTTTACTCTTTTACTCATACATGAATAAAAAGGACATTTTGCGGAATATGTATGAAAGACAAGCCAAAAATCAATTCATAAATGAAATTTATGACACATTTATAAGATAAAAAGTAGATGTAGATGTAGATGTACACAAAATTTGTCCAACCCTGGTATATAGTGTAATATTTGTATAGAGGTATAAGTATTATTAGGAAAAATAACATCAACATGGAGTTAACATAAATTTTAAGTACTACTATATATATATATATATATATATATATATATATATATATATATATATTTCTTACCGCAAAAATGAAAGTATTAACATCAAACCGAATTTTTTCAATTATAGAATTGGGGTCATCTGTATATTTATCGAGTAAAACATCCAAGAATGTCGCTTTTCTGCTTTTATCGAAATAATCTTCCGTAGTTTCCATATTAGCCCTTTCAGCTATTTTCAGTCGAATTTTGTTATCAGTTTTCTCTGATAATATTTTCAAACACTCTTGCTGTTCTCTGTAATCGTCGGTGTATTTATATAGGGAGTCTATCAGTTTGTAAAGTGAGAAAACACGAGCCATTCCCAATTCCATAAATTTGTGTATAGTTTTGAAATATTTGTCGTATTTATTAGGATTGTCGTCGTATGGAAGACCTAATGCAGTTTCTAAAAGAACATAGTAATTGGTGATTGAATGATTTTTTTTAGTATTGCTCATACATGTTTTAAAGAACTTTAAGTAGTTTCTAATAGTAAACATAATTATTACCATTGATAGTATCCATTGCAAATTCGTTTATGTAAGGGCCCATGTTGATATGTTCTCCATTAGTAGCATGAAATTTATTTATAAGTCTGTTTGCAGTTTCATTAAAGGTATGCGTGAAATTTTCCAGTATAGTCCCGTGAAATGCAGGTGTGTATTCTTTCCTTTTCTGTCTCCAGGTCTCACCTAATTCAGTTTTAATCAGTTAAATTTAAGAAAGTTTATCGAATATGTGATAACAACATTAGTTTTTATATAAAAGCATCTGCCTTTTTATTTATTTTAATAACTAAAGTTGTTATCACAGTTTCGATATACTTTCTTAAATTGAACGTTAACACTATTTTGAGAATTGAACGCATTTAAATTCTATAAATAAAACTCCGTAAATAATGTTTTTTTGTTCGTGCCATATAGTGTAATATAATAGGAATGATCTTTCTAGTTTATAATCCTTGCTGTTAACCCACCTTTAGAACATAGTTCATAAATAGTTCTTACCGCTAGATGTGGCAACTCCTTCACCCAAATATGGCTTAAATATATTGTAAAAGGCCGATTTATTGATGTGCACGTTCGAGTTCACAAAATACTTCATATATTCGGGTTTGGTGATCACGACCGTAACAACAGTCGGTCCCAAGTATAGTTTAAAAATTTCACCATATTTCTTCTGCAATTGCCTTAATCTTGGTATAATTTCTGTAAAACCAAATTAAATCTTCTTTGAAGCAAATTAAATATTAACTAAATCAGAGAAATGTTCTGGAATCAACGAAGAAACGAAGAAGATAATGGAAGAATCGCACGATACAGACGTTGATAGATAGGTAGTTTTACAACCATTACACTAAATCTACCGCTCGGATTTAGCGAATGGAAGGTGGAAAATCAGAGAAATATTTTTATATTGTTTATTGTGACACAATATATAATAGGAACTTTATGTTAATTGGGTATTTTTATTTTCATTTTATACGTCAGCATAAACTTACATTATTTTCATACCGGTTATTTGTATATTATTGTACCAATTACTACGCCACTTTAGAATTATACTGATTATATTATTTCAAATTACCAGTTTTGACAGGCAGATAAATTGCAAAGTGCAATTTCATATATGATTCACTTTAACTGTATACTATTATCTTTATTTCGCCATTTTCATCAAAAATATCTATTACTACCCAACTCAGTGGCCTAGTTGTCGAGGAGCGTCTCGTATTGAGTATTGGGAAATCACATTTCACAGGAATGTTACAACTAACCCCTAGGAGGAAAGTTAAATGCCATCTGGCTGCACTACATCAATTAGCAATGCACACCAATATGGTAATAACCGTCAACATGCTCATGCCATCAGGATCACCGGGTGCCCTTTATGAAATAATATTCCAACAGAGTGCTTGAGATATCAGCACAAAGCCAATTTTGTAAAACATATATAAGTGTGTAGCCACCTCTTAGCAATTTACATATCTAGATGTCGATCTTATTAGATATCGTCAGTGTAGCTCAGCAAGTGAGGATGAATTCACACAATATCTCGAGTGGTTATTTCATACACATTTACAGGTTTTCTGTGAAGTTAAGGCGAATACCGGGTGATTAAACTCTTCTGAGCATTTTTACCGACGGAAAAGCATCAAGGCTGTTATGTTATGTTAGCCCTATAATAATAGAAGCTTATTATTATCTGGTTTTGTATTTAAATAAATTAACATTTTGTTTAATATTTAAATGTATGTTCAAATTTAATATGAATTGTGTATTACTATTATTTTAGTTAGCATTATTAAACGCGATAGTGGAAAATGACCGTAAACGATTATGAATTAATAAAATGAGGAGCAAATAATTGATAGTTAATCAGAAATAATAAAGATAAAAACAATGGAATCCCTACAATAAGTCACCAACAACCTGTAATTAATCAGAAAAAAATGAGGTTTCTTACGAGAAATATCCGTTCCGATATCAAAAACATTTCCAACCACTGGAAACGGTTTCGGTCCAGGTATCTTCAAATTCCTATATTTATACACTTGCCTATACCATACCAATAATGGCACGAGTACTATCGCAGCTACAATTAATAAAATAATAGACATCACCATTTCAAACCAAAAACGAAAACGAAATAAAACTCCGCGTGCGATGTTGTAAACAGTACGATTCAAAACGAACTAATTATATCCTACTCCAACAATTTACAACATCGCATATGCGTGATAGTACGGATTTTTTATGCTTAAAGCTTAAAGATCATAACCAAGGTCTACATATTTAATGCAAACGAGTTTTATTCCAAAAAGTTTGTTTCATATCATTGTGTTTGCTTCATGATTGTTCTCATGACACTGACATGCCAAGGCCAACAATATAGATTATACATATATTGAAATCAAATTATGTTTTATATTAGTCGTTACAAATTAATTTTATTTGAAACTTGAAATATGTACTAGAGGTAAAATATTTTAAAATAAAGTTGAATTTACTACTCGTCGGTTTATATTCATATGTATTATATTTCACACCTCCCCCTCCCCACTTGAACTATGCCTATGACAACTTTTTAAGATATAAAGTAGTTACATACAAATCATTGGAATTACAATTTAATAAGTAATATCAATATCTATAACATCACAGCTTAATTCTATAATTATTGTAAAGCATATATAAATTCTTATAACAATTTAATGTATGATATATATTGCATTATCAATAAATATATATATATATATATATATATATATATATATAAAAACGTAACCAGTTTCTATAAAGACTATACAATAAACGTAGTTATATCTTTTGCGAATTCATCTCTCTGCTTTTAAATTGTGCTGGGAATCCATTTTTAGAAGTTGCAACACCATGAGTAGTAATTTTCAGTTCAAAATCCGGTAGAGGCCTTAATATTTCAAAGTTTCGCACGATTTTCACCAATGCCACTTTCATCAGTAACATAGCATAGCGGTAACCTAAAATAATCATACAGATTATCATTAGTTGAATCACTTACTATCATGTCTAAGTTATTCGCACTTTTACTTTACGGTGTGATAATTTTTTCCAAATTTTTTTCTTCGAATAATTTCATGCTAGTTTATCTAAGTCTTCGTAAGATTGAAGTTAATTACCAATGCAGTTCCTGGGTCCAGCTACGAAGGGTATAAATGTAAACGGGTGTCTTTCCTTAACATTTTCTGGAAAATGTCTTGAAGGGTCGAATTTCTGGGGTTCGTTAAAATGTTCGTCAGATTCATGAACCGCACATATTAAAATATTAATGTTCGTGCCTTTTGGTATAATCATTCCATCTGTAATACAATTAGTATTAGTAGCAGAAATTCCTGAATTTAATACAATTTGTAACTGACTATCGACCTTCGATATGATGTTAGAACTTGCTACTTTAGACAATCGTGTCCAAGTTGATTATTATTATATTTACTGAAAGAGATTTATATGAAAACAAATTCTTCTGCAGCTCATATTTACTAGTCCTACCTAGCTCAACATCCTTCGATAGGATGTTAGAACTTGCTACTTTAGATAATCGTTTTCAAGTTGATTATTATTACATTTGCTGAAAGAGTTTTATATGAAAACAAATTCTTCTGCAGCTCTTATTTACTAGTCCTACCTAATTCAACATCCTCATCTAAACATCTTTCTACGAACGGCACAGAACTGTTATATCTCAAACTTTCTTTAATAACACAGTCAGTGTACTCCAATTTGTTTAAATCAATTACTGTCATATTCTCAGTGTTGTTACCCAAAACATTATCGATTTCGTCGTAGATCTTCTTTTGAATATCTGGGTGTTTGGTCAGTTCATAGATCATAAATGAGAGTGAAGAAGTTACGGTATCATGACCCTAGAAAAAAATTGAAATAAACCTATTTTGGCGTTAATTTTTTTGTATTTAGCATAACTTTTACTACTTCAACAATTACAGTATACAAATATAGCTCGACAAAATACGAAATTCACCGTATTTCGTATTTTGTCGAGCTATATTAGAGACAAAATGAAAGCGAAAGACACAATCTACATGAAATACAAACAAAACAACTGATCTGGTTTGGGCATGTGAACAGGATGCTAATAAAACTGCATTCAGTTTGGCATCCATCAGTTTTTCTCTCTCCCGTAAATCTTGAATAATATTTTATATATGTGCTGTTGCTACTTAGGCGACGATATACTTTTACTACTACTTGTCAGTTTGGTGGTTTGATGGTTTTTAAGAAGATTCTTAAGTCAACATTCGTATATAAGAGCTAACTAATGTATCCATTGGACTTACCTAATTCGTTCATCAGCAAACATGTTGCTCTTCGAGTTAATAAAAACAGGTTTTCTTTGAATATGCTACCAAATAGTGTAATATTTCTATAGTAACAATTAATATCAGACAAAAGATCATCAACATGGCATTAACACATATTTAGAATACTGCTCTATATATTACTTACCGCAAAAATGAACGTATTTACATCAAACCGAATTTTTTCAATTATAGAATTGGGGTCATCTGTATACTTATTGAGTAACACATCCAAAAATGCCGTTTTCCTGCTTTTATCACAATAATCTACCGTAGTTTCCATTTTACCCCTTTCCGCTATTTTCTGTCTAATTTGCTTATCGGTGTTCTCCCCCAGTATTTTCAAACATTCTTGCTGTTCTTTATAATCGTTAGTGTATTTATATAGAAAATCTATCATTTTGTAAAGTGAGAACAAACGAGCCATTCCCAAATCCATAAATTTGTGTAAATTTTTGAAATATTTATCGTATTTATTAGGAGTGTCGTCAAATGGAAGACCTAATGCAGTTTCTGAAAAACAAATTATGGATTCATTTCAGTCCTGGACTTGGCTAATTATTAAGGCACCTTACACGATCAATAATACTGTCAATATTTTAGAATAATGATAGAACTACTCTACGATAATATGTTTAAAATGTTCCTTGTACTAAAATATTGACAGTATTACTTATCGTGTAAGGTATAGTAATGATGGAATTAAGAGAATACTGCTGTTTATCTGTATAATTGATTACCTGATAGATATAAAAGGAGGATTGAAACAAATACTGACAGTACAAGGACTGACAGTATTATTGACCGTGTAAGGTGCCTTAAAATTACGCTTATTCACACATATCAAAATCCAAGTTTCTAAAACTGCACATGGATGATCTTTAAAATACCTTGTTGAAATGAAATCTAGTGGTTAAAAGCAAATATATGGATAGGCACAGTAAGTAGAGGCCTGTAAATAGTATGGTGGCAAATGCCACCGGTGTGGCCGAAAGGACTAATCTGTTAGTACTTGTTAGTACTTCTAAATATAATAAAAGTTACAAAGTAGTTATTACTGCATTGTATTGTGATAAATGTCACAAAGAAGCCGAAATAGAAAATTGTCCAAGTTTTAAAACGTTTTAATAGTAAAATTAATTATTACCAGTAATAGAGTCCATTGCGAATTCGTTTATATAAGGGTGTATGTCGACGTGTTTTCCTTCAGTAGCACGAAATATGTTTATAAGTCTGTTTGCAGCTTCATTGAAGGTTTGTGTGAAATTTTCTAGAATTGTCCCGTGAAAAGCAGGCGTGTTTTCTCTCCTTTTCTGTCTCCAGGTTTCACCTAAATAAAGTTTAAAGTATTGGAAATACATGTTGAAACTGTTGTTGTTGTTTTTACTAACATTCACAGATATTTCTATGTATAATATATCTCTTATCCTCACTAAATATTAGTTGCAATAATTAATAAGTTTAGGTCTCACCTAAATCAAGTTTAAAGATTTGAAAACGCATTTCGAAACTGTTGCTGTTGTTTTAAATAACATTCACAGATATTTCTATCTATAATATCTCTCTTATCCTCAGTAGATAACAGTTGCAACAATTAAGAAGCTTAGGTCTCACCTAAATAAAGTTTAAAAGTTTTGAAAATGTATTTCTAAACTGTTGCTGTTGTTTTAACTAACATTCACACATATCTCTATCTATAATATATCTCTTATCCTCACTAGACAACAGTTGCAACAATTTATAAGCTAATCTCTCACCTAAATAAAGTTTAAAGTTTTGAAAATGCATTTCGAAATGGTTGCTGTTGTTTTAAATAACATTCACAGATATTTCTATCTATAATATCTCCCTTATCCTCAGTTGATAACAGTTGCAACAATTAATAAGCTTAGGTCTCACCTAAATAAAGTTTAACGTTTTGAAAATGCATTTCGAAACTGTTGTTGTTGTTTTAACTAACATTCACACATATCTCTATCTATAATATATCTCTTATCCTCACTAGACAACAGTTTCAACAATTTATAAGCTTATCTCTCACCTAAATAAAGTTTAAAGTTTTGAAAATGCATTTCTGAACTGTTGCTGTTGTTTTAAATAACATTCACAGATATTTCAATCTATAATATCTCTCTTATCCTCAGTAGATAACAGTTGTAACAATTAATAAGCTTAGGTCTCACCTAAATAAAGTTTAACGTTTTAAAAATGCATTTGGAAACTGTTGCTGTTGTTTTAACTAACATTCACACATATCTCTATCTATAATATATCTCTTATCCTCACTAGACAACAGTTGCAACAATTTATAAGCTTATCTCTCACCTACATAAAGTTTAAAGTTTTGAAAATGCATTTCGAAACTGTTGCTGTTGTTTTAACTAACATTCACAGATAGTTCTATCTATAATATCTATCTTATCCTCACTAGATAACAGATAACACCTCGGTTGTATAAAATTACTTTCGAAGGTCGAGAGAAATTTTCACGGATTTAGTAATTTAAACACATATTATATATAAAACACAAAACAAAATTCAAAAAATTCAATAGTAATGTCTAACAGTGAATTTGATATTTTTGAAATCGCATATTGAAAATAAAATGAAATTTTGTTAAAAAGTGGATTTCAAAGAAATTAAAATTAATTTAAATTTAATTATTGGTGGTTTCCTTAGGAGGATCGAAAGGGCTCTGTTCGGATTCTATATAATCACGTGCTACAATTAATTTACCTTAAAGCGTGAATTATATTGTAATACTTGAAACTAGAAACATGTTCAATATTCTTAACGAATCTATTAAGAATCTTGAACAAGTTTCTAGTTTCAAATATTTATGTGCCATGTTTAGTTCGTATAATGACCAATCATATCTTGAATGAAAGACATGCAGGATACTAGTGGTCATAGTACGAGCTCAATATGTGCCATGTTCAGTTCGTAAAATGACCAATCATGTCTTGAATAAAAGACATACGCAGGATGCTAGTGGTCATAGTACGAGCTCAATATGTGCCATGTTCAGTTTGTATAATGACCAATCATGTCTTGAATAAAAGACATATGCAGGATACTAGTGGTCATAGTACGAGCTCAATATAGCTGAACACTTGGCGAATCTTTTTTTTGCTGTGTTAAATTTACGTACAGCCTTCGTTTCTTGGTTGGTAGTATGGGACTAGTGTATTTCAGTAGAAGGAATACCAACTAAACCCTAAACCCTAATTATTCATGTGCCATGTTCAGTTCGTACAATGACCAATCATGTCTTGAATAAAAGACATACGCAGGACACTAGTAGTCATAGTACGAGCTCAATATGTGCCATGTTCAATTCGTATAATGACCAATCATGTCTTGAATAAAAGAGATACGCAGGACACTAGTGTTCATACTACGAGCTCAATATAGCTCTACACATTTGGCGACACTTGCTGTGGAGGAAATGCATTTACGTATACCCTTCGTTTTTCAGTTGGTAGTATGGGACTACTGTGTTTCAGTAGAAGGAATACCCACTAATCCCTAAACCCTTGCTCTTACCCCAGCCTGGAACTGATTTTTCATTTAAGTCTTCAAGCTGGGGGGGGACGAAGCTAATACAAAGTAATTCACGTTTGAGCCGTCTTGGTATAAATATTCCTTACCGTTAGATGTGGCAAGTCCTTCACCCAAATATGGTTTAACAATATTATAAGAAGTCGATTTATTGATGTGCACGTTAGAGTTCAAGAAATACTTAATGTATTCAGGCTTGCTAATAAAGACCGTAACAACAGTCGGTCCCAAGTATAGTTTAAAAATGTTACCATATTTCTTCTGCATTTGTTTTAACCTTGGTATAATTTCTGTAACGTAAAAGGAATATTATTTTAGAGCACGTTTGTATGTGGCACCATATAGGGGTGCAGGAATTATTTGCTATAGTCGTTCCATTTTAACACCTAGAAGAACTGTTTATAGTAATAACCTTTGCTCTAGTAGCTATCGAATTTTCGCGAATCACCTTTCACAGTTTTTTTGTGAAGTTAAGGTGATTAAACTCCTGTGAGTTTCTCCCTTGACCGGCGGAAAAACCTCATGGCTAATAGCCCTATAAAGATAGAAGTTTTTTTTTAATTGATAGTTAAAACGAATAATTATAACAAACACAACGAAATCCAAGATACCTGCATTCTGTAAATTAGCAGGGAAAATAATGATATCTTACGAGAAATATCCGTTCCGATATCAAAAACATTTCCAACCACTGGAAACGGTTTCGGCCCAGGTATTTTCAAATTTCTATATTTATACACTTGCCTATACCATAGCAATAAAGGCACGAGCATTAGCACAGCTACCATTAATAAAATAATAGACATCACCATTTCAAAGCAAACGGTGTTGCTACCAATACAGTTGATAATAGACTAAACCTACTCCAAACAATTTATGTAAAAGCAGATGCGTTATGGTACAGATTTTTCTTGTTTAAAACATAAACATAAATTATGATCAAGGTCTATATATCAAATACAAACGTTTTAAATTTCAATAAATTTGTTTTCAATAATAATTGGTTTCATGGCTTGATAGGTAAATAAGATCGCACAGATGGGGCAATTAACTATAAATAAATGTGAACAACAAATTTAATGTTATAAAGTTCACACCAATAAATTTAATCAGTATATTTATATGATATTAATTACTGTTTGTCTTACTAACTTGACAGTGGTCAATTGATTACAAATTATAGGAGGAAAACCTTTTATTGACATAAAAAAAACTTCCATTTCCATTGTTACAGCCATACAATTACACTCATATAATATTTTTTTACACAAATTACAAATTATATACTTTAATCAAACTTGGATTTCTCGTTGCACATTGCTGTCGAATTGTTTACTATGATTTTATTAGAACAGCATATAATCAATTCTGAGACACAACTTAATCTAAAGAAGAAGGAGAACCAAAAATAATCAATCCTGAGACCAAAAATAATCAATCCTGAGACCAAACTTAATCCAGTGAAGAAAGAGAACCAAAAATAATCAAATCCGAGATAGAATACTTCAATCTTCTTAATATTTCATGCAAGTAAATTTCTATTGATGATCATCTACCAAAGGTTGCAGAACTATGGTGTTACCAAATATGGTATGGTCCGAATAATACGGCAATGATGTTGCATTCCTAAAAACCAGATGTATACAAGTACAAAACTAATCTCTATAATATAAATATGAAGACAATGTTTTGAAGCTAACCGACCTGTCATTTATGACTTTTGTGCTGTCAGTGCATGTCATGACAAATATTTTGAATTGGGAATTTACGTAGTAATTATAATAAATACGATTTTATATTTATCGATGGTTATAGGATGCTAATAAATTATTTAAAAGCCGTAAGTTTCAATGGGTTATATTTTTGATGCCAGAGTCTCATACAATTGTTAGAAATTCATTTATTAATGCTGTCTCAACTATTTAACATTTAAATTGTTTTAATTAAAGAAAAATTTATTACAGTAGCATATATAATTCATTATTTAAAATTATGCACTAATCAACATTTCTTCAATCAAATTAAGCAATTTAATTTTCAGTACTTACTTCCACATTTTTGTTCCCATGTGTAAAAAAAATATATTATAACAGGGTTATGGGGGTGCTTACGATGTGATGTCCTCAAAGCACTTACGAAGCGACGTCAACTACGCCTGGCCGACAGCCGAGTTGGCGGTAATGGGCGCAAAGGGTGCCGTCTCAGTGCTCTACAGAGGCAAAGAGAATCCCGAAAAGTACGAAGCTGAGTACACAGCTAAATTCGGCAATCCATTCACCGCCGCCCGGCGAGGCTTCGTCGACGACATCATCGAGCCACGTACAACCCGCTGGAGGCTCTGCAGGGATTTAGACGCTTTGGCGAACAAGAGGGTGACCCGCCCGCCAAGAAAACACGGCAACATGCCATTATGAGCGTGAGTCACTAACTAATAAAGTATTTTTTATTTCACTTATAGATTACACAAATATGAACAATGATTAAGGGTTACAAAATATAGTCAATACAATGTTGGGGGGTATGCTTGTACAATAAATAAAGACTTACTGAATTATTGTTTCAGTCTTATTTCACGATCTTTATATCTTACAATGAAGCAATATTAAAAAAATGAACAATGGTGGGAATTTGTCAATATCAACGGTGCAGTTCCACTCGAGCATAAAACAGAATTTCATAAACAGCCTTACAATATACAATTTGATTATGTAATAAACCTGTAAACAGTTATTAATGCTAGGCCAAGGGTTACTACATTTACAATATAATATTATCAGTTGATATCACATTAGGGATCATACAGATTTTTTTTCTTTTGGCTACCAGAAGCCGTACCTCAGTTTACAGAAGCCCGTTTCAGAGAACACAATGTGGGAAGGTTTTTACTTTACGTGCTGATATATTTAACTGGTCCGCAAGGCAGCTTTAAAAAAAATCAAATCACACTTCACATACTATTGCTAATTTCTCTGAAAAAGACTTGATGCATAGCGATTTATATCAACCTCGGTCCAATACGTTCCATTTGGGACTTATGTACAGGAGTAAAAACATAGTAGCAAAATTTTAATTGAGAAGCTCATGAATTAAAAATGCTATATAATAGAACTAGGCTATTCAGCGCCAGCATTCTGTAACCTGAATGTCTTTCTGTCCTGAATATTTTTCAATAACTCTACGTTGCTCTAACAAAAGTTATTTTCAAGATATACAGAATAGAGGCATAGGCATGATTTTTGAAGCGGTAAAATTATTATATTTTTTTTTAAATTTTCTCACTTTGGATTTTTAACCTAGATATGTCTAAAAATAGGGTATCAATTTGTTAACAAAACAGACAAAACGTGTTGTTACCACCTTTTACAGCCATATAGCTCCCTACAGATGATGTGGCGAATGTGAGCGTACGCCTAGGCCAATTGTGCTTGATGCTCCTTTTTGTTGACCTAGGTTTTCATTGCAATAGAATTTTGGTGGGCACACATGAGGCCAAAAATATTCGCAATCCAGTTATTATATTTTATAAAGAGCCACACGTAGATACAAAAATTCATTTTTTATTAATGTAATCTCATATTTTCACAAGTCACATATAAACATATTTCAAATTTTTCAAAATATGGGAGTTGCATTTGACTCAACGAAGATCTCGATGCGATTACAGTAATAAAAAAATTAATTTTTGTATCTACGTGTGTCTCTATAAAATATAAAAACTGGATTGCCAATCTTTTTGGCCTCATGTGTGCCCACCAAAATTCTATTGCGATGAAGACCTAGGCAAACAAAAAGTAGCATAGGCAGGCCCCAAGTCAGGTGGCGCGATGATATCCAGCGCCACATGGGGTGAAACTGGAACCAGACTGCCCAAAACAGAACGACGTGGAAAATTATAGAAACAGGAGTGAACTTCAACGGGCTAAAGAAGAAGGGTGCCCACGCCTGGCCTAGGCGAACATGATTATTGTATTTCCTTTGATGTGTGCAGTAATCACCACCCACCAAGCAAACAGTTATGTATATTAGTCATGCGAGAAGTATACAAATGCATCCTCAACTCCTACAGGCAGCTTTATGGCTGTGAAAAGCTGATAACTTACAAGTATCTGTTTTGTTAACAAATGGATGTCCTAGTTACACATTAAAATTCCAAATTGAAAAAACTTGGATGTGCACACATTTCCAATCTATTCTCTTCTTTGATCACATTAACAGCTTTTCACAAATGAGCTTCTCAATAATAAATAAACACTATTCTCAAAATTATTGCATAGAGAATAGAAACATTATTTTTTTCGTAATACTTTTTTATACAGATTTCCAATAATACTAATTTAGGCAGAAACGTACAAGAGTTATCTTTTCATTGCAAATAATAATTGTAATAGAAATAATAAATATTAATGAGTAAACAGTAATGTTGAAGAGTAGAAGTCCGATAGAAAGAGGAAGCATAGCACATCGAGGGGTTTAAAATTTCTTCTAAAACCTTATCTTAATAACAACTTTCAAGATTTTAACAGCCTATTTAAAATTAATCAAATAGACAGTCCTATTATAATTCGAATTTGCTGTCACAAAATAACAGCTGGGGGATTTTTGAGCGATCGTAATGAATATACCGATACCGAATTATAGCGAATGGTGTCGATTTGTAACCCTTCACTCCGTGAAAGGTGCAGCTTATCTTTGAAACAACTGGAAGCTAGACAGTAATAATGTTTTGGCATTGATTATTGAGCTAATTCTATTAGTTCAGTACTATGTAATATATTCGCATTACAGCGTATGGTAATAGCGATCGGTCAAAAATCGCACCCCAGGCCTGTTATAAGTATTAATTTTAACAAGCTGTTGGTGAAATTAAAATTATAACAGGCCTGTTATTTTGTGACAGGCCAATTCGTATTTTGTATGGTGAATCCTAGAATGGTCGTGAATTCGATTAATTTGTTTGCCTGTGTATTACGGAATACCACTGGTTATCTATTAATACTTGTTGTTGGGGCTGTTTAATAAACTCCGGTAGCTATTTGAGAGCTTTTATTACCTCGATGTACAACGCTTCCTATTTTAATCGGACTATATTTAATGATTGCAGAAAATTTCATTTATCATATTCATTTTATGAAATATGCAATATACAATTGTCTTTCGAGATATTTTCATTTGTAATATTTGTTGCTGTTTTATTAATATTTATTAACTTTGTTATGAAAACAATGTTATTTTTTACGTGTTGCAGTTGCAGAAAACCATGAAGGTATGTTGTGAATAAAGTCGGGTTTCTTAAATTTATATAAAATAATCTTTAATTATAAAATATTCCACTCAGTTCGGTGTGGTAGAGACGCAGTCCGTCTAGTTCTCTCAGAACAGAACCCTCGCTCCCCTATTCTCAATAGCGAAGCGTGAACTCTCGCTTCGCTATTGTGAATAGGCGAACCCTGATCGAATTTTCTGGAATCACCTTTCACAGTCTTTCAAGAGGTTTTCTTTGAAAATAAGGGGTGATTATACTCCAGAGAGCTTCTCCCATTATCGGCGGAAGCGCCCTTAAGATAATTAATTTATGAAGATAGATGTTTCTTGTTTAATTTTTCATCAATATAAATGTACTTTAACCCCAAGAGAGAGGCAGAGATACAACGTAATCTAGCATTAAACCGCATAAATATAAATATATGGTAATTCATGCATCACCCAGAAAAGCCTCTAAAAAACAAAAATTCGTTTATTATTTGACTTTAGGTGTTATTTAATATGGACCACACTGTATATACTGTGAGAAAATCTAAATAAGTTATGTAAATTTATAAAATTTAACTGTAAATCCGTAAGGTAAGTAAATTGGTTAATTATTAATTACGCATAAAAGTTATCATAAATAATATTAGCCTATTCGAACATAACTAGTCGACACTAAACGAAAAATTCGTTGTAAAAACTTCAGAGGAACTCTTCAAAAATCGAAATTGGCGAGTATTCAGGGACCGAAGATGATGCCTCTTCTAATTATTGAACAAGTTTAGCACGTCTATGTAATTGAAGAAATAATAAAATCGGCAATCAAAATATTCAAGGCGTTATTAAATAGTTTTCACATCTGTTTTTTTTATACAATAATTATGCTAAAATACCTATTTTGATATATTTTTTTTATATCTTAACAAGCAATACTTGAAATATTTGATTCTCAACAGGCAATCAGTCACAACAACAATATTCTAGCTACAGACGAAAGATATCGCACCCCGTTATTTGAATTAGTTATTATAGAGAGCACTACAAAAAGAAAATATGATTCTTACCGGTTACGATTGTACTAACTTAGGGGGTAACGTAAGAGTTAATTGTTAGTTCCAGCGATATTATTTTATATGATAGAGCAATATTGGTCGTCCCGTTTGTTCTCTGTTTGGGAAACTAGAGGATCGGTGGAAGAAACGTGCCGGAATCGTTCAGGTTTGAGTCGACCGATGTACTACTCTCGTTAAGTTTATTACTGTCTACTATTTTGGCCTTTAATACTTTATCACTTTTTACTACGACGCACTTGTAATGCTGTCGGGAGTAACTACTGGAAGTGCCGCTGCTGGAGTGGCTGGAGGATTCGTGGTTGACGCTCGCCTCCGACTGGCTGTGCCTCAAGTCGCCAGATTTGTGCGACATCGCCGACTGAATCCATTCGTGTCGCAACGCTTCGTCGGGGGTCAATCTTTTCTTGGGGTTCCATCTGAAACAACAAGAAAATATTTAATATATAAAATTTTCATACTAAATATAATATTAAATATATAATATTAAATACAAACACAGAGAATATCAAACACGAACCCTCAATACCCACAGCCCACAAACCTCCAGGCGAGGACAGAGGGAAGAAATCATCATCCATCTTTTTTTTTGTAGTTATACAATTGATTTTAATTTTACTTTCTATATAATTATGATTATGTTTATATATTATTATGATTATGTTGTTATGTATGGAGAAACAAAAAAGAATAAAAAATATTAATAATAATAATTAATATTAAGTTTGTTTTTGCAAGTCATATTAGTGAAATTCATATACAATGGTGGTTTCCTGTGAACATCGGACCTCCTCTGGAACTAGAACATGGAGAACGTATGGTGAAGGAAGGATGTAAGATAGTGAACAAAGGTTGGATGTGGCTTTGCACTGATCCTCACTAAACCCAGGGATGGAGCTGAGGAGATAGCAAGATTTTTACCGCTAACGAAGTTATATCTAAGGCCGGCCGTGCGCGGTGAAGAACCATTGTTATCAGTGACCAAGTGCATCAAGCGAATATAAATAGCATTTGTGTTGCTTGGAGATAGCGCATGGCATTGTGATTGTGCGCAGTACTTGGCGACGTATCACGTGATAAGTTATTTTGCGATTTTTAGCAAATGTGTGAAGCAGAAATATTTTTTTCTATACAATATAAGAATTAGACGTTTTTAGGATCCTGGTATAGAAATAAAATTATGACAAAGAGATCTGATAAAGATTCTTATGTTTTGTTAGTCACCTGTGCGCGAGATGAACGGGCGCAGGTGACTCAGTCGAGTTCGAGCATGTCTTCGGGTCTATACGCGTCTTGTTTGTGTTGAGAGAATAATGTAAATGTAAGTAATAAATACTCCATATTTATTAGAAATGGTAGTGAGTGTGGATAGTGATTAATGCAGTCATCAGCTGGAGCAGCAGTGCAATGAAGCCAATTCGTACGGAGCAGCAGGGCAATGAAGCAAATTCGAGCGATGATGTTGAGGTTAGTGGTTTTGATTTGTATGAATTGCGTAATTCAATCATACGGGTATAATATGGATATATATCCATACCTGTTTTTCGACTGTATGTGCATTATAAATATGCAGTTTCTTTGTTACAAATAACATATAGATGATAATGTAATGACGATATAAATGTATTTCGATCTACTGCAGTATACAAACCAGGGATACATAACCTGTATAAAATTCTGGATAAATTGTGCATGGATACTTTAATTTCTTAATTTTTAAAACATGTGTTAACAAAATTCTGCTGTATTATACAAACAACATTTTCTGTAGCGTGATATCGCGTGGTGGCTTTTGATGCATCGTGACTCAACGAGTAAACAAAAAAAATGTTTTAGATATATAAGTGTTAATCCACCTCTTAGCAATCTACATATCTAGATTTCGATCTTATTAGATATCATCAGTGTAGCTCAGCTGGTGAGGATGAATTTACACAATATCTCGAGTGGTTATATACAAAAATTATACAACTAACCCCTTAGGAGGAAATTGCTAATTGATGTGATACCATCAGATGACTTTCCTCCTAAGGGGTTAGTTGTATAATTTTTTTAAATTGTTTTTTATCTACAAACATGTCTACAATTTGATTTCTTATGTTAATTTATTTCGCTGTAATCAACAAATATTTCTCGACATGATTTATATTTGAGAGGTGATTATATCCTACAAATAATGAAGCAAACGTAGTTTGTAAACTAAAGGTGGTGTGCTTACATAAAATAAGCAATAACAAATCAATTACAGAGGAATAATTTCCATTATATTGTTTATTGTGACAAAATAAGAAATACGAACTAAATGTGAGGTGTGCACCAGGTTAGGTCAGGCCTAGCGATGGTGTTCAGGTTAGTGGTTTTGATTTGTATGAATTGCGTAATTGAGGCGCACGGATATTCTATCGATACATATCCATACCTGTTTTTCGACTGTATGGGCATATTTATATATAAGTTTCTTTGTTAGAAATAGTATACATAAAATAATAAGGGATCAATTACAAATATAAAGTAATTTTCATTATATTGTTTATTGTTTATATCGTGGTGGGTAGATCCAAAGTGTGGATGTTGGCGTATGCAGATGACTTGGTGCTGGTGGCCAAGAGAGTGGAAGAGATGCAAGAGATGTTGGATAGAATGGGTAGATACCTGGATAAGAGGGGGCTAGTTGTGAATGTGGAAAAGACCAAATGGATGTTGTTTGGGAATAGGGGCAGGCGGGGTAAGGACGAAGGGCTGAAATGGAAGGAAAGGCTGATTGAGAGAGTGAATGGCTTTAAATAGTTGGGCTTTTGGTTTGACTGTGGAGGAGGGCTTAGGATGCATGTGGAGTGTATGCAGGCGAAAGCAAGAATGGCTTGGGGGTTTGCGTGCAGAAAATGGGGGAGTTTGTGGGGTGGTAACCTAGTAATGGCGTGCAAGATATGGGATGCGTGTGTAAAACCTATATAGTTGTATGGAGTGGAAGTGTGGGGATTGCGTGAATGGGAGGTAATAGAAAGGGAGCAAGGTTGGTTTCTGAAGAATCTGCTAGGGCTCGAAAGGTCGACACCGAGGGCAGTGCTGTTGCAGGAGACAAATCGTATGAGTATGTGGTGGGAGTCGTGTGTGAGGGTTGTGAAGTTTGAGGAAAGATTGCAGGGTTTGGGCGAGTAAAGACTGGTACGGGAGGTATGGATGAGGTGTAAGAGTAGAACAGAGAGTAGATGGAGGAAGGATAGAGAAAGGATGTATGAAAGAGTGGGTATGCCTGAGGCGTGGGTAGAGGAGAAGCTGAGAGAAAGGGGTAGCTTAGGAACTGAGATAAGGGAGAGATTGAGGGATATTGAGTGGCAAGAAAGGCAAGTGAGAATGGCTGAGAGCTCATACAACCCTGGCTACGTAGAGTGGCAGGTGCAGGGGAAACTCCCGAGGTACTTAGCCAGGTGAGAGTGGAGCAGAGAGGACAAAGTATGCATGGCAAGAGCGAGGTGTGGTTCAGAAGAGCGAGGAAGAAAAGTGTGGATGGGGCTGGGGTACACCGCGTGTGCGCTGTGTAGGAGGGGGAGTGACACGTGGTGGCACCTTAGCAAATAATGTGAGGGAGTGAAAGAAGAGTGGGTTGGAGAGTGCAGAAAGCTGAACAAATGGTTAGGAGAGGATGGGAAAGGCGTGAAAATCTGCAGGAGGCTGACGTGGGAAAGGAAATTGGCGAGGACAGAGGGGGTTTAGTTTAATGGATAGAGAAAAATGTATATTTGTATTCTTTTTTGTGTGTCTTTTTTTATTTCTTTCTGTGAAAGTACGGTTTGGGAATGTGTGTAAAAGGGAAGGGTTGGGCTGATATGCCAAATAAAGGTCTTTTTTTTTTGTTTTGTTTATTGAGACAAAATAAGTAATACGAACTAAATGTGAGGTGTTCATCAGGTTAGGTCAGGCCTAAGGCAGAGTCATATAGTCAACTCTGCCCTAGGCCTGACCTAACCTGATGAACACATTTAGTTTGTATTACTTATTTTGTCAAATAACGTAAAACGTAAAGAACATTCTAAAGTTGCAATTCTTATTTTTTAGCGATAACAATACTGCTGTATTTGGGAATCAAAATGTCCATATTAACGAATATAATTAGCTTTCAGTTTTTGTTGTTTGGAGATAAAAACAGCTAAAAATAGTCTATTACAACTATTTTAGTCATGGAACGGTAAAAATTAAAAGTTAAATTTGTAAATATTTCAAAAATCATTGACTGGCGGTCAAAATTAGCAGTTAAAATTGCATGACTAATATAGTTGAAATGAACTATTTTTTAGCTGTTTTAGCAAAAATTTGAGAAATTAGTATTACCAATAATATATTGAATACTATTTTATATTCTACATAAAACATTTAAACTTTTTATTAATCGCATTTATTAAGTAGTTCATCTATATTGTGAACTATCTCATCCGTAATTCGTAATTTACTTCTAGATTGCGAAATTACGTTTTGTGATCTCCGGCGTGCTGTCAGAAATTAGTATTACCAATAACATATTGATTACTATTTTACATTGTACAGAAAACATTTAAACTTTTTAATAATCTTATTAATTAACTCGCTCATCTTTATTGTGAACTCTCCTATCCGTAATTGACTTATAGATTGCGAAATTAAGTTTTGTGCTCTCCGACGTGCTGCCACAAAATAAGTATTACCAATAACATATTGATAACTATTTCGCATTGTACAGAAAACATTTAAACGTTTTAATAATCTTCTTAATTAACTCGCTCATCTTTATTGTCAAGTCTCCCATCCCCCATTTACTTCTAGATTGCGAAATTACGTTTTGTGCTCGCCGGCGTGCTGTCAGAACTTCCGCGAACTTAAAATGAAATCCCGGCCGACGGGCAAAACGCATAATAAATAGCATCAAGACAAACAGAAAACAAACAACGAGAGTGCAGCAAACTTACTCGAGGCATCTGGATATAAAATCAATGAAGTGTGCGTCGTTGCATCTCAGGGCGATGGCCAAATTCTTCGAGCCGGGTTTCCGCTTGCGGCCCTTCGTGTTTGTCAGGCATCGCGGGTTCCCTCGGGAATCTGAAATATCAATAATATTGTTTTATTGGAATTTACTAATATTACGGACGTTTCGGTAAATAGTAACAGAATTATTAGTGGCAGAGAACTTAATTAAACCATATTAGGATTGAGATGGAGTTCCTTATGTTCATATAATTAATTAGTAATAGTAATAAAATCTTCTATTGGCATAAAACAATATATAAACAAATAACTCTATTATTACATCAATACAATTACATATACAAAAACTACCATTGACATACATAAACAATTCACTACATAAACAAAAAATAAATAACTTCTTTATTACGGCAATACAATTACACAAAAAAAACGAAAATACTAAATATCATTTTAATATTCATGTAATATAAGATAATTATTACTAATTACTATAAATTAAAATATAACCAAACATATGACCCTACATTTATGACCCCTTTACATACAAAAAATGACCAGAGACAAAAAAAACATAAGTACAATTTAAAGGACTAATAGTTTAGTTTTTAACTTATAAAATGAAGAATTGAGAGGAAGCCGCAGTAGATTGGGCCTTTTAGTTTTGTTTATTAAGTCCTTTAAATCAGTTTGATCCTTTTATTTAAAAAAAAAACAGATTGACCCTTCTTGTGCTACACTGTCGATATCTGGTCCATAATTATCTACATTAATAGAAATATATTTTTGGAAAGGGTTAATTAAAATATTTCATTGCTCTAACGTTAAGGTAATCTTTTGTAAACTTATTTTAGATATTCATATTGTAAATCCTAATTATAATTGAGTATTGTAACAACAAAGACGTTATGAGATTAAAGGATTAAACTAAATATCTTCTATATCCATATACAACAACTATACGGACAAAAGTGTGAAGAGTGTACGGGTAAAGAATCAAACTAGGCTCGTTTGAATCTTTTCCCGTTCACAAGATTCAAACAAGCCTAGTTTGATTCTTTTCCCGTTCACTCTTTACACTTTTATCGGTATAACTGTTTTATATGGATACAGAAGATATTTAGTGTAATCATTTAATCTCATAACGTCTTTGTTGTTACAATACGCAAATAAAACTAGGATTTACAATATAGATATCTAAAATAAGTTAACAAATGATTACCTTAACGTATACTCTACTCGTTAACTAATTCAAGTTGCGAGAACTATGAACAATAGTATTTTTCGCAATTGTATATGATTCAATCAATTTAATTATATATATATATATATATATATATATATATATATATATATATATATATATATATATATATATATATACATTTGCCTTTCACCTTTTACCTTTGGTTTAGGCTATAATGAATTTAATTAAGTTTTCTTTTTATTAAAAATCATCCTTATCAAACGATGGATATTTCACCAAGTATATAAATTGTACTCAACACGAACAAATCTAATTTAAAGTTGATTAAAGTTTTATTGCTACATTTTATTTTTCATTATAAAAGTGTGTGATATCGAATGTAAAATCATTTCCAAGTAGCAACCCAAAACAACATGAAAATAGCCGAATGTTCTACATATAATATTTCGTTGAAGAGGCCAGAAACTAGTCATATCTCTCTGTTAAACTTCCATGTAATAAACTTAGTAAACTGTCTTGAAAGCTTTCCAAGTTAAACGTTGCTATAATTCCTGTGTATTAAACTCACCGAAGAATAGCCTCCTCCTGGTGGCATTATTTATAATTTCGTCCCCGGGCGGTCCCAGCACCTCCATCAAACATGCCAACTGCTCGACCTCGTTCTCGCCGGGAAATAGCGGATATCCCGTGTAGAGCTCTGCGAGAATGCACCCTACGCAAGAAAATTCGCGTTATTTATGCAAGTTTGAGTCGCAATGGCTCGTAATAAACTTACCCAAGCTCCACATGTCGATAGGGGTGCCGTACGTAAGGCCCAGAATCACTTCGGGCGATCGGTAGAAACGTGATTGTATGTATGTGTATACACGCTGGTTCGAGTAGCACGAACTGCCGAAGTCTATTACCTTAATTGAGCAGCTACCCCTTTGCTGTAAAAGCACGTTTTCCTGAAACACCAAATTAGGAAAACATAAGTACAACATTTGCATATTGAGATACAGATCGTATGTCATTTATTAATATTTTTGTTTATATTTAATTTAAGTTTGTAACCATAATTACAAAAAACTTTAAACTATATATATATATATATATATATATTATCTATTGCCTTTTACCTTTGGGTATAATAATAAGGTAGCTTTTCGATCACAGAGCTCACAATGCAGGAGTAAATGATGCTTTGTCAGCTTTATTTAAATTAACTTTTAGATATATAATCTTCTGTGCTAATATCTACGAAGCATTATGGACAACTGGTTGCTTCTAGTTGTCCATAATGCTTCGCAGATATTAGCACAGAAGATTCTATATCTAAAGGACTGCTTGATATCAAGCTGACAAAACATCAATTTATTAAAAATGAAAATGCTATGCCAGCTGCTCGACGTTTTGAACAAGAACAGCAAATTTGTTTTGGCAATTTCTGTCACAATAACGTTTTCATGTTTTATCGGGAAAATTGATTACTTGATAAATATTAAAGGAGGATTCAAGCAAATACTGACAGTGCTAGGATTGACAGTTTATTGACCGTGTAAGGTGCCTTTATAGGATGTTGACAAATACGGGCATATGGCTTATTTTTTTAATATATCGCAATTGTTTAATTTTTAAAATATGTACGTATCTATACCGGTGTGAACTTATCCCCTATAATCCCAGCGTCTATACCGCGCGGCGCCGTGGGGCCGCGCGCACGGTAGATTGTTTGCGGGTCTGTACTGACCAATTGGGGTGACCAACAAAATCCAAATTTTGAGAAATTTTTTATTAATGTCTTGCCGATCATAATATATATATCTAATTTTTTTAAAATAATTTTTATGGGCGTTTTTGTATAATATATGTTGTACGTTAATTATTATTTTTGACCATGATGCGCAATGTTCCTGGATTTGAAAATAATTGCCTAATGTTTATAACAATATGATAAACTAAAATGTAAAGTCTGTATACCGGCAGTTTGGTTTTTCTATTTTTTTTTTAATTTTAAACTTTTATGCTCATATCTGGATAATTCGATTTTAGAGGCTGAGTCCATAAAAAAATAATGCAACATATTTTGATTAATTTTTTTTTGGATCTTGGTTCAGGACATATCAGTGCATCAGATAGCTGAAGGAAATTGAAAAATTTTGATTCTAAGTATTTTTTTTTTGGCGACTAACTTTTATATCATTATTATTATTTTTGACCATGATGCGCAATGTTCCTGGATTTGACAAAAATTGCCTAATGTTTATAACAATATGATAATGTGAAATGGAAAGTCTGTATACCGACAGTTTGGTTTTTATATTTTTTTTTAAATTTTAAACTTTTACGCTCATATCTGCATAATTCGATTTTTGAGGCTGAGTCCATAAAAAAATAATGCAACATATTTTGTTAAATTTATTTTTGGATCTTGTTTCAGAACATATCAGTGCATCAGATGGCCGAAGGAAATTGGAAAATTTTGATTCTAAGTATTATTTTTTTTGGCGACTAACTTTTATATCATTATTATTATTTTTGACCATGATGCGCAATGTTCCTGGATTTGAAAAAAATTGCCTAATGTTTATAACAATATGATAATGTAAAATGGAAAGTCTGTATACCGGCAGTTTGGTTTTTATATATTTTTTTAATTTTAAACTTTTACGCTCATATCTGGATAATTCGATTTTAGTCTCCTCTATGAGCGTAAAAGTTTAAAATTAAAAAAAAAATAGAAAAACAAAAACGGTGGTATACAGACTTTCCATTTTACTTTATCATATTGTTATAAACATTAGGCAATTTTTTTCAAATCCAGGAACATGTTGCATAATGGTCAAAAATAATAATAATGATATACAAATTAGTCGCCGAAAAAAAAATACTTAGAATCAAAATTTTCCAATTTCCTTCGGCCATCTGATGCACTGATATGTTCTGAACCAAGATCCAAAAAAAAATTAAACAAAATATGTTGCATTATTTTTTATGGACTCAGCCTCTGAAATTGGAATATCCAGATATGAGCGTAAAAGTTTAAAATTAAAAACAAAATAGAAAAACAAAAACGGTGGTATACAGACTTTCCATTTTACTTTATCATATTGTTATAAATATTAGGCAATTTTTTTCAAATCCAGGAACATGGTGCATCATGGTCAAAAATAATAATTTACGTTACAACATATATTATACAAAAACGCCTATAAAAAATATTCCAAAAAATTTAGATATATATATATATATATATATATATATATATATATATATATATATATTATGATCGGCAAGACATTAATAAAGAATTCCTCAAAATTTAGATTTTATTGGTCACCCCAATTGGTCAGTACAGACCCGCAAACAATCTGCCGTGCGCGCGGCCCACGGCGCCGCGCGGTATAGAGGCTGGGATCATAGGGGATAAGTTCACACCGGTCGTATCTATTTCTATTTATATTGTTCTATACCATACTTAACATTGTATTTTTTTTATTGTGACCTGTGCAAATGCTTTCTTGTGTAAAACACTAATACTAAATTTAATCTAGACAATTTGATAATAACAAATGTTGCGAATCAAGCTACAGTTCTTATTAGCGAGAAAATTAAGATTTTATAAAATATTAGTGTAGTTAAATAATATTTGTTTAGGTATTGATTTGGTGTGGTGTATGTGACACGAATTTGTAGTAGATAAAGGGACAAAATCCCCCAGTCTTGTTAATCGATTCATAACGATGCCGTGCACACTGGTTGAGATTACGACGTCGCGATAAGGATTAGACTGTTTGTACGGAGGAAGTGTCCAACAAACTTCATTTCCTAAAGTGAACAGTTTCGGAACAGGGCCTTGGGGGTAAACGACACGCGACGCATCGTTTTATGGCTTCTGCCCAGACTTAATGCAATTAATTCGGTACGTAAACTGCGATCATTACGTCCATGTCAACAGCGACTGCTCCGGATTACTTTTCTATTAAGTTGTTTAATTGGATTATTAACGGATTAATAAGTCTCGATTCGGAATTTAGTTGGTGGATTCCGATTACTTAAATTACACGGTAATTGTAATTTGTAGAAAATTGGAAGGCTCGGGGTTGGAAAATTAATTAATATTAAAGGCCAAGGATATGGAATGTATGTGGAGTCTACTCAATTTTAGTCCTGCTTTACAGGGATGCGGATAAAGGAACATTAAATGGGGTCGTATGTATGAATAGAGAGATACCATTAGAAACTACTGTATGAAAATATATTAATTACTTAGCGAGCCGTAATTTGTAGAAAATTATAGCTGTACAGTTCACATTAATAATAAATATGACTACAAGTATACGAAGTATACGAGTAATGCATTGGATACCAAATGGCAGAAAAGGCGGGGAAGACCTGGAAAAACCTGCCAAGAAGGAATTTAAAATTCTATGAGCGAGAGGAATCTCTAAGAAATAGATTGGATGGACAGCCTCCCCAAATAATCATATCATCTCGTAGTTGAGAATAAATATTGGCAAAATATAACATCCTAGAAATGTTATAGTTGGCATTTCTCATGCTTAACATGCTCTGCTGATCCTACTGCAAAGGGAATGTACATGTGTGATTATCAACAAGATATAAACCGATATCTTGTTGATAATCATATCATCTCGTAGTTGAGAATAAATATTGGCAAAATATAACATCCTGGAAATGTTATAGTTGGCATTTCTCATGCTATAACATGCTCTGCTGATCCTACTGCAAAGGAAATAAATGTACATGTGTGATTATCAACAAGATATAAACCGATATCTTATTGATAATCTTATCAAAAATGAATCTCTGAAGAATTTGCCTTGAAAATTCTTCAGTGATTCCCCCATCAAACCTCCAATGAATCCCCTACTGCATAAAATAAACAAAAATGACGTTTTGCCTTGTATAATATTAATACCGCTGCTATTTGCCCCGTCAATAAAATTACCGTCATTATAATGTCGCATGAGTAAACTCACCCTTAAAAATATGTTTACGGTTTACCTGCTAGGAATCGATACGATTGTCGCGTGCATTATCAATTCTTTTCAATTTTATTGCCTATAAATAGCACATAAATAACCATAATCTGGACAAAAAGCTGCGCATCACGATTACCCCCAAACAAAATCCAAGACGGATGTTTAAGTTAATTAACCCAGCTTTATTACTGTGTCAATCGTAATCGCGGAAAAGTATTCGTGCACGCTCCAGATGGTGCTTTTCGTATTGTGTACGAAAACAGAAGTCGCAATTAATTGTTTACGCACGAAAGCCCGTTTATTATAATGAATATTCACGACTGTTATGAAATTGATTGTTTGGAATCTTACTACTTAATAGGCTGCAATATTATTAGTTATGTATGTAGCGTAATTATTATTTAACATGAACAATAACCTTGCATTGCTCGCATGTATGAATGAATTAGCGTGTGGAATTGTGCGGCGAAGCCAATATTGTCTGGGATGAGGACCGCAGCGTATATGTGATGTAGTTCGATTCCGTGTGTTGAATTCGTTATGCGCTTTTATATGTGCCATAAAATTCGCTTGGTGTGAGTCGGGAAACATACGGGTTTTACTAAATTCCTCCCGCTGTTCCCGACATGATAGCAATTTCCCCCGGGCGGGGTTATTAAATAAATAAGGCGGAAATGCTGGTGTCTGATGTTTGTGATATGAACACTTTGATGTTGTTTGCTCGCATCTTTTTGAGATGTATGCTGTTTTATCACTGGCTTTTATGTGTTAAATTAATTGTATTATTTATGTACGATTCTTACCGGTTTGAGATCACAGTGTATGATATTCTCCTTCTGTAGTAATCGTAGACATTTCAGAAGAGAGTTCGCGAATCTCCTAATCAAATTCAGGCTGAAACCCTGGTAGTTGTTCTTCTTAATCAGCTCGTATAGATTGATGCTGGAACATAAAAAAAAAACAAAAATTCAGTAACGTTGTATTCTATAAAATCCGGTTGAAATAGGAAGTATTGTATGGTGAGGTGTTTAATGCTATTACCAGCTATAAACAGCTACCATGTGTTATTAAACAGCTCTAATTGCTTAAGAAAGATGTATCAACCTATATAAGCAGGATCAAAGTGGGTTGTTTTTGAGTTTCAAATATTCTATATTGTACCGTGACAATAGCTTCGTTGTACTACAATATCATCATTATATCGGTCTCATGATGATGTAGTACAGCGAAACAATAGTCACGTCATTTATGAAAAATGTTTGGGCACTACTTTGGATTGAGACTCTAACCAAAATAAAGACGAAATCGGTTAGATGAATTATACTATGTTCTCAAGTAATGGCAGTATGAATGAACACATCAGATATGTATGCAAGAAGGCGGGAGCAGCAGCACAAAGTTTGTGGAATAAATGGAGGAAATGATTCGGTGATGCATTTTGTATAAAAAAGACTATCTGGGATGTATGACTGAGGAGTATAATTATGTACGGTGCTGAAGTTTGGGGTGGCAGAGAATGGTCTGAGGTCGAGAAGTTTCCAGTGTATTGGTTGAAGCGCATGCTTGGACTTTAAAAAACCACTCCTAGCTATGTAGTGAAACAGGAGATGAATGCGGTAATGATTGTAACGTAAACAGGGAGTATGCAGCGTAACTCAAAAAAGAAGGGAGTAATGGGCAAATGGAAGATAGAGAGAAAGCAAATGTATGAAAGAGTAGGAATGTTCTTGCAAGAAGTGGAAACACTGAAGCACAGTGGCGCCATGCTGGAAGTTCTGGTAATGGACAGGCTTCTGGAAGTAGAAGCACAAGAGAGGCAGAGTAGTATTGAAAGCAGTATATACAAGCAAATCCAGGATTATATCCTTGATTTGTCGCTTCAGGTGTGGAATGTGGAATGAATAAATAATTTATGTAAATATGAATATCAAATTCAAATTTAATTTTTGTTTTGTTTTGTTTTTCTGTAATGGAATGGCTAATGGTGGGTTATTATATTATTTTGCTGTAAGGATACTAAAAGATATAATTTTTGTTTATTTTTAAGTTTATTACATACTGTGTAGAGGATTGTTAATGCCAATAAAGGTTTATTATATACTACATTCGAACAAAGGCCCTAATATGCGTTACTGGTATGCTGGCAGAGCCGGTTCTAGAAAATCTTGTGCATGTTAGACGCTGGTATACGCAAATAGTAGCTGATAATTTAGGTTAAAAATTTTATAGATCGTTGGTGAAAACATATATAAATTTCGTATATCTCTTACCTCATTAATTCAAACGTAATGCAAAGATGATTCCGGAAGTAAAAATACTCCAGCATGTGAATGACGTTGTGGCTGCCATCCTTATCCTTCTTCCGCAGATGGTCCAGGATACGCACCTCGACTAGAGCTTGGTGGTGGAACCGTTTTTTGTTTCTTATGATTTTAATCGCGACTGGTTTGTTGGTCATGTGGTCCATCGCTTTTATCACCTGCCCGAAGCTCCCTTTTCCAATCACCTCCAGTATTTCGTAGCGGTAGCTGATGTGATCGTGCAGAACCTAAATAAATCAATTGCGGTTTATTAATGGCAGTGCGGTCTATAATTCGGTACGGCGCGGTTGAGTCACGAATGTCGCAGTAAAGGGTTATTGCTTCATATTGTTACCGAGAAGACACGTTTCGTATTGTTCGCGTCTATATACTTGTATACGGCGAAAGTTGTATTAAGCTTTTTAGTAATAACTAGGCAATACAATTTATGCAAGGTAATAAAAACACTTTTCACCATATCCAGATAAATGTCAATCGACTGTGCTAACCGCTGGTTAAAATGCATTACACCCCCAAAACCTTCTCATATACGGCCCTAGCTATTCTATATAAACAAAATTATTGTTTTGGGGTAATAAACTTATTATTATTATTATTAATCTCTATTTTTATTAATTTATTATTGGTTAGGTGGAAGATAGGAGAGAATAACATCAAACCACCAATTTATATATTTATGTATATTAAAGATATAAAGCTAAAACAAAAATATGGCATCCCTAGTTTTAACGCCCGGTTTCTTAAAGCTCGTCTTATATAATCTCGTCTTATATATACTCGTCTTATATATACTCGTCTTATATAAATTCGTCTTATATATAACCACGTCTTAAATTTTTATTCTGTTGCATCAAACATATGTAGATCTTAGTTAGTCTTAGAATGTAAAACCGTTTTATCGTTTTAAGATCCGATTTTTGTTTGGTGCAACGCTTTAAGACAGTCTTATTATTAAGACGGTCTTGAACTAGTTTTAGATACGTTGGAGAAACCGGGCGTAAGTTGTGTAAATGACGTGAAAAGCGGCCGATATTAAGCGAGCGCTTCCTAGGGAATCAAAGAACTTAAGTTTAGAATTATTTATACCATTTTTTTCTGGACTGTTGGAGAAACCGGGCGTAAGTGTATAGAATTTAATGAAGGGAACAAAACAGATTATATTTATAATATAATAAATGAGAAATATATTCTAATGATTTAAATTCATCATATCATTACAACTTTCTTCAAGTATTAATTTAGTTTCAGTATACATTACGTTTATACCGGCAGTAAATCATTGATATAACATCGTTTATTTTAGTGTTATTACATAATAAACATTTTGCATTTCCGGTATTAACCACCTTAGTATTTTCTGAATTATGTCCGATTCAATGCGTGCAGTTAAAGTTAAAGCCCGCATGCAAATGCTCGACGTAACTACTTATCAAATGCAATTACGAGCCGATATTTTAGCCGAGCGCCCACGCGGATGGGCATTAACTTCGCTAATACAGTGTAATAAATACCTTCTGCCCGACAACTTTCTGGATATATGACGATAAATTAACACCTAAAAAGTTTGCGATATTCGAATTTATTATGGCAGAAGTTGGAGGTGTTAAATTATCACATTCATCGCAAATGTAATCAAACGAAATACTGATTCTTGTTATTATACACTTTAATAGATTCATTTTTAATTATTTTTTAAATTTATTTTTGTAAGTACACGTTCTAAAGTCATTTATACCGATATTTATTAATTATTTTAAGACTACCTCGGGAATATGTCTGTTTCGTCCGGCCATCTAAAGGTCGTTTTAGACAAGACAATTTCTTGACTCAAAAGTTAGTTAAAGGTAGTTTTAGACAAGACAATTTTTTTATTCAAAAGTTAGTCAAGATGCGAGGCAATCTAAATTGTCTCTTATCATACAGCAAATTATTTTAAATATTGAATTGGATGGTAGATCGAATGAAAAAATACAACACGTTCTATTTGTCAAGGACAAATTGTATGGGAGGAGGATATATTAATTCATTTCTTGAACAACTTTTGAGCTAAGAAATTGTCTTGTCTAAAACGACCTTTAGATGCGACACAGTCTAAATTGTCTCCTATCATACAGCAAATTATTTGAAATATTGAATTGGATGGTAGATCGAATGGAAAATTATAACGCGTTCTATTTGTCAAGGACAAATTATATGGGAGGAGGATATATGAATTCATTTCTTGAACAATTTTTGAGCTAAGAAATTGTCTTGTCTAAAAAGACCTTAAGACAATTGTATTGCCTTACTTTCGGAGGAAAAAAGTTACTGTATAAGCTTAAAACCAAATTTCGCATGTGGAGTTAGTTTTGATTAGTATTTGGTGGAAATCTGTCGCGGAAAATTCCATGTTTACATGCAATAGCAATTTTCTGATTTTAATATAATTTTGATTTTCATGAAAAATTGCTAAATTGCTGTTATTTTATTATAATGAAAAACTAATGTATAAATGTTAACAGAACAAAATTGAGAAAAAACGAGAGAGAAGTTAAATGTAATTAATATATATATATATATATATATATATATATATATATATATATATATAAGGATAAATGTAATTATATAATAATTACAATAATAATACATATATAAGTGTGTATGTATACGATTGGCTTTGTGCTGATATCTCAAGCACTCTGTTGGAATATTATTCTTATTCTCTAGAGGGCACTACCCACATGAGCATGTTGACGGTTTTTACCATATGGGTGTGCATTGCTAATCGATGTGGTGCCGCCAGATGGCGATTAAATTCCCTCTACGAGGGTAAGTTGTACTGTTTTTACAATAATAATATGTTTTATTATCAGAGGTTTTCTAAAATTAAATACCTGGTGATAAAACTTCTCTCTTGACCTGCGGAAAAACCTCATGGCTGATAGCTTGATCCTTCATTCTACGTGTAACCAGCCTTTATAAGCGGAAAATGTTAAAAAGTTTGTTTTCAACATTTGCAGTTTATAAAGGCTAGTTACACGTAGAGTGAAGGATCGAGAAGGAGGATGAGTATTATTAGTTAATTCTGATATAAATTTAATATATTCTATTTTTCGGATATAGATGTAAGTTAATTTATAAACAAAAAGCTTCTAACTTTATAGAGCTATCAGCTAGGAGGCTTTTCCGCCGGCCAAGACAGAAGATTTATCACCCGGTATTTTATTTTACTTCACAGAAAACCTCTGAAAATAAATGTATATTTTCTTAATATTGTAATTATTATATGTATATTAATTACAGTTAGTCTATAGATAGGCAAACAGATAATATATATATATATATATATATATATATATATATATATATATATATATATATATTATTACTTGCATTTAACTTCTCTCTCGTTCTTTCTCAATTTTGTACTGATAAACTTGTTTTCAAATTGTCATGAACACGATTGTTGAAAAACCTCTGGAAAATTTCAATATGTGTGTGTGATATTGATGCAACACATCTTATTATATTAATATATTAATATATACAGATTTGATTCTTTTATATCGTTGTGTGACATACATTTATTTTAGTTTTTTACGTATTGAATAAATCGTGCCATCAACAAATTTCCACTTAGAGATGACTGTGGTAAAAAAATTAGGCGATGCGTTTCTATAAATCGTCAATTTGTTCAATTCAGTAAATTGGCACGAAAGTGAAACGGGCACACTCGGGTAATAGTCGGTGGGTCGTGCAAAACTTCAACTTGAAAAATCTATATATAGAAATACCGTTGTTGCGGGTAAATGAAGCAATTCCAGAGTCTATTTATGGCCGGCTTCCTATATTTACAACGCGAACACAATGCCTGGTGTGAATCTCCTTTTGATACCGAAACTTTTTTCGCGTGCAGTGGCTTTATGTATATATTTTGGCACGCTTCCCCGATACATTAACAAACCCAATGGCTGTTTAAATGAATTTGTTTTACTCGGGGTTGGTACTTCAGATACAATATCTTCAGAATAACGCGCGATTATTTTACTACAGTTTGATTTTCAACTTTAGGGCCTTCAAAGTTTTATTTAAAAAAATTATCGTGATATTTCTTAAATTATGGAAAATCCTGGAATCGAGAGGTGTAGAAAGAAAGACAGTCGAATTAATACAAAACATATATAACAACAACACCCATGAAATAATACACAAGGAACAAACATCAAGAACATTTAAGACAATCACTGGACTAAGACAAGGAGGCGGGCTTAGTCCTACGTTATTTAACATATACATGGATGAAATAATGAAGAGTATGAAACCAGAAATCAAAAAAGCAAATATAGGTTACAAAAATATTGACGTAGCTAATTAAATGTATCTCTAATTAATTCGCTCTAAAACATTTTTAACTTTTAACTGAAATTTGACCTATTATTTCATAGAATATAAAACTCTCATCGTACGTCACACACGCAATTAATGGATATTATATGGTCGAACGAGAATTCATATGAATAACTAAATAAACAGTAGTCAATAATAGTATAGAATAATCAAATAAAATACGTCATATTACGACATATAGCTTTAATAAAAAAATTAATATTGCATACAAGAATGTTGAAATTGTTTTAAATAAAATTATAAGTATATAATATAATTATAAATATATAAGTAATTTTGATTAAATTTTATCAATTTTATTTTACGCCCGGTTTCTCCAACGAATCTTAGAGCTCGTCTTATATAAGCTTGTCTTATATTAACTCTTCTAAAGGTCGTTTTAGACAAGACAATTTCTTGACTCAAAAGTTAGTCAAGATGCGAGACAATCTAAATTATCTCGTATTATACAGCAAATTATTTGAAATATTGAATTGGATGGTAGATTGAATGGAAAAATATAACGCGTTCTATTTGTCAAGGACAAATTGTACGGGAGGAGGATATATGAATTCATTTCTTGAACAACTTTTGAGCTAAGAAATTGTCTTGTCTAAAACGACCATTATATATAATCACGTCTTAAATTTTTATCCTGTTGCACCAAACATATGCAGATCTTACTTAGTCTTAGAATGTTTATCGTTTTAAGATCCGATTTTTGTTGCAACGCTTTAAGACCGTCGAATTATTAAGACGGTCTTAAACTAGTTAAGACGAATCTCGGAAAATGAAATACGGTTCAATGTTGACCTATCGCGCGGTCTTTTCTAGTCAACATTTTATAATTTTCTGGAAATATGTTTGGATATTTCTCCAATCTAAGGATGATTTGATACTTTGTTAGGACGAACATTTTTTGTCTCGAAATAGTTGTAAAAAATATGCAAAAGTAGTCAATATTTGCATCAGAAAATATATTTACTCCGATTTGTAATCAAAATACAACAGAAATTCCTCAGTTTTATATTTCAAGTTTTGATAAATACAATCTGTAGTATAGTTTATAGACATCTGCGCAATTATCACAAAATGCTTCATTATTTCGAAATCAATTTATTTCTCAGTGCGTACCCCTCCAGTTTTTCCTGGGGCCACGGTTTATACACTCCGCAAAAGAAGTAGCAGCAGTTCCGATAGTCTCACAACGCGTTTTTCGAATAGATTTTCAGCTCGAATCCTCGAACGAGATTTTCGAAGATTCGCCTTAAGATTCGTTGGAGAAACCGGGCGTTAGTGATTTGAGTCAAACAATTTCCGCATTATTTGGCTTTTAAACTAAAAATTCGTAAAAAAATCAACCTAGTTATAATTACCCTTTAGAATAATAAATAGTTTTAATTCAATTAATTTAATCTGTAAACATTGGATGTACTAAACTAGAAACACTAAATTACTCTCTCGCATAGTTTTCAATTACTGGAAAATTTAATATTTCAAACACGTGCGTTTCGTCGCTGCAATTTATACATTCCGTAAATTCTGTTCGTTACTTTTAGCTTTATTAATCGTTGCTGATATACAAAGCAGCAGCCCGTTTGTTTGAAATTGACTTCTATAATTAATGTGCTGTAGTGTTGTACAACAATGCACCAATTAACGAGTGATTTATTAGGTACTGCAGGTATAATTAATAAATATTACATCGTGTGCATAATCGCAGCACATAAATATAGACTGTAATATATGTAAATGTGTGATAATGTATGATCGTCCAGCTTACTCTAATATATCTAAAAAGTTGTGTTATTATGAGTTATGGGGGTGAAAGTTTCTATATTTTGATCTTCTCAGACATCAAATTTTTCGGTTGAAAAATGACACAAATCATAATACCTGTTTTTTTTTTGGAGCTGCAGTTGTGTCAAAATTCCTGAGGTCTAATGGAAAAATGGAAATGTGTGCTCAGATGTCGTTCAGCTGAACTAGTCTTTTTTTTCACTTCAAAACGGCATAGAATTTTACAATATATGGCCAATAACCCAAAAAAACAGGTTTTTTGGTTTGTTGGCCTTGATCTATTGATCACACTAGCCATTAACTATGTATTATTATGTTTTTTATAAACTGTATATATCACTATTACATGAAACCAGACTAAAGTAGTGACAAACACACCACCCATGGATTAGTAGACCCAAATTTCGTACGGAAAAGAGTCTATTAATACCGGACTCGAACCGGTAACGGCATGGACGCAGTGGCTTCACACCATCGCCTTAAACCACTGCGCCAAGACCGCCCTCAGGTTTGAGTTGTATCGTATTTTATTCGTTTAAAGAATCGCAGAACTTTTGGTTCAAGAAATTGTCTTCTCTAAAACGAGCTTTGTAAGAATAATTATTATAGATTTTATTGAATAAATACAATGAAAGTACCCACCATAATTTCAATTATTAGGATTCATTTCAATAGTCCCTGAAAGGTGTAATCCCGGATTGTCCGGCTAGTGACACCTGACAGCATATTATTTCGGAAATTTCGCCCCTGCTCTGACGCCCGAACAACGCGTTTCATGTGCCAACCGACAAAATCCCATGCCTAGCCTGGATAATTAACCCCAAATCAAATACGAGAGTATGCTCGCACCATAATTAAAGCCAATTATGAGAGCTTTATGTCTGCCCGCCTAAATTGGCTCTACCCACAGAATTCGATGCTTATCTGATTAAACGCTATGGTATTAATATACATTTTATACACCATCCGCCAACAGATTATTGTATATCCCATTTTCTATCCATTTTTCCTACGATATACGCTAAAACTACTAAATTGTTCTAACGGGCTTTCACTATACACAACTAACTTTCGGCGAAAATATAATAAATAATTATGCATATGGAAATAAGCTCAGTTATTATGGATAGGGAGAAAATGTATACATAATTAGTAAACCATCCAAAACAAGTATTAAATAATTTAAAAGCTGCCCTATAATTAGTTTTATTCGTAAATTACAAACCATGTTTATGGCAATTGCAACGGTTCATTTATCTGTACAATCGGTTCAAGTGATTCCTCTCATTCAATATTTACAGTCGTGCCGGAAAATGCTTTCTAAACACGACGCAGTGGTAATATATTAGCTTGTTTCAACAAGCCATAATTGCCGTCACATATGGTGTAGTTGTAGTAGGTGATAGACATGTAATGAAGAAAGTAGGTATGTTTACATTTCTCTCTGTGAGGTGTTGATGGGTGCTTCGCCATAAACCCACATAATTCATGAATCAACAACAATTATTAGTATGCAAAGTAATCTTTTTGTTAAACTAGTGTTTAATAAACATAAATAAATTATCTAGGTGTTAGTACATTTTTTAATTAACTAAAATATATTATGTTTGTTTTTGTTGTTCTTAATTTTAAAATTTATTATTACACACTTTTAAAAAAAGAATCAGTTTCTGCGACGCACAGTGGTCCCACTGATTCCCGAAACTGTTGCCAAAAATAGGAAATATATTTTGGAACGAGAATTGTCTTAATAGGTTTAGGGATTGTTCTAGCATTCATCTGTAAAGTGATAGATTTTTCTACCTATCCCATAAAAAAAAATATCACTACATTTACGAAATTCGTTTGATTCATCTCCTTCATTAATAAATAAGACTTTTGTACAATAATTCTTATTTATTAATGAAGGAGATGAATCAAATTACTATATTTTATTATTCAAGTAGATGAATCAAAATACTATATTTTTATTTATTTCCTTCATTGAAAATGAATTACCACAACCTTAGACTAATAAATAAATTGTAGACAACCATTCGATTTCTGATTTATTAGGAGTATATATTCTTAGATTATATTTCTTATACATAGCAATAATACTACCATACTTACCACAACCTTAGACTAACAAATAAATGTATGTACACAGCCATTCGATTTCTGATTTATTAGGAGTATATATTCTTAGATTATATTTCTTATACATAGCAATAATAATCGAAATACTCAGGATTTACAGTATTTACTATATCATCGATTGAATATTTTAATCATGCCCCATATGCACCGCTCACTAATCTCTTTATAAATTGAAGTAATTTTATTAAACTATAAACTAGCTTACGTAATTCGGCTGTGAATGATTGTCATTGGATGAAGTCCCCCCCGCAACTCAAAAAGCAATTACCATAAATGCATGTTAACTAACGAAGTATAAATCTAAAATCAATACGTGGCTTAATTGGAAGGGGGGCGACTAGTTCAATCAAACTCAGCTCTATCATGTGGTTGAATTAACACTCTTCAATTTAACGTGAGTAATTTCAAAATTAGTGTACGTGTGACACTATTTGTAATTTGCTTTTTCAATTACAAAACATTGCGATTCATTTTCACTTGTCACAGAACACACCAAAAAATGACCTTATTTGGCATAACCCCTCAAAAAAAAAAAATGCTCATCAACATCAAGAACAACAACAAAAATACATAAAAATAAAAAATAAAAATAAAACAGAACATACAATTTATTTTATAAATAATTTGGAATGATTACTAGTTTTGTACCCATATTCTGAACATTTTTCTAAATGTGGATATATACATACATAATATATAGACAGATAATATATGTAGATATACAATATATCAAACGAGTAGGGTATTTTTTGCTGAAAACTAGTTAGGTAAGACGTTCCTGCCATTTTATTCACGTGCCGATATCCCGAAATGTTTACATCTTACCTAGATATATAATATAGTTACATCTTTTTTCTAAGAACTTTGTCCAGATATTTTACTCTGTTTAACAAACTGGTGTGAAGATATCCTCTAAGATCCCAGCCTCTATACCGCGCACACGGCAAATTGTTTGCGGGTCTATACTGACCAATTGGGTTGACCAATAAAATCCAAATTTTGAGGAATCTTTTATATAAATCTTGCCGACCATAATATATAGTTATATATTTTTATTAATAATTTTTATGGGCGTTGTTGTATAATATATGTTGTTACGTAAATTATTATTTTTACCAGGCCACCGCCATACAATTGATTTGAAAAAATTACACGATGTTTAATGACTGATGTTTAATGAATGGAAAATGAAAAGTCTCAAGTATATTTATGTTTTATTTTTATCTTTTCCGCTCCTATCTTGATTTTAGTGGCTGGGCCGATAAAAATATTATGCAACATATTTTGTTTAATTTTTTTTGGATCTTAGTTCAGAATATATCAGTGCACCAGATTCTCGAAGGAAATTGGAAAATTTTGATTAAAGCATTTCTTTTTTCGGCGACCAAGTCGAACATGTATTCATTATTATTATTTTTATAGGCCATCGTCATACAATTGATTTGAAAAAATTACACAATGTTTATAACAAAATGACAATGGAAAATGGAAAGTCTCAACCTGATTATTCCTTTTATTTATTTTTTATTTTTAACTTTTCCTATCTGGACATGCCGATTTTAGAGGTGGGTCGATAAAAAAATTATGCAACGTATTTTGTTTAATTTTTTTTTGGATCTTAGTTCAGAACATATCAGTGCACCAGATTCCTGAAGGAAATTGGAACATTTTGATTATGAGTATTTTTTTTTCGGCAACCAAGTCGAACATGTATCATTATTATTATTTTTTCAGGCCACCGTTATACAATTGATTTGAAAAAATTACACATTGTTTATAACAAAATGACAATAGAAAATGGAAAGTCTCAACCTGATTATTCCTTCTATTTATTTTTTATTTTTAACTTTTCCGCTCCTATCTGGACATGCCGATTTTAGAGGCTGGGTCGATCAAAAAATAAATATACATATATTGTTTAATTTTTTTTTTGGATCTTAGTTCAAAACATATCAGTGCACCGACGCCGCACGGTATAGAGGCTGGGATCTTAGAGGATATCTTCACACCGGTATTTAACAATCCTCTCTCCATTATGAACTTTTAGTTAACTTATAACGCACATATGCGTTACGCCCGGTACAATGTAAGAGAACATAGCGGCTTCAACTGAGCGAGAGGGCGCAATATAACTCCAAAATATTGTGAATACCGGCATTAAATAGAACTACTACACTTTAGTGATCTGAGATCTAGATGGTTTTATAATATAGATATATAAACTAAATAGATAATATAAATTCTTAGATTTGTAATATTTGTTGCTGAATAATGGCACTTTTGTAGTTTTCTCAACCGTATAAGCTTGACATACAATCATTTTAAATTCCTAGGACGCAATCTGTATTTCAATCGGCTTCAATACGAACTCGTGCTTCTCGATATATTAAATATTATTTGAAAAATCAATAAGTTGCATCTTACCTTATTGTAGCTCCCACTGTCGTCATCGTAACCGCCGTTCTGAGAGCCCGCATAGCCCCCGTTTATTTTGCAGGCGTCAAGTCCTAAATACCAAATCTTGGAATACTCCTCGATTTCTGTCCTTTCGTATTCCGTCAGCCTGCTGCCGTACACCCTGAGCGCTTCTGCAATACCAAATACCACAAGTTATTGATTCTGTTCCGCAGCGAGCACACAATCAGACATTTCATATTTCTTATCGCGTATGGGATGTTTTTTTTCGTACAGAATTCATCAAATGTAAACCTCACAAAAGAGATGTTCTTATTGTACACTTGGACATATTGAAATGTCTGTACGTACAGCGGCTGGGGATGATATGAAAAGATTGGTTCGCTACGTACGCAATGAAGAGCACACTTTTATTATTGATTAGTTTTTTTTACCTTTTGATGTTTATATTAAACGTGATTATATGTGATATATTATATTATTTCTTGTGTGTTTAAGAGATAATATTAATTATTTATATGGTCCAACTTTCAACCACTGTTAATATATTATATTAATATTTACGCTGATTTCCAATAAAGAGTAATGCCTCAATGTAATGCAACAAGGCAATGAATTACAGTGATGTATTGTGATTTATTGTGAGTTATTCAATTACATATACAAATTGATTTTTGTGATGTGTGCATCTCCGAGGATACCACGACTTTAATACTCCTGTATATGTTTACATTTCAACTGCTATAAACAAAATACAATATATGTTTATAAATTATACATTATTTTAAACATATCGTCCATTTTAAGCATGCATTATACTACAAATTTACGATTGTAAAATGAAAATCCCACGGGTGCAAACTAAATTACGAACCTGTTGGTGTGAGCGGCGCGTTCGTATTCTGTTCCTCATCCTTGTTGTTGTTGGACAAGTTCATCTGGCTCCTCGAGTTGTTGTTTATGGCCGGGAAGCCGTCCCTAGAAGGCGACACGGGGGTTGTGGCCGTTTTGCCTTGAACCTGCAGGCCGAGTTTCGATGATTTGCCATGTTCCAAGTGCGGCAGCTGGAAATAATATATAATTTGTACGGCAGCCTTGTTAATGATGGAAACGGTACACCGTGTTTAGATACAACGGAAAAAGAGGTAGCTGGTGTTAATTTAAGGTCGCTCCGATCACGCCGCGAATCAAATTAGCAGGAAACGGAGGATTATTCACGGCAATCTCTTTCCTTTTGTGGTGTCATATTTTATATTAAAAGTATGATTGGATTAGTCAGAGGCGGTTTTCAGTTCCTTGTTCCATTTATAAGTGGATAGTCGATTGGAGTTTAATTCCATAACTATTGTTGTTTAGATAATTTATAGCATTATTAATATCTTTTACAAAGAATTATGGTTAAAGGATCAATAATTCGTTTAATCATTATTGTTACCATTTATAATATAGCCAGAGATAGGAAACCAATTCGATAAATCACGCGGCGAGGACAGAGTTGCCTTTGTTTGTCCGAATTATTTCAGTCGAGATTACATTCACACAATATTTTCATCTAAAATTTATAATCCGGTATCTTTGCAGGAATACCAGATTATTAATATATGCCAAGAGGAAAAGCCCTCGGACTAATAGCTATAAATATAGAATTTTTCTTTAATATCGGAAATATTGGACCGGGATCCCGGTTTTTTGGCATCCCTGGATCTCAGTTATGCAGTTTAGTAATGAACTAATCCTATACAATTATTAGTAGTTACTAATGCATATTTATACTATAAAGTGCATATAATTTTCAGGCAATCGTTGTTTGAAACTACTTATTGATGTCTCCCTAACTACGTTATTTGTATTAGTTTTCTTACGCTTAGTACACTCAACACACATCTAACACGCGACGTTTGTACAAAAAACGTGCTGCGGAAATTTTATGGCCACCATTACGGCATAATTTATGAATGCTCTGGTTGTCGCGCGAATCCCACGACGACGCTGGTACAAAAAAAAACGCGACAAGGCCTCGGCGTTAGGTGCAAGGTAACGCTCCTACCTCGAATCCAGCTGGTGCACGCCGTGATAATGAAACGGCGGACGTTATGAGGATTTTATTAAAATTTCACCAGACGATTCCGTACAATGGCATTGTTATAAACCCGGGACGAATTGAGGCTGTGTAATTGGGGAAATGTTTGTGCAGTTTTAAACGTGGCGTGAGAGTATTGCAAGGTGAACGAGGAGTTCATTTAGTAACTGTTATTAAAACACCTTTTATAATTTGCAATTTAAAGCACGTACTCAATTATACAAAATGTCTTTGCTTTCATAATAAGATGTATTTATGTAATTTAATAATGAAATGGATACTATTTTGCATAAGACGAAGAACCAATGTCATCCCATTACTAAGACCTGCCACAAAAAAAATGTAAATTATGTGATGATAAGTTTGTCAATAGCCCAAAAAAAATGTATTTTTTCTCTATGTGATGCTACTGGCCCAAAACAATAAAAAATATTTTATTCAAATTTGCCAAATATGCATCTTATAAATTTGTATATATATATATATATATATATATATATATATATATATATATATATATATATATATATCTATATATATCTATATATATCTATATATATCTATATATATATATATATATATATATATATAATGATAAAACAAGTCTAGCCTAAATGTAATATAAAGAAGTTTGGTTTATGCTTAATAATGTAACCGGAATGTATAAATGACGAGCCCACATAATAGTCACCGTTTGCGTCCTTGATTATCAGACACGATGTGATAGTATTTAATGCAGTTTATGTGATAATATGCAAAATATCATGCTTGGTCATTTTCTGAACGATTCGATTCGCATACAAAGGCCTACAGGCGCGCGTTGCCGGATGAACAATAGTGAAATTATTGCACCCGCTGTTCATTTCACCTGAGGTGATTTATAGAGTTATAAACTATAAACTCTGTCGTTGTTATTAAACTAGCCGCTCTGGTTATTGGGATTATATTTTTGTGGGGGGCCGAAAGTGGCACACGTATCCTATTTAAATGCACTCAGATAATTTATCATTAGTTTCTAAAACACAAAGCTAGTGATAATTGGGCGTGAGTAACCTACATTTTATTAGAAATACATACAACAATACCGCCTTCATGTTGCCGACGTGTTTGATAACGTTTTCGTTGTGTGGGCATAGTTTAATTTCATCAGCGCACTGTGTATGTATTATTTATACACAAAACGGTTGGTTGGTAATTAATTAGTCATACTTTCATCTCTTTCGTGTTTCATGGCCATGCCGAATGTTATTAATAACATAATGCATTATTTATTTGTGCTGCTTAATGGGAAATTTATGAGGTTATGAATTAGTAATTGGTTTGAATAATAGATTCGAGTGGAACTGATTCTACTGTCTATTAAAATATTGTATAATGTATTGCAGCTACATTAGAACTTTTTTTTTATATAAATTTAATGGCATATAATCTAGTTGGAATAATTTTAATCACATTTCGTTTATCGTTCGGAAGCTGTTATTCTCGTGTTAGACGGAATAGCTCCCGAACGATAAACGAAAGCGACTCAATGGCCTTGTCCGTTTGGTTACTACTAGTGACTAGTAGTGAGAAATGCTGACGTCACGCCATACTTTTAGTATGAGTGTGACGTCAACATGTGTCGCTGCTAGTCATTAGTAGTAGCCAATGTGATTAAAAATATTCTAACTAGATTATATGCCATCAAATTTTTATAAAAAAAAAGTTCAAATGTAGCTGCAATATATTATACAATATTTTAATATACATATAGTAGAATCAGTTCCACTATATGCCATAAATTATTTATAAAAAAGTTCAAATGACTTGAAATACCCAGTATCTTTGGTATATCGAACTAAAACAGGTTGCTTTATAAACATTCAGAAAAAAACTTTGGAAAAGTACTTATTTTAAATCTACATGGAGGTTTTTATCAGTTTTGAAACACCCAGCGTCTTTGGTATATCGAACTAAAACAGGCTGTTTTATAAACATTCATGAAAAAAAGTTAAATTACTTTGGAAAAGTACTTATTTTAAATCTATATCTAGATTTTTATCAGTTTAGCTGGAATTAGAGTGATTGATTGACTTAGTATATGAAAGAAGTTACTGTATAAATTTCGCAAAGAAATATTATTTACACGTAACCGTTTACAGTTTGAAATTAAATAACCTTAATACCTTAATACCTTAATATTTGTTTATCTAGATTATTTAAAAATGGTAAATTTCTTAAACATATATAAGTGTCAATCCACCATCCCTATCAATCTACATATCTAGATTTCGGTCTTATTAGATCTCGTCAGTAGCTCAGCTAGTGAGGATAAATTCACACAATATCTGGAGTGGTTGTAACAATTTTGTTAAATTTCTATTACATACGATATTAATAACCTATAAAGCATTCAAAATTTAATTCAGTGATTTTAATAGTGCATATAAAAATAAGTTTTTGTTCGAAAATTAATTGAAAAAATAATCAAATTACATTATACTATAGTAGTTACTATAATTGTTATAATTTGTAACTAGCTCGATCGATCTTGGGGTAGTTTTAGCGTGCTTTAGTATATGTGTATGTGAGTGTTAAGACTTTCTATTAATCGTCCCCTGTTGCTTAATATCTGTAGATTTAAAAAAGTTTGGATGCCAAAGTTCGAATTACTGTAGGAAATAAATAGTTGCTTTATACCACCCCTGTCCCCTATCCATAAATGATAGTTACATTGGGTATCATAGCAAGCTTCATCTAATAGCAGTAAATACATTGTGTAAATATTATAATTTGTTAAATTTGGCATTGATTGGTTGCTAATAATGTCTTTATTACCTAAAATCTGTCTATTATTTGGTTCTAATATGAGAATAAATGAGTAAATACTTAAACGTACACTAATTAATTAATATCACCGTAAACATAATAAACTAACTGCCATTATACTGCTAACAATTAATTAAAGGAATACCCCAGTTAAAAATAATATTCCCAAAAAACTCTGTTTAGAGCGCATATTGTGTTACAGACATACAATGATGGAAGTATATTATGTATGGCCGATTTTCAAGAAGCTTCTCTATATTTTGCAAATTCTTAAAGACATTGAATAATACACATATCCCAAAGCCAAATGAATATAGAATCTAAAACTGCAACCCTTATTTCCGTAACATTTCAGATTGTACAGTTACAGAATATAATGATGGTATGACGATTTTCATGAGGCTTCTCTATATTTTGCACATTCTTGAGGATATTTAGTGATGAATTTCCATTATAAATAAATACAAATGAATGTAGAATCTAGAAAGTTATAGTCATGAGTATCTTATATTTGGTTGATTTTCAAGAAGCTTCTCTATATTTTGCAAATATATTTAATGATGAATACAAATATTCTAGAGCCAAATGAATGTATAATCTATAAACTATAATCTGGAAGTACATTATGTATGGCCGATTTTTAACAAGCTTCTCTATAATTTGCACACTCTTAGAGATATTTAATGATTAATTCCTATATTCTAAAGACAAATGAATATAGAATCTAAATCTGCAACCCTTATTTCAATAGCACTACAGATTAATAATATTAGACATTCAATGATGACACAACATTATGTATGGCCGATTGTCGAGAAACTTCTCTATATTTTGCACATTATTGAAGATATGCAATGACGAATTCCCATATTCTAAAGACAAATGAATGTAAAATCTATATCTGCAACCCTTATTTAAATAACACTACAGATTATATTGTTACGGACATACAAGAATGGTAGTACATTATGTATGGCAGATTTTCAACAAGTTTCTCTATCATTTGCACACTCTTAAAGATATTTAATGATGAATTTCCATATTCTAAAGACAAATGAATGTAGAATCTAAATCTGCAAGCCTTATTTCCATAACACTACAGTATGTTACAGACATACAATGATGTCAGTAAATTATGTATGGCCAATTATCATGAAGCTTCTATATATATTGCACACTCTTGAAGATATTTAATAATGAATTCCCATATTCTAAACACAAATAAATGTAGAATCTATATCTACAACCCTGATTTCAATAACGCTACAGATTATAATGTTACAGACATAGAATGATGGCAGTACATTATGTATGGCCGATTTTCAAGAAGATTCTTTATAATTTGCACATTCTTGAAGATATTTAATGATGAATTCCCATATTCTAAAGACAAATGAATGTAGAATATAAATCTGCAACCCATATTTCAATAACGCCACAGATTATAATGTTACAGACAAATAATTATGGCAGTACATTATGTGTGGCTGATTTTCAGGAAGATTCTCTATAATTTGCACATTGTTGAAGATATTTAATGATGAAGGCACATATTCTAAATGCAAATGAATGTAGAATCTAAATATGTAACCCTTATTTCAATAACATTACAGAATCTAAAGTTACAGTCATGTAATGATAGAAGTATCTTATATTTGGTTCATTTTCAAGAAGCTTCTCTATATTTTGCAAATACTTTAAGATATTTAATGGTAAATACAGATATTCTAAAGACAAATGAAAGTAGAATCTAAATATGCAACCCTTATTTCAATAACACTACATATTATAATGTTATAGACATATAATGATGGCAGTACATTATGTTTGGCCTATAATCAACATGCTTCTCTATAATTTGCGCATTCTTAAAGATATTTAATGATGAATTCTCATATTCTAAAGACAAAAGAATGTAGAATCTAAACCTGCAATTGTTTCAATAATATTACAGTTTATGAAGTTACAGTCATGTGATGATAGAAGTATCTTATATTTGGTTGATTTTCAAGAAGCTTCTCTATATTTTGCAAATACTTTAAGATATTTAATGATGAATGCAAGAATCTAAAACTGCAACCCTTATTACATAACATTACAGATTATAAAGTTACAGTCATATAAAGATAGAAGTATCTTATATATGGTTGATTTTCCAGAAACGTCACTATATTTTGCAAATACTTGAAGATATTTAATGATGAACGCACATATTCTAATGCCAAATGAATGTAAAATCTAAATTTTCAACCCTTATATTTTCCAAAATATTACAAATTATAAAATTACAGACATACAATTATGGCAGTACATTATTTATGGCCGATATTCAAGTAGCTTTTCTATATTTTGCAAATACATGAAGATATTTAATGATGAATTCCCATATTATAAAGACAAATGAATGCAGAATCTATAACTGCAACCCTTATTTATAACAGTTCATTATATATGGCCGATTTTCTCTATATAACCCTTATTTCAATAATATTTCAGATTATAAAATTACAGGTATACAATGATGGCCGATTGCATCTATATTTTGCAGATTATTGAAGATATTTAATGATGAATTCTCTTATTCTAAACACAAATGAATATAGAATCTAAATCTGCAACCTTTATTTCAATAACATTACATATTATAAAGTTACAGTCATGTAAAGATAGAAGTATCTTATATTTGGTTGATTTTCAAGAAACTTCTATATATTTTTCAAGTACAAGTACAAGATATTTACTAATGAACGCACATATTCTATTCTATGTCAAATATATGTAAAATCTAAATCTATAACCTTTGTTTCCAAATCATTACAAATTATAAAGTTACAGACATACAATTATGGCAGTACATTATGTAGGGCCGATTTTCAAGAAGTTTCTCTATATTTTGAAAATACTTTAAGTTATTTAATGATGATTGGAAATATTCTAAAGGCAAATGAATGTAGTATCTAAATCTGCAACCCTTATTTCAATAATATTTCAAATTATAAAATTACAGACGTCATGTAGATGGCAATTCATTATGTATGGCCGATTTTCTCAGTATTTTGCACATTTTGAAGATATTTAATGATAAATTCTCTTATTCTAAATCCAAAAGAATGTAGAATCTAAATCTGCAACCCTTATTTCCATACCATTACAGATTATAAAGTTACAGACATACAATGATGGCAATACATTTTGTATTGACTATTTTCAAGAAGCATCTCTATAATTTGCATATTCTACCCTCTAATTTTGATTTTACTTAAATTTACTTGATATGTGAATATACCATTAAATATGGTATTAGATTTACATCCAGGTATGCATAGACAATCGGCCTGTTTAAGTTAGCGCTTTGTATACTTACTTCCGAGTTAATAAGGGACGATTTCGAAGCGGATAGTCCATTCCGAGATGAGACCTTCAAGTGTTTGCCGGATGACGTTGGCGGTTTAGTACCATACTTGGTTAGGACGTCTTTATGGTGGTGCGAGGCTGGACTCTGCAAAGAATGATAATTATTAAATTAAGCCACATAAAATATCACAAAAATACAAAAAGTGGACAACAGTAAAAGCAGAACAGATATAAGGATGGGTTTATAAATACACATAAACAAAAAGTTAAAAATATTTTCAGAAAACAATTTTATAAATATATTAGAGATGGGAAATCTGAGATTCGAATCATCGACTCTGACTATTTGGCGAGAGTCGCTCACTGATTCGACTCAGTGACTCAATTCACATTATTCTAATTTATCAAACTGGAGAAATATTTGAAGTCATATTAAGCAGAAAAGATATTTATCCTTAAATATAAAAAAGTTCTATTAGTAGACATTATATAAAACAAAATCGGTCCCATGTGAAAGAAAAACATAACGGAAAGGAGAATCCAATTAACATCGAAAAAAACAATGAAATATTTTTTCTGTAGTATCTCTAGTTCAACTATTTATATTGATGGAAAACGAATGCAAAACACATGTTGATCCATTATTAGTAACAACTCGAACAAAGGTGTGATGTTTTCACTTCCTTGTAGAATCAAAATTTATGTAAAACTAACTTCAAATCAGCTCGCACGCAGAATTAACTGGTGGGACGAGTGAGTAGCCTTAAAGAGAGGTTTCACAATGGGCCCATTTTGAGGCCTAAGTGTCTGTAGCAAGCTACCCTCCAGCTAACTATTCAGAACTTCAATTCATAATAGCAATATTTTTATAGCATTTTTTTAATCGAATCAGAGTTTGTTCTGCACTGTTTTGTTTTTAAGAATAAAACAAGAGTGCATATAGTATTGCATTTATAGATTATCGTAGTTTTTATATTATAAATCGACTTTAATTTCAAAAACTTTACATATTGATATTTTCATGAAACATGTTGATGATTATAAAAATGTTTATATCATCAATACTAATATCATGACAAAACAATCACCATTAAATGCCACACCATTCCATTTTTAGCATTTTAAATATTTCATACTATAGCTGTCGTGTTTTAAGTGTATGTATTGCAGTTGAATATCGACAACATGAACAGACAGTTCAAAACACGATGCAGCCACACACAGATATCATTTTTCATTAGATCGCATGTTTATCGTTCCGAACATTACGATAGTTTATGTGCACGGGAATATTGTTATGAATATATTAAAATGCGCATGCAGTTGCGATAAAATAATTATAAGGACGTGCATATATAAATGATGTATGGGTTGTATTAAACAGGAAATTTCACTTTAACATTCGTGTTCTATTGCACGGCCGTTGCAGTATTGATGTATGGATTATTAAATTAGAGAAACTTTATGTTTGAAATTGTATATAATAGACGTATGAATATTTTAATATGATTATTATAATGATTTAAATTATTTAGGAGATATTTCCCACGAATCATAAAATTGATATATATATATATATATATATATATATATATATATATATATATATATATATCAATTTTATGATTTGTGGGAAATATTTAGTATAAGTTATTTTTGGGGAAACAGCGAGAGCAGTGAAACTCCTTTTATAATATATCAATATTTAGCTCGTTTAATTTCGAGCATCCTTGGGATAATTATGTAGAGTTAAGGAACATAGAAACTGGCAATTAACATAATTTACAAAATTTGCAATTCATTAACTCTGCATAATTATCCTGATGATGCTCGAAATTAAACTAGCGAAATATTGATATATTATAAAAGGAGTTTCACTGCCCTTGCTGTTTCCCAAAAATAACTTATACATAACTAACTTTCGGCGAAAAAATACAGTAATATATATATATATATATATATATATATATATATATATATATATATATATACATATATATATATATATATATATATATATATATATATATATATACATATATAAATATAAAAAGAATGTTGTTTTCCAGAGATTACAGGTTATGATGAATCTATTCAATTTTTTTTTTAATGTTTTATATATCCGATTTTGATTTTCTTTTGCACGATTACAATACTTAAGATAAAGTCAAAATTGTATGATATTCAGTATGATAAAGTAACATATGAAAATATGAATGTATTAATTTTATCCAGCAGCCTGTATTTTATATAAAAACGTGATAATTGGTAGATATTTTTTGTATTAAAATAGTTTAATTCCGAAAATGAATACATGATGAAATGCACATAGATACGTTTATTGTATACAATAAAGCATAAAACGTTAATTAGTGCAGTTTGTAGGATTTAGGGCATTTTCTACAATGAATAACGCAATACGCTGGTATTAATTACTCATAGAGATTAAAACATATGGGTTTGATTGATTGAATATTTGTATTCATATTAATCATAAGAGTAATTGAATGCGGAAATCATCAATGCGTTGGCCATTAATTACCTGCGATTTATTATCCGTATTAAAACAATAATTACACATCAACTAATGATTATTCATTATAAATATAATTTATTAATATACGGGGCAATTTTAATATTGTGTTACCTAAAACATGGGTCTGGGACGGGGGTGGTCGGCATTACATTGTATTTAAGATATTTAATGATGAATGCTAATATTCTAAAGCTAAATGAATGTAGTATCTAAATCTGCAACCGTTATTTAAATAACATTTTAGATTATAAAATTACAGACATACAATGATGTCAGTTCATAATGTATGGCCGACATTTGTCGTTGTATCTTACTCAATCTAAAATATTTTGTTTTAACTTCTAAAGCTTATTTCGGCACAGTTGTAATCCTGCTAGTAGCAAAACTTTGGGAAGATTACAGCGCGTTAATATTCATCCTCACAAAGAGCATTAATCGGAAACCACGAATTAAATTTCATTACTGCGCTGGAAAATTCGCCGCGTGGTTGAATTATTCGCGACCCGTTTACTGAATTCAATTAAAACACACAAAGGAGTTTTCTAATGAAAGACTCGCTTACCGAATCGCCCGTGGCTGTTTTTTTTGCGGCGAAAGAATTTTAAAGTGCTTTTTGCCGTAAAGCTGCGATTTCGTGGGGGGCGACTACTGTGAATAATGTAGGTTTTAACCATACAACACGGCTTCATAAAATCTAATTATTTGAATATGATTTTACTCAATGCCAATAGTACACATATTGATCATATTGATTGATTTTAGGGCGTATTAGTGAAAATTAGTCCCATCGATTGATGTATCAATATCGAAATAAAAATTATCGAACCAATACAGGTTAATAATAATTTTTATTGCGAACATGGGAAACTATCAGTAGTTGAAAAACTGTAAAATGAATTTATATTGTTTGCTAAGTAAATTATGAATCTACAGTCAATTCTTAATTATAAATACGAAGTTTCAACAAACAGGCCTCCCAATAATCAAAGTTTGCCTCAATACCAAACCAATAAATTAAATCAATAAGTTATATACTGTACTAAAACACAACATCAAAGCAACTTCTTGTAATGAATCGAGGTGTGAGTGCTTAGTTTCATCTAACTTACAGATATAATCAACCATACAATATTAAATAGTTCATATACTCGATTTAATATTGAATTTGATCATAACAAGTTCCACTTCGCTATTAAAAACTTAATTATGAAACACTTTGTGCTGACATTTAGTAGTATTCGTAGCAATTAAATTAAATGTTTAATATCAGTTCAATTTAGCTCCTTTACTTTACGACCTATTTAGACCGAAATAGGTCACATCGCTTTTTTTTTCTGCGTGCACAAGATAATACCGCATTACTTTTGCTCACAAATTCATGAGCGTCGCGACCACAAAGGGGCTGGTGGCTGAATATTTCATAACCATGTGCATGGCAGCATTGACAGTAATTGTATCTTATTACGCGAAGTGGGCTAATCTGGTTGGTTGGAAATTAATTGGAATGCGTTATGAGGATGCAGTTTGAGTAACCCTATTATTAACACCAGCCATTATTAATTATGCAAAAACAGCCGTGCGGCTACACCTTTTGTGGTCGTAAATGAGATGATCTAATTAAATTATTACAACAAAAATCTATAATGATTAATTTACATGACAAATTATAAAGCATCTATCAAAGCCTACATTACGCGTTTTCATTACACAATAACTATAATTCATATGTTTATGTTGGTCAATATTTACATTTAGATTAATAAGCGTTGCGCCACTCAAGCATGCAATTTTGAGAAAGTGCAAAAGTGTGCAGGATTACTCTAAATTGCACTCATAATTACCGTTCCATTAGTTGGGAAAAGCTGTAAAACCTTGATTTTAAATTAACATGGTAAAACGTCGTAAAAGAGTAACGCGGCTGTAATGAGGGGTCTAGAGAAAAAGCTATAAACCATGAAACACAACAGGCATGAACGTATTTCTGGAAATAAACTTGAAAATAAGGAAGTTGTTGAGCGGTCTGTACCGTCAGGCATTATTTAGCAACTTTTTATTTGTTATAGAAGCACATAGTTTATGTGGCACCTTAAGGGTGTTTTAAGGTCGTTTCAAGACATTGAACCACTTGTTTAGTTAATGCACCGTGCCTCCGCTCCTTCGCCTTTTATGTGTGAATTGTGCCTTATGTATGATTTGTTTCGTATCATTATCTTGTCTAAAACCACGGTCTGTATAGTCTACGGACCGTGGTCTAAAGGACGTTTTAGACAAGACAATTTCTTGACTCAAAAGTTAGTCAATATGCGAGACAATCTAAATTGTCTCGTATCACACAACAAATTATTTGAAGTATTGAATTGGATGGTAGATCAAATGGAAAAATATAACGCGTTCTATGTGTCAAGGACAAAAGGATATATAAATTCATTTCTTGAACAACTTTTGAGCTAAGAAATTGTCTTGTCTAAAACGTCCTTTAGACCACGGTCCGTAGACTATACAGACCGTGGTTTTAGACAAGATAATGATACGAAACAAATTCATACATAAGGCCCAATTCACACATAAAAGGCGAAGGAGCGGAGGCACGGTGCATTAACTAAACATGTGGTTCAATGTCCAGTTAGATGACTATGCGCGGGTCCTCGCCTCCGCCTCTCTGCTATCCTATTTTTCAGGGAAGTATAGATAAAACAAAGTTTTTTGTTTCTACCCGTATTCAATATGCGCGACGACCTAAAATTTAATACTAAATTTTGTGAAGCGGTGCAGACGTACAATTCTTTATATTTTATAACACTCTTTCATAGTCCTTTTTGTTAGCCTGTCTTTTAACAAGGCTAGCACTTTGTAAAAACACTCATAAGACATTCTATAATAGTTTTGAAACCTTCTGTATATATTTACAGATCCACTCTTGCTCTTTTTTACCCATAAAGGGCGAACCGAAACTTTCTCCGCCTGTTGAGATTTAACAAAACAAGATCGAGAACGTCCTCGTCACTTTCGTTTACTACATCGTAGTTTAATTTATCTCCTTCATTGAATTTCTAAAATTGCAATCCGGTATAGATACCTTCGAATCCTCAAAATCTTAGTAAAGTATATTGCATAGAGCGACATATATTGGGAGCCCCACACGACGATGAGATACCAATATGCTGGATACTGTTTTTTCGGCTCATTAATGGATCTTTCTGATATATGTTGTAATAATATTATATACAAAATTATAAATCTAATCGATAATATTATTGATTATTTCCATAATAAAATTTAATATGCAACTCAATCATATCCTCAAAATCTTAGTAAAGTATATAGTTAATCATAATGCATAGAACGACATATTTGGGGAGCCCCACACGAAGATGCGATACCAATATGCTAGATACTGTTTTTAGACTCATTCATGATTCTTTCTGACATGTGTTGTAATAATATTATATACAAAATTATAAACCTAATCGATAATATTATTGATTATTTCCATAATAAAATTTAATATGCAACGTGATCCTACCCTTCCATTTACTTTCTCGCATTTTCTAAATTATTATTCATGAAAACCGTCACGTTATGGATTATTTAAATTTCCTCCTCACGACCATGCCGAATTCAATTTTGCTACAGAAAAAAACACAGGGGTGCGCAGATCGCATTTAATGTGCAGCACGAAAACTCATAAACCTCCACCGTGTACCACCCGTCCCAGTCGTTCAAGACAATAATTCAATTTAATTTTCGTGATTTTATTACTAAAATCGATTGCCGCTTCACTATTTGTGTCACAAATTGTCTCACTACTAGACTTTTTGTAAGAACTGCAGGATGTACGTATGTGATTGTATCTTTGTGTTTCAAATTACGTTCCAATAGGAGTTTATTGCTTATAAATACAATACGCTACTATAGAATGCTATATACTACAATATACTACTTATCATTCAAGAGGCAGTTTATTTCAACAATTTGAGAGGAACTAGCTATAAATGTTCGTTTATTGATAATTAAGAGATAGGGGAAAAATGCAAAGCACCGTTAATAGTAAGGGATACTGGAAAACATTATAGGACCGTTTGTCAAGCTTGAAACTCTCGACATTTTTTGAATTTTACGTCTTTCTTTTAATAGTATAATAATATTACATATAAAAAATATGTATAACTAATTATTTGGAGAGCAATGCTATTTGGAAGAGGTAGACTCCCATTAGCATTGCATCTTCTAAGTAATTGCGCAAGGGGAGGTTTTCGTTGCTTCTGCCCGTGGGGCTGCCATTCACTCCCAAAGGAGAGGAGTAGGATGTTGTGTTCCATCATCTGGAGGATGTTTATACGCAACATTTGTCTGTCTTCTCTAATCATACACATAAATAATACTCTTTCACTACACATAATTTTCGCTGCAAATTCCGTTCTACACTCTGTATTATTTTAGCTTTACAAATAAAAATGTTATCCGGGCGACCGGACTCATTTCAGACAGATTTCCACCAATAATTAGTTATTAGTAGAAATCTGACTGAAATGACACTTCACCTACGAGACTGAGTTACGAGAGAAAGTAAAAAATAATACAATCTCGAAAATCTATAGAAAAGCAATATTTTATCCATGGCGGTTAAAAGCCTTAAAAGTATATACAAAATTACTATTACGTCTTTTCTGGTTTTCCTCGAGTTTTCATTCAATTTACAGCACAGCATTATTATTATTATTTAAAAATAAATAATATTTGTCTATAAATACCTATAGTTATGTAATAATAACAAGTTTTTAAGAACAATGTTTACACCCAATCAAAACTAGCAACGTGTAGACACATTTATGTCTACAATGTACCACATAAATAATTCTCTTTCACTACACATAATTCTCGCTGCAAATTCCATTCTGCACTTTCTGTAATTGTTGTGGAAACTCCGTTGTGTAATTTACGCCCTTTTCACTGTTATAATAATTGGAGCGTTACGGGGTGAGGTGAAAACCCGCGCAAATGGAGCGATTCCCGGCGAAATGTAATCGCGATTTATTGTGCGCGATTCGCTCTCGCTGCCTGATTATGAATCATAGAAATGAGGAAATTTTATATACGGAATGTGCATGTCGAAAGTTTTGCATTTGCGCTTTTGTAATTTACTGGCCGGCGTGTGCATGTCTCTTGGGCGACGGCGATGGCGACTTTATCAGTTTATCGTTTTTCCACGATGAAGTGGCACTTGCGAAATTTATGGGCGCGAACTGTACGTGGGTTCGTAATCGCGCATTAAAAGTTTGACGAATGTTAAACGTTTACACCCTTAGAAGAGGCTGTTAGACGATAATCTTCATGTTGGAATTAATAAATAAAACTTTAACTGTTTTAATCACTTGTTTATTGCTACTTTTGCAAATAATTAAGTTCTAGCCATTAGATATTTGTATGAATCTTATTTTTTAAATATTATTGACGCGGGAGTTAAAAAATCCCAGCAGTTCCACTAATATAATTGTCTGTTGCAGGAAAGGTCATCAATCAATCATAGATGCCATTAAAGGGTCACAGCAGAAGCACGTTAAAAGGTCAGTAGATCATAATACAACCCCTCGGTCTGACTTTTCTCATCAATATATTTCTAAATAACACATCAATTTTGTGGATAACCGCGTATGACGATATATCAACGTTGTGGGTTTGAAACTACTATGTATATTCACTGGATGACTTACTTAGGTGCCAATTTCTATACTTTTTTACATTGTTGCGTACTTATTTATTACGTACGAAGTATTAATATAGTTAATGTATTTTTATGCTTTTAACTTTTGACTTTAAAACATATATAAGTGCGAATCCACCTCTTAGCAATCTACATATCTAGATTTCACCAGGTGGCGTATAACTTTCCTCTTAGGGGGTTAGATGTTTTATTTTTGTATATAACCACTCGAGATATTGTGTGAATTCATCCTCACTAGCTGAGCTACACTGATGAGATCTAATAAGATTGAAATCTAGATATATAGATTGCTAAAAGGTGGATTCACACTTATATATGTTTTATAAGATTGGCCTTGTGCTGATATCTCAAGCACTCTGTTGGAATATTATTCCATAGAGGGCACTACCCGGTGATCCTGATGGCATGAGCATGTTGACGGTTATTACCATATGGGTGTGCATTGCTAATTGATGTGGTGCCGCCAGACGGCGTTGAACTTTCCTCCTAGGGGGTTAGTTGTATCATTTTTTTGACTTTAACTTGTTTCCATAGAGCATATTTCTATTTTTTTTATTCTAGTGATTGTACATATCATTATCATTCATCAATTGAAGGGAGTTTTAGTTACTATACATATATAAGGTAGAAATGCATAATTCATAATTGGCTCCTTCCCCAAAATTTAAAGTTTATCATCAACGTTCGTATCCCGTTCGGGACAAATTTTCGCGAATTACCTTTCACAGTTTTTCAGAGGTTATCTGTGAAGTTAAGGTAAATGCCGGATTGATTAAAACTCCTCTGAACTTCTCTCTTAACCCTTGAAGTAAAAAGAACACAATGCAAGATTTACCAATGTGTTGCTTTACGCAAATCAAAAATACGTGTCAACCTCCGCAACAACTGTAGTAACAAATTTAGGTAACTATTAAAATCTAATGTTGCCGCTAAATATTGCCATAATGTTTTATTAAAGCAATATCGCTCAATAATTATATTCAAATAGTAAAACCATTAGTAATTATCAAGTTTTCTTGTGACTAATGCTATAATGAGCTGCGCTGATGTGGCGCGGAATGAAATATGTACTTTTCAAGGTACGAATTAAAAGTTTCATTAAGAATTATTATGTTGAGTTCATAATTAATGGCTGTAATAAAGAATACGCGCTGCTGTAACATTCACGCGAAGATAAGGGAGATTTTTCAGTAATAAACTTAGTTATAACTTATGACATACATTTTTCGTAGTGAAAATATTTTATTACAACTCGTAACTGCACAAAAACTGACGCAAACGATAGATTAAGAATAGTAATAAGAATTATTTTCTTGATGATACAGATAAAGTAATAACATAACTCAACAGGTATACATTATAATAAATCTATGATGTTTTCGTTTATCACTATATGCTGCTCCGGGCTTATGATAATAAGCACAATTCTACCTCGTCCCTTACAATCGGCGCATCTTGTAGGCAAAGCTATTAAAAATGAATTCAGCTTAAGTTGTAATCCTTGATAGTAACTATGAAACGGGTCATAAATTAATAGCTACATTTAAACAAACAACAAATACCTATTAAAATATTCAAGCAACTCAATTAAATCAAACTGATAAAATTACAGATATTTCCACACCAATATCGTGTCGCGAATAATTTTCAAATTAACTTTTTATATCCCGTTAATTGAGCACCATCCATATTTATACCTATTATCACCATTAAAAAATAGACATCGCGAAGCTTCCGCGGACTTAATTACAATCATAAAGACTACAGTTTTCTAAATTCCCTCGCAAGCGAATTTAATTATACTCGCGTTTATGTGCAACAAAGTATTAAAAACAGCAGCATCGTGCACATCGTTTTATTAAAATTCGCAACCTTGGGACGAATTATGATTTTTTGTCTTAATTTTACCTTAATTCAATTATTCCATGGAGCCCCCAGCGTTTAATATTGCCTTTGTGCGCGAAATTCTTTGAAATTATCTAGATAATTAATTAATAATAAGGCGGACTAGTCTGGGGGTCTCTAAATTTATCTTAAATTACCTCAACCTACGCGTTGCGAGAAAGGTCTTTGTGCATATGCAGGAGGATATATATATTTAAAGTGCCTACGCATATTATTTCAAAACAAAGCTGTTAATCACCGGGATTTTGGTGACTCAATGAATGGATGGCACAACAAAGATGCCATTCAGACACAATGGTTGGTCGAATAAAGAGATTTTTAATTTTGTTCAAGGTATAACGTAAATTTATATTGAAGGATACATAAAACGATTTGTACTTTCATTTATTATTATATATAACACTTAAAAACAATGTAAAAGTCGTTTTATATGTATCTTTGAAAATAGATTATCCTAAAGTAAACCTCAAATCTTATATATTAACATATTTTTACTGTTAATATATAAGATTTGATAAAATGTTATCATTTCTGTTGTAGAAAAAAAAACTTATAAATGCCATACAGACTTAATGGATATAATAATTACTGAATATATGTCTTCAAACCATAAATATAATATGATTGAGTGTTAGACTATTGGCTTTAAGCCATTTTCCACACATTAGTCTGACTTTTACAAATCGTGATATAACACGCAGCGTAATAACCCAAAGCACTCTGCCTGTTTCCAAGTAGTGAGCACTTACGGTAAAACGCTGCGATGCCTTAAAAACGGCTGCACTCGAGACATCAATACACAAGATCGCCAATTTTTTCCGCATTCGATATGGCCGTTTCTCTCGCAAATCCTTCCGCGTTATTGGATACCCGAGGAAACCAGGCCTCGTGTACTTATTTCACGTGGAAATAATGATATGCTTATTCCCAGCCAAAAATAACTTTTTTAATACCCATTGTTATCACTCGAAACCCGCTTTTCGTCAGACTTTCACTAATGGGACTTGCGAAGAAAACGCACGACGCTCGAGCGGAGATGGTGATTGTTTAATATTTAGGTCGGCCGCAATTAGAGATGCTAAAAATCTGCGATATTACGGTGATTTGCTTAATGCAAAGCGGGCAAAAGTGAAGTAATTACAACAACTGCAGTCTCATCAATTAGTAATCAGCAAGACACGAGCGGTCTATGCACGAAATGAAAGTTTTGTTCAGGGGGTTATTACTTTATTAGCAGGCGAATGCGTTCTACAGAATACAATGGGTTGCAGCACGTGATGTGTATGGAGTAGACTATTTATCGCGAATTATGGCACTTCAATTATTGTTATTATTAATAATAATTTGCAGGTGCAGCATAATACATATTATTGCTATAACTATATTCAGGTTCAGGACACCGCTACATTCTTTATTGCGTGCATTTTTTTAAATGCTATACTTTATCATAAAAACTACATTATGTGAGAGTTTAGTTTCCTAACTGTTGGGCGTGTCATGTGGCAAGAGCATCTCACTTTTTAAAATTACAACCCCTATCAAGATTATATAAATAATAAAAAATCTGTTTTTTTTCACAAAAGAACAAAACTGTAGTGGAGTTCTGTATTGGCAAGTCTTCGAAATTTGACGACGCTGTTTACAATTATGGACAATTTCAGCTTTTTTAACTCTTGGGGTGAAGTAGTTTTTAATTTTCAGACACAAATTACTTGCTTTAGTTTACAGCATTATGCATTTTTTTTTGCACAAATTTATATACTACTCTTGGGGATTAAAATTTTGCACTATATTGGACAAGAGCGCAGTGGAGCTGGGTTATATATGAAACACAAATTGCATTTGTGGGTGCAACTCATTGAACACAATTCGATCGGCGTGTAGGCGGAATTGATAGGCGGCTGACCAGCTATATAGCAATTGAAGTGTGAATTGTGTTGCTATAGAGTGCGGGGGTGACATTACAATATTCTGTATATAATATTTTAATCTGAGTTTTGCATATTACGTTTCTCGGAATATACGTACCGTGACCATATGGCCTTTATTTTAAAGGGCGAATAGTTCCGGGTTGGTACTTTATTCGTGGTTTTTTATTTGTTTAATTGTGTCCCAATTTTAGTGACATTATTTTCTCTACCTCATAACTATTTTACGGATGTCTATACGTTTCTTATAGTGCGAATTGTAATATTGTATTGAGATTTTAATAAAAACTAGAGGGTGGATTGGCTTACAATTTACGCAAGTTAATTAAAACACTTTGATGTTGCATTCGCCTGGGGCAGCTGATGGGTGGATTGAGTAGCCCACCAGTAGCCACTAGCTGGTTCTAAGTCCTAAGTCATAGTATAATATATATACATATTCTCTATAATTGATCGTAGGGTTTGTAGGTGATCAAGAGATGCGATTCTCTTTCGGAAGACCGCCTGTTCAACGGCCTGATATAGGTCTATTTTATTGATAAATCTGTTTGTAATAAGTATTCGTAAAGATGTTATATAACAATAAATATAAATATAACAGTGATAGGAGGCTTATGGGACGATAATTCTTCCTGTTAGTGATAGTATTAGTGAAGGCAATATTTTTGTGAAAAATGGTGATTTTTTTATAAATGGTCGGTCGTATACGAGTTTGAGTCCGAATCTGAGATATTTAAATTTTTGTACTATAGCTGCTTCATGATGACAGATTGATAGTGGTGTGAAATTTACAATGACACTTCTTGTATCTTTCTAAATGATAAATTACGAATAATTTACACCTTAAATATATGTTTTATGCAGAAATCAACATTAAATGTAATAAATCTGTAAAACATATATAAATGTGAATCCACCTCTTAGCAATCTACATATCTAGATTTCAATATTTTAGATCGATTAGATCTCATCAGTGTAGCTCAGCTAGGATGTGCATTGCTAATTGATGTGGTTTCGCCAGATGGTGTTTAACTTTCCTCCTAGAGGGTTAGTTGTATAATAAATCTATAAGTCTAATAAAGAATGATTTTTATATAAATGATTACATTATATCCCTGGCATTACTATACCCCTGAGAGCTTCTAAATAATCAACATTTTAATATACGTCCCTTTTAGTAGTAGCCTATTATAACTTTAAAAATATAAGTTGAAAGCATAATTTATTCAAAACTTTTACCCGTTCCCATTTTTAACATGATATATGTAAAGCCAAACGCGGGCTCAATTTGACGCTACCGCATAAATCGCTCACATAACTTTATTACGAATCTGCGCGCAGACAGTGTGGGGTGGATTTTTTCCGCCGCTCTCTTTCCCTCTGTCGTCATTCTAGGGTTCGCAAAAAAGCGTCTGGTGTAATATTGGTCGGCGTTATTAGCCAGCATCGTTTGCATGCCTCGATTTTAAGTGCTTTTTGCGGGCGGCTTATCAAGAGTCACGCTAAGAGAGGACGTCTGTATTTCAGCTGTAAATAATTGGTGGCGACAGCATAATTAAATTCATGAGGGTTGAGAAAATTTTAATATAATCATTATTCCTCTGATTTTAAACATGTTTTTGATAACATTACGTGATTTTATTGCAATACAATTTTAATTATTCCAAATTGATGTTCATAGTGACTTCAAATTGCTATCACTGATAAACTATATGAGCTATTGCTTTTGCTACTCGTATTCCCCAACATATTCTTCATGAATTTTTTCCCCTACCAACCAAACTATACCCGTCCATTATTTCAAACGACTTGAACTATGCACTATACTATTATCCATTAATTTATATTATATTCAATTAATTCCATTTATTAATTTACGCCCAATTCGTAAAAAAAAGTGAGAAACAATGTAGTTCATAATTCAAGTCATTTGAAATAGTAGACAGGCATAGTTAAGTTAACGACTTGAACTATGCATTACATTATTTCTCACATATTTTTATGAATTAAGCAAAAATAAATAAATGAAAATTATTGAATCATAGAAAGTAATGGATAACAGTGTAGTGCAGAGATCAAGTCATTTGAAATAGTGGACGGGCATAGTTTGGTTGGTAGGGGAAACCCGCCCACCCCACCTACGCTCGCATATTTTTTCCAATGGATGCAGACTTTTTATATGGTTTAAACAATTCCAAGAACAGTGTTATCCTATGGAATAACTATGCGAACAAAGGTGGGGTGGGCGGGCGGCCCCTACCAACCAAACTATACCCATCCACTATTTCAAACGACTTGAACTATGCATTACATTATTTATCATATATATTTTTTTAATTAGTCTTAAATTAATAAATGACATTAATTTAATCATAGAAAATTACGGATAATAGTATAGTGCATAGTTCAAGCCGTTTGAAATAGTGGACGAGTGTAGATTGGTTGGTAGGGACCACCCGCCCACCCCACCATCGCTGACATAGTTTTTTCAATGGATACAGATGTTTGATATTGTTTAAACTATTCCAAAAACAGTGTTATTCTATGGAAAAACTATGCGAGCAAAGGTGGGGTGGGCGGGTGGCCCCCACCAACCAAACTATACCCATCGACTATTTCAAACGACTTGAACTATGCACTACACTATTATACGTTATTTTCTATGATTAAATTAATGTCATTTATTAATTTAAGACTAATTAAAAAAAATATATGTGAAAAAAAAATGTAATGCATAGTTCAAGTCGTTTGAAATGGTGGACGGGCATAGTTTAGTTGGTAGGGGCCCCCCGCCCACCCCACCTTCGCTCGCATCGTTTGTTCAATGGATATAGCTGTTTCATATTATTGAAACCATTCCAACGAGAGTGTTATCCTATAGAAAAACTATGCAAACGAAGGTGGGGTGGGCGGGCGGCCCCTACCAACCAAACTATGCCCGTCCACTATTTCAAACAACTTGAACTATACACTACATTGTTTCTCACATTTTAAGTATTTAATGTTACAGAGTAAGCTATGTAAATGTAAACGTAAATGCAAATAAACACACGTTTAATTTTTTCATTTAATCTGCAATATATAGTAAATAGCTAAAATTAATCAGAGCCAATTTGTATAATAGCACTGGGCAACAAAATGAAATTTTTATATTGACTTTCAAAATATTGTTTAGAATTTAACAAAAATCATCAGACATATTTTCGAATACCATGCTGAGCCTTAGTTTTTTTTTTAAATATTTTTCAAAATAAACATGTAATATATTTGTAAAATCATTTTTTATTTATAATAAATGTATGTGCCCATATACCAAGGTTTTTATTTAACGATTTTATTTAGACATTACTTTAGTGGTTTAAAAAACGTACAGTTAAAAAAGTTGACAGCAAGTATTTTTTTTAAGCCTGTCATTGAATAATATTAGCAATCAACTAAAAAGCATTTTTTTTAATAAATTCCGCGCTTGATTTTTTTTAGACTTTAGAATTTAACAACAATCATTAGACATATTTTCGAATACCGTGCTGGGTCTTAGTTTTTTTTTAAATATTTTTGAAAATAAATCTATGTGCACATACACCAATGTTTTTTATAATCATTTTGTTTATAAGATATCACTTTAGTGGTTTCAAAAAAGTACAGTTAAAAAAGTTGACAGCAAGTGTTTTTTATATGCCGGTCATTGAATAATATTAGCAATCAACCAAAAAGTAATTTTTTATAAAGTTCCGCGCATGATTTGTGTTTAGACTTGCAAAATATTGTTTACAATTTAACAGCAATCATCAGACATATTTTACAATACGCTGGGCCTTATTTTTTTTTTAATATTTTTGAAAATAAACATGTAAGTAAAATATTTGTAAAATAATTTTTTATATATAACAGATGTATGTGCCCATACACCAATGTTTTTATTTATCAATTTTGTTTATAAGACATCACTTTAGTGGTTACAAAAAAGTACACTTAAAAAAGTTGGGCTGATATATTATTTTACACAAAAATAGAATATTCTTCTTATTAGAATAAAATATTAGAAAATTTGATTTTCCGCTACTACACAGAATTACAGATAGAATTTGTCACACTTTACAAATAATACAAGGCATTTAAAAAATGTAAAACTTCTAAACCAAAAATATTGATCTATAATGAAGGAGATGAATCAAACTATGTTTTTTGTTTCATTCAACTCAATATAAATGAGTTAGCACATAGTAGACGCCACAGCGATTCAATTTCTGATACATCTACAAATAAAAAACCTACATAGACTTATAAGAAACATACGATTCAAATCAAAAATTAAAATTATGGGTTTATTAATACATATATATAATTTATTATAATATAGAATTTTAAAAGAGTGCAGTTAATGTTAATTTTACCCTAAAGACTATACAAACATGCATATTATCATTAATCATGCTTGAATGTAATAAATAACCTTCCAAGCTCAATACATAATCAACAACAGTTCGTCATTAGCGCTCCAAATATGACTAATAAAAGATAACATAAAAATGCTTAATTACTGAATGCTAATTGATTCTTCCTAACGACAACAGCTGCAACCGCGACACGCATAACAAACGCTTCCCCGTTTAATTGTCATTGGAGTGCCGTGCAGTAACAGTAAAAACTGCAATGCTCTTCACGAGATTATGTAAAACAATTGCGTAAGAGGAAATATGGGTCGTGCCACAAGGCGCGCGGAACTGGCACGAGCTATTCCTCCACACATCGCCAAGGCTTTTTTAAATGTAACCAACGCGAAGAACACAAACGAGACAATAGATTCAGTTCAAAGCTAAAGAGCACGAGTGTGCTTTAATAATTAGGTGCTGGTTTATAAGTGGCTAGTTATAAAGAGCTTTGTACTATCTATAGGATTTCTAAAGAGTTGAAACGACTAGGACGTGCAGGGTTTTACTTATTTCACAAGTATATGCTTCAATGTGTTAATTAATTGATTATGGTTATTCATATAGCAAAATATTTTGTTTCGTTGTCATATTAATTTTATAAAACATATAAACATATACAAAAATAAATGCACATGTCTTTATCATACTTAAAATTAAATAATTATATAATTAAAAAAATTTAAAAGGATTTGAATTGCTAAGGCGTCTACTTTGTGATAATTCATTTTAAAGGATAAATAAAACGAGTTTTTACTTTGTTTTTTATCACACTTCAGTTACATTTTGCAACTAGTTTCGGCTAAGCTCTAGCCATTTTCAGAGGAGCTCGAAAATGGCTAGAACTAGTTGCAAAGTGTAATTGAAGTGTGATAAAAAAACAAAATAAAAAATCGTTTTATTTATCCTTTAAAAAGGATTTCTTTAAATATTCTAGATTTATAATTTTATTTAATTAAAATGTGCATATGGCTATAATCTAAATACTAAAGTACTCCATTTTATATTATAATAGTTTTTGTTGAAAATCAGTCAGTAGATATATATAATTTATAATATATATAATATAATTAATGATTTATATATATATATATATATATATATATATATATATATATATATATATATATAAGTAATTATAAACCTCTGCTATACAACAATGCTAATATTATAAAGGCACCTTACACAGTCAATAATACTGTCAATCCTAGTACTGTCAATATTTGTTTCAATCCTCTTTTTATATTTATCAAGTAATCTATTATCTGGATAAAGATCAGTATGCTCCTCATTACATTATTACTATACCTTACCTTACCCATATATGATAAGTAATACTGGCAATATTTTAAATAATGACCATTTTAAACATATTATCATAAAGGCACCTTACACGGTCAATATTACTGTCAATATTTTAGAATAATGACAGTATTACTTTACAATAATATGTTTAAAATGTTCATTATTCTAAAATATTGCCAGTATTACTCATCGTGTAAGATATAGTAATGATGTAATGAAGAGAATACTGATCTTTATCCGGATAATTGATTACTTGATAAATATAAAAAGAGGATTGAAGCAAATATTGACAGTACTAGGATTGACAGTATTATTGACCGTGTAAGGTGCCTTATTCAGTAATATTTCATTATTCTAAAATATTGACAGTAATATTGATCGTGTAAGGTGCTTTAATGACTTGATAACTAATGAGTCTCAGAAATCTTAATATGTTGAAGGAATAATCTAGAATTTCTGTGTATTACTAAACACAGCATGAGATGAATGCCCTATATAAAAAGATCGATGATGATCCCCACTAACCCGCTTTCTTTCTTCACATCCTCTTCCCTTACTGTTGGAGCCTCGCACTGTTCCGCTCTTGGGTCAAACGCAAAAAATATTGATCTTGCCCTCTCGGGATATTAGCCCCCACAGCACTTGCGGATGTGTATAAATTGCGACTTAATCGAAAACGACTTGAATAAAATATTGCTCGTCCGCTCGCTGTGCTGCAATGAATACGCACTTAATCCGAGCGGAAATAAAAATTGAATGAAAATTCATAAAAAAAAAACATAAACCATGTAAAGCATATAAAGTGGAATGCATAAATGAAATGGGCGCTTATTTACGACCCATGCAAATTGCATTGTACATATTGTCATACGGAATTTGCAATGAGTGAGGCCCCACTTCATCACTCTCTATATCGAATGCGAATTTTTGATAATAATATTTATTTTTTTGAATATTGTGAAAAAATATTTTATTGAAACCCGATTCATAATTTTTTTTAACATTCCAATACATGACCACATCGAACGTTTAGATATTTTCTAATGATTTATCATTGACTTTATCGGCTCGAGCGAATGGCTGCAGACTTTGGATGTTCGGGATGTTTAAAGACCGTGGAGAAATTCTAAATTTGATATACGGTATGTATAGAAATTAAGGAAAAATATGGACAGTATAAAAAAAGAGAAAGTGTGCCTATATATATATATATATATATATATATATATATATATATATATATATATATATATTAGAGGAAAACTTGAAATTAAAAAATGTTTCAAATTGATATTGATGACTAATAATCTAAGAAATGGCCTAAATAATGATAAATAATCATAAAAAATGTCTATCGGTATAGCTGTCAGCCCGAGGGCTTTTCCACTGGTAAAGAGTGAAGCTCAAATAGATTAATCATCCGGTATTCACCTTAAATTCACAGAATCCCTCTGATAAACATGGAAAGGTGATTTTGAAATTTTTCCTACATTTGACTTCGCTCCCCAATACTGAGCATGAGAAGAACGACGCCTCTAACCACTGGGCCACTGAGCTGGATATAATTGTCATAATATCAGAATGATCTCTTGAATAGTTAGTCCCTGCGTGATATAGTCCGATTAAAAAAAGATGTGTTGCAAGCCTAGGCATTTAAATCTAATAAAACCTATTAATATTTGCTAATAACCCAGTTCAGTGGCCGTGTGGTTATAAAGGCACCTTACACGATTAATAATACTGCCAATAATTTAGAATAATGATAGTATTACTGTACGATAATATGTTTAAAATGTTCATTATTCTAAAATAGTGACAGTATTACTTATCGTGTAAGGTATAGTAACGATGAAATAAAGAAATGATAAATATAAAAGGAAGATTGAAGCAAATACTGACAGTACTAGGATTGACAGTATTATTGACCGTATAAGGTGCCTTATAGTCGTCTTTCGTCTCGTACTGAGCATTGGGGAGCATGAGTGCGAATCACCTTTCACAGTGTTTCAGAGGTTTTCTGTGAAGTTAAAGGTGATTAAACTCTTCCGAGCTTATTCCTTGACCAGCAGAAAAGCCCAACCGCTGATAGCCCTATAAACATAGAAGTTTTTTTAATCTGCTAATACCTGTTTCTTATCCTGTTCATATCTCTTATAACCAGCTGAAGAACTGTTAGATCTGTTTAAATCAGGAACCTTTATAATAGCTTTTAACACCTCGACGTGCAGCGCTTCCTATTAAATCGAACTAAAGTTCACTTCTACATCTGCTAAAACATTGTTTAGTTTTAGTATTCAGTTTATATTAAAAAAACTTCTATCAACCCAAGGGATCTTTTGCTGGTAATTTTTTCAGAGTTTGTTGTGAAGTTCAGGTTGATAAACTCGCCTAAACTACTCCCGTAGTTCTAGCGAGTTTATCAACCTTAACTTCACAGACAACCTCTGAAAAATGTAAACTTGTAAAATAAAATTCACCCGGAATGCTCTATACACAGGCAACTGAATAGTTGGCTGAACGGCAACAACAAAACACATAAAATGGGCCAATTGTAAAAACACTGAGCTGCATAATTTATTTTTTTTAAATACAATTATTTTTGATCTATATTTTGTTATTATATCCCATTTTGAGTATTAATTATGGCCACTCTAAGTAAATAAGTACTTACATAAACACTTTATAAAGTCGAAATTGTATAAAACAGCAAAAATACACATGCCATTATTCAATTTGCAACAAAAAATAAAACAGCCATCCAAATAAATTTCTAATTTGTTCTACAATTAGCATCCCATCTCACAAATGCAGGCGCTAACCATTTTTGTTGCCTCTAGAAAGTGCTCGTTTAGTTTTAGCCCTTGGCGACGTCTACTCTTTTTTTTATAGTAATCAAGCCCGTTCCCGCAACTAATTAGCAAACACATCACCGCAATAATAGCGTTGACGCCATGTGTAGGAGAAAATGAACGACCCAATTTATGCCGGCAAAGCTAATATTTGAGCCCGTAATACTATACATGCCCTAAATAAATTGGCCAGCATCCGCGCCGTACCTAGGGGCGGGGGCGGTGCATCTCCAGAACGCTGCTTTTTTGCACGATCAACATCCAGCCACAAGCACAAAGAGCGTTATAAAGTAAACATACCGGTCGCGTGAGGGGCGGCAAACATAAACAATGCAGGATGTACATAATTTAAAGCAGAACACACAGCACACGGGATGTTTTATGTAAATTAGTTTGATGATGGGGGGGTTTCAGGGAGGATTTTGCATCACTACATCTATATCTATGAGTGGTGGGTTCTAACAATTGTGCAGAATACCGGATCGTTGGCGCGGGTCCAGCCCATGGTCCGCGATCCACGGCTGGGGTACGTGTGGTAGGCGCTCATCGAGGCCCGTGGGCCGCACGAGGGCCCGGGCCCATGCCACACGATCTTTCACCCAGGAGTCGGAGCCTCCCGGACCGCACGGAGATGATGTCGCGGACTGAATGCCGCCTCCGGAGCTCGCGCTTCTCTCCGCTTCAGATCAATACCTGTCGCACATCGCGCATGCCGCCGCACACAGAGGGCTAGAATCCGAAAAGTTACGAATTGTGCACTTTACGCGCCATCCCTTGAATTAATCACCACCGAACATAATTGGTGCGGTGGGCATAATTGGGGATGCACATGTTTGAGTTTTGAGTGTTCATTACTCGCGTGATTATGTTTTGCGAAAGTTCGGGTTTACATCTCTTTAAATGTAATTAATATGTAAAAGGACGTCTGAAGTTTCGTAACTTTTAAAAAAGTTTTCAAAATATTCCATGTTCTCCTAATTAAGGCGAATATTTAACACATAATTACACATATCATTATAAATGTATAGCCTACATCGTAAAGTAGAAGGCAAACGATAATATTGGTAATTTACTTGTCAGATTTCAACATTAAACGACCAACAATCAATAAATATAAAGGATAAATGTAAAATATTTAAAACTGCATATCTTACTTCTTCTGTATCTTCTGCCTAATGGCTTGTATTGCAATTACCTTAGTCTGTTCCGATGATTTTGAAGCCCAGCTATCTGTCCAGCTCTTCATTGGTCTGCAGAGGGGCCGTGTTTTGTTAGTCTTGCCGTCTCGCACGATCTTGGCAATCCTATAATCCTCCATGCGTGATATATGTTCATTTCACTGTCTTCTACTGCAAAACCCATATTACGACTTCTAGAGTATTGTACTTCCGTATTTCAACGTTAGTTTTTCGATTCATAAGTGTGAAACCGGTGATTTTTCTAAGGGTATTCATTTATATGCTGTTTAGTCGCTGTATCGGGGCTGCTTTCTGCTGTGTATATAAGAATAGATCCCACGCATGCTTTGTAAATTCTTGATTTAGTTGCTGTTGTTATGTTTTTGTTCTTCCTAGTAGGATTTCGTATTGCTCCTGATATCCTAGATGTTTTGTTAACTTGATTCATAACGCTGAAATGCGTTTATCTGGATCCCTAGATATTGAAATTCCGCAGACTTGCTCGACAATAGTTTTGTTCACGACTAGCTTACACATGGTTGGGCATTTTTCAATAATTTTTTAACATAGAAAACACATTTTACCTGATTTGAATGAATATTTTTGAAAACTTGATGGTAGTAAAGTGTAATGTCTGTCAGACTATCATTTTATTTATTATATTTTATTATTATATTATTAATTATTTCATATTTAGTAATATGAGTCATGTATCGTATTAATTATGCATTCTTAGGAACGTTTTTAATTACGCCTGCAAAATTTTAATAATAAAACATAGTATTACCGAAGGCATTTCAAGTTATGTTGTCGTCTGCGTTATTACATCAATTACATGAACGAACGACGTACTGAAGTACAAAAGAAGACGAGACGAGGCGGGATGAGAGGGCTCCAAGCGCTCATTTCATGATAAAACGGGAACTGGATGAGTCATGCAAAATTTAGGGTTGCATGGGATGTGCAGCGAAAACGACCAGACAGGCGAAAGCCTTATTGATTGCGGCGGTTCGCATTCATAATATGCAAATGTCGCGAGATTGCCAGGCTGTGATTAGCAATGCAACAAAATAATTTATTTAATTATATTCATCGTGGATGTTTGGCACGTAGAAAATTTAAATATTGTATACAATATACAGTTTAGGTCAATCTAACACATTAGTATGTTTAAAAGTTTAAAGCTTTCTTTATCAATCGACTGTTAAGGTCCTATTAATGACTTTAGCCCTGCATATACAAAAATGAAATTATCAATCTCCTAGAAATTGAATGGTTTTGGCGTCTACTACGTGGTAATTCATTTTAAATAAAGCATCTTGACTAACTTTTGAGTCAAAAAATTGTCTTGTCTAAAACGACCTTAAGTTTGTTGATGCTAAATAAACGTATATTTTTGATCCTGCAACATACAATAAAACTAAATAAACAAGTGTAACATATAGATTTCTCTGCAGTAAATTCCTGATTGGATGACTTCGCAACACATGTCGCACATTCTTTATTTAAGCGACACGCTCTCATCGAGAACAAAAAGAAACAAAACAGCCGTGGCGTTTTCCACGCTGAATCCCGTAATTCGTCTGAGGGTTGAATACCCCAGCAAATGTTTAAAACGGTACGTGCGCGCTACAAACGAAATATATTCGATGCTATTGTTCGTTTCACAATGAAACGTGATAAAACGAGTTTGAGCACATACAGTGTATGTAGCGCAATGGGAAAATGCGTTTGGCTAATTGAACCGAGTTATTTTAATTGGGAAATTTGATGCTATTTACGTGTAATGAATATCGATGTGAGAATATAAAATTTAATTGGGATATTGTTTACAGATTTATTAATTAGTTAAATTTATTTTCGTGTTTCGGTGTTTAGACAGTATCGTTTTAATTCATCCATATACCCTGCATATACTATATAGACGTTCCCAAAAGTCCTGAGACGGAGCTATAAGTTTTGAACGAGTGAAGAAAATAAATTGAAAATTTAGGGATCACTAAAGAGTGACAAAAACAACATTCTTAGATAGTTTAGAACTTTCATGCAACGTGGAGTTTTTTTTAGAGCATGACCACCCCAATATTTTTAAATAGCAACCCCTATCGAGTTTCACCTTATTTGAAAGGTAATGAAAAAAGAAACACATCCCCATAAACCGAGATCCTGAATGATTTTTGACTGAATTTAGAGAGTATTCATGGATAAATACAGTTATTTCGGTATTCCAGATATGAAATCAAATCGATATTGTGTGAATGATTGAAATTTCATTCACAAAACATCGATTTTAAAAAATCGAACCATGTTTGTTAGGGAAAACTCTACGAAAATTTGATAACAATCGATCTGCAGCATAATCAATAATATGTGAATATTAGTGTTTTTTTATAATAATAAAATTATAGTAAACACTAAAAAATGTGTGAATATTAGTGTTTTTCTATAATAATAAAATTATAGAAAACATGATAGCAACAAATAAGTCTTTTAAAAATTACTTAATTAGAAACGAATTTCCATATAAATTATCGTGCATAAATAAATTAACAACAAATATAAGTTAGTTAAATCTTAGTTAGTTACATTTTGTTTTTAATATCTGTGTAAATTACATAAACTACACTGATAAATGTGTACGGTTATTTGATAACAAATAATAATAATTCAATACTCTTGAAATAGCAAGCCCTAACACTCATATGAGTATTTAGGACTTGCTATATGTGTACATTAACACACGGCAGAAGGACCCGAAGGTCGATAGCCAGTTACAGTATTCTAACAAATATAGTAACTACTATTTCAATACTCTGTAGATATTCAAACATTTTATATAACTAAAATAACGTACTTGTTTTTTTATTACTGCAAAGTTAAATTACTACTCTGTTTTTAATACACTCCTACATTATTTACCCCAGTGGCATTTACGCGAGTAGATGAAACTGGGACGAATTTAATCTGCTGCGGTTTAATTAAAAACATCTACAGGAGAAATTAACTGGCGCGGCATAATCCGCGTTTTGTACTTTCTTGTTGTTACAGTTTCCAATAATAAACGCGGTAATAAAAACAGTCCTTAAAGCGCATTAAATGTTGAGAGCTAGAATTTGCTGATAATTCTCGGGAAGTTTAAAATCATGTAATTGTGCACTCGAGTCCACTCTAGTATGAACTTAAAAATAAAAAGGTAAAAAGTTTTTTAATGTTAATTTTAAATTTCTTACCAGCTTTAATGTTCTTTAAATATACTAATAGCTTGTACTCGCATTTTCCTAAATTAATGTTATTTTATAGAGCAGAGATTCGGCCTTTTATTGTATCTATTTCACTTCTTCTGGTTTCATTTAGTCACTATATCTATAAACTGATTTTATGTACTACATATGTACTTCTTTAACATTATAAACATGTAATATTAAATTATATGTAGTACAAGTTTCAACTATAATACATACATTATATTACTCTTGAACAGATGTAGCCGCGTCGAAACAATTATATCATCTGCAGAATTAATTAACTGGTATTTAACATGTGAGCGTGTGAATGAATCATGTGCAGTGTATGAAATGGATTAACGTATACGAAAGATGCAGCACGTGTTTGAATAAGGTTAGTGTAGATGTTAATAATTTGCGTCCAATTGAAATTGTATAGCGCTCACGAATTATATTAGGGAGCGCACAATTGTCGCCTACATAATCGACGAAGGTTCAAGTTCCAGGGAACGTGGATGACAATGAAAGGCGCATTCTGGTTATAAGACTATAAATATAAAAAGAGTAATATACTCGTGTAATCACGCCTTAAATATAAAGAATAGTATGCAAGGGTATTATCATTAAAGTTCTGTCAATAGAATAATATGATCTGAATATAGATACATTATTTCTCCTGTTAAATGTACATCAAGGTTGTATACACAAATGCCTGCTAAAGTATGTCCTAAATTTGGAAATCTATTAATTTTCTGAAAATAATCGTAATAGTTTTATGGATTTAATAGAAGCATACATTATTGTAAATCATAGTTATATTTACAATAATCTATGCTTCTAGAATTTTTTTGTTATAAATAAAGTATCAGTTTTAACCGCCCAAATTACCGCGGGTTAGTATGGTCAGTATGGTAATGATAAACACAATTTCCAAATTTTGTCTTCGTCACATTGTTCACATTTATAAATCACTTCACTGCAATATAATATAATGAGTATATAATATAAGTATCTTAATTTCTTACAATTTCTCTATAGTTTCATCTAATTCTTTCTATATATTCAATCTCTTTAATTTTTTCTAAGTTCTAAGTTATTAATTGTCTGTGAACCCAGCTCAGTGGCCGAGTGGTTAGAGGCGTCGTCCGTCTCGTACTGAGCATTGGGGAGCCTAAGTTCGATCCCCAGCGAGGAGCGAATTTTCGCGAATCATCTTTCACAGTTTTTCAGAGGTTTTCTGTGAAGTTAAGGTAAATACCGGGTGATTAAACTCCTCTAAGCTTTTCCCTTGACCAGCGGAAAAACCTCACGGCTGATAGAAGTTTTTTTTTAATTGTCTGTATTTAATTCTTAATTTGTTCTAATTCTCACTGATTTTCGTTAATTCTCACTAATCCTATTTAATAATTTCCCTGGAATGTTCTTTTTGCATGCTACATAATTGTTGCTTAATGTTCTTCTCTATTTTCATTTATAAATCACTTCCTATCGAATTATTACTGTAATATAATATACTGTATAGTTTTTATAAACCATTCTCGTTATGGTTTGAGCCCTTTATGTTTATTGTCTCGCATTTGCGGGTCCTAAAAATAGTCGCGACTTTGAACTTCGTCGGTATTCACAAAACGAGCGGTCGTAATGCTGCACTTCACAATTTTCCGCAATGCGGAAGCAAGCCGGAGTGGGCGCCATAATCAAAAAGTCTACGAACTTATAAATTACGTACACACCCTATGCTAATCGGCTCTACTATTAAATTAATATGTGTACTTTTTGCCAATTTAATACTTCACGGAAATTTTAAGTCTTAAGGCGAATCTTCGAAAATCTCGTTCGAAGATTCGAGCTGAAAATTTACTCGAAAAACGCGTTGTGAGACTATCGGAACTCCTGCTACTTCTTTTGCGGAGTGTTATAAACCGTGGCCCCAGGAAAAACTGGAGGGGTGCGCACCGAGAAATAAATTTATTTCGAAATAATGAAGCATTTTGTGATAATTGCGCGGATGTTTATAAACTATACTACTGTACTTAAGCATTATCAGATTGTATTTATCAAAACTTGAAATATGAAACTGCAATCTCTCAGAGGAATATCTGTTGAATTTTGATTACAAATCGGAGTAAATATATACTTTTCTGATGCAAATATTGACTACTTTTGCATATTTTTTACAACTATTTCGAGACAAAAAATTAACTTTTCAGTATCAAATCATCCTTAGGTTGGAGAAATATCCAAACATATTTCCAGAAAATTATAAAATGTTGACTAGAAAAGACCGCGCGATTAGATCAACATTGAACCGTATTTCATTTTACGAGATTCGCATTAATTACGGGATGCAACAGTGGACGCGTTTTTGCCGAAATACGACCAGAAATGCTGCGAATAGTGACCTCAAATTGGACTTCCAGATTACACCATCTACGCGCCAGCCACGGCGGCCAAATGTCCGAAATTATGTTTAAATATTAATGGCATAAAATTATCTTTAAAAAAAAATCATATTCGTGGCCATAAACATTATTTTCCGTGTTTTATTTTCATTCAAAGTTCTATACCTTGAAATGAAACACCCTTTATATTATATACATTATACATTTCAATAAAAAAATGGTGATTACATTATATTTTAACATGATTAAAGTATTCCTTTATGGATTCCATAAATATTTAGAAGATTTAATTTCTGAGTCGCTTAAAATTAGTTACAATTTTCATGCGATTTGGTAATCAGTTAAAATGACTTATATTTTGTTGTTGGACTTACTCAATCACTTACGATTTTTGCTGTTGTGGATTATGTGTGTTAGATATCTATGATACATACCTGCAACAAACAAAAAAACATACAAATTAATTAACACCACATCACTATAAATGCATTAGTTTAATGAGATTTCATTTATGCACGCATGCGGCTTTGCATTATCAAAGGCATGCTTTTAACTTTGTCAGCTGCAGTAGCGATTCCGGAAGTTGTGCTAGAGCAGTGAGCAAATCTGCGGCTAATTCTAGCGACGGACGAGAGATAAAAGGACTGCATTGTTCTTGAGCAAATCATTCTAATTACATCAAAGTCAAATAATGGTTTAATGTTATTTAAAGTGGGTTAATTACCAGCAAATTAATTGCCTTATTAGCAACGACACCAATATGATGTGCTTGAATAATAAGAACAAAATGAAAAGTCATTCATCAATACATGCATATATATATATATATATATATATATATATATATATATATATATATATATATATATATATAAATACATATATTAAAATTATTTAGTTTTTCCGCCATTTTTTTGCTGATTGGTACTTTTTATTTTCAATTTTATGTATTTTTTCTTCTTGTTCTTGCTGTTATGAGCATTATTTACTGGGGGATTTTTGTATTTTTTGAGGGGTTACTTCAAATAAAGGTTTTTTTTTAAAATTTTTATTTGTATCGTTTTCTAATTTTAATATTTCATCTATATTAGCTTATATCAGCTTGTAATCACTTGCATCAGCTTGTTCTAGCTTGAATTGTTGCTTTACTATGTATTCATTTTTGGTGTATTATCTTTTATCTATCCTGTATTTGTTTGTATTAGCTTGTATTCACTTGTATTAGCATGTATTAGCATTTATCAGCCCTGTATTGATTTGCATTAGCTTGTATTGGCTGGTATATGGACTCAAAATATCCCCAGTGAATTCATCTGTTTAATTACTTACTTTATTTTAACATAAACCTACCTGAGATAAAAATGTTTAAAAACTATTATTCTTGCGGGTTATTTGGTATAAATTTCTAAATTTGTAAATGTAGGATAAAGATATTGGATCAAATCAAATCCGACAAGCTTATACTGATGCCATTTCGAGATAAAACGCGTTACTAATCTGTAAATCGAATTAACAATTTCATAAATTAATCATGTCTCACTAAACACCTGTTGCAATTTTAAGGATATAATCTTTGTACATCCGAGACAATACTGTTTGTTAATCTTCCGGAGGATTCCTAAATAATTGCGATGAATCAATTGCCATCTGACTTTAATGACAGACATTCAGTTATATAGGATTCACTTAGTAGTATACTTTGAGATTCGTTGCGTGCGTTTCATTTAATCCGGAAGTTTCAAAGTGTGTACCTACAGCAATTAAACATATTATACACTTGGTATGTAGCTAATTCTTTATTAATTTTATTTTAATTATAGCATGAAGGCTGAGGCTATAACTATTATATACATCTTTTTGTCTAGAATAGATAAGAATTAAATATGAATAATATTTATGTTTTTGTTTTTGCAATCACTTTCATTTGTCGGGGGTATAATAGATAAGAAGACAACACTGAGGCTTGATTTTTTAGGGTTTAGTTGGCTCTGGTGTTATATTATATATATATATATATATATATATATATATATATATATATATATATATATATAACCATCTTTATTAGACTATTGACCCTTCACGGGTGTTATATTAATATTATAGAGAAGAAATAAATAATTGAAAACACGTTACTCATCAAAATTCCACTACACTTTTTCTTTTGGTGGACAACTGATAAAACTATAGCGCCTTTCGTTTATCACTCTGGGCTGCTACGAGCTTATTGTTTCTTGTTCTATTTGCCACTTACGATGCGCATAATTCTATCCTGGTCCTTACAACCGGCGGCGCACGACCGCGATACTGCACGTCACGAAGCGACTAGTAATGCTAAACCATATCAAACGAAAGCGCCTTATAAATACAGCCCTACCATTATAGTAATGAAGAAATCTATAATCAATTACGTTCAATTGCATTATACGAGAAAATTTACAATATTTATCGAAAGTGCTGCCATTAATTTAAATTATGTCACGTTTTCTTTCCCAGGTCCTCCATTTATAGGCGACACTGTGACTCACGGCGGAAAGGTTTCGCACAGTAATTTTCAATTTCATTTGCTTATTAATTCTAATCGAATCCCCATGCAAATTATTGCAGACTCAGCACGCATTATCTTAATCTCTTAGTAATTATTCTAATCGGATTAACGAGTCTCACCATAAAATCAATATACAATATTCATATTCAAAATTCCAAGACCTTGACATGTTTTTAGTACTTAATTCATGAAACATTGATTTAAAAAAGAATCAAAATACGCTAGTACTTTTCTTATTAAATATTAATTTAAGAAAGAATATATAATTTTTAGAATATTCACAAAATAATTATATGATTAATTTCTTTAACGATCTACATATAAATTAATATTTAAATTACTTTATAAATATGTAACATATTTAGATACAATTACAGAATTGTTCCCTTGTAAAAGCTCGCAGTAAGTTTACATTTTACAGAAAATATGTTACATTACAAAACAGAAAAAAAAAAACTCATTATCACTCTTAAAAATATAATAAAAATAAATTTTAAAATCACAATTTTCTTACGTATACATATTCTAAAGGGTGAATTCGTGATAGTTCTAGTTAAAACTTGAACCGTATGACAATTTCAAAATTAATATTTAAGATAATTTATAAATATGTAACAAGAATTTGTATCCATGGGGAGTGGAGTTAATAATTATGAGTTATGAGTTTTTTTTTCTGTTTTGAAATGTAACATATTTTCTATAGAATCGAATAGAATAGAATAGAATAGAAATTTATTTCAGATGCATACAATACATATACAATAGTACACTATATATCATACATTGAAATATTGTCAACAAAAAAAGGTGGTGATTACATAATATTTTTAACTTCATTAAAGTATTCCTCCAGGGAATATGGTTCACATTCTATAAGAATTTTGAATACTGCATTTTTGAATCCAATGTAAACTTACTGCGAGCTTTTACAAGACAACAATTCTATAATTGTATCTAATTATAATTATTATATATAACATATCTATTAGAAGTGAATCAAAAATAATAATAATAATATAATAAACATATACACACGTATACAAACGGATATTATTTCTATCAATTACATAACTGATAATTGTTACCCGAGATAGAACAAACAAACGGCTCCACATTTGCCGTCTGTCGGCGATTAGTTACAAAACAAACACTACACCCCCTAATTAACATTCGCATTATTAAACTTTATAGCCTAAACAATCAACCCATAGCAAAATCGACAAAGAGCTATTTCAAACTTTTTTCCGTCTAATCCGCCGATTACAAAGCACAAACACGACTGGATATGTTTACAAATGGAACCGTACATTACGAAATGAAGCAATAAGTTATGCACAAACGAAAGAAAAGAATAATGCCCGCGTTTGTTTTGTACACAAAGAATCAAAGAGGCGTATTCATAAACGTCTAGTTTCAAGGGATAGTAATAACACAAAAAAGTTGCGACATAAATATTTCATGTGTTAATCATCGACGTCAAAAGGCTAAATATTGTTAGAGAAACATTTCTGTCGGCCGTGTGTTTGTGTAAAGTCATGGATGTTTGTGTTTGAGATTTTAAATATTTAGAAACGTGCGTGTAAGTGTGTTAAAATCAACTAAATGTCATGCTATTAAATTCTAATGACATTATCTAAAAATGGGTAGCATCATTGCTATGTGTGTACAAATTATGTATGCTACCTTATCGTAAATAAATGTATTATTATTATTATTTCCTCTATTCACACTATTTATAGAGCAGTTTTATAGCGAAAGCAAACCGGCGTGAAGTTAACCTCTAAGATCCCAGCCTCTAACCGCGCTAGGCCTAGGATTGCGGATCTATACTGACCAATTGGGGTGAACAATAAAATCCAAATTTAGAGGATTATTTTGTTTATATCTTGCGGACCATAATATATAGTTATATATTGTTATTAATAACTGTTATAGGCGTTGTTGTATAATATATGTTGTAACGTAAATTATTATTTTTGATCATGAATCCGTCATACAATTGATTTGAAAAAATTACACAAGGTTTATAACAAAATGACAATTGAAATTGAATGGAAAGTCTCTATGTTGGCAGATTTATCCTTGTATTTATTTTTTATTTTTAACTTTTACCATCCTATCTCGATATGCCAATTTTAGAGGTTGGGTCGATAAAAAAAGTATGTAACATATTTTGTTTAATTTTATTACTGATCCTAGTGCAGAATATATCAATGCACTTGATGCCAGAAGAAAATTGGAAAATTTTGATTATAAGTATTTATTTTTGTCGACCAAGTCGAACATATTCCATTTTTATTATTTTTTTAACATGGATCCGTCATACAATTGATTTGAAAAAATTACAAAATGTTTATAACAAAATGACAATAGAAAATAGAAAGTCTCTATCTTGGCATATTTTTCCTTCTATTTATTTTTTATTTTTAACTTTTACGCTCCTATCTCGATATGCCAATTTTAGAGGTTGGGTCTATAAAAAAATTATGAAACTTATTTTGTTTATTTCTTTTACTGATTCTAGTGCAGAATATATCAGTGCACTAGATACCAGAAGGAAATTGGAATTTTTTTTTATAAGTACTTATTTTTCGGCGACCAAGTCGAACATATTTCATTTTTATTATTTTTTACCATGGATCCGTCATACAATTGATTTGAAAAAATTACACAGTGTTTATAACAAAATGACAATAGAAAATGGAAAGTCTCTATCTTGCCATATTTTTCCTTCTATTTATTTTTTATTTTTAACTTTTACACTCCTATCTCGATATGCCAATTTTAGAGGTTGGATCGATAAAAAAAGTATGCAACATATTTTGTTTAATTTTTTTACTGATCCCAGTGCAGAATATATCTATGCACTTGATGCCAGAAGAAAATTGGAAAATTTTGATTATAAGCATTTATTTTTGTCGACCAAGTCGAACATATTTCATTATTATTATTTTTTACCACGAATCCGTGATACAATTGATTTGACAAAATTACACAATGTTTACAGCAAAATGATAATAGAAAATATAAAGTCTCTATCTTGGCATATTTTTCCTTGTATTTATTTTTTATTTTTAACTTTTACGCTTCCCACCTCGATATGCCAATTTTAGAGGTTGGGTCGATAAAAAAAGTATGCAACATATTTTGTTTAATTTTTTTACTGATCCTAGTGCAAAATATATCAATGCACTAGATGCCAGAAGGACATTGAAAAATTTTGATTACAAGTGTTTATTTTTCGGCGACCAAGGTGAACATATTTAATTATTATTATTTTTTACCATGGATCCGTCATACAATTGATTTGAAAAAATTACACAATGTTTATAACAAAATGACAATAGAAAATGGAAAGTCTCTATCTTGCCATATTTTTCCTTCTATTTATTTTTTATTTTTAACTTTTACACTCCTATCTCGATATGCCAATTTTAGAGGTTGGGTAAAAAAAAATTATGCAACATATTTTGTTTAATTTTTTTACTGATCCTAGTGCAGAACATATCAGTGCACTAGATTCCTGAAGGTATAATCAAAATTTTCCAATGTTCTTCGGGCATCTGATATGTTTTGCACTAAGATCAGTACAAAATTAAACAACATTAAACAAAGGCTGGGATCTTAGAGGTTAACTTCACATCGGTCGAAAACAATCGGTCTTAAACAAGATAGTTTCGTTTAGTATGATGTTATAGCCTTATTATTATTATAATTATTATTATTAATAATAATATATTATTAAATTAAGTTATTTGTTTTAGTACAAAATTAATCTAATTCGCAATAAAATTACCTACATACATTCTTACGAAAAACCGCTTGTCGATAGTTCTACAATTTACTTTACAGCTACCATTAGTACTTATAAATTAAACTCGCAAAGCTCTAACTCACGAATAGCGAGCGCTTTTCCGTTAAATTAAGGCGTCCGATTTATGGCACGCTCGCAGAAGCTATAGAAGGCAATTGATTGAGAAAGAAAAAAAAGTGATGATTAATTGTCGATAATTTATAGAAATCCGATTTTTGCACGTCCTGTGATTTCTCTCCAGCACCACTTTTACTCAGGCCGGAAAAAGTGGCGGCGGCCTGATTAATATAAGGCGATGAACATCAATTGTGGGATGTTCTAACTTCTGCAACTTAAAACTGAGTCGATTTTGAATATTGAACTCAAAATGTCGGTATAGATTAGAACATTTATGCCTGGATTCATAAACGACAGTTAAATATAACGAAAGAAAATGTGAAACAAGTTCAATTCTAATATTAATTGCTTTAATTTGTTGTTTGAATATACAGGACCGTAACTAGGAAGGGACAACAAGGTCCCTAGAAAGGCCACAGAAAGATCGAAAAAATTGCATTATATTAAAAAACTGTAGGGGTTTCAATAACTTTTTTGTAACATGTCCTCGCAAGGGCTAATTGAAAACCTGAAATCTTCAACTCTCATAGATATATTACAGACCAGTAGCTTTATTTAATTAATAACATTTAGTGTAAGAGGGGGGCGGGGGTGCAGTGAAGAGGTCTTGCTTAATTAATAAAACGTGAATTTGTACTGAGTAAAGTACTGTTTATTTATTAATACATTTAAAATGATAGAAGTAATTGTTGTTTCTAATGTCAATGGAAGTTGGATATGAAATTTGACCAGTTTTCCTCAAAGTTTAAAGATTAAACAATTTTTTTTAAGCCAACAATTTTTGATTGATTTAATAACATGAACAAAAACACAATAATATCGATACTAAATTTAAAAAATACTATCCTACTATTGCTACACACCATTCTATTTCCGTTTTGTTCATTTTGTTTGTTGGAAGGGAGTTTACAAAATGAACCAAACGAAAACTTATAGAAATATGTGTAGCAGTAGAAGGATAATAAGTAAATAATAAGTGTACAAAATTAACCAAACGAAAACGCATAGACATATGTGAAGCAGTAGGAGAATAATATGTAGAGTTATTTTTAAATTTAGTATAGATACTATTGTGTTTCTTGTTCAGGTTATTCAATCAATAAAAATATTTGGTTTCATAAAATTTATTTAATTGGAAAAACGTTCAAATTCCATATCTCAAGTTCCATTGCCATTAGAAACAACTATTACCTCTATTAAGGTCGTTTTAGACAAGACAATTTCTTAGCTCAATAGTTCAAGAAATGAATTCATATATCCTCCTCGCATACAATTTGTCCTTGACAAATAGAACGCGTTATATTTTTCCAATCGATCTACCATCCAATTCAATATTTCAAATAATTTGCTGTATGATACGAGACAATTTAGATTGTCTCGCATCTTGACTAATTTCGTTTTAGACAAGACAATTTCTTGACTCAAAAGTTAGTGAAGATGCGAGACAATCTAAATTATCTTGTATCATACAGCAAATTATTTGAAATATTCAATTGGATGGTAGATCGAATGGAAAAATATAACGCGTTCTATTTGTCAAGGACAAATTGTATTTGAGGAGGATATATGAACAACTTTTGAGCTAAGAAATTGTCTTGTCTAAAACGACCTTAACTTTTGAGTCAAGAAATTGTTTTGTCTAAAACGACCTTTACATAAATAAATGAGTTTAATCTCAATAAGTTTGAGGAAAAACGTGATTTTCAATGATTTTTCATAAATTTTTAAATTTCTATTTCTAATTGTATAGTATATTTCTATGCTTATTAAGTGTGAAAGCATGTCCCTGCAAAAAAACTTTTATTTATTATCACTCTTAATAGGTAAATACCAATCAAATAAACCGTGATACACAGCTACTGCAACCCATATTTGCTAATTCCAATTAATTTCATATTCCATTTCCTTGCAATTGCAAAATAATTATACGCGCAAGTTAAACACTAATCGCAATGATTAAATTAGTAATTGAAGAAGTATTTGTACTATGCACCGTTATGACTAATTGCCAACAAATCTGGGACGTTTTGCAATGCTCGCACAATGGTGCTGCAGACAAACATTACAATATTGTAATTACAATTTTTGTACCCGTGAAACTGTGGGAATAATATTATATGTTTTGGTGTTATTTTACTATGCACTTGAAGAAAGTGAGTTTGACATTTATGCTGTTTATAAATTATAGAATTATAATAAACACTTTGCGGCCTTGTGTAGGCGATATAAATTACTTGCATGAACTGGCAGTTTGTTATGCAATTGATTCCATCTGTTTTCTATTTATTGATAAATATAAATATTGTTGCAAGCAAATTATATATCTATAATAATAATAATTGTGTTAATGATCTTAAACTTATCGCATTGTATTTGTGATGGAATAAATGGAGTATGCACAATCTATTTTAAGAATAAGTTAGTGAATATTATTTACCGATTTTTTTTATTAGTCTTATAAATATCCTGCACAATTTCTTGAATCCAGACGTGTTTGGTCATAGTACCAGCTGATTACAGTACATGAATAATTGATACTAGATACTTGTTTAAGTTTCTTGCCCAATTTAGTACAATATACTTAAAATTTTAGACTACTTTCACATGAAGATACTAGTATAGAGCGATAACGGTATGCTAGATATTTGAAAACGAATTTTAAAAATCTTGGATATAGTAATAATATAGTAAAACTTGATTGCTACATTTTTTGAACTCCGAATTTTCAAAAACATTTAATAAAAACGCCCAAAACACCAAGAAACACTAAAAAAGACCTCAAAACATACCAACAAACACAAAACAACATTGAAATAATACCAGGAAACATTAAATACCACCAAAAAGGCCTTTGGTGTTTTTTGATATTATTTTGGCGTCGTTTCTTGATGGTATTTTTTTTTTTTTTAATATTTGTTGGTGTTTTTTTAATGATTTTTGTGTTTCTTGGTGTGTTTGGTGTTTTTTTGAAGTTTCTTAGTGTTTTTGGAGTTTTTTTTTAATGTTTTTGAAAATTTGGAGCTCCGAGTTCAAAAAATATAGCAGTCAAGTTTTACTATATTATTACTATATCCAAGATTTTCAAAATTCGTTTCCAAATATCTATCATACCGGTATCTCTGTATATTAGTATCTTCGTATGTTTTTTTTTCTGTTTCTTGGTGTTTCTTTTTGGCGTTTCTTGGTGTTTTTGGCGTTTCTTTAAATGTTTTTGAAAATTCGGAGCTCTGAGTTCAAAAAATGTAGCAATCAAGTTTTACTATATTATTACTATATCCAAGATTTTCAAAATTCGTTTCCAAATATCTGGCATATCGGTATCTCTCTATATTAGTATCTTCGTATGTTTTTTTCTGTTTATTTGTTTATTTGTCTTGTTTATTTTTTCTGTTTATTTGTTTTATAAAAAAATGTTTTATGGTGTTTTTAAATGTTTTAAGTACAACAATTGGAAATTTTCGAGAGAGCCAGAATTACTGCTATTACTTTTATTAAAATATTTTTTGTCGAAAAATAAAAATCATGTACGCTGGTGCGCAGTTCTATGTAAACAGGTGGTATGGATTCGAAATGGTTAAAAAGTGGAAATTTCAAATTTATTTACTTGCAACTTGTATTTAAACTAAATAATTTTGAGATATAAAATTTGATTTAATATTAATTAGTTTGTAAAGTCGTGTAATGACCACACAAAATATTTAAATATTGTTATTATTCATAATATATTGATAATGATATTTTAATATTCACAAAAGTTTGTTTAAAATTGGGTGTATCTTTAATTTGATGCCTGCAATTTTCTCGTATCCCTATAGTGTGGTTATTGATTGATTATGTATGCACAGAAATGTCACACAAACATAATAAATCGCTGCTGCTTAGCTGCAGAGAGGGGTTAGTAATTGTTTGTGTGAGGGCGAAAGGCAGCCAATAATAGCCGGCCGACATGCAATATTACATAAATTCGATTGTAATCCAGTCATCTGTGCATGAATAAAACATTGCATTTGGAATATCAGCCGCACAGACCTCACCATTATTGAACAGAATGTCGTAAACTATTGAAATTTATTTGCAAGAAGTGCAAATTGAATTATTATGTGACAGATAGTTTTATTTGAGGATTAATATTATATAAACCTGCTTGTGAGCGCTTCCAAGTATAGCGGAATGTCCTGCATTAGACAAATTGTATGTGTATGTACGCTGCAAACAGCAGGATAATTTATATTTACAACATGTGATGAACGCGGATGGCATGTAGCGTTTATGTGTCTTGGAAATGTCTTTTGCACGTATAATTTTATGGAATGGCTTCTTATACTTCATTTCATTCAACTAAAGCCTAGTTTATACCTACATATATTTGCCCGCAAATATTTAAACATCTCTATACAAAAACTGTATAAATACTGTTTAAATCGTGTTTGCACACATTTGCGGGGCTAACTAGGCAGGCGTAATAGGGGCACGTGCCTAAAGCGCAGACGGACGAGGGGATGTAAAAATGCCACAGAAATATCGAAACAAATCGCATTCTATTAAAAAAAAAACTTCATTCATTTTACAAATTTATTTGTACTCCGTCTATATGGAATGCGCTACCAGCTACATTAAAAAATATAGAAGAGATGAAGATGTTCAAATATGAACTACGTTACCTATGAATTCAATTGAGTAGCATTTATATATATATATATATATATATATATATATATATATATATATATATATATATATATATATATATTGAGTAGTAGGCTCTTGAATTAATAGCTGACATAGTTCATATTTGAACATCTTCATCTCTTCTATATTTTTTAATGTAGCTGGTAGCGCATTATAATGTTCTGAAATGTTCTGAATATATGGCCTGTTAAAATATAAATTAAAAATATATGAATTATGTCTGCTAATAATAATAATTTATCACAATTGGTATACTATTACTTCTAATAATTGTTCAAAACAGAATTTGTTGTTTGTATTGTGGCTACTATATGATAACAAGATTACATTATTAAATTTATATGTAACTGTGTCATATTTGTTGACGTATATCTCTGTTTCTGGTTGCAGCATTGCCCCACATTATTTATCCACACCATCGTCACTTTTGTTCGATAATCCCATACACGAACACGCAGTGCAGCGCACGAATAATTTATGGGCAATGAGCAGAGCTCTTCGTGGCCAAACGTTATTTATTGTGAATAATTAAAACGTGAAACACTAAAAAATGAAAATTCGCGTGCATACAAATCAGATGGTGGGGATTAAACAGTCCATTACTCACCATACAAACATTTTTAAAGCATGAACGTTGCTGTGTTATAGAATTGTTTTAATAATTTTAATGACGCATGCATGGGTTTTTATGGAATACTTTTATTATTTATATAAATGAATTTTGAAAAATAAACATGTATTTTTCATGGATATTAATTTTGTATATACATTTTAGACTTATGTTGACTATATGTTGAATAACAATTACGCTTAAAAAAATCGTACATCGGTAGTTTTTTAAAGACATATTTCGAAAGTACAAACATTACAGAGCAATATGTGCCCTTCAGTGATCAAAAGCTGTCAAAAAAGTTCATAAAATTCAAAAAATTTATTAGTTACTTTTCTGAACCAGAATAGACCACTTATGTTGAATTAATATCACATTTAAAAAAATCTTAGGTCGGTAGTTTTTTAAAGACACATTTCGAAAGTACAAATATTAGAGAGCAATATGCATAGCGCGCTCTACATTTAAACATTGATACACTGTCGTATTATTGAGGTAGTTTTGTAAACGGTTGATAGAAATTTGAATCCAACACTGATTGTATGTGAATTACATTTCTTTTATTATGCGATCATAGAATTTTACTGTATACTGTTTGAAATTTCCCCGCCACTATCACAAGGAAGTGCATTCTGTAAAATTTATCTTCACGGAAACGTCCGCTTTGTTTATCGCAATCACACGCGTTTGTATATACACGGCATATGCGTTGCGTGGAATAATTTGATGCTGTTTTTTACACGCAATGCACGTGAACATTGTTTCGTCTTATTATATTATAACCTGGTGCAAGAATATAGAAAAATGTAGTCATTGAAAAGCATCTGCTCCAGGGCGCATCTTCACAAGAATACAATTTATAATTTTATTTTATTGGAACCAACCCACATAAAATATTAGTTACATTTATACTCATAATTTAACTTAACGAAATTAAAAAAATATAGCTCCAAAATTAATCTGAGATGAATAGATAATTTTTATTTTATATAAATCTTTTTAGCTTTAGAGCTATATTTTTTTATTTCGTTAAGTTAAATTGTTTACGTTGACTATAAATATAATTTGTGGGGTGGTTTCTTTCTGCAAAAAGGCGTCCAAATTACAAAAATATTATTTACACATCATTGATTTATTATTCAATAAAGCTTGCAACTACCTGATATATCAATAACAAGAGAAACTTATAATGCAATTAACTATTGGCAATGGTTTTAACATACGTCTATTAATAACAGCAACTTTAATATCCCATGTAGCAAGCAAGTCTATTAACATATATGTAATAATTTATACATTAATAGCCTGTACACCGAATTCATTTCACCGTTAATTACGATTCCGGGCGGCGCATTAGCAACCCATAAAGTACGCCCAAATTTGTGTTAAGACTATATTAACAACATTTAGAAACATGTGTATGGACAGATGTTTTAATTGGCCTACATTTTTAAATTAATTAAACGACGTGAAATTAAACAGCGCCCGCAGGAGTACGCGTTTATTATTATGAGAAGACAGGAAAAAAGAAAATCTAAATATTTCTGCGGTTATAAATAAATCTGGATGATTATAGTGCACGTGCAATAATCAAAGTTTAAATTTGTTACCGAGTGAGTGGTTAAAACATAATGTATGATTTTTAATGTAGTACAATAGCACATAAAGTTTTTGTATAAAGCTGATAATGCTCGAGTTAATTTCTAATCTGTGGATCAATTGTCACTTTTGACAACTTTGGCACATAATGCGACGTTGCTATTATAAACAGAGGTTATGAGGCTACACAATTGTAGTTAACAACAATATGTGTAACACCAAACAATATAATCATGGGTTATAGTCAGGGCCGTAAAGTCCTGGTTTCCTAGCGGCCGTCATTTACACATTACAGAATACGTTGTAAGTACATGTAATTGAATAAGTCCAGATTCCGGTGTCATTCATGATATATATATATATATATATATATATATATATATATATATATATATATATTGTATTTTTTCGCCGATAGTTATGTATAAGTTATTTTTGGGAAACAGCGAGGGCAGAGAAACTCCTTTTATAATATATCAATATTTCGCTCGTTTAATTTCGAGCGTGATCAGGATCATCTACAATAGTATAATGGGCTTATAATTAATTGAACATAGTATAGATAAATATGATGTTAACTTACTATGCAGAGTTAATGAACATGAGTTAATGAACATAGAAAATTATGTTAATTGCCGGTTTCTATGTTCAATAACTCTGCATAGTAAGTTAACATCACATTTATCTATACTATGTTCAATTAATTATAAGCCCATTATACTATTGTAGATTATCCTGATGATTTAATATAATATCCTGATGATAATATATATATATATAAAAATCAAGCTGGTACTTGTAATACCTAACTACGGACCAGCAATCATGAGTGATGCGATTATTTTACACCCCTTTCGGTTTATTGTCAATATTTATCTTTTTTTTTATTTGTTTTTATTTTTCCAAATATATTAGTACTGACCATAAAATATATGTTGTTCGTCATTTTTAGGCCCCAAAATGTCAGTTGAATAGTGATATTCATAACTGTAGGTACTAAACTATCATCATCATAATTATCTCATCATTTTTAATATTGAATATAATCTACTAATAACTTTAAAGTCATCACACGCGTAAGCTATTGAAACATACCTAGGTGCCCGGTTCAATATCAAATATTTCTTACAAAATACAAAAATAACCAAAATACAGTTAATAAAATATAAAACCAGACCATTTTCATTTAGGAATTAATTTAATTCATTGTGCCAATTACTGTGTTTTATTTGGAATCCAGTTTCTACATTTCATTCAAAATAATCACTCGTAAACACGAATCTAAACTATCCGCGCCAAATTTACATGAACCCGTTATTTTTTTTTTTTTCGCAAATCACATATCCGGTTGACACAGATAGTTTTTATTTCACACTCACGACATGTGCAAAACTTATCAAATTTATGTGTGCCGCATTTGCAATTATAATTCGCGTCTGATAAATTGGAGTTTTCCCGCGCTGACTAACACCTCGCTTTGTCCTTTCTGCTGATAATTGGTGAACAACGCAGTTCTTTGTTCTGCTTGTGTGATATGATGGCAAACGATATTCGTATGCAAACCACAGACAGGAAACGTTTTATGTAAATTACATAAACATATCGCTGCTTACCGGTCGGGTTTACACGTTTTTATTGTTTTGTAATCATTGGAACTTCCTTGTTAGTACACCATCGGCATTTATAGAGAGTTATAATTGCAGACGTTTGTGGTGATCATTATGACTGTAATTAAGATTAGTTAGGGACTGATCGAACAAAATGTTAATCGAGTGATTGCCTTATTAAGAGAATCTGACTTGGCATGGGAGAGAATAGTTTTGTTTCATTCGTGATTTTAATTAAATAATAAATAAAACAATTTTTACTTTGTTTTATCACACATTATCTACACTTTGCAACTAGTTTCTGGTAAATTCTATAGCCATTTTCGAGCTTCTCCGACGACTCAAAAAATTGTAGCCACTTGTTCTTTACATACAAAAATATACATATTTTTGAATAGGGTGCTGGGTCTAATATTAGCAAAATATGTCTGATGATTGTTGTTAAATTCTAAAAAATATTTTGAAAGTTTAAAAAAATATCGTGGGGACTGCCTTAATAAAAATTGCATTTTTTGTTGCTAATATTATTCAATGACAGGCTTAGAAAAAATACTTGCAGTCAACTTTTTCAACTGTTATTTTTTGATACCACTAAAGTGATGTCATATAAACAAAATTGTTAAATAAAAACATTGGTGTATGGGCACATACATTTGTTATAAATAAAAAATGATTTTACGAATATTTTACTTACATGCATGTTTATGTTCAAAAATATTTAAAAAAAGCAAGTAAGGGTCAGCACCCTATTCGAAAATATGTCTGATGATTACTGTTAAAGTCTAAACAAATTCTAAAAAAAATCAAAAAAAATCGTGGGGTCTACCTTGATGAAATTACAATTTGTTTTTTTGCTAATATTATTCAATAACAGCTGACAAAATTAACTTACATTTATTTTTTTCTTATTTTATGGTTACCAAGACATAAGTAAACAACTGTAGAAAAATATAATTTTTTTGAACACTCCGTTTAGTAACAATGCACCGAGAAAAAGTCTACGTCCCGCCAACCACGGTCGCCGGAATTATGAGAATTGTTTAACTTCACACCGGTAACAATAAACCCCCAATTTCTATGCGGCGCATTACTCGCACTCGAAATGCGAGAAGAGTAAATAATAATAACAAATAAATTAAAATAAAATCAAATCAAAATAAAATTTCCAGCTCAATGTCCGAGTGGTTAGAGGCGGCGTCCGTCTCGTACTGAGCATTTACAAAGTCAATTAACTTGATTCAATCTAATTTAATTTAGTTTGAAAAAAAAACTGCTATCTTTATAGGGTTATCAGTCGTGATGTTTTCCGGCGCTCAAGGGAGAAGCTCAGAGGAGTTTAATCACCCGGTAGTTACCTTAACTTCACTGAAAACCTCTGAAAATTGTGAATGGTGATTCGCAACAATTCGCCCCGATGGGGACCGAACTCAGGCTCCCCATCCCCATCGGGGCGAATTGTCGCGAATCACCTTTCACAGTTTTTCAGAGATTTTCAGTGAAGTTAGGGTAAATACTGAGCTTCTCCCTTGAGCGCCGGAAAGCATCACGGCTGATAGCACTATAAACATAGCAGTTGTTTTTTTCAACTTAAATTAAAATAGATTAAATAAAGTTCATTGGCTTTAAATTTAACTAAATCAAATTAAATTAAATTAACTCATGAGTTAATAGGATAATCCATTCCTAAATATATCATTTTAAAAAGTTTCGTTGAAAATATACATACAGGGATATTCATAACTGTAGGTATTAGACTATCAATATCCAAGACAAAAAAAAAAAAAATTACAGTTATCATAACGCAATCACATACGCACATTTTCTAAACGAGTTTCCCCTTGCTAATCACAGCCTTGCTACATTATTGCTGACATTTCAAGCTATTACTATACACCAAACGGGCATTTATTATTGAAACAATTAAAATCATAACGATAAACAGATTATATAACACTGCAGGGTTTACATTTGCGCGCGCGACCTTCGGCGGTTTGTTTTAACGACACACCGGTGCGGTGCCAAAACATTCGCGTTGCATAATTACTAGTACCGTAGTAGAAATACACGAAATTATAATTAGAATGAATAGTATGTGTATTTTATATTTAAATTTATTGTCGTTGCTCTAGACCTCACGAGTTCTGTGCAAATTATTATGAAATGAAGATGTAAAATTCATAATAGTTCTGTAATTTAGGCTGAAAACCGGGACAAAAAAATGCCTAGAATGTAAAAGATGTTTTCAAATGATGTAATTAATACATTAAATTCACAAGAACCTCTGAAAATATATGAAAGGTGATTCGCGAAAGATCGTCATCGACGGGGTTTGAGTTTTTGCTTGCAAATGTTCGAGCTCCAAAGGAGTCGAAGGATTTCAAAAGCTACTATCAACTTTACGTGGCGCGAAATCACTCCAACCGCTGTGATGACTAAGTAGAGTTTTCAAATGGTGTAATTAATACATTAACTTCAGAAGAACGTCTGAAAATCTGTGAAAGGTGATTCGCGAAAGATCGTCACCGACGTGGTTTGAATTTTCGCTTGCAAATGTTCGAGCTCCAAAGGAGTCGAAGGATTTCAAACTCTACTATCTACTTTACGTGGTGGACTCCAGTAACGTGGCGCGAAATCACTCCAACTACTGCGATGACTAAGTAGAGTTTTCAAATGATGTAATTAATACATTAATTTCACAAGAACCTCTGAAAATCTGTGAAAGGTGATTCGCGACAGATCGTCACCGACGTGGTTTGAATTTTTGCTTGCAAATGTTCGAGCTCCAAAGGAGTCGAAGGATTTCAAACTCTACTATCTACTTTACGTGTTGGACTCCAGTAACGTGGCGCGAAATCACTCCAGCTCGTGCGATGGCTAAGTAGAGTTTTCAAATGATGTAATTAATAAATTCACTTCACAAGAACCTCTGAAAATCTGTGAAAGGTGATTCGCGAAAGATCGTCACCGACGGGGTTTGAATTTTTGCTTGCAAATGTTCGAGCTCCAAATGAGTCAAAGGATTTCAAACGCTAATATCAACTTTACGTGTTGGGCTCCAGTAACGTAGCGCGAAATCACTCCAACTCCTGCGATGACTAAGTAGAGTTTTCAAATGATCTAATTAATACATTAACTTCACAAGAACCTCTGAAAATATATGAAAGGTGATTCGCGACAGATCGTCACCGACGTGATTTGAATTATCGCTTGCAAATGTTCGAGCTCCAAAGGAGTCGAAGGATTTCAAAAACTACTATCAACTTTACGTGGTGGACTCCAGTAACGAGGCGCGAAATCATTCCAGCTCATGCGATGACTAAGTAGAGTTGATGTAATGTAAGGGCCATATCATGCCATGATTCAATCTTTTTATATATAAGGTTACGAAAATAAAACACGACTCAACAGCTGGGAAGAGCAGCGAGTACGAGCGGCGATTCGTATTGGTCGGCCCTTGCCTGTTCTACTGCAAAAGTTTATTGAGGTGCTGGTAGAAGAATCACTTTGTAGGTTTTTCCCGGAAGAGCAAGAGAGCGCATATTCTCATATCATATGGCACTGGGAGGCGTTATGCACAGAGCGGTCCGCCGAATTCTGGAACACCAAACCACGGCCATCTCTATACATGAAGGAACCGACATCGAGGTTTTGCAGTCTGCTAGTTAGGATAGAGCTCATAAAATTCCTTTAAGGCGAATCTCGGAAAATGAAATACGGTTCAATGTTGACCTAATCGCGCGGTCTTTTCTAGTCAACATTTTATAATTTTCTGGAAATATGTTTGGATATTTCTCCAATCTAAGGATGATTTGATACTTTGTTAGGACGAAAAAGTTAATTTTTTGTCTCGAAATAGTTGTAAAAAATATGCAAAAGTAGTCAATATTTGCATCAGAAAAGTATATATTTACTCCGATTTGTAATCAAAATTCAACAGAAATTCCTCTAAGAGATTGCAGTTTCATATTTCAAGTTTTGATAAATACAATCTAATAATGCTTAAGTACAGTAGTATAGTTTATAGACATCCGCGCAATTATCATATTTCGAAATAAATTTATTTCTCGGTGCGTACCCCTCCAGTTTTTCCTGGGGCCACGGTTTATACACTCCGCAAAAGAAGTAGCAGCAGTTCCGATAGTCTCACAACGCGTTTTTCGAATAAATTTTCAGCTCGAATCCTCGAACGAGATTTTCAAAGATTCGCCTTAAGACTCGCTGTGACCACAAAAGATCTACAGAGGGCGCAATGGTGTAAATCCAGTAAGACCACTCCTTCTTAATCTAATCCCCAATGCTAAGTACGAGACGCTTGTAATAACTAGGCCACTGAACTGGACAAAATTCTTATTTTTTTGTGTAAATTCTCTTTATTAGGTGCCTGATTATTCATTCCTCTTTGGAGGCGATCGTGGTCTAAGCAACATTACTCTTTCAATGTTGTATTTATAGTCAACTTTTTAACAGCCAAAAGTAATACTGATTTTTTTCTAGCATACATGTGTTAAATGTAAATCAAAAGTTAACATCAAACTATTAAAACTTGCTTCGCTCTACATAAAATGGAGATAGAGTTCACTTACGAGACTCGTTATAAAATTAAATCTGAATAATATTCAAGCAATACACTATACACTCAGAAACCCATACATATAAAAATCTTGCTACACGTGCATATTCTGTTTATAAAATAAGATAAGACTATCTGAGAGAGATAATTTTCTATCATCGCGAGAATTCACGTTTAATAAAACGGCGACGAGTCGTGAAACGCGCATCGATTAGCTCGTAATCGGAGCGGCGTTTATTTAATTGAGCCTCTCGCCGGTTTATTTTATGAAACCGAAACTGATTTCGCCCGTGACTCTTTTAGCGGCCTCAATTCGTTTCGAGCCTCGGACGACGTTGTAAAAGCACGTTTATATAGATTTACGATCGACGTCTATCCATTAAACACTAATTGCCACATGAAATTTAATCATTAAGACTACAATAATGGAGAAAGGCTGATTTTATCGATCTTTTTTGTGATTTAAAAAACAAACTTCTATGTTTATAGCTAACAGCCCGAGGGGTTTGCAGAGGGCAAAGGGAAAAACTCACAGGAGTGTAAACATATGGTTTTACCTTTATTTCACACGCAAAACTGTGAAAGATGTTTCGCGAAATAAAGGGAAAAACTCACATGAGTGTAAACATATGGTTTTTACCTTAATTTCACACATAAAACTGTGAAAGGTGTTTCGTGAAATTTAACCCACAACGTTTTTTTTTCAAATTATGTAATTAATACATTAACTTCACAGAAATCTACTGAAAAACTGTCGCTCGACGGTCTCACCACTAGGCCACTGGGCTGATATTATATATATATATATATATATATATATATATATATATATATATATATATATATATATACTTTAATAATACATACCTAGGTATATATCTAGATAAGCATGAGTTCGTGTACTATAACACTATAAATTAATATAAATTAATTGTTTTCATCTTCATCATATTTATTCTGCAATTTTCCGTTTATTTACTTGAATAGATTCAGTTTTGAGTATGAATAGTTCGATGTTTTTTTTATATTTTTTTATATTAATAGAGACTAGTCCCATCAATCAGCAAACCCACAAAATAAAATAATATCAAATAGAAATAATATTTCTCTATACACCTATAAACAGTTTTACAATAACACCTCAATTTGTTTCGCATAATTAAGCATCTGCATAGAAATCGGCCAGGAATTAGAAAACCCATCATTAACACGCGATAAAATCGATTTCGGCCATCGGTGATGAATTTAATTTATTTAATTAATAGCCGTGCGATGCAAAGCGTTTTACGAAAAGTAAAACCGTCACTATAAATAGTCGGGCTCGCACTCAAAGTCAAGGTCTGCAAAACGTAAACACCGGGAGAAAGTGGCCGGAGCTGCACAGCCTTATTACCATATGAACCGATGAACGGTTTACAGCCGATTCGCGATTAGCAGCATCGCGGGAAAATTTGCATGAATGGAAGATTACTGTGGCGGCGGCGATTGCAGCGTGGCCGTAATAATTTTTCACGGAATCGGTTCTGGTTAGTGCAGCTACGGTTCGTGTAAATGTATTTAATTAAAATTGTTATGATGTTTACGTGTTTTATGGGAATTTATGATGAAGGAAATGGGAAGGCTGTAGAACAAAGTTACTCATAAATGTTCGCATTGTGGTTAATAAACAATTCCGATAAACTTAGTTGGCTTTATTTTTATTTGTTTCGTTACAAGAACTAAGTGGATCAATTGATATTTAATTGTTGTGGCTTGTATTATTTTATTTTCATCCGATTTATTCCATTAATTGACATTGGGAAAATGCTGCACGTGTTAATTAATTCCGCGATGTATAAGTTTCTGTGAATAAAATTCGCCATAATTCAATTTGACTGCGAATGGTTTGTATTTTTATACTAGATTTTGTAAACATATTTCACGTATTAGCTTCTTCTCTCGACCACTGATAGTATACTACTTAATAACGGCCTCTAATTTGCTTCCATACGCCCTTATCTCTCAAATGAAGAACAATATGAGAACGGGTTGGACGAAATTCCCTGCGAGATATTCAAGAGAGGGCCTCTAGCGATGATCTAACTCAGCTCAAAAATTGCTACGCCTACTCATATGGGAGCAAGGAGCTCTACTACAAAATTTCCGTGGGTGAACAGCTGATTTTTAATGGAAGTTGGTCGCTAATGAACTGTTTTATTAGTCAATCTAGCTGAGTCTTTTTTTGCAACATTACATTACATACAACACATTACTACTTGAGGTTCGCCATGCGCTGGACTGCCTCTGTGCCGGTCTTCAAGCGTCTGCCTAGACTTCATTGCCTTTTGGTACATTCTTAGCTCATTAATACTATATTTATATATATATATATATATATATATATATATATATATATATATATATATATATTCATCTAAAATAGATACAATACCGAAATACAAGTATTGCCGGTAAATTATATGGGCAAAATATAAGCCGAGATCCCGGTTTTTGGTATTACGTGATCTCGGTTTGTAAACTTTTATTATAACATGCTAGTGGTATAAAAACAAAGAAGATCCCTTTTCTTATTTTGTAAAGGAATGTGTAAAATGTTCAATATACCACTTGTTAAAATAAAATAATCTCATCTAATATTGCGTTTTAAGATAAAAACAGCTGTAATAATACTCGGATGAGTAAAGAAAGTTCCGTATATAACAAATTTGCAAAAACTCTCTAAATGGCTCATGTTTTCTGATGTATCCTCTATATTTTAGAATGTTTGGTTCCCATCCGATTGATTTTATTCGATATCGAGAATACTGTAGTTTTTATTCAGTTACAAGCGATATCGCAATTCATTGGAATATTTCCATTAGACAAATTCCATATAATCTATTTTTAAACAGAAATATTTTAAATGTAACCACAAACAGAGTAATCTACATAAAATATTATTCTTGATATAATACTCCACACAAAACATAAATCAAACAATTATTAATACACGTGCATACAATAATTTATAGCCGGAATAATCTCAGCCTTATTCACTTTTCCGATTTCCCATGCGAAATTTATATTCTCTCAGCACGCGCCGCTAAAATCTATAAACATTCTCCGTACTCTCAAGTGTAAACAATTTATCACACCATTAGTTAACCTTAAAAGGCAAGCAACGTGTAAATTATAATAATTTCTGCGGATAATTTGTCGGGGCTCGTAATTATAAATTGCGGCGCCGCCGGCTTAGTTACGGATCAATGTTCATAATTAGAAATCCTCGAGGGATGCGGGGGGGGGGGGGGGGGGGGGAAATTATAATTGGGCGACGTCTCCTTGGTAAGATGAATGGGTGTAATTTTTCATTATGGAGACCGTCGCGGGATTCACTTTATCGGCATTTCAATTAGTTCGGGCGAGGATGGATTATAACAGATTAATTTTCAACGTCATGCAGGTCGATTATTAATATCTTGAAACCTGGAGCCAATCAAATGTGCAAAGATAATTAATTAAAATTCTATACAGAGGTTTTTTAAAAGTATAAAGAACAGTTTATTAGTTTTGACTAACAATAAAGCAATTTGACCAAATGATAAAAATAAATAGGAATATAAAAAGAATTAATCATTCTTTACCAGCGGAAAAAGCCTTGGGGTACAGCTTTAAAGATAGCATTTTTTTTTCAAAACAGGGAAAAAGATGGTGTTCTGTGAAATTAAAGTAAATTACACTCCTTTGAGCTTCCCTCATTGCCAGCGGAAAAGCCCAATTGCTTATATCACTATTTAACCACTGAGTTGTTTGATTTTGTTGATATTACTAAGGTTTTTTTAGGGGTCGTCGTGGTGCATTCAAAACGTAATCTAGTATGCAAATAGGACTTCTGATTTAAATCTATATCTTCGGATTTACATTCTTAACTTCTGATCTACATTAATATCTTTTGATGTACATCTATATCTTTTGATCTACATAGATAACTTCTGAATATATCTATATCTTCGGATTTACATTCATACCTTCTGATATACATTAATATCTTCTGATTTACATCAATATCTCCTCATTTACAATAATATCTTTTGATATACATTAATATCTTCCGATATACAATACTATCTTTTTAATTACATTAATGTGTTCTGATGTACATCTAAATCTTCTGATGTACATCTAAATCTTCTGATTTACATCCTTATCTTCTCATTTGCAATCATATCTTCTGATATACATTAATATCTTCTGATATACATTACTATCTTCTGATCCACATTAATATCTTCTGATCCACATTAATATCTTCTGATATACATCTATATCTTCTGATTTACATCCATATCTTCTCATTTGTAATCATATCTTATCATATCTTCTGATATATTGCTTATGATAATTAATTCTTATTCGAGAATAGGGCATAATACAAGGTGTATATTCAAAAATATCCTGAGAACAAGTATATAAGTATAATAAGTGAAACTCATATGTATAATAAAAAAACCCGTTCGACATCTCATTTATCGAATTACAGGAAAAAGTATGCGGATGTGCGGTTTTAACCGTTCGAAAAAATTCCGCATCAGATTGTTCGCATTAGTAAACAACACAAGTGATTCGCGGTAATTTGGAAACACTGACCGCGGAGACCTTGAACTCGAAAATGAATCAGCCGCCGCCTCCGCGCCCGACAGTTTTCCATCTTGCATGCATTAATAACTAATCGTGTACCGCGAAAGATGACTGCGGACGGTAATAAGGGAGTAATTACTTTCTTGCTGCATTCAATGACCTGGGTAAATGAACTACTGCAGTACACACGGCCGCGTCTAATTGACACGTACTGTCCATACAAATAAGTTTAATATGAATAGAATTACAGCCCATTACGTTTTAAGTGAAACAGACAGTGGCATGGGATCGTTTACACCGCGGACGGGTTTACAGGGAAAATAAGACAGGAAACGTGGAATTGTGAAGTTGGTTGTTCAGTTTCAACCACTTATTTTTACTTGTAATCCTAATAACACAACATTAAAAGCTTTTTTGCATAAAACTCTTAAGTAGAAGGTACTTTTTTGGGATGAGAAATAGAGCAGTTTTAACATATTAAGGGCCGGTTCTACAATTGACATTTAACCGGAGAATAATGTAATTCGTGGAATAAGTTCGAGATTTTAACGTCAATATCTCAAACTTATTCCACGAATAGCCTTATTCTCCAGTTAAATGTCAATTGTAGAACCGGCCCTAAAGCAGATATACCTACTGTAGACATATAAACATATGACTTGATGAGAAGGGCCTTTGGCAGAAGTTCAAGCAACCGTTACCAAAAAAAAAAAAGATTTAGATTAAACGGCGTTACCGCTTCCATATTCTCAATCAAGATAATCTACTACATACCGACAAAGGGGACTACAGAGTACAACCCAACAACTATAGAATGAGGAACATGCACTTGAAATCCTAAAATCTAAAATCATACTCAGGATACTCAAAACATCTAATAAATTTATGGGGTTTTGGGGGACTAAATATCTTAAATCTTTGGTTATTTATAATTTTGTATAACTTAATTTTCGATTAATTCGTACAATAAAAACCTTCCTGCAGACAGTCTTTTGGGTAAAAATTATCAAAAAATAGATTATTTTGAGCATAATTAAATATAGATTGTTTTTTTAGCATTTTTTATAACTCGGGCGATTAATTTAAAACAGCTCGTACAACAAAAACCTTCCTGCAGACATTATTTTTGGGTGAAAATGATCAAAAAATTAATTATTTGGAGCCTAATGAAATATATAATATACAATAATATAAAACATTTTAATTTCTCAAATCTTTGATTTTTTGTCATTTTTTATACTCAGTCGATTAATTAAAAACAGTTCGTATAATAAAAACCTTCCTGCAAAATTTATTTCTGGGTGAACGTTATTAAAAAATAGCTTATTTTCAGCACAATTAAATATAGAATGTAAAATAATTTCATAAATTAAAATTTCTTAAATCTTAAAGTTTTTATAATTATTTATAACTCAACCTTCCTACAGACTGTACATTTGGGTGAAAATTCTCAAAAAACAGCTTATTTTGAGGCTAATTAAATATAGAATGTTAAATAATATCATAAATTTAATTTTCTTAATTTTTTTATTTTTTTAGCATTTCTTATAACTCATGCAATTAATTTAAAACAGTTATAATAAAAACCGGCAGTCATTATTTATGGGTGAAAATTATCAAAAATGGGTTTATTTTGACCCTAATTAAATATAGAATGTACAATAGTAACATAAATTTAAATTGCTTAAACCTTTGATTTTTTATAACTCAGTAGATTAATTAAAAATAGTTCGTATAATAAAAACCTTCCTGCAAAATTTATTTCTGAGTGAACATAATTGCACAATTAAATATACAATGTAAAATAGTATCATAAATATTAATTTCTTAAATCTATATTTTTTATACCTAATTGTTTATAAGTAATCCAATTCATTTAAAACAGCTCGTACAATAAAAAACCTTCCTGCAGACTGTACTTTTGGGTGAAAATTATCAAAAAACAGCGTATTTTGAGCATAATTAAATATAGTATCTTAAATAATTCATAAATTTAAATTACTTAATTTTATATATTTTTTTAGCATTTTTTATAACTCAGGCGATTAATTTAAAACAGCTCCTACAATCAAAACCTTCGTGCAGACTTTTTGGGTGAAAATTATCAACAATTGATTTATTTTGATCTCAATTAAATATAAAATGTATAATAATATCATATATTTAAATTTCCTAAATCTTTAATTTTTTATAATTTTTTATAACTCAGTCAATCAATTTAAAACAATTCGTATAATAAAAACCTTGCTGCAAACTTATTTTTGGTAAACATAATTAAAAAATAGATTATTTTAAGCACAATTAAATATAAAATATAAAATACTATAATAAATATAAATTTCTTAAATCTATAATTTTGCATCATCTTTTATAACTAAGTCGATTAATTTAAAACAGCTCGTACAATAAAAACCTTCCTGCAGACTGTACTTTTGGGTAAAAATTATCAAAAAATAGCTTATTTTGAGCGTAATTAAATATAGAATGTTAAATAATATCATAAATTTTAATTTCTTAAATTTTTGATTTTTTAGCATTTTTTATAACTCAGGCGATTAATTTAAAAAATCTTATACAATAAAAACCTTCATGCAAACTTTATTTTTGGGTGACAATTATCAAAAAATGGTTTATTTTGAGTCCAATTAAATATAGAATGTAGAATAATCTCATAAATTTAAATTTATTAAATCTTTGATTTTGTATCATATTTTATATCTCAGTCCATTAATTTAAAACAGTTTGTATAACAAAAACCTTCTTGTAGACATTATTTTTTGGTGAAAATTATCAAAAATGCTTTATTTTGAGCCCAATTAAATATAGAATATATAGTAATATCATAAATTAAAATTTCTTAAATTATTGATTTTTTATCATGTTTTATAACTCAGTCGATGAATTTAAAACAGTTCGTACAATAAAAGCCTATCTGCAAACTTTATTTTTGGGTGAAAATTAATTAAAAAAATAGCTTATTTTGAGCAAAATTAAATATAGGATGTAAAATAATATCATAAATTTAAATTTCTTAAATCTTTAATTTTGTATCATTTTATATAACTCAGGCGATTAATATAAAACAGCTTGTACAATAAAAATCTTCCTGCAGACATTATTTTTGGGTGAAAATTATCAAAAAATGATTTATTTTGAGCTCAATTAAATATAGAATGTATAATAAAATCCTAAAATTAAATTTCCCAAATCTTTTATTCTTTTTATCATTTTTTATAACTAATTCGATTAATTTAAAACAGCTCGTACAATAAAAACCTTCCTGCAGACTGTACTTTTGGGAGAAAATGATAAAAAATTAGCTTATTTTGAGATTAATTAAATATAGAATGTTAAATAATATCGTAAATTTTAATTTCTTATATTTTTTAGCATTTTTTATAACTCAGGCGATTAATTTAAAAAAGCTTATACAATAAAAATCTTCATGCAAACTTTATTTTTGGTTGAAAATGATCAAAAAACGGTTTATTTTGAGTCCAATTAAATATAGAATCTACAATAATATCATAAATTTAAATGTATTAAACCTTTGATTTTGTATTATATTTTATATCTCAGTCCATTAATTTAAAACAGTTTGTATAACAAAAACCTTCCTGCAGATTTTATTTTTGGGTGAAAATGATGAAAAATGGTTAATTTTGAGCCCAATTAAATATAGAATATAAAATAATATCATAAATTTAAAAATCTTAAATCTTTGGTTTTTTTTATCATTTTTTATAACTCAGTCGATTAATTTAAAATAGTTTGTATAATAAAAACCTTTCTGCAAACTTTATTTTTGGGCGAACATTATTAAAAAATAGCTTATTTTGAGCACAATTAAATATAGAATGTAAAATATTATCATAAATATAAATTTCTTAAATATTTGATTTTTTTATCATTTTTTATAGCTCAGTCGATTAATTTAAAACAGCTCGAACAATAAAAACCTTAATGCAGATATTATTTCTGAGTGAATATTTTCAAAAGATGATTTATTTTAATCCCTATTAAATATAGAATATAAAATAATCTCATGAATTTAAATTTCTTAAATCTTTGAATTTTTTAATCATTTTTTGTAACTCAGTCGATTAATTTAAAATAGTTCGTATAATAAAAACCTTCCTTCAAACTTTATTTTTGGGCGAACATTATTAAAAAATAGCTTCTTTTGAGCACAATTATATATAGAATGTAAAATATTATAATAAATATAAATTTCTTAAATATTTGATTTTTTATCATTTTTTATAACTCAGTCGATTAATTTAAATCAGCTCATACAATAAAAACCTTCCTGCAGACTTTATTTTTTGGTAAAAATTATCCAAAAATAGCTTATTTTGAGCCTACTTAAATATTGAATGTTAAATAATGTCATAAATTTAAATTTCTTAAATATTTGATTTTTTATAATTTTTTATAACTCAGACTAATATTATTAATATAAAACAGCTCGTACAATAAAAGCATTATTTTTTTGGGTGTAAATTATCAAATAATATAGACCAGTGATTCTTAACCTTTTTAAAGTCAGGGAACACTTTTGATCATAAAAAACACTTGCGGTGCACCAAAATCAAAGACTCCATCACATAAATGGCTCATCTAGCCAATATTCAACTTCGGCATTCCTGTTTTCTCGGAGCATTTGTAACAAGCTTTACATCGGTTATGAACCACTGCTCAAAAAAATGAGGGCACAAAAAGAAAAAGATGGCTTCCATATCCAGAAGATATTTATAAACTTATAAATTGAATTTAATTTATTGATGCTGTAAATGTTATACTGACATCATCTACATTTTATATATTTAAATTTTCAATACAAAATTTGGATGATTTTTCAAATCCATATAACATTTGTATATATTTCCCATAAATTACCATCTGGATCTCGTTTGAAACATCTAACTGTTTTTATAAACTTTGCATTTTAATAACACCAACAGCCCACACTCACTAATTTTTATCACGTCAATGTGACAAAAATGGCAATATAGCGCAAAAAAAAACTGGGCGCATTCAAGTAGTAATTTATGTGAAATGAGTATAAACCCATGAGTTCATGGCGAATTCGTGTTTGGAATTTTTTTTGCGAGCGATCTACAAATGGTGCGGCGGGCGCTTTTAACCGCCCACCAACGAAATTGTAGAGAACAAAGCGCGCGCGAGCCGAAAGGTGAATCAACTTTTACGACTGGACAGTGTAATTGGTGTCAATCAAGGATTGACATTTGTGTTTTATAGGGGGTTGATTATGGTTGCAAATTAGATGAGATCACGGACATATTTCATCTCGTTTACATGATTAGCTATTAAATAATAAATATGACAATAAAAATATGCTACTGAAAATTGAATTTTGCAGGAATCCAAATATTAGTAATCACAACAAAACGCGCAGATTTGTGGCCTAGAGGTTAGAAGTTAGTTAGAAGTTTCTCGTACTGAGCATTGGGGACGAGATTTCAAAAGTTCGTGTTCGAGTTTTCGGCTGGTAAATTTGGAAACAAAATACGAAAAAACAGGGAAAATATAAAGGCAAACAGTATGAGAAATGAGAAGAAAATACACTCATCTTTATATACGTTCGTGTTCGAGTTCGTGCATCCGCTTTCGCAGTTTTTTGAGCTTTTTTGTGTGTTAAGTTCTCTGAGCTACTCCGTTTGCCAGCAGAAAAGCCTTCTAGCTATAGAGATAGAAGCTTTTTTCAAACTATGGTTTTCTGTGAGGTTAATGTAAATTACATTCTTTTTAGCTTCTTCATTTACCAGCGGAAAAGGCCTATGGCATATATCATTATCTAATCACTATATTCCCCGTAAGGCGGTAGGGGGGCTATTTTTGAGCGATCGCTTGAACATAGACAGACCTTCAATATTATTGCGAATGGTATCGATTTTTGGCTCTTCACGTCGTGAAGAGTGATCGCTATCTTTGGTAGAACTAACAATATTATATATATACAATAGTTGTTATATTTTGCCATTAATTTTTGAGCTAATGCCATGTCCATCGCTATGAAACTAAACATTTTATTGCGCATGATGATAACGATCGCTCAAAAATCGCACCTCTGGCAGTTTATACTCCATCCCGTGTCTAGCTTACGAAAAGGCAAAGGAGTGCAGCTTCATTCACCAGCCCCGTCGATGCCGAGCGTTCTATCACAGTATTGAAAAACATCAGTAGGAGAAGTACCTGAAGTAAGAGTAATGTGTAAGTACGAAATGCTTAAGAGTAATGTCGAGCACCCCGGTCGACGCTCAGCGTTTGATAACAAGAAACATAAAGGGAAGAGAAGACGCTATAGTAATATAACATAAGTAGGGTAAATCTGGAAACATAATTCGAAATAACAGGGAAAATATAAAGGCGAACAGAATGAGAAATTAGAAAATACATTCATCTTTATTTGTTCGGAATAGATAAATGATGATAGAGATAGTCCATGCATTTTTTTATTACAGTATAATTAATAAATATAACCTAATTATTTTGATAACTCTAAACAAATAAACGAAATTACTATTTATATAAATGCATTGTGCATTATTTTTCTTATCAAAGCCCATATAGATAAGGATTATTCAATTTTTATCACACACAAAATACAAACCGGCAATAAACACATGCCGCTCCACTTATTTATACAAAAATCCTGCACTTGCACTGGAAATAGATCACCAGATAAATCTCGAACCTATGCCAATGCGTAACACAACAATAGTCGCGCCAACGAAGGTCAGTAGCACCTAAATAGGGGTGCTATAAATAAATAGATAAATAAATACGCACCTCGAACACGAGCATCTTGCCGACCTATGTAATCTGGGTAATTCCTTCAATCAAATCACACAAACGCACGCAAATGTTTCACGCCACTCGATTGTACTCGCGTCTGATGGACACCATCGCCGAAGCGCGACTAACTCCGCGATATGCGATTAACACCGCGAAGGCGTTCGCCTGTCCCACCAGAATTCCAGTTTTCTATTTGGAAGAGCGCGAGCGACGACGGCGCGACGCTTCTGTTTTGATTCACTCGACTCGTTTGCGGCTATATCGCGACTTGTTATCATTTCTGTGCACGAGACGTAAATGGGCTTACTGTTTTTTTTTCAGCCTCGCGGTTGTATGGTGAAGCCCTGCAAGTGACTGCGACGTGGCGTGTGATACAATTTGTATGGTCTGTGGGGGAAAATTTGCAGGAGTATATATTTGCTTTACAATCCAAAATCAGAGCTATTATAGTATGTTGAATGGACATCTAACAGTTGAGCCTTCTTTTTAATAGTCATTGGTGACCCGATTGAACCGTTTTGGTAAAAAGACTATAGGGGGATCACCGGGATGAAAGAGCAGATTTTCACATTAGCGAGACACACTAGAGAATATACTGGACTACCAACACAGTTCCTTTTATTTGTCCTGTGAGGTGGATATCTTCAAAATTCACTCGATATTCTGCAGAGGCACAAATCGAGTAAAACCAACCTCAAGTCCCACGACGGGGGCTTGTCCACCTCAAATAGTGCCTTGAGGTGGCCAAGCCTCCGTCGTTGAGGTTGGTTTTAGTGGATTTGTAAACCCCTTCTTGTTGTCTTTTGTTCTCGTCCGCCTCTGTCTCGTGAAATGAAGCACTGGCGTACTCGTCTCCTCCCTCCGTCTCCTGACGGCGGGGGGTCTGCAGCCCGTCCTGGTGTTTGACCACCAGATCATCCGACAAGACTACCGTTTCGATGCCTGGTGGTAGGTGGGAAAGCAAGAGTGAATGAAGAGAAGAGAAGTTTCGGTGCGAGGAAAGACTGCATCAGTTGAAAAGTTGAAGAGAGACGGCGTATGATGTGTGTATGAGATGTAGGAATAGGGCAGATAGTGGATGGAGGAAGGATGTATATAGATGCGAGGGTGGGCGGATGAGAAGCTGAGAAGATTGGAAAGTATAGGAATTGAGTTCATCGAGAGAATGAAAGGTTTTTAGTGGTAAGAAAGGCACGAAAAAATGAGTGATAGCTCGTTCAGCCCGTATTATTTGGAGGCGCAAGTACTACATCCCCGGGCTATATAACCACGCTATTTTGGAGCAGGGAAGAGAAAGTATGCATGGCAAAAGCGAAATACTGATCAGAAGAGAGACTGAGGAAGGTATGGATGGGGCAAAGACAATCACCACATGGCGTAGATTGGAAAACTAAAAAAAAAAACTTGTAGTGTAAATGTACTTTTATTAATTTTGAGCTAGATACATGCAATCGGGGTCTTTCACACTAACTCACGCGTTCTCATTTGTGTTGAGAGTTGCACGGCGCCTTCTCAACCTTCTTCAGTAGTTTGAGTTTATAGTTTCGTGCTATGATTAAGTTCCATACATTTTATATCATTCCATTGCGTAGATTTTACTAAAAACTAAATACAGCACACGCAATCCCTTAAACTACCATTAAACCGATTTTACAACAAGAAACCCTCTACCAAATTCCATAACAGCAACCTAAAACGGTATAAAGCCTTGCACAACATTACCACAATTACTCACAAACTTCCTACATACATTTTTTTATGAACGACAATGACACTCTTTTTAAATCAGCGCGAATTCACGTCACCGTTTTTATAAAAGCGAGCGCTGACCTCAATCCATTAACCAAAATATCTTCCGATTGTTTAAACCAGCTTCAACTCGTCAGTGTTTACAACATTATAATAATTTAATATACACTAATACATTTCTGTTTTATATATATATATATATATATATATATATATATATATATAAATAAGCCACGTTTGTTTTCCTTATCGGCTTGTATACATAAATTAGTTTAGTGGAATTAAATTGCGTTAATTAATCGCATTACGAGATTATTGTAATGAGGATTGCGGATGTTAGATGCGCTCGCGTGAAAGCGGGAAGCGGAGAAAAGTGAAGAAATCGACTGATTTGGTATTGTTTTGTTATATGATAATAAATGGAGTAATTATGAAGAAAATGGAAAATGGTTATAATATATAATTATTATGGCATAAAAAGAAACTGTTGAGTTATTATAGAGCGGCCACCTGGAACGTTAAAATTTATTGGGCTTAGCTGGCACACATTTTAAGTTAATATCTTTCTAGCGAACGTCTTGATATTTATTGGTTTGTATTTGTTGGAATTGAATTAAAATTAACGATTTTATACACTTTCTAATCTTAAGATTTTTATTATATCATTAAAAATCACACTTTATAATAATAATAACAGTACTTTATTAGCGATTTCGCTACTGTACATAAGTTAACATAAATTATTATAATTTCTTACTTAATTTGCCTTATTTTGAACTTATCTAAGTGCCAAATATATTTATTATTATTAAATTGTAATTTTCAAGAATTGAATATATTAAATATTTGTACGCAAAAACATAATGGAAAATGTGATTCATTCGCTAAAAGGACGATTTCCATTAGTTACTACTAAAATGGACCGTCCTCTATAATTCAACAATAATCGAAAGCTACTTTCGTTTATCGTTTCTAGCTGCCACGAACGGTTCGCATCGGAGCTACTCGTCGCGAAATGATCTTTTACCATTGTGATATTGTGACAAGCTTGACCGAAAGTATTTTCTATATCTAACTAAAGCGTCATAAAAAATAAACAAAGTAAAAATCGTTTTATTTATACTTCAACGATTTTCTATTTATACCCTATAACCACATAATTATAGTCCGAACTAATCTGTTTCACTAGAACTAATTGTATTATTTCGTGTCCTGTAATTCGTATCCAATAATTGTGTGACATGCTAGGAAACCACACAACTAATGTAATACGAAGCAACCACGTGACAGCTGCTTTTTAAATCCAATTTTATATTTCTGCATGCATGTGAGTTCAATACAGGTGGGTTGCTGTTGCTGCGGCAATAATTGAGTAACATGATTTGCTCACGCACCTCTTTATTATCGTAAGGTTTCACATGTTTTCTCTCGTTTCACTTTTTTATTGATTCCAGATATTTACATACAAACAACGGTGTCATATTAGTGAGTAACGCATTTTTACTCCATGTGTCCGTAAACAAATGGCGTGAACTACCTGCTGGAATTGTAAATTCCAAGAATTCAAACAATTAACAATGTGATTAATTCATTTGTGTGCGGGTTGTGCAAATTACACGGTTATGTTTATAAATGGTTGGAATTAATTGAATTTTAAAGCCTGTTATTAGTTTATAATTGTAGCAAAAACATTCACAACAAGTTCAAATATAGTCATGTGGAATTTTGTTTAGCAGCTGTTTATAACAAATGGAAATTTTTAGGAAAATATTTATTATACTGTTATATTAATTGTAATCAGTTTAGTTAAGAAAGTTTTAGAGTCGAATTGGTTACTTTTAGAGAGTAACAATCTTTGTTCCTTCATAACATATTACTTCTATTTATATTTCAAATATCTTATCAATAAGCAGAATAGTATGCCGTTGTATAATAGGTACGCATATCAAAAAAAATCTACAGTTACAAAATACGAACTACCTTTATGAAGACAATATTCATAATAGATTTTGATTATATAAATAATAATAGTTATGATGCTGATTTATCTGATATTCTAGATTTAGGAGATCCAGTACAAATTGGAACAGGTTTGGGCTTAGAATTTCCTAATTTATATACAGAAACAGTAGGAAGAACTCTTGCAGAAGATTCGAAAATTCATAATGATTACGAAGAAGTGAAAACATTAATGTTACAAAATAAGTTACATGGCTCTCAAGTATATAATGTGCATGACTTAGAAAAATAGGTCAGCTAATGAAAAACCTTTCAAGGGTGAATATAAAATTCACAATGATGAAGGGATACAATTCAAATCTTTAGACCCTCATGTTTCTAATACTAATGGCTTTAAAATTATGTCTTCCACTGAAGGAGTAGAAAGGAATCTTAATGAAGATTCAAATATTTATAATTAAACATGGTTTACTAATTTATATAATCAAAATCAAATATTCATCATAGATGCATTATGTATTTATGTATCTTTAATTTTTGTTTTACGGTAGAAGGCATATGATTAAATAAAATAATGTTTGTTTTGACGGGGTGAGCCTTTATAGGCGCCGTGGGGCGATGAAGACCTACTGACTAAACTTAAGATTTTACCATTTTTATTAATTTAATAATAGAGGGTTGTTTTTTCTATGTTCCTGTTAGCTCTTTGATTTCTTGATACTATTATTTCTTTATTCTATAAATGTATTTTGTTTGTAGTTTTTCTATGTGTTCACATTATGCTGAAATCTATGCTTTGATTCACAATTTTTCTTTGTTATCTTTCTCTGTACTTCGTTATATTTATTCGCATTTATCTTTCCTTCTTTCATCCATAAGGAGTAGAATTTCTGATGCCATCCATTTCTGTTTAGGTTTCATTTTATCTGGTTTCAATCTATTCTATTATCTTACTAATCCATTTATGATATATATCTGTATATATATATATATATATATATATATATATATATATATATATATATATATATATATATATATATCTTGCATCTATTGTATTGTGTCTTACTGATCTAATCTTAATATTGATCTCTTTTTGTACATATTCTTTTATATCTGTATCATTAAGTTCATCTGTCACTATCCTGTTATTCTTAAATTTAGATTATTTTTTTAATGTGATATAAATTTTGGCAAGTACAGGGATGTGATCTGTTACGATTTCGTGCCCTATGAGGCCCACAACGAATATTTTTGCATCTCCAACAAAACGTACAAAATAGTAATAATACCGCAAAAATATTCGTTGTGGGTCTCATAGGGCCCGCGGGCTGCGATATTTTGCACAAAATCGTATCAGATCACATCCCTGTACTTGCCAAAATATTCGTTGTTGGCTACTAGGGCCCGCGGACTGCGATATTTTGCACGAAATCATTACAGATCACATCCCTGTACTTAAATGCGGTAAAATTTATATCACATTAAAAAAATACTAATCTAAATTTAAGAATAACAGAATAGTGACAGAGAATATTCATTGTGGGCCTTATAGGGCCCGCGGGCTGCGAGTTAGACGTAAAACGATTATATAAACCCAAATAAGCTTACAGCAATTCTGCACTATATCGTTGAATTGTTCACTTAACGACTATATCAAACATTACGCCTGTACACCTCAAAATAGTGGCAATAAAACTCAATCATTTGAATGAACATAAAATTAATGTCTATATTGGATAATTATCATTAATTGCAACAAACCAATTAAAACCTGTATATTATGACAATAAAGAGTGATGATTATACATATAATTGTCCTCTTTTTGTGATCATTTAAGAAACTTAATGGTTACATACAAAGGTTTTTGTTTTTGCAAGAAACGTGTAAAATACTAACTTTCTCCTGCAGTAAACATTATTACTTTTCCATTATTAATAAATCATGTTAGGTCGTAAAAGAATAATAGTGCAGTTTTAAAGCTGTCGCTAATTAGAAAATTGCGTGTCCGAGAGTCAGAAGATTTTCAATGCGATTTTAGGATATTATGATGCGAGGTTATTAAAGCAAGGTTGGAGTATTAACTCATAAAATGTAAATGATGTGTAATGATAGCCTGACAAAGTTTATTGTATTTAAATTGAGTATTTAGTATTATTGTTATTATTTATAGGTTCATTATCTGTATTTGCCAAGGTTGTGGTTTGATGTAATAGGCGTGCTTATTTTTATGAGAAATTGTCGTGATAGCCTTTTCGACTTTTTATTTAATTGTTGTACTGTAAAACCTAAATTATTATATAGTGTGTCCCTGGATCGATCTAACCATATCTGTAAGATTTTGTATGTTGAATATTATTTTCGAGCAAAAATCAATCTTATAAAAATTGTTGCTTATTCTGAAAAGGCATAATCAGAATGTCGATATAATGTATAGGATGATCAAAAACTATTGAAACAAGAGTTTTTACTAAGAATAAAGTAACGGTTACTTACAAAAAATGAAGACTCGGTTGTAGTAAACAGATAAACAGATAACTCGAGTTAATTTCCAATCCTTGATTCAAACGTCTCTTTTGAAAACTTTGACAAATAATGCCACGTTGGTATATATATATATATATATATATATATATATATATATATATATATATATGTATATATATATAAACACAGATAATAATGCTACGAAATAAGAAGTTAACTAAAATTTACGCAACATCTAACAATATAATCACGGGCTATAATAAATTGGCCTTTATACAACCAAGCCTAAAAATATGACAGGTAACAGTTAACAGTTAAAATTTGGAATTTTGTTACATCAGTTAATTTTTATTTCGTTAAGACTAAACTAATTGTATGAAAGTAAATATTTTTATTGAATAACTACAAACAGAAAGCATAATAGCATTGATACTAAATATATAAAATACTATACGTGTTATCCTTCTGGATAAAAATATAAAATATTATATTTCACATTCGATTACCGAAAAAAAAAGACCTTTATTTGGCATATCAGCCCAACCCTTCCCTTTACAAATTCCAGCCGCAAAAAAAAACAATACTTTCACAGAAGGAACTAAAAAATAAATAAAAAAAGAATACAAATTAACATTTTCTACCCACTAAAATAAACTAAACCCCCTCTGCCCTCTCCAATTTCCTTTCCCATGTCAGCCTCCTGCAGATTTTCTCGTCTTTCCCATCCTCTCCTAACCATTCGTTCAGTTTTCTGCACTCTCCCACCCGCTCTGATTTCACTCCATCACATTCTTTGCTAAGGTGCCACCACGTGTCATTCCCCTTCCTACACAGCGCACACGCGGTGTACCCCAGCCCCAGCCCCATCCACACTTTTCTTCCTCGCTCTTCTGACCCACACCTCGCTCTTGCCATGCATACTTTGTCCTCTCAGCTCCACTCTCCCCTAGCTAAGTAGCTCGGGAGTTTCCCCTGCACTTGCCACTCTACGTTGCCAGGGTTGTATCAGCTCTCAGGCATTCTCACTTGCCTTTCTTGCCACTCAATATCCCTCAGTCTCTCCCTTCTCTCAGTTCCTAGGCTACCCCTTTCTCTCAGCTTCTCCTCTACCCACACCTCAGACATACCCAGTCTTTCATACATCCTTTCTCTATCCTTCCTCCATCTACTCTCTGTTCTACTCTTACACCTCATCTATACCTCCCGTACCAGTAATTCGATTACCATTAGAAATTTTTAACTATACATAAAAGGTACTTTACTGTTAGAAGAAATTCTCGTTTCATTTAGTTTTTAACACTCTCTACATTATATCAACATTCTGACCATGCCAAAGTAGTTTTCAGGATAAGAAAAACTCTTTATAAATAATCATATTTTCTCAATAACTCTATAATTAAATATTTATTAATAATAATGCAATTTACTGTTTTAGTATCTAGTGATTTATCTGTCTAAATGTTTTTTATATTATTATTTATGTAAATAATAAAGGTCTAAGTTAGCATCCACAAAAGTTGACCACGTATAATCTTTTGTGAAAAAATATCTATATTTCATGATAATAGATTCGATGTTGGCTATTTTCTGTTAAAAAGATTGGAATGGAGGCAAAAATATTCAAATAAAAAGCTATAAAAGGCTATGAATAATTATTTAATTACATTCTGTAATGATTTTCGAATTTGTACATTTGAATGAAATACGTACAAGTTAGCAATGCTTGCCCATCTATTGAGCTATACATGAACCTCCAGTTCCGCTACTTCTCTGAATGCGGCAGTAATATACAGTATACTATATATTGATGCATTCTACATTAACATGTAACTATATTTGAATGTATATAATATAATTATTTTAATTATAAAAGAAACTTCTATCTTTATAGGACTATCAGCATTTCTATCGGTTAAGGGAGAAGCTCAGATGAGTTTATGCGTTTATTCCTACTTACTTAATATATGATTACAATCATTTTATTATATGTATGTTAAAGTACAATAATTATGCTACAACAATATCGTAGCTGATGTTATAACTTGGAGTTAATCTGATGTCTGTAAACTTCTGCATAGATGATGCCTGATGGTTTATCCACAGGAAGGTACACCTCGTCGTTCTGATTTGAACCCACTATGTTGGAAAATTTACTCATATCCACCGGGAAATAGTGTTTATTGGGCATTTGGATTTCAATACGGGATATCTGAAATTTAATATAAATTACTATGAGGCCCATACATTTAAAATGTAAAATTAATATTATGTTGGTATTGACTTTATCTACAAACTAGTATATATTTATATTTATTATACATTATTTTTTGTATTAATACAAATATGGTTTTATCATTATTATTAATTAAATGATAGTAATGATATTTTGGAAATGCACTCCCGAATTATCTGTTGAGTCTATTTAACAGAAAGTATAGAAGTAGTTTAAAGCACAAATATACTACTTTCAGAAATGATATGATCATTTACATATTAAAACGATCATAACATTTCTGGAAGTAGTATATTGTGCTTTAAACTACAACTATACTTCCTGTTAAATAGACTCAAACAGCTAAAAACACTAACGTATCGGACCAGCCGGGTTGGAAAATACACGTTACAGTCCTATGTTTCTAGATTGGAATTAAATGACATACACACACACAGTGTTTGAAGCTGTTTCCAATACAGACCGTCATTGATTGCCTCTTTGATGGTCGCTATTTTCCATGAATTTATGAAGTAAGTAGTGAAGTACTTCTTGCCATTTTCGGCTATCTGAATGAAGAATCACCAGATGTATCAATGTTAATTAATAATCAAGTCCCACCGGAGAGTGACATTTTTGAGAAATTATTAATTATATATATATATATATATATATATATATATATATATATATATATATATATATAATATCAAGACTAACCTGCGGTATTCGATCCAGAGCAAACTTTGCTGCTAGATACAACGTGTTCTGTACAGACGGCGAAAATATTCCCTTGTCAGCTGGTCCTGCGAATTTATCCAAAATAGACTGTTTGATTTCTGCAAATGTCTTGTCGAAATTAACACTGTCCGTTGTAGAATAATCCCAGGTCGATGTCACTATAGTGCTGAAAATTCGGTCATTGACATCTTCAAGCGTCCTATACTCGTCCTGGATAAAATCCTTGAATGCCGATTGCGTGGATTTTAGAACACGTAGGTTGTGTAAACTTCCTTGTACATGAACGGGTTCTAAAAATAATTAACTTGAGTACTACACTGGATTATTTATATCACTAACGCCGGCATTCACCAACGTTCTATAAATCTATCAATAGCATTGAACCCATAAGTATTCGTTGTTGTAGCAACAATAAATAAATTATCTAGGGAATGTAGTTACTTTAGATTCGCTCTATTGAAAACACTGAAAATTAATATATATATATATATATATATATATATATATATATATATATATATATATATATATATATATATATATATATATATATATATATATATATATATATATATATATATATATATATATATATTAATTTTCCAAGATATTTTGTGAAGTCATTCTTACTGCTCAGGTCTAACAAGAATGAAATCTATATCTGTAGATTGCTAATAGGTGAATTTACACTGAATAATACACTATTTACACTAATAATATACACGTAATAATATTTAATACAAAATGTGTTTAATATATTAGGCCACTACCGGTAGCCTCAATCTTATGTACATCCTGAGTGCCATGCAAAAAATAAAAGGCCTGAATCTATAAACCATATGATTATTGATGATGAATCTTATATCAGTTTTTAACAAGGTACTGTAAAGTTTTCTATGCATGTGTTTCTTATCGTGTGTTGTGAGTATTGCTAGATAACTCTTTAAATTATTTAGTGCCTCTTAAATTTTACAGATTGTTATGTTAGAGTCAATTTAAGACGGGGTTTGCTATGATAAACGTATATAATTGTTTGATTCGAATATAATTGTTTGATTCGAATATAATTCGTCTCTTCAGAACATACACCACAACATGTATCCACTTAGAAGATCACTTAATTTGTATCTAATAATTTACCGTTTCTCCTATGTGTAACCGCAGCTGATCTAATGGCGCTCGGCGAATACACAAAGGCATGATTGTGCGGCTGGCCCTCTGACTTATAGCGTTCCCATGGGTACTCCTCCACTCTGACATTCACCTCTATAATATGCTTATACGTCCGTAAGAAATGTTCGCAGAGCAACAAGCCGAAATCCTCCGGCGTCTTGATCCCATACTTCTTTGCCAGTATATAAACAGTGTTTTTCTGCGAGTCCGTTGCGATTATATCCCTATTGTCCCCCTCGAGATAGTCTTTGTTAGTGCTCAGCCTGAGACGGATGTCCACTTCGAATTCCCTTATGTGGTGGAGATCTTTTTTCCGGTGCACGTGGAATAGTTTTATGTTCGTCTTGCCGTAACCATATTTTCCTAATTCATATCTGAAATACACACACACTATAAGTTATCATTTTATAATATATAGTAGCAGAATTTTGTTTTAATAATACTTAATCTCATATCTCATTTCTCTTCTATATGAAAGTAGTAACGCAGAATTAATTATAGACCTATAATATGCCAGACCGCGCTATATAAGATTATGACATCAGTGCTATATGCAAATATATACACCCATTGTATTGACAACAAATGAATATACAAAAAATCGGATGTATTGGAGGTAGTAAAGGCTGCAAGGAACAATTGGTAATAATTGTAAAACATGCACTAAATAAAATGAGAAACCTGTCAATGTGTTGTACAAAAAGTCCTTCTAACATCACAAAATCTTCCACAACTCACCTCACTAACAGGCGAACTGACTGGGATGGATTTAGAGAAGACTTCGATGTATCATTAGTACTAGAAGTACCACTTATAAATTAGCACTTCGAGGACGAAGCAAATTATTTCACCAAGCAACTTCAACAAGCAGCAAATAAAAATACCTCCGTATTAAGAAGTAAACCTTCAGGCAAAAACTATCACTTTCTGGATAGTTCTGGATAGTTGGCTGGAGGGTAGCATAGCTACAGACACTTAGACCTCAAAATGGGCCCATTGTGAAACCTCCATTTAAGGCTACTGACTACTCCCACCAGTAAATATTGCGTGCGAGCTGCAAAACTCTGGCGGGTGATGAGTTGCCAATGCTGGCCATACTATAAAACTATCACTTAATAAATAAATAAACTGATAAAAGAAAACCGCAAAGAAACTAGAAATCCTGAACGTAAAACTCGCCCAAGCCAACAACTGAAAAGTCGGATACAGCCAAGTGGCAAAAGAAAGCCTACTCGAAAATCCTGCCGGTTATTAAAAATAGGATCCCACACTGGTACTGGAATCAGACTATATTTTATACTGAGACACTCCAATCATAACGAACCATACGATAGACCACAATAGACCAGATATTGTACTGATGAGTAAAAGATCTAAGAAAGCCATTATAATCCATATACCAAAAGATAGCTAGAACTGAGTCGGAAAAATTTACCAAATATGAAAATTCTTAATTCATACCGTTGTTTAATTATATATTATATTATTCACCACCGACGGAAACGCTTGCCGGAACATTTCTATTAATTTAAAATGACACCTTTTGTTGGATGACACTACATATGATTTTTGTTCTTCTAATAAATGGACTAATAAGTATATTCCTTATAAAACCCTCCAATGATATAAACAAAAACTCAACACTCCACGCAATTAAGTTTCCATTTAAATCCCTATACTACTTGGAGTATAACCTTAGAACTTTCACAATTCTAAATTAAATTCAATGACATTTTACCACCCCAATTACACATACTTACACTAATATACAATAAAATGTATTAAAAAAAAAGAGGTAAATTAAAACATAAAAGAAATTATTACATTTATACATGCCTTTAAGTGTGTCTAGTCGAGTAATATTTTGTTAACCAGTTTATACACGGATAATTTGTATTACACATAATAAATACACATTTTGTATAAAAGATAATTAGTATTAAACATAATAACTAATTTCACTTGTATCAGAGGAATAATTTACTCAATAAATTAATTGTATTTACCGTATAGAATTCTCAAACTTTTCAATCATCTTAACTCCGCCACTGTGTCACAACGAATGCTATCACCCAAACAAAAGACTTATAAAGTGCGTTTCTCTTATCAATCGAATGGTCAACGGTCTATACGCGCCTTCACACTATTTCACAGAAAAATATACGCGTTATTCATTCATCACATGACATTTATCATCTAACTTATCGTAACTGCTACATTTAACTTATCTTAACTGCTCTTTTGAATAGTTTTTAACCTCCTTCTGTATTACTTATAGATATAGGGCGGCGATGTTGTTTTCATGGGCAAACGCAATGCAATGTTTTTTTTAAAGTAATTGCATTTTTCAATTAACAACGGCAATTTCAGAAGTGTTTATTAAAATATATGAAGTTGACAGCTTAACGAGGACGCGTTTACAGAATGTTAAACGCGAATTCATTTTCTTTTAGACATATAATATGAACAACAAACAAGGTTTATATTTACTTAGAATATTGGCTAAGAAATTATGCTAAGAATTACTAAAAACTAATTAAGATACAAAGAATGCCATTATGTTTTTTTATGTGTTATATGGAAACCTATTATGCTTGAGAATTTGACGCCAATTCGTTTATTTGTGTTTGGTTTTACAGAGGTTTTAGTGAAACTCTAATTTAAAAAAAGTATGTTCATCCTAAACCAGAGGATAATTTAAGGAAAAGTTGTAGCATTTACAAATTTGAGTTCGTGGAGTATTATAATTATATTATGTGAGATTGAAAGATATTTATCGTTCGAAATTTAGTTTAAATAATTAATACTGACATACTGACTAATGACAACCATATATATATATATATTTATATATATATATATATATATATATATATATATATATATATATATAAAACTACTTTTCTCTAAACTATTATATTGTTGTTGGCAAAATAAATATTTTGAGGGATAAATTGCCGGTCGGAACTCAAATAATTATACTAATTATCTATATCCTTATTTGTATGCAAACTAAATAAGATAAAAACCATTTAATTTCTTGATTGTATATCAAACATAGGCGGCTACCATTACTGGGAATTTGAAGATAGTTGGCCATTTATTTTTGTTTTTACAGACGTCTTAGTGAAAATCTAGCATATATCCAGCCATATAACCGGTTTTACAAAAATAAGCCAACCGGTAATAGTTTCTATTTAAGAATGGTCCCAATATATTAAAAAATGTTGCGTCCATTTGTCTCGAGTAATAAAAAAAGAAAGACCTTTATTTGGCATACGTCTCAAGAAATACAAACATCCCCTATTACACAATGCTTATAACAGCTAGAGCAACAAACAAAAAATACATAAAAATAAAACTAAAAAGTAACAGTCCTCTCAAATACAAATTAACAGAATACTAGACTAATACATTTTTTCTCTGTTATTGTAGATTATTAATGACTGCTTGCCGTCACCACGATGGACTGTCTAATACAATAATTAACATATGCAACAGTCGTCCCATTTTCATAACACACGTCTCTGCCTGTAAACAAAAATGACACAACATATTAAATATTTGAAACCTGAAAGTAAAAACTGAGAGCACACGGAAACGCTAAAATTAAAATAAACGTCCCCACACTGTGTGTTTATCCAGCGACTTAATGGGTCACGGTTATGCTTTCCCATTATTTATCTGTGTAGTCATCGCCAAACAGCTATTTCCTGAGGATGCGCCATCCGACCATCCTTTGTGTTCATTGCGGCTTTAAGATTTGCACTTGTGACATATCCGAAGATGTTAAATAAAGACACTACGAGCACAGCAGGACCAGTTGGCCGAAATGAATCTCAAAGTGTTCATCGTGTTGAGTTTTTGTGCGGTTATCAGTGCATATCAGATAAGACTGCCTCGGGCGGCACGCGTTAACGTTACGAAGATTATAAAGGAAGCGGAGGATAGGATTATCAAGCATGGTTATGCGAATAAAACGAGCGCCAGCAGTACATGCGGAGGGATTTATTCACAACCCCAGTTTATAATTGAAAGTCCGAATTATCCCAGCAATTATCCCAAGAATATAAATTGTTTGTTTATATTCAAAGGACCTGTATGTGAGAGCAATTATACTTTACAGTTTCTGGATTTCAATTTGGAGGACACATTGGGGTGTGCTAGTGATCGTTTAGAAATTAAATATAAGGATGCACTTTGTGGTATACACGAAGGCACAAGAACATATAAAACTCAGAATGGGGTGCTGGAGTTGAATTTTATAACAAATGAAGAAAATAGTATGCGTGGGTTTAGAATTTTAGTATCGAGATCTGTTTGTATTACCGAAACTACCACTGAGGAGGACACTAATGTATTTAATTTAGGAACTACTGAAAAACCTACGACTATACCTACAGTTTTTACTGCGAATCCTTATATACCTCCTACAGGTGAATATCCATTTAAGCCACGTGGTTATATACCTTTAAGTAATAACAATCCTCAAAGTGATAATTATCCATACTCGCCTCGTGATGATAATGATCCGTATCCACCGAATAACAATAAACCATACCCACCTACTAATAATAACAATCCTAAAAGTGACAACTCTCCTTATCCACCATCAAATTATAATCCATCAACAAAAGGTCCAGCTTGCTGTGCAACAACCTACAGCGATAAACGTTTTTTCATATCAAGCCCCGGATTTCCACACAGCAACAACAACCCAACAGAATGCACCTTCACCATATATAGATCGAACCCGAAAGTATGCAGAATGCGAATACATTTCCACTTCTTTCACGTGGGCGAACAAAATAACTTATGCACAAAAGGCTACCTACAAATCGACGGTAAACTAATCTGCGGATGCCACACTGACATGAAACTAGTAGCGCCATTTGATGGCACTTTTGGTAACACCAAGGTCCTACGTTTTAAAAACCTGGGCCTTCCACAAACCCCAATCAGCGGATTTGCAATCGAAGTCATTCAGGACGAATGCCCTAAACGGTACTCACCAACAGCCGCGCCAGAAACACGTAACTTCCATTTCTACAACGACCAAATTAACCGTATAGCCTTTCCAAATATAAAATCACGCACACAAAACATCCACGATAATACAGAAGTATTCGAACCAATCGACTTAGGATTCCGTCCACGCATAGTAAAACACGTTTATTTCTATGATAGCCCTACATTTGAGGACAACTATGATATAAGCTACTCATTTAACAAACCGCGTGATATTGAGGAGACTTCATACCTAGAAACTACCGATTTAAACGCATTATATCCCAACAGTGATATCAATAAATGTAATTCGTGGGGTATGCAACAGTTCAGCCTTTTAAATAATAACGTGTTATGGAGAGACATGCCCAAATGTAACGATATCAGTTTAAATGCAGAACCGTCGAAGTGTAAAGACTATAATTTTATAAAAGGATACTTTCAAAGCCCCGGATATCCACACTACTACCCAAAAAACTTGGATTTATGCTACAGGTTACTATAACGTCCTAACTGCCTGTAAAAAATTGCAATATAAATATTTGTAATTGTGGGCGGGGATTTACAAATAAATTATAATTCGTTTTAATAATTTTAGATTCACAAAGCAGCGCGGTTTTTGTAAAATCCGGCTAATAATGCTGGATTTCCATGTGGAGGAAAATTTCGACTGCAGCAAGGACTACTTGCTGATAAACGGAAACTTCCGGTATTGCGGCCAAAGCCTATCTAATACATTCAGTAAGTTGTAGGATTATAGTTTCATGTGATATATTATCAACATCGTAAGAGGGTGTCTGAATGTAGTCGGTGTTAAATTACAGCCTTGTTCGATATGTCGGATAAGAGTTACGAGGAGATTAAATTCGTCACCGATCAGCATAACAGTGGAAGAGGTTTCCGGGGTATATACGAACAAATACCTTGCACTGGAGCTGTACATCCACAGGTGCCCCATTTAATAACAACTACGCCGCCGCCCCCGTTAGTGCGGCCTCCGACGACACCGCTTCCGGAGCAAGGATGCACTAGGAATATTGTAGATGGGTATTTTACGATTGATATTTATGATTATGGGAAGGACATGTGCGATTTTATGGTGAAGAAACGCTCGCAGGTATTTATACGGCAATAAAATATTTGCGCAAAGGCATAAAAAAATAATTTAGTATGACACGAGATAGCTATTTTGTGCGATAATAACAAATATTGTCTCTTTTACCTTTGGGGTGTCATGGCTTTTGCTTCTACTTTGCTACCTATTATCTGATTTTATAAAATTGTGTCGATTTATTTCATCATTTGGCGGTCCCTTTTATTTGTATCGAGCTGGTGTCTGCTCTTCAGTGCTTTTGTGATTACTCCATAGCATGACTGCTGTAGCCTTCCTCTTATTTTTTTACCTCCGGGTCTCGCTTTCCAAATTTTCTTTAGTTGTCTATCTCTATTCGTTCTGCTTACATATTCAAACCATCTCATTTGTGGTTCCTCTAGTTTCTTTGTAATGCTGTTGATGATAGTCATTTTCCTTATATCTTCGTTTCGCATTATATTTTCTTCTCACTCACTCCTTCCGCTCTTCTAAAGTATTTCTTTTCTTCCAATTTTTGTCTCACATTAATCAATCATGTTTCACCTCTATATATTAATTCTGGTGTATATATTGCCCTAAACTCTGTCATCTTTGTCGATTTTCACATATCTCTATTATTTTTAAATAGGCATCTTTGAAGCCGCACTTATTCTATTATTAATATTAGTGTACAATTTTCTTACCCCTCTATGATTGAACTAAAGTACTTACATTCGGTCACCTGCTCGAATTTTACTCTGTTCAATTTAATATCTATTTTTATACATATTTTTTTTAATATATATTTTTTCTTGATTCGTTAGCACCATCACTTTTGTCTTGTCTATATTTACGTTCAACATCCTTTTAATCAACGCACCCTGTCAGATTATTAGTTTCTCCTTTAATGCCCTTTCGTAACTCTCGTAAATCACTGTCGTCCGTGAACGCACTTTCCCCTATCACTATTGGTTTCAAATTTATGTGTAATATAGTAGCTCATTTAGCTTTTTAATTCGTCTCATTAATTACTACATCATCATTGCAATTAACAATAATGGATTTATGATGCCTCCTTATCTAACTCGATGCTTTGTTCCAAATTCTCTAGACTTTAGACCAGGGGTGGTCAAACTTTTGATCGCTTTGGGGGACCTGTTATTTTAAATTATAGTCTAACAACATCGTATGTATTAAGTGATCATAAGAAAAGGAGTAATGTTATTGAAGGTTATAGTGTTATAAAATAGTATTAAAAATACTTATGTAAGTTTTTTTTAATACTATTTACATTTGTACATTGGTTTTTTTTAATAATTAAGGCAAATAAATGAATCAAGCATTTTTCTAAAGCTAAATAAATGGGCGACACGATGAAATTTAGATAATTTAAAAAATTCAAAAATTCGATTTTTTACAATTTTTTGTATTGCAATTAGTGACTTTATATAAACTTTCATGCACTACTACGTTAATTATTAAGCCAAATTAATGAAACAAGCTTTTTTCTAAAGCTAAATAAGTGGACAACACGATGAAATTTAGATAATTTTCAAAATTCAAAAACTCGATTTTTTACAAGTTTTTGTATTGCAAATAGTGACTTTATTTAAAGTTTTGTACATTCCCTCGTTAATAATTAAGGCAAATAAATGAATCAAGCTTTTTTCTAAAGCTAAATAAATGGGCAACACGATGAAATTTACATAAATTCGATTTTTTACAATTTTTTGTATTGCAAATAGTGACTTTATTTAAACTTTTGTACATTGCCTCGTTAATAATTAAGGCAAATAAATGAATCAAGCATTATTCTAAAGCTAAATAAATGGGCAACGCGATGAAATTTACATAATTTTCAAAATTCAAAAATTCGATTTTTTACAATTTTTTGTATTGCAATTAGTGACTTTATAGAAACTTTCATGCACTACGACGTTAATTATTAAGCCAAATTAATGAGTCAAGCTTTTATCTAAAGCTAAATAAATGGGAAACATGATGAAATTTACATAATTTTCAAAATTCAAAAATTCGATGTTTTACAATTTTTTGTATTGCAAATAGTGACTTTATTTAAACTTTTGTACATTGTCTCGTTAATAATTAAGACAAATAAATGAATCAAGCATTTTTCTAAAGCTAAATAAATGGACAACACGATGAAATTTACATAATTGTGAAAATTCAAAAATTCGATTTTTTACAATTTTTTCTATTGCAAATAGTGACTCTATTTAAACTTTTGTACATTGCCTCGTTAATAATTAAGGCACATAAATAAATCAAGCATTTTTCTAAATCTAAATAAATGGGCGACACGACGAAATTTATATAATTTTGAAAATTCAAAAATTCGATTTTTTACAATTTTTTGTATTGCAATTAGTGACTTTATATATACTTTCATGCACTACTACGTTAATTATTAAGCCAAATTAATGAAACAAGCTCTTTTCTAAAGCTAAATAAATGGACAACACGATGAAATTTAGATAATTTTCAAAATTCAAAAATTTGATTTTTTACAATTTTTTTTATTGCAAATAGTGACTTTATTTAAACTTTTGTACATTCCCTCGTTAATAATTAAGGCAAATAAATGAATCAAGCTTTTTTCTAAAGCTAAATAAATGGGCAACACGATGAAATTTAGATAATTTTCAAAATACAAAAATTCGATTTTTTACAATTTTTTGTATTGCAAATAGTGACTTTATTTAAACTTTTGTACATTGCCTCGTTAATAATTAAGGCAAATAAATGAATCAAGCACTATTCTAAATCTAAATAAATAGGCAACGCGATGAAATTTACATAATTTTCAATTTTCAAAAATTCGATTTTTTACAATTTTTTCTATTGCAAATAGTGACTTTATTTAAACTTTTGTACATTGCCTCGTTAATAATTAAGGCAAATAAATGAAACAAGCTTTTTTCTAAAGCTAAATAAATGGGCAACACGATGAAATTTACATAATTTTCAAAAATCAAAAATTCGATTTTTTACAATTTTTTGTATTGCAATTAGTGACTTTATTTAAACTTTTGTACATTCCCTCGTTAATAATTAAGGCAAATAAATGAATCAAGCTTTTTTCTAAAGCTAAATAAATGGGCAACACGATGAAATTTAGATAATTTTCAAAATACAAAAATTCGATTTTTTACAATTTTTTGTATTGCAAATAGTGACTTTATTTAAACTTTTGTACATTGCCTCGTTAATAATTAAGGCAAATAAATGAATCAAGCACTATTCTAAATCTAAATAAATAGGCAACGCGATGAAATTTACATAATTTTCAATTTTCAAAAATTCGATTTTTTACAATTTTTTCTATTGCAAATAGTGACTTTATTTAAACTTTTGTACATTGCCTCGTTAATAATTAAGGCAAATAAATGAAACAAGCTTTTTTCTAAAGCTAAATAAATGGGCAACACGATGAAATTTACATAATTTTCAAAAATCAAAAATTCGATTTTTTACAATTTTTTGTATTGCAATTAGTGACTTTATATAAACTTTCATGCACTACTACGTTAATTATTAAGCCAAATTAATGAAACAAGCTTTTTTCTAAAGCTAAATAAATGGAAAACACGATGAAATTTAGATAATTTTCAAAATTCAAAAATTCGATTTTTTACAATTTTTTCTATTGCAAATAGTGACTTTTTTAAACTTTTGTACATTGCCTCGTTATTAATTAAGGCAAATAAATGAATCAAGCATTTTTCTAAAGCTAAATAAATGGACAACACGATGAAATTTACATAATTTTCAAAATTCAAAAATTCGATTTTTTACATTTTTTTGTATTGGAAATAGTGACTATATTTAAACTTTTGTACATTGCCTCGTTAATAATTAAGGCAAATAAATGAATCAAGCATTTTTCTAAAGCTAAATAAATGGGCAACACGATGAAATTTACATCATTTTGAAAATTAGAAAATTCGATTTTTTACAATTTTTTGTATTGCAATTAGTGACTTTATATAAACTTTCATGCACTACTACGTTAATTATTAAGCCAAATTAATGAAACAATCTTTTTCCTAAAGCTAAATAAATGGACAACACGATGAAATTTAGATAATTTTCAAAATTCAAAAATTCGATTTTTTACAATTTTTTGTATTGCAAATAGTGACTTTATTTAAACTTTTGTACATTGCCTCGTTAATAATTAAGGCAAATAAATGAATCAAGCATTTTTCTAAAGCTAAATAAATGGACAACATTCTAATTAGTTAATTAATAAAACAATATGTAATATGTCTACATAACACACGACATGCGGGCGACTAGGAATAGTTAGGCGGGCGACTAGTCTACGTTTTGGCCACCCCTGCTGTAGACGTTCTTTCTCCTAATATAATTTCTCGTGTCTTTGTATAACGCTTTAATTGCCTCCAATAGTCTTCCATTTACTCCTTTATTTTCAAATATCTTCTCTTGGAATGCTATCAAAGGCCTAATTCTATTTCGTTTGTCCCTACAAACTTAGCTATTCTATTATCAGAATACAATATAATAAATTATTGGAACCCATTGATATGCTGACAATAAAATGGTTATGTATGTAAAGTAGCAAGCACATACAATGGTCATTATGTAATTAATATTTGAGATTTATTTTCCCAGTTACAATGACACACAGATGAACTTCCTTGTAATAATTCAGGGATTTCTCGGCTATTTATTTTAAAGTATATACATGGTCCTGGGCATTATAATCGGACATGAATCCACTTTGCAAAACCATCAAATTTCTTTACTATAAATTCCCTCAATTGTATCTCTAGGATTCGTAAATGTTTGGGACTCTAATGTAATGATATTCCCCTATTTATTTGATAATAACTGATACAATATACTCACAAATCGATATTTCGGAAACTTATGTGTAACCTATTAGAAACTAAGTTAAAATTTTCGAGCGATAGGAAAACTGGTAATATAGGAAGAAATTCGGCAATCAAGTTATGTGTGCTTATATCTGTATACCATTGATTTTTATTTTTTTAGGACGTTTGCAGACTCGAAATAACATTTGTAACCTTTGATTTCCCATGTGAATCGGAGTATTTATTAATAAATAATCAACGATTTTGTGGTAGGCTCTCAGGAAGAATGTGTAAGTAATTTATTTATCAGGTTTTGGAAGAAACATAAACATTGTGTTTGTCCTTTAACTCATTGTTTTCATAGCTAGGTAGATAACATAAAATATACGTATTTTAAATTTTCTCAACACACACTCAACTTATATTTAGCATCATCCGAATTAGTTTGTTTATTTTTGTATTATTTTGTAATTACAGTAAGTTTCGAGTTTGAAACCGATGAAATCCCTATAGTTTACATACGAACTGCTCCATCTCCAAGTTCTACAACTGGTCTAAAACTACATCTAGTAGGACGCCAGATAAGTATGGATTGTGAAGGTACGCTTTTATACCATAATTTGCATCAAACTAATTTTAATGTTTATTTATTTATATTATTAGTTGTATTACCGCCCGTGCAGCGATTTTTACAAATTGATAATCGCAATGACAAAGAAATAAACAGAAATGAAACAGGAACAGCAGATGTGAATAATAAAGAAGATATTGCTGTAGTGTTAAGGAGACAATATAGAGGTATGTTAATAATATTTATTCCGAGTTATATCCGTGATTTAAATTCAGATTAGATTAGTATAATTTTTTTTATTGAAATGTCTACAACCATAAATTAAAATGTATTTTAATTATATGACAAAGAAAATACTATATAAAAAATTATTAAAATTAAACATGACAAAAAAAACTATATAAAAAATTATTAAAATTAAATTTTTATATAGTAATTTTTTATATAGTATTTTTTTTGTCATGTAATTAGAATACATTTTAATTTATGGTTGTACACATTTCAATACAAAAAAATGATAATTACTTTACTTATGAAAATATAATTTGTTGAATTTTGGATAGCCTGATTAGTCTATGTTGAGATAATAATGAAAAATATTTATGTCAGTAGTACATTTTTTGAGATATCGACTGAAAACCGATGCCCTGTTCTTTTTGAAGTTCTTCAGTCATATAAGAAAATGAATAGAATTATTTTCTGAATTTTTAAAGCCTGTTTTCGATCGCTTTACTCCCCGCCTGCAGGACTATGTAGCGTATGATACTGCGCTACACACCCCACACACACACACTACACTCATGCCCAAGCATCCTTTCTAACGGTACGTCGATTAACACTAAGTATTTATTGGTATTTCACTACTAGAATACCGTATAGTTTATAGATTTGTAAATTATTTCCACTCCTTTTCTGTGTTATTCATCTCCTTTATTTTCTCCCTTCGTTTGGTGACAATTTCCTGGATGGTTGTGGTCCCTGATGTTTTGTAACTTATGCTTTTGTGATTATATCCTTATCGCTTCAGTATTATCGCTTCAGTAACACCCGCTCTTTTTTATTATTAGGGTTAACATGTTCTGTTTCTAGTAAATCCGTAAAGTACATCTTTTATTTGCATATTCTTACAAACATATTGAAATGTGAGAATGTGAGTGCTTCAATATATTTGTTATTTTTTTTAGTTAGACTATAAACGGTTTAGAATAAAAGTAATAAGTTGTATTACAACTATATTCTCTTATATATTTTTCAAAACACATCACTTAAAAATCCATATCGAACAAATACATTTATTAACTAGTCCGGCCCACGCACTAAACTAATTTGACGTGAAGGCAAATTGCATTCGCTCAATTCGATTATAATTAACTTACCTGCCTGCTCTTTTAGAAGTTTGCGGAGTGGTAATGAACGTAAAAGCCTCCAATCTAACCGATTCTCTTTGTAACATAATATTAAATAATAGACGGAACGTGGATTGCAGCCCGATCACCAACAACACCGTGTGTGAGTATAAAAATGAATTGGCGACCAAACAACAATGCATATTTTTTTTAATAACGATTTTATTTGATTACAGACGTGCCATACAATAAGTCAGAAAAGTTAGAGTTGAAATTTAAGAACGTCCCGATCGTGCAAGATATCGAATTCAAAGAAATCACTTGTGATAACAAATTTATTTTGTAAATTACCAATGGAATAAAAGTACATTATAAGAATAATAAATATGTTTTCTAATATACGTATATATATAACATTTAATTTACATAACGGTGTGAAAAATATCCGTCCTACAGATGAATTTCCCAACTAGCAGTCTTGAATTCATTCATTTAAATTTTGTTAAATCGAGAGAATTATAAATGTCTTTTTTATATCTATTCGTTTATTACACAGGAACAAAGAAAATACATTCAATTTACTAGTATACTCATTAAAACTGTTTTTTTTTTCTCTACTTTATTGTGGACAATTTTGTGTTTGATGTAAAATAACGATATGCATTATTATTTAATACTGTTTTATTACTTCTTTGTTGATTTAAAACTCATGTGTCAGTCACGTTTGGGCGGTGTTCGGCGGGGGTTGGGTTCAGCCGAGGAAGCGGATGTTCGTGAAGATGGCCGTCGCGGGCCGCTTGCGGTTGCAGAAGTTGATGGTTCGTCCCCTGGTGCCCTGACGCGCCTCGTGCAGGGCTACTAGCAATCTGAAGACGTCATCTTTGCTCGGCTGGCATAAGTAACGGTTTTCAGCATCATAACTGAAATATAAATAGTATAATATTATATGTGTACATTGAATTATCTATTCTATATTTATGTAATTTTGTATAACGCTATACATTATTCACTAACTGATTAAAGAGGGTGTAAGGCACCTTACACGGTTAATAATGCTGTCAATCCTAGTAATGTCAATATTTGCTTCAATCCTCCTTTTATATTTATCAAGTAATCAATTATCCGGAAAAAAATCAGTATTCTCCTCATTACATCATTATTATACCTTACACGATGAGTAATACTGGCAATATTTTAAAATAATGAACATTTTAAACATATTATCATACAGTAATACTGTCATTATTCAAAAATATTGACAGTAATATTGATCGTGTAAGGTGCCTTTATGAATAAAATGTGTTCTGAGGCACCTAACGTTAACAGGTTTTACACTAAAAAAGGACCCTTTTTGGCATTTTCCTCACAAAAAAACTCCGCAATATCTCCATCCACAACAAAACTTTACACTACTTGGGATTTTAAAGTAGTTACAACCGACTACTCACCCCTCGCTCTTCAAACATGTTCTAATAATGTTACTTGTTTCGTAAACTACTATTATTTCATCCTAAATGATTATAGTAACAATAACTCTTTAAGGCACCTTACACGGTCAATAATACTGTCAGTTCTAGTACTGTCAGTATTTGCTTTAATTCTCCTTTTATATTTATAAAGTAAACAATTATCCGGATAAACATCAGTATTCTCTTGATTCCATCATTAGTATACCTTACACTATCACTAATACTGGCAATATTTTTGAATAATGAATATTTTAAACATGTTATCACACAGTAATACTGTCATTATACTAAAATATTGACGGTAATATTGATGATGTAAGAATTTTTTAGTTACTATTTAGGATGAAATAAAATAATGTGTGACATTCATCTGGCTGAGAATGATGTTAAAGACATATAGGTCAGCGCGGTGAATGAATAAAATATTAATTCTATTTATGCCGAACAAAAATACATACGACTCATATGTATTTTTGTAGGGCATACATAAAAATAATATATTAAATTTTATTCCTACACCGTTGTTGTTATTCATTGTGCGTTATGCCACTAAATTAACAACGAATTTTATTATTCCTGTCAATTTCACTAAAGACGTTTAACATAGAAACAAAATTATCCTAATGCCTGATTGGTCGAAATTAAATTTGATTCCTCGTTAGTTATTCAGGTCTTGATGAGCATTGTATATTGGAGGGTTTTTGTATTTTTTTGAGTTGTCATGCCAAATAAAGGTTTTTTTTAGTTATTCTGGTATATGAACGCTCAATTTTATTATACCGTTATTCTTTAGACCTTACGCGTTATCCCTTAGTCTTGCTGTATGAACGGAGCATAACTCGTAAGTATATATATTTACGACAGATTATTATTATTATCTATTATAACTAAAATTATAATAGAATGTTTGTTTTTCGTTTTAAAACATACTGCTTGAATTGAATTTTAATGACAAAACAAATTGCAACAGTGAATAAAGCCCAATATTTTTTTATTAATTAAAAAACTCGCTGAAATTCAAACAGTGAAACTAATATCAACTGTAGAACGCGCATTGTTTGCGTTATGGGTCAATAAAACTCGTTGGAAACATTTTATTTGTGAGAAACGATTTCTATTTTACAGTGTGAAATTAATACATCAAAGCAGTTCATGTAACTGCTCAGTTGCACTTTTCCTAGTAAATAACGCATTGGTTCAAAGGTACCTTTCTAATATAAATACACTATGAAAATTGACGATTACTGCAGCTTCTAATAATTAAACTGCATTTTAATGAAGCAGAAATTTAATTGCCAATTTGCGTCTGCAAATGTTTTTCATTCTGATTGAAATTATATTTGATTTTGTCTAGTTAGTGATAATGGTTCATTAATTTTAATTGCTCATTCTATTTTTATATTAAATAAAAATTCAATTTCAATCGAAATTACGTAATTTTCTTTGTAATTTTTTTATACTCAAAGGATATACAATAGAAAGAAAAGCTAAAGTAGACAGAGTTTGATTTTGTAAACATATAGTAAACACTAGTCAAAATGTAATCACTTTAGAGGTACTAGAATTTGAGTTACTACATTTTAAAAATCTACTTGTAATTACTACAATCTTACAATACAAAATTCTCAAAAATTTCAATTGAGGTTTAATAATTCGATGTTATTTTTTAAATATATGGCAAACCGTATATACATTTAGTCGGTTTGGAATAAAAATTTTCAATTTTAAAGGTTCGTCAAAAATTCAATTGAGGTTGTAATGTTTTCGAAATATATTAGTTATTTTGTAAACATATGGTGAATATAACTCCAGTTAGATTACTTCACGACATTATTTAAGCGATCGAAAAAACTGTTATGCCCCGTTTATACCAATTATAAGGAATAAAGGATATTCACCATATATTGTAAATATCTTGTAAAATTTAATCCATATAGGTGCACCATAACTCGAGTTATGAAGATTCAAACAAACATTTCAATATAATACAACTAACCCCCTAGGAGGAAAGTTAAACGCCAGGGGGTTAGTTGTATTATATTTGTATATAACCACTCGAGATATTGTGTGAATTCATCCTCACTAGCTGAGCTACACTAATGAGATCTAATAAGATCGAAATCTAGATATGTAGATTGCTAAAAGGTGGGTTCACACTTATATATGCTTACATATTTCAATGGTTAATTTATTATTTTTTCAAATATTAATAAATTACTAACGTTTGTCTTGAATTCTGCCTCTTCCACGGATACTTGCGATAATACCTCGATCTCTTGAACGGTGCCTGGCTAAAACCCGTCTCATATTCTTGCCCAGCAGCCTCATCCTCCACCCCATTGTACACATCACCTTCCGACTCATCCTCCACATACAATATAGGTAGCCCTCTGCCATTGCCGGGCACCAATAGCAGCTCCGCCAAATAACTTCCAATTTGGTCAATTTTCTCCGCATCCTGTTCCTGCGGCGCAAGAACATCTGCAACACACCCTTCATTATACCAACTTACACTTCATAAAACTTGTGTATTAATTAACATCCTGCTGGTATAGGATTTCATCGGCGCTTGATTTATCACCCGATGTAATTACATAATTCACGGAACCGCGTTAACGAGGGGCGGCATTATTTAGTTTTCAGCTTGGATAATTGTAAAATATGCGCGGCTTTCGAAGAAGGTGTTTTCTGACTGAATAAATTAAGTCGTTTAAATTGCCATTACCCTGCGGCAAATTAACGCTGTCGGTGTACAGGATTTCAAGCGTGAAATTAAATTGCGTAACTTTTTTGAAATTCATAGTTGGAAATATTTATTAAAGTGCCCGGATTGGCGTCACATGTTTTTGCACTTTACTCATATTGATTGGGTTTATTTGTGGATATCTTAATTAAGACTGTGTGAATAGTTATTTAACCCATATTATCATTTTCAGTATATATTGTTTACACTCGGAAAATTATAACCTGTTAATTATTGAAGGGTAATTTCGCATATATTTGTGGGAAACCATACTAACTTACTAAGTAACAACGTTGATTGAAGTATTAAATACTTCAATCAACGGTAACAACAAGAAGACAATGGGTATAAGAATAAAGCGTAAATTACGGTGTACTAGATTCGTCAAGAAACTTGTAGTAGTTCTTATATACAAAGCTTTTTCAAAAAAGTTACAACTAACCCCCTAGAAGGAAAGTTAAATGCCATCTGGTGGCACCACATCAATTAGCAATACACACCCATATAGTAATAATCGTCAACATGGCCATGTTGACTATAGCAAATCGTTTTTTATAATTTTTTATTTAATTTCAAATAGATCGACATTATTTTATTCATATTAAATATGAATGCTATTTATAGCAAGCGCATTTCTATTTATCTCGCTAAAATCAGTGCAAGAATAACTTATTACCTGTATTATCATCTCGAAGGCTGTCGGATGCCACCAAGAAGTTATCACTCACTTCGGGGTCGGGGAAGGGGCCCGGCGCCGCGCCGCCGGGGGAGAAGTATTGAAGCGCCGCCAGCGCCAGCACCTTTGTCAGCCACCCCATGATCTTTCTCACTCCAACCTCTGAAAATCTTTCATAAATATTACTATTAGTAATTTTAAATAATAAACTGCTGAAATAATTAATGAATTCATATAGTTGGTTTATTCATGATTGGTTATAATGGGATGCGTAACAGCGAAAGGGATGATTTAATTTGCGAGCAAATTTGAAGCCGCCCACGCAGGGGCGAACACATCCGGAATGTTTGAGGATGGGATACTGTCTTAATTTATTTGTTTAATGAAGGAGAGTATAATTGGGTTAGGGTTAAAAAAATAATTCGATAATGGTACAAAATTAAATTGGGTGTTTATTGTAGGGAAGCTTTGAGTACAAGGGGAGTTTTTTTATGTTGTCTACATAGCCATAAAAACAATACGCTATCACAACAATTGTGTTATGTCAAGTTTCTGAGATATTTTAGAGTGCCATCTCCAGGTTTGGTTCCAATATTTGTCACAGTAATGCAATTTTCTCTCTATAGAGAAAGTTTAACGCCATCTGGTAAATTGAAGTAATATTGTCAATAAGTACTCATGTTGTTTTAGTTCTCCTGGACGTGACTTTTTTAGTTTGTTGTTGTTTTTCATGTAGGTATACATATGTTTGAACATATATTTTTATTATCTACCCATAGCTCGCGAAATTGTACCTTATACTGAAACATAGTTTATAAACATAGTATGTATTTCACATCCTTAGACTACGCTTATAACACTTACAAAGACAAGTCGATCGCGATGATATTAAAGATATAAAATAGGTCCTATGTAGACAAAAGTTCACCCCTGGAATATATGTGTGAAAATAATAGCCGGCATGGCATTACATCTTCTCCAAAGCTGTTTTAGCTTGTGAGATGTTACTATCAAAATAGTATTATCATGAGCTGTTATAACAACTCATGATAATACTCAAATCTATTGTTAAATATATTTAACAATGGTTTTGAGCAGAGATATGTCTTTTTGTATTACTAGTGCATGGTAAAGTTATTATAAACTATCACGTGATTTCCCACAAAGTCAATTATTACTTAGTTCTCTAATTAGAGCTATTTTGAGAAGTTGTGGTTGTGGCAACTGAACTATTTAACTTCTAGAACAATATTACCACAATATTATTTAAAAATGTCTCTAAATGCAATAATGCCAGATGTTTTAGACTTGGCTGAACGAAATTACGGTGAGAGAGGTTGTGATAGTTTGTCACACTTTGCGACAGCTCCAACTACGCAACAACAACGTACAAGAGGCATTTCTCGGTTGGGAAAATAAAACAAGGAAGAATCATGAAAAACATCCGAGTTTAATAAGCATACGATTGATTTGGTTTACAAAATATGAGCCTGTGAGAAAGAAAGTGGTGTAAGGTCTCATTTGAACATTTGTGAAAAGGAGAAGATTGTACGTTTGGTATTTATGTAAATCGACGTACGTAGTTACATTTTTATTTATGAATATATTGATTTTAAGTCTGTAAATGTGCACGTCAACTTACATAAATACCAAACGCAAAAACTTCTTCTTTTCAAAACAATTGTGACTTACACCACTTTCATTCTCACAGGCTCATATGTAGAAAGATGTATAGCAGTAGGAGGATAACATGCAATTCCTGTCGAATTTTTTTGTATTGAGTCGCACTCTGTATGTCTTACGCCCGTTTCTTCAACAAATCTTAGAGCTCGTCTTATATAAGCTCGTCTTATATAAGCTCGTCTTATATAAGCTCGTTTTATATAAACTCGTCTTATATATAACCACGTCTTAAATTTATATTATGTTCACTAAACATATGTAGATCTTACTTACGCCCGGTTCTCCAACGAATCTTGGAGCTCGTTTTATATAAGCTCGTCTTATATAAGCTCGTCTTATATAAACTCGTCTTATATATAACAACGTCTTCAATTTATATTCTGTTGCACCAAACATATGTAGATCTTACTTACGTCCGGTTTCTCCAACGAATCTTAGAGCTCGGCTTACATAAGCTCGTCTTATATAAACTCGTCTTATATATAACCACGTCTTACATATGTAGATCTTACTTAGTCTTACAATGTAAAACCGTGTTATCGTTTTAAGATCCGAACGCCGAAATTATTAAGACGGTCTTAAACTAGTTAAGATTCGTTGGAGAAACCGGGCGTTAGAGCAAAGGTTAACATTAACAACAAATGATTACTAAATTTTTTGAAAGAATAATTTATAGATTATTGCGATTCTATGTAAAATTAATATACAGTGCGATACAACACAGGGAACACTGTAATTTCTTTATTTCACGATTGACGAAAAAACGTATACATATTTTTTAATTCAGTACCACGTAAACTATTTTGTGGCATATTTAAAAAATAATATTCATTTCCAGTTTAGCCGGAAGTGTATACAATTATCATTTCTCTAATGACACTATATTATTTTTTTGATGTTTTTATATTATTCGGTTAATTATCTTTACGAACGTATATACATTTTATATTGTTAATGTTTAGATAATAATATAAAATGTATATACGATCAATTTTCAAGGAAATTGTGTTTAAAGATTAGTAGAGAATCGTTTTGACTGTGAAATAATAAAGTTACAGCAGTTCCCTCTTATTTGAATCACACTGTATACATACATCATGGGTAATAAAAAAGTAAATTTTCTAATATTCTAATTTGTATCACCAAATAGTTCTATAAAGCTGAACTAAATAGTTTAATTGTTAAACATAATTATTAACTTATAATACTTTATGTATGTATACATAGTGCAGTCACTGATGCACTTAAACTTTGAGCTGAATGAACGCATTTTAAATGATTAGCTTTATCGAACGTAGTATGATAATACGATTACATGCTGCAGACAATTTTTAAAGCAGGGCAGTTTGATGTCTCTACGAATATGAAAGGTATTTGTTACACGTGTGTGTTTCTTCAAAATAGATTTATGCACAGTATGTATAAATATACGCAAACAAATAATCGCAATAACCATATTATAATTAATATGTTTTGTGCTTTTTTACGTATTTCTGAAAAATTATGAAAAGTCAGGATTTTTTTAGAAAGTTTTAGTCCCTCAGACCCCTTTAATTAAATCTTATTTAATCTAATTTAAAAAATATGTATTTAATCGGAATCAATTTATTATTATTATTATTATTAGTATTACATACGTATAATGTCTTCATTATATAATAATTCATTTATTTAATTTATTTAATTATAAAATAATTCATTTATTTCATTTATTTAATTTATTTCAATATACAAATGTTTCCCTGTGGTGGCTTCTCGTCCCTCTTTCTTCACCTTAAGAGTCTTAGAAGTTGTTCCATCTTAGGCAATTGGCATTGAGGGATGTAGTATGTTTTTCCATCTAACCTGTTTTACTCCATATGTTGTTGAGTATAAGGAATTTAATTCTTAGTTTTACTTTTTTCACTGAAAGTGCTGTATTGCATTGGTATGCGGACACAGATTAGGGCGAGCGACTCAAAAGTAGAAAAATTCATAGTCGGAAAATATACATTTTTAGCATTTCTCAATATAGAATTAACCAAATAGCAATACAAAAAAAATGAGACGTCCCCAAAGTGAGAATTTTAATGTCGTAATAATATTCTCCGCGTACAAAAATTACAAAACAATAATAAAACTTATTAGAAAATCCCCAAGGGAAACTTTTCTAAAAATGTCTTATTTATTATTTTTATACTTTTTTTATATTTTTTATATCTTAGCAATGTACACATGTAAACACAAAACAGGCAGGAAGACCTCCAAGGCGGTCGATTGTCCAATAAAGATGGTTTATATATATTTTTAAATGCATTATAATATTAATACTTGGTATATTTTATTTTCTAATAAAACTAGTGCTCCATTCCAACTTTTAAGTAGCTACATTCGCACGTCCAACTACTGTGCGTTATATTGTTGAGTGAAGAATGATTCTTCACTTTAACCGTTGAGTGAAAAATCATTCTTCACTCAACAATATAACGCACAGTAGTTGGACGCGCTAATACTAAACTTGTGTGGATGAGCATCCTACCACCCCATAACCTTGTCAGCTAGAAACACCCGATTTCCTTGTTGTACCGTAGGTATAGGAATATATAATCGATGATAATGGCACGTGTTTACAGATATTAATAATAATAACATGCCAATAGCACAGATTTTAGCCACAGATGTGCATGCATTAGATTAGTCTGAGCTTCATTGATTTTATCAACATGATAATTGAATATATAATCAAATTTGTATAGGATTTGTTGTCTGGACTTAAATCATAAACACACGTGTTCACTTTGTGAATGTACTGAATTAATTTAATTTAATTTATTGATATTCTATTGAAACTTTGAAAGGATTTATTACTTCATCATATGTAGAATTAATATACACTGTATTTCGGTTAATTCGGATACCTTTTTATTAGGACAACATATTTGTGGACCACCTTATCTCATACCTGTTTATCTCCATTTGCTCTAGATGAATTTAAACTTAGAAACACCTTTCCATTTTGAGTTTCATATGATTTATAGCTCATATACGAACAATCCTAGCAATGTCAATATTTGCTTCAATCCTCTTTTTATATTTATCAAGTAATCAATTATCCGGATAAAGATCAGTATTCTCTTCAATGCATTATTAATATACATTACACGATAAGTAATACTGGCAATATTTTAGAATAAAGAACATTTTAAGCATATTAACGTACAGTAATACCAGTAATACTGTCATTATTCTAAAATATTTACAGTAATATTGATCGTGTAAGGTGCCTTAATGAGGCACCTTACATGATCAATATTTCTGTCAATATTATAGAATAATGACAGTATTACTGTACAATAATATGTTTGAAATGCTCATTATTCTAACATATTGCTAGTATTACTCATCGTGTAATGTATATTAATGATGTAATGAAGAGAATACTAATTTTTATCCGGATTATTGATTACTTTATCAATATTAAAGGAGGATTGAAGCAAATATTGACAGTATTATTTACCGTGTAAGGTGCCTTTTAGAGTAATATCCTTATTAAGAATATATTAAATAATAATGCTTAATGCAGGTTTATACCAGATTGTATATGAATATATATATATATATATATATATATATATATATATATATATACATTCATATTTTATTTCCATACCATTTATATTTAAAACTAATGCAGTTTGAAAATAATACCAGCGGTTACAATTACAAAATCAGCCGTCGTATTTTTATTCAAATCTACTTTTATTTCCAAGATATATATGTCCACTAATTAAAACATATACATTTACCGTACTTAAATATAAATATAATATTAATATTTATTAATAAAGTAAATATGCATACTTTATTTAAAATTGTATATGATTTATGTCTCCTAAAAATACTCTGCGAATACGATATCTCAAACCTGTCTATCTCCATTTGCTCTAGATGAATTTAAACTTAGAAAGACACATTTCCATTCTAAGTTTCATATGATTTATAGCTCATGTTTACGAACTTGTGATAGATATTCTATTTTATCAAGATGAAAAGAATAATCATGCACAGCTGTATTTCATAATAATAATGTTTATTTATTTTTCACTAAATATAGACTGCATTTTATCAATCATAAGATGCTACTTTTTACATATAAATATCGATTTAAATTTCCGGTGCGTATATAATATTATATCTGATATTGAAAAAATGTATGCGGGAAGATTAGAATAAATGGATATGATAAATCTATTTAATAAATTGTTGTGTTTGAAAATTATCTCATAAATGTCCAGTGAATGAATGGTATGGTATATCATGGTTGGCCAACTTTTGTGTATATAAAAGGCACCTTACACGATCAATATTACTGTCAATACTTTAGAATAATGACAGTATTATTGTACGATAATATGTTTATAATGTTCATTATTCTAAAATGTTGCCAGTATTATTCATTACTATACCTTGAGTAATGATGTAATGAAGAGAATACTGATTTTTATCCGGATAATTGATTACTTGGTAAACATAAAAGGAGGATTGAAGCAAATATTGGCAGTAGTAGGATTGACAGTATTATTGCTCGTGTAAGGTGCCTTTAAGATCTTTTCACTTTTTAATGAAATAAATAATCGATTATTTAGCTAAACCCAATATATATATATATATATATATATATATATATATATATATATATATATATATATATATATATATATATATATATTATATATATCAAAAAGGAAGAAAAATAAATCTCGTTCACTTCTGCATAACGTGTTGCTTTAATAATTGCTTATACTTAGTCTACTGATTACAATGTTTTAAATTCGACGGTAACTTATTAAGTTATCTTAGAACTGTGTCACGATCGACTTGTCATTATTGTTCTATTTATCAAATATGTAGTCTAATCGGCTTCTAAGTTAAGACATTGCGAGCGATGTACCAAAATTGTCTTCGCTATCGACTTGTTGGCCATCCTTGTTTTACATATTTGTGAAAAAGTTTCAAAACAATATTTCTAAATATAATACGCTTTTATCTTAACGTGCAGGTTGATATACAAGAATTCTTCTACAGAATAGTGCAGTTTTTATTTAATTAACTTATCTTTTAAGTGTATACATAAAAGTATTCATATTACCGCCCTTCAATTCCATAATTAGTTTGTCTCCACTTATAATTTTATATATATATATATATATATATATATATATATATATATATATATATATATATAATGATTTATTTCTCCTGGCAACATGCTACTTATTGATTTTCCTTGTTATTTTAAATGCTTATTAAAATCAATGTTGTCACTAACAAGATTGATGTTGTACATATACTGTTTCCACCGCATATCATATATAAAACAATCACTTTTCTGATTAATCACTACACATACAATATTGGTATAGCAAAGACCATAACCTGATACGTCAGAATAATTTAATAATCAATATACATTTCACCGTGTTCTTAATCGATTTTATTAAGATTCCACTCGTCTGAACATAACTAATAAGGCTATTATTACTATTATTAATGATAATCTTAATTGGCTTGTGTACACATATATTACACTTCATAGGATTCAAATTAAACGTAAATGGTTTATTATTAAATTTAATCAATTCAGGTGTTAAATTAATTAATTAATTATTCCAATTTAATAAAATTCATTCGTACAAGAAATATAGTGGGTAGAGGCGCAGTTCATCTTGAATTAAGCATTGGGGGGGAGAGATTTCAAACACCATCGCGGGTGTAACATATTTAATAGTTTTTAATTTCCGAATGGGCTATATTATATATATATATATATAACATTGCAATAGTCCACTAGATAGTGATTTCCTATTTGAACATTGTTGTTGTTGTTGGTTGCTAGTATGTCATTTCTACTGGTTCCTGTTATGGCCTATCCATCCTGATTAGTTGGTTTAGGATGTTCTCGAAATGTTGTCCTCATATTTGTAGAAACTTTGTTGGATCCATGCATAGCTCCCGCTCAAATTTTTAGAAACTTTGTTGGATCCATGTGTAGCTCCTGCTCATATTTGTAGAAACTTTGTTGGATCCATGCATAGCTCCCGCTCAAATTTGTAGAAACTTTGTTGGATCCATGTATATCCCCTGCTCATATTTGTAGAAACTTTGTTGGATCCATGTATAGCCTCGTGTCGCACACTGAGATGACAAATGTCGTAACATCCAAAAACAGTTTTTGAGCTAAATACATTTTAGATTGCAATAGTTCCAGTAGTTTTACGATTGAGTATAATGTTATCTATTTTTTTTAAATAATAATTTGATTTATTATAAACGCAAAAAAGGAGGAAAGCAGCGTTAAAATATACATAAGAATCGTGTAAATAAAAATCAAAACCTGTAAAATTATTTTGAAAGTTACGACACTTGTCATCTCATAGTGCGATATTAATATTTAGTAAATTTTTAATTTTTTTTAATGTTATTTATGCTATTGTTTATTATTTTTTTATTTAATAGTATTATATCTAAATAAAGATTTTCTATCTCACTTTTAAATGTGTTTTCTGTTTAAATAGCTGCATAGTAGGATTTCTTCTTAAAGTAGTCAGAACCCCGAACTAAATTTTGCCGAGTGCCGAAAGTTTAAAGCACCGCTACTGCAATTACTACTACTGTTATTAAATTCCTAACTTAAGTTTTTTAATCATGCGTAAATTGGTAACTTTTATTAATTGAGTAACAAAACAAAGTTAGCTGTTTGGTGAATTATTAAAATTTACGAGCGACTGTAGCATCATTAAACAAATTACATATTTAGATACGCAATTTTTCAGGCGCCTACGCATCAATCCCGTGGTTCGCATGAGGCTACATACTAATCTGTAACGATAGGGTCAGTTTGAACTAACATAATGCTAAGAAATTTATTTTAAAGCCGTATGACATCTAGTTTCTTATATCGTTTAACAATAACAACACTGTAATACACAATGTTAATTTTCCATTTAGTAATAGTTATACAGTTTAATATATGAATTCTTATATATAAAACGATATAGGAAACTAGATAATTGTCATACGAGATTAAAAGATTAATTTCCAGTTTATAATGTCAAAATAAGAAATAGATAGTGATTACAGTGCTTATAACTACTATTCTGTTATTTTGTCATCATAAACATAGCAGACACAATAGCTTGCAATAAAATATCAAAGATAACAAATAGTTTCACCAACATAAAAGATTCAGAGAAATTATACATCGTAATCCAAACACGAACCACCACGACCAACTGCATCTCTCGATGCCAGGAGTGCCAGGAGCAAGTGAGGCATCCTCCGAGTTCCTGCAGAGAATCACTTTTGTTTCCTTTTATATATTATAATGATTATAATTAATTTATATTGTATTTTGTCAACTAAAAAAATATAAAAAACTATACTAGAAACCATTTAAATTATATTTCCTATTTTATATAGCATAAAACGGTCTCATTGCTACAGATTAGTGTGCCACATCAGTTTTAGAACTGCAGGACATTATTTAGTTGATAGTTTCTCAATTATACTTGTAGTATAGTCTATAGCATTAATTCTCAAAGTGGGAGTCGCGAAAAGTATTTGAGAAAAAAAATTGATAACTGAAACTATTGATGATTCTGGATGTTTTTCTACACATACCCGCTTTTTCGGGGGTCCTTTGAAATGTTTAAGTACAAAATAGGGGTCGCTGGTCGAAAAGTTTGAGAAACCCTGGTCTATAGCGATTTTCGAAATTCTACAAACCCCTATAATTATGATTGTGCCTTCAATAATTCGTTTGTTTAGCTATGGCCAACTGAATTAATTACCTTGTTTCTTTGCCTTTAAATATGCAAACGACTCATTAGACCCCCAGGTTGTATACTATTAAAATGAAAACTACTATTAATATAGAATAAGCGCATTATTTGCATTTGTTTTATCTAATTAGAATTTATTTGCTCGCAGCTATTAATGGAATATTACTACGCCGCCTCTGGGGGAAAATAAATTGCGCGGAAAATTACAATCACTAATTGTCACATTCATTTACTATATGATGTCAAATATAGATTTCGGATTATTTCATTTCATTAGTATGCATTGGAATTGATTTAACGTAAACTCCATCAAAGAGTGCATCAACAAAATTAAAATGGTTGCAGCTTTTTACTAGCTGTACAAAATGAACAAAACGCGACGGCAGTCTACTACAAATTTAAGTGCTTTAAATTAATTAACATAGTTAAATTAAAGTAATTATTTGTATGTATTTTTTGTGTCTAAATTAACTTAAGTTCATTCGTTTAAAATTACCTATATATCTTATTTACTGAACAAATAAACTTTGAACATTAACAATTATTTGCTTTTAGAAACGGAATGAATAATATAAAAAACGACGTCACTTCAATCCGAAGATTGGGAATTAAGTTGATTTTTATATTTGAGACCTCAGATTTAAATAGTTGGTTGCTACCCTTCTCTGTATTCCATCAGATATACACGTTAAAATTGATATAACAAAAAAAAATGGATCCATGTCAATCTAAAAAAAAATACTTTTTGTATCCACTATTGGGTTAGCAACAAATGGTGGAAATTAAAATAAAAATTCCGTGGGCAATCATGGAAAATTAAACAATTTTGACTTTGACTGCCGCCAGAAAATAGTAGGGCGTCATTTTTTATTTCAACCTATGTTGAACTTGTAAGTGTTAATCATTACAGAAAATATAAACACATTACTTAGTTTCTAATCTATTTTATTGATCTTTTACCACGCCGTATACTAAAAAGTTTAAGTTTAAAATTAATTTAAAAATAACTAAGGTCAGTGCCATTTAAAAAAATATATGTTTAATGATTACTATTAAATTCTAAACAAAACATGAGAATTTAGAAAAAATAATCCGTGGGGAAAGTTGATAAAAATTGCAAAATGTTTTCTGGCAAATATTATTCAATAACAACTAACTAAATCAACTTAATTTTTATATTATGGTTACCAAGACATTAGTAAACAATTGTACCAAAATCAATTTTTTTTAATGCTCCACTACTGGAGAATCATAACCAGCGTCGCGACCCCGCGGGGAAATTTATAACTTGCTTTTTGTCCATAATAGAGATTTGAAATTATTTATTATTGTCTCTGAGAACTATGTTCCTCTTTAGTAGCGTGTCTATGAGTTGTCATATCTAACTTTGTTGCAGGCTTGCTTATAGTCTATAAAGCATGCGTGTAGGTCCTAATTGTAACGTAATACTACCCATCTAAATGTATTGTTTGCAAATAATGATTATTAATATATACCCTTTTATCAACGTTTACGTTTACTATTATATCTCTATTTTTATATGTATACAATACATACATATTTTATGTATTTTATATTGAGACTCGTATATAATTTAAATGTATAGTATATGCTCCCATTTCTATCAAATAATTCAAAATTGGCATGTAATGGTGTGAAAATTCGTTTTGTCGCCAAAAGGTTCCCCGTTATCTTCCAGCTAGTTCGCATTGTTGAGCAGACGCGTGAGAAATATTATGCATTTCATGCTAAATCACGCATAAAATTATTTTCTACTAAGCTACATCATTTCCAGTATTCAATTTCTTTGCGACTGAAATTGCAACGTGTGGAAATTTGCTAAATCTTTATTGCAAGCTCACAACATATTGGCGCGTTATAAATTTGTATAAAGGACTCGCTTATTGATGATTGAATGTTTCAGGAAATTTAAACGATTCGTTCTTAGAGCCTACTTTTTTATTTCAGTTTCAATGCAAATATACTGTGATGTATTTCTGTGATATAAAATCAATAAGATTATATATTTAGTAAATTTCGTTTAGAGATTAAATTAATTAGGGTCTCAAAAATCAGTTATAATAAATGAAAAGGGAACAGTTTTTAACATGCCCAAACAAATGATTGCTTTTGCAAATATACGATGTAGACCGTAAGAGATAGCTTTATCTAAATGGAGATAGAAGTCGACAGTATAATCATTTAAATACCTAGAATCGATGCTAAACGTAACTAACAACGTAGACTTGGAGAATAGAGCTACCTAGAATCGATGCTAAACGTAACTTACAACGTAGACGTGAAGAATAAAGCTAGAATGATGCAGGGAAACAGATGTTTTTTGCGTTAAAGCACCTCTTCCGTTCAGCTCATTGTTCCGTCCAATAGCAATCTATGGAGGCAAAACTCAAGACTTGCTACACAGGGGAACATCGCATTATGAGATGACAAGTGTCTCAACTTGTTGTGATTTTTGTTGATGATGTCGATGATTCTTATGTATATTTTAATGCTCCCATTTTTTGCATTAAGAATAAACCAAATTATTATAATTAAAAAATATAGATAAAATTATACTCATTGGTAACTACTGGAATTATTATATATATATATATAAAATGCATCTCTATTTATTTTTAGAAGTTACGACATTTGTTATTTCAGCGTATGTCGCACACTAAAATGACAAATGTCGTAACTTCTAAAAATAAATAGAGATAAATGCATTTTAAAGATTGCTTAGTGTTTTCGAGCGCAAAATACAAAGATGATTTTTTGGACCTATAAAGAAACGAGGAACCTGGAGAATAAGGGTAAACTATGAACTGAAAGAGTAGTAGTAGTGGGGAATTAATAATTGGGATAATTAGATCAGCAAGACTTAGATAGGCAGAACATGTAATAAGAATGACAGAGGATCGAATTACCAAAAAAAAAATGCTGAGCAGAAGCTTTAAAAAATGAAAAGTGCTAGAGGAAGACTACGAAAAAAATAGCGGAATTCAGAAGTGGAAAACCTTAGAGATGCCAAAAGTGGTGGTTTATATAGGATTCAACTAAACCCCACCGATAGGGTTGTAATGGCTGAAAAGTCTCACGGCTGATAGTCCTATAAAGATAGACAATTTTATTATATGCATTACTCGACGAATATTTTATTTCAAATAAATATTATTCACTTTAAATAAAATATTCATCGAGGTAAAGTGACCTTGTTTTTATACATACCAAAATAGAATAATAATCCGTTTTTTATGTGTTTACGACGAGTCGAGCTCATCCGTATGAGTGAGTGCACGCTGCGCGCGCGGTAAGTCAATCAGTTGTGAGTGGAATTGCATTGTGCGCGTATCAGTACCCGGTTGAGTGAAGAACAATATAATTATTTAGTTCGGTTTAATTATGCCTGTGTTTAATGTGAGTGGTGTATCTTGTAAGGAGTTAAAACAGTCACACGTTGGATTAATATGAAGTCGATTCGAGCGTTTTTATGGGTGAGTTTTTATATTTCAATTTATATCTCGTGTGATTCATTTCCATTGCATAATTCATCTTATAGCAAATGTCTAACTTATTATTATTGAAATTATGTAGGCGAATTACTGCTAATTATACTTGTTATTATTTATGTAACAGGTGTATTTTCAGCGATTCTTTTTTTGGCGAGCAAATCAGATTAAATATTAAATGCAATGACGGTGAACGGTTTATCGCTTTCGATATCTTCTAGTTATGATTATACATCTTCTAGTTATGATTATCACATATGCCGCAGTTAATGGTTTGCAGTTTATATAGTTTCAAGTAATGTCATGCCCAGCCTAACCTTTAATGACGCCGGATTTATAATCATTGTACTCGTTACTTGCTTTTGAAGCCGTGATAATAATAGTAATAAAAAAAATTAATATATAATATAAAATATATAATATATTATACATTTAATTTATAATTGTGTATAATTATAGTTTCCACACTACAGATAGTTGAGATACACATTTCATATGTTGTAGGGGCTAAGTGTGACCATTTATAAATAAATATATTTAGCGTAATTCTGTAAAATTTTGAAAACTACAAATAGAGTTATAGTAACTTTTCCCCCACTAATATCTGATATAAATCGTAATTTTTAAACTTAACAACCCAAAAAAAAACTATAAATAATTGAGATACACATTTCATATGTTGTACCGGCTAAGTATGACCATTTGTAAATATATTTAGCGTTATTCTGTAAAATTTTGAAAACTACAAACATAGTTATAGTACTTTTTGTCTCCGATTAATATCTGATTTGTATATTTTCAATTTAACAACCCAAAAAGACTATAAATAATTGAAATACACATTTCATACTTTGTAGGGATTAAGTATGACTATTTTAAAATATATTCAGTGTAATTTTATAAAATTTTGAAGACTACAAACACAGTTATGATACTTTTATCCCCAGACTAATGTCAGAATTATAATATTTGAGTTTATCAACCCAAAAAGACTACGAATAGTTGAGATACACATTCATACTTAGTAGGGGCTAAGTATGACTATTTGTAAATATATTTATCGTTATTCTGTAAAATTTTGAAAACTACAATTTTTTTTAACTTAGCAACCCAAAAAGACTATAAATAATTAAGATACATATTTTATACGTTGTACCGGCTAAGTATGACCATTTGTAAATATATTAGAGTTATTCTATAAAATTTTGAAAACTACAAACAGAGTTATAGTACTTTTTGTCCCCCACTAATATCTGATTCGTAATTTTTGAACTTAATAACCCAAAAAGACTATAAATAATTGAGATACACATTTCATATGTTGTTCCGGCTAAGTATGACCATTTGTAAATATATTTAGCGTTATTCTGTAAAATTTTGAACACTACAAACATAGTTATAGTACTGATTCGTAATTTTTGAATTTACGAACCCAAAAAGTCTATAAATAATTGAGATACACATTTCATACTTTGTAAGGACTAAGTATGACTATTTTTAAATATATTCAGTGTAATTTTATAAAATTATAAAATAAGTTGGAAACAATAAACACAGTTATGGTACTTTTTATGTCAAACTTATAATTTTTGAATTTAACAACCAAAAATATTACGAATAGTTGAGGTACATGTTTTATACGTTATAGGGACTAAGTATAACTATTTATAAATAAACTCCGAAAATTTTATAAAATTTTAAAAACTACAAACAAACTTATGTTACTTTTTTCCCTTAATTAATGTCAGAATTGTAATTTTTGAGTCTAACAACCCGAAAGGGCTACGAATAGTTGAGATACGCAGTTCAAACTTAGAAGTGACTATTTGTAAATATATTTAGCGTAATTTTATAATATTTTGAAAACTACACATAGAATTAGTATCCTCTGATTAATGTAGGAAAAAAAAAACATTGAAAGTAGCTGTAACTACCAAACTTGACTTGGTAAAAAATATTGGTTTAATAATTCAAGTTTCCCATTAAATTTACTTTGAAACAAGTCTTAGCTTGTTTTGTTTTCACGTTAGTAGCGACAGAAAAAAATTAATTTATGTGGAATTATTAAATTTTTATAAAAACAAAACACTAAATGAGTCCGATTTTGGGAACTGGAATTTTAAAACCATCATTTTTTACTACATCAAGTTTTGTAGTTACAGCCCGTAACTACAAAACTTCATGTGGTAAAAAATGGTGGTTTCAAAATTGAGGTTCCCTATTAATATACTGTGAAACAAATTTTAAACTTTCAATTTCTCATATTAGTAGTGACGGAAAAAATGAATGTACTTGCTTGGTTTTTTTTTTAAACAAAACACAAAATGGACGGTAATTATATAACTTGAAGTTGTAATAAATCGTAGTTTAAAAATTCGGATTCCCCATTAAATTTACTTTGCAACAAGTCGAAACTCTTTCTGTTTCTCATATTACTAACGACCGAAAAAAGAATTTACCAGCAACTATCAGATTATTTTAAAAACAAAACACAAAATGGGGCTGTAACTACAAAACTTGATATGGTTAAAAATTATGGTTTGAAAATTCAGATTCCCTAATATTTACGTTGAAACAAATCTAAACTTATTTATTTTCTCAAATAGTGACAGAAAATATATTTACTAGCAACTATCAGATATGTTTAAAAACATTACTCACTGTCACTGCAAAACTTGGAGTGGTAACAAAATTTGATTTGAAAATTCTGATATTTCATTAAATTCACTTTGAAACAAGTTTAAACTTGTCCAATTTCTCACATTAGTAACGACAGAAAAATTTGTTTACTTCCAACTGTCGGATTATTTTAAACAAACCACAAAATGGGACTGTAACGACAAAACTGGAATTTGTAAAAAATGCTGGTATAAAAATTCAGATTCCTCATAAATTTGACTTTAAAACAAGTCCAAACTTATTCTGTCTCTCACATTAGTAACGACAGAAAAATTAATTTACTAGCAACTATCAGATTATTTTAAAAACTACCAAACTTGATATGGTTTAAATTTTTTTTTTTTTGCATAGTTCAAGTCGTTTGAAATAGTGGACGGGCATAGTCAGGTTGGCAGGGACCACCCTCCCACACCACTTTTGCTCACATAGTTTTTTCATTAAATATAGATGTTTTATATTATTTAAACTATTCCAACATAACTTGTATGACAGTGACAACAGTAGACAAATAAAATCATATAGTGCGTACTTTTATAGCTACAATTCTAAAATTTGTTATGAATTTACTTAATAAAGTAGGTAATAAGGAAAAAAAATAACACTCGTGTTATATTATTTAGTCGCGAGTTATATTCGTTTGAAACAAAATATTTTTTATCACTTAATTTGTATGACAGTGACAACAAATTCCCCATTACTTACTTTTAAACAAATATGAACTTGTTTATTTTCTCCACTAGTAATGACAGAAAAATAGATTTAACGACAGAAAAATATATTTACTACCAACTATCAGATTATTTGAAAAACAAAATACAAAATGGGGTTGTAATTACAAAACTTGATATCGTTTCAAATTGTGATTTAAAAATTCAGATTTTCCATTAAATTTACTTTGAAATAAGTCTAAACTCTGTCAATTTCTCATATCAGTAGTGACAAAAAATAGATTTACTTGCAACTGTCGATATATTTATTTTAAACAATAAAAAAATGGGACTACAACTACAAAAGTTGAAGCTGTAAAAATACTGGTTCAAGTATTCAGATTTCCCATTAAATTTTGTATAAAACTTTGAAACAAATTATGGTTCATTTTCTCAACTAGAAACGACCGAAAAACATTATTACTAGTAACTATTAGATATGTGTAAGAACAAAACACAGAAGGGGTTTAACTGTAAAACTAGAAGTGGTAAAAATTGCTGGTTAGAAAATTCGAATATGCCATTAAATTCACTTTGAAAAAAGTTGAACTAGTCCAGTTTCTAACATTAGTAATGACAAAAAAATTAAATTTGATTTGAAAATTCTGATATTCCATTAAATTTACTTTGAAACAAGTTTAAACTTGTTCAATTTCTCAATTTCTTACATTAGTAATGACAGAAAATTGAATTTACTTGCAACTATCGGATTTTTTTTCAAACAAAACACAAAATATCTACCCCCGTATTGTAGTTACAGTCATATTTTGTGTTTTGCTTGAAAAATATCCGACAGTTGCATGTAAATTAATTTTTCTATCGTAAAAATGCAGGTCTAGACTTGTGATTTGAAAATGTAGCTTCCTTATTAAATTTACTTTAAAACAAATCTAGACTGTCAATTTCTCGTATCAGTAGTGACAAAAAATGGATTTACTTGCAACTGTCGATATATTTTTTTTAAACAAAACACAAAATGGGACTACAACTACAAAACTTGAAGGTGTAAAAAATTAGGTTTGAATATTCCGATTCCCCTTTAAATTTACTTTGAAACAAAATATAAACTTGTTAATTTTCTCAACTAATAACGACAGAAAAATAGATTTGCTAGCAACTATCAGATATATTTAAAAACAAAACATGTAGAGGAGCTTTAACTGCAAAACTTGAAGTGGTAAAAAATTCTGGTTTGAAAATTCTGATATTTCATTAAATTCTTTTTGAATCAATTGTAAACGTGTTTGATTTCTCATATTAGTAATGGCAGAAAAATGGATTTCTTGCAACTGTCGGATTTATTTTTAAACTAAACACAAAATGGGATTGCAACTACGAAAATTGATGTGGTAAAAAAATGTAGTTTCAAAATCCAGGTTTTCCATTAATACACTTTGAAACAAGTCTAAACTTGTTCAATTTCTCACATTAGTAACGACAGAAAAATTTATTTACTAGCAATTATCAAATTATTTTAAAAGTAAAATACAAAGTGGGGCTGTAGTTTGAACAATTACTGTAGCTTTTTATTGTTTAATTGAATATTATTTCGCGTTTCGTGTTTTTCTTTATTCTGAAATTTGAAATGATTTTGCTCGGAATTTTCTTTATGTCAACCAATATTATAATATATATCTCTGATCGCAGAAAAATAATCCCTTTCAGAATCTACAATAAAAATATAGGATTGTCTTTTGAAAAAAATTATAATTGGTTATTGCTCATTCAAAAATTATCGAATAAAATTGACATTTTCAAAATTGACGATTTAAATTTAAAAATCGAATTGTATAAGCAATTCTTGCAAAAATCATAAAGATTTTATCGAATTTACTTCATATTTTAGGGACATATCATAATATGTAATCTAATATCGTCATGCATTTTTGAGTACATTACTCAAAAATGCATTATTATCGAATATTTTTATTTGTTGCATACATATTAGGCGAAGATATATATTTTGGGATATTAAATATTTCCATATTTGTATGCACATTTTTCATTGCTGGCTATTCTGATTTTGAAAATATAAATACGTTTTATATTGGTTTGCTTAATTGCTTCTTGTTTACTCACAGCTACAATACCACGTAGTACATAAAATAAAGCTACTGCGTCATATATAAATTCCATTCACGCGTTGTTTATTTCGAGCAGAGAGGGTGAAGGTTGTAATATGTAATATAACTGCGTTTTTACGAACAGTGTCGACCTACGTCACTGAAATTTATTATGCGAAATATTAACAATTTGCAACCGTATCCAGAGGTTGGTAGCAAGAAACAAGTATTGCATGCATAATTAGCAATTACATTTACATCGCAATTTTATGCAACAAGTCGAGTGCAACAGTTTTCTTAATGCTCGGAATTGTTTCAGTAAGACGTTTTAAAAATTTTCTATCCGTTCATTTCATTGATGTAGATGTTGCTTGAATCGTATGTTTATTATTGAAAAATCGACATAGTTAAAACTTATTATTATCTTAAATGTGTATATTTTAATTGATTACACTTTTAATTGATTACATCGGCGTATTCGGCTTCTATATTTTGGGTAAACGTGTAGTTTTCATTGATTACCCTTAATACGTTGTTAACATGTTTACAAAAATATGGTCCACGTTCGCTCTATACGTCTGTATAGACCGACCTGTCCTACCAACGGACGTTTTAACATGTTACTAAAACGTCCGTTGGTAGGACAGACGTATAGAGCGAATGTGGACGCATTCATTGATATTCCACACCATGGATAAACATATCCAATGACAAATGTATACAAATGTATACAAATGTTAACGTTTAACGTGAACGTGGACATTCGCTAGGTACACTGTAGGATACTGCACACATAAACAAAAATACGGATAGATTAAGCTGCCCTACATTCTGGGCAGCTTAATCTATCCTTTTTTCCACCCCAAAGTAGTATTTTTTGACCGATTGTTAAATAAGCTAAAATACCACGCACTACATAAAATAAAGCCACTGCGTCATATATAAATTCATCCAAAATATTGTTAAATTGTGTGGAATCCAACGCGAATAAATATGTGATTACGTATACTATCAATAATCTCAAACTTTGTCATGGCGCAGTCGGATTAAACCTAGCAACACCAGTGCTGCCAATTCTGAATACACAAATAGCAACCCTCGTATACTACATATTTATTTGGTTGAGGACTTAGGATTATTGATGTCAAATTAGCTGTTTAACTGTATTGGTATAATAGTGCCACTTGTTAATTGGATACATCTAAGTTTAAACAAAATAATACTAATAAAAAACAATTATTTCACAATTTAAAAATATAATCTTCTATCTGTATAGCTATCAGAAATGCCCTCGATTTCCGCTGGTCAAGGGAGAGGCTCAGAGGAGTGTAATAACCCGGTATTATCTTAACTTAACAGAAAACCTTTAAAAGGTGATTTGAGAAATTCGCCCGCAATGGGATTTGAACTCTCTCTTTCTAATGATCAGTATGAGACAGACGGAGCCTCTAGTCACTGGGCCACTGAGCTGGTGAAACAATTTTAATTAAGCTAGTATCCTTATATCGTTTTAAACCGATCGATCTGTTATTTATATATTTGTATCATTACAAACATGACAATAACATTTTCTTCGTTGGTTTACTGTTTATATCTTCAACATCATAATTTAATTGTAAACCTAAAAGAAAGGCTCTTTTAGGATTATAATTAATTCTATAATTACCAATTATGTTAGACGACGTCCTTGCCAATTAATAATAATTTCCACAAAATCCTCTGACTTATTTCTTATTTTCCTGCAGCATATACCGACTTTAACGTCCATAAGAAGATAAATATTAATTGCCCCATTTATATATTATTAATAATATTAATTTAATAAGAAAAAATAAAAATTTAATTTAGAGTATATTATTAAATTTACAATTAATGAAAAGTTTAAGACATATTTTCTAGTACATTTACGCCTGTGTATACAAGTAAATATATAATAATTTTAGAGGAATAAATATAAATAGAAATCGGCTCTCAAACGTCTACATCTACAAATAGATTACATCAAAGTACTGAAATTCAATAACTGTATTTACTTATTTTTTTTATTTTATCATACGTAAGGATAAAGTAATGTAATCGTGTAGGAAAGATTTTTTAACGTAAACCCTCTATATCACAGCCCTCGATTATTATAACACCATCTCCGGAAAATTCCAGTACGTCGTCTGTCTGTGATAATTTATTCCGCCACGTTTTCGGAAAAACACTGGGTATTGTTTGTATTTCTTGAGAGGTATGCCAAATAAAGGTCTTTTTTAAAATTTTCAAACCAAATTTTGCATGTGACTATTATCTCATGTAACTCTATGTTGATTAATTTCTGATGGAAAATCTTGAATAGTCCATGTTTACATAGTACGATTTTCGGATTTTAATTTTAAAAAATATGACGTTCAATAAATTTGATAGAAAATTCTGATTTGATTGAAAATGGAAGCAAAAATTCTAACAGAAATGATATCTATGTCCATTGCTCTAAAATATACGTTAGAAATAGATAAAACGTATTTTTTTTTTGGGAAAATACTGCGAATAGTTATGACAATAAATAAATGATTAATAATTACAAATTCGGAATTCATACAGATTTCCATAATAATCTTGGATAACATTATATAAATAATGGAAAAGTGTAATATATATATATATATATATATATATTGTTATATACCCATTCGCAATATATTCAATAAAAAATATACACTTACACTGTTTCTAACGTATATTTTTGAGACATTGACATAGCTAAAGTATCATTTCTGTTTTTTTACGATTTTTTTTTTCATATTCAATGAAATAAGAATTTTGTAAAAAAAATGTAAACGTGATATTTTTCGTTAAACTTAGAAAATCGTGGTAGGTAAACTTGGAGTTTCCAAGAGCTCATTTCCTTTTAAAATTAATCAACAATGAGATAGGTGATGTATATATATTGTTATATAACCATTCGCAATATTTTCAATAAAAAATATATACTTATCTGATTCTAACGTATATTTTTGAGAAATTGACATAGCTAAAGTATCATTTCTGTTTTTTTTACGATTTTTCTTCATATTCCATGAAATAAGAATTTTGTACAAAAAATGTAAACGTGATATTTTTCGTTAAACTTAGAAAATCGTGGTAGGTAAACTTGGACTTTCCAAGAGCTCATTTCCATCAAAAATTAATCAACAATGAGTTAGGTGAGATAGTAAATAGTATATCTTAATAATATTATAAATATTTATTGTGATTCATACTTATTACATTACATTACATACCACAATGGGCTAACGACCGAAGTCTTTTTGTCCTAGTTATATACTATTTTCATGATTATGCTACGTATGATAAAGTCCGGCCACAATAGATTTTTTTAAAATATAAATTGTGATATTAGTGAAATTCCTACCTTATTTTTGATTCCAATGAAGAAAACTTCTGGATGCACAATTATCTATTTGCTCGCGGAGAGGACGAAAAACTTGTACGCGCGCAACAGTTAGCCACTGGCACTTGCTCCAGGCGGGTGTAATCGAGCAAGGATTCGCGGGGATGTGATCGCACGCGCTCACCATCCCGTGCTTATATAGGGTGCTCTCTCATTGCGCAGAACAAGTGTGGGTGTAGGATTCACTGTTAAACATTTCTTTATCGTAGCGCCCCTCCGCATCACTATTGTCAGTGCTTCGCATTTCGCAGAAAATTTCAGTAGCTCGAATATGACGCGGGTGCATTTGATATTAGTTAGCGAAAATCCTGGAATTGTTGTTTTGTTGTGGACTCTACATTGGGGAACATTTGATCAAATTTGACATTGATAAATTAGATTTTGCTACACAATAGGACTACAATGCATATTCTTGATGCATGTTATGTTACATATAAGAAATATAAATTATTTGTCGCCAAAACAGCTAAAAAATTGCACCATTATCATACGAATTTATTTTATTTTATTGAATTCTATTTTTACACATTGCTTATTACTCAAATATAATATACATAATATGGATGAATTAGATTTTTATTTCTAACAACAAATGAGTACAATGGGTTGTAAAATAAAAATGTTGTGCAATGGCACAATATAAAAACTTAATTATTACTTAATACTTAAGGACAGTAAAATTATGAATCATACAGAGTCAAGACATAACACATCTAGATAAAATATAATTAGTAATTTAAGACATTTTAAATATGATACAATAATAAAATCTAAATAATTTTTAATTTTTTTTTATGTTTTATCATATATATATATATATATATATATATATATATATATATATATAATATATAAATTAAAAACATGCTGTTGTTAGAGCTGGAACAGTAGTATTTTATACTTTATTGTAGCTAGATTATATCATTATTTGCACAAGTTTATAAAATAACAAGTTTTGTTTAGCACTGTAAATAATGATTCAGATTAATTGGAATTTCTCGCAATATTTATTTATGTAATTTTTGTGAAAATAGTTACAAAACTAATAATAATCTACTCGGAAATTGTGTCTACGTCAAATTATTTATATCAATATAAATATATCTAGGAAGGAAATGACGCAATTGCTTTACAAACTAATTTATAAATGATATTATCAATACTTTATTTATTATTATTAGATCAATTAGGCTCAACAATCAGATATTAATATTTTAATTGAGGCTTATTATAACAAATGGTACAACTTAACACACTTTCAACAATATAAATCCTGTAGCTGATAAGATTAATGTATATAATGAGTGATAATAGACAAATGTCAAGTATTCAATATGTATACGTTAAAAAGCTTTCAAAATAGCATGTGTTATTTACTAATAGTAAGCTACGGAGCTAATGGAGATAACAAAATAAGGCACGTTACACGATCAATAATACTATCAATATTTTAGAATAATTACAGTATTACTGTACGAGAACATGTTGAAAATATTCATTATTCTAAAATAATGCCATTATTACTTATCATGTAAGGTAATTTAAGTAATGATGGAATGAAGAGAATACGGATGTTTCTCCGGATAATTTATAAATGTAAAAGAAGGATTCAAGTAAATACTGACAGTACTAGGATATATATTTTAGAATAATGACAGTATTACTGTACGATAATATGTTTAAAATGTTCATTATTCTAAAATATTGCCATTATTACTCATCGTGTATGGTATATTAATGATGTAATGAAGAGAATACTGATTTTTATCTGGACAATTGATTACTTGATAAATATAAAAGGAGCATTGAAACAAATATTGACTGTACTAGTATTGACATTATTATTGACCGTGTAAGGTGCCTTTATGACAGTAATGACAGTATTACTGGTATTACTGTACGATAAATGGTAGAGCCTCATTCTATGTCACAGATTTACCAAGCCTCCTTACTTCCAGGCCCTGATGATGCTGGCACTGGCTGAAATATTATATTTATTATTTATATATTCCGGTGCAACCACACAAGATCTTGGCTATAATTATTGCACCTAGCCCTGGGTTTCCAGTATTCCCCATTTGGACTTATCCCCGTTATCCACATTATATCCTTAACAGTCCGTCAATCTACTTGCTATATATATATATATATATATATATATATATATATATATATATAAAATATAAAATGATTGAAACTCATTAACTTCTTTAAATTTCAATAATCAATGAATTTTGAAAAAATTTATACCATCACTTGAGGGAGAGAAAGAGGGAGTATTATTTTACGAATATAACCTGAATTAATTTTTCCAAGTTCGATTGTATCCCAATATAAATATAAATATAAATATAAATCGCGTTTTGTCTTAACATTGTTGTCGTTACTTTGCTCTGAACTTGAATCAACGCAAAGAAAAACCGTAATGCCATAATGCAGCAGTAAATAAACGTGCCGCAGGCAATATTGGAGACTAACATTAAATATTTGCATTGTTATAAATTTAAATATTCGATTTCTAACTCTACTTGGGGTTGACGGGATTTCGCACTTTACTTTTTGTAATTCATTTCAAATACGCATTGAGTGGTCGCACAAAATAAATTGAAAACGATGTGAATTTAAATCAGAAAATTTATTTAAATATAATAATTTTAATTATATAAGGATATTACTGACCACATCATTTTTATATGAATATTCTTATATTATATGGTAATATATGCGGATTTCATAATCATGGATTAGATATGAATCAAATTAAAAACGACACCGTAACGGCTCTCAATAATTACTAATCATGAATATGCTCACACACCCTTGTTGCTGCTTCTAATATCCTTCCTTGGCGCCAATGCATATCCATTTGTTAATTACAGCATACAATTGATGTGTCAATGAGAAATGTGAATCATATGTGTAGTTACATAAAACCTTACGCAAGTAACATACATAATAAATATATTACGTACACCAATTTTATTATATAAATAATCATTATAATAAATCATAATGAATAGTTTTCATACATGCGTTGTATTCTCAAATTAATGAATTTTGATTTAACAATTCAAACCGTTTATTGAATTTTCTACAAAAATATGTATTGTCCATCCCATTATGCTTACTATTGGCGTGTTATAAAATTAAGAAGCAAAAAATATTTTTTTGTTAAATTCTTCAAAATTTGATTTATTTTTTAATTGGAAAAAATCATAAGACACCTTTTTTCTAAAGCGTTTCTATTTTCTATAGAAATATGTATCGAACATTGCTGTACGTTCAACGAATGGCGAGATATGTTTATTTTTCGTTTGAGACTAACGTAAAAATGTAAAACTGTGATGAGGAGGACAGATATATATATATATTTTGTTTTCTTCACGATTACAATACTTTATCGAAACTTCGTATTAAGCAAACAAATATTAAGAGGCTAAACCATAAAAATTTCAAACTGTTTTAAAAAGATGGACATCGCTTTTAAATCTAGAATGTCTATCGATACTTAAAATGTTAAATGTTTTTTCCAACGAACAAACCCTCCTCAATATTCTATAATTTTGTGTATATAATCCTAACCCTCCTGAAACCGTTTACAGACTTCCGACCCCCCTGTGAAAGTCTCGCGGCTTCCGGTTAAAAGCTCAGCGTTTCGTAGTACACCAGACCATAAGTCAATATTTGGCAGGCCTTGCTTTGTACGATTTGTAACAGAAAAAAATTATTTAAAGCCGCCGCCGTCTTTTAGTACATTAATTACGGAACATCAAAGACCAGGCGCCACAATAGCTAACAATATGGTCTGACAATAATGTGGCTTTAATGCGCTTAATGTTATTACAAATTCTCAGAATTTGCGCTGTGTCTTAAATAAAATGGTATACAAATTCCATTCAAAATTATCGATGCATTAAATGATTCACAATTCTATAAATTGATAAAGTGTAATAACATTTTCAAAATATATATGTTTGGCCCGGCGCCTTCACCATTTATTACGCAAAGACGATCCCCAATTTGGGAGGATTTCCTAGAACAACCGAGTTATATATACTTGGTTTCAGGTTACGTTCAAATTTTAAATACCTGTAGGCTATTTAAAAATAATTGATAAACTATCATACATTTTCTAAAAATTAAATTGCTAACGTCACTTAGGGGTTTACATCTGATGAATACAGCAATCTCGAGGTACCCTAGCCGGATCTAGCTCCTTTTATTAGTCTTCAAACAGGTCCCTCTCTTTTATATTTAGAACTATCTAGTCTGTCTATGTTAGCTCTTGTTTCTTCAAACCCTGACGTTATTAAAGCTTAAAGCTTAAAGTGAGTACGGACTAAAAATAAATTTTAATAAAACTAAGTTAATGTTAATTACAAAATCCCCGCCGAATCAAAATCAGATAAACCTGAGAGTAGTGAACACCGCAATAGAAAATATGCAGACCTATAGATACCTCGGACCCTGGGTAGATCAATCGGGTAACCAAACAAAAGAAATTAAAACAAGGATTGAAATAGCGAGATCAATATTTGTGAAAATGAAAAAGCTCACCCAGCTCAGTGGTAGAGAGGCCAGCGGGAACCGAATTTTCGCGAATCACCGTTCACAGTTTTTCAGAGGTTTTCTGTGAAGTTAAGGTAAATACCGGGTGATTAAACTCTTCTGAGCTTCTCCCTTGACCGGCGGAAAAGCCTCACGGCTGATAGCCTTATAAAGAAGTTTTTTGAAAAAGTAGTAGGGATATAAGCCTAGAACTTACAACAAGAATGCTACGGTGCTATGTCTTTTCTACATTACTGTATGGGATCGAAGCTTGGATTATTAAGAAGAATCACTTAGACAAACTAAATACCTTCGACATTTGGTGTTACCGGAGAATGTGGCGTACTCCATGAACAGATAAGGTAACTAACACTGAAGTCTTAAATAAAATGCAAAAAGAACTGGAAATAATTCACACCAAAAAGAAGAGAAAGTTACAATACCTAGGCCACATAATGAGAGGACCCAAATACGCGCTGCTACAATTGATAGTACAAGGAAATATCAGAGGAAGAAGCGACACTATATAACCCTTCATGGATGAAGATTAACGGGTATCTTCATGATTCTTAATATAGAGGATATATCACAAAAATCAATACAATGCATCTGGAGGTAAAATTCTTTGCTCGATTAGATCCCTCAATTATTTGCATTTATATAATAGTGTTTCTATGGTAAATTTGCGTTTCTTCTATACTCTTGTTATTTGTATTATATTATTATTTGGTTATAATTTTTATTTAACTGGTAATTTGAAAATTTAGCAATCTGTATGAATGAATGAAAACCCTTGGACACAAGTGTGAACAGGCCTCTAAAACCGAACCATAGACATTTGTCTCGTTTGCCTGTGCTATGATTCAGCCCTGGAGGCCGATTTTTGAGCGATCGCTATGAATATAGAGAGCCTTCGCTTCGTGAAAGGTGATCGCTATCTCTGATAGAAATAAAAGCCACTACCATGCTTTTATTTCTATCAGAGATAGCGATAATTTGATTTTAATGTTTGAGATAATGCTATTAGTCCATCGCTATTAAACTATTATATATTATATATTATTATATATTTTTTATAGCGCATGCCGATAACGATCGCTCAAAAATCGCACCCCTGTTCAGGTCTGTTATATTAACAGTTAACATAAAAATATCGCTTACTATTTTTGCTTACCCTAATAATAGACAACATAAATCTAAGTTGACAGAGACAAACAATTGTTGTTACGAGCCTCTCAAGATACGAGTGTGAAATAATAAATTTTATGTAAATACTAGGAGTACACAAATATTTACGTAAAAGACACCTGCAGTATGTCCTTCACGTGTATATTTACGTATATAGCAAACACGAGGCTTATATGATATTCCCGTGGAATCTTTTAATACATTCTACTCCACTAAAAACCTGTAAGTAGCAGCACGTTGCGTATTTGCGGAGTTTATTACCAATATCAAAGCCATCCCCTTTCCTTACAATAACATCCTTGACACCCACAATCTATTCGAATGCATATTGAAAGACGCGCACGTAGTGCAGCTTTTAAAGCATTTTCCGGCCGTTTATGTGGCGTGTGTATACATAAAGTAAACGATATGGGTCGACGCTGGCGCCGACGCCGGCGTTCGGGGAGGTTTTCCCTCTTCACGCAGGGAAAACGTGCATAGTCATTTGTATCTCCACTTGCAGGACGTTACGTAAAGCCTTCCGCCCGTCAAGGTTTAGAATTACGCACGTAAGGCCAGCCGTTTGTAATTGATACTGTTTGGAGTGTCACAAGCTAGATAGATTCGGTTGCAATTATTATTATTATTTTTTAAATACAGTGAGTTGTAAAAATTACCTCCAAAATCATATTTCTTCTTAAAAAAAACTATCTATATACATATCGCACTAGTATATCTAAAGTGATATAATTCAAAATAATGTCTTTTTGTGTCATAAAGGCACCTTACATGGTCAATAATACTGTCATTCCTAATAATGTCAGTATTTGCTTGAACCCTTCTTCAAAAGGTACCTTACACGGTCAATAATACTGTCAGTCCTAGTACTGTTAGCATTTGCTTCAATCCTCCTTTTATATTTATCAAGGAATCTATTATCCCGATAAACATCACTAGTCTCTGCATTCCACCATTACTATACGTTACATGATAAGTAATACTGGCCATATTTTAGAACAATGAACATTTAAAACATGTTATCGTATAGTAATAGTAATTTTCTTCAATCCATCAATACTGCACCTTACACGATCAGTAATACTGTCAATATTTTAGATTAATTACTTGATAAATATTGAAGGCACCTTACACGATCAATAATACTGTCAATATTTTAGAATAATGAAAACTGTAAATATATTATCGTACAGTAATACTGTCATTATTCTAAAATATTGACAGTATTACTGTACAATAATATGTTTACAGTTTTCATTATTCATTCATTTGACAGTATTACCCAATCGTGTAAGGCAGGCATGGGCATCCTACGGCACGCGGGCCAAATGCGGCCCTCCAGTAAGATTTGTCCGGCCCGTCAAACCAAATATTGAATTCCTTTCAAAGAAAAGCAATCCAAAATTTCTCATTAATTAGAGTGTAGCATAATGTGACTATTAGAAGTTATTTTTTAATTGAAATGTATTAATTTTATTCTTTTATTATATCACTTGGTAAATAAATGTATACATTTTCTTTTTATTACATAAATACTATAATTATCAGTTTGTTTTTGTTGTGGCCCGTGGCCATATTAAATTGTTCTATTTGGCCCCCTATGGAAAAAGGTTGCCCATGGCTGGTGTAAGGTATAGTAATGATGGAATAAAGAGAATACTGATATTTACCCGTATAATTAATTACTTGATAAATATTGAAGGCATCTTACACGATCAATAATACTGTCAATATTTTAGAATAATGAAAATTTTAAACATATTATCATAAAGGCACCTTACACGGTCAATAATACTGTCAATGCTAGTACTGTCAATATTTGCTTTAATCCTCCTTTTATATTTATCAAGTAATCAATTATCCGGATAAAGATCAGTATTCTCTTCATTACATCATTACTATACCTTATACAATGAGTAATACTGGCAACATTTTAGAATAATGAACATTTTAAACATATTATCGTACAGTAATACTGTCATTATTCGAAAATATTGACAGTAATATTGATCGTGTAAGGTACCTTATACAGTAATACTGTCATTATTCTAAAATATTGACAGTATTATTGATCGTGCAAGGTGCCTTATTAATATCCCTCCATCAATAATCAAAAGTGTGTTAACGTAACTTCATAGCTTTTAGATTACATAATTAAAACCTCCTTTAAATTTAAAATCAAAAATATTTTACTAACTAATAAACTCAAATAAAAAATCGATCAGAGAACCCTCAATAACATTAGCCAGAGATGTGGGTAGAAATTACGAATAGACATAGTGCAATGCACAAACATAGCTATCAAACTTAGGGCCTTTGTTTTTAGAGGAAATTAAGGTGCCGTTGCTAAAGATTTACTTACAAAAGCAGTGCCTGTGTCTAGCTTATTATATTATAAATTACGTTTTAAAAACAACTGAAGATTTATTAATGCCTTTAGAGCAGACCGCTTGAAATGATGAACACTTTGCTTAATAGCATCGTGGGCTTTATACAAAAAAAAGTTTAATTGTTCACGGTATTGTTTGTTGTTTTATTTTATTATATTTAATTCAAAAGATTATATTCAATAAAGAATTGAATAATTTGGGCTTTCACGCATTTTAATTGACAACAAAAAATGAGGGAGAATGTAATATTAAGACCCAGTATAAAATATAAAAAATATGAATTATAATCACGTTTCATTGGCGTCGTCTTTATATTATTATTTATTAATTTATTAAACGTTACGGCAATAAAAAGCTTATCAATTTATGAAACAAAGCTCCGGTTACTTTATTTCATTTTAATATACTTGGCTCGGTTGTATAAGAGTAGATTATTTCCATAACTCGAGTCAATATCTAATCCGGGTTTTAAACAGTTCAGACAACTTTGACACATAAAGCTACATTACCATATGTAAACACAGGCTACGAAATGCAAAGTTAACAAGAGTTTATGCATCGTCTATTAATGGATTACCTGTAATTACGGGCCACCGTTAACTCGCCCCTGTATATAATCCAGTTTGATGCTGAGATCTCGTCTATACTTTTCTTATGGTGCGAAATATTAGATTGCTTTTAGCAAAAAGCATAAAACTAAATGGTGTATAATTTTTATAGGTTAAATAGGTTAATAGAAACAGTTTATTATTGACTATGAAACTTATTTGCTAAAATTTGATGATATTATATGTTCTATAGCTATGAATTATGGTCATCTTTCAAAATAAGTTTCATAGAGAAATATTAATGTGCTTTTATTAATTTACTTATGCCCCAACATCACCAACATCCCACAAACTTTATAGGTCCCATAAACTATTGAGTGACTTATGGGTTCAATAGCTATTGATACATTTTTGGAACGTCGGTGAATACGGGGGTAAAGCCCTGGTTTCCTAGGAGAACGGTCACTTTAAAGCGGCCGCTTTTGACGTCATTCACAAATCACAAAGGTCGTTTTAAGTATATGTAATAGAAGAACTCACAATTTTTCATCGTAATTTATTGGGTTTTTGCAGTACGTTGAGGTATTACACTTTATAGGAAACTATATTCGTTTATATACACGTAGAATTATTTTTGTGACGTAAACATGACGTCAAAAGCAGCCGTTTTTAAGCGGCCGCTTTCCTAGGAAACCAGGGCTTTAGGCTCGGTTATATAAAAGCAACGAGTGATTATGGACTACTACTTTTGCATATTTTTTACAACTATTTCGAGACAAAAAATTAACTTTATAGGACGAAAAAGTTCATTTTTTGTGTCCAAACATATTTTCAGAAAATTATAAAATATTGACTAGAAAAAACCGCGCAATTAGGTCAACATTGAACCGTATTTCATCTTTCGAGATTCACCTTAAGTGTAAAAATTACTCAGCTGATTTCATGTCTCTTTATTTTTTCTACCAATTAATGTTTGACAATATACATTTTAATCGAGTGTGGTATCTATGTATGTTAAGTATCCTATTATTAAGGGAATAATCATTGATTTACATTGTAACATACATAAATCGTGTATACTGTATCACATCTAAAGGACTCTCTTTGTCTAGAGTTAGATACTAATTTGGCATTCTCACTATTTACCATTATGTTCACTGAATACCTTCAAATGAAATTCAATCCAATCTAATCAAATTAATTACTATAATTACATTACACATCCACTTTAATTCACTGTAACCACCTCTCCATTATCAGTTCTCGCGGCATCATAAAACTGACGCCTCGCACAACCCCCAGTGTCATAATATTCTCATATTTACGATTCGCATAAAACAGACATCACATACTAGTTTACTGCCGCATTAGTAGATCTAAATTCCATAATATTCAAGTAATTACAACGCACCAGTCATTTTTACTACGCTATTCGGAACGATCGCCCACGGCGCGCTCTCTCTCTGTGTCCCCCCCAAATGCAATTACGTTTTACGCGACCGCATCACTTAAGGCTTACTTCTTTCCGTATAAAATGATTGGGAGGCGCAAATAAAAGTGCGCCACGGTAATGTTATTACGTACTCCGCCTTCAAGTGAACTTTGAATGCCGGAGATTTTGTTTTGTGTTATTTTCAGTTCTCGAGCGGGTACAAAGGCGTTTTTTTTATTATCATATATTAAAGGATTTTTAAATAGTCAATGCACTATATCAAAACAGTTATTATTATATTGGATTGTTAAGGCGTGATAATTCATTTTAAAGGATTTCGAAAATGGCTAGAGCTTATTCGAAATAAGTTGCAAAGTGTAACTGAAGTGTGATAAAAAACAAAGTAAAAAATCGTTTTATTTATCCTTACACGATCAATATTACTGTCAATATTTTAGAATAATGACAGTATTACTGTATGATAATATGTTTAAAATGTTCATTATTCTAAAATATTGCCAGTATTACTCATCGTGTAAGGTATAATAATGATGTAATGTGGAGAATACTGATCTTTATCCGGATAATTGATTACTTGATAAATATAAAAGGAGGATTAAAGCAAATATTGACAGTAGTAGGATTGACAGTATTATTGACCGTGTAAGGTGCCTTGTTAGTTATTATTATATTTGAATAACTGGGATTTAAATATCGTAAAGCAGTTGTAAATTTTCAGCTATTATCAAAATATAGGACGTCTCAAACATATTTAAATGTGTTTATGGCGGAGATTTATGGTATTATTTTTTAGAGGTAGCTGAAACCAAGTATTGGTCATGTTTTCCTCTTGACAGAATTGTATTAACATTTATCTCCAACCGTTCTAGGTTCCAAGGCCATATTTTCGATGGACTATGGATGGACTTCAATGCCAAAATGAGCAAAGGCAGAGCATGTGGCTGATTTGGCATTAAAGTCCCCCATATAATAACTATCTTGCCCATTTATATATATATATATATATATATATATAATTAACATTTAAAAATGTTTATTTTGAATAAAAAGCGAAATATCGATTCATAAAAGAAGTTTAATTGGTTTTGTCTTACGTCGCATACCCAATAGTTAATCATCTATATATATATATATATATATATATATATATATATATATATATATATATATATATATATATATATATATATATATGGATAATAATTAAACAATATAAAATAAATGATATATTTCTTAACATACAATACTGAAAAATACAACAACAAAAGGTTTACAAGTGAATATGAAATTATATATAAATGTTAATCCTAAAAGCTAATGTGAATTTATGAATTTATGAATTTAGTCTGCTGTGGGAGCCTCCGGTGCTTCTTCGCCCTCCTCTTCGTCCTCCTCCTCCATAAATCCAATGATTTTGTCAGCCAACCTATACATATCTTCAACGCTCTGAAAATAATAACATTGTTAATCATTTATTTCTCGACATAAAAGGTAGTTATAATTATTATGGAGCAAAACTATCGATAGTAATGTCCAGTCTATATTGTAAATATTTACAATATACATGGCGGTACAAAATTTATGTTTGTGCGAAACAATGTATGCATACAAACGTATCGGCAACATATGAGAATATGCCCGAATTTATAAATATTTGTTAAAATAAAGCTTCGTTAAATGTTAAAATCGCTCCCCAGAAATTGCACAATTGACGATTTGTTCAATAACAGAATTTCTATTAACTAGTTTATTTTAAACTGCTCATTGCCCGAAGCTTGATGACTATATTAATTTTTTTATTAGAAAAAATGACAAACCCTAAAAGCCACCTTACACGTTCAATAATACTGACAGTATTCTAAAATATTGATATTAATATTGATCGTGTAAGGTACATTATTGATGGATTGAACATAATACTGACGTTAGGGCCGTTTTAGACAAGACAATTTCTTAGCTCAAAAGTTGTTCAAGAAATGAATTCATATATCCTCCTCCCATACAATTTGTCCTTAACAAATAGAACGCGTTATATTTTTCCATTCCATCTACCATCCAATTCAATATTTCAAATAATGTACTGTATGATACGAGACAATTTAGATTGTCTCGCATCTTGACTAACTTTTGAGTCAAGAAATTGTCTTGTCTAAAACGACATTTAATCCAAATAATTAAGGCACCTTACACGATCAATATTACTGTCAATATTTTACAATAATGACAGTATTACTGTACGATAATATGTTTAAAATGTTCATTATTCTAAGACATTGCCAGTATTACTCATTGTGCAAGGTATAGTAATGATGTAATGAAGAGAATACTGATCTTTATCCAGATAATTGATTACTTGATAAATATAACAGGAGGATTGAAGTAAATATTGACAGTACTACGATTGACAGTATTATTGACGGTATAAGGTGCCTTATTGATTGTTTGGAGCAAATACTGACAGTACTTGGATTGACAGTATTATTGACCGTATAAAGGTACCTTTTATTTAAAACTTGCTATTAATTAAAAAAAACATTAAAAAATTCGTCTCGGTAGAAATTTGAACCTGCAACCCCCACTTTTGAACTGATAATACTGACAGCACCAACTACATAAATGATAGCTCATCCGGCTTCAAAACATTGTCTTCGTTTTTATATTATAGGGATAAACTTACCTCGCATTGTTGCAGTTCTAATATTAATGGACTTTCGTAATCCCATGCTTCATACTCCTGATCGTTGTACATGTACCCATCCCCGATTTGTTCTTTATCATCAATGACCAAGAATAAATCAGGTGGTACGCAGAGACGGTCGTTGTTCTGGCGTAGGCAGTGACCAGACTCTATACTTAATCCTGATGGGGGATCTGGTGTGTCATCCCAATACACGTATTTTGGTATAAACGGCTTCAGAACCTTAATCTATGTAGAAAATCATTAGTATACAAGCTTAAAAATGGTTTGTCAATAACTTTGATTATTATTATCTATAGATTTCCAAGAATAATAATCAGAAACGACAAATTGATTTAATAAGTAATATCCGAGTAGTATTTTCTTTCTTAGAGTTATATTTATATGTGTAGAATGCTGCTATTTATCCATGCATACCATTATTTAAATGAGTGCCGTTTTAAGGAACATACAGGGTATACCCTAACATCAACAAGTGTCCTCTTTTAAGTAGGCCGTGCGCTACTGTGGATCTTTCATCAGAGAAGGATATTGCCAATAGCAATTATAAAAGAAGTTAAAAATAATAAATTATATGATTCTCGAATATTATATAAACTGCATTTTTAGGAAAAAGAGTTAGATAGATAAGATACAGAAGGATATTGCCAATATCAAATATAAAAGAAGTTAAAAATCATAAATTAAATTATTCTCGAATATTATATAAACTGCATTTTTAGGAAAATGAGTTAGATAGATAAGATAGAGAAGGATATTGCCAATATCAAATATAAAAGAAGTTAAAAATCATAAATTAAATTATTCTCGAATATTATATAAACTGCATTTTTAGGAAAATGAGTTAGATATATTATTGGATTGTATTTTCGTTAAAAATTCAACACTATGTCTAACTCATTATCCTAAAAAATGGAGTAATGTCATGTTGCGACGAATTAATTTCAACAAATACTGTCATTTGAAAAAAAATCATCACGCATTTATTAAACAATTTTAATAAAGATAAATCGCGTCAGACAAAGGTGTGTGTATCGGCAACATATTTACAATCTTAAACGGATTGTAACAATTTACAATTATAATATTTGGGAATTAAACTACAACAATAAACTGTAATTAGATTCATCTCGTTTAATTAATATTAATTACCACATAGTAGACGCCACAACCATTCAATTTCTAATTATGATTTATATTTTAATAATTTTATTATTTTCAGGTCACCACATTTCCAATATTAGGTAAGTTATTCAGTAAATAATTAATTTTTAATCGTAGTTATTCATATATACCGGGTGATTAAACTCCTCTGAGTTTCTCCCTTGACCGTCGAAAAAGTCTCACGGCTGATAGCCTTTTTAAATTTTAAATTGTTGATCAATCAAATGATCAATCTTCTTGTGAATGGTGGACAAACAAAAATAATGGTTGAAGAAATGAAAATTATTAATGGACAAACGATTCCAATGATAATTTGTAAAAAGAGTGCATTCAGAAAAATGCATGTCTGACGGTTTATTTATTTATTTTTTTAAATTTTTTTAAATTTATTTTTTTTATTTATTTTTTAATACCACTAAAATTACATATTAAATTGTTAATAACGTTTTGTGATAAGTGGATAAATTAAAATAATGGTTGGACAAATAAATGTAATGAAAGGACATACGATTATAGTTCTTATTTACATGATTGTGTGGTTGGAGATGTAAATACATACACATCCATTGTTATTTTAAATTTATCTCCATTGTGTGGTGTGGACAGTCGACAATTTTGGGTGGACAAACGTGGACTTACCCGGCACAAACGTATTTCGCTTAAAAATTAAAAACAAAAAAATCATGGGGATTCTGAAGGGTGGACAAATAGGAAATTATTTATTGAAAAACCGTGGACAAATCTTGGACAAACGAACGAGACAATAATTTTTCAAAAATTCAAACTTAGGGGTACCAAATTCACACAGCTCAAAATAGTCCATTGCTGACATATTTATTAAAGTAATTCCTATATCAAAAATTAGTTAGGCACGTGCAAATCTTGAATTACATTCTACAAGCTTAGTCAAGAAACTTTAAATTCCTTGTTTCAATCATCTTAGATGTTTCGTTTAAGTGAATTAAAATAGAAAGTATTTCCTTTGCCAAAAATTAGTTAGGTACGTGCAAATCTTGAATTACATTCTACCAGATTAGTCGAAAAACTTTAAATTCCTTGTTTAAATCATCATATATGTTTCATTTAAGTGAATCAAAATAGAAATGAACATCGCATACTATTGCTATGTGCTATGTTCAATTCGTACTATGGCCAATACGTACTGCGCATTTTTTGAATAAAAGCTTGAGTGATATTTTACATTTATCATTCAAAATAGGACCGGACCTATATTTTGTGTAGGAATTTTTTTCTGATTTACAATTTATTCTCAATCAACGATCGTAGGTACTAAATTCGTCAAGAAATTTTAAAACCCTAGTCTCCTCAGAGAGAGGTCACTTCAAAGCGGCAGCTTTTGACTCATTTACACATGACAATAAGTACATGTAATTGAATAACTTACAATTTTCTATCATAATACATTGCCTTTTTGCATTACATTAAGGTATTGCTCTAGAGAAGCCATATTTGTTTATATATACTTAAAACGATTTTTGAGACGTATAAGAAACGTCGTTAGGAACCTCGAGGAAGCCAGGACTTAACTAAAACTAGATTATTATTTTAATAATTACTACAAAATGGCTTTTTATTTTGTGGTAATAATAAAAATAATGATGTAGAGTAGTTAATAGTATTCATTACCTTCGCTCGCTTCTCGATCAGCAACTTCTTCACGTACTCATTGATCAGCATGACCGGGTGGTTAGCCATTTCAATAGGAGCCTGTTCCAAAGGAATTTTCCCAGATAGTACCAAATTTTTCACACGCTCCATTTCTGTAGCCTGTAATTAAAAATTTACTTAAGTTTGTCAGTTATAGTAACACAATTTAGGCTCAGTTATATAAAGCTGATAACGATAACGAGTTAATTTTCAATCCGTGATATTTACATATATTAGCAAGAAAATGACAGACTGTAGTATGTACGATTTTTCGAGCCCCTAATTATGCTAGCACTGGCTGGCATACACAGGAACCAAACAACATCTTGGTTATAATTTCTTACACTTAGCCCTTGGTTTCCAGTCTTGCCCACCAGGACTCATACCAATCATACACCTGAACAAAAGCAGAATTTGCTCAAAATGTCGTGCAGACCAAAGGGCATGTAATAATATCCTCAATGCTTTTTGGACCGCATTTCTAACATAGAATCATAATACATAAAACCATCATCTACATAATTTTTTTTAACCTAGATTTCATAAAATAAATCAGAAACTTGTTTGAGAAATAATATTTCTTCTTAATGTTTATGGAATTATTTACTAAGTTTTTTAGTTTCTTAAATTCTTGTGGGAGTATAATATCTTCTCCATTGTTTTCCTTTTTCATTCTTTTATATATTGTATCCCTTTGTTTCATCAATCTCAGTATCTTATCATCGATCCAGCCATCATTATTCGTCCTTATTCTAATCGTTTTCGTTGAGTTTATTTAAGCATCTTGGATAACTGTTTGTAGGGCTTCATATGATTTTATATTTAAGCCATCACCTATCTTACTTTTTACTTCAGTGCCATATTTCTTATAGTCTATAATCGTTTTATTTCGTAATTATATATCCGCTACTAAGGTTAAATATAAATTGATTTAAATCTTGATAGCATCAACTATTACAATAACAAACATTTAAATTTAAATCAACTACCATTGCAAACATCTTAAAGATATCCTCTTCCTCTCGTCTATCAAACCCTTTAAAGATCAACATTTCAAGCAAACGCTATCGATATCGTCTCGCCCTCATAATACCGAACGCGCTTGCCAGCGCGCGGCTCACTCGTCACCCTCCCCCGTGCGCGCCACACGCGGGGATCAAATGTCAACGCGTGTGATAGAGGGTTATATTGTGAAAAATATAAAATTTCACGAGCGACCACAATTTTTGTCTTTTTTAATTGAATTCATTGTTGTTATACCTCAACGCGACAATAAATCGCGGCGCGGCAAATTGATTTATCGACAGACGCTTATTGGACGGCGCCAATAATAATTCGCACGGGGCTACATTCTGATTTATCTGCAGACGTTGATTGATGACCAACTTGCAAGTTATTGTGTTTAATCAAAAAATTCGGTGTAATGGCTTGTAATCATTTTGTTTTAATCAAATTTTATATATGTACACGAAATTTGAGGTTTAAACCGAATCGGTTTCACAGAATCTAGCTTGAATGGTGGGACTTTAACTAACTAAATAATTACAAACACCTGGCTTATAGTTTTTTTATAATATTATAAAAAAATACCTTTATTTGGTATATTCGCACCACCTTCCCTTTTACAAAATTCCCCCCAATAAACAATACTTTCATAGACAAAAATAGAAAAAATACAAATTAACATAAAATTTATATTATAATAATATAATATATAAAGGGCATTTAAAAAAAACATATTCACATGTGTGTACGACACTGTCTAGACCCCGTCTGCCCTCGCCAATTTCCTCTCCCACGTCAGCTTCCTGCAGATTTTCACGCCTTTCCCATCTTCTCCTTATATATTATATTATTATAATAAAACTTCATTCTCATTATGTGTTTAAATATATTACATTACTATTTTAATATCGTTTCTTTTCCTATACTAGTTGTAAATTATTTTCGCTATTTCTTTTGGTTTTTTTACCAGTCTCATCCGTTGGGCCAATTGTAGTCATTATCTCTCAAGATTTTCTTTATTGTCATATCCCATATGTTGCTTGGATAGCCTGATTTCCCTTTTTTGTGTGCCTTTTCTCCCCATATTCTTCTTTAAAACCATTTTAGTTGTTATCTTTTAATTGTTTACAAATAGGATTCCATTTTCAGGATTTTTCTTATAGTATTAGTTTTTGTTTCCTCTATATACACGGTTCTTAGATGTCGCTTCACTATTGCACAGGGTCTTACACGATATTTTCCTTTTTTGTAAGCGAGAACGATAGAATTAATGTCTTCAAAATTATTTTTGGGCTCATCATGACATTGGAAGTAAAATTTATTAACAATGAAAACATCGAGTAAGATTTGGGTCAATAATGGAGCGATAATTAAGAATCGCGACATTTCGAGCAGTTACTAGGCGTCTTCTTAGCTCTAAACTAGTAGAAGGTCTGTTTCTTACGGCTACCATTTCGGTTATCTCTTGCAACTATATTTCTCAACACATAATTAACTAGGTATTTCTAAAATGATCTTTCAGGGGCAAGATTTGCACATTCAACTCCTTTGCGTTGGTACCGTATGTAACATAACACTAGCCTTGTTACTTGCACATAAATGACATCAAAAATAAGTTTACTATCCAACAGACTATTACTGAGTTTTGTAAAACTAGGATACTAGGATTAACTATTGGAAAATCAGAGAACTTTGTCAGACGTTATTTACTCCTCTTCTTAGTATAACAAGAAGAGGAGTAAATAACGTCTAGATAAAATTAGCATATCATCAAAACGTTGTTTTATATTTTTATGACAAATAAGTCAAATGACATGTTCTAAGATGTTTTCTACGTAGAAATATGCATTCAAAGATTTCTTCTGTATAGGAACCAAATCCGTACGATCGAATCAAATTCTTCCCCAAACCACTCCCCCAGACTCGTTCAACGAAGACTCATCTGAACACAAAACTCGTTTTCAGTCATCAATAGTCCAATATAAGTAGTCTCTTGCAAAATCAATTTAGGTAACTCTATGTACCCGTAAAATAGACGATCTACTGACCAATTCTCCTTCATTAAACCTTTTCTTAAATATTTGTAAAGAATTTACTACATTTCGAGCTGTTCTCTTTTAACTGGTGGAAGGCATTGATCTTAGGCGAATTTTCTCAATACATCATTAACTATAGATTACGAGTAATATCAGTTTTTAGTGGCTAGATTCGCGCGTTCGACCACTACGTGTTGGTTCCCTCTGTAGCAATAGCAATAGCCTTTTTACATACACATATAAATGAGGTAAAAATCAGGTTCAATAATCTATAGTAGTTTACTAGGAACTCTTATAAAATCAGACGTTACACAACGATATATATATATATATATATATATATATATATATATATTAATAATAATAATAATAATAATAATTTATTAAACGGGAAACCCCTTTAGAAAAATAAATACATTTGTAACAATTAAGTACAATACATTTGGCAACTTAAAAAATATAATAAGAAACAGAAATAAATAAATTTCGATAATATACAAATTCTGCTCTAATAATAAATTAAAAGATGCTACAGGTTAATAGATTTCAGAACCTTTTCGAAAAATTTTATATTTTCAATAAAAAAGTTAATGTTGCTGCATGATTGGATAGTGTTTGCCATGTACATCATTCTCGTTATTGGTTAATTTTTACCATATTCGGTTCTATGAAATGGTATTCTAAATAAATTCATACTTCTGATTGAACTTCCCTTGCTTCTCCAGACAAAACTAATGCTAGATAACAGACCATGGCAATTTATATGATATATAATTAATTAATTACAGAATGAAGATTATTCCGCTATTAATGGTATCAAGTGTGAAATTTACACAGAATCTAAGTGTTATTTAGTGGTTGAACGTCTTTGAATATTACGAACATCTCGATCATCATTTGTTTCTATTCTATATTTCATAATTCATAAATATTTGTTTATAGCAAATGAGTAAAATTTATCTAATTCTATTTCTGTATTTTCAAATTTATATTATCTTATATTTATTGAGTGCAATTATTTACCTGTCTCTCTATAATTCTGGAGGTCATGCTTCTCGAGTAATCTTGCAGAATCTTTTCTTGCAAATCAATCATGTATTTCCTGTCAGTAAGACTGACCATACCCGAGCCCATAAGCTTTTCCAGCTTGGAGCGCACCAATGGATGACTGAACCTGAAAATTAATTAAAGTGTTTACAAACATAGTCCATAGTCGGATTTATTATCAGGCTTTAACTAAAGTTAACGCCACGGGGCGACTAGTAATGCTAAACCATGCTAAACGAAAGCGCGAGTATAACCGTCCAAAATAAACATTAATTTTACAGCTTTATTCTGCATTTTTTATTTATTTATTTTAAGTCAGCATAAATCCACCTTTAGTAAACAATTCTTTTTGTAAAATTTTTCAGACTATTCCACGTATATAAGTATTGATTTAACAAAACTGTTGTACTAATAACATCCCAATATATTCAGTTCCTTGTATGAGCTATAAAAACATCAAAACGAACCCATTTATTCGTGAGTAATAGGCGTTTGGGTTGATAAATAGCGCAACAAAAGAATGATTGCGGGCATTCTTCTATTTTTGCTTTTATACAACACGGAAATGTATAAACGACACGGTCACATTGCTTAAATGCAATCCAACAAATTAACTTCGTGAATACTAGACCCTGAGATTCGGTTAAATCATGAATAAACATGAGCTTAAGAGAACTAATACCGCACGCAAGATTAATAAATTAATTAATCAAGTGCTGTTGTGATAAATGAAGGATTCAGTTTTTGCATAATGAATATTAGCGAGTAATTAATTAACGGATTTTATTTTATGTTCTAAATCTCTCTCTAAAATCAAATTACTTTGATTATTTTGAAGACAGTTGCTGCATAATGAATTTAATTATGAAAGAATACATACTTGATAATCATGGTAATCTTCAATAAAAATTACCAGACAAAATCTTTTCGAGTCTGTGATTTTTAAATTTTTAGTTATTACGTATATTGAATGTACTGGAAGTAATAATAAATAATAATAATTGATAATAAATGATAATAAATGATAATAAATGATAATAAATGATAATAAATGATAATAAATGATAATAAATGATAAAAATGATAATAAATGATAATAAATGATAATAAATGATAATAAATGATAATAAATGATAATAAATGATAATAAATGATAATAAATAATAATAAATAATAATAAATAATAAATAATAATAAATAATGATAAATCATAATAAATGATAATAAATAATAATAAATAATAATAAATAATAATAAATAATAATAAATAATAATAAATAATAATAAATAATAATAAATAATAATAAATAATAATAAATAATAATAAATAATAATAAATAATAATCAACGACGATCATATCGCACCTATGTAATATTTCTAACCACATAGTAACACCGAATAATTAATTAAAATACATGAAATTCTCAACTTCTGCATTCAAAGTAGAATATTTACTCTACATATGTTGAAGATAATGGCAGGAAAATTGGGGTCAAACTAATCTAATGTCGGTGGTGAAAGTACGGTAGAATTGATTCATTTAAATATTGGCGGCAACAACAAACTCTTTTTGGAAACGCAAGCAATAATGTTGTGCGGGTGTAAAGTACATACAACTAAGTTTGAGCAAATGGAATTTACAAAGAACAGAGAGCGGCGTCGCTGGGGTTAACAAATATAATATAATGTATACTTTTTCGCCCGGCGCCTTCACCATTTTTTATACATCGCCACATCGGATTTTATAATTGATTTTGCTTGATACATTCGTACTTATAATATTAATATACTATAATGTAACTATAATAATAATTAAGTTTCTCAAATTGGGGGTCACAATTACAACTGAATATTTTTAATTTTCCTACCAAACATTGACATTCTTGTACAAAATGTTTTTTTTTTCCAAAAAGTTATATTTATATGCCCTATAAACTTATACGCGTTCTTCATTATTATTTCGTGTTGTTAAAACGACAAGTAAAGCAGGAAATTGATTTTTCACATTCTCACCACCTGAACGGTGTACAAAGGCGTGTGGTTGTGTAACACTATGGGATTTTAAAGGGAATACTAAAATTAAAATTGCTTTGTTCACCAAAGGCACTCGTTGACAGCTTGTTTGTATAAAAGTGTTTTAGTAGTAAAAATAATGAGTGCGGCAGAAATAACTACCATATTTCAAAGGGCGATTTAAAAAGAAGTTTTTTTACTTTAGTGTTTCAAAATTATACCGTCCAAATGATGGCATTGACGATAGATACACATTTGAAGATGTTCTTGGAAGTTTTCCATTCAATAATCCTTCTTTTCTTTCTTGACTGACCTCCGATTGGTTGGTGCAAGGGCCGCGCATGATGGTTTTGGAAATCTCGGCTTTGAGGTACCCGTCAGAAAAAGTTATAGGGACTTAAGTCAGGTAAAACGCGATGGCCACAGAACTACCTCGAGTTTTTCTGTGGGGGTGCCTCAATACCGTATGTTTGAAACATTGTCCTCGGTACTTAGACCAACAAAAGGAGGCCAGTGAAGAAAGAAAAGAAGGATTTTTTAATGGAAAACTTCAAGAAAAGAAAGAATCTCGCAATGCTAGTGAATGTAATGGTATAGGTATGTATAGACATATGTATAGACAATGTTTGTTGTTGTGTTTGTTCTACTAGTTGTGTTGAGAATTTCCTTTGATATTAATAACTACGATTGGTTCAAATAAAATATCATATAAAACAAATAATATTGCTAAAAAATAATATTATTTATTTATTTATACATTCTCGCTCTAGACATTTATTTCTCAAATATCCATAATAAAGCAACTGATTTTTCGATCTCTGGTACTAATAACTATGATTGGTTGAAATAAATTTCATTTAAAATAATTAATATTGCTAAAAAATAATATTATTTATTTATTTATTTATTTATTTATACATTCTCGCTAAAAACATTGATTTCTCAAATATCCATAATCCAACTCAATTGATTTGAGTTATTTTATAAATACAATTCCTCTACATTGCAATTTCATACCGTATGCATGTGCCACAATTGCTCTAATCGATTCTACTTATGGCTAAAATTAAAACAACTATTTATAAATCATAAATCAGCTAAAACTCACCGTGTGGTGTCTCGTGCGCGCCTCGAGGGCATGTGTGTTCGTGCGTTCATACGCTGCCAGGACGGCTTTTGTAAATACCAGCGAAAAGTTTGCTTCGTCGGCTTTGTAATTGTTTCAAGGAATGACAGGCTCGCGGGGTGGCCGTGCTAGGTTCGGCGCGTTCACTAAGGGTAGCCCACACCCGCCAACCTCGCCACCCTCGACCTGCACTGTATGGCGCTTCCCGGCGATCGCACGGAACTGCGGCCACATTTGGTCGTACGGTTAATGGTTTTTGGAATATATTAAAAAAAAAAAAAAATTGAACTGGAGGTGGGAGTAGGGTTGCAAGGGTAATGCAGAAAGAATTTTTATTGGGCACAAGCATGACATGGATTTATTGATGTAACTTGCACTCAATCGGTTCTGCATGTTCGGTTTTGAATGTATACGCTGTATTGCTAGTTGTAAACGCTGCCAGATTAATACAAATTTAACAGAAATAAATCAAAAAACGTAGTTAGTTTTGAATTTCAAATATTTTTTGTCTATTTCGGGTTTGCAATGGCTACTTTGTGATACTGTTTTCCCAAAAAAACACCTATTGGAATTTATATTCTATTGGAATATTATTCATATTTTCTAGAGGGCACTACCCGGTGATCCTGATAACATGAGCATGTTGATGGTTATTACCATATGGGTGTGCATTGCTAATTGATGTGGTGCCGCCAGATGGCGTTTAACTTCCCTCTACGAGGGTAAGTTGTACTGTACCTGGACAGCATGTTTTTTTTTCTATTTCTAAGCATGTTCCGTATGTTATTTTGTTCTCCATAGCGATCGTGTTCCATATCTTTTGTAAACTTTTCACAGTGCAATTAATTTATTTTTTTGTTGATTCAATTTCTTACAAGCATGTATTTATTGTATATAATTGATTATGATCTGCACTCTAGTAATGACTTTCGGTTTTCTTCAGCCAGAATCTTAACCTCTTGAGTAAACTACGGTTTAGTTTGTATTTTTACCTCTTTTCATACATCTACTTCACAGTACTTCGTCCACTGCTTTTATTATATTAAATTTTAGTTTTTGCAATGCGATGTTTTTTTGTTGTCTTCGTTTTGTATTTTGCATTGCAATGATTGATATAAATATCTTTGCGTAATCAGATTCCACTTTTTGTCAATGCCTTTTGTAGGTTCTCCTCTCCTTTCGCTGCAGAGTGACTTTCACATTAGTCTAGCTTCTCACGCTCTGTCTTTTTCGGGAGTGGATATTTTTGTGATCACAATCCAAATTTATTTTATCTGCCAATTTCTAGGTGTTTCAGTAGATTTAATTTAAATCTTTGTCGCACATGTACACTTTCACAAATTCCGAATGAAAATTGTGATTGTGTAAATTTCATAAATATTAAAATTATTATTAGAAATTCAAATTGAATCTTAAAATCAGTTACGGTTACACCTATGACAACAACTAAAATATAAAGCAACAAATTGTTGTTCAGTACAATAAATCAATATTAATTTTATCGCCAATATAATAAGTTTCCGACAATTTTCTTTTATCGCGTGAAATAGAAGCGTCAAGGCTACAAAATTGCAGCGCTTACGGAATTAAACATAAAATAATGTTTGCACCCATCAAGGTCGCTCGCTCCAGAAATTTAATATTACTTTCAAAGTATAACGAGTCACGCGCGACCCATCTTCAATTGGAACGCAATCACGATTGCATATAGTACCTTGATCTAGTTAGAAAGTAAAATTTTAAATGATTATTTTCAATGTGAGGTTGTTCATTATTGATTCAGCTGCTACATTTGATCCTCAAGTGTCTTCATATTAATTAGAGTCCTTTTATATATATTTAAATAACATCCCAGATTGTTTCTCTATTTCTCTATGTTTTACCTTAATCTAATGATTATCTCAGTCATCAACTATGTATTATTATAATTTATTTATGCACATACATATATATATATATATATATATATATATATATATATATATATATATATATATATATATATAAATGCACTTACATTTTAGTATATAAATTCTTAAATCAGATAGAACTGTTCGTATATTCTCATTTATTAATCTCTGTGTGTGATGACCCGTGCTAAATTAAACCCAGCAGCTCGACGTAAGATAGCCCACACATACGCTCCCAAAAGTCTAACTAAAAATATTAAGAAGATCGTGAGTAATTGTGCAAACCGTGGAAAATTAACTCCCCAGTTCCTACTGTTACGGGCACCAGCAAACATTAAATTAAATCCTGACTGCCTTCGCGAGGATTAGCCCATATTTCAGAATTAACCGTTTCTCGGGAACCAAACAGAGTGGGTGGAATGTGAGGAGTAGTGTGCGCGTCCGGCAAATATTGTGTTGGCAATATGGGGGCAGCGTAATTGAGGATTATGACGTGTTAATAGTTTACGAAGAAGATGTAATTAGATTTCCTGTGTTCAAAAAATAAGTGCGCGGGAAGACATGGATAATTGTTTAACAGCGAACTTAATGCAATGAAATAAACTATTTAAACTGACAATGTAATATTAAATAACTTAATTGAGAGAGTATGGATTAATTGTTTAATAATTATATAGGGTGTTACCCTACCGTATCTTTATTTCTGCAGATCGTTAGGTCAAATAATGATAGTTTTTTAATATAAAGATATAATAAAAATTAAGGATATAACTAAATGATATAATATTTTAGTTATTTTTTTAATTTATTTTTTAATCATATAATACTTATGATATAATAACTAACAAGCAATATCTAAATTACTCACAGATTGACAGAACTTTTTACAAAATGGTATAATTTGTGCAACGATAACTTATACATACTGTTATTTTTGCTCTTCATCTTTATTTTCCACTTATAAATTGTATTATTTTTTAATTAAGTAAATTACCGTGAAATTTAAGTTTATTTTTTTAGACAGGGGAGGGCGCACTATTTTCGGGTTCCCAAAAAGTTGTAGAAAGACGTTTCGTTTTGTTTAATATAATACAATTTTATTTTTCTTTCTGTGCCCTTTCTGGGGGTTCCTTCAGTTTATGCCCTGGACACGTGCCCCTTCATATTGGTACTCCTCAATATTTCGGAACTTCATATTTTACCTGTTTTAACATGTTAATATTACATCTGCGAAATTATATTTGTATAAAAAAATAATAATAATAATAATAACGTATAGCATATCAAATGTTTCATTATGCCATGAGATATTGAAACACATAAATATAGAAACAACCAATTTTGTAAATATTAGTTAACATAACAGTCTAATGCATATCAATAATCACAATACATTTTTATCATTATCCTGCTGTTTGAGCTATCATGCAAAATCCAACAGATAGAATGAACTTTAACCTTCCACGTATGAAATAATGTTTCCAAACATACTCGTTTACATGATATAATAATTTTACTACAGTAGGTATATTGTTTTCTGGCACTAAACTGTATTATAAGCAATTGTGCGAGCGTTAAACGCATGGAAATTTAGATCCAATTAACTAAACGTAGTCTACATGCATACAGCGAAAACACCCATCCTCGCGCCAACTTTCACAATTAAGACCTCATTAACGTACAAAGGAGCTGCGTATATCGAGGGATTTAATTAAAACAGAACCTCTGTGCCATTAAGGATAGTACCGCAATGTACATAAACGTATTTATGGAAATATTGCCGTGGCGGTGACGATAGAAAAGTTAGTAAGAAATGAAAATAAAATTAAAACATTATTTCTACTGATATTTTGTATTAATCATTCACACTAGAGGAAAATAATTACATATCATATACAGATTTTAATTCTAAACTGAACATTTCTATTCGCACTCCGCCTGCCTCCGTAATTAAAACGAAAATTTTCCTCATATTTATTGTCATCTCTTATATGGCTTTCGGAAATACATTATAGTAAAACACATATTATCTATGCTAAATTATTAATTTAATTCAACGCGCCTACTAACATAATAAATTCTCTATGTAGACTACTAATTTTCATCATTAACCCGCAATAACAATGCACACGTGCAAATTTCAATAAGCTTTTCGGCAAACATGTCAACTCTTTCCAGTATGAATTGCGTTGCATCGTTCAATTTGTCCATAATCGGCTTATAATCGCCGGGATAACAACAGCACATAATAACAACGCCACGATTAATATGCATGAGTGAGGAAAACGCTGTGCTTTCCACGTCGGGACGACGCGTCGCGCCGTACAGAATAATAATTCGCTACTCGTCAAAAACAACGCGGCCCTTTTTTTTTGGGGGAAAATTGCTGCGGCTTCCCGGAACGATCAATCGCAGAACTAATTGGCCGGCGGGACAGAGCAAAACGCATTTAGGGAGAACTAGGGGGGTGTGGAAGGAAACCTTGTGTGGGTTTGGGTGACGGGATTTGATTAATTTGATTTCCATAATCCAGATAGGGATGAATTCAGGGGAATTTGCAATAAAGAGAAAACTTTTCTTTTGTATCTTCTCAATTCCATTCTTTGGCAACTCAACGTGTCCATGACACTAATTATTTAAAAAAATTTCAAGTTGTTCGTATATAGATTTTTTTTAAAATTTGCGTATATAAAAGACCTCTCTGTTCGTATTAATTTTATCCCATTTAGAATATTAGTCGGATAACACTTTTTGGCATTGTTTAAACAATGTAAAACTAAAATCTGGAGTGGCTATATACAAAAATAGTACAACTAACCCCCTAGGAGGAAAGCTAAACGCCATCTGGAGACACCACATCAATTAGCAATGCACATCCATGTGGTAATAACCGTCAACATGCCCATGCCATCAAGATCACCGGGTAGTGCCCTCGATGGAATAATATTCCAACATATCCTGATGGCATGAGCATGTTGACGGTTATTACCAGATGGGTGTGCATTGCTAATTGATGTGGTGTCTCCAGATGGCGTTTAGCTTTCCTCCTAGGGGGTTAGTTGTGCTATTTTTATTATATTTATTTATAATATTAATATTATAATAATAATTAATTAATATTATATTTATTTATAAGAGACATCTTGGACCTAATGGATAGAAGCAGGAATCATAAAAATAACAATAAAATGGAATAAAACGACATATAGAGGATATTTAGAAGAAAAATTATAGATGCTACAACCTGCACCAACTGCACCTGGAATGTACAAGAATATGAAATAATTGTAAATTATTAAAACAAGCATGGCCTCTTCAACCTTCATAAGAAAATCAAAGCACCGGTCTTAAGCTATGTTAGAAGAGGCCAACTTTTTCTAACATAGATTGAGACCGGGCACTGCTTATAATATTCCTTCTTGTATAGTGTGAGATTCCTCTTTATAGTTATTTTTATGACTCTTCCGTCTTTCTATTATGGCCTAGATGTCGTTGGGTCAGTAAATAAACATTATATTTATTAATTAACATCTAAGTCATCTAAGCAGTGGCCGGTCTCAAGCTATGTTAGAAGAGAACAACCTCTTCTAACATCGCTAGAGACCGGCCACTGCTTTGAGTTGAAGAGGCCTTCTTTTAATAATTTTCATCCGGGATTATTTTTTTCCTTTAGACATATACTTTCGAGCTTAAATAATTAATTAACCGACTACTTGTAGATTTTTGGAAACCCTTTAGAATTTATTATCAGTACAAACGCCGTTTTTATTATAAATAAAACTATTACATTACTATTTTATGTATTAAGTAATAGGATCTGTTTAGAACTCTATACAACTCTTACACTCTTTAAATTAGTTTATCTATTTTATTTCCAATATAACGTTAAGTCGCAGGACTTTATTGCCTCTATATTGATTTATTCGTTAAAAGCCGCCTGATACCCTACGCCTATCCGTCTGTTTTCCATGCCACCGCCCACCCCGAAACGTTTCTCAGTCCATTTCATCCACTGTGCCCAAGCAAAGCGGTGAACACACACAATTTGGGGGGGCTGCAGATCATTAATCTGCATTCCGCGAAGATCCGCGTGTTGGCGAGGATATTCATGATAAGCAGATGCCGCAACGGGGGAGGCGCGTTGGCGTTCTGGAGTTGCCCAAAACGAGCCGCCGCCGCCCCCCCATTCATTTACACACATGCACACGTACAGGGTCGTAATTTACGCCCGCGAGCCGGCTCATTCTCACCCACAGTCGGGGGATGATTAAAGGATTTGCGAGTAAATTCGGAAAGGGTTTTACTTTGACTAGATAAAGAGAAGTGCGTTAGGCATGCCCTAAGTGGCAGAGAAGGGAAAAAATAAGGGAGACAATTAGGATCTGAAACGAGCAACAAAAGTTTTAATTAAGAAGAACTGTGGCATGCATACTAATCATACTGCTAAATGTATTTTTATTTTCTATTTGATTATATTGTTTCGTACTAGCTTTGCAACCTATTATTTTTTACGATTTTCATAATTTTCTGTATCTAATATGCTCATATAAAATGACGTTAATACGATATGATTCACTGGAATGAAGATAGTCAACTCGCATGCTAGTAATATTTTGAAGTATGATATATGATTATGTATGATTCGAAATTATTTAATAAAAGTTCGCAATTATAGCCGGACTAATTCAGTGATTTTCCCTATTTACCGGATTAATAATAAACAAAAAAAATCTAAAAATTAAATTCTCATTAAAATTTATTGGAGTAAATTTAACTTATTTCGCTCAACATTTCTTATAATTAGCAGGAATGCCTCGGTGATACTCTGATTATACGAAAAAAAATCAATTTTTTGACCCCCTACTTTGGGAATCACTGCATTAGTGAAAAAATTAATTAACAGTTGAACAATCTTTTTGATTATAGGAATATAAGGTGGGATAATCAAAGAAATATTTTTACCATAATCATTAAGCTCATAAGGCAAAATATATAGAAAATATTTATACAGTATACCTAGAAATCTAACAAAAGATGTTTATTATGTTATGTTACACTATTAACCCTAAATGATTAACATTTCGTATAATAGATAGCCTTAATAACGTTCCACATAATTTTACCTGCCATTAGCAGTTTGTCAGGCATTAAATTCCGAATTAGCGCCCCGATTAGAGCGTTTGCACTATGTGCAAAGTGTCTGGTGCCAGTCGGCGCTTTGGACGGATTGTTGTGGCGTGCCGGTGATCGCGCCGTGCACCGACGCCGGTGGCGTGCCCGTCGCGGCGCCGGCTACTCGTGCCTGTACATCTCTATTTAATGAAGCGCCCTCAATCGCGAGCCTCGTGCCCTCGCGATGAATCAAACATTAATAATGATTTGTAACGTAACAAATTGAATGGTCTAAAATTTGTAGCAGCGTCCATTAGTTTTTTATTTTTATCTGTGATAATTTTCCCATGTAATGGAAAATAAATGCGAGTTTTAATTAGTTTGTCATCAATGTAATCAGAATTTTTTTTGATGAATGCAGAATTATGTAATTTATGTAGTAAATGGATATATAAGGAACTAGTTTCGGAAGTTTTAACATAACGAGCATGTTTGGGAATGGTCGTTAGACGGTTAACTGATTTACCATACCCACCAAACGACTTACAACATCTTCCGCTGCGGATTTAAGAATGTTGGAATGATACACCACAGGAAAAAAATTATCACTTGAACTCAAACGCATTATATTTTATTCAATCTACAATTCAATTCAATATTCCAAACAATGTGTTGTATTATACTAGAAAATTTAGATGGGGTTATATCTTGATTAACTTTTGGATCAAGAAATTGTCTTAAGGTCGTTTTAGACAAGACAATTTCTTGACTCAAAAGTTAGTCTAGATGCGAGACAATCTAAATTGTCTCGTATCATACAGAAAATTATTTGAAATATTGAATTCAATGGTAGATCGAATGGAAAAATAAAACGCTTTCTCTTTGTCAAGGGTAAATTGTATGGGAGAAGGATATATGAATTCATTTCTTAAACAACTTTTGAGCTAAGAAATTGTCTTGTCTAAAACGACCTTTATCTAAAACAAGTTTTACATCACAATAAGCATTTTAAGAAAATATTATTAAAATTATTCAACAACTGTCTCTGTCTTGTATTTTTTTTATGAAAGTCCTTGTATATTTCAACCATGATTTATGTTTTGATAGTCTCATACTTGAACATTTTCACAATAAAATTTTTACAATTTTAACTTATACTATTTAACTTTAACTAATTTCGAGGAATTAAATTTTTGGCGAATTATTTTCATTGATATTTCGGATGAACAAAAAGTATACTTAACATAAATAGAAATCAACCATGCTTTACTTCTTGATAGACTAATTTTCAGGAACATTTTGACATTATTTCAATTGTTACTTTGAATTTCGAGAAAATTGTCTCTTAGCGGACCCATAAGAATGCAATTTTAATTAATTTTTCTGTAAAAGAAAAATATAGTTGGTGTAAATAGATAGATTTATTTCATGTATCGAATTATTTCGAAAAAAAACGTTTATAGCACAGCTCATGACGGCTCGGCACCCTCCCTGCGAGGGCGCCCCCGATGTGTTGCTAAATACTACTTCTACTATTTATCTAAGTTTTAAATTATAATAAGCACACTATTTACGGCTTATTATTCATCAACTCCTAATTAATCCAGATACATAAGTCTATTAATTTCTGAGAGAAAGTTATTTCAAGATAAGACAGAAATGTAACCATATTTTTACTTATCATTTCTTTTTACTTTTCACGCTTCTGTCGTATCTATATAGCTCCAAAAGATTGCATTAATAGCAATTCTAGACTTTTGCAGAAATCAACATAGATACATATAACTTATAACATGTATCTATGTTGATTTCTCCAAAAGTCTAGAATTGCTATTAATGCAATCTTTTGGAGTATTAGTAGATAATTATGATATTTGAAAGATTTTGGTATACCAATAAAGGTTTATTAGTATGATTACATTACAACAATTATTCAGTATTACTTACTTGCATTCAATCGGTGGTAAATCCAAGCTCGCCAAAAACTTCCTGACTTCTTCATTCAAATCGGTTGAACATTCCGAATACGAGTCATCCTCAAAGTGCAACGGATACTCCTTCTCCCTATCACCACCATCCTGCACACTCTTCTTCTTAGTAATCAACTTCTCCGCCCAATCATTCACCTCAATCTTCAAATCCCGATCCGACCTCTTGCAATCAATCGCAACCAACAACCCAATATTCTTCCAAAACTCATCCTGACTGCTCATCGCTCCTACTTAATAACGCCCGTTCTGCTCGAAAAACAATTACCGTATGGGGGTCTCCTGCACGCCCGATAATTGCTCACTTAATTTCCCAGCAGCGAGACGAGTCCAATTACACCCCCGGTATTAGAAACCGATGCACGGAAACACGGAAGGCCTTATATTGTGCAGAGCCCCGACATGTATCATAAACGTTACTTACTAGGGGGCGGTAAGGAACATCGCCAGGTCAATTTCGCACGACAAAGCCGTCCGAATTGAGCGTGGGTGGTCCTGGTGTGCCTCCCACCACACACACTTGCTGGAAATCACTTTGGACACAACAAAAGGGGGGCGCTAACAAAATAAACTAACTGACGGCTGAAAAGGGTGGCGTGCAAAAAAAAAACACGATTGGAGGTGCAACGAACTCGCGTATTGAGCACGGCGGCGGCGGCGGCGTGGGCACTTGAATGCACGCCAAAGCACACGGATTGTAAGTAATGAATGGTGCAATTTCTGTCGTTTAGTTGGCATGCAAGATCGTAGATATTGTGGAGACACTTAGGGTGGAATATGGTTTATGGGTTAAACGACTTTGCCAGCAACCGTGCCACAAACTCTATAACTATAATTAAATCAAATAATAATAGATGAATATAATTAAAAATTACATAATTAATAATATGTTTGGCAGTTTAAGGGTGGGATCACATTTATATTACTTTTATTGAGTGAATTATATAATTATATTGAGGTTTTACTAGAAATTGAATGGTTTTGGCGTCTACTACGTGGTAATTCATTTTCAATAAAAGAGATGAATAAAACTACTATGTAAACAAGTGGTAAAAAAAAACATAGAGGTTTTACTACTTTTACGATGTATTTTGTTTCTTATTATCTGACAATCACTAAATTTGATAGTCAAAAGTTGGATCACATATCGTCGATTTGAAAGAAAACAATCGAAGTTTTTTTGTCATTGTCCTAGCTTGAAATATTGTATATTTCTTTGTCGCAAGTTCCAATAAATTTAAACTTGGCATATAAAAAGCATATTGTAATTTCTGAGAATATGTAAGACTTTTTGCGAAAAAATAATGGCATTTCTATAACGTCCCAATATTTTGCGAACAAATAATGGGCATTTCTGCAGGCGGGTTTAACTTGTTTTTGGAAAAATATTTATTAACAACCTTATTTTGTAAAAATTGATGACCATAATTCGTAGTTATATCGTTTAGAAGGTGCTGCTTTATAGGCGTATCTTCTACAGTCTCTATCTATGGTCACCAATTCTTACATAATATGTTTCATAGCCAACAATAAAGCGTTTTTATTAACATATATAAATTATATACCATTCCATTTCGTAATTATTATTAAAATCTCAATATAACTTCAGAATTCTAGTCATTAGAAAATAATCTGACCCTTAAGCTAGAAATTAAATTGCAAATATGTAATAATGGTTTTGAATAATAAGTCTACAATGAGTTAAACAATAAATTGAACTTTTCAAGGTAATTTAATTTATGGATAGATACATTATTTCCTTATCAAATGAGTAACATTCATGGGTTGGATCAGTAATAAGTGTGATGCAAATGGCATAATATAAAACTTAATTATTAAAGTAATAGAACATATACATATCAGACTTTTCAAGTTTCAAAAATGTTCCAAGTCCTGTGGCTTTTCCGGCTCAGTTTGAAACAATCTCGACATTTTCCCCCTATCTAGACTATATTTCTAATTAAACGAAATAAATTTCGGTGCCAGGACACTTCTGGGACGCCCCAATTTTGACGGGACGGGAGGTAGTTTTGACATTTTTACCAATTTTTATCTCTTTTATAATTTGTCTTTTAACGGATTTGCCCTTTTGTAGGGAAAAATTGTACAAAGATTTTTCATTTGGTTCAAACTTGTCTATCCAACTGGCCGAAGTTGATTTTGATTAGACAATTTTTATTTTATTTCTCTTCACTTCTTCGGCTTTACCGCCACAACGATAAACTTTTTATAACATAATTTTTTCTAATAACATAAACACTAATTAAAAAAAAAGATAAAAATTAAATATATTAAAATGATCAGAATTGGTTGATAGTAATTCAATAAGTATAACAATATGTTTTCTAATAACATAAACACTAATTTAAAAAAAATTAGATAAACATTTAAATATTAATATTATCAGAATTTTTTGATAGTAATTCAATAAGTATTACAATATGTTTGCTAATAACATATACACTAATTAAAAAAAATAGATAAAAATTAAATATTAAAATTATCAGAATTGGTTGATAGTAATTCAATAAGTATAACAAATATGTTTGCTAATAACATAAACACTAATTAAAAAAAAATAGATACAAATTTAAATATTAATATTATTAGAATTGGTTGATAGTAATTCAATAAGTATTACAATATTTTTGCTAATAACATAAACACTAATTTAAAAAAATTTAGATAAAAATTTAATATAAAAATTATCAGAATTGGTTGATAGTAATTCAATAAGTTTTGGTATTTATTTTTCGAATATGTATGTAAGATTTTCGGAAATTACTGATGATATTTTATATGAAATATATGTATGTAGTAAAAATTTATAAAAATCTAGATTTAAAAAAAGATATAGTTTTATAAAACGTAATATAATAAATTCACTGTATATACTTACGCATATTTAATTGGTGGCCGTTCCCACCAGCGAAGTATCTGTTTATGGGGTATAGGAGGAGGCCCTTCGGGAATAAAAGTGGGCACTGATTTCTGTTCTTTCAACTTGGTCTTATCAAACTCGTGCTTCCGTGCCTTTCGCTTGCGCTTTTTCTTGATAGCTGCCTCCACCATTTTCACGCGCGTAATTTAAAACTTATTTATACAAAAATTTGTTGTACTTGTCATCGGGACAATTTTGACAAAACTGGCAACTAATTTGACATTATTTACCTTCCAAATATGTGGTAACTATAGTAAACCCAATTAAGTACATATTGGTATGATTTATAAATTATAAAGGCACACCTTACACTGTCAATATTTTAGAATAATGACAGTATTACTGTAGGGTAACATGTTTCACATTTTCATGATTCTAAAATATTGACAGTATTACTGATCGTGTAAGGTAGTGTAATGATGTAATGAAGAGAATACTGATGTGTATATGGATAAAAGATTACTTGATAAATTTTGAAGGAGGATTGAGGCAAATACTGACAGTACTAGGAATGACAGTATTATTGATCGTGTAAGGTACCTTGTACAGATTAAACTCAATAAAACCTTTATTTACTTTTCCAAAAAAATTTCTAACAAATCTGTTTTTAATTTTAAATTGCCTATTTTTAATGCAAGTGTCAATTTCTTTCGATAATTTTTGAATGAACAATAACGTCATCGGTAATTTGTTTAAATGAGAACTCTCATCTTTTAAAAATAATATATTTCAGAGTCCGCACTGAAATGTATTATTTTTCTGCGATCAGCGATGTATATTATGTGTATTTTATGATATAGGTCACATCAGGAAATTTCAGAGAAAAATCATTTCAAATGTCGTGTGAAGAAAAACACGAAAGGGGTAATGTTACGAAGAATACAGTCAGTATCTGCAGAGGATATTATAGTTGAATGTGTTTAAAGCAAAATTTTTCCAACAGGAACTGTATTCTGTCTGCAATTATTCTGGAATATATTTCGATTCCAGAATAATTGCAGACAGAATACTGTTGTAAAATTTTCTTTAAACACATTCAACTATAATATCCTCAGCAGATACTGCATTCCTCGTAACCCAAACATTACCCCTAAATATAAACATCCTTCCAATACACTCTTTGATTTGAGGTAATCCGACGATTGCACAATAGGAGAAATGGCACAGACTAAATAGATAATAAATACATATAGAATTATTAAATCCTAGGCAAAAAGGCCGCGGCTCGTTAGCCTTTTACTTTAATTAAAAATTGACAATTTAAAATTAAAAATCGACGTGTCCGAGATTTTTTTTGCAAAAGTCATAAATAAAGGTTTTATTCAATTCGCTACTTAACTTCCACCCTATATAAATTATATAAATATGAATAAATTATATAAATATGAATAAATTATATAAATATGAATAAATTATATAAATATGAATAAATTATATAAATATAAATAAATTATATAAATAAAAATTTTGAACACGCCGATGTGCAGTGGTCAGCACTCCCACTTAACGAACGGGCAGCTCGGATAGTCGGTACCTTTAGTCGTTGACATACGTCGTTACATGTATGTCAACGACAAAGGGTACCGACTATCTGAGCTGCCCTTTCGTTAAGTGGGAGTTAGGAAACTGTGGGAAGATTTTCTAAAGCAGTCCTAACACTCACTCACATATACACACATTAGCATACAGCAGAAGGACCCGTAGGTCGATAGCCTGTTACGTTATTGAAAAAATACAGTAACCATGTACTACTACTATAAATTGAAGTGTGATAAAAAACAAAGTAAAAAATCGTTTTATTTATCCTTTAAAATGAATTATCACAAAGTAGACGCCTTAAAAATCCAATATATAAATTTTGATTATGAAGACCAATTTACATTTCCAGACATTTACGGTTATTGCTTTTGAGCTATTATGTTACTTTTTTTAATTATTATAAAACTAGGTGCACTAGTTACAACGTTTATTGCAGTTAGGGTTGATTTCTACGAACAAAACGAATGTAACGCCCTGTATAGAAAATAAAAGCATAGGTATGGCTTTTAATTAGTTTAATTTTATTACAAAAAATATTAAAATTACTTTAAAATTACATCTTTAGTTGCGAGAGCTATAAACTGCTTGTGTCGGATATCATTAGATTCTTGCATTGGCACTTGCGCTGTAAAAATAAATATGAATAAGAAAAACAAGTAATATAATTTAAATGATATGTAAAAATACACTTGTTTCCTAATAATCTTATAATAAGCCGGTTATTAATTGAATTAACCTACTAATTATTATAAAATACTGATGACTTAATTTAGTTAAAAAACTAAGCTTACCATATATATATTTAGAATACGCTAAATACATCCACTTCTTTCTAATCATTTCATCGGCAGGACCCCACTCCCAAGTTGGTTTAACCGAATTTTTAACACGCTAAAATAAAATTATAAATCATTAATTTAACAGCAAACAATTATTAGTTACATAAAATTCGCACCAGAAATCACCAAGATCATGTTATTCTCAGTTATAGTATTGACTAAAGAGTTCTTCGATTATAGTTAGACATACAAATTAACACTTACTTCGCACAAATCACCTTCTGAAAGATACAGAAGTTTGTACCCCATATAAATTGGTATACAAATCACAGATACAATGCAAGAACTCCATCCCAATGATATCGACCAATCTGGATAGATAACGCCATGGTATGTTGGCGTTGTGTTGAAACAAATTGTTGTGATGAAAATAAACTAATAGAGAAACAAATAGAAAACAAAAAAAGTTATAAAGGTAGTTGTATCATATTAATGTAAGTTATGAACGTTATTGCACGATATATCTTGGTAAATAAACACAAAACATCTTCTTACTATTAATATAGTAGGTGTGATGTACTTCCAACACAGAGGCCACCACCAATGCAATTTCTCCTCCAGCATAAATTCCACATCCCGTACAAAGTTCTTCATACCGTAAATCCATCCGACAATGATCGATTCCACTATGCATATCGATATTACTACCATTGATGCAGCATACCAGTCGATTAGTTGCAAATAGTATAGACCGCCCTAGATCAATGAACGGTTAATAAAATAAAAATTATAACAGCAATAAATGAATAAATTGTTGTCATATTATAGCATTGTAGGTACTTGATAAATTTAAAAAAAAACTTTAATCTTTATAATGCCGTGAGGACTGTCAATTCTACAGTTAACGCTGTTGTTTAACTTTTTCTCGAGAGAGTAAAGTGCAATCGGTGATATAAAATCCGCTTAAGATTTTGTGAAATCATCATCACTAACTGCGCTACATTAATGAGGTCTCTAACAGATTTGAAATCTAGATGTAGGAAGTTAATTCACACTTATTAAGCACAACATGCAATCCTTAACGCAATTGTATGGCGAGGGAATACCGAGTGATAATCTCCACTAGAATAATATTCCAATGGAGTGTCAGAGATATCGTAGCTTTACCATATACCTAAATGAATTGACACTCCCGTGCATTATCAATCTACGTTTCACGCTAGATGTCGGTTAAGTTTATGTAGAGATAGTAAACGGATGATACCGCATTCACATGTTATGTTGATGTAGCATTGTGATGATTGGGTCTACGGTATGGTGGTATTATATAGCAACCTGTTTGCACTATCTTGCAAGAAAACCAGAAATGTATTATTTAATATAATTGATTTCATAAAAAAAAATTCGTTCAAATGGTAGAAAGGCCTTTCGCCGTCAAGCATAATAAATAAATGCTCTATTTGGTGAAAGACATTTTATAATCTAAAACGAGCTTATTGTTATTGAATCTTGCCTCTCTCGTCTATCGTGTTCTGTGAATATTCTATTCCAGATTGTTTTTATAACAAACAACTAAACATAAAGACCATTTACAAAAATAGAACACAGATTAGATGCCCACAAATATCTTTGTGGAGATTCGATTTAAATAGGGTTTACTTACATTAGTAACGTATACTGCCGAACAAAGAAACATAAGGAAGCACGCCGTAAAACTAACAAGCATCTTGGACTTTTTCAATACGGGATACTCATCTATTACGCTCGAAATAATAGCCTCCAGCTGTACAAACTGAAACATTATGAATCATGAGTACCTAAAAATGTAGTAATAGTAGACCTTTCATATATCTACTATCTATTTTAAAGAAAATCGAAAAGTAGTGGGTGTTAATACTGGTCTTTTCGCCGACAGATTTCAATCAAAAACTAATTACGAGTAAAGTGCATCCGATTATTATCTGATGCATTTTTATTTTTCTCTGGCAGATTTCTTTCAGATTTTTTTATCACGGCAATAATTCACTCTTAAACTAAAATTATCATTATCTTGTATTTATTAAGAGATATTCATGGAATATATATATATATATATATATATATATATATATATATATATATAAATATACAACATAATTATAATTGTACAATCTCAACATTCTGAACGATTAATCACATTAGACTGAAACTAAGTCAACATAATCTTCAACTAATTTGAATCATCCCATTTGCATTTGAAGCCGATTTGCATAAATCTATATACGTACGCAACTGTCGAGGCCGAGGAAGAACAGCATTAGGAAAAACAGGGCGGCCCACAGGTGGGGCCAAGGGAGCATTGTGATCGCTTCCGGGTAGGTGACGAAGGCGAGGCCCGGTCCACCTGTAGCTACCGTCGAAACGGGCAGTCCGGTCTTGTGGGACATAAATCCCAAGACGGAGAAGACGACGAAGCCGGCGAAAATGCTCGTGGCAATGTTTATCACCGGCACTAAAATTGAATCTCTGCAAAATAAAAAGTTTTCACATTTTAAAAGCGTCCCCGCACGAAATGTTCTGTGAAATGGCTCAGTGGCATTTCGTGAGTGGCAGGGTTTCATTTCATGAAGCGAATTTAGAACGTATTTAAATTGAGTCTAAACAGAATTTTATTTATATTTTATGGTTACAAAGTAGTGCAATGTAACGATTAACAACAATGCACACCCATAATGTAATAACTGTCTATATCTTCATGCCATCAGGATCACCGAGTAGTGTCCTCTATTGGAATGACAGTCTAACAGAGTGTTTGAGATATTAGCACACGGCCAATCTTATAGAATATATAAGTGTGAATCCACCTTTTGGTAATCTCGTATCTAGATTTCGATCTTATTAGATCTCATCAGTATAGTTCAGCTAGTGAAGATCCTCATTCTATCATACTTTTATATATATATATATATATTCATTTTAAAGGTTAAATAAAACGATTTTTGACTTTTTCATCGGAGGAGTTCGAAAATGGCTAGGCTTAGCCGAAACTAGCTGCAAAGTGTTACTGTGATAAAGAAAAACAAAGTAAAAATTGTTTTATTTATCCTTTATTTTTCTTTTATTTGATAACAACATATAAACGTTGACATAACGTTGTAAAAAATATCCGGGTTTTAAACTGAAAAGTTCGGGGTTAGTCCATAGTTAGTAATTTTACAGATGGCAACCCTAGGACTATAGTTGAATGAACTATAGCTCATGATTACAGGTAATCTAATATATGTTGCATAAATTGTTGTTAACTTTGCATTTACATAACATTATTTGCAACTATTTAAATATGTAAATGTTCTATTGTGTGTCGTAGTATTTTAATTATCGAGCGTAAATTATCGAGTAAAACCTATGCAAAATAGAAAATATTTTGCATAGGTTTTACTCGGTAGTTTACGCTCGATAATTAAAATACTACGACACACAATAGAACATTTACATATTTAAATAGTTGCAAATAATGTTATGTAAATGCAAAGTTAATTTTATTTCATTCATATTCTCGACACAGTACGCAAGTTTAATTGATAAACTTATATAAAAACAGCCAAAACTAATTTAGGTTAAAAAAATAGACCACTATTGATAAAATTAAAGTTAATTACATAATTACCTTTTATTATTATTGTGGAACTTATTAAAACTAGCCATATTAATGATTCCTCCCCATCCTGGTCCCAGCGAGAAGAATATCTGAATAGCAGCATCTGCCCAAACCTATGGAATATTAAAAATACAATTTAATAAGTTTTTCTATAGCAATTTATTTCATGGTAGAATTTAATTTTTTGTTTTGTAAATATATTGGACCTAGACACCAGTACTGCTGTGCTTTTTGTTTTAATTGTATAATTGTAATTATATTACATTATAATAATGTCATAAAATATAAAGTTCCTACATATATAAGTGTGAATACACCTCTTAGCAATCACATATCTAGATTTCGATCTTATTAGATCTGATACATACATTACGGCAGGTTAAGTGGTAGAGCAGATCAGAATCTGAACTTCGCCTGTTCTTCAAACGTAAATTTGGTTGCAAATGTTTTTCATACAAAAAAAATAAAGACAGTTTATTATTATTATTACTATTATTATTATTACTATTATTATTATTATTATTATTAAATTTAGTTGAATAATTCTATTTATTTAAATGTTTGTGTTATCAGCTCCTTAGGTTTACAGATATAGGAAGAGGTTTAATACATTTCTTTATTATAATTTTATGTAATAATGACTAATAATAGTAACTGTCTTAACTGTACACTTAAGCCCGTATGACATTATCTAGTTTTTTATATCGTTTTCGATATGGTTTTCGATACAAACACAAACTACATAGTATCATACACACATGTTGAAAACTATATAGGAAACGATGTAGAAATACGATGAAACATCATTTTCTTACATCGTTTCTGTTTCAAATTTGTACGACGTTAAATCGTGGCAATATAAAATAAACACTCCCGAAATCCCGCCAATAATTTCAAATAATTCAACCAATCACGACTCGTGCCTCATCCATTTTTTGATATAAGAAACAACATAATGTCATACACAATGTTAATTTCTATATAGTTTTCCATGTAGAAATTGTTATACAGTTTCTTATATCAATTCTTATATAGAAAACGATATAAGAAACTACATAATGTCATACGGGCTTTATAAGTTAAAAATCTGACAAAATAAGTATGGGCCAAATGACATTCGTTAAGCCCGTATGACATTATCTAGTTTCTTATATCGTTTTCGATGCAGACACAAACTACATAGTATCATACACACTTGTAGAAAATTATATAGCGGCGGAAAAATAATAAATTCACTTAACAATAACAACACCGTAATATACAATGTAAATTTCCATTTAGAAATAGTTTAATATATCAATTCTTATATATAAAACGATATAGGAAACTAGATAATGTCATACGGGCTTTACTTCTAGATTTAAAGGTAAAATCATCATTAAATAAAAAAACTACTGTCTTGCTACTCATCAAAAATATTTAATTCTCAAACACTTATTTTTGGATTATATTTACCTTTAAATTAGTCAATTGCTCCCATTCCGGGTATAAATAGAAAACTATACCGTCCCATGCGCCGGGTAGCGTGACGCCTCGTGCAAATAAAACAAACAATACTAAAAAGGGAAAAAGTGCAGTGAAATAGACGACCTTTCCGACACTTTTCACCCCTTTCATGATGCAAAGAAAGACAACAGTCCAAGTTATTGCATTGCAGATGAATAACGGCCATACTATCGATCCCATCTCGTCCAAGCCGGACGATATTTGCAGGATTTTATTGCTAAAAGGAAAATCAATACATTTTAAGAATTTTTAGTTATTTTAACTTTTAAAATGCAAAGTAAAGGTGTTTCATTTGCCGGTATAGAACTTTGAAATAAAATAAAACAGATGTTATATTTTATATGTTATATTATTTTATATTTATATTTATTAACTTTTTGCATATTATTGTTGTTGTTCCTAATAGGATCTTGTTTGAGCAAAACAATTAAGCTTATTATATATAATATTTCCAGTTATAGGAGTTCAATTATCTGTAATTGAATACTGCTTTGTTTTTAAATATATTTTGCAAGAGAGTATAAATTAATTTGTCGTCAGTAAAGTGGTTTATGTTACTTTTTTATGCATGTGAGTATGTAAATGCCATGGGTGTGGCGTTTATTTTACAAGAGCCACAATGTACGTTTTTATCCAAAAGTCTAAAGCTGGAATACGAGCAAGGTTATTCGATATTCATCCGCATACGCCTCCGTAGTGATTTTTTCTACTATTTTGTGAACTATATAAAGTGTGCACAGTGGTTCGAGCAGCATAATTTTCGAAACAGTCGAAATATCTCAACACAAAATCAACATGAAGGTAAGTATCCCTTATAAAATTTGTATATTAAACTTTCATATATAATTCGTTGTTGATCCAAATAATTTTATTGATTCATTAATAATTTCTAAGAAATTTCAATAAACAGAGCTCTGTCGTCTAGTGACAGGCTATGTAGTAGACTCAGACTCACTTGAAGACTTAAATTTACCATGGAGACTTGTGCTTAAAGAACTTCGAGTAAATAATTGTTTTTTTTTAATATCATTAAATACACGATAACATAATATGTACCATTATATTATTTTTATTTTTAGTGTATTATTGCCCTCTGCACCTTTTTGGCTGTAGCCTCTGCTGGACTTGTAGCACCAACGGTATATTCAGGATATTCCGCTTTGGGATATTCTGGTGCTTACCCATATGCTGGGTTATACGGAGCGCAAGCTTATGCGGCTCCTTGGGCTCATGCCTATTCTACTCCTCTGGCTCATGCTTACGCTGCTCCAGTCGCATACGCCGCTCCTGTAGCTCGTGCTTATACCGCCCCTATTGCTTCAGGGTATGTATAATAATAACAATTTAAAAGGCTATATAGTATCTACTTAGACTCGAGAAGTTTTTCGTACCATTCTATCATTTAATATATGAATATGAAGTTATTTTAAGTCAGCATTGTATAAAAACTAATATATGAATGTGTTGTAAGTGGTGTAAGTCAGATTTTGTCAGATTTTGTCAGATTTTGTCAGATTTTGTCAGATTTTGTCAGATTTTGTCAGATTTTGTCAGATTTTGTCAGATTTTGTCAGATTTTGTCAGATTTTGTCAGATTTTGTCAGATTTGGTCAGATTTGGTCAGATTTGGTCAGATTTTGTCAGATTTTGTCAGATTTTGTCAGATTTTGTCAGATTTTGTCAGATTTTGTCAGATTTTGTCAGATTTTGTCAGATTTTGTCAGATTTTGTCAGATTTTGTCAGATTTTGTCAGATTTTGTCAGATTTTGTCAGATTTTGTCAGATTTTGCCAGATTTTGTCAGATTTTGTCAGATTAGAGTAAAGTAAATATTTCTACTATCCTTAATCAAAAGAAGATTTCTGGCAAAGATTCATAAGTCATAGTTCTACAGAGAGCCGATAAATAGCAACACATTACTGTGCCTGAATCAAGATCGGCTGTTCTGTCAAAGCCAACGTGGTGCAAGTCTGACTTACGTCTTCTGCCAAGTCGACAACACCCTTGTGTTTTAATAAAATTGATTATTTTTTAAATTTATTTTCTTTAATGTTTAAATTAATGTAAATAAGTGCAGTTATTAACATTTTTCCTGATGGAAAAAATAGGGTTCTTTTGTGGGCAAAGTTCATAAGTCAATATGACTTCAAAATTGGATGTTTTACCACCTTATTTAGGAACTGAAAGCTTAGTTGAAGAAGGTTAATAAGTAACCAAACTAAAAAAAGTTCACATAACAATGTAAAAGTAGTAACAAACTGTAAAAGAATAAAAAAAATTCTAGAAACCCAATTTCCCAACATTTTACCTTTTTGAGTTACACTACTTTGGCTTTAAACCGTCCATATAATAGCAATTACCAGCCCGCATGTGGCCCACATTTTCCACATATAATATTTCTCATTTGCGACAATAATCAAATATGCATGTAATATGGAAATATGCATTATACGGCTTTTTTTAGATATGTTGCCCAAACCCCTGGATCTCTTCATGTAGCCCCACACCCAGAAGGGCCTTTCACCGCCAGTCACCACATCAACACCGCCCCAGCACCAGGAACTTACTAGATAACTGTTATGCAAATAATTTAATACGAATAAAGATATAAGCTTACAAAAACCTCTATTATTTATCAGTTTGAATTCCTTCATCAATATGCAATAATATAAACGTATAATATGTTTCAAATTACTTAGTTTCAGTGTCATGCCACCGCTATTACTACCCCTGCTTTGACGCAACGGAGGATAGTTTTGGCAAATTTAACCGATTTTTATCACTTTTCAATTTAAATTTCGGAAAAGTTTCATTTATTATTTTTGCACTTTTCCTACTGGTTTACATTTTCTAATATTTTTGTCCCGATCTTTACTTGCCATTTTAGCGCGCACAAACTGACAGTTGAATTTTTTCTCTACAATCGATTCCATGTTTCCCGCTTCCCCGGCTTTCCACGTTTCCACCGCTTTTCCCACCAGAGCCACATAGCCCGGTCTATTTTTCCCAGCGTCTAGAAGAATGACGCTTTCCAATGACACCCTTCCCAATCATCTACCACCCCTAGCTCCCGCTAATCCAATGCAATGGATCCCGTTTTCTTCCCTAATTATATATATATATATATATATATATATATATATATATATATATATATAGAAGATATCTTAAGGGGTTCCACCAACTTGAGATTTTCAGAAAGTTTTTTCTAGGCTAAATAAATTCCTTAAACTTTACTAATATTTTAAACGTTTAATTATTTTAAAATTCAAAGTATTTCTGAATTTGTAGCAATTAGAAGTAGCAGGGGACCTGAAACTCAGATTGCGATGGAACCTTTTCTTTTGCGTTTATCTCGTAACTACTTTTTTCAAACTGGTGTACACGATATCTCAAGATCTACATAACCGATTTTGTTAAAATTTGCAGCATATATTCTTTATAGTGGTATCTACGAAGTAGGATAGGTTTTTTTTTGATTGAGTACGTACCGCCTATGAGATAACTTTTTTTAAGTCAAAATTTCGGAATCGCAAAAACCGTCCGCAACGACAACTCGTCTCGATTTGGTAAATACATAGACATCCATTTCAAAAAAAGAGCTGTCATTTCTACAAAAAAAAAATTCTATGCTACTTCGTATCTTACCTCTCTAAATAAGAAATTTTTTTTTCAAATGATACCTGACAGCTAAACTATGTACACCGTCAGCAAGTAATTTCAGAAAGCTGTCCTACTTGGCAACTCATATCTCCGTTATTTTTTCTATTCGTTATTCTTTCATAGTGTTCACTAAACTACCACGTATATGTGTAAAATAAAATATATTTTATATACTTACTATGTCAATTTTATTTTTAAAATGTATACGTCTTATTCCGAGCTGTGTACTCCTTAAGCACTACCTTAAGGGGTTACACAGCTCGAAAAAAGAGGTACCAATTTAAAAAATAAAATTGATGCAGTAAATATATAAAATATTTTTTATTTTACACATATACGTGGTAGTTTAGTAAACACTATGAAAGAATACCGTCTCAAAATTAAAACACTGATTATTACATGAACATATAAAATAAACGTTGCTATACTTACTGAAAAAATTCATCAGCAGGTGTAACATACTTTCCACTGGTAATGTTCTGCATTGTTGTAAATGTTTCATTTGCTATATCAGTTTGTCCTAGCTAAAATTTCAAAATAAATAAATAGATCGATTTGAATAGTGACTAGTGAATAGTGGGATCACGGCTATAATCTTCTTATAGCAACAATTCTGAGGTCTTTGAGCTTTTAGTAAAAAATACGAAATTGAAATTTATGGTATGTTAATAATAACACTTTGTTGTTGGCTATGAAATATATTACGTAAGAATTAGTGAATATATTTTGACTATCAAGAGCTAAACCGAAAACTAAAAAAGAAAATTCGAAAAGTCATATAACCCTACAAACTACAAAGTTGTTTTAAACCCTGTACAATAATAAATAAATAATTTTCTTACATATTTATTTATATCATCGTAAATAATTAATATATATATATTGTAATGGTAATCATTTTTTTGATTATGTTTCAAACAAAGAATCCTAATAATATATTAAATTTAATGAAATAATTAATAATACATATTTAAACATTGTTATAAATAGTACATACCTTTCTACAATTTTCTGTATTCCATTCATTATTACAGTCCTCCCAAGGTAACTTTTCACGAAATATATTATATAAGAACACTAGAGGGTATGAAATTACTACATTATAGTAGCAAGTACATATGAAATTGACCAATAGAATCGCATAACCAGCTCCTTAAAATACAAGCTGTAAACAAATTATATTAAATAAGAATATGTTGGCATATTTTACCTTTAAATAATGGAGATATTTTGTAAATAGTTATGCATCCAGTTCCAGCGAATTGTCCTAAAGAGGTTTCCATGAAAAATAAGGGAATTCCACATAGAAATAGAAATAACAGATACGGAACTAGAAATGCACCTGAAATAAAGAATTTCAACTGATTATAATAACAATGGCAATGTTTATGCAATTCCTAAAAATGTTTTTTTTTTTTAATCTTAAGGGATTCGACATACTCCTCTGTCGAATCCCTTAAGTTTTTCATTAACAGATACAGAACTAGAAATGTGCCTCAAATGAATAATTTCAATTAATTATCATAACTATGGCATTGTGTATTCAATTCTATACTTGTATTTTACATATATAAGTGTGAATCCACCCCTTAGCAATCTAGATTTCGATCTTATTAGATCTCATCAGTGTAGCTCAGTTCGTGAGGGTGAATTCATATAATATCTCGAGTGGTTATATAAAAACATAATACAACTAACCTCCTAGTAGGAAAGTTAACGCCATCGGCACCACATCAAGTAGCAATGCACACCCATATAGGTGTGCATTGTTAATTGATGTGGTGCCTTTAGATGGCCTTTCACTTTCCTCCTAGGAGGTTAGTTGTATTATACTTGTATTTTAGTTATATAGTTATATATATATATATATATATATATATATATATATATATATATATATATAACAGAAACAGAAACTACAATATTTATATAGTTATATAACAGGGTTGCTATTATGTGTCTTCAGAATATTTATTATTATTAACTATTATCTATTTTATAGAGAGAAAAACACACTTTACTTTACTTTTACTTTAATAAGTAGTTATGAGCACTGTTGAGAATACAACATATTCTTGCTTTCTCAAAATACTTGAAATGTTTTCGCGACTAATGAGAATGGAGCTCTTTGCTTTTACTTTTGCTGTTTATAATCAAATACGGATATATGTAATATATGAATGTTGAGAATACAACAGCACTATTGGATTATTATTATATTATATATATATATATATATATATATATATATATATATATATATATCGGCATACGGAGAGGAATTCCCATTCTTAAGATCGTTTTAGACAAGACAATTTCTTGACTCAAAAAGTTAGTCAAGATGCGAAACAATCTAAATTATCTCGTATCATACAGCAAATTATTTGAAATATTGAATTGGATGGTAGATTAAATGGAAAAATATAACGCGTTCTATTTGTCAAGGACAAATTCTATGGGAGGAGGATATATAAATTAATTTCTTTTAACTTTTAAGCTAAGAAATTGTCTTTTCTAAAACGACCTTTACTTATTTATTGTTTTGTTTGCTACTTGATTCACATTTCTTATAATTTTCTTATTCTACTCTTGACTCTTCTCATCAGTCATTTCTAATTTAATCGAAATTCAACTAACTAACTCAATCGGAGTTTCTAGAAGAGGCATACAAACTATTGGACTATCTATAGTTGAAACTTACGAGATTTAATTGAGTAAAAATGTTAAAAATCTGCGTAATTAAAAAAATCAGCCATAATACATTTTGTGAAATTACCAAATCGCACTGATAACTGAGAAAAACATGATATTTTACATCAATTCTTCTAAAACAAATAAACCTCATTATTATTTAAAATAATGCAAATAGAGACTAATCAATTCATTTCAGAATTTTTAATTAGGCAATACCGACAGTGTCCATCAATCAGTATATTTACCTCCGCCGTTTCTGTAACACAAATAGGGAAACCGCCACACATTTCCAATTCCGATCGCGTATCCCAAACAAGACAATAAAAATTCTGTTTTGCTAGCCCAATTTCCTCTCGGTTCGCCCGTTATTGGAGGCACCGGCGAATTGTGCCCCTCGCACATCTTGATATGACCAGGCATTATAAATCAGCACGCACTTACACACAACTTGACCCGACACCGAATGAAACGTTACTATTATGCTGTTTAAATAATTGGCGCTAACTGACAGATTTTAATATAATAACTACTACGAGTTAATGAACCTTGCTAGGTTTCGACGGTTTGATCGTATAGAATGGAATTTATTAATTAAATTATCAAGTTCTGCAGTAAAAATTCTAATAGTATTGACATTTATATTTGAATTGAATTGAATAATTATTGTGATATCTTATGAATTTTTCATTGGATTTACATAATGTCGCTTATAATAGTAGTTGACTAGATTTGGGCGGTTGATGTTGGTTTTTCGGGCTTTAATGAGTGTGTATTTGTGTGTAGTTTCTGCGTAATCCAAAACCCACTTGACATGTGAATATTGCAGGCACTTTCTCTGATACTACTACTGGTTGTTGGGTATCTGTAATATTTGAGTTATCTTTACATTATTATATATCTGCTGTTATATTATTATGCGAATTACCTTTTGAAGGTTGATCTTTTTTGTCTTTTTTGTCATTTTTGTCTTTTTTGCCCTTTTTTCCACCTGATCCATACATGATGGCCTGAAAAAAAAAAGAAATTAGCATGTTATCAGGCTTAAAAATAAAAATCTAATCTACTATTGAGTTTTTAACATTCACCTGTACTGTTGAGTCTAGAAAATATAAAGTGAAATTTATAAAAAAAAACATTCTCAAACATAAAACCACATGTAATTTCATTTCGACGAAACATATGAGTATCTTGTTGTAAGGCTAGCAATTATAAAAAGAAATATATTGTATCTTACTCTAAGGCTACCCTCCACCTCAGCAGCTTTCGGTTGTGTTTTAGGATGATCAGCCCAATAGAAGTCAATAGTTTTATCGCTCCAGTTTATACTATGCAAATCACACCAGAAATTAGCCAATGTCACTTTTTTCAAAATAGTTTCTTTGGGTTCTTCTGGCGGTTCTGCTGATGATGCTTCTGAACTTTTTTTGTCTTTTGGGCCTTTCGATTTTTTTTTATCTTTTCCTTTTCCCTTCTTTGGCTTTTGAGGAGGTAATATCTTTCAAATTTCAAAACTAGATTATATTAACAAAAATAATAATAAGAAGTACCTTTAAATAAACAAGTTTAACATTAACGCTGGTTTTGAATGAATCTCTAACAGCTATCGCACTATCATTCCAAGATTCCATCTCTAGCACATCCTCAGGTAGCTGTTTTATTTTCTCCCATGCGAATCGTTCTGTTTGAAATGAGCCGGGCTTTTTTCGTTGCTGTCGGTCGGAGGCTTGTTCATCAGGCGCGTCATACGGTGAAGAATTCCCTTTCTTACCCTTTTTGCTACTTTTTTTGCTACTTGTTTCGCTTTTCTTACTGCTGCCGCCCTTCTTCTTACTCTTCTCATCAGTCATTTCAGTATTAATCGAACTTGAACTAACCTGCGGATGTTCTAGAAGAGGCATAAATACTTCCATGTAAAACGCATGAACAATTCCTTTCTAAAAATAATTGCAAAATTACAAGTCATGTTTTAAATGGTTGAGGCTTCGTTGGTCTCGTACTGCGCATTTAGGGATCGAGAATCCATTCGCAAAAATTCAAACACATGGGAATTTTCGGGAATCATAGTTGTTTTCAAAGGTTTTCTTATTATTTTTTGTTCGGCGACCAAGTCTAACACATTTCATTATTATTATTTTTTTTACCAGCCCACTGTCATACAATTGATTTGAAAAAATTACACAATGTAAAAAATGAAAAAATGACAATGGAAATTGGAAAGTTTCAACCTGAGCACTTTGTTCCTTCTATTTCTATTTCTATCTATTTTCTATTTTTAACTTTTCCGCTCCTATCTGGACATGCCGATTTTAGAGGCTGGGTCGATAAAAAAATTGTTCAACATATTTTGTTTAATTTTTTTTGGATCTTAGTTCAGAACATATCAGTGCACTACTGGATGCCCGAAGGAAATTGTAAAATTTTGATTATAAGTATTTTTTTCGATGACCAAGTCGAACATGTTAAATTATTATTATTTATTATTTTTATCAGGCCACTGTCATACGATTGATTTGATAAAATTACACAATGTTTATAACAAAATGATAATGGAAAATGGAAAGTCTCAACCTGAGCACCTTGTTCCTTCTATTTATTTTCTATTTTTAACTTTTCCGCCCCTACCTGGACATGCCGATTTTAGAGGCTGGGTTGATAAACAAATTATGCAACATATTTCCTTGTAGGAGTTGTTCAGTAATCATTTGAATTCTCAATTTTCCAATATTTTAAAATTATTCAATGTTTTTTTTTACGAAAAATTAAACACGTTCATACCACTACTCAACAGACACTATATGCCTGATTTTTTTTTACAATTTCATATTTTTATGCATTTTTTACTATTTAATATGATAAAGTACTATGTACAGACAGCATCATATTTTTTACGTAATAAATTAATACAATTACTTCTTTTTTTGGCGGCGGTAGTGCCATAATTCTATGACAAGTAAATACAATAGCAGGCACATTATAACAATCATTCTCTTCCAAATCCCTATCCTCCGCCAATATTTTGGCATTATCCAGGAACACCAGCCCTTCCAAAGAGCGCAGTACATCCGTTTTATACGAAGGCAAAACCTGTAAGCACGCCATCTTCTCTTATAAACCAGAACTGAAATCCACTACTATATACAACGCAGCAGGAAACCATCCTGCTAGCAAAATCAATACAAACCGCGCAAGGATTCCCCTGCAGCTGCAAACTAAACAGTTCCTTCAACAAACATAGCCCCAGCAGTATGCCTCGCAGATCGCAGATGTCGTTGTCTGACAAATCCAAGCTCCGCAGGAATTTAAACCTCTCCCGATTCCCCAACAGATGTAGCCTGCTGCCTGCAAAATAATCCCCGAAATGCACGATTTAATTAACGGGCGAAATAAGGAATTACTTTGTTAATTAAATTGAAACGCTAAATAAGAAAGATATACTACAAATGAAATTGTTCCCGTCCGTTTGCATAATTAGAAACGAAAAAAAAATTATAAAGCGCCCGAATTGTACCTATTAAACTTTCTTTTAATTAAGATTTTGTAATTAAACTCCGGGGGGGGGCGGCGTGGGTCACGATTATCTCGCGTCGCGCCGAGGCAATTAGAGGGTAAATATCAATTGCCCGTGCATGCGAGTGCGTTCGTATAAAGAGTGAAAATTTCATAAGGGGTAATTTTCCCCCATGGCGCGTCCCTCTGCGGTCCGGTTTAATAATGCAGCGCGTCCAGTCGGGCAGGGGGCTGATGGTTTCTAGAAAATGAACTTCTCAATTTGTATCGCTTTAAATATTTACAAAATATATATATATATATATATGTACGGGCGGACGGTGGTCGTTATATGTTGTATAAAAGCGAGTCAGTTGAAAGCCGGAACGGGCCGTGAAAATTTCATGGAAGTTTATGAAAAACCGCGCGTGGGACACCTAGGCATTACTTATTCACCGGGGGTGGTGGTGCCGGCTTCAGCTTCGGGCTTGTTAAATATGTATTAAATATTTTTACGTGAAACCGACTCGATTTCGGGATAAAGTTGGTTTTAAATGTGGCGGTCGTTTTGGACTAAATGGAATATAAGTTTAGAATGTTATGCAAAATATTAAATTATTTTAGAAATTTTCTTAAGATTTATTGGGATTCATTTTGATCCGGAAATGTTCGATAGACGCTCATAGTTCTTGGAGGGATTATAATGTCCTTTGTATGGACTAGCAAATAGTAGTATACATATGGATGGGTTGAAGTTTGGGTCTAGATGGTAGAGATAATGAAAAATAAATTAAAATATCGTCTTTAACCTCGAGTTCCTGTACTCTGTTGTAATGTTACATGATATTATTTACGTGGCATGAAAGTTTGTATAGATTCGCGTCCAGAAATCTCTTTTAGTCTTTTTTAGGTTCATTCGCGTTGAACCAAAGAGCTTTTTCCTGCCTAAGTTGAACGCCTCGCAGCTAGTTATTACATGTAGTGGGGTTTCTTCTTCTTCCCCACAGCCTCTGCACGTTGGTGATTTGTCTATCCCCATAGTGTGCAGGTGTTTACCTTATCCTTTTAGATTTTTGTCTTTGGGGATGGATGAAAAGCGAAGTTTACAAAGAAAAAGTTGATAAACGAGACGACTTGGTCCTTCGCATGATGAATAGTAATGCCCTCATAAAAGACGGACTAGACGAGCTTAGGAAAATTACACATGGTAATGCATTGAAGTCGGTCGTGGGATTTTGAAAAATATACCTTGAACTTTCGACTTGTATTTTATATCATTTAAATAATTAATAAATGCAATCAATACGCTATTTACGTTTGCTTATCAACATGATTTTTATGAGTAACATTAGAACAGCTGTATCTCTGTAACCCTTAATAATTCGACTCTTGTTTATATGAACTATTTTATTTAAAATGGTCCATATTACCACCACCTAAAATATTGAACATTCCTCCTGAATATTATAGTGGATTTACTTGGGACTTAACAAAGTGTATTGGGAACAAAGTATAGACCTGTGCTTGTGGTGCTCTGTGTGATGTTGATTGTCGGTATACCTCCTCCGACACGGACGGTGCCATTGGTTATGCCCGCGAAGGAGTTGAAAAACTGTTATAAACAATATATTTATCCGAACCACTATACTACCAATACTACGTCGCTATAGATGTTCAAACTATACACAATCTGCAATATAATAATAAAAATAAAGCATATAATAAATATATTTATCAATAAACAGCATAATCATAATTTTATAGCAACATATGTGCTAACCCAACACCTGTTCTCACTAGTAAAACCAAGAAACAATCATGATTATCTCGAATTATAATTTCTTATTAACCGAAGGTGACACATGACCACATTGCATTTGTAGAATGTTACGGCAAATAAAACCGAGCACTTATAAACTGCGAAATGAGCTGCGCTTGAAATTGACTGTGAACGTGTAACGAAAACAACACCACCTTCAATATTCGTGCACCATTTGCCATTATTTGTTTAAACAAATAAATCCGGACATATTTGAAGTAATAAATCGCTCATGTAAATGACATTTGTCCACTTCTGCTCCTTGACGTGTTGACAATGGCCGCCCGTAAAACTGGGCTGATCCGGTTATTGTTCTCCCGGACTGACTAGCTCTGATTAATGGTGCCGCATATTATTATTAAATTCTTTAAAATGTCCTCCCCCTATTTTAATATATTTACACCATAAATTTAATTGGATATATCACTTGACAGTTATTAAAATATACAAAAGTTGCGGGGCCGCCTCATTCGAATCTAACTTGATTCGACTTCAGGGTATGAATAATAAATAGAATTAATATAAAAAGCGAGCGCGAACCAATTGAATTATCATTTGGCGGGCGAACGAACAAAAAAAAAAAAGTTAATTTCCGCAATGACTTTTAGCAGAATTTGAGTATAGCGCACGTGGGAGACGGGCTATGAGGTATGAATGACATTTAATTTATGTGAGTGCCCCAAACCATATCATATCGCGTAAGCATGCACACACTGATCGCATTATATATTAATGCAGCTATATTTGGGGGAACGAGACGTCTGAAAAATTCAATTAAACCATCCCCAAATAATTAATGTTTAATTTAATTAGTTTAATTAATCGATGTATTAATTTAGTAATTAAATCTAAATAATGATCACAGGACCAGTGTGGATTAATTAATTCACTTTTGATTGTTGGATTATGTCTATCAAATTTAATTAATAATAAGCGGACGGAGGAAAAAGAAACAGGTGGAGCGCCGCCACCGCCGTTACCGCCGCCACTGCATCGCGATTTAATTAAATACCGTACGAATATTTTTATATTATGCAGTAGTTGTTATTATTAAATTTGATTAGTGCGGGTAATTATTAATGAGTTGAAAATTAATTTGCTCGAACATTACATACAAAAACATTAATTTATGACTGTTAAATTACTTACATGTTGAAAGATCGGTCAATTTTATGTCACATCTGATTTTATTATTGTGCTATTAATTGTAATTTAAAAATATATCGACGGTGGAAAGATAAAATGTTGTACCCTAGAAAACCACAACTTTATAGTATTTTAAAAAAACGTATAAGTAAAAAAAATAAGAAAAAACATTTATCCTTTAATTTCAAAATATATCGACGGTGGAAAAATAAAAGGTTGTACCCCTAAAAAAAATCGAAATCGGCATTTAGAACATATTTACATTTTTTTGACCCAGCTCAGTGCCCTAGTGGTTAGAGGCCCCATACGTCTCTTATTGATCAACTTAGTCACTAGTTTTGAGAAATTTTGTGAAATTAAGAGGTAAATACCGGGTGATTAAACTTCTCTAATCTTCTCCCTTTTTTACCTTATCCAATGATTATCTCAGTCATCAACTATGTATTATAGTTTATATCATTTATGCACAACCATCTATACACTAACATACACTGACTATGGACAAACACACCACCGAGTCTATTCATACCGGACTCGAATCGGTGACGGCGTGGACGCAATGGCTTCACCGTCGCCTTAGACCGTCCCCGATCTTCTCCCTTACTAATAAAATATTCTCGTGCTGATATCTAAAAGGATAAATGTTTTTTTCTTAATTTTTTTACTTATACATTTTTTTAAATACTATAAAGTTGTGGTTTTGTACGGTACAACTGATACAACGTTTTATATTTCCACCGTCGATATATTTTCGTAAAAATTTCAGAATATAATAATAAAACTAAGCCACGAAAGTGGCATATATTGTGTGTATATGTATGTTCCTGCGGCAGGTGTGGTGGCGGCTGATTAACGCGACGGCGTCGCCGCGGAGTAATAAATCAGAAATCATTATGTGACAAGCCAATTACACCGCGGAAAGTGCCCCGATGAGACGTTCTGACAGGCCCCTGCGATTTGAACCCGACTCGCGCCGCATTTATCAAACATTTTCACGCGCGCGCGAAAATTACTAATTACCTTTCACTTGCGGACGCGCGCGTGTGTGGTCGGATATTCATCTTGCCATGCCCTCCCCGCCCCCTTGAAAAATTATTACTAATGGCGCGGGAGACTTTCATCAGTCATCCGGCCTAATGCGTAATGGAATTTTCATTTTGTCTCCCGCACACACATACAGACAGGCGCGACACGTATGGAAATTAATGAAAATCCGGCCTACAAATTAATATTGTGGAACGCGTCAACCATTTCGCCGCAGATGTTGAATTTTTCAAATTGATGATCATTGTTCCGACTTTGAAATGTAATACAAACTAATTTCGCCGTGGATATTATTCATGGTTAATTGGTGCTGGTGGAGGCCTAGGATAATAACGGGCGCGTTATAAAAATAATTGGCCGCCGCTGGCGGCGGCGGGGCAACGGCCGATATTTCGCGGAATAAAATTGATATATGTGAGGAATCAACGAATATAATAGCGCAGTATGGCTTCATTAACTCATTATTTATTGGTAAGCGCAGTTAATGATCCGCCTGTGTTATTAGGACTTGATTTATTGCAACAATAATTTTACTAAATGTCTCGAGAAAACCGGTATTCATTGTTATCAGAACCTTTAACACGGCACTGCCTTATTACCAAGACGTTTACTATTGCATAAATTATAAATGATTTTTATCTGTGGGGAATCTCTATATGTGTTCAATCTTCTCTATAATTTCTTTAATCACACTACTCAATAGACATTATGGTGCCTACGATTATTTATCGGTTTCTAGGTAAAATTTGGGTGGTGCAGAATAGAAAATAGCCGTCAGATTTAGTTTTTGAGAATCGCGTACCTCTAAGATTTAGTATAACTCTTTATTTCAAGGAGCACGATGCCTTCTGACTTCCCATTTCGACTGCTTCGTATAAGAGAAGTTTCAAACAATTAAAGTTAATTAAATATCAATCCTAGCTCATGAAAAACTATGAAATCTTTATTTTTTTGTACGCGAATAATATTTATCATAATTATGTTTAGTAGGTAATGAAATCCTACTGAAATTGATAAACAAAATATGGAGAACGAATAAAATACCTAATCATTCCTAATATTTAATCCTAATCATTATATATATATATATATATATATATATATATATATATATATTGATGAAATAATTAAGAGTATGAAACCAGAAATCAAAAAAGCAAATATAGGTTACAAAAACATGCATGTGGTAAAAATATCGGAAGGAGCATTCGCTGATAATGTCGTAGTGATAGCAGAAAATGAAGTGTACGGAGTGTACGGAATAAGCATCTAGAGAAGTATAATATGAAAATGAATTATAACAAAACATTAGTGATGATAATAGGAAACCGGAAAGAACAAATAAATATAAAGATAAATAACACAAAATCGAACAAGTAGAACAATTCAAACACCTAGGAGTAGCACTGATAGAAGACGGGAAAATGGAAGGTGAACACTAGCAATAGAATAAACAACACAGTTAAAACATACCACGCATTGAGCAATATACTGATTAACGAAAAGAGATCAGCAGAAGAACAAAAATAAAAATATTCAAAAGCATATATAGACATATGGGAGCATATGGGAGCGAGACCTGGAAACTAACAAAGAGGGATAAAAGTAGGCCTGTATTCTACTTTTATCCCTCTTTGTTAGTTTCCAGGTCTCGCTCCCATATGCTCCCATTTGTCTATATATGCTTTTGAATATATTTATTTTTGTTCTTCTGCTGGAATGGAAATGAAATCTCAGAGGAGTAAAACAAGTTACGAGAAGAGACAGAATAAGTAATGATGATGTCAGCGAAGAACTGTAAATTGAAGCTATAGAATAGTATATAGAAAAGAAGAACTAAACTGGTGGGGACATTTAATTAGGATGGATAAAAACAATCGAACAAAACAGGTATGGGAAGCAAGCACTGGAAATAAAAGAAGAGGTAGACCAAGCAAAGAGTGGGACAACAGAATAGAGGAAATAATAATCAAGAAAGTAAAGACAGTTAAACAAGCAAGACAACTGGTGAAGAACAGAAAAGAGTGGAAAGAATTTAGAAATGTATAAACAACAACCATAAATTGTAAAATATAATGTAAATGCAATAGCCAACACCGAAAGGTAAAAGGCATATATATATATATATATATATATATATATATATATATATATATATTCTCTTAATTCTCGTTTTAAATTCTTTAGTCCACCACTCTGTATTGCTGATATTTTTGTTGTTCTGCAGTTTTCTTTGGCTGTGCCTAGTATATCGCACTGTGAGTGTCGCAACTTCCAAAATGAATTTTCAGGTTTTAAAATTTGTTTTGATGTTCAATTATTCTTGAATTTTTCCCACTTGTCATCTATGTATGTGCCTCTTCCCTTTAGTCTACATTTTGTCCTTAATATGTTCAGGAAAATTTGCCCGCGACGTTGTCTAAACCTCGGCTCCCCAATGATCAGACAGAATCTGTAACCACTAATCCAATGAACTGGGTGTAAAATATAATTTAGCCTGATTTTAAACATCCTTTATGTTACGTTATTTGTGAAATAACGTTGTTTTTTATTATACTTATATTTTATTTTATAAAAAAAAATCTACAAACAACAGTCAATTTGTTACATCCCAACCTTGTGTTCATTACAATTTCCCCTTCGCCCTCGCAGCCTCATTACTTATTAAACAAAAAATATCGCATGTTCCGTCCGGCAGCATTTCACCGTTTTCTGTGCCCCACCACTGAAGTATTTATTGATAAATGGAGCTATTAGTCGCGGCTCAGGCCTGCAGTTCTCAGGGCTTATCTATCGCCGATATAAAGTGCGCACATTATATTTATCAACCGTATCATTATCATCGTCGGCACGCTTCCATAAAATATTCATAAACTGGCGGCTTATATTTCGTGACCGCTGGACGTTTCGTTTGATTTTACCACGAAATTATTTTTACGCGACGTTGTTTATCGTGTGGCCATCAGCAGGGGGGGTTAGGTGGTAGGAGAATTGATTGCTTCAATAATAAATTGCTGTCGATAAGAATATTGTTTTTACGATCGGCTTAAAATAAAACAAATACCTATGAGTCATATTTAGATTTAGTAATTTATTTCTAACTGGAGATAACCTATTAGTTGCTATGCTACAATGTAATACTTCTATATTCATAAAAGTACTATGCTATCTAAGGGGTTGAAGGAACTCCAACCATATCGAGTGACTTAAACTCTGTACCACTCTGCTCTTAGCTATTTTCTATGATTCAATCAATTAAGTATTTTTTTTTTCTAATTTAATCATTGCCAAATAAATATATCTTTAAAGCTGTAATTTAGAAAATTCACCAAAAGTTTAGTTTTAGGTCTTGAGCAAATATACTCGCCGCCATAAAGAAAGTGTATATGTAAAAAAAAAGATCTTTATTTGGCATATCAGTCCAACCCTTTCCTTTTACACACATTCCCAAACCGTACTTTCACAGAAAGAAATAAAAAAAAAGACACAAAAAAAAGAATACGAATTAACATAAAATACATTTTTCTCTATCCATTAAAATAAACCCCCTCTGCCCTCGCCAATTTCCTTTCCCACGTCAGATTTTCACGCCTTTCCCATCCTCTACTAACTATTCGTTCAGCTTTCTGCACTCGCCAACCCACTCTTCTTTCACTCCCTCACATTCTATGCTAAGGTGCCACCACGTGTCACTCCCCTTCCTACACAGCGCACACGCGGTGTACCCCAGCCCAATCCACACTTTTCTTCCTCGCTCTTCTGAACCACACCTCGCTCTTGCGATGCATACTTTGTCCTCTCTGCTCCACTCTCCCCTGGCTAAGTACATCGGGAGTTCCCCCTGCACTTGCCACTCTACGTAGCCAGGGTTGTATGAGCTCTCAGCCATTCTCACTTGCCTTTCTTGCCACTCAATATCCCTCAATCTCTCCCTTATCTCAGTTCCTAGGCTATCCCTTTCTCTCAGCTTCTCCTCTACCCACACCTAAGACATACCCACTCTTTCATACATCCTTTCTCTATCCTTCCTCCATCTACTCTCTGTTCTACTCCTACAACTCATCCATACCTCCCGTACCAGTCTATCCTCGCCCAAATCCTGCAATCTTTCCTCAAACTTCACCACCCTCACACACGACTCCCACCACATACTCATACGATTTGTCTCCTGCAACAGCACTGCCCTCGGTGTCGACCTTTCGAGCCCTAGCAGATTCTTCAGAAACCAACCTTGCTCCCTTTCTATTACCTCCCATTCACGCAATCCCCACACTTCCACTCTATACAACAATATAGGTTTTACACACGCATCCCATATCTTGCACGCCATTACTAGGTTACTACCCCACAAACTCCCCCATTTTCTGCACGCAATCCCCCAAGCCATTCTTGCTTTCGCCTGTATACACTCCACATGCATCCTAAGCCCTCCTCCACAGTCAAACCAAAAGCCCAAATATTTAAAGCCATTCACTCCCTCAATCAGCCTTTCCTTCCATTTCAGCCCTTCGTCCTTACCCCTCCTGTCCCTATTCCTAAACAACATCCATTTGGTCTTTTTCACATTCACCACTAGCCCCCTCTTATTCAGGTATCTACCCATTCTATCCAACATCTCTTGCATCTCTTCCACTCTCTTGGCCACCAGCACCACGTCATCTGCATACGCCAACATCCACACTTTGGATCTACCCACCACGACCCCTCCTGCCTGTCCTCTCCTCAGCACCTCTTCCAACTCGCTAGTGTACAGATTAAATAGGAATAGGAAATAGGATAGAATACATTCCACCAGTTTCCCCCTAGGAACTGAGTCATACGCAGCTTTTAAATCCACATACACCGCATACACTCTCCCTTTGCATTCCAGCGCTTCCTCCACCATTCTCGCCAGCGTGAAAATCTGCTCCCTCGTCCCTCTTCCCCTTCTGAACCCACCCTGGCATTCCGGCAGCAGCCCTTTTTGTTCCACTTCTCTATCCATTCTATTTTTCACCATAGTCATCATCAATTTATAACCGGCACTCATAATGGTGATCCCCTATAGTTTTTTACGTGCGAGGTCTCTCCTCCTTTGTGCACCGGGACCACCACCCCGACACGCCACTTTTCCGGCACTTCCTCCTCTCCACTCCACACAATACTCTGCCGTACCTTCTCCCTTCCTTCCTCCGGTAACTTTTTGAAAGCCTCTGCCTTCAGCCCATCTTCCCCCGCTGCCTTTCCTAGATTTAACTGTGCCAGGGCCACTTCCTCCTCTTTCCGCGAAAACGCCTCCCTTCGTATCACCTGTCTCGCACTCGAACTGCCCAGCTCCACCTCAGACCCCGCCATCTGTTTACAACTTCTCTCCCACTCTGCTAGCTCTATGTTCACTTTACCCTGATTCGCCCTTCCCTTTAATATCTCCCACATCCGTTTCTTCACCACACACTCCCTCAACCTCTTTTCCACTTTCTGCAACTCCTCAGACCCCGCCATCTGTTTACAACTCCTCTCCCACTCTGCTAGCTCTATGTTCACTTTACCCTGATTCGCCCTTCCCTTTATGATCTCCCACATCCGTTTTTCCACCACACACTCCCTCAACCTCTTTTCCACTTTCTGCAACTCCTCTATTTTTTTCCTCTCGCACGTACTCTCGAACTCCCTTTTCGCCTGATTAACCCTTTCGACTGCACATCTGTCGTACCTCCAATTCGCCATTTCCCTCCGCCACCTCGTCTTCTTTATATTATACTCCTCGTCGAACCAATATTCCCTCTGGCGTCCACTCTTCTTCCTCACCACCAATGCAGCCGCCATCACTCTCTCCAAATGTAACATCGACTGCACCTCCTCCCACTTCACGCCCGTTAGGTTTTTCTCATACACCGCAATTTCTACTTCGCTCCATCCAAACCCTTGCTGTCCCTTTTTCTCCTCCCTCTTCAAACCTTTTGTCCTTCTCGACATCGACCACTTCCACCGGCACATGGTCCGACCCCCTCACATTTTCCACCTTGAAGCACTCCCCCCTTCCGATACCTTTGACCACCACATAGTCCAAAACCGAACCTCCTCCGTGTCCACAGAACGTCTTCTTCCCTTCCCAGTCCCCTTCGCAGTAGCCATTCAGTACATCCCACGTCGCCTTTCTCACCCATTGGATCTATTCTCTACCCGCCTGGTTGGCCACTTTATCCTGCGATCTTTCTCTCCATTCCCCTCCCTCTCCGATTCCTCCTTTCAGCTCCCCCACCCTCACACAAAAAAGTGTATATTTAATTCCTATTAAGAAACGATGAAAATTTCAGCAAGTTACAAATATTGTTATCACTAATAATGTGTCGACCCTCCTCTGTTTTTACACATTTAGTTCTGCCGATTACATACTTGAAATGAGCTATACTGATGCTAGCCTTTGGTATACCATGCTTCTAAAATCCATTTTTGAAGGGCACCTACATTCTTGAAGGACGTGGTTCAAGACCAACTAGATCAAGTGACTTAAACCCTGTGTCACACTGTTTTCGGCTATTTTCTATGATTCAATCAATTAATGTAATTTAATCATTTCCACATAAATAGTATAATATACATATTTCTTATTCTGTCTCATCTCGTAACCTGTTTTACTCCTCTGAGATATTTTATTTCCATTGCCTGTATTCTACTTTTGTCCCTCCTCGTTAGTTTCCACGTCTCGCTCCCATATGTCAGTATAGGTCTATATATGCTTTTGTATATATTTATTTTTGTCCTTCTGCTCATCTCTTTTTTTGTTAATCAGTATATTGCTGAATGCGTGGTATGTTTTGTACGTATGACGGACGACTAGTTATTAATAAAGCTGATTGATCGATACCAAACAGAGATCTAATTTATTTATAATCCTTTCGAATGCAGTATGATATATTCATATCAAATGTTGTAATAATTTAACAATAAGTTGCTCTTATTTAACAATTGTATATTTCTAGACACTGTTTAATACCTGTGCGGTCTGAATTGTAATAAAACTCGTCCAACAAAAAAAAACCACTCACACACACGCCCATACGTACAAGTACGAGTTAATTAAACGGCTTCATTTGCATTTTTACAGGGCGCAGTTACATATTTTAATTGTTACATAATAATTTTTTTAAATGCACTCGTACATAACTCGTTATTCCTAATTAGTTCTGAAGAGCCGTCCGTGCGGGGTCTCATTTCGCGAGTGCCCGCGTCTCCTGCCTTCACCCCCCTGCCGGTTTTTTTTTGCCCAGCGATAATTTCATACGAACGTGCGGTTTTATATAAAATAACGCGGGCCCGCCTGTTTATGTTATGCCTCCCTTTATGTGCATACGCTTTTAAAAATTCATTAGCGCGCCCACTAATTAAGTATATACACCTTACCACTTGAGTGTACACTTAGTTTTATTCCGAAAGGGGTCGGTGGGCGCTGAATATGCGGTTGGGGATTACGAGATGGAATGACCGGCACGTGTGCGAGTTGTTAAATGTATAAAGTGCGGAAATTTAATTCTATTTGAAAAACGGAACGTAAATAATTTCCAGTTATATATGTAGTTATCTCTAAAAAGGTAAAATCTACTCGTTGACATAAATAAAACACTCAGTAGACGTCGATATATTTTGATGAAAATTTCAGGAAACGTTCTGATTTAATTCCTATTAAGAAACGATGATAATTTCAGCAAGATACAATGAAGGTTAATCAAGTTAACATCGACAATGAAACATAAACTTTTCATTTGGCATTAGTTATTTAAGTGCCAATGTAAAGTATATTTGTAAGCTTAATAAGTAAATTAAAACATTAATGTTGAAGAAATTGAATGGTTTTGGCGTCTACACGTGGTAATTCATTTTCAATAAAGGAGATGAATAAAACTACTATGTTTTTTACCACTTATTTAATTGTTTAAAACAACTAGTTTCGCCTATGCTCTAGGCATTGTCAAGTCATCGGGTAAAACTTGACAATGCCTAGAGCTTAGGCGAAACTAGTTGTTTTAAACAATTAAATAAGTGGTAAAAAAACATAGTAGTTTTATTCATCTCCTTTATTGATCATTAATGTTGAAATTATGCCTCCTATATGACCAAATTTCCATTAGTTAACCGAGATTTTCCCGCAACGGGGTTTGAACTCTCGTTCCCCAAGGCACAGTAGGAGATTCTTTATTTTTACCATTTAGTAATAATAATAATAATTCATTTATTCACCATGTTATACACACACATTCACGAAAACACAATACAATAAAATAATAGACAACGGTCAAATGGAATTATTTTCGCTGTTAGGTGTTTTATGACTAACAACAAATCTAATCTTCATTCAAGCCCTTAAACTAAAAAGTAATTAACATAAAGAAGTACAAGTAATTAACAAATAAATTTAAAGAAGGATCCTTCATGTTATTTTTCTATAACTAATTTCAAATAGTATTTAGTATTCCCAACATATATTTAACTCTAATATGTCTGTATGTACGAAGTTTGGAATTAAAAGCCCTCCCTATGGCACATTATAAATATTTTTGTTTCAATTAAAAAATAATGTACTGTACTAATCATGATCCATACACGTAATAATAAATTTCGCATGAGATTATAGGTGTATGTGTGTGGGTTGTAGGGGGATTCGTCCGGCGGCGGTGGGTGCAAAATGTAACAGACGGACACCGTCCGCGCCGCCAACAAAGTCAAACAAAGTGAGATAAAAGTTAATACGGCCTTTACGAGCTCATAATAATTAATAATACCTTTATATGCAGCACACACGGCATTAAATCATAATATGTTTATATGCTGGGCGCTAATAAGTCTAGCGCCGCCGCCGCCGCCTCGCCACACCATTACATAACGAGAACAGGTGGGAAATGGACTAATGTGGACGTAAATCTATTTAGTGTGATGTCGTATTGTCGAATGTTCGCAGTTGTTTTCATAAAAAGCAGTTATATGAGTTTGGGGGCGCTGCGGATGGCGTAATTATTAAAATAATTAATACGCCGCGGCGCATAAAGCATCATCCCGCAACGTTAATGTGTCCAACTACAACAAAAAATTATTAACAGCGTATGTGCTCATAAATTAAAATTATGAACCGAAAAATGTAAAATAATAACATGTATTTTCGGGGAGATGTAAAAAGATGCATAAAAGTTGTTTATTCTATAATTCCGGTAATAAAAGGCTTTTCATATTGTAATTTGCAGGAATATTAAAATATAAAGTTACGGTACTATGCATGTGAAAATGTATTCATAGGGGGGAACAGCTACTGGGATACAGTTTACAAAATAAAATACATTCGGGATCCTACAAACAAAAATCATATTTATATTTTCAGAAAAAAATCGTAAATATATTTTACTAGCAGATCGCGGCTCAATAGCCCTTTACAACTATTATAATTAATGTTAAGTAATCAAATATATTGTTATAATACAAAAATATGTAATGTTGATTTAGATACACATAATATCTTTTATTTCATCATAAATTGTTATAGTAAAAATAACTCCTTTGCAACGAGTTGGCACATTTAAGCCGTTTTCGTTTATCACTCTGGGCTGGTAAGGGTTTATTGTTTTATTTGCCGCTTCCGATGCGTATAATGCGGCCCTTACAACCGGCGGCGCACGACCTCAAGACCTGAGCGATACTGCACGCCACGGCGACTAGCAATCCTAAACCATGCTAAACGAAAGCGCCTTTAACAACACTAGTACTGTTATAAACTTCTTAACAGCACTAGTGGTGTTAAATAGTCAACATCAGGTCAATATATGTTGTAAAACATACGATAATTGTCATAAATACTACTTTGGAGAAGGCCGACCACTATACAATGACTGTCACATAACAAGCATAATTCATTAATTTTTCGATTTTTAGGATAAAACAAAACGTATTACGAGACACATAACGTTATCAGGTTTTAAATCACGAGGGAATGTTTTAAGAACGAGGAACAAAAAAATTACTTGTTTCGTAAACTACTATAAAATGAATTTACAAAAAAAAACTAGCATACTAAAATCGTATGCTAGTTTTTTTTTTTGTAAATTCATTTTATAGTAGTTTACGAAACAAGTAATTTAAAATAATAAATATTATTACGAGAAATTTATATGAAACTGATTCCATAAAAAAAACTTTACTGAAAATTATGATGTAATTATAACACATAATTAATTATAATTAACTGCATTAAAATCAAAAGTATTTATTTTCAAATCCATAAAGCAATTTTAAATTGATCGAGGTGTGTCGCCGGCCGTAAGTTCATTAATATCAGGTGGCCAGTAGGGGGAGAGGAATAAAACGAATTATCCCCAGCGGTAATTCATCCTAATTTCTCTAATAACGCGAGCCCCATTACGGCGCGACATAAAAACACAATAACGACTCTTTTTTCGAAATCCCCTCAGTGCGATGGTAAAAAAAAACATCGGGACTGTGTCTTATTTACGGGGACACACATACATCCCCGGCACACGCACACACAGACATACGAACAGGGTTTTCATTTCAAAATGGCAATGATTCATCTCTCCGTCATTACTCATCATTCCTCAATTAGGTAAATTAGTTGTCGCCGTCTCTCCTATCCATTATACATATCCCTAATTCCATAGTTAGAGACCGGAATAGCCGCCCCCGAACTTTGCGGAATATTACCTCGTAAAGGTATTCACATAAATTTTACTCTAAAAGCTACAACGGCAAATAATTAATTACCGAATGCCTTTTATATTAAATCAATGTTATATATTAGTCAGGCTAGACCGTGTACATGTGAATTCAATTTAATATGGAATTAACTTACTAAATGCCCCCTGCGCTACTAAATGGAATCAATTCGATTCGCTGTTGAGAGTATTTCATTTTAATAGCAAAACGAAAAATTGAATATTACATACCTGTATAGTTAATAACATCATAATGGTCTTAAATTATTTAACCGCCTCAATTATTACTGTTTTACATTTCAACCAATTATATCTGTACTTTTGCATTCTGTTTTCATGATTGAAATTAAATCAGCTTTTGATATAGATATTTTAAACAAAACTACTCTAACTAAGAGAATTTAGGTTGAAAACGAAAAATAAAATATATGATAGCTCAATGCCAAATGCTCATGCTAAGAAGAAAAAAAAATGTCTAATGGCCATAGCTTAATTACTGAGTTATAGCACTTTTGAATATTTGTCATCTGAAAAAAATCTAAAAAAATACGGTGTCAGACAGGGCTGTGTCTTAAGCACTTAAAAGGCACCTTACACATTCAATAATACTGACAGTATTCGTGGGCGGGTCGATAGTCAGTAGTCCACTCACGGGAACATTGGCTTCTCGCGGACCCCTAGTGCCGTTGCGACCTGGCGGGGTATGCTGTCGTCTATGAAGCCACCGTCACGGCCAGACTTGGTGAGCCAGCCGTCCTTCTCCACGCCCCAGAAATTGTCTGGGTATTGGGGCTTGCCCCCTTCTCCTTCCCGTCACCGTGTAACTACTCCTAATATTATAACTCTTTTTCCCCAATCTGTCCTCCTTTTGAAACAAGAATCGTTAGCAACCTTATATCAGACTTGCAATGCTTCTATGATATTGCTCGGCATAGTGGTTAGAGCTGCTGTCCGTCTTGACCATTAGCGAGCATGAGTTCAAATCCCATCGGGGCCAATTTACGCGAACCACTTTTCACAGTTGTTCAGGGGATGGATTTTTTAGCGATCGCAATGAATATACCGATTGATGGACCTTCGCTAGTATTGCGAATGGTGTCGATTTGTGACCCTTCACTTCATGAAAGGTGCAGCTTATCTTTGAAAGAACTAGAAGCTAGACAGTAGTTATGCTTTGACATTATTTTTTGAGTTAATTCTATTAGTTCAGTACTATGAAACATATTCGAATTATAGCGTATGGCAATAGCGATCGGTCAAAAATCGCACCCCAGAGGTTTTCTGTGAAGTGTAGGTATATAACGGGGAATAAATTCCTCTGAGCTTCTGCTTTTTGAGCAGAAAAGCTTCTCGGCTGCTCAAGCCCGCATTTACGTAACATATTAGGAGGGGTTAACGAATGGCAGACAAATAAATTATAAGGAAACGCATTCTATTTTAAATTTTACAATGTTATGTAAAAAATGTAAAAAACGGGGGGGATTAAACCGCCAAAATCCCATCTCAGATAAGGTCCGGCGGCTGATATCCCTATTAAGATCGCAGTTTTTAATGATTCAAACTATAATCCGCATATCTTAATTCAGGCAGGAGGTGTTAATAGCGAATTACATATTAATTATATACTTCACTATAAAAGAAATTAGAACATAAATCATACCATCTGTAAGAGCGTTTCGTTTGAATCCAATATGAACCAATCGTTTGGGTGTATCCATGCAAAAATTCTTAACCGATTTAATTAGATTCCCATACAACTCCAGATATTGTAATCGCCGTGGCAGACAATTACCAAAAATATCCTCAATCCAATTACCACTCAAAATGAGTATCCGTAAGTTAAGGAATCGAGTTAATTCAGCATCTATAATATTTAACTGATTATTAAAATAGTAATCAAATCTACACCAAACTAGAACTCACCGGTAAATCAGTATATTTCAACGTCAAAATATTCTTGTAAAAAACCTCATCCTCGATAACCTCATTTTCATCAACAGCCCGTGCGAGTAACCCATAAAGATCACTCGAAAAGTCATTATCATTTTCTATGTACTGCAACTCATTTTCACTACACTGTTTCAAATTGAACTCCAGTATGGCTAATTTTGTCTCGTTCAAACACATGTCTTGGTGCTGTTGATAGTTTAATGACTGTATGAACGGCCCGAAATAGGAACGTTTGAGCTTAACATAGTTAACAATATCGAAAGGAACGTCGTCGTCAACAAAATTCGGATGCAAAAGAATCGGACGATTTTGGAAGAGAACTTCATGAGACGACCAACTAACAGTGTTATTGGTTTGTAAATCAGGATTTAAAATCGCGGACATAATGAATTTTGTATGCGCGAGATTTGACAGTACAACTAATCAATTGAATATGACGTTGAGAATCATGATGGTCGAGTGACACGCGGTGTCATGGTCTCAATTTAAATTCGTTTTTAAAACTTAGGCGCGGTGCACACTTGGGACACAAGTTTGTAGAAACTAGTTTTCTGACATCAGAATTGACACTATGGTTGAGCAAAAGTTGAGAAGAATTGTTAGTCGAAATGAAGCCCGTTAGCGACATATATAAGAAAATCCATAAAGTAGCTATTTGTGTGGGGAATAATAATAATAATAATAACTTTATTCATTCAATAGGTATACATAAAAAAATAGTACTTCAAAATATCAGAAGTTCAATGAATTAATAAAAATATATTATAATCTAGTAAATAGAAAATAAAATACAGCATTAATAAATAAACCAAACAAAAATCAATTCATCACATCTTTATTAGCAGTGAACTAAAAAATAACTACGTGTGTATATTTAATAGGGTGTGCTGAACCCAATACGTTCGACCGAAAACAATTAAAACGGACACCGTATTGAATTCCAATTAAATTTTTGTGATATAACAAATAATGAATAGTTCGTGTATTAGTGAACGCTTCAATAAAACTTTTCATCAATATTTCATTACGTGTCTCAATTTTTCATACAAAGGGCCGCGCCGAAATAATTGAACAAACAGACTTTTTTAATTTAGCAAATTGCCACCGGTGTGACTACGGTTTAATATAAATTTTATCGTCTGTGAAATCAGTTAGGCCAAAAAATAAATTCAGTGTGTATATGAGTGCACGCCGGGAAAAATAATAACGATCAACAACGTACAAAAAAAAATATAGTGCGTGGTAACAAAAGCCCCCTCCATTTATGGCTTCATATTCGTGGCGGATAAATTTATTGGGTTATTGCAAAATGGCATGGGGTTCACAAATTCGTGTTAAATGGCAATAAAGGATCGTGTAATCAGCAACCATATAATATATTTGCTGATGATTGCACAGGTTTCTGTATGGTCATATTGGCCACTTATTCGCTGCCATTTCTAAACCAATTACCCATCACGCAATGCCCTTATATCATATTTCATTTCACCCGAACCGCACTACTCGACTTTATAAATATCCCAGCGAAATTTATAACATAATCGCCGAAAATAAAAAGGCGCATATTTATTAGAGCCAGCCAATTAATTAGCCGGCTATCATTAAATTTGCTACGCCCGCCGCATTGATATTTTGTGTACATTTCGTTAAAATAACCGAGCGCGCGTATATAATTAAAATAGTTTCACAATGTATTAATTTTTGATAATGTGTGCCGTATAAATAAATATTTTCCACACGATTGAGCCCGATATAATAATTTAATAGACAATATGCGCGTTTAAATATGTTTTAATTGAACGTATATAATTCAGTTTTTAATTGGCAATTTAAACGAGCCACCCTCACTTATTCATTAATAAAGTGTCAATAATTGCACACACATACAGGATCGTCAATAAATTTGACTGGCCCGGCCCGATCTTGTTAATTTATTAGGGGGGCGCGCTGTTTTTTAATTGAACTGTTAATCGCTTTAAACGGCATGTATAAAATATTTCAAATACATGACAGACTATTGTTGGAGCGCTCTTGTTTTTATCTCTGGGCAATTTCGGCAATGATGTGAAATTAAAAATAAAACGAAAAAATCGAGCGGGTGTGTTTTTTATATTGGTGCAATTTACTGTGTGTGTGTGGGGGGATTAGCATAGTTCGAATGAGATCAGATAAGGCAGGGGTGAGAGGGCGCCAAATCGAGCGGAGTCAATATGTCACAATTGATTGCCCCATTCTATCACCCTGATAATGCATTGACAAGTTTAGTCGCTCTCTTCTGCCGGGCGATTTTTAAGGACATTATCGGGATTACATCCCCCTATAGAACCTGGGTTAAGCGATTGCACACAAAAAACTTGCCATCGGATATCATCTCAGCGCAAGAAATGACTCTAATTGCGGTTTTTTTTGCTATGCTCACTTCATTGTGTACATATTGTATTCATGGAAATATCATTTTTATCACAAATGAATTAGGACTTGTGTGAGGGTATCAGTGAAATTCATACAAACTATTATTATTATATTTTATAATAACGTCTATTTACCTATATGTTATATGGCTATACTTTTATTCTATTGAAATATCTTTCAAATATCAAATAAAGGCTCGGTTGTATAAAGACGAGTTCACTGTAAGTCGTGATTACAGGTGATAGATATTTCATACATTATTGTTAACTTTACATTTCATCTACCCCTTTTTACATACGGAAACGTCGCTTTATACAACTTAGTGAACATTGTTTAGAAATGTTTTCCTATTCCAGATTATATCTTTAACTTTAAATTCATTACCTTTATAAAATTTTGTACAAATATTATTGTTAACAGTCTGGTTTCTTAGTAAATCCTGATGAAGCTCTGGCGAAATATCGATATAAAGAGAAGAGGTTTCTTTCAGCCGCAATCCCAACATTCTCCCTCTAACTAGTTTTTCGGCGAAATACTACCCTCAAATATATATATATATATATATATATATATATATATATATATATATATATATATATATTTATTCAAGTCATTTTGACGTCACACATTTCTTCTAGTAATCCAGAGAGCGGTATACTTCAAAATATTGAGAAAATGTCACGATTACACTGGAATCTGGTGAGTTATTCAAATTACATGTACTTAAAACGTATCTTGTAATGTGTTAATGACGTCAAAAACGGCCGTATTTATCGACACCGCTTGCTAGGAAACCAGGACTTTAGTGGTCCGCTATACCACTACTTGGTGGTGTTCGTTACCGCCCGTCTGTTATGGTGATATTGGGTGGACGAGGGCCCCCAGCCTCCTTCTCTATTCTCTCCAATTTGTTGACTATTAACCTCTTTATTGTTTGCGCTAGGCCATCAAGAAGACGCTAGGGCCTGTACGCAGTCACCTCTGTGTTTGGTTTCCCCTTCTTGGGGATAAGGGCACGTTTCGCCCTCTTCCACCTCTGGCGGAAGTTGCCCTCATTTAGACATTTATTGGCAATTGCCCTCATGACTTGTGCTATGTGCGTTGCTACTGCCCTGATGATTTCGTTGTAGACACCGTCTGGGTGCGAGGCCTTCTTATAGGGATGTCCCAGGATCGACTTCTTGACCTCATCGCCTATCGTATCGGTCTCGTGCTTGTCTTCTGTGTGCGGTGTGATGATGAGGAAAAGGCTTTGATTACCGATTTATATTTTAGTCTGTATCACGCACCCCTATATCATTTATTTTATTTTATTCTTTCAATTACTTTTAGGTTTGTAGGTTTACCAGTATCATAGTATTTATTTTACTGCTGCTAGTTCTTGTTTTTCTATATTCCTTTTTTGCGGGGAAAATATTTTTTTTTACATTTCTTCCAGTTTCTCATCTTTAGTGATTTCTATTCTTATTATATTGTGCGACTTTTTCTACTTTTTGAACTTTTCTTAAAATTATCACATTCATAACACTTCACTGCAAGCCTGCTCACTAGTCCTGCACGTTGTAAAGTGTTGTATACTTTTCCGTAGTCATTCACTATAGGTGACCCACTAACTGCATCGAGTAATTAGTTTTTTAGGTAATAACTAAATACATTTTAAAACGAATTACAACTTTCTACCAACAATTTGAACGTATTAATTATTAGCTTAGTTGATTATTTGGCCAACAGATAATGAAAGTTTTATCCATTCCTGCTCATAAAATGTGTATCCGAAACTTCTCAACTCCCCGCTGAATCTTTCATACCTGTATAAAAACATTTATTAGCTCTCAACTTGCTCTTATCCGAAATTGATGTATTGTGTTGGGATAAAAGTTATTGCCCGTCTCGTCAATGCGCGTTACTTTCTGCTGTGGGGGGTCGGCCGCTCGCGCGCAAATTATTCACGGGGCAATAATGGCATGTATGAGATGTTCCGCAGTCGCTTAAGACTGACATAAAAGTATAAATATAAGATAAACCGGTAGACATATGATGTCTTTTATCGAGGGAATAATTTCTAGAGTGCTTGTAATCGTTTGCGGAGGGGAGAGAGCGCGTGATCCTTTGTCGTGGAAGCCGATGCCGGGGTCGTGTGGGGGTGTTTCTTTCCACTTAGCGGAATATTATGATCTTGCAAATAGATATGTTCTGTGTCAGATTATTGCCTGCCAGGTACTTATAATTATTTATATTAAAAATATGCTTTGTATCACATAAATATATATATATATATATATATATATATATATATATATATATATATATATATTTAGTACGAAGATATATTTTTCAACGATCCGTAAATTATTTTTAGTATTGTTGCCAATAGACGGGCATTTTGAATAGCGAACATTATTATGTGGTAAACTATATTAAGTTACTAAATAACGCATAGATTTATGAGACATGGGTTAAATAGATTGTAAAAAATACTGAACATATCAAATATTTAAACAAGTATATACAAATATTTATCCTGAATGGAATGATGGTACGAAAAACAGTGCTATTGATCAAAAATCTGCAAAAATTGTATCTAGTTTGTTGCTACTATGTCCAGCAAAAATATAATTTATATACTGAGGCATAATCTAGAAAAATTAAAGAGTCATCCGATAAGCGGTGCCATTTTAATTAATCATTATATAATTAAATAATTAAAAAAACAATATTTTTGTGGAAAGTAGTGATATTTTTTTTAACTTTTATATATTATTAAAGTACAAACTGTGAGGTTAGTAATGAAATACAAAATCTATCAAATGTATGCAGCTGAGGCATACATTTGATAGATTTTGTATTTGCATTTAAATAGTCATTCTTTTGATGAAAATTTTCATCAAGTTTTCGCATATTTATGGCTGTTTTGCGTGAATATCGGCTCTGCTATTTTCTCTTAGTGCTTGAATCGTTTGTAGAGCATTGAAATAGACTTTATCTTCAACTAGCCCAAAAGAAAAATGTCTAATGGTGTTCTGGGCGGCCAATTGAAGTCTCCATTTCGAGAAATCAGACGTTCAGATTGTTTTAACAGCGAACGAATTGATGCTATGGACGAAGATGATATATTTTCAGCAGAACGTGTGATTTTTCGAAATGGAGACTTCAATTGACAACCGAGATCGTGCAGATTGTTTTGACAGGGAACCAATTGATGCCACGGACGTGGATGACATATATTTTCAGCAGAACGTGTGAATTTTCGAAATGGAGGGTTCAATTGACTGTCGAGATCGTGCGATTTAACATTAAATTTTTTTCTTTGGGTCTATGCTAAAGTGAATATCTATGCCAGTCTCCTAAAAAAAACTTCTATCTTTATAGGGCTATCAGCTGTGAGACTTTTCCGCCGGTCAAGGGAGAAGCTCAGAGGAGTTTAATCACCCGGTATTTACCTTAACTTCACAGAAAACCACTGAAAAACTATGAAAGGTGATTCGCGATAATTCATTCCCCGCTGGGAATCGAACTCAAGCATTGGGGCTCAGTACGAGACGGACGACGCCTCTAACCACTCGGCCACTGAGCTGAGTCCAGTCTCCTATATATCAGGAAAAATAAAACATTATATTTTGACTATTCTTCGGAATATGAAGAGAATATGATAGATTTCAACTACTTAAACTTACAACTATTTGCAGAAGTAAACATTGTACAAAAACGACTTATTGTCTTATTGTTGTCCTCTGATAAATCACGTGAATTTCTAAGGTTTAGCACTCATTACAGCGATAATGTTATATATATATATATATATATATATATATATATATATATATATATATATATATATATATATATATCATGCAAAATTCAGTATTAAAATACGATTTTGTATGTTTGAACCGCAAAGTGGTCTGAAAATACCTGCATTTTTTAAATGTTCACTTTCCATCAACTGTATTTCTAAAGAGACTCACACATCCATCCATCCATAGATCTACAATGCCTCGCGAGTAGCAGTTTGCCAAGTCCTGATGTAGTAGATTACGCAATCAATCCTCAGATTCGATGTATTACATAGATTGATATAGTATTTACAATTATTCATAAATAGTTAGATGAAATTTTAGAAACTCAACCAAGGGCCGGCGGGATCGCCGGAATACCGGGAAATTTCAAGTGAAGACGCCTGATCACTCGGTATTTACTTCACACAAAACCTGAAACTTTGTAAGATGATTCGCTTGGTTATGATTCAGCGCTCCTCAATGCTCAGTACGAGAAGACCGGCACCTCTAACCACTAGGCTACTGAGTTGGGTGTAATTAACATAATGTCCAACATTTTTGACCTTATATCTTGCTAAGAATGATTTTTTTTACTGTTTTTCGTGGTCTCTATTAACATATACAATACAACATATTGAAGAACCGTTCCGTCCTTTTTTGGTGAAAGTATAACAATTTTGTGTGCATTCCATAAACAAATCCAAAACATTCCTGAGAACCAGTTGTCGATGACTCGACCGGGATGTTTTTAAGGCCTAGTCAAACCTTGCAAATAACTATCAGCTATTAATAAAGGAAACGTCTATATCCTCATCACACATATTAATTGAGTTTCACTGTGTTAGAGTTGTAACAAGCCTATTATATTTGATAATTATAAATGAAATTGAACATACTATCTAATATAATATTAACAAGGTAATATTTGGAACAGCTATTAAAATAGTTGCCATACTCTTTGTATTAACTCAAAAAAAAAGTAGTCAATTCAAGTCCCTGTCCAATTTGTCACCTAAATCGTCTGCCAATGTACCCCTAATCAATTGCATTTTAAAATGTGGAACCTCAATGTATTCCCAATTTATCCATCCCGGGCGGAAAATAGAATAAAGAGCCGTCGTTTCATCCCTTCCGAAGCTCATCATGCCGCCGGCCGGCACGCCCCCCGCTACCGACTTCTTTCATTTGTTATCGGCACGACATCCAGCGAAATTTGGAAAACCATCGGATTTAACCGGTGGTTTATTTTCCAGCTGAACAAAGCGCTTTGTAATGACCAGTAAGAAAAGGGGGCTTTTTTCGCCGTTCGCCATTGGTCTGGCTGCTTCCGTTTTATCGCCTGAAAATCCAAATCGTGCTCGTCGGTTTCTTTTTTTTTTTAGGATGTGTAAATGCATGCGACCGAGGGTGGATTAAATAGATTCGCCGCAAATGTGGTGAATCAGCAGGACTTTCGGCGACTCTTGTTTGAGCGCGAGCAGTGCTTTTTTATCGCCTCCCCCGGCTCGGTCAATTGTGTTTGGGGGCAGATAAAATAATAATTACCTCATTTACAACTTTTACTGGCCGGATTTAAGGGAAGCGAAAAAATTACGGCCGGGATTAGGCGTTTTTATGGGCGATTGCTGGGATCGGAATAAAGTTTGGTCGACATGTTTAATTCGATGATAGTGGACGATTTTTCTAGTGATTACACGGAATACGAGTCTCGTATAGGGCAAGTTACGCTCTTTTTAGTTCTTATTCTGATTGAACAATGTTTTAATTCAGTCGTACTGTTGTTAAAATTATTAGAGACATTGTTTCTTTTTGTACATATGATAAGTCATAATCATACTATTTATTGCCAAAATCATTATTCCAAATATCACACATTAAGATGACAAATATCGTAACTTCCAAAAATAAATAGAGGTAAATGCATTTTAAAGATTACAATAGTTCCAGTAGTTTTACCATTAAGTATAATGTTGTCTATTTTTTTTTAAATAATAATTTGATTGAATCTAAACGCAAAAAAATTAATGACGCGTTAAAATATACATAAGAAGCATCAATACAATGAAAATTAATTTTGGAAGTTACGATATATACAATTTATTATATTTAACCGCAAATTTGTAAATATTTCAAAAATCCGTACATTTTTTATCATAACTATACATAGCCCAATATATTGCTAATGCAATATCAAGGTTCGAAATTTATCTATAATAATTTTCATGATATTTGATGCAAACATCAAACACGATTTACTATGTTAGAACGGAAAATTTGTAAATCCCTTTATGGATATTTTTCAAACTTTGCAGCAATATATATATATATATATATATATATATATATATATATATATATATATATATATATATTTCATGCAAAATTCAGTATTAAAATATGATTTTGTATGTTTGAACCGCAAAGTGGTCTGAACATACCTGCATTTTTTAAATGTTTACTTTCCATCAACTGTATTTCTAAAGAGACTCACACGTCCATCCATCCATAGATCCTCGCGAGTAGCAGTTTGTCAAGTCCTGATCTAGTAGATTACGCAATAAATCCTCAGATTCGATGTATTTCATAGATTGATATAGTATTTACAAGTATTCATAAACAGAGTTAGATGAAATTTTAGAAACTCAACCAGGGGCCGGCGGGGTCACCGGAATACCGGGAAATTTCAAGTGAAGACGCCTGCTATGGCGTTGTGATTTATCATGCGGTGGTCCAAATATTTCCAGTGTTTTCATATCCACATGCTCATCCATCATTCACAATGTAAATGGGGTGTAAGGGGTGATGGCATCCAACAGAGGCCAACCCAAACGACAACCTCACCTGCTCATGGTACACCCTGCTAGACAACTAACGAGGCTCTGTCGACCGAACATCTGCCGGTATAAGCAGATCCTTCTAGCTAGCCAACAACTACGGGTAGAAGAGCTAGCAAGAATTTTTCTTCTTCCTGGGTGCAACACATCGCCCGTAAATGCGCATGAACCATTTTTTGGCTAAAGAAACAAAATCATTATATATATAATATTACCAGTGTGACTCATAAAACTAGAGTCTGTTGTCTTCAAATTTTTTGGCGTAGTTTTTTTTAGACAGGGGCATGAACGTTGATGAGAGCCGCTGGGTACCGGTCATACACTTGGTTGAAGATTATTTTGCAATACGGCAATGTCTTTTTTATTCAGAATTGTATCCCTAATCTTCATTATGAGAGATAACAATATAAAATATTCCTAAGTTAATATTCTTCTTATAAAGTCTTTGAAGGTTACAAATTCGAAATACAAAACAAGGGATTGGATTTTGTATAACTAATGGTTAGTTATACAAAATCTAATCCCTATTCTTATAACCATCCAGAAAAACACCAGTCACCAGTTTTATTCCCTACACTTATATAGTACAAATAAACCTCAATGCCAATTCTGTAAATATCAACATTATATAGGCATACGATTCATGTCTTGGTTGCCGGGGTAGAAAAGGGTGCCGTCCATACATTTTTCTGAGTTGGGCCACCATGTCTCTGCTATATGTAGTATATCTATGCTCAGGCTTCTTACTTCCTGACTTAGAATTTTGCTAGCTTTCCTTCTTGGTACAAGTTTCGTACGTTCCATGCCCCTATTTTGATTTTCTTTCATAAGTTCGTAGGAGCCATGACTGATTTGTCGTATCTAAACATGTTTATTATTAATTAAACATGTCCATTTTTAACTTTTTTGTTGGTAGGTTTTATCGTATCAAACAATCGAGTTACATTTTTTATTGACATGGTTCCGGCCATAAACAATTACATCGGCAATAATCATCGTTCCAGGTGTTAGTATAACGTGTCGACCATTATCAAGTAATATTAAGTATATTGTTCGCGTCGGGGGCGAATTGAATTCAATCAGTTAATTCCTATTACGGAGGCCATAAACAGGGCCGTTAGTTTTATTGAAAATTTCAATTACGCCGAGTCGTGTTTCAATATTGAAAAATACGTTTTGATTAATTTAGCGTATGACTATAACAAAGCACATATGTTGTTACAGGCTAATCGTGATTAAATATTGATTTTACAGTTACTTTGCATATCACTGGTGGAATACGTTAAAGTGACACGCTTTACTAACCGTGTCTACAACTCGTGTGCACGAAAATGTACAGCGCTCTCCACGTCATATTGTCCCTTTTATAGTGGAGTTAATTTAACACATCAATATTATATTTATTTGTTATTGGTTGAGATTTGTTATGTATATAAATAATTGACCAATATCATAAATTACACACTACACGCAATTTTAAATGTAGCATATTTTATATATATATATATATATATATATATATATATATATATATATATAATACACAAATAATAAAGAAGGACTAATCAGTTAAGATATATTATTTCAAATCAACAAACAGTAGATTTTTTTTCAGTCCCTGATTACAATTATAGTTAACAAATTATAGGGAGGCTACTCCGCAGGGTTTTCTGCAATAGTTGGGCCGTTTTTATTAATCTGATTATATAGATTCCGTTTTATCTAAAATAATTGTTTAAATTTGATTTTCTGAATACAATTTTCTTGTAAAAATACGATCTAACAACCATATAAGAGGATATAAATAATACAACAGTTATTTAATGCTCATACAGAAATGCGACGCGAGTAAAATTAACACGGACCACTCTAAAAATGTAAAGAACCGCCACCATTAGTCGTATCGTAAAACTATATTCGCAACAGTCAAGCGATGCCATGAATATTTAAAGGATTAATTAAAATTATTGCGCCTCGAAAGTGGAGTGGGGGGGCTACACCGCTAAATATTTTCCCTGTCCTGTGTTAAAACTTACAAATTAATTTCATGCCGGGATTATATGGTGTTTCGCGAATCGTCTAAATTAAGAGTCTTAATTACCGGGGAATCAATTTTCCCGTTGCCAGTGTTACTACCACGCCGGGGCTGCGCGGTTAATTACTCGCGCGTTTATTCAGGTGGAATTATATTTGGTTTTTTTTGTGTGCAAAGAGCGACGCACACTTCCCCCCGTGCCAGTCCGCCATTAAACTTATTTCACGCTTTGCTTGAGATTTTTGCACAAGCGGTAATTACTTAACAATTTTATATGACGTGTAATTCTATTACTAAAATAGACGGTGAGAAAACTTGCAGTCGAGATGAAGTAATTTACGTTTTTTCTTGAAATTATAAGCATGAGTTGAAATAATCAGATATACTTTATATACTGATCACTATAATAAAATGGTATTCGTGAAACAAGGGTAGCCATTTTAATTTGATGAGAAAGATTACGGAAAAGTGGACGGAATACTTTGAGGAAATATTAAATAGACAGAACTCATACAGTGCAGGACATACTGAAGCAGAAGCGTAGAAGAACAGAATAATAGGACCTACTAACAACCAAAGAAGTAAAAAGAACTATAACTTCAATGAAGAGCTGTAAGAGGCAAGGCGCATTTGGAATAGACCCAGAAATGTTGAAATGTGGAGGAGAGGCGCTGTACAAGGAAGTGGGGAAGGTAGTCATGGAAGTTTGGAAGGCAAAGCATATGCCAAGAGTTCCTTCACTCTCTTGACATATGCTTTGTCTTCCAAACTTCCATGACTTTGATCTTTAATATGCCTAATTTTTAAAAAAGGATATCGAATCATATGTGGAGATTATAAAAGTATTGCCCACAATGTGTACACAGTGGTGACAAAATTAATAAAAGATATTACATTTATTAACATACACGTTATTATTCTAGATATGACCGGCATCGTGTAATTTTTATATTATTAGCTGATATAATAATAATATCAACCACAAGTTTGATGAAAACAGTTTTCATTTAAATCGGAAATAAGGAATATTCCTTCGTAAACTTCTTGCTGCACGGCAGAGATGGCGTGCGTGCCTCCATCGCTTCAATTCTCGAGTTTTTCCCTCATGTGTGCACCCCCGCTCGCGTTCCGGCACCGGCAAACTCCCAAACTATTGTATTAAATTAATTGAGTATTACTGTAAATGTTTCCATTTCATCTTGGTACAATGGAATTTAAATGCAAAAGACCTTTGCATTAATTAAATTGAATTTAATTAATTTTTAAGTCGTTTTATGGTTAGGGGTACACGAGACGCATTGTTGCGGCTTCGTGGGACTACTCTAGAGTTCCTGAAAATAACTCCAAACTGGAACGCTCTACGAATGTCAATGTAATTATATAGTTAATTTTAGTAAGAACTGTTATAATTAATATTTTCATTACAAATAAGTTTAAACTAACTTATTTGTAATGAAAATAGTACTTATAACAGTTCTTATTAAAATTAACTATATAATTACATTTTTTCATTAAAAAATACATTCATAGAACTTTATTTGACTGATTGTCTGACCTTAAAAGACGATAATTAACATAGTTTATTATTATTAATAAATTCATAGAACCATAAGTCATTTGACTGATTGACTGACCTTAAAAAACAAACATATATGCCCGTATTCACCAACATCCCATAAACTTTATAGATCCCATAAGATATTGAATGGATAAATTGACAACGTATTGTGACAGAATAAGCAAAAACAAATGTCAAACTCCTTGAATATCGCTGGCGATTGGAGCTTTGATGATACCTTTTTAATTATTCAGTGTTTGCAATAGAGAGAATATAAAATAACTACATTCCCTAGATAATGTATTTATTGTTGCTATAACAACGAATACTTATGGGTTCAATAACTATTGATAGATTTATGGAACGTCGGTGAATACGGGGGAGAACAAGGCATAAGTAAAACACAATACAAAATCACAAATTACACATAAATTACAAAAAAAAAACACATAATTAACTACTAACAATTCATTACACTATCACTGCACTAGAACAGTACAACATCTAAGAATGACGAAAATAAAAACAAGCACTGGCGAGAAAACCATAATACACTGTAGCATAAAAACATATAGAAAGCTATCACAAATACTAAAAGAAAACCAAAATTTCAGGCCATTTAAAATACAACAACAATAATCAAAATTATTATAGGCCTATTTTAAACACGCTGTATCAATTTCAATGACATATCTGCTGACCAACTCGAATTATGAAGATACAAACATCAGATGTATTTGTAAAACTAACAAATTTTTGTTTTGAAATTTCGCCTAAAATTCAGTTCATGAGGTATTAATTTGAAAACTCGTACGTCATGTTGTCAACATATTTTCAACACGCTGTATCAATTTCAAGGACACTCGAGTTGTGAAGATACAAACATCAAATGTATTTGTAAAATTAACAAATTTTTGTTTTGAAAATTCGTCTAAAATTCAGTTCATGTGATATTAATTTGAAAACTCGTACGGCATGTTGTCAACATCTTTTCGACACGCTGTATCAATTTCAAGGACATATCTTCTGTTATGAGGATACAGACATCAGATGTATTTGTAAAATTAACAAATTTTTGTTTTGAAAATTCGCCAAAAATTCAGTTCATGCGATATTAATTTGAAAACTCGTACGTCATGTTGCCAATATATTTTAAACACGCTGTATCAATTTCAAGGACATATCTTCTGTCTAACTCGACTTATGAAGATACAAACATCAGATGTATTTGTAAAATTAAAAACATTTTGTTTTGAAAATTCGCCAAAAAATCAGTTCATGAGATATTAATTTGAAAAGTCGTACGTCATGTTGTCAACATATTTTCAACACGCTGTATCAATTTCAAGGACATATCTTCTGTCCAACTCGAGTTATGAGGATACAGACATCAGATGTATTTGTAAAATTAACAAATTTTTGTTTTGAAAATTCGCCCAAAATTCAGTTCATGTAATATTAATTTGAAAACTCGTACGTCATGTTGCCAACATATTTTAAACACACTGTATCAATTCCAAGGACATATCTTCTGTCTAACTCGTGTTATGAAGATACAAACATCAGATGTATTTGTAAAATTTAAAAAAAAATGTTTTGAAAATTCGCCAAAAATTCAGTTCATGTGATATTAATTTGAAAACTCGTACATCAGGTTTCAGCATATTTTAAATACGCTGTAGCAATTTCAATGATATATCTTTTCTACAACTCGAGTTATGAAGATATAAACATCAAATCTATTTGTAAAATTAACAAATTTTTGTTTTGAAAATTGACCAAAAAATCAGTTCTAGTGATATTAATTTAAAACTTGTACATCATGTTGTCAACATATGTTAAACACGCTGTAGTAATTTCAATGATATATCTTCTCTACAACTCTAGTTATGAAGATACAAACATCAAATATATTTGTAAAATTAACAAATTTTCGTTTTGAAAATTCACCAAAAAATCAGTTCTAGTGGTATTTATTTGGAAACTTGTACGTCATGTTGCCAACATATTTTAAACACGCTGTAATAATTTCAATGATATATCTTCTCTACAACTCGAGTTATGAAGATACAAACATCAAATCTATTTGTAAAATTAACAAATGTTTGTTATGAAAATTGGCCTAAAATTCAGTTCATGTGATATTAATTTGAAAACTCGTACGTCATGTTGTCAACATATTTTAAACATGCTGTATCAATTTCAAGAACATATCTTCTGTCCAACTCGAGTTATGAGGATACAAACATCAGATGTATTTGTAAAATTAACAAATTTTTGTTTTGAAAATACGCCTAAAATTAAATTCATGTAATATTAATTTGACAACTTGTACGTCATGTTGTCAGCATATTCTAAACACGCTGTATCAATTTCAATGACATATCTTCTGTCCAACTCGAGTTGTGAAGATACAAACATCAAATGTATTTGTAAAATTAACACATTTTTGTTTTGAAAATTCACCAAAAATTCAGTTCATATTATATTAATTTAAAAACTCGTACGTCACATTGTCAACATATTTTAAATACTCTGTAGCAATTTCAATGATATATCTTCTCTACAACTCGAGTTATGAAAATACAAACATCAAATGTATTTGTAAAATTAACAAATTTTTGTTTTGAAAATTCGCCAAAAATTCAGTTTATGTGATATTAGTTTGAAAACTCGAACGTCATGTTGTCAACACATTTTAAACACGCTGTAGCAATTTCAATGATATATCTTCTGTCCAACTCGAGTCATGAAGATACAAACATCAGATGTGTTTGTAAAATTAACAAATTTTTGTTTTGAAAATTCGCCAAAAATTCAGTTCATGCAATATTAATTTGAAAACTCTTACCTAATGTTGCCAATATATTTTAAATACGCTATATCAATTTCAATGATATATCTTGTCTCCAACTCGAGTTATGAATATACAAACATCAAATGTATTTGTAAAATTAACAAATTTTTGTTTTGAAAACTCGCCAAAAATTCAGTTCATGTGATATTAATTTGAAAACTCGTACGTCATGTTGTCAACATATTTTAAACACGCTGTAGCAATTTCAATGACATATCTTCCGTCCAACTCGAGTTATGTATATACAAACATCAGATATATTTGTATTGTATTAGATTTATCAGCCGTGAGGTTTTTCCGACATTCAAGGAGACACTCAGAGGAGTTTAATCACTCGGTATTTACCATAATTGCAAAGAAAACCTCTGAAAACTGTGAAAGGCGAAAATTCGTCCTGTTGGGGTTGGAACTCAGGCTAATTTCGTTTGATAAAAAATTATTTTGACTTTTTTGTTGTTGGTAAAATGACATGAATATAAGAATAAAAGTTGTTCTAAATATGAATATATAAAAAATAATAACATAGCTTTTAGATTCATTAAGGCTTACATCATAGAAAATATTCAAAAACTGTGCAGCGCAGAGTCCTTTGAAATAGTGAACGAACGTACTCTGGTTGGTCTTTATACTCCCGCTCACCCCACATTTGACGCATAGTTTTGTTAATGGGATGATTAAACAATTATATATAATAATAAATTTGATTACTTATATTTTATTCTTCTTCGTTTGTCTTCATGTTCATACCATTGGCAAAGATTCTTGAGCCTTGAGATCCTACGCCATCCTGGACCACGTTTGCCCTGAATTTGATGCTACTTTATGGTGGTTTCGTAGATCATGCCCAAAATATTCCCACTTTTTTTCTTTTAATAGTGTTTAATATTTCTTTTGATCTATTCACTCGTTGATATCGTTTGATATCTTATCCGTCCGTCGATTTTTAGCAATCTGCGTTATGCTCTAATCTCAAATACTTCAAGTTTCTTACATATTGCCTCAGCTAATGTCCATTTCTCAACCCCGTGAAAGAGCGTTTATTGTATTGTTTATGTCACCATAAATCCTCCTTTAGGTTGTAGTTTTGTTAATCTATTGGGCTGAAGAAAATATAATTTTTGTTATATGTACACAATGTTTTGTCGATATAAAAATTAAATTTGGTACATAATGTTGTTTATGTACCAAATTTAATTTTTATATCGACAATACATTGAGTAGATATAGTAATTAAAATTATATTTTCTTCGACCCAATATATTAAAAAAACAACAACCATGATCATATTATATTCAATAGTAGTTGTATGTTTCCCTCTTTATTAATAATTTAATAGATTTAATTAATTACAATATATTTCATGCTAGTAATGCTAGGATTACCAGTTTGTGCCGTTGGTAAATTTTTAAACAATTCGCATGTACAGTCCCACGCGGTTGCTGAATTTTAATAAGCAAAACTTTAGTGTATACAAATTACATTACAATCGAATTGATTATAAATTGAATGGCTGATTTACACTCCAGCCATATTGTACGGTTAATTATGCACGAATTACATGCACCCAGATCGTATATTTTTCACAATTCATACCGAATTTTAAATGAATAGTAAATTTGCATTTAATTTTTTACTGCATTACAATCAATTAAATTCCGAAATGATGTCAAAAGCGCGCTATTAAAGTCTCAAACAATGGGCTAATCAACCAAAAATTGCATTCACATCAAGCTACTGATATGACGATATGCGGCTGTGAGAAGGAAGATACGAGGGGTGTTTTTGGCAATATCTACCTAGCTATGAAAACAAGGAGTTGGAGGACAAACACATGTTTTTAACGTAAGAACCATTAACAGTAGTAAAATATAAATTTTTCTAATAACACTATGCCATCAAAACATAATCTTTTGTAATTCTGCAAAGACTTCACAGGGTTCCAAGTCGTCATTAAATAAAAAGCGAAGTGTTTTTTGAGTTTTGGAAAGAGATAATTGTCACAAGAAGTAAGGTTTGGACTGTAAGATGGATGTTGTTATGCATTAAAGACTACATTGACTATAGCTGCTTTCGTTTATCGTTTCTAGCTGATCTGAATAACACTACACGTCGCGGAACGATAAAAGAACGCACGGTCGTCACAACTGTAAATGTTCTTGGAAAATTGTATTATTTGTACAATTTCCATAATATAATATTATACACAAATTTAAATAATGAATGGGTTCTAACTTGCTGAAAAATAACATCAACCCTAGTAAGTGTCCAGATGAAATCGTGCATTCCAGAGAGGTTCGCACGGATAATCGAAAATGAGATGAACAACCTGGAACAGCTCCTGTGAGATAAACGAAAGCGTATTATTCCGTAAACAAACCGTGCTTTATGTGCAGAAGCAGTTTTTATTTTAGCATAATTGTGTTTTGTTTTCTTTAAAGTACTTTGTATACATTCCCCGCTATTGTAATACTTTTTGGAATCTACGCAATTAAGTAAATTCCTCTTATTTTTTTAATTTAAAGTCATTTTTATGAGTCCTAATAGTCACGGGTATTTAAAAACAATTCTAGCATTAAAATTTCCCTTTTCCTATAAATTGCTTAAACATAATTGATTTTATATCAATAATGTTATTCAATAACTAAATAATTTATTCGTATTAGGCAATGAATTAAATTTATAGCGTATTATTTTCTCTTTCAAATAATTTATTTTTGTTATTATTAAATTAAACTAATTTAGAACTTACAATTTAGTAATTAATTTCGTTAAAAGTGTTTCATGTATATTACCTTAACACCTCAAATTAGGGTATAATAAGAAACAATAAAGATATATAACTAATCTTCATTTATGTTGATAAATTAACGATTGCGGTAATTCGTAATTAAGGATATTTATGAAATTTCTATGATTTAAAATTCTTCTCACATCCTCATTTCTTACAAACAATTCCGTTTCTATTTAATTAGCGAATATTTTTCAAGTTTCAAGGGGTTGCCGCGTCGGGCCGTTGGTAGAAAAAGACGCATGCATTTATGCAAAAATTTGCCTAATTAAATATATGGGGGTCGGAACAAAGATTCAATTAACAGCCGAAATAGTTTTTGCGACGGGTGGCGAGTTTAATTGGCGGAATATATCCCGGCGTCCGTTTCGTCCGTCTAGCCGGCGTACTAATGCCTTAAATGGGCGCACTAAACGATGTTCTTATTTTAATTCGGGCCGCGGCGGCAAAAAACTCGTCAAATAAAAATGCCCACGGTCAATCTCATCCCCTGTATACAGATAGCTCATTACCAGGGAGTGTCCTTTTAGCATTTAGCATTAGGTATGTACAGTGTACATAAATTACGGAAAACTTTAAGCAATAACTATAAAATGGATTAAATGAGGACATAAGAGAATAAGGGAATGCACACAATTTACCAGAAGTGATTCAAAACAGTCATTCAAACTTTCATAATAAATTCTAGCTTTGTATATTGAATTTACTTTGAGTCGCAAAGCGCGTATTACATTATTTCGGTATAAAGGACCGGCACGCTTTAGTTCGCGCGTCACATTTTTAATGCCGTTGCACCCGTAATTGGATATAGTTCGATAACTCATGTGATGTAATTGGAATCGAAGCTCCTGGAGTAAATCTACTAATTATAGTGCAGAGTACAGGATCCTCGCAGAATGGGATGCCTTAGGAATGAGGAGTACAGATAATAGGTCAGTCTGGTATTTAATTAGTCCTAATTGGTGCTCGTAATTAGTATTAGAACTAAGACTTTGCAAAGCCGTTGCAAAATCCTATTCATTCCATTAACTGAGCCATGCCCCACGTATAGCCCCGTGCATGATCCACGACTTATTGTAATTTGAAGGACCTAATGCACCATCCAATGTGTTTCTCAAGTGTAAAAAAGAAATATATAACAACATTTAATATATTAATAGTATCGATTTTATTTATAGTTAATTTGATTATTTGCTATTTTAATGCTATATACATATACTAAAGAAACATCTTTATAGGGTTATCAGCCATGAAACTTTTTTGCCGGTTAAGAGAGCTCAGAGAAGTTTAATCACCCGGTATTTACCTCTTTATATAATTATACCTCTACTATCATATATGCTATATTTTAGGGGTGGCCAAAAAGTCGATTGCGAAGCCAATTTTGATTTAGGGACAGAGTAGACTACATAGTTGATAAATAGAATACTAATGACAAATCGATCGCGATACAGTTTTAACATAGTAAATTAGATCTTATGTATATAAAAGTTGGGCAACACTGCTATATACCTTATTCTCCATAGAATTGAATTCGTGATTGGTTTAAAGCTTTTAAGATGAATTTACATGAAATCGTGTACCGGATATTTTGTACATATCTTAAACAAGATTAGTCTCTGTACTAATACAAAATACTACTATAAAATACAAACTGTTATTCTTCATAGGTATAATTGATTGAGTTTCATTTACTCATTTGATTTGTATAATCCTGGCTCCATTCAGCAAAACATTCTAATCCAGCAATGATAAATGCTAGTAAATTGCGTTAAAACCGTAAAGGGTCTACAAAACGCAATAAGATACGAAAACAGTTTTTCCCTCCCTTTATATATTCCGGCGATAATCCCGATGAACGCGGGGCTCCTGATGTCGGGATGGGCGCCATCTGCTGAATGGTAAACGCGGTGAGGGAACAAGTCGCCCGTAATAAGGATGAAATGTGTCGCTGATGAGCTTTGAATTGTGAAATTATCGCCGCTGATTGTATAGAGGACGTACGGAAATCGCAAGGGCTTCGACGCCCGAGGTGTGACACACCGAAAAACCCGTCGCCCCGTTAAACATAATCAATGGACGTGACCGATTCGCCGCAATTTTGGCAATTAAATAAAATAAAACAATTAACACCTGCAGTGCCGCGATTCAAATTAAATGTTTAAATAGGACGTCACTGATTGATCCGCAAATATGTTTGTTTATGAAATAGTGGAACCTTTCCATTCAACTACCCTTGCCGGAGGACGGCGGCGTTTTCAGCTCATGCAATTACTGAAACTTAATTATACAATAAAACTAACTTTATTGCACCATTGTCACGTATCCAAATGAATGCCCCAAGATGCAAGCGTAAGATGTGTATCCAGTAATTCAGCGCCTATTGACGGATCGTTATTTCTTAATAGAGTGATAATTGAGTCCGCACAGCACCACCCCCGGCATTAATTAATAACGGACTCTCCTATTCAACCTGCTGATTACGCGGGGGGGCGCGCTTTAATGTTTACAAAACACCGGATTAATCATAATATCGAATTCAATTATCGTTTGCTGTTTTATTTACGGAAATTATATAATTTCGTGCACTAATTAAATGCATAAATGTTTAATCAGCCGAAGCAGGATTTGCCAAATGGAACACAATGACTGCTACTCAATAGGTTAAATTATGCAGTTCGTAAACGCAAAAATTTGGGAACCTGTTAATAATGGCTAATTACTATAATTATTAAAATGGAAAATTCAACGTAATTAATTTGTTGATTTATATATAATATTTATGTGACGATTTTAATATTAGTTTGTTAATTCAAACTCGTGTTTAGTTAGTGTTATATAAAATATTAACAGAATTTTCATAAAATCGGTAATCCTCTTTACAGGGTGCCCTGAACATTTTAAGACGATCATATGCAGTATGTGAAAATATCTATTTATTTATTTATTTATTTTATTCTATTTTTTACATTGCTTATTACTCAGATATTATTATACATACTATGTTTCTTTAAACATAGTATGTATAATAATATCTGAGTAATAAGCAATGTAAAAAAATAGAATTAAATAAATAAATAAATAAATAGATATAATAAGCTTCAATTTTTTTTATTCCATGTGTCGATTCATTTCGTTATATGTCAAATCTTACGAATCGTTAACTATACAATCCCGTTTACGTTTTCGGAAATAGTATTGCATATTTTTATACCAATTTTGTACGTGGCTATTATCTCGGTTATTAGTTTTTTTTAACCCATTTTCACCAAAAACTAATACCAGGGCAAATTGTTTATCATGTTTATCTTCTTTGAAAATGAATTAGATTTTTTCCCTAAAATCAAATAACGCGATTCTAGCTCATTTCTACCAGCACCTTCCGCACCTGCAGGGCATTTTCTTCCTGCGCGTCGCTCTACAGTGGACTAGCCTTTTGCGGATTCTTGCCGAAGTTAGTTCCTCCTCTTCTCGGTGGTGACCACCTTCGTGTGATTTCTAGTTGGTCTTGTTGGGCCTACCTTGAATGTTTCGCTAGATATCGGTAGATCTTTGGTGAGGACCTGCTACACCTCCTTTCTGGTCGTCTAGCAGTTTTTTCCTAATGCTTCTTAAAATTAAAACTAGAATGAGGATTCAATATGTTATGATAAAAGACTCTGTCGAGCCATTATTTTGTATCCTCCGTGATTTAATATTTAATATAAATTCAAATGTTTAATAATTTATAAGATATAAATTGTCTATACTCATATTTGTCTTCAATATATAAATTTTACGGTGGTAATCGACAAAATAAAAGCGCGTCCGTGTCTATTCCACATTGTCGCTTTAATGCGAATTCTTTTGAGATGCAACTATTCCGAAACGATGCACTTTACGATATGAGAGAAGAGTGAGGTCCTGTCTGTCTTTTAAACGGCGAGTTCATTAGGGCTGGCTGTGATTTAACACTACCACTGTCGCAGCAGTCGTCATAATGCTGCGTTCTCGGGCTCAAATTCCACAACCACACCATTAATACTAACAAGCCTCGTTATTTTAAAATGAAACCAGCACGACGATCCTCGCTCCTCTTGCTCACTCCCCCTTGATCCGTTTACAAATGAAGAGCCGGCGAAAAAAGGACATGCCAATTTGGTAATGGAATATCTGCATTGATTATACAATAGAATATATTATAAAAACATTCGCAACCTATATGCAGACTTTCATTATGCAGCGAAAACTTTGACCGTTATGCCCGCAAAGAAAGTCGGGATTATGATATTTCATACTTATATAAAACTCGAATTCAATATTAAAGCGACATGGCCATTTGTGCGAGTGATTAATTAAATTGCTGTTCATGAATATTATAATACCTTTTCATTAAAAATCACGTTAAGTTTTATAAAATCTGACTTATGGTAAAAAAATATATAGGCAATGATAACATAATGTGTGAATTCATCCTCACTAGCTGAGCTACACTGATGAGATCTAATAAGATGGAAATCTAGATATGTAGATTGCTAAGAGGTGGGTTCACACTTATATATAATTATAGTTTGTTTTATAATTACTGTAAGTAATAATTTTATTTATTTAACATCTTCATGGTGCCTGTAAGCAGTACAAAAACTGGTGCCCATGACCTACACTTTACCGAAAATAATGATCTAATGATAAAGAAAAATAATATATCCATAATCCATTGTAATAAATTTTTCTTTTTCTCATTACATTGAGGTATACCGCTCTGTTAGTTAGTTACTATATTCCAAATGTATTTAAATACATAAACTACTTTTTGTGATGTCAAAATAACTTCAAAGACAACCGCTTTTATAGACACCGCTTGCTAGAAACTAGGGCTTTATACTCGTCCTACCTTTACTAGCGAAAAAATCCTTGAGCTAGTAGATATAACGATTGAAATTTAAAAAATATCAAGAAATGTAGTACTAACTATTTAATTAAGATTTGCGACAAATAAGTTGGACGATTAAATTGATTATTCAACCGTTCATAATACTGTTAATCATGTCCGTATGTATAAAATTACAAATCTATTATCCTTCGCTGCTACCGCCACCGGAATATTAATATTAAAACACAATAAGCGTCTTGGTGCGCCAGCCATCTTGTCATTGTATGTCCACAAAATGACAGTTTCATTATCCCGCACCAATTACAGGATTACTGCCGCTATTCCATTAAAGATGCAATTAATATGTGAATTTTCCTTTATCCCGGCTTGCGATGTGTAATCAGGCGAGATATGGAACGGGCGAAGGGGGTGCGAGGGCGGCTGTAGTGAAGGGTACGCGGGCGGGGCGGGGAAAGGAGGCAAAGAGGAGAGGGTCTTTCATTAGCGCGAGGTATCTGTTGTTGTTTTAAGCATGCCTTTATCTAATCAGACAAAAGCGCGGTACAAGACTCGTTAGGCGCGCGTTCGGCACCGGCAAGGTGATAATGGTGAAGGTGAAAACAAGCCCACCACCACCCCCTAAAACGTATACCTTCGCCGGCACACGTGCCGGGGGTCTAATTATGACATTTAATACTATCATTCGGGTAGACTGAAGTGACCTGGTCGCCATTAGAAGTTGGTTTATTGTTTTATGGAACGGTAACAGGTTTATTATAGCATTGTAAATAATAGTTATGAGCGAACTTATTAGTACTTAGGATTAGAAAAGTCGGTTTATACACCATTACCATGAGGATTCATAATAACAAGTTTATAGTATAAATCTGTAGCTATTTGTCAAACGATATGTCTACTTTTGCACGATTTCAATAACCAATATTTTCTATAATCTGCTATCTAATTCTGATATATAACATCTACAAGACATATAGGAATATTGACAGTTTTTAAAACCTGTTTGGAAGAAAATCTCAAAAAACCTGTTTTTGAATGTTATTGCACCTTATATTGTAAAATTGTATGCCATTTTTTGTTTGAAAATGTTCGAAAAAGACTAGCAAAGTGCACTAATGTAATTTTTCAATTGGAGGTAGTTGTACTCCCAGTTCTCAAGAAGATTGACACAACTGCCGCTCCTGAAGAAACGGGTATTTTGAGTAGTCTCGTTCTGTACAATGAATTATTATTATAAACTAAATGTCGTAGGTGAACGTTACCTCATATAGCTAACAGTCTTCCGAATCGAATACTAGAAACATTTTTATATCTCGCTATCTGGCGGCATCACATCAATTAGCAATGCAGACCAATTGTGTAAATTCATCCTCACTAGCTGAGCTACACGAATGAGATCTAACAAAATCGAAATCTAGATATGTAGATTGCTAAGAGGTGTGTTCACACTTATATATGTTTTATACGATTGGCCTTGTGCTGATATCTCAAGCACTCTGTTGGAATATTATTCCATAGAGGGCACTACCGGGTGGTCCTGATGGCATGAGCATGTTGACGGTTATTACCATATGGGTGTGCATTGCTAATTGATGTGGTGCCGCCAGAAGGTGTTTTACTTTCCTCCTATGGGGTTAGTTGTATCATATATTTATATCTGTTTTCGTTTTTGAGATACATCCTGAAATACACGTTTCTGATACACTCATTTGAAAACCATTTGGAGGTAAGGTGCGTAAAAATTTCTGGTTTTAGAAAAATTGTGAATTTGACACCTCTTCTTATGCTAAAATCTATTAGATGCCATACAGATACATGGAGAATCGCATGAAAAAATGTCCCATTATATTATAAACGCGTATGAACAGCGATAAAGTCTACGCGTTTTGACCACTTGAACATGAACCTATAAAATTATATATCTCTTAGAGTAAACCAGCAAAATCAGTTTACTAAAATAAGTAGGTAATAAATGCAACTATTTGAAAATAAAGATATTGGATTAAATGTGATTGAGTTTGGAAGATATAGACTATTAAAGTTGATATATCATTGATTTGCACAAAAACTCGATTTTTGGTGGTAATTTTTCATTACAAATGCGAATTGCTAGAGAACCAAAAGGATTAGCATGTAACGATTTGAAAATCTGACTAGTACCGCTCATCATTCACTCCTAAATCATAGCCTCTTCCATATATCTCCACGATTATCTGTTTTGGGCTCTTTTTATATCGTTGTTTCCTGTATGGCTTTGAATGTCGGCCCTCCATCTTGCTTTTGGTCCACCCACGCGCCGTTTTAATTGTTCTGGTCTCCACTGCATGACTCTTTCATCCATTTTTGGTCAACCCTGGTGACATGAACCGCCCATCACTATTTGCGTTTAGCAATCTGTCCGTGAAACCTGTTTTCCTTCTGATCTCCTCGTTTTTGATCCTGTTTCTAATGCTCACTTCCATCATCCTTTTTTTTATTATTCTCTGACACACCCCCAGGCAGTATGCACTGCTCAGAGTTACTGTTGCGGTTTCCAGTCCATATGCGGTTACTCGCAGGGTGCAGGCGTTGTATACTTGCCGTTTCAGGGTTATAGGTATTTTCAGTTTCTTAAGGATATGTTCCAGGTTGCTAAATACGGCCCAGATCAACCTTATTTTTCTTGAAATGTTCGTTATTTGATGTACTGCTCTGAGTTTGATCGTGTGTCTCAGGTATTCTTCGACAATTTCAAGTACTTGATTAATTATATTCGCCGTGAGATGGTCGTGGCTCTAATTTATATCTTATCCAGGTTCATCTCTAATGCTACCGCTACCGAAGCTTGGTGTTCTGGATAGTTAGTTCTGGATAGTTGGCTGGTGTCTACTCACTCGTCCCACCAGTGCGTGCAAGCTGCAGAACCCTGGCGGGTGAGGAGTTGTCAATGCTGGTGTAGTTTTTGTTCCATTTTATTTCTTTGTTCCTCTTTGCTTCTCATTAGTACGAGGACGTCTGCGAAACGGAGAGTATTGAGATACTTCTCATCTATATTAGTTCGTATTTATTCCAACGAGAGGTTTTTGAAAACCTTTGTAGCGCTAGGTTGAATATTTAATTACCCTGGCATACTTCTCTCTAATCGGAACTTTCCCTGTAACTAAGTCTTTTTTCACTTTAACATGGAGGGTAGCATGATTATAAACATGAGCTTCTAGTATCTGGAGTGCACTCTCACTTCGTGTACCTTGCAGTACTATAGTTTCTATAGTACTTTACGATAGTCGACAAACGTGATGTGGAGCAAAACTTTATAGTCATGAGATTTTTCGATGATCGTGCGGATAGTTTGGATGTGTCAGTTGCACTGAATCATTTTCCAAGGCCTGCCTATTCAATCATTTAATAAAAGTTTAGCTTATTACTCAAGCTGTTAGTAATAATTTTATTTATATTTAACCTTTTCATGGTGCCTGTAAGCAGTACAAAGTGCACAGGACCTACACTTTACCGAAAATAATAATCTAATGATAAAGAAAAATAAATTACAATTAATTGAAAATAAAATAGCAGAGAAAACGTAAATGAACAAATATATACAGAATCAATAAATCATAAAATAAATCAGAATAAGAACAACCTAACAGGGAATCTAAATCACAATACTACATAGTTTAAATCTGTAGATATATAGATGTAGATTTTTTTATATCAGAATATAATTTGTTATATTCACTGATGCAGATATTGTATCTTGAATCATCTTCATAAAGAGTTTGTAGAATATGGACAGCAGACTTATAGTGTCTATACAATCGCCATTTTTGTATAGTAAAAAACTCGACGTTTTTCTAATCCTCAGGTAGTTTATCCTCTTCAAGACATTTGGGCGTCTGCTGGTGGAAAAACAAAATCAGATCGACCCTTTTGCAATAAATAGAAAATTGAAAGGCTCTCTATTAGATATGAAGTCAGTACGAGGGGCAGACATATCGTGAGACCACTTTTTAGACTAGCAATGGCGAAACAACAGATTAGTTTCGGCTAAGCTTAGCTAAGTGTTGAATATTTATATGTGGATAGTTAGTTCTGGATAGTTGGCTGGAGGGTAGCATAGCTACAGACACTTAGGCCTCAAAATGGGCCCATTTTGAAACCTCCCTTTAAGGCTACTCACTCGTCCCACCAGTCAATTCTGTGTGCGAGCTACAAAACTCTGGCGGGTGAGGAGTAGCCAATGTTGGCCATACTAGGCCAGCACTCCCCTAGTATTAGATGCCTAGTGTTTACTAGAGCTGGGCAGAGGCATATTACATGCTCTGCTGTGAATATTTATATCATAAAAGGATATTTCTGAAAGATGAATGGAATATTTCCAAGAAATATACCATCTAATAGATAGATAGATTTATTCATGTATGTGTGTTTTGTGTGTACAAGAACAGGAACAGCAATACATAAGTCCAAAAGAAAAAAAATTAAAAATAGATAAAATAAAAGTAACACATTAAAATTACTGCTACATACATCTGACAATTAACATAAAACATTAAAATACAAATAAAATAGACATCGAGGATGATGTAGAAGAAAATGAGTGAGAAATAATAGCTGAACCCATGGACATAAGCACAGCGTATTTCAACAGGGAAGAAATCAGAAACAGCATAAAATATCTAAAGAACAGAAGAACTATTCAAAACAAACATTTACCAAATGCCAGAAATTCTGTGGTATATAATTAACAAAATGTGGGGAAATAGCATACAACAAAAAGACTGGAAAGAATGGATAATAGTGAAACTGCCGAAGAAAGGAGACGCTACAAAGTGCGAGAACTGGCGACCAATAATAACCCTTTTAAATGTCGTAAGCAACATTATTACCTGAGCCATGCTGAACAGAATTTTCTAGGTGTGGGATTTTAGACTCTATGATACATCCACCTGAGATCTTCTTATTGTTTTCGGATTCGCCATGTTTGGATACGAAAGTATCCACGCTCACTAGGCGGATTGGAAAAAGAGTAGTGGTATGGATGTAGGAGAGATAGGTATATATTAGAAGGATTGAATGTCGGGACGTTGTTCCCCCGGTACAAAGAGATGGGAGATGGCTCACGTGAGCAGGGACGCACCTCTGTAGTAGATGTTCTTCTCCGGATTCGAAGACGTTACCGATACCCAACTACGATGTATATGCCTCCTCAATTTCTATAAAATAACATTAACAGACTTTTATAATTTAAAAACAATCCTAGAAATAGTAAGAAACGAGTAGAGGTTCCTACAACTTTTATTTAAAATAAATATTTTTTGAGAAATAATTTTTATTCTCATTTATTATAATTAATTCGTGTGGTGCCCACAGCAATTTTTATAACGAATTAAATATAAATCATTTGTGGACGTTTAAACTGCATTTGATTCCATGTTGTTTACGAAGATCGTAGACAAGGTCATATATTATGTCCATATCGATTCCATTATTCAGATTCGTCCATTCGAAAGTTCTCTATGCGAATGCGACGGGGCGTAAGTAAATGGTCAAATGACGAACAAATTTTCGATATGCGCCGGAAACTATACCGCGCGTGATATTTCATATTGTTTAGCACGAATATATATTTCTGTAAATGTTTTCCGCGCGTCCGCTCCCCCGTTCTTAAAGTGTGCATTTTTTTTATTTTTCGGGGGTTGTTATATTTGAACAGTAAGTGGCGTTTGCGAATGCGCAACCGGACAAATACATAGATGGGACTATTACTGCCCGACTAGACGGAATAACAACAAGCATGATCCGGTCGAGGGCAGTTCTCTCGTTTAAATAGCCTTTTTAAAATGATGTAAACTTCCACTTGACGAAACACATTTCATGGACCTCGTTATTTTGTATCGGCTATTTGATCCTGGTATTTATTTTCAATTTATTGCTATTTTACCTGAGTTTCGAGCACTGTCCTGCATTTGTATTTTTACGAACTTCCAAGTGCCTTATTATATGTTATTTTCGATGGCCATTAGTGCAATGAGCTCGGCCCCTTGCGATTTTCCCTTCTTTGCCGTTTTTTTTTTATTTGAATGAGGGATCTTATGACAGGACTTTTCAGTTGACTGACGCGTGATTAAGGCAGCCGGACGTTACGCTAATTACAGCCCTCGTATTTTAAATAGTAATTGCGCCAAACGAGTTTCATGTGTGATGTAAATCGCTCGTTTTACTTTGTATGCTTCAAATAATACGTGTCTTGATTGAATGTACGGCCTGTGCAATTATGCAGGACACACACGCGTAATATTTCTAACAAGGACTAATTGCAGTGCTGGTAGATAGAAGGAGGGGTTGAATCAGCTACCCTCAGCACGTACGATACTAATCCGTCACTAACGAGCCTTCGTTTGGGAAAGAAATTTCGGCTATTTCTACTTATCACATCCTACGTGGAACGTATGAAATGTATATATGCCCCTGGCTTCGCAATTAGAATTTCCTTTGTTGTGACGAGAGGGAGGAAAAAAGCGGTCAAGGGGGAGGGACTTAATTAAAAAAGGCGGCCGGCTCACACAAATAAATAATTGATATAGTTATAATTAACGTTTTAAAACTTTATCGGACTTTCAAAACTAATTAAATTCCGCAAAAGCCGCGCCCGCCCGCCACCATAATTAAATTTTTACTCTCGAATTTTCCCGATACTCTTGTACTAATTAGTAAGTGGAATCAATTAATAATGTTCTTGTGTTTATAGACGGGGGCGAGCATGTAGCGACCGCAACGTCTAAGCCTGTATAAACCAAATATATCCACCCCAATGCTGTTCAATCTAAACCAATTCAAATCCAATCCAATCTAGCTCGTTAGATGGGGCCGCCCATGTCTGTTTAAACTCACCCTAGTTCACCTTAAACGATCGCTGATCAGGACCTAATTTGGTTCTTGTCTTCTAAATAAACCTGATTAAACTACGGCATTTTTATTTAAAGGGGGAACCTCTCAGCGCAACCAGCAGGAACTAAATCAGTTTATTCTTAACACATTACAATAGTAAAAAATACATACTAAATTTATTTTAATACATTTCTGCAAATAATTTATAGTTGACGATTTATTGTGAAATTGATGGATAATCACTCCGGAGATTTGTCATCATAAATAAACGTCCATTAAACCGCACATAAAGAGTGGAAACTCGTAAAAACTCTATTTGCAATAAATTGTGCCGAGTGGTTAAATAATCCCGACGCTTGACATGGGGGGCTCGCCGCAAAAATTCAAATCGATTCCTTCGGAGTTCATCAGGCAAAAGACACGGGATTCTTTGTGCTCGATATTGGCGCAATTAAGTCGCCCCCGCGATGACTTTATAATGAACGCAATTAATCGCGCGTTGGCTGGGCTGGTTCCCGTAAAAGTGCAGCAAACAGGAAAGAAATTAGAGTTGGTGGACTCTCGGTCGGGTGATGCCGAGGCAGGATATTGGACAGGTTATATATGGCAGTGGAACTCAATACGGCACCCTGCATCGCGTCCGGTGTTCTATAATACTTGTTTGATTATTGTTTTACTCTATTATATTTGACAGGCGAGATCTTTATCAAACAGATACCGGATTTGCAGGCGCGCGATTGATATATTATTAGAATATTTACTGTGCTGTAAGTTATTAAACATTGACGGCACATTGGCATTTACACAAAAGCGGATACGTTCCACCTTCATTGTAGTATGCAAATATTTTATACTTCAATTCGATAATGCCCCCGGTATGGTTCAATGGTCAGCAGTCAGCACATTAAAGAGTGGGCTATTTATAAAGTTGCAAGTCACTTATTGTTAAAAAGATATATAAAATGTCCGTTCTCTCAAAAAGTAATTTGTGTTTACGACAAGTTACAAGATCATTTATATTATTTATCAATTACAGCGACTCGTTTTCAATTTATTTCCCGCGCCAGAAGTGGCCCCATAAAACAAATTCATACTTTACAGTCGCCGGGGGTGTACTACCGTCAAACATTCTAAACGACATCGTGACTATATCGACGTGTAACTCGACGAAATAACTTATTCATCGCGTGTCCAGCCGGTCGTCCTGCATCCTTTTCAACTATTTAAGGGATTCGATGCATTTATGTAACTAGTCCCAAGACGGAGGATCGCGGGTGGAGCGCACACGCCTCCGTCCAACTGAATACCGTCAAATTTTAATCATGCATGTTTCGTGCCACTGGATGCGATCGTGAATATTTTATAATCCGCGATAAGCGAGTGCTTAATTGGATGCTGGAGTCCCGATTGAATTATGCAGCTTGGAAGTAATAGAAAATTTAGTCGCCGCTACGAAAATATTTCGCTACATTATTAAGGGGGCTAGTTGGGGACACGGGCACATTTTGGTAAATTAACATTTCAAGATATTTATGTACAGGAGGGCGAAATCAATCTTTATGTACAAACTAGCCTTTCCACATCAATTCACTGTTCAAACTGATTTTATTCGATATCAAAATCGGTTGTGCGTTTATAGCATATCAATAATTGGTTTAGTTACGCAAAAATGCACTCATCATAACAATATGCCAGTTTGGGTAGCAATTAAAGGTAGAAATAAGAGCTTTATTAAGCCAATTCATTTTTTTTTAATCATCAATAAATTTGTTTTACATGAGAGATGTGTATAAACTGTGATTTCTTTTATTATTTGATCTTTTTTGATCTGTTGCACAAGACATTTTTATATTCAATTACTGGGTTAAATTGATATATGAATTAATTTCTTGAACAACTTTTGAGCTAAGAAATTGTCTTGTCTAAAACGACCTTTAGTTTCTACTATAGCACATTTCTTACTTTAAACCCGGGCGCCTGCGAAGGGTTTTTAAGAGGACAGTGAGTAGTATCAATTGCATAGCTAAACTAGCGAGTATTAATTAATATAGAAAATTTAAAATGATGTAATATTGTTAAAATTTCTTTGGTGAGGTGGCGTGTTGTGATAACAGGTATTTCATACCATAAATTACGGGATATGGGATCTAATGAAACGGCAGCTATTTAGTAAGCGTGTCCCTCCACAGCAGTACAGCTTCACCTAATGTTGTTTAAATGACATTTAGATTAAATTCCTTTCGCAGGGAGCCCGAAAAAACCGCCGTGCAATTAAAAGCATCACCCTAAAGTTACACATACACATATACACACGCCGTAGCTAGGGTACGCCCGGGGCGATAACACTTTTAATAACATTTACTTTGTTTAAAATTAAAAGTGTTATGGGTTTTCATTTTAAATTTAAATTAAACATGTGCAACGATGTTTTTAATTAATTTTCATTTAAATTATTTTTTTCCTGTGGGGTGTTTTATATCAACAAGTCCGTTTTATATTATATATAAATTAATGATATTTGATCTGTGACTTATAGTAATAATTAACCACTATTGGCATTCAATAATATTACAAATATTATTATTATTATTGATCATTATAAAACAGGCACCGGAAACCCAAAAATTGTTAGATTGGAGAGTATTAATTTTAATTTTAGAACTAGACTTCCTTGATTATTCACTTTTTAATTATTATACCTTAATTCGCCTTATACTCGCCAATAAATTTATATTTCTATGATTTTTAATTATTGTTATGATACATATGAACAAGTGCTAACTACTCGGCCACTAAGTTGGATTTTTGGATACATATGAAAAAGTAAAGTGCGTATGGCTATATCAGATTTTTTAAATAAAAGATTTGAATATGCTCTTATTCAGTTACATATTACGGTGGAGTGAAAAGTTAATTGTCCTCTCAACTATATTATATAGTATCGTACCGTGGACATTGTAATAAATTCGGGATATATTTAACAAACTTCTTTGATTATAAAAATTATAAATTTTTTAAATAATATATAAATATTTTCAGATAATTTTTTTATATAAACACATTTTATTTATTTTTTTTGTCGCAAGTAGTTATAATTTGTGATTATCATGGCAGCCCTTAGAGTAAACATCGAAGCAAATGGAAATCTATTCATTATCCCAGGCAGTATAATAAGTATTCGATAACTCGACTGCCAAATGTAAATTTGTACAGCAAATGCAAACATCACACCGAGCAATTACTGGAAGTTATGTTTATAATTAGGCAGTGACAATATTTCCCCAAACGGAGTTCGCTAATTCTAAGTAAACAGTGCGATGGAAAGACGTCGACAAATAAGCACCAAACTGTGCGATATCGTCCGTACTGTTTTCCCACGTACAAAACCTCCACCCGCTGACATTTTTATGATATTACCCGTGATTTTTTTTCCTGCAGACATATCAATAGTTTCCAATTGAAGGACGTTGCGGCCCTAATAGGTACTAATTGCGACAGGTCCGAGAGAATGCGCTCTCATCCCTTTTTACCAATTAATTGACTCGCGATAATTAAGCCAACCCTGTTCTGTTAGCGAACCCCCGCGGCACAGTTATAACGATTGCGCTCCCCCCCTGCCACTGCCCCAAACCCCCCCGTGCCATCCCCACCAAAACCGAAAACGTACAAAACAATACGGATTGACCACGCGCACAGGTAACATATAAAATCCCCACGATACTTGTACAAACGCGAATTAATAATAATAAAAAAAAGGAATGTTTAATTAATATCTGGGAGGTACATGAACAACGAGCAGCTCGAGTTTATTACATGTATTTTTTAATTAATTTGAATTTGTAATTGAATAAAAATGTTTTTCTTTTTTTTTGCAATCGATTCAAATCAAGCACGTCTAAACAAATATGCGTATGATATATGCAATACGGACAAATAAAACCTGATTTTTTTTGTACCAGTAGTAGCACAGCTGCAGTTTTCAATATTGAAATGCGAATAATAATGCGCATTCTTTGTTTGGAATTATTTCCAATAAAAATGTAATTTATCCACAATACATCAGGAGCATTGCACAAACATTTGAAATGAGATTATATAATGTTTCACTGGATCGGTTTTATAAATATAATAGTTTTTGACCTCTCTAATAATAGTCACTTATGAGGTGATTTCGTTTAACATCACTAGTCGCCTCGTGCAGTGCTATATCATTCCAAGTTTTGCGGTCTTGTGCCGGTTGTAGATAGAATTGTGCGTATTAAGAGCAGCTTGCATGACAAATAGAACAAGAGACAATAAGCGCGGAGCAGCACACAGTGATAAACGCAAACAGCTATGAATGACAGTTGGTACTGGCATTCATAGACTGGTGTCTATACAGGGTTCCCTAAAGTATGTAATACGTTCGATAAAACCTTTATTTATGATTTTTTGCAAACATTGCTCGAACATGTGGATTTTTAATTTTAAATTGCCAATTAATAATAAATGCGTCAATTTTTTCCGACCGATTTTGAATGAGCAATGACGTCATTAATATTTTTTTCAAATGACAATCCAATTATTTTATTGCAGATCGCAGAAAAATAATTCATTTCAGAATAAAGGAATTATTTTTCTGCGATCAGCGATGTATTTCTTGATATACCATTCTTTTATTATCAATGGCATCATCGATAATTTACAAGCCCATTTTTTTGATTGCGGATTCTGAAAGGGGTTATTTTTCTGTGATCAGTGATGTATATTATGATATAGGCCACATAAAGAAATTTCAGAGAAAAATCATTTCAAATGTCAGAGTGAAAAGAACAACACGAAACGCGAAACAATATTTAATTAAACAATAAATAGCTAAATTAAATGCTCAAACTATGCATCATTTACAGTCTGACAATGAGCTAATCGAAGAACAAATTCGTTTTCAACATTTTCAATAATATCTGGAGATATTAATCGTGCTTCACGATGAATTCTCGCCTTTAAATCATCCAAATCCATTGGGCGTCTTATGTAAACTTTACAATTTTAAATGGTGCATAGTTTTAGCATTTACTGTAGCTTTTTATTGTTTAATTAAATATTATTTCGCGTTTCGTGTTTTTTTTTCACTATGACATTTTTTCTCTGAAATTTCCTTATGTGACCTATATCATAATATACATCGCTGATCGCAGAAAAATAATCCTATCAGAATCCGCAATAAAAAAAATGGTACAATCCTATTTTTTTAAATTGATAATTCAAAAATGGTCGAAAAAAAATCACACTTTCATTAAAAATTGGCAATTTAAAATCAAAAGTTGACATATCCGTGCATTTGTTGCAAAAATCATAAACAAATGTTAGTTCTATACTTTAGGGACACCCTATATAGACTGGTACTCGCATTCATAAGTGACTATTATTAGAGAGGTAAAAATTATTGTTTTTATAAAAACCAATGTAATGCATCAATTTTAAAACATTATATAATCTCATTTCTATGTTTGAGCAAAAATCTTAAATAATTTTTTTATAGAATTAAGTCTATACCATCTATACTATCCCAAAAGTATGGACTTAATTCGATAAAACTTTTATTTATGATTTTTGCCCAAACATTAAAATGAGATTATATAATGTTTTAAAATTGTATATTGCTTTACATACGTGTCAGTCCTAATTATGAATTTACTACATATTTTGTGATATTTTGCACGAATACAATATTTTACTAACATACGCGCTTTATGGTAGTAATATTTTATTTGGCATAAAAGCTGTTTTTCCAAAATGAAGAAATTAGATGTAATTTAATTTAGTTGGTATATTAATGTTGAAAATACTGACGGATCTGCATTAGACAATTTCTAATTAATTCCGACGGAGCTGTCTACTTTCTTACCGAATAATGATAGCGGAAATTTCAGCTACCCCTATCAGCTGTCAAAAGGAAAATACGTTAGGACCCCTACATGCAGATCGCTTTAATTAACCACAATATTAGCTCAACCGACGCTTATTAATCTGCCAGTTCAGTTTCACCTGCTGCAATCTCTCAACACATCCGTTAAGACACGTCGATGTATCGCCCGGCTAATGGCTTTAAATTGCGCTTATGAAATATTGTTATTAGAAAATAATTTGCGCGTGTCCCGGCTGGATTATAATAATCCCTAATCGATAAACTAGGTAGCCGCGATTTACGAGCAGCGGGGATCTAATAAATATCAATCGCGCCGCCTTTATACAAGATGAAATACTGACGGAGAAAATCACCGTTTATTAGCGATATTTATTGGGAAGGTATTGAATAAATTCCGCGACGGTCCGCAGGTTTCCCGAGGAATGCAAAACCTTTCGGTAATAATAATGCCAATGCTGTTTATTGGCTGTAATTACAGCGGAGTATGGTTGGCGGGTAGTTGCGAAGTATTCACGTCCGTGGGCAAGTATGTATTTTATTGTCGGCTCGGTCAGGATTTTTATGTTGTAATTACTTAATAAGCGGACTCTGCTCATTACATTCATCATTGGAAAGTTTTTTTTACGTACGAAATCTGCAGCGACATAAATACTACAGTTGCAACTTCTAAAAGGTCGTTTTAGACAAGACAATTCCTTAGATCAAAAGTTGTTCAAGAAATGAATTTATATATCCTCCTCCCATACAATTCGTCCTTAACAAATAGAACGCGTTATATTTTTCCATTATATTATCTACCATCCAATTCAATATTTCAAATAATTTGCTGTATGATACGAGATAATTTAGATTGTATCGCATCTTGACTAACTTTTGAGTCAAGAAATTGTCTTGTCTAAAACGACCTTTAGATAACTATAGACGCAAGTATCCCACTATCGCGTTTTGGTCGCTATTTGGCGAAAAATATTTTTCACGACATGCAATCACAGCACAAAATTTAAAATGACAGACCGGTCAGCCTCAAAACGCTGTCTTTTTGTTCGTTTTTATATTATAGAGATAATTTGGGATATCTTTTTGTAATATGAATTTTTGACGAATACATCTTGATTTTGTTTTGATAAATTAATTGTTCCATGTAATATATTATTCTTCTCGTAAATGTATGTATATAAATAAAATTGTTATTATTCATTTAGAGTTGTCTGCAGCAGCTGAAAACTATTTGCACTGCATTAGGGTGGCCGGCCCACGATAATTTATAGATGATGCAATGGGAGGCTGTCGCAGAATGAGCGCCGGTGTAAGTGTAATGCATGCCAGGAATTGCTCCCGAATGTAAGTTGTTTGCGTGCGTGTGGTTGCTGCAAACGGACAGCCCGCCGGCGCGGGGGTGGTTGGGGGTTTCGGTTTTACTGGCGAGCGGAAAAATTACCGGGGGGAGCGAAATTAGGGACGGAAAGTGTGGAAAAATTAAATTGGAATTGTGAGTAATGAAATTTTTAAATGAAAATGATTACCAAAAAAATAAACAAGGTTTATTAGGATTAACACGGTTAATTACTTCCAATTTATGAAAGAACCGTGGAAAAAATTGTTTTGTGCGTTGGAAAATTGTTTGTGTATGGGGGCGTGTGTGTGGGGGTTGTTGCGGGTTGAAGTTATATTTCAGCAGATTACAAAATTAAAAATATATAAATATCTCTCTCGCTCTGTGTGGCTGACTAATCAACTAATTCACATGAACATTAAAACTTTTTAATTTAAAAAAAAGTGATAAAGCGATATTAAATTCTAAAGGACTCCTGGTACAAAGTTATATTTTATTAATCTAATTTAATTTAATTAATAAATTAATGTATCCAGCACAGTAGCCGAGTGGTTAGAAGCGTTGTCCGTCTAGTATTAAGCATCGAGTTCAAATCCTATCGGGGCGAACTTTCGCAGATCACCTATCACAGTTTTTCAGAGGTTTTCTGTGAAGTTAAGATAAATACGGGATGATTAAACTCCTCTGAGCTGCTTCCTTCGCCGGCGGAAAAGCCTCACGGCTGATAGCCTTATTAAGATATATCTACAAAATAAATTTAAAAAAAAACTTCTATATTTAAATATTGTATTGTTAAGGTATCTAAATTGTGATGTATTAATTTTAAAAGAGCCCTAGTTCTTTCGAGCTCTTCCAATAACTCATCGTAGCAGCTCCAAAATGGCTAGAGATTAGCCGAAACTAGTTGCAAAGTGTAACTAATATGTGATACAAAAACAAAGTAAGGCGAAAAAACCTCACGGGTGATAGCCCTAAAAAGTTTTTTTTTAAATTTATTTTACCCAGCTTAGTGCCCTAGTCGTTGAGGCGCCGTCCATCTCATATTGAGCATTGGCGTGCGCGAGTTCAATCCCCGTTGTGCACGAATCACTTCGCACAGTTTTTCAGAGGTTTTTCTGTGAAACTAGATAAATACCGGGTGATAACACTCCTCAACGATTTTTCTTTTACCAGCGGTACAGCTCTAAACATGGTTCTATTTAGAGCGATTTAAAGGGAAAATCTTAGAGGAGTGTAATCACCCGGTATTTACCTAACTTCACAGAAAAACCTCTGAAAAACTATGCAAAGTGATTCGTGCACAATGGGGATGAAGTCTCGCTCGCCAATGCTCATTACGAGATGGACGGCGCCTCAACGACTAAGCCACTAAGCTGGGTGAAATAAATTGAAAAAAAAACTTCTATCTTTATAGGGCTATCAGCCGTGAGGTTTTGTCGCCTTACTTTGTTCTTGTATCACATTTTACTTACACTTTGCATCTAGTTTCGGCTAATCTCTAGCCATTATCGAGCTGCTACGATGAGTTATTAGAAGAGCTCGAAAGAGCTAGGGCTCTTTCAAAATGAATAGATCACAACATAGATACCTTAACAATCATCATCATCATCAGCCTGTATGTGTCCACTCCTGAACGTAGGCCTCTTCTATCAGGTCTCCACTTTGGACGGTTTTGGGCTCTCTGCATCCAGTATTTCCCCCCTTCGCGTTGGATAACGTCTCGCTATCCTGCTTTGGGTCGACCTACGCTCCGTTTAGATTGTCGGGGTCTCCATTGTATAACCCTTTTCGTCCATTTTATGTCATCTCTAGCAACGTGACCCGCCCATCGCCATTTGTTTTTGCTCCATTACATCCGTGACCCCTGTTCTCCTTCTGATTTCTTCATTTCGGATCTTATCTCTAATGCTCACACTCAGCATTCGTCTTTCTATTGTTCTCTGGCAAAGCCTGGCTGCCCTTCGTTATTGTTGCAGTTTCGAGTCCGTACGTGGTAACTGGGATTATGCAAGCATTATAGACCTTACAACCTTAACAATACAATGTTTAAATATGAAAGTTTTTTTAAAAATTATTTTTGTAGATTTATTTTGGATAATCAGGGTAAAATTAAATTATTATTAATTATCTTAGTATATATATATATATATATATATATATATATATATATATATATATATATATATATATATATATATATATATATATATATATATATATATATATTTGAAAACTAAGGAAGGGCAGTGAGAATTCCTATCTTAATCATTCGATATAATCGCTTAATGTTCTGAGTGTCCTCAAGTTTCCTCTACAGCGTATTCTAGATTAGTTTACAAAAAGTCGACGGACAATGTTGATTGAATTTCTATTTCTCTGTCAGTCCGTCACGTCAAATTCAAAATATCTTACTGGTACCGTGGAATATTTGAATTTGACGCATATAATCCAACTGAATTGCTTGTAAACGAGCAAGTGTTTCCGCAAGTGATGCTTATTATAGTAATTAAGACGTTTTTACTATATAATAATTAATTTAAACAAAAATCTCGACGGAATGCACGAATATGTCGTAAATTTAGTCTTCCGTCAACGCAAGAACGGAAGCGTACTGACGGAGAGCTATAGTATGCGAATATAGACGATCGGTATTGCCGACTTACAAAATTAAATTCAAAAAACGTTTTACTCCCGAATACATCACTGATGTAAAGAAAGGTAGTGTTTTACCGAACACATGTTTTCAAACTAAGATTGTGTACATATGCGATAACTTTTCGGGAAAAAAATCACACCAGAAGGAAGGTATTGTTGCCGTGGACCATTTAGCAAAAAAATATTCACTTTTCGTTACGTTTTATGTCTAAAATAGACGAAATAAACCCGATTTTTGCGATTTCTGTGTGTGGTATGTATGTATGTATGTCTGTATGTATGTCTGTATGTATGTCTGTATGTATGTCTGTATGTATGTCTGTATGTATGTCTGTATGTATGTCTGTATGTATGTCTGTATGTATGTCTGTATGTATGTCTGTATGTATGTCTGTATGTATGTCTGTATGTATGTCTGTATGTATGTCTGTATGCCTGTATGTATGTCTGTATGTATGTCTGTATGTATGTCTGTATGTATGTATGTCTGTCTGTGAACGTAAAAAGTTTTTAAAAAGGTAAAAATGTCATAAAAGTCAAAATGTCAAAACCACACCAGATATTTCTAATAGCTGTACTTCTCTAACTTTCTACAAATAAAAAACGAACCGAAAATAATATTGTTACTACCATTAATGTGAGGTATTACAGAAAAAGAAAAGTTCTTTGTTTTTCTACCACTAACCACTGAGACCCCATCATAAATCTGCCACGTTGTGGCTCAAGTTCTCAGTTCTCGGATCTTGGAATATTAGAGTTTTAGATTTTCTGTTCTCGGTTCTCATGTAAGTTCTCGAAAACTTTTAAGACTCGAGAATATTGGCTCTTGATAAAAATCGAGTTTCTCGGTTCTCAAAATACCCTTATCACTACCCTCCAGTAGTTTCGAGGGCCTCGGCAATACGGTCGGCTATCAGTCGTTCCGTGGTCTTTGCTACATTATCTAGTAAACATAAGGCGCGGTAGGCTCTCAGGTCACTAGCCTGCTTCCCTGGTTTAGAGATGATAGTCAGTTTTTCCGTTTTAAATATTTTCCGAAATTTTCCCACATTCAAGCACGTATTTACTAGAGTTCTTATGTTCTTAGCCAGTGAGCGAGCAGCTGCTAACTGTATGCAAAAAATAACACAGAAAAATGAAGATAATACAATCAATCAAATTTGCATATAGCTAGTAACCATCCCGACCTAACGATGGCATAAATAATTTCACTCTGGAATAGTGTGTGTGCAAAATTATTTTTACTACCTAATGTGTATGTGTTCCGGTTATCAAAGTCGAATCGCTCGTGCATGTTAAATGTTTGTATTTCTGCACGCCGTAAAACATTATTAGTGTAGCAAAGTGAATCCTCGACGGCTGTACCGTGTTTTCCTCGGGGCCGGTCAGTCATCATCCGCACGGATGGACAGCAAGCAGCTACCCTCCTCGTTATATACACAATAAATATGAACTAATAGAGTCCTCCTGTGTGCAAACATCGTTTGCGGACGTATCCGCCGGGTGGCAAATTTAAATTATTAAATCGCCGTGCAAGGAAAAATATATATATATATATATATATATATATATATAATCCGTTCGAAAAACCGGACTATTGCGGATGTATAAGCAAACCCCACCCCCCACGAGACGCAAGGGTGGTCTCGCAGGACCGCGGCAGTATTTGCTTAAGCCGCGCGCTGCGGGGTCCCCTGCTTAATTGACCGCCGAAAATAAACAATTTCGAAACATTTTTGTTCTAACGAACGTCCGACGGACCCACATTACCATGTTTTCTAATCTCCTGAATTACCCCCATACGTATTGTTTATCTTATTCGTTAAGCGTTTAAATACGCGCCCTCGCACTGTTCCAAGGGTTTGTTTTTCGACTTGCTATTTAATTTGAGCTTTTTAACATTCACTATGCAAACATTTTCAGACCTCGAGAGCTTAGTGCTAACCCTTACGAAAAAGACAATGCGGCTCTATTCACACACTCGACATTAAAATAATCCGCTAACTTCAAGAATTAACATTTAAATATATTTTTTGGTTTGTATGTTGCACCAGTTGTACGGTGTATGGGACTGGAGGGAGTGAAACGCCCTAACTTTAATGAGACCCTCACATGGAACAAACGGCACAAAGTATAATGATGGAACTGTCAGTCTGCGTCGTGTACCGCGTCCCTTATTAGAATAACTCAGAAATCTCCTCAAATAAGGATCTCCAATTAAACGCCGCGTAATTAGAGAATAACGATGTTAGCATTGGGAGCGGGGAAAACATCGAATCGGGCATAATAAAAGTCCGCGCAATTTAACATCCCGAAACGCTCACAGACACACACATTGGAGTAAAAACTGTTGTTACGTTTACAACATAATTTATAAAATAATACAGTTCCGCCGAACTACATAAATAATGAAAGATCCCCATACAAAATGAAATTGGTTTTTTATGCCTTATCTCCCCGTACATTTTTGCCAAGATGATCAATAAAGGAGCTCAGAAGTTATTGATGTTGTTGCACGAATAATTCATAAAGATCCAATATAAACGCGTTATTATTTTTCAATCAGTATAAAACGAACATGGACTAGAATAAGCTGCGAGTTAGTGGATATGAAAATGGGACTTGATTGATTGGCAGACGTGCTCGGACTGAAAGGACCTCTGTTTCGCTCGCTTTAACTTTATGCGGCACTTATGTACAAACAGTTTTTCTTTGCCCGGAACACATTCTTACACATATACAAAAGGGGATGCGACCGCAGATTTACCAATAAAATTGCTTTATCAAATCTTTTTATGAATATAGACAATTTGACTAGTCTATATGATTAGTTCGTAACCTAAACGACAGGGGTGTCTTAAGATATTATAATATATAATGCTTAATAAATAATAATAATAATTGTTCATAAGAAAATACCCTGGATGGCTAGTGGGTTATGGAATAAGTGATCAAATTGCAAGAAAATTAAGCTAATCTGCAGCACAACCTGAGTGTATGGAACAGGCATCTAGAAAAGTATAATATGAAAATAAATTATAACAAAACAAAAGTGATGATAATAGGAAACCAGAAAGAACAATAAATATAAAGATAGAACACAAAATAGAGCAAGTAGAATAATTCAAATACCTAGGAGCAGCACTGACTGAAGACGGAAAAATGGAAGCTGAACTTAGTAACAGAATAAACAACAATAACGCATTGATTAACAAAAAATCAGCAGAAGGACAAAAATAAATATATATAAAAGCATATATAGACCTATACTGACATATGGGAACCAGACGTGGAAACTAACGAAGAGGGGCGAAAGTAAAATACAAGCAATAGAAATGAAATATCTCAGAGGAGTAAAACGCGTTACGAAAAGAGACAGAATAAGAAATGATGACATTAGAGAAGAATTGGGAATTGAACCTATAGAAAAGTATATAGAAAAGAAACAACTAAACTCGTGGGAACATTTAATTAGGATGGACAAAACTAATCAAACAAAATAGGTATCGGAAGCAAGAACTGAAAATAAAAGAAGAAGAGATAGACCAAGAAAAGAGTGGAACAACAGAATAGGGGAAATAATAATCAAGAAAGGAAAGACAGTTAAACAAGCAAGAGAACTGGCGAAGAACAGAAAAAAGTGGACAGAATTTACAAATGTATAAACAACAACAATATTTGTAAAGTATATTGTTATGTTATATATATATATATATGAAATGGGGCTACGTGCATCTTTGATTTCTTATTGTTCTTATGTTATAGCAAAGTAATTTTCAAAATATATACTAGTCAATACATTAATCATTGAAGTTAATATTAAAGTACTTGAAATACTTGAAGTACGGTTCTACATATTGGAAAAAATTTTAAAGACAGCATGAGTTTACTGTTTAAGCCTTATCTATGTGTTGCTAATAGAATTAATAGAATACATACAGTGATTGTTAAATTTATTTTATAAAATCACTATATCTCGATTTAAAAATATAATGTTCTTATTTTGTATTTATTATAAACGATTACTTCATAAATTGTCTGCGATTAATAAAATTCCTCCAAATAGCGCCGGCCTGCTCCGTTGAATAAAATCCTTTTAAGAATATAATAAAATTGCATATGATTGAAAGGTTTTCTTATTGAATTTATCTACCCACTTCGGGAACATGCGTTTATGCGATTTTATTAAATTTTAAAGAGACCAACTGGAACAAGGGTTTTAGTTTTATTGGCTCGACTTTGCGTCTTGCGATTTATTTAAATACCTCGCCAACGTTTTTCTTTTTTCATACATTTACTTTCACAAAGGCATGTAAAGCCAAGTCTCTGTTTTTTATCAACCTCGTACAATTACACCTCACTAATATTATATATATATATATATATATATATATATATATATATATATATATATATATATATAATAATAATAATAATAATTTCCCAAGCTCTCCGGTGGGACTTGAACCCACGTCTCTGGCTATCGCGGCCGTCGCGCTACCAACTGCGCCACGGAGGGTGGTAGTGGATAGCGCGTGAGATGTTCTTATGTCCAATTATTTACACAAATTTATGCATGATACATATAAACAATGTGATTTAACCCCCAGTATTGGTAAGCTGGTAAATGGTAAATGAAACAAGTATATTATAAAGTTGCAATTTTTAAATAAAAGAAAAATTCTAAATATCATTCAGCTATAACAAAGATTCCCAAACTATCTGACCGACTACCCTTTCTTCAGCTTAAAAATTACTAAGCGCCCTCCCCTGACTTCAGCAAATATCGCTAAACATTTTTAAACCGCAGATAAATCATGAACATATAGGTTTTCTTATTTTTCTTCTTCTTTTTTCACTTCATATTCAGTGTGTCTCAAATTCCACTAGCAGTTATCACCCCCCTGAAACATCACCGCACCCTTAGGGGGTCGCTCACCATAAGAAACACTGAAATATAATTAATTAAATAGTTTAACATACAAGTATCTGTAACAAATAATTTGTGTAATTACCAAAATTCTTCACAATCAGACTTTTTTCCCCCTACACTCCCCTAAGTGTCTTGTAATTCAAATTAATGATGGTAGAAAAGCATGAGACATAATTAAATGAATAAAATTCATTAAGCGAAAAGTGAGCAGTGCTTATGCGAATGCGGGCGCGGTGGGAGCAAGAAAAAAAATATCTTACAAATGAGGAGTATGCATGCCGTAACAACTTTTGGAATCATTAAATTTAATTTTTGTTGTAATTATTACAAGTTTATTCGGAGTATGTATATCTCCCGCTGCCGACGACGATGACGAGAGTCGCCTTCAGCTTCCATTAATGAGCCCACTGAGTTAATGAATCACGGGATCATTATAAAAGAACCACGTACAAGGATGCGCCATTAAAAAGAAGAGTCTTATACTCTATTATTACACCAGTTCCTGCTCCTTTTATAAGAGGAACCCTGACTATTATTAAACGCCGATGTCGCACTTTGATACATCCCAATTAATTTTTTTTTTGTTGTGTTTTAATTTCAAGTGTTCAATTTGTGTTTTATTTTGCGGGAGGTTTTCCGGTATATTTCCTTGTGTCTGGGCTGCTATGCCTGTATATATGTAAAAGCTGAAGCCGCGCATTGGCGGTACACTAACCGCCGGCAAATTAGTTCAATAAGAAATAGTCCACGCGTCCCAATCATTATTATCGGGAGATTGGTGGAATTTGCATATGCGACGATACGTGTCTTCATTTATCCCTCATACTAAGGAGCACTTTACGTATATACGTATCACTGGATTTAATGACGCTAATTGACCGACCCCCTTTTATTCACGCCACTTCGAAGTTGGCTCACGTTTTTTTTTATCTCGCCATAGAAATTCTCCCTCGTTTATCGTATATTTAAATTGCTTTAAATCACTTTTAGAACTATGTATATTTCAGTTATAATGAATATATTGTGGATAAAGTATGAGAAATATTTTTTCTAGTAAAAGAAGGTACATACAATATTTTTTAAATAAAACGATTTTTATTTTTTAGCATGAAATCAGAAATCAAAAAAGCAAATATAGGGTACAAAAACATGCAAGTGGTAAAAATATCGGAAGGAGCATTCGCTGATGATGTCGTAGTGATAGCAGAAAATGAAGCTAATCTGCAGCACAACCTGAGTGTATGGAATAGGCAACTAGGAAAGTATAATATGAAAATGAATTATAACAAAACAAAAGTGATGGTAATAGGAAACCAACCGGAAAGAACAAATAAATATAAAGATAGAACAACACAAAATAGAGCAAGTAGAACAATTCAAATACATAGGAGTAGCACTGACAGAAGATTCTGTTACTAAGTTTACCTTCCATTTTGCCGGAAGGTAAACTTAGTACCAGAATAAACAACACAGTTGAAACATACCACGCACTGTGCAATATACTGATTAACAAAAAAGAGATCAGCAGAAGGACAAAAATAAATATATACAAAAGCATATATAGACCTATACTGACATATGGGAGCGAGACGTGGAAACTAACGAAGAGGGACAAAAGTAGAATACAGGAAATGGAAATGAAATATCTCAGAGGAGTAAAACAAGTTACGAGAAGAGATAGAATAAGAAATGATGACATCAGAGAAGAATTGAGAATTGAAGCTATAGAAAAGTGTATAAAAAAGTAACAACTAAACTGGCGGGGACATTTATATGGATGCATAAAAAGAATGAAACAAAACAGGTATGGGAAGCAAGAACTGGAAATAAAAGAAGAAGAAGTAGACCAAGAAAAAAGTGGGACAACAGAATAGAAAAAATAATAATCAAGAAAGGAAAGACAGTTATACAAGCAAGAGAACTGGCGAAGATGGAAAGAATTTACAAATGTATAAACAACAACAATAATTGTTAAGTAATGTAAATGTAATAGCCTACACCAAAAGGTAAAAAGCAATTAGATAATATATATTTATTTTTTACCACACTTACACTTTGCAAATAGTTTTGACTAAGCCCTAGCCATTATTAAGCTACTTCTATGAATGAAATTAATCGTTGATTATATAAAAACACACAATTACATCCTATATTTACTGAAATCAATGAACTTGCACAAAGTAGACGATTTAATAATCCATTATTTGACAATAATTGTGATAGTAATTAATGGGCATTGTCTAACACACGTTTTAATTTAATCAATCTTAAGCAAGAAAAATCTGCAGTAGTTTTTCTTAATAATTAATTAAACGAAATTCATTTTATCCCGCTAAGTAATAATTGATTTTTCCCATCGGTTAATTAACCCACATCAGAACCTTTAAAACAAACCCCGGGCGCCAATCAAGCATCCCCCGGTTTATTTCCTTGCCGGGCAGTGCGAAATTAATTTTTTCGTATTCCCACCCCGCGGCCATCTATCAGTAATTAGTCGAACCTGGCGATCGGCGGCGCGGGCAAAATAAAAAACTTTCATTAACAAAATACACTTTGAAATTGCTCCACTTAATTGAAAATTTATTTTTTTAATTAACCCGCGCGCCCGGGTAATATGTCCGCGCGCTCGCGAGGGGCGTGCTTTGAATTATTTTTATTTTTATTTATTTATTGTTTTCCCTATACGTGCGCGCAACATTTTTGTGCGCGCCCTCGCCATTATTTCGAACACAAATACAATATGCGGAACGCAATAAATATAATCATAATAAAAAAAAACGCGTCGTAATTTCGTTTCATTTGTTAATGCGCCCGGATCGAATAAACGTGGGGGCCGGGAGGGAGAATGGAAGGGTTTTTATGTTAGCGGCGGATTTGCGAAATGGAATATGGCGTTTTAAAAATTTTGATGTTTATTGACAGTCTCGGGTAAATGGAATTAGGTTTGTTCGACTCATTGCGCGGTGCTGTTTTATCAGCCATTGATATATTTAGTAATAGACACTTTGATGTTGAAACATCGAAATGTGCTCAAGTGAATAGTAGTATTGTAGTTCGTGTAAAATATGTTTGATTAGCTAAATTGCTGCTGTACTTGTTGTTTTGTGTTTGTTATTTGTGGTCACATCAGTTTAAAATCTATATCCGGTTAATGTTTAATATTTATTTTAATATGTGATATTAATTGTGATTATTAATATTATAATTACAACTCAAATTATATATGTGTGTGGTATGCGTTTTTTTCTTCGAATAAATTCATGATAAATTTTAATTGCAGTTGGATTATGCTACAGGTACAGCTTGTTCAGTGTCTCAAATTTAGCTATAAAAAAGACCTTTATTTGGCATACCGCTCAAAAAATACACACCTCACCCAATACACTATGCTCATACATCTAGAGCAAGAAACAAAAAAAATACATAACAATAAAAATCCGCACAATACAAATTAAGGGAATATTATAAAAAAAATTAGCTAAATTAGCTAAATTAGTTTCGATTTCGACCAAAATAGAGATAAAAAGCCTAATTTTTTTGCCGATTTCAGTTTTATATATAATTTTTTCGTTTAGTGCTCAGATCTTGCACTTGCTTACATTTATTTTAAGTCCCACCTTTTCTGATATCTGTTTTATTTAGTTTATTTTCATTAAGTTGTTTAAATTATCTTCTATTGGGCAAACATCCTCAGTGAATTCTAGGTCTTCTAGTCTTTCCCAATATTTCCATTTTATCCCGGTTTTATTATCAGCTATTTTGTTCATTATATAGTCAAACATAATTAGGAAAAGGTGATACGAGTGTTTCGCGGCGCATATTAATTCAGATATTCGAGCCTTTTCTGTTTCGTCCCTTGGCAAAGTGGCAACACAACGCGCCCTCGGCGTACGCATAACCCTCTTAAGTGCAAACAAAGAAATAAATACATGGTTCCATAGATACGCATATATACAACATGGATTAGTGCATCAAAACGTGAATAACTCAATGGATTGTAATAATATTGAATTGTTATGGGGTCTACTTTGTGATAATTCATTTCAAAGGATAAATAAAACGATTTTTTTATCACACTTCAGTTACACTTTGCAACTAGTTTCGGCTAAGCTATTTTCGAGCTCCTCCGAAGTTTGTAATAAGTAAATAATAAAATCGTCCACCATCAGCAAAAAATAAGAGGATTTGATTTCAAAACCACATCAATCAACGACACTAGAGTCTGTAGTGTCGTTGATTGGTATGGTTTTGAAATCAAAGCCCCTTATTTATTACTGATGGTGGATGATTTTATTATTAACTTATTGCAATACTCACACTGACTATATTACAGAATGCGTCTTATAAATACTACTTATAGTATTAATACTAAACTATAAACACGATATATTCGATAGTCACATCAGCGGTTATTGGGAAAGGTACTATATTTAATGAAAAAAAAAGAAGCGTATTCAATAACTATTTAGACGATACCGTTTCCATAACGCATAAAATTAAGTAAATGAAATCATAAATAAACCATGCCGTCATAAATTTCATAAGAATTGATTAGAGTATGGAAGATAAGTATTTCATCTTATGGAGCACTTTCCGGAATTATCCCGGAGTCAGGACGAAGTCTATACTGTGACCCAACTCTTCCGGGCCAATCACGGTAATGACACATCACTCTAATACCCCCGACCCTGGTCGCCCTTAATGCATGTCCGCCGCCGCATACACTCCAACTAACAAACTACACATTTAAATCCATTTCCATTATTATGAAACACGCGTTAATTGAATAAAAGGGGAGCGAATTCCCCCCAAAAAAATAAAGCATAAATAAAATTAAATAAAAATAAAAAAAGAAAACCCGCCGGGCCGGCGGCGTCGGCTCGGCCGTCCGACGGGAAATATTTAATTATTTTAAATTTTACGAGTTAATTTTATTGGAGCGAACGCTTTTATATAAATGAGCACGTAAAGTACTTACTGTAATTAATGTTTTCTCATACTTCGTGACAAGTATTACGTGTGAAATAGTGGAGTTTTGACTTTCCAATTAGTTGCAAAATTGCATTTGCCCACCCCCCCTTGCTATCCCGACGCGAATGAGTAGCCAATATGCAGAATTCCATTACGCCGAACAAACCCTGATTTGCGCACTCTCTTTTCATTCCCATTCAAATGCAATTAAAAGAATAGGCAGAAGTTAATTACTTTACCGATCAATCATAATTAATCAATTAAAAAATAATAATTGAACTTTGCGCGAAGTAATTTGCGAGTTAAGTTAATTGATCATAATGTAGTTTTTATTTCAAGTAAGTAAGCAATTATTTAATTAACTACTTTTGTAGTTGTAATTCTTTATTTATTCGTTTATTCATTTGTTTTGTCTGAAAATACATGTTACATTCAAATTATTAGTAAATTTTGTGACATTTTTAAGAGTGAAAATAACTGATTTTAAATAAAATATTTAGATAATAGCCACCGCAACTAATTTATAAGTAATTATGTTACGATTAAAATTCTATTATATCAACCAATTAGATTATATTTGATACGGATAATTATCCCCCTATTCTTAAAGGTGGTCCATTTTTCTCACGCGATGAACTTAGGGTACGATATTTATAATTTTAAAATTATATTACAATTATCTTCTCTTTTTTATGTATATGTCGGCGATAAACAAACCGTTTTTACATATGGTAGCCTTGACTGATCTAATAATATTTTTTGTAATTGCCCCTGACTGCAATTATGACCATTTTACAATGAAATACTACACGATTTCCGAATAAATAAATATTATTTATTAATCAGAACTATTCTACTAAATCTACTATCTTTATAGGGCTATCAGTTATGAGGCTTTCTCGTCAGTCGAGTAAGAAGCTCAGAGAAGTTTAGTCACCCGGTGTTTACGATAATTTCAGAGAAACCTCCTGAAACACTGTAACAGATAATTCGCAAAAAATTGTCTATATGGCCTTCTGTAATGTATAGGAATAATATTATGTTATTATAAATAGATATCTAAGTAAGTGGGGAACAATGTTTTAAGGATAAGTAGTATTATAAATAAACAGTTGTTACTTGGGACTCAACATAAATATATACCCCCAATACCCGTAAATGAGATACATATATTAGTGGCTGATGAAAGCAAGTCAGTACACTACAGCTTCGAACTCAATAAAAGACGGACCACTCCTCTAACTACTCGGCCACTAGACTGTGGTTCTTCTACTATTAAAAAAGCTTCTATCTTTATTGGGCTATTAGCCGTGAGGCTTTTCCGTCGGTCAAGGGAGAAGCTCAGAGGAGTTTAATCACCCGGTATTTACCTTAACTTCACAGAAAACCTGTGATTCGCGAAAATTGGCTCCCTGCTGGAGATCGAACTCAGGCTCCCAAATGGTCAGTACGAGACGGACGATGCCTCTATCCACTCGGTTACTGAGTTGGGTCTTCTACTATTATATTAGCACAAAAATTAATATCTTTTATATTAGAATATGTCCACAATATTAGCAATATTCGTTTTAGGTTACTTAGCTATTAGACGCGATTAGATTAAAGCCTCCCGTTGCAGTATGTAAAGTGCAGCCGATTAAAAATGATATATTAACACTTATTAAAAGGGCATTCCCTATTTTAATTCCGCATCTAGACTTAATTAACCCCCGCGGTAAGTGTGGACTTCCTAATTAAAAAGTTGGCCGCCGTAAAAGGGTGCATTTTATTACACGTGGATTCGCAGGTTTTTAATACTCCCGTGGACGTAATGAAACTATATATTTTATAAAATAAATTTAATTCGAATTACGGCCGGCGGCCCGATTAAGCGGCCGTTAATTAAGCGGGATTTAATTTGAGAAATTTTCAGGATTGCTCGCGCCACCGGGCGGAGTTAATTATGGCCTCCCACGGTTTTATTTTTGTTATCACATTCTCTTATCCAACGGTATTGCAGTGGAAGAAGAGTACAATATTTGCTGTAAATTAAATTCATCATTTGTTACAATAATAATGTCCGTATTCACCAACATCCCATAAACTTTATAGGTCCCATAAGCTATTGAATGTATAAAATGTCATTATGACAGAAAAAATTAATGTCAAAACTTTGAATAGCTTTGTAATTGGAGCTTTGATGACATATTTTCTTTAATTTTTCAGTGTTTCCAATAGAGCGAATCTAAAGTAACTACATTCCCTAGATAATTTATTTATTGTTGCTATAACAATGAATATTTATGGATTCAATAGCTATTAAAAAAATTATAGAACGTTGGTGAATACTGGGGTAAAAGGCACCTTACACGATCAATATTACTGTCAATATTTTCGAATAATGACATTATTACTGTACGATAATATGTTTATAATGTTCATTATTCTAAAATATTGCCAGTTACTTATTGTGTAAGGTATAATAATGATGGCATGAAGGGAATATTGATGTTCATCCGGATAATTGATTACTTGATAAATATTGAAGGAGGATTCAAGCAAATACTGACAGTACCAGGATTGACAGTATTATTGAACGTGTAAGGTGCCTTTTAGACTTACATTTGTAGCACTTGTAATACATATAACTCTTGAAACAATGGTAGCACTGGTAGGACTGGTAGGACTGGTAAAAATATAAATTTTTATTTGCCGTAACCATCACATCCAAAAAATCAACATATTATCTATTGTTAAAACACCCCGCCTCCCCCTATTTCATCTCTACCCTCATCCACGTCCTTTCCCAGCCTTTTGTAGATTTTCACACCATTCTGCAAACGCCCACCCACTCTGCTTTTACTCCATCACATTCGTTTCTAGATGCGGTGGCATCATATGGTGATATGTCACTCCTTTTACTACACAAGTCGCTTTCATTTATCGTGCGGGAGCTCTTCCGGGCTATTCTAAGCCAGCTAATACCAGCCCAGAACAGCTCCCGAATGATAAACAAAAGCGGCGACAGTACACACATGGGGTATCCTTGACCCATCCTCACTTTCATTCCTTTCTCTTCCGAACTGCGTCTCGTTCTTGCCATGTATACATTGTGCTAACTGGGTGAAACAGGGCTCGACGGTTTCCCCCGCACTTGCCAGTCCACATAATCAGGATTGTACGAGCTCTCAGTCATTCATACTTGCATTTCCTGCTACCCAACTTAACTTATTTCTAGATTAAGTTCCTAGACCTAAATATTTTCCTCCACACACACATTAGGACCAATTCACACATAAGCGGCGTCAGGCGGAGGCGCGGTATAAGCGAGGTGCAGGCGCGACGTATCACAGGCGATTGTGATTTCCATATGCAGTGAAGGGGTGGACATTGCACCATATGCTTACATAGAGGCGGCGTGGAAGAGTTATGCCTCTCGCCTCGCATCTACCGTGTCTCAGGCGAAGAGGCTAAGACGCGGTGCCGGAACGGCGAGAGGCACGAGGCAAATGCCCGCGCCTCGTCACGTATGTGGGCATTGCACCATATTTTTATATAAAGGGGGCGTCGTGTATCTCGCCGCGCGGACACCGCGCCTTCGCCTCCTCGACTCCTATGTGTGAATTGGGCCTTAGACATACCCACTGTACATAATTCCTCTACATTTTCTCTATCAACTAGAGTTCCCGCTTGGACGACCAAGTGAAAATTGGTCAAAATAGGTCCACTAAAACAGAAGATTTCTCAATAATAGCGATTCCCTTATCTACAAAGAAAGTGGTAAAACAAAATTTTTACTTATCTATTTCATTGAAAATTTACGACCCAGTAGACGCAACAATTCAATTTCTGCAAAAAAAATTTTTTTTGAGAATTTAATAATTATAGCAGCATTAATCGTTTGTATGTTTTATAATTTCACTCAACTTTTGGTATGCGCGTTTATAATAAATGCATTTCATTTCATAGCGGCAATAATTAACAAAGCAAAATTTAACGAGCTTACTTGTTTGTAAATAATAATCGGTTAAATAATAATGATGAAAATTCCCATTTATTTAATATCGGTTTGCCCTCGGCTGCAATCGATACACCACAATCGATTTGGTCCGATTGACATCGCACACACGAGTGCGTGTTTTATTTTATTAATAATTACTGCATTACAAATAAATATTTATTTATTAATCCCGACTGTTGGCCGCTGACCGTTTTCATAAACCGAGTTACATTGAATGTTCAGCATACGTTCGTTTCATTTTGAAGTTGTGTATGTTAAGTTGGAAACTGATATAATTGTGGTAACTCACAAAAAAAAAGCTCGATAATGAGGACACCGCGCGGTGAGGACGCAAATAATGTTAGAGTATGGTCCAATTAGAAGTTTCCAGTGTCGCGCGGATAAACGCAAAAGGGGCTCTTAATGAGATGCGGTCTAATTATTATTATCTAGTAGCGGTTTTTTTTTCAAATAAACAAAATACCTCACTAAATTCGAATATAATTTTCTTATAGTAGGTATTCGAATTTATATATATATTTATATATATATATATATATATATATATATATATATATATATATATATTCTGGTAAATTATGGAATATGACAATGTAAAATGGAAAGTCTCTATCCCTATTTGCGCGTCTTGGTCAAAAATAATAATAATGATATACAAGTTAGTCCTCGAAAAAAAAATACTTCGAATCAAAATTTTCCAATTTCCTTCGGCCATCTAATACATTGATATGTTTTGTGCTAAGATCAGTAAAAAAATTAAACAAAACATAGTGCATAATTTTTTTATCCACTCTAAAATCGGATTGTCAAGATAAGAGCGTCAAACCTTAAAAAATAAATAGAATAACAATGTAGGGATAGATTTTTGTTTATTATATATATATATATATATATCTATATATATATATATATATCTATATATATATATATATATATATATATATATATATATATATATATGTATATATATATATATATATATATATATATATATATATATGTATATATTGATATTCTGGTAAATTATCTTAGTGAAGAATCACCAGATATATCAATGTTAGATTAATTGTTACTCAAATATTCACTCTCCGGTAGAACTCGCTGTCAACTGCACCACCAATTGGATATAACATATCTTGCGTGCGATAGACTAGAACCCTCCGTGGTGCAGTTGGTAGCGCGACGGCAGCGATAGCACCTCAGAGTGAAATTTTGAGTAATAATTATATGCTATTTATATTGTAAAATAAGTTTCAAAGCCAAAAATAAAGTGTTTTATGAAATTAAAAAAAAATGATGGACATTCCGCTGCATACTTTTTACTAAAACCTCAATATAATTTCATCATTTCTGCCGTAAGAAGAGTATAAATGTGATTCCATCAATAAGGTCCTGAAGAGTTTGTCAGGATATCTTAAATAAATTAAATTTTTTTGGTTTTGTTATGTAGAATTTGTTTTGTGTTGTCTATGGACATTATATATTGAGGCAATAATCAATTTATTATTATTATTATTATTAATCATTTACAGTGTAAATGATTATTGAGATATTATTATATTGTAAATTTTATACTAAAAAAAAACAATAGTTCTACTCATCGCATTTCATTATCCCTAAATATAAACAATCCCACTCGCTATGGTTATAAGTAAGTTTTAGGCAATCTAACATTTTAATTATTTCACCTCCTCTCTATAATTACAAAAAAAAACCATTTAAAGATTATAATTGGTTGCACACTCTGGAAGTAAAAGGGACCCACATCTCAAAAAAAATTGTGAATTAATAATAACAAACCTTGTCTTGCGGCTTTCTTCCTCTCAAAGTGAAACGGGATACTCTCCCGAAATTGGTTTTCTGTGCGGACGACTTTAATGCAGACCAGAATTGACAGGTGGCATGAAATGTCAGTGTCAATCAAACGCACAGGGCCGGAACGAACCGGTCCTAAAAACGCTCAAATTTCAAAACAATACGAAACCAATTAATAAAGTCAACGTGTAGAACACACACGACCAGAAGGTGAACAAAATGTGAAACAAATTTCGGCCATATGGCGGCATTTTAACATCCATTTTGAACACGAGACAGACGTCTAGATTTAATTAAGGGAAGTACTCCATTACATAACATGAAACTTATCATATGTGCACTAGATTACCTAATGTTAATAATTATTTAAATTTTGTAGAGAAAATAGTTTTTTTCCGTCAAATAAGTAAAAGTGTTAGTGAGAAACAATTATTAGGAAACATTTTTTAAATTAATATCAATAATTCGCCGATTTAGTTTCAAAATGCGCTAAAAATTATAAAATTATTTTATATTCATACTTTACTAGTATGAATATAAAATAATTTGTTAAACAATTTTAACTAGTAATTTTTAAAATTATTATTTATCAACGATGAATCGACATTTTTGATATGAAAGTAATAAATATTTTAAATATATAATAAATATAAAATAAATATAATAAATATATTAATATTTTAAATATTTAATATTTTAAATAATAAATATTTTATAAGAAAGTGTATTGTCGTTACATATTACAAATATTTTAAAAATATACTAAATATATCATAAATATAAAATAAATATAATAATATTTTAAATAATAAATATTTGATAAGAAAGTTTATTGTCGTTACATATTACAAATATTTCAAATATATAATAAATATAAAATAAATATAATAATATTTTAAATATTTTATATTTTATAAGAAAGTTTATTGTCGTTACATATTACAAATATTTTAAATATATAATAAATATAAAATAAATATAATAATATTTTAAATAATAAATATTTTATAACAAAGTTTATTGTCGTTACATATTACAAATATTTTAAATATATAATAAATATAAAATAAATATAATAATATTTTAAATATTTAATATTTTAAATAATAAATATTTAAGTTTATTGTCGTTACATGGCTACAAATAAGTAAAAATGATCATTATTTAGCTGAGCTATATACATACATATAATATTATAAATGAAAGTTGATAATAAAAAATAAAAGTTACAAAATTTCAAAGAAACAAATTAACTAATGCTGATTAAATGAACTCATCACTAATTTAGTGTTAAATTTAATGGAACGTATGTAATACCGAACCACTATCCCTGCAGAAGGCTCATAAAAATGTATAGTACGTAGTATATTGTGATATATAAATATAAGTATGTTGTGATATATAAATATAAGTATGTTGTGATATATAAATATAAGTATATTGTGATATATAAATGTAAGTATATTGTCATATACAAATATAAGAGAATCGGTGAGTGGAAAAGCCAAACTCAAAAATCTTAGTTTATATAAAATAACGACGTCGTCCTCTACAACACTTTTATACATGTAATTGTTGGGACTTTTCCCATAAAACAGATTTGATCTAAACTACAATTTTGGAGTTATATGATTTTTCCACTCACCAATTCAAGTATATTGTGATATGGAGCAATGTGAATATTTTTACGAAACTCTTACAAGTGTATATCTCACTTTTTACCCAATGAAATATGATTATTGCCGTTTACACGAATACACGCTCTTTATCCCTCTATCGCGTAATCCCCGTGGCCATAAATAAAATTTCGCGCAGAAAAAAAATCCGACGCACCAGCTTAATTCAGTACAAACGTCCCCCCGCGTGTACAAACCCACCCCGCAAATCGAGACGTTTTAAACGCACAAATATCTCCAGTCCCCGGCCGTTCGACATATTTTAGGCATCGCCCGGCCCGGATTTAAATTTAATTATTCCGCTTAAGGGTTGACTGTGTTAGTGCCGTTTGCTAAATTAGACGGGCTTATATCGGATGCCATTTAGGGATTTTTGTTAAGCGGTAATTGGCAGCCCGGCTCGGTTACAGCTGTCCGCCTGGAACGCTCCACTTCGGATATGAACCGGAGGAGGGTGGATTTAAATTAAAAACAATACTGGGGGATTTGAATTCGGAATTGCATTGCCTTAACAAATCTTTTAATTTTGTCCCTCCCCGAAAACCCCACAGAACCGGAATTTATCACTTTCAATTATCGCCACGTACAATTATTGCATGGAAATACACGGGAGAGATTATTTATTACAGCAGGGACAGATTTTTCATTTTGTGGTTACATTACCTAGGGATAGGTTGTACTTATATGTATCTAGAGATTCTGAATAGTTATATACGTATATATCTGGGTGATAATATATGTACCTGGATTTTTAAACTTTAAATACTGATCTTATAATAAACGGCCATTATTTATAGACATTTCTATTATTATTTTGAAAACTGTAGCGTATTTTTATAGTTTGTTGTGAACTATTAGTTCTGTAAAAATAGATTAATAATAATGCATACATCAGATGTTAGTAGTAGTTAAACACATATAAATTACAACAAAAAATAAATATGAGCGTAAAATTCAATTACAAACTTTTCTAATTTACCACAACTAATTAACACACGCCAGCCTAATTAATGCACGGCGCGGCTTGTATTTGTGTGCCGAAACTTAATTATTTCATAGTCATTTTGATAATTTCACGGGGCCCATCGTCTGTCGGTGGTTCCCGTGCGTAATAAATTAGGCCGCAGCTTACGTCTGTCATGCAATAATTTATAGGTAATTTAAAAGCTAATTAAGTGGAGCACAATTAATTAACACAGAAGGAACGATTTCAATTTCCGCCTTTTTTTCCCGCCCGTAATTACAACATTACCAATTTGTCATGACTAATGCAGATAGTAATAATATAAAAAGCGCGGGACCGAGGGGGGAGTAGCCGGGGCGATAATAAAAGTAAAAGCTAAATTGAATTAAAATCCTGGCACCCCCAGCGCCGAAATGAATAATTCCTTCCTGTGTATTACTAATTAATCAAGGAACGAAACTATTTCAATTAAATTTCCAATTAATAAATCAGTACTTAGCTGCTCTGGCCAGGGTTATTGCCGATTGTTACATTACAGTAATTAAAATTTAGACCGAATCAATTGGTTTTATCGATTTCCACCGAACCAATTTCAAGTTATATTCTAGTTGCTAACATTAAGGGTTCATGCATAGTAGTATAATTATTCGTAACTTTAAATGCCCTTTAATATTTAGGACAACCCACTTAATAAAGAAACTTCTTTCGTCATTATCTTAAGACGTATCTAGTGAAATTATTTGGAAATTTGTAAAACTTATAGCTCCACCATTCAAACTTTTGGTACTTTGATCTTCTCCAACGGTTTCATTCGTACTTTTTGCCGAAAACTAGTTAGGGAGTTGATTTTTGGGTAATACGATAAGGACAGTCAACATCTCCTTTTGCAATCAATTAATATATTCGGCTCGTATTTTCAATCTTCATCAAGATTATCTACAACCATATTACAAAATTGAAGGTATGATTTAAATAATAATAATAATAAACTGTCTTTATTTCGTGCAAGGAAAAAGTCCAAGGGGAAAGAAGTGTGGTAGGAAAATATTCTGGCTTCATAACCTATGAAGAATGAGTGTCGGCGAATCTAATTCGTTTCGGTTGTCTTGAGGTTTAAAATTGACATAATAATCAGCAACCTTCGGAGGAAATGCTTGACCACGAAGAAGAAGTCTTTATTTCCTTTTCAATTTTAATTTAACATTAGTACAATACAACATTGATAAAGAAAACAGCAGTTCTCAAGGGATTTTACATATTAATGTATCGGAAATTTAATGTTTAATGTTTGACATAATTTGACAACATTTACTAATTCTCTTGTTAATTTAAACATTTGTATGCATACTTCGTTCTTTCTCTTAAAAAGGGGGGTTGGTTAGACCCAAAAAGTACGTATTATTTTCTCCCCCTCTTTAAACCGTACCGTAGGTATTCGATGTTAAGAGCTTGCCCTCTTTTTACTATGCTACTTCAATTAGTTATAATGTGATTTGGCCGGGAGAAAAGACTTCGTTATGTTTTGATGAGGTTGACCATTCTTTTCCCGTGCCAGCGGCCGAGGGGGTGGCGCGGCGGCGGCCACCGCGACGCTGGCGTCCTTGTCGGCCGCATGGAAATCAGGCGGGTGCGTGCGCGTCGCGGCCCGTACACGAGGGGGGTGACCGGCGGCGGCGTGCTGCCCCCGCGCTTACTTTTACAACGGCCCCCGTCGAGGACGGATAACCTGACGAACTGAATACGAAAACTCGTTAAGAAATACACGACTACATAAATTCTCGACCGTGCTCTATACTTTTGCCCCGGACAAAATTGAAATTAAAATAATGACCATTATGTATACATGCGAGATTTTACCCTCGACTCGCCCTCCTCGTAAATAAATATACTTGGTTGGTTCTGTGTATTGAGTTTTCTACTTGGAAATATATAGGAATGTAAATATTTGAAATCATATTATAAAAATGTATAGCTATTACATTATAAATATCTTGAATAAAGTTTAGAAGCCCATATTGCAACAATCTAAAGTTAGTTAAACTGTGATTACGTAACTAGAGATAATATTATATATATATATATATATATATATTATATATATATATATATATATATATATATATATATATATATATATATATATATTATATATATATATATATATATATATATATATATATATATATATATATATATCAATTTGTGTTTAATAAAAGAAATAAATACTGAAATTGTTAAATAGTAAAATTATAATTACCTAACTGGAGTTAAAAAAAAATCTTCTATTTTTATAGGACTATCAGCCGAAATGCTTCATCGCTGACCAAGGGAGAAGCTTACAGCAGATTAATCCCCAAGTAGTTAGGTTTTTTAAATTAAAAATCGACGTGTCCGAACATTTTTTGCAAAAATAATAATTAAAGGTTTTTATCGAATTTATTCTATACTCTATGGACACGCTGTATATGTCTATATAACAATAATAATTCTAATGTTTACTAGTAAACTTTCAAGTGTTAATAGCCACACCAGCTATAATTCTGCCATAATTATATATTTTTTCATTCGATATGATTGATCGTCCTTCCGCGGCCTGATTTAAATAAACAAACCTTTGTATCTGGAATAATAGCCGTCAATTACGTGCCGCCCACAACACGGCAATAAGTCAAAATAGAAAATCGATGGCGCAAAAGCAGCGCTAGAAAGTTAAATTAGCACGCGCGCACAGACCGCTAATGCGCGCCCGCCCGCCCCCGCGATTACGAATATGCGGTGTGGACGGCGGGCCCCCATTATAATGTATAGAATGAGCATCACATGCGGTTTGGTTAACATTAAAGGCTGTCGTTGTCCGAAAAAAGCAGCACGGCAGTATCATATTCTCTTAATTAACGCTGTAAAACCCTGCAAGAGTCCTCATTAGGGGCTTGTCACACCGACATCACATAATGAATCTTGACGAGCCACTTTTTATTATGTGCTCTTTTAACTAGATTTCAAATAAATTTAATTAAAATTATTCTTTCTCTCATCACAATGTTTGAGTGATGCTCTTCTGTTTCGGTTTTGTTGCGTTTTAATTACGACGGTATAATTAGTCACTATCATATATGTTGCTCGGCGAAATAATAATATATGGTACTCCACGCAGGCTTTTTACACTGCAAAACATTACCTTAATTAAATATTTGTATAATTATAGAACCTGAATTATTATAATAATTACATTATCTTAACTAAAAATTATTTGATGAATATACAGTAATTTAGTAGTTGTTAAGGCATTTAATAATGAGCGCTCGCTAACTGCTCATAAATGCATGAAGGGTTGGAACGGGATGCGCGGTGGGTGGGGAAGGGTGGCATCGGTTTGAGGATGCAGTCCTATTAGTGCACAGACTGAAGTTGCAGACAAAATACACTATAAGTAGGGTATAGTCACTGTTAGATTATTATAGCATTCATTAGAGTTTGCTAATTACTCCTTGCTTTAATGAATAAGCTCTAATGAACCACTTTCTGTTAATTAAAGGGAGCGCCTGAGACACTGGCAACTAAATGAAAGTTGGCAGAAAACTGCAAAATGAAATAAAAACAAATTGTGCGCCGCGAAGATTTTCGATTAATTTCACGTCGGCGTTTCCTGCTTCAAAGGATAAATTATTCGGACGAATATTGATATAGTTGATGAGGTACAATGCACAAATTTATAATTAAATACGGGATTGATCATAAATTGTAAATTACTACTATACTACTGTGATTATGTATATCTTAAAATGACTTTGAAGGTATTTAGCATGATTAAATTAATCTAATTCAACCCCCGCGACGGAACACACCTTGTCGTGGTGCGGGGGCCCGATACGGCGTCGTCCGTGAGACCCCCCCTGCGTCCAAGGACACAGCAGGTATCTCGATGACGTCGTATCGCTAAGAGGTTCTGAGGTTCTTCACAACCTACTTGCGTGATAGAGGCTCTCTTCTAAAATCGCTTTTATCTATCGACCTGCTTTGGTCAGCTCTTCGGCTACTCTGGCTCCTTTCCGACCCTGAGGCTATTATCTCTGATTTTTTAATAAGGAAGGTGAGTACCCCTCCTTTTTAATAAAATCAGAGATCAGAGAAGCCAAACTCGATTAACATAATAAAAGGAGGAGGAAACCTTCACGGATATATAAATGTACCTTTATTTGGCACAAACAAACTTACATACAAGTGTGACATAGATTTGTGCAAACTAAGACTATCCCTATAACATATAAAATAAAATAAAATAATACACTATAACTAATAAAATACAATACTCTAATATAATATAATACAATACAATACAAAACTTAAATTAAAATACAAGAAATCCAATAAATTGACAATATTCTGCTATTCTAACTTAAAAGAAAAAATTCCCTCTTGGACACGCCCCAACTGAAAACATCCCCTCATTTTGTGATCGTCTCCTTACTACCTCTCCAGTTTTCTGGTTAATAGAACCTCCTTCCTCTGCTATTCTCGCATTCCAGTTGCCACCTATAATTATATTTGCTCTGTCTCCGGTGCTGAGGATACTTTCTACCGTCTCTGTAACTTTTCTTATTACACCATTATTGTAGACAGTTGCAATGACTCACTTCTCGTCACCTAATTGACCCCTTCACGGATAAAAAACATGGCACAACACGGAATATACATTTAAAAAATTATGGAGCGAACAACCAAAATGGCGAAGTCTGCGGAGCAGGGTTTGAATACCCCAGTCACGGAGGGTGCCCGAACAAGCTTCCGGGGCCGTCATCCAGCGAAGGCTTAGTCCGCATGGTTCCAAATCAGTTCGGTGGACTACCTTTTACTGGTATTGTGGACATCATAGGAGAAGGAAGCAGTGCTGAGAACTTTGAGCTATTCAAACGGCAGGACTCAATCGCACGATCCCCGCCGAAATGGGACGGTAGGACGGAAAGATACCGGATACCGTTCGCCCTCCCTCTCTCCAAAAATTACGCGTGCACCAGACGACATAGCGGCATTGAACATCTCGACTACCGCTCAAGAGAATAAACACACCCTAGACCTATGGCTAAAGGTGACTGGAGGCGCGGCCAAACTAGCCCGGCTGGTCAGAGAAAATTCCAAAACCTCCCCTCTTGGGTATTAAGAAAAACCTAGCTAGTCTGGAAACGGTCCATAAGAATATTCCTGCCAAGAGCCCTCTGAACTACGTATAGTCCATCGTAAAAAAGAAACTGAGTAAAGTCGACTGCGGCAAGCCAGATCAGGAAGAGCGGAGAAACAGCACACTAGCGAACCTCAAGAAGGCTGCGACGAATCGGGCCAGCCAGGGCTGTCAGACCAATCCGGAAGAAGAGTCCTAAAAGTTGGTCGACACCGAGTAGCGGCGACCATTAGGGGCCTCTTTAAGTAGAAGGCTCCTAAAACCAGTGCATACTCTTGGCAGAGGATAGCTGGGTGGAACTGACATTTAAGAATACAAAAAAACCTGTGTTGAGGAGGCGTAGTAGAAAGTCTAACAGAACTCGCAGACCAGCGTCTAACGCCGGGAATAACTGGATACACGGAGGTGCCGTGCTATAACAGTCCAGCCAGAAGAGCGGAGAGGCATTTCAATTGCCTCACGTGCGACTGTATCTGGTTAGAGCCTACTCTCAAGACCTACTTCGAAGTAGTGAAGCACCTGAGGGATATGGTACTATATAAAAACCACCTAAAGCTCGCGTTGGAAGCCCCGGAATTCAATAAGGATACGGCCAAGAAGATCCTGTAGTATTTATTTACCCACATAGAGGCGGAGATAACTCTATACGTACCTAAACTGAAGATCGATCTCAAGCCGCTGTCCACCACCAAACCAACCGCCCGGCTGACAGAGAGGGCTTCGGTTATTGCACAAGGCAAGACCCTGGTACTGAAACAGTCCTAGCAATGGCCGAGGGTATGTCCTACACCGACCTATTTAAAAAGGTGCCGCGAGGTGGATCCTGAGAAGATTGACATGTCTCTCAGGTAATGAAGACCCAAGATGGGGACCTTTTGTTAAAGTTCAAGTTAGAGTAGCCAGGTATATCAACTAAGGCCGGAGATCTCTTAAAGAGTAGATGGGACAACATCCACCGTTAGAAGGCATGCCAGGCCAGCATAGCCCCCCAAGGATGTGATAAAATGCCTAGGGTTTACTGGGGACCCGGACCTCCGGAAAATATGTGTTGTGTTATACTTAAGCGACGCCCGATTGTCTGGGCTAATAAACTAATCGGTCGTTAAGTCACAACGAACCCCTAATGACCCACCAACCGATTATCGGCCGGTCATTACGAACCCATTAGAAAGCGTGATTAGGATGACACAGAAGAGGACGAACAGTGGTAAGAGTACCTTCAGACGAGACAGTCGCGGAGCGACCAAGAAGCCACGCACATCATAGTCTTCACCCAAACAATCCCACAACTTTCAACAACACAGCAATAGTTTTAGTCCTCAGCCATTGAGGTGGTGGCAGCGACGCTTCCAGTTCCTTCCGGCCACGTTCCAAGAGTTAAACAGTTGGTATCTAGCGGTGGTTTCCCTCAGCATTGACGGCATCGACTCTGCAACTGGACCTCAGTATTGGCATCATCGGCAGGGTCTTTCCATCGTTACACTCATATGTCTGCGCACGAGGAGGCTGATGAATTGAGAAAGGAGCGGACCCGAAATTCGATTTATAACAAAAATTTGATGAAATTCCTACAATTGAAAGATCTCTACATTTAAACTAAAATTGCATATTTGTGCATCTATTTTCAGCCGTCAAAACTCCGCCTTAAGTTATTCAAAATAATAAATAAGAATTTTATGCAAATTCAAAATCATTAAAATGGCTTGATTAATCAAAATCTGAAAGCAACTAGGAAAACATAGCGAGTATAGCGACATTCCATATAATGTAACTAATTACAGGACAATCAACCTTTTCTGTATATGTTTATTAAATATTAGTTCCAATAACAAATTATACACGTATAATCGCGTGAATATTGTTGTGCATATAATATTACCATATGCCTTTATTAGACAAAGTGAACAATTGTGCATTTACAATCAACATTTATGCAAATGTACACTAAAAATTATAATCCGATAAATTACCAATTAAACCAAAAACGGGAGTCTGGCAGTGTCATCGCAGCGCAATGTAAATTAAACGAACCATTAATTAAAATCGATTAATCCAAGAAACAATTTCGCCAGCCACAATCACAGAAACTATTTCACCTCTCTCATGCACAATCAGCGCCGCGCGGTTGATTCAATTTGCGGATGAGCCACGCAAATCTCTCGTAATATCTGTAAGAAATTTGACAAACCGCCGTGCTTATCACAAGTCTAATTAAATGCAAATAGTTTTATTTCCCGGGCACGCGAAATGCCGGGTTTTATTAAATATCCGCGACGCGAAGGAGTAGTTGAGTCACGCAGAACGCAGCGCAAACGCTTTTCTTTCACCCCCCACTCCCATTTAAAGTTCCTAATTATTTGAACTAATTAAAATGTATCCAATTAACTTGTTACTGGCATAATATTTATACTCCCCACCCTGAACAGGTCTCAAACGAGCACAAATTCAGGCATTTACAAACATAGCAATATTTAACTAATCTCCTAGTACAAATACAACTGCGCGTTGAATGCTTCATTAGCAGCCGGAAAAATATCTGTGTAATAATTTGGCTTTGTGTTTCACTTCTCTTTATATTACGTTACGGGTGTGCGTGTGTGGGTGTATGCGCTCCATTCAAGCGTTCTAAGGGCTGAGGAAATTTATAATTCCGGCTTGACTATAGGACTCGCGTGGAACACTTTGTCAGGAAAGTTGACCTCAATGAGTGGGTTACTAATTAATTGTAATGTGTTTAGTAATAATTAATTAACCTGCGTATATTAATAAGTAATATACATAACATGATACCACAAACATGAATAAAGTAAGGCATCGATCTTGGTACACTTGTAGTACTGTTAGAACAGGAATATTGTTTTACCGTATCATCATTTTCTTTTTATTAGATATGTCTGGATGGTGACTAAATTACAGTCAAATATACCTAACACAATACAATCCTAGGTCGGTTTTAGGCTGCCCAGATCGCTTCCTAGTAGGATCCTTGGCCTGATTTTTACGTTGTTTTTTTTTGTGTGTATCAGGGCAAATATTACGTTACCAACGGGACCAGCATGGATTCATAAGCACCGTGGTAGAGCGCAGATGTTCCAACTAGTATACATTCGAACGCGACACCAAGATTTGAACTCGGGTCCTGCTGTTTGCAAGTCCTCCGTTTTACTGCTCGGCTATGCACTCAAATATACAAAATATTTATATATTCTGTTATTGTATATCAATTAATATTTTGTATATAGTTTATCAGATTTAAATTGACATCAATATTGGGTGAAAGAAGATAAGTGATATTTAGTGAAAAACTTTTCATAACTAAATCAACGCTCACTCATAGAAAAATTGAAAATTTACCTATAAATTATATGCATTTAAAGATTTTTGGGATAATTCAAGTTTTCTTTTGAAACCTATTTATTTTACAGAAAGCTGATTGAGAAAGTTGCATAATTTTGTATGAAAATCCAATCCACGCTCGTACTTTTCACGCACCAACACAAAAAATTCATTTGAAGCCCAGTGTACTTATTTTTCATTGTTACGTGGAAGTCGTGTAAGTTATTTTTGGGAAACAGCGAGGGCAGTCAAATTCCTTTTATAATATATCAATATTTCGCACTTTTAATTATGAGCATCATCAGGATAATTATGCAGAGTAAATGAACATAGAAACTGATAATTAACATAATTATCCTGATGATGCTCGAAATTAAAAGTGCGAAATATTCATATATTATTAAAGGAGTTTCACTGTCCTCGCTATATCCCAAAAATAACTTATACATAACTAACTTTCGGCGAAAAAATAGAATATATATATATATATATATATATATATATATATATACATAATTCTAATTGCTAATAAAATAATAATAGCACAAATTTTTTTCGCTTTCGCATTATTTTGAATAAATTACGCGTTGCGTGCGTATTATCGGCGGTTAATTATCGAGCGTATTACAGGCATGAGCACGTAATTCGTCCGAGACCAAAGACTGCCTAGAATTTAGCCATAAATTAGTCCCAGTATCATTTCTATCTATTCTAGCAACATAACAAATAGCCCACCGTAATAACATCTTGCAATTTAGATTGCAGGGGCCGCATGTCGTGTAAGTAATTGTCTAATTAACTTGACCATTTAATATATCGGTTTAGAATTATACATATCTTCCCGTGACACCGGCATTTATATGCGGCTCGTTAATTAACTTTTCTTGTTCTGTGATCGCGCGATAGCTCTGCGTTATTTGTTCTTGCGTCATATTTTTAATACATGCATGAGATATAACGAAGATTTGCTTGCTAGTGTGAGTGGGAAATCACGGTATTATATTAAATATGACACCATAATAGGTGATAGCAACATTACAGCTTCATGCGGCCTTAGGTAAATTTCATTATGGTGTCTATTTGTATAAATGAACTTATTTAACATTTTCATACGAATATAACAATTTTTCATAATTGCAACCCATCAGGACAGCGAATAAATTAAAAATTAGCCTGGATAATAATAATATTTGTAATATATTTAGAAATAGTATGTATTATAGAGTGGGGTATTTGGTATTTTGGAATTGTATATATTTATTGTACGCAGTCTATATTCAACTTTAGAAGAATAAAGAGCCCAGTTAAATATAAATATCTTTAAATACACCACAATATTTATTTATCAAATTAAATGCAGTCTGCATATAAGATGCAAATGTTTGTTATTTTAAATTAAAATATTGCTTAAACTGATACTGTTTATTCCAAATTTATATATATATATATATATATTTGCCTTCTATTTTTCGGTGTAGGCTATTACATTTAGATTACTTAACATTATTTCCAAATATATAATAGATATATTTGATTCTAGATGCTATAGATAGAAGAAACTTTATCGAATCAGTTTTCATATAGCATAATTCAGGGACAATTTTATTAATTGAAGAAATAAAATGAGAAAGGAAAAATACGGCAATTCAAATATATTTTTCCGTTCTCATTTTAATTCTTCAATTACTACTAAATAGAAATGAATTTATTCCTGAATGATTATATGAAAACTGATTAAATTCAGTCTCTCCAATCTTTAGCATCTAGATTGAAATATTTCTATTACACACTTTAACATATTGAAAATATAAATGATATATAATTTAATCAATTGATACGCGGAAAACAATATAATAAATATCCCGTCCCGTCGATAACCCGTAGATATACGTCCACTATCCCATACAATCAGCTAAATAATTAATAAGGATATAAACTAATTAATGTCATGTAATTCATTAGGGACGCATCAGGAACGGGTCAGATTTACAGGGCAGGTAATGGAATTACAGCTGTACAAATGTCATTACATAAGTGTAATCGCGCCGACTATTAGCTAATATAATCGATCCCGGTCTTGTAATCTTCTAAAACGTTCCCGGCGTGGCTGGTGGGATTGATTTTGTCCAAATGTACCCGGAAAGGGTGGGCGCAAGCGGGGGTATGTGCTATCTCTTTTAGTTATCGGGATACAGTGCAAAATAGGCACTATCAAAACGAGTTATCGAAATACAGTAAAAAAAATGGTCTGGACATGGTCATTTTCCTTCAACCACGCAAAATCTAAGATTCTCCACTACTGTTGCTTCGAGTATAGAAAGCTGAAGCGAATCTAACAACCCGCAACCCTCTATCTCTCTTAGTTATCAAGATACAGTGAAAATTAGGAGTTTTCAAAATGTATGATCGAAAATGAGAGTCAGGCCGCATGTTCTAAACCTTGTTTTCCTTCAACCATGCAAAATGTAGCAGGTTTTTCCTCAATATCGAATAGAAATAACACATACACACACACACACATATATATATATATATATATATATATATATATATATATATTGCTAAGAGGTGAGTTCACACTTATATATGTTTCATGGATATATTGAGTAGGCAAGGTATTTTTTGGGTCGATCTTGGTCCCTTTTTTGAACAGGGGAATAGTAATACTGGATTTCCACTGTTAGGGGATTGTGATTTTGAGTACAATACCTTCTGAAAGAAAGATGTTAGTTCTTTTATCATATTTACCTCTGTCGTTTGCAATATAGGTATTTCGTGGTTTCATGCTCGTTGAGGTTCTCCTGGTACTCCGATGGTATTTTCTTTGTAATATTTATATACTACCAGATTGTGGTCACAGAATATGTTTGCTGAGGTGAGAGAGCGGGCATCCAGTATTCGCGATGGATCTATGTTCCTATCTGTGATGATATAAAAAAAGTCAAATTCGCAAGAATCAAAATGTCTGCTGAGTTGTGTATAAAATGCGTAATGTAATCTAATGATTTATTTAATCGACAATAAAGTTGATTGAAATTAAATTCGTTTTCATTAGTGTATGAAATACATAATGTAACATAATTATTTTTTTAATCCACAATAAAGTTGATTGAAATAAAATTCTAATAATACTAGTTGATGATAATTGATCGCCCTTGTTGGTAAAAAAAATTACTAACAATATTTATAGTACAAAATAATAACAACAAAAACAATAAAATATGTATGGAAACATTCTGATTCGTATGAATTTACAAGCGACACGATTTAGATAAGAAGATGGAATATGTGTAGCGATGCGCACATGCCTCTATACAAACATATTGATTGTTCCACGTATTAAATAGGAAGGAGCGTATTTATTAGTTGGAGTACCAGAGGAATTAGTGGTTGTCGAGTGAATATGAATAATAGGGATTTGAATTATGAAACAGCAAGTACAGACTTTGCTTGGGAAAACGGGCATATGTTTCCGAGCAGTGGCTAGACTATGCACGCAATATACTTTATCATAAATACACGTTTTAAGGGCTTTTATATGCCCTGTATACATCATTTTAAATCGCCTCCCGATACCGTCCGGCCGGCAATTTCGCGAACGCAACACTCAGCAGAAGGAGGAGAACGCGCCCGCGTAATTACATACATATAAACTTGACGAAATGCACACACGCGTCCGCCTTCCTGAATACTGAGCGGGTGTTTTAAAAACAATAAAACGCGCCCGAAATAAAACACGGTTCCTTAAAATCAAGCATGCAAGGAGTCCGTGACGCTGCTACTGCTGGCTGGTCCTGTTATCCCTGCGCCGTGTGTACAAGGGCCACGTATAAAACCTTTACAACCCAGTCATATAATATTAAAACCTAATCACATTTGAAAAGAGCTCTTAAATTTATCAAATCTAATCACTACCCGGCTGCATTATGTATGTACACCGTGTTGTAGTACACACAGAGAAGACATTTGCACACAGGACTAATTTATGCCACAACCAAATTTAATACGAGTTAACTCGTCCAGATCAGAACGTGTCTGACACATACGCATCCACTCGGATTGATATGATTTGATTGATAGTTGGCATCTCAAATTAGCGACTGATATCCGTTTACTTATCGGGGAAAATTACACAAGAAGTTTCTTCGGCTTTACCTACTATTTTTTGTTATCGAAATTTATGTTACGAGGCTTTAGAATCAATAAAGAAACACGTTCTAGCGAATTTATCATATTGTTGGTTCTCAAGCTTGCTGGTAATAAGAATTGAGTGAAAAAAAAAATAGTTGGAGGCCGTGAGATAAATAAACGACTCGACCTACTAAAAAAAATATCCCTACTCCATAAGGCACCTTACACGATCAATAATACTGTCAATATTTTAGAATGATGACAGTATTACTGTATGAAACATTTTTTAAATTTTCATTATTCTAAAATATTGATTGTATTACTGATCATGTAAAGTATATTAATGAATGAAGAGAATACAGATATTTATCCGGATAATTGATTACAAGATAAATATTGAAGGAGAATTCAAGCAAATACTGACAGTACTAGAATTGACAGTATTATTGACCGTGTAAGGTGCCTTTATTAGATCCGTTTTTACCAGTGACTAAGTGTTTACCAGATTGTTTAAAAAATGTCAAAATTCCATGCACTAAATATGCCTTTCCGTGAGTCATCACTGTGGTAAAGTTACAGTAGCTTTTTTATCGATTGCTAGTAAAACCATACTGAATCCTCATTGCTTGAAAATAATCACGAGAGCGCTCATTAATTCTGTGTGTGGTTCATTAACAAAGGTATTTATTTATCTTATATAATATTTTTGTATTCAAGATATAGGCTTATATATTTCTATAAACTCTGTTAACGTCAGACAAGATGAAAATCACCCTGTATACTGCATGAAAACCTCCCATCTTCTTATTAACACCAGGATAATATTCTTTATTATATGTTTACGTGTGATCTATACAATTACTTCTTTCTATTCCAATTAGTATCACAATGATTTTCTCATCATTATATCATTTCGCAGCGTCAGAATGTATACGTAACGTGATTCGTTGAACGTAATGGAATAACACCGTCCGAGAAGGGATGAGGTGGGGGTGGCGAGGGTGGATGACCAGGGTATAATTAGCGATAATTCTCTAAGCGACCTTTTATCTCCCTCGCTCCTCACCTTCGATCACCGATGAGTCCGGACTTATCACACGCTGCAGGCGGGACTATATCCAATTAATTGCAACTACGTGTTCCAAATACATGTCACGATTTTTATCCTCGGCATAACACAAATGCGCGCATTACCCGGATAATTTTATCGGAATGCGTCCAACATTTGTACAATAAAAAAAGTTATAATGAAACTTTTATGGGCCCGACGCACTACCGAGGGTAGAAATGTTATTAAAAAGCTGGATTTATTTGATTATCTCATTATTGTGTTATTGATATATTTATGGTCTGATATATGAATTTATTGAAACCTTATTCCACTTATATTTTAGTAGTATTATTACTAGGAATGTATAGATTTTCACGAATATTTATTTATGCAGCACAATCAAATTTATTTAAAACATACAAACAAATATTACAATATATAAGTTCAAGAAAGTTAACTAGTTTTATTTGTGATATATTTAACTCGCCATCGATCCGTCAGTATTCGCTAGTCAAGGGTAGCCATTTTCTTAGAGCTATTTGTGCCTGAAAGAGACTATTCGTTTATTTACGTTCGTGTTCGTTTGTTTTGATTCGTGTGAGGTTAGTTCCCACAAAAAGTAATCATAGAAACCGAACGCGAATATCCTTTTGCAATTATATGAAGCTTTTAGAAAATGGCAACTCTTGACGTGAATATTAACATGCGATTAGGTAAATTGAGAACATTTTGCAACCATTGTTAGGACTATACGTAAATGTCTTGCAGAAACCCATTTACCAGCTCGCCCTTACACGGTAGCCATGACAAGACAGTTTTTTTATCGTGCCGAAATCACTTTATTACATTGACCCTATTGTTCTTCAGACCTATCACCGATAGAACATGTCTGGGATATAATAGGTGTGTACAATAGCAACTTCGGATTTTGGTTTAAATTTATCACACAAATTTTGCTTCTAACCTGCTTACAAATCACAGATTCTGCAATAACCGTACAAACTGATTTTATTATGTTTTTAATTTCAATGCAAATCTCATGAAACGATGGGTTTCGCAAATCAATATAATACTATATGTATTTTTTGGTGGTGGGGGTCGGGTATTTTTGTATGTTTTTTCATTCAATATTTAATTGAAGTATTAAGTGATTTGAATTAAATTAAGTGATTCATTTTTTACATATTAAAAATTAATGTGTTCACTATCCGTTCTACAAAGAATATTTCTGAATGAAACTAGCGTTGCAGTAAGTGCACAATATCACGTTTGAAAATATTTTCAGAGGTATTGTTTTTATAAATAGTTTTCAATTGAAAATTGCTTCATCAAACTACGTCAAACGAAATGAACTTCATCTAGTCCTTATAATAAAAGTGATTTGATACCGACCAACCTGTTACTTATAATTTTGTGCTGTTATTACAAAAGACAGGATTGTCGTTCCGAATTTCCGTCGAGACGTCTTTTTATATTTTTAAACTCGTCTTAAAATCAGCGTTATGTAATCAAGAGGGTGAATGGAACTATTCTCGGCAAAAAAGAGTAACAGTTTACGAGTCAAGAAAAAGCCCGAATGAGCTGTCCAAAGGTAATCGCAGTAAATTTAAACCAAAAACGGATATAAACAGTATGTAGATGTATATGTATATGCATATGTACTGTAGATAAATTATTAAATATAATCACATTTACAAACCTAAAAATTATATTCAGTTTTTACCTATATCTCGATGTCATATTTTGAAAACGCCTATTTCTGTATCCCGATAACTAAAAGAGATAGAGCGGTTGTTGCACCCGCCTCATCTCGGTGGTTTCTATACGTAGTTGAGGATAGATTTTGCGAGAATTAAGGAAAATTACGTCCACCACCCATAATCTGATTCTATTTTTCACCTGTATCTCGATGACACGTTTTTAAAACGCCTATTTTACACTATAAGAGAGATAGAGGGTTGAATTAGCTTCAGCTCGGTTGTTTCTATACACGGAGCAACAATACCTGAGGAAAACATCGCTAAATTTTGCGATAATGATGGAAAATAATATCCGTTCTATTTTAACTAAGATATTTAACAATCTATTGTGACAACCAGTCCAAACAGGCTACACCATACACATTATTAGGTATAGTCTTTTTTTAATGAAATCTACTAGCCAATTTATTGGTTTAATTTCAGACGAAACAGTTTTCATTCCGTTGCTAACGCCTTTCCAGCAAACCAATACTATTTTACCAACCACCATAATTCCCAGTAATACGTGAAACTTGTAAACGTCACTCACAGTGACAAATGATTTGAATGGCAAAGTTGTATAGTTTCTGCGTCTTGACCTGTCCGTGAACGCACGTGAAACTTTCCAGCGGGGGCAACTCATTGTAAAAGGAACCGCGGCCACAAAGGCAAATCCGGCGCTGTAAATCGAAATTGTCCGGTATTAAGAACACCCCACACCCATTGTTATCGTTCAGTTAATTGAGTTTTATTGTTCAAATTGTTAACATTCCGCTTTACTCTCTGCGAGCGAGCTTTTTATTTTGGTTAATTAATGAAGAACGTCTTTATTAATTAGATTCATTAACGGCAAGACGCGGCGCGGCGATATATTACACTCATTAAACAGGGATGATTGTTTGGAAAGTTTGCTGTGATTGTTACTTTCATTCGGGGGGATATTATATGTTTGAATATTAATTAGTTTTGTTGTTTTTAATTAATGAAGATTACATGGAAGTGAACGGAAAAATTGTTATTATGAGTTGCGTTTTGAAGTGAATTTATTTTTTAATTGGGGTAAAATCCGGCTGGGTTTTATTATTTACTCAAAATGGGATGCGTTTATATTGTGAAATATTATAAGTTATGTTTATTAGTAATAATAAATGTTTGCAGAGTTATAGATACAATTATATGTAGACACGATTGTATTTTTAAACTTAATTTAAAAAAAAATATCAATATATATATATATATATATATATATATATATATATATATATATATATATATATATATATAAGTACCTATACCTATACCTATGAGTAATTGCCCATTTAAATTTTTGAAAATGTATAGCATTTGGTCCAATTTTAATAATTTTTTGAAAGTCATGTGTGTAAAGAGTTGTAAACTTCACTATCAAACAAACGTGTAATCTCATTAAGAAGGTAGCCTAAATACTCAGACTTATAAATAAACAGACAGAACTTAGCGGCCTTGTTACGTAGCCGATTTAGGACTATTTAACGATGAAGTGTTTACAAGGAACTAACTTGTCATTGGTTAGCACTCAAACAGCTTGTAAAATATGGTTCGATATATTTATTTATTAGCCTAAAACCATTATTCGAATAAGAATATGGTATACGACTTAGGGCCGATTCTACAATTGACATTTAACTGGAGAATAAGGCTATTCGTGGAAAAAGTTTGAGATTTTAAAGCCAATATCTGAAACTTATTCCACGAATAGCCTTATTCGCCAGTTAAATGTCAATTGTAGAACCGGCCCTTAGTACTCCCAAGAAGGCTATACTTATGTAAATATAAAATGTGGCGGTCTTAAGGGCGGGCGGGCGTTAGAGCCAACATTTGATATAAATTAAAGAATAAATTTAAGGTGTCTTCGGGAATGTCTACCCTGTTTTCTCAGTGTAACTTCACCATTCAACAGCCTGTTTTGTCCATTGTAGGGCTTTCTTAACATTTTCGATTCGTTTCGGTCTTGGGCTGCCTGAATCCAGTTTTTTGTGATGGACATTATATCATCTGTCCATAGGGTTGGTTGGCGTCCTCTGCTTCTTGTCGCATCTTGTCTGGGTTGCCATTCCAAAATGATTTTAGCCCACTTATCATTTAGCATTCTTGATTGAGCATACTCAGTTGCATCGTTAACTTTAGTTGCTGCAGCAGTTTTTCGAACTCTCAGTATTAGATCGCTGTTTCAATCGATAAGGTGCAGATCATGTTACTGTTTGCCGACGTCCTTGGAGGATAAGGCACAAGAAGAAGAAGAAGTAGGATATCCTTCATAGAACTTTCCATGGTTCGCTGTGTCACTCATTTGAATAGATTCTTGTGTTAGGGTTAGTGTCTCCATAGGTAAAACCCATTAGGATGCAGGGTCATCTGAGGTTGGATTAAAAATAAATACATCCAAAACACAACTCTTGAGAAAACGAAGTACATCGTACAAATGCCTAGGTCAATCATCGAAATCAGGGACCGCAAATGGATGCGTTTGAAGGGAAATGTGGATAGCGTAACCCCTAGAGGATGCGTTCCCAGATCACGGATAGAAGGTAGAGGTATGCTCTACAGTTATGTAGGGTACGTATCAAAGGTGGTATGCGGCGTACCACAGAGCCCGACCTTAGAGCCAATCTTGTGGAATGTGATATATGCTGGGCGTACCGCTGCCCGGTAGGGCAAAGCTCGTCGGTTATACTGACCACCTAGCATTCGTGGCCACCGCGCGCGTCGAAAAACAGCAGGAGGCCACAGTAAACGGGAGTCTGGGGAAGATTGAGTAGTGGCTGAAGGAAATCCAGCTTGAGGTGACCAGGCAGAAGACTGCTGACAAGGAGATGGAAGATCATGAAGGTCAATTCGACATTGGAGAGGCAGATAGTGTCCAAACCGCAGTTCCTTGGGCTCGCAAAAGACAAGGGCTTCACTTTTTGGGAAAATGACAAATGCCAAACCAGGCGGCATGCAGGCTATAACCGTCACCACAACGGAGCGAGGCGCAGAACAAAAGATACGGGTCGGTCTCGTACAATGCAGTCACCCGCAGGGAAGATCTCCACTGGCTGCAGCCGCTGTTGGAGGGACGTGCAGACACTTGCACTAGGCCAGACAGAAGGAACTTGTACCCAAGATGTGGAGGGGAGGGACACCATGCCGGGGGTGTTAGCTGACCCACACCCTACTTTGTCATCTGCAAGGAAGATGGACATGCCGCGGGCAGTCTCCGCTGACCCATCAAGCGAGGGAAAATCGGCGAACCCAACAAACGAGCAGCCGACGGAGGAGGATACCCTGCCTCAAATAATGACACTTCAAGTACACACCATCATCATCAAGTGAACGTCGGCAGAGGCAGAGCAGCCCATCAACTACTGATAGACTCTGCAACGAATAGGGGAGCCCACACCATCATAGTAAACAAACCTAGCACCAAGTGAAACTGCTCGTGGGTAGCACTCAAATTCCTAGGAAGCCACATCTCGGTCCACGGATCGCCCACAAGGGGCATAGATTGGGCAACTATACACGACAATAATTGCATGCCACCATACTGTGGCAGGGAGAATGCAAACAACTGGATAACAATACTTGAGACAACGAAGAAGACAAACAGGTAATGTAATGACCAAAATATTAACAGTAATATTGATCGTGTAAGGTGTCTTATTGTTATGTGAAAGTTAAGATCAAATCAGTTGTAGTCTCGGAGTTTCGATGCCTTACCTTTCTTCATACTTACTATACACGGTTGCTTACACTAACAACTAATCCATAGTGCAGTCCCTAGAAAATTGCTTGAAGAAGCAGATCACCTTCAAGCTTCATCCAGATTTTTTGATATAATAATATATAAATTGAAAGTTAGAACAGTACATGGAATTACATGGAAATTACAAAATATTTGCTAGAAACACCCATAAATTCCCGATTGGGATTCCGAAATCCCGAATTTATAGCGTTCGCTTCTTATATAAACCAATAGCATCTCGGCTATTTTTTTTCTCCAAAAAATGCGGCATTGCCTGATTCAGCGCCTATTTAATAATACCTGCAATATTGGCGATGAATTCTATCTTGCATAACTAACCTTGCAAATTTAAATTATGTGTGATATTTTTTACAGATAACGCACATAATTTAAATTTGCAAGATTAGTTATGCAAGATAGAATCATCTCCAAATATTGCAGGTATTAATAATATTAGTTTTTACAACTTTGATGAAATCTAATTTTCTCATTATTTCTCACAAAAATAACGGAATTTATCATTGTCTTACTACTCACCCCTTTTTATCAATTATCTTCAATAATACAAAGAAACTTCTATCTTTGTAGGGCTCAGCCGTCACACTTTTCCGCCGGTAAAAAGAAGGAGCTCAGAGAAGTTTACTCACTCGGAATTTACCTTATCTTAACAGAACGTCTCTGAAAAACTGTAAAAGGTGATTCGCGAAAATTCGCCCTGATGAGGTTTGTACTTACGCTTTCCAATGCTGAGTACGAGAATCACTAGGCCACTGAGCTGGGTGTCAATGAGATATATATTGAACAATGCTTTTTAAATCTAATAAAGCTTCAAGTATAATTATCAATTTAAATCACTGTGGAAATTTTCTTGAGATAGTAACTGCAAACAGCAAGAAAAAGCTATTAAAATCAATACCACTCATTTCCATTAAAAATTAATATCCTAAAAGTTTTTCCATTAATAACTAACTAGTCACCGCCCGAGGGAGAGGGGGTTGCATTAACGATTACACAATTTATGTAAAGTTGAAATTATAAAGGTAAACAAAATTAGCCGTCGCCGGCGCGGCGCGTTTTGTCAAGGATGGATTGAAAATCAAATGTTTAATTAATAGTTTATTAACTTCATTACGGAGTTAAATTAGTGCTAAAACAATTTTGTGGGCGGGTAATTGGCTGGGATTAATTAACAATTTTATTACGCTCCCGATGTTTGTATTATTTATATTAAAACCGTGGAGGGTTGGGTGGGGGTGGTTGGCAATAAAGAAGACGCAGTAAAAGCGTGGGCTGAATTAAATTCATTTTTATTGTGGAATGCACACAGAATGAAACAAACTTTGATATAGAAATATTTGAGCAAATCATTTCAGTGTGTTATATGATCTTTATTAAAAGTGAAACAAGGTGTGAAAAAGGTTGAGGTTTTATTTTATGGCTGATGTGATTGTGTCTGGTGGTCAGGATGTTGGGTTTATTGCACACAATTTAACTTTTTTAACGGCTACACAATGTTTGGTAGTTTCTCCGCGCGGAGCTCACGCAATTACGAAAGAGAAAAAACATATTTCGTATTGCATCCGCAACGGGGTGCACTTGGAAACAAATTCGGGGGGGGGGGGAGATTCAAAATATTAACTAGTAACAACAATAGCAACGAGAAATAAACAGTAATACAATAATTTATACAGTAATCACAAGTCTATTCGGGGGTCACACCCCGGGATTGTTTTGTTTTATCAAGTATGTATAATGTGCTGTACATTTTAAATAAAAAATAATTTTATACATTATATTAGCACAACTCGGGGAGGGCGTCATCAACACATGTTTTTACCCATTAATTGCTTTACATACAGTGTGATTTTTTTTATTTACAAGTTCGGTTTCATTAAGTACACAAATGTTTATTTTTCGCGGCCTTCAAACACGTTTGTTTTTAAATCCAACAAAACTTTGTACAAACAACAACGAATTATCGACAATATCACTCGGCGTTTTATCACCATTAACTATTTTTATTTTCGTTGTCCTGGATAAACTCGGTCAACTCCCCCTGTTCGTCATAACAATAGGGTAATTCCGTCTCAGAATCCGACTCCTCGCCGTAGGGATGACCTGGAACAAGGCGCAGAACAAATCGAGTTAATAATCAATTAAGCTGAGAGCTGTTTGCTACATTTTCAAATCGGGCTTTTGGTACATTAACATTAGTAGCAATCAATAATGTATGCGCATAATACATTAATTCATTTCCCAGCGTTACAGGAAACAATTTCTTTCTGCAGGAGCCACGCGAGAGGGGCATGGGGAGAGCCGGAAGTGGTGCGGCAGCTGGGGGTGGGGGAGGGATACAGACCGGGGGGTTCAATCTCACTAATGGGCAATGAGGGCAACTGACAAGCTCACATGGGTTCATCAGGATTATATCAATAAAAACTTCCAATATCTCTTAAGTTGCTGCTCTCGCATCACAATAATGGACTGTCCCGCTGCAATCTTCAAGATTGTCTTGTTTTCTATACACGCGTGCTGCTTTAATTTATTATTTTTAAAAAAAGTGTACACATTTTCCATAAATACTCATTCCGCATCCTGATTTTTATTATTATCTTGTAACTTGTAACAATAATTAATTGTAAATTTTTTTCTATAAAAAATAATTCAAAATCTCTTAACAGTTTTAAATTGCGTCAATATAGCATGTATACAATAATACATAAAGGCTGGGTTTTATAAAAGCAGATTAATTTCATAACTCGGGCTTAATTTCCATTTTCACTTTTGGCAACTTTAACATATACATCGACGTTCATAAGTGTAAATAGAATTACATGATACTGTAAAATGCAAAGGGAACACCAGTTTATACAACACCTATCAAAGGATTATCTGTAATCAAGGGCTACAGTTAACTAGTTTCTATACAACTGAGTTTAATGTCCGTATTCATAAACGTCTGGTAAAAATAAAGCTTTTTAAATTGCAATCTGGACCTTGACTGAACTGATTTTAGGGTAGACACCGTCTTAAATCAATCTCATTTTAACAAACGTTTATGAATACGGGTGTTTTTAATATAATATCTATAACTTCTAAAGGATCAATAAAATAACATTTGCAGACTATATGCGAAAACACCAATACACACATTGAGAGAAGTTCTGAATCTTTAATAAAATCGGTATAATAGGTAGCAGGCATATAATATGTAGCAGCTAAATTGAAATAACCGAGCATCCAAGTAGTAAATTTATGTTCGCCATCGACACTTCTAGTGCCTAATGGAAAGTAAACATCATTTAGAATCTGAATCGAAATTGTTTTGTTGAACCCCCAGTGCGCCGCTGCTTGCCTTGTTTCGATTCTCGCGTCGCCCGACCCTCTATTATCCTCCTAACTGCGCCTGCTTGACATTAACGTTTTCAAATTGTGTCTGCATAGAGACAACGTATACACACAGATTGTATAATCCTGTTAAATATTTAATAATGATGCAATTTTTCAGGGAAACGCCATCAATCAGAATGGCCAAGCCTGTTGTGGGAGAGTTGGGGTAGTGACCGCAGCACATACAGGAAATAATAACTGGAACAAGACGGATTGGATATTAACTTTTTGACTTTGATATAATGCTTGTTCGGATGCAGCCGGGGCGCCCCCCGATAATGTGGCTGGTTTATTGATACGGCCAGTCCGCCAATAATAGATTAGCTTTTGATTATGTCCTTTGGATTTTCGCGGAAATTACTTGTGGCGGAAATAATTGAATTTGAAATGATCACAAGGTGACTCGTGCACGAGTTAGTGACCGCCTCGTGCTGAGGTTAAACAGCCCCTCTACCTCCACACGGACGCTCCATAATTAAAACGACGACGGGATTACACTACTTTATTTATGGTCACGATCTATATTGCTAATTAACGTTCTCATTTTCAGCTATCAACTCTGTCAGACAACGAGCGGTAATTACGCTGGCTTACATAAATCCGACGCTTTACAAAGATGGAAGTTTTACTTATTAATCTATATTCTATATGCTCTTTCTGCAAGCTTAATGGCTATATGGAGTCACATGCATGTGTCAAACCTCCACCTCCTCGCTGAAACCCCTTGCTACATTACAACCACCCTCTTATTACCATATCAACTGGTAAATTACTACAAGAATGTGAAAAATGCGAAAAGAAAGGAAAAGCAGTTAAACGATAAAGTTGTCAAGCTGTAAACCCTCGGGAAATTCCATATTTTCCAACAATTATTCAGATAAGTGAAAGGAGGCGCCGCAGTCAAATCGCGTGCCTTGGTTACATTGAATTTGTCTCCTTTGAATAATTCAAAAGATGACATGGGATAAAATTGTGTATGTATGTGTGCGTGTGAGTACATCGCGGCAAATTTAAACCAGAGCAACCCTCTCCCACTGTCGCCTTGAATTTATTAAAACAAAATCAATCACCTCAAAATAATTTCAATCCCAGTCCATAACTACAAACCCATACGGTTTCTATTTGATTGAACGAAGTCTGCGTAAGATAGAGATGAAGCGAGTACTTCCGGAATTAAGCAACGACCCGTGCACTTCCTGTGATTGACTGCACGGGTTACGGATTTTTTCTCTCTCTCCCTTTTGCAGCGCGGATAATTTTTATTTACTTCATATAAGCAATATAAGGACCCACCCACACAACATATATAAATTGTTCGAAAATATTCACGCAGAAACACATAACTAAATTACAGATAGCGGACGTTTCCTATTCGCGCACACGTAAATGACGTTATCCAATTAAAAAGGCATTCTGTGCGCCCTTTGTGCGCCTGCTGGATGAATTTGTTTGATTATGAGTCAGTAGCTATCAATCTAAAACTAATTAGGTTCCATTTTTAAACAGCCATCGCACAATAGCCCACATAACAACTAAACCCGAGCGACACAATGTGTAATTAATTTTTCAAACCCATCATGGAATTGCTTTTGGAGAAAGGTTTCCACTATGAAAAAAAAAATTGCGCGCCACAGCGTTTTGTATGCGCCCGTTTTCCCCATTTTTAACTAATATCCCCGACGATCCGAGCGACCAAATTGAAATTAATTAATTAATTTTCGAAACATGTTTACCGCGTAATTGCGATGGAAATTCTTTTGTCTGTCGCGGAATGCACTGCTGGATGGCCAGGGGCGCGCGAGGGGCGGCGGGGCCCTCTGCACACAGGGCGGCGCGCGGATGTGTAGTAAGAAGAGCGCGGCGCGATCGCAATGCGGTAATAGTTAGTGATTGGAGACAACGACACGGGGCAATTAGGTAAAGTAAGCACGGACAAAGACAGAACAAGAGATGCAAATGTACATTAGGCTAATTGAACATTAGGTGAAATGAACAGTTGGACCCCATTAGCTGCCGTTTGATTTATTACTTCGTTTCACCTCTTTTCTGGTGCTAAAACAGAGAGCGGGCTCGGAGGAGACAATTTTATGCAGGAAATTTCTTTTTACTTTAAGTTTTCTTATCTATCTAAGTTATTTTATCAATATACATTTTATTTACATTGGAAATCATTGGGACACCAAATGATTTACAAAAAGGCACCTTACACGATCAATATTACTGTCAATATTTTAGAATTATTACAGTATTACTGTACGATAATATGTTCATTATTCTAAAATATTGCCAGTATTACTCATCGTGTAAGGTATATTAATGATGTAATGAAGAGAATACTGATTCTTATTTGGATAATTCATTACTTGATAAATATAAAAGGAGGATTGAAGCAAATATTGACAGTACTAGTATTGACAGTATTATTGACCGTGTAAGGTGCCTTAAAGAATTACCCCCGTATTCACCAACGTTCCATAAATGTATCAATAGCTATTGAACCCATAAATATTCGTTGTTATAGCAACAATAAATGCATTATATAGGGAATGTAGTTGCTTTAGATTCTCTCTATTGGAAACACTGCAAAATTATCACAAGCGCTATTCCAGGTGTTTGAGAGTTGTTTGGACAATTTCTGTCACAATGACGTTTTCAATTTATCCATTCAATATCTTATGGGACCTACAAAGTTATGGGATGTTGGTGAATACGGGCATTAGTCTTACAATACAAAAAGTTTAAAAATATATATTATTTTATATTTTATAATTAGAACAATATTCGATCAACTGTACAAAGTAAGTGTGGAAACAAAAAGCTGATAATAATATTTTGTTAGTTTTGTTTATCTTGGCCATGGCCACAATAACACGACATTTACTGTAATTTGCATTACATAATCACAATATATTAGACCAGAGGTCGTCACATTGCGGATATTTTTTGCAGCTCTTCAGAAATATAATTGATCCTGTAAATATATATGTCAGTAAGTTATTCATAATTGCTTTACCAGTGTAATCTACATCAACATTATTAAATCATAGGGTAATTGTAGCATATTATTTATTGTAGAATAAAGATATGAAAGTAGTATTCAAAAAATCTTTCAGAATTTTAAGTTATGAAGTAATAAGTTCATATTTAGGAAGGTTATATAATTATTGTTGTAGATTGCTCACTATAATCTACTTCAAAATAATCAATATAAAAAAATCAACCTCAGGGATGATTATTTATGGTAGAATAACTCTATACCAAATCAGTATTTAAAATGTCTGTCGGATTTTTAAGTCGTGATGAAATAAAGTCAGATTTAGCAAATGTGTATTAGTAATTTATTCATAATTCCTCTACCACTCTAATCTACATAAAAATTACTGAATTAAAGGGTGATTGCAGTATATTATTGATTGTAGAATAAAAATATTAGAGCAATATTAAAAAAATCTATCGGACTTTTAAGTTGTAGTGTCAGATGTTAGGCAAGTAATTATTTCAATATTGCTCTACCACTCTAATCTAAATAAAAATGGTTAAATTAGGTTCCCCTACAAAATATTGATGAAAAAGATCGTCCGTCATGGCCGGAATCATCGGTACCTGAAGGAGTCAGAGCGGTGGTAACAGGCCTCTTCCCTCTGCCGGAAACACGGACTACGCAGAACAGAAGGCCCAAGCGAAACTGCTCCGGCACCAGGAACCAGACAGCAACCCCAACGAGGCTGCTGAAGGCCGCAGCCCCGGAAATAGCCAGTCAAACTGGCCAACAAATGCCTAGCAAAAGGCACCTTCCCTAGAAGGTATACATATAGCAAGCCACCGAACGAGCCAACTTCATACCGGCCCCTCTGCCTCTTCGACGCAATGACGAAAATCGTGGAGAGGCTGATGGCGAGGAGAAGCAGGTTGCAAGTGCTGGAGATAACCCGTTAGACGCCGGGGACCGAAGCAGCACTGGCAAGGCTGATTCCGAACGTCGGAGTCTGGGGGAAGCACAGGGGAGGTTGCTGGCGACGGTGTCGCACGCCCAACTCAAGTATGCAGCTCCGGTTTTGGTTTAGTAGGTAGGAACCCCGGCGAATCCGACACTACTCATGCCTAACACCTAGTGGTGGTGCCGAAGGCATGGGTGACTTTCGAACCTTACAGGACCAACAAAATGTGTTACTTTAGTAAGCTTAAAACGTAAAAGTTATATTGGTAGAGAAACTAGGAACTATGAATGATTTGATTAGCAACAATATCAATAGAAAGCTGTATCAAAAATTATATACAATAAATCTTCCGAGTTTTAACCCTTTTTTTTGATACAACTACTTAACTTTTAAAGGCGTACAATCCCAGGGAATTGCCGGGCGCCGCCGTAAAATGGCAAGCATAAAATAGAAAAGTCGTTACAATTAAAGAGAAAACTTCAGTCTTCTTTGTGTCTCCAATAATCCCTAAATTTCGTCGGTTATTACTGGCACTTATCTCTTCTTATCACGGCGTTTAGTGGCGGCTTCAATATCGTTCCAACTCCAATAAAGATAACAAATAACTTTTATGCAGGGTGCCCCGGGGGCAATTTACAAACTACACTTTTGATTCAATTAAAATTCCGCACAACAATTCGATAAAATACGCAATTAACTAAGTCCACTAAACGTACTGTGCTGATTCCTGAAGAAAATTTAGTATCGATTAAAACTCGTAATATCTGGAAACTCTAAAATGAATTTATGTGATTTGTGTTTGAAATTTTCAATTAAAAAGGCCGTTAACGGCGATTTATGGAGTAATAAACTTTTTTGACAAGTTGTTTAAGATTTAGGGCGCGATCTTTAATCGGCTTATGTTCAATGATAAATATTTGTTTTTATTGAAATTTATGACGGGCGGTATTTTATCGGATACTACGGTAATTCCATATTTCTATTTGTATTCATATTTATTACATTCTTTTTCGATAACTAATCCCTTGCGTGCGTACTTGACCCTTTTTTAGAAAATATAATATCACCTCAAGTAATCAATTAATTAAGTATTTTTTATGTTATTTTATTTGAAATATAATATATAATAACTGTAAAATGTAGTATCATAGAAAAGGCCTTTGGCCGATAGCCGAAATAAAGATTGATTCTCTCTCAGGGGCGTTTCCAGCCAACTGATCTAGGAGGGGTGATTAAAAAAAATATTGCTTGTAATATGTTATATCGGTAATTTTTATATTCTTAGGGACCTAAAAAATTAAAAATTACGTAAGTTAGGGGGGTAATTATCCGATTAAACTTTAAGTGGTATAAAAGATAACTAGCTAACGTTTGATCAGAGCATAAACCTCAACAGCCGCTTTCGTTTATCGACAGAGCTGGTCTTAGCTGTCACAGCTCCCGAACGATAAACGAAAGCGATTATCATCACAAAAACTAAATCTGAAACGAATCTACAGTATAGTTAATAAGATAACCAAAATATGTTTTTGATTAACTGTAATATTGTATGGCAATTCATTGCTAAGTTTTTTAATAAAAGATCATTACAATTCCACACCATATATAAATATATATATATATATATATATATATATATATATATATATATAAACACCATTAAATAAACATTAGAGAATTTTATTTTGTTTTAAAGATGAATCAATCCTCAAAAGATCACTACTAGTTTTAATTTATATCGTATTCAAATTACATGTAATTATAATATTTAATTAAGTTTATGTAGTCTGTAATTGCAAAACAAATCGTTAAAGAGAACTTAATTAAACCGTAGTATTGTATAAATAAAAGCACTATGTATAATTATAAATATTCGTAAAAATCGTAGTAATCCCACCTAAGTGCCTATCGATTTCTTGGCTCCGTACGAAAATAGTTAGACTAAATGGTAGTAGTGGGGGGGCGGCTAACATTAATTTCAATAACAATTTGGAAATTCAAATGGATGCAGCGCGCAATTAACATTAATTTAAAAGCAATGGCAATTTCCTTAATGCGTTTTAGATTTTCATTTCTCATCAAGGAAAGTAATCCAGATATCGCTTTCCTATATCAAACTTCACGCCCTCCATAAACCATGAATTGAATCTTCCTTCTCAATTAGGAAATTTGCTTTTTACGGCATCCCTTTTATTCCGGAATAAATTATTACACATTTTTACTACGTTATTATACGGGGCCGGGCGAATAAAAATGAATATCATGTTTTTCAATTTACACTAAAATGTAAAAGCGAAATAAATTGAAGGCGGGCTTAAATGGTACCGGAATTGTAATGCATGTTTATTATTCTGTCACTTTCCGAATCGTTTTTTGTTGGAAGATTATTGCAAAATCCTCCGTTGTATTATTGATACATCTAAATTCGTGGCGAATGTGAAAGATAGCGGACAAATGTTTCAGTGTGTGTTGTCTACGAAATGAGTGCTCACTTAATTTTTTGTCTCTTTCTGGCAACGTTCTGCCACTTAAAACTGGAGTAAGCAAGCACTCAATACAGATAACCCCCCAAGCTCTATCCTCCTCCCTCGCGGAATATTCATAAAGCTTTTCCACTCCCTTCTCTCTCGTTTCTTATGCCGGAATACTCAAAAGCCTATAATGGCATCCATTAAACATTGACCACCTACTCTCGGCTAAAAGTAAAAGCCGAATTAAAATATCACTCATGATCATGGCTCCGGCTAATGGATGAAACTTTTATTACGCTCTAATCGCGTACACTTTACTTATCTTTATTATATCAAAAAATATCAAACGCTTCACATTAAATACTCCTCCCGTCATTATACCGAATTTACCTGCGCAAATATCGGCCGGAGCACGAACAAATACGCGTAATTTTATCGTTCCACAACCGGCCATAGGAACATGTTTGTTTCACCTGATCGGTAAACTGTAATTACCTCCTGAAGTACAACATCAAAGCATTTCAGGGCGCTTGTCGTTTTCAGAGTGCCGGAGGGTGGTCGCCGCCGGGGGTGGCCACTACACACATCGCTTGCTGAACATTGCCTGGGACGTATACAAATATAATCAATCCAATTTACTACTTAATTAATTAAACACTTTGTAATTATGATCAAATGCGCGCCCCAGCAAAAAGTCTGTTTATTAAAACGTCAACGGGGTTTTACATCAATAAGCTATTAACACTCAGTTTATAATTTCTTGATTATAGTTTGAGAGATGCTAAAAGTTATTTAATTATAAAACATATGAAGGATTTTAAATAAATTAACTTCAACTTGAATATTAATATGATGAATCTATTAACTATCCGTAAATTCAATGCATTACGAAATATTTTAAAATTAATTAATTAAGTAATTACATCAGACAATTGGGTGGTGCCTACATTAGATATTGTTATATATATATATACGCGTCTACAGAGTATAAGAGTCTACCCATTTTTACAGCTGGAGCCTCAATCTATAAAACATTATATCTCCCAGAGTCCAATATCTGGTGTACAAGAATACGGCGAAGAAATCTAAATGAGAATATCAATGGCAAGAACAAGATTTGTCAAGTTTAAAAAATACCTCTGTACACGAGAGGTACGTTTAAGAGTGGTACAATGTTATTGCTTGGTTCCTCAAAGTAGTATCAATTAACCGCATAGACTTTTGAAATGTAGACCTTTTGCAGATTACTGACCAAATGGAAGAGATAGTTAAGACCCTGCTCCCCTGAGAACAAGTGGAGAACCAACTGCACAATAACGAAGAAGATAAGAATATGCCTTTATCTGAGGAGGTTCTGACCGCAGTCAATGGACGGCCATGCTGTAACAGAGCTCCTGGCCCCAATGGAATCCCGCCTAAAATCCCGAGTCTGGTAGCAAATGAATTCCCTGCAACCACACTCCCAAGCAATGAATCAGGCTCTGGAAACAAGAGTTTTCCCATCCAGATGGAAGCGTACCAGTCAATCCAATATTGTATACCGTATAGTATTATCTTATGAGAACCTAGTTTTATATCGAACTGAAATTTGGTTTTCAGGCGAATTAATCCAATATAAAAAATCAAAAATCAAAATAATATGTGTTTTGTGAATAAATTAATAATAACAAATTTTAATGAAGTGTGATTTTTAATATTAAGTTATTAATGAATATGGTGTTTCGGTATTCAATTTAGCTATTATGAACGTTAATGCATGCGGTGAGCAGGAAGCGGTAGTAGCAATGCAGTTTTTGTAATGCGTTTTCGAATGCGATGAAGACATTGCGAGCTTATCCGAAATGGAGTGTAGGTTGCTTTTGTATGGCCGGAAAGTCTCGCATATCAGTGCAGAGGCACTCAGCTTAATGAAACGAGTAATCCTGGAACATCTCTCCGTCTAATCCATCTGGATGCATTCCTTTGCGTTTTAATATTCATCTGAAACACTTGAATCCGCGACAATTGCGGTAGCAACGGCACTCTCGCTAACAACATAGGTGTCCCGCGCCCCCGACGACGTTCCGAACTTCTTAATTTAACGTGACCTGGGGGGGTGGGCATTTAATTAAAAAAAAGCGACGGAGGGAGTTCCAGCAGGCCGAAGTTAAAAACATGCAATTAATTAACGGGGCGGCTTCCTTCCAAAATTAGCTCCCCGGAATAAGTCTCAAGTTAACCTCGGCCGTTTGGTCCATTTAATTCATCAACTAAGTCGGCGAGATTTATGAATTCGTTGCGGTCTTATTCGTTTACTTATGTATGGTTATGCGTGCGGGACGCGACGCTGCCGCCGCCCCCCATCTGCAACCCTTCCATTAATTAGGCCCCTATGTGCAAGGGAGCAATGAGAGTTTACCAGTTAATTAGGGAAGCCGTGCCTCAGCCTCCCCCCTCGCAATTTCACGACACACGCCTTAATATTTACGCTGCGGCCTCTAATTAACTTTATCGCCGGCCATTTCTTTTTAAATCAATCGCTGCCCCGCGGCGCATTCCAGCCATGCACTCTACACAAACGTGCATTAATCTGCTAATTATCTCAAGTATTTTAATTCTTAATACGATTATGTAAAATGCAACACGCGTTAACACGGCACGGGACATAAATTTTCGGTGGGCCCGTCCTCAACCAGATTCTATCGCATACATTATGTTCCCAATAAGATCTAATTTGTATAATAAATTCCCCAGTTTCGATGAACTGGTGCTTGCGAGCGTGAAACAACTTTTAATAAACGTTTATCTTCGGACGCACGCCGGGATCGTGTGAAAAAGGGTGACGGAGTTATCGCGTTCACAGCGCTTTAAAAGAAATTAGAAAACGATATACCTACGACAGAACAAGATGCCATTAATTTAATAGTAGGTACTGGAATTTTAATTTACTTTGTTTTAAGCTCAATATTGATATATTAATGCTAGAATATTTCAGAAATTATAACTACCTGTAATGGTGATTATGATGATTCGTTCAGTCCCTAATATATTAATATTTGTACTTTCTACATTATTATAATTTTTTCACACACACATATCTAGTGATAAATCATTCATTTTAAATAATAGTTGCCGGTAATTATATTTTATTTATTTTTTTTAAAAATGTGTGAAAAATGCGGCCATTTCGCGGTGCGCCCGTTTCATATCGGTTTACTTGTTTACGTCTAACTGCGCACTAGCAGTCATAATGCATGCATGCATGGGCGATTTTACTTTACGATAATTTTTTTCAAAATCGGAAAATCGCAATAGCAAACCAAAACTATTCAAGATGGAATTAGACTAAAATCCTAATAGCAAAATTTTGTTAGTTAAAATATGTGGTAGTTTTTCCGAAAAGCTAAATAAATCATGGACGAGCGAATTTTCATGTTTTCCCCGGTATAAACTCAGTACCGTCTTTATTTAAAATACTACAGAGATGATTTATATATCAAAATGTAAAATAATTCAAGGCCTACAAATTGAGGCTGAGGCACTTTTCTCTAGCTCTTACGGTTTTCGCGCTATAAAGGCCAGCAAATGTGAAAATATTGAATATTTATGTATTTTGCTCGTTTAAACTCGGTAACGTTTCTATTTCAAATGCCAGAGAGATGGTTTATATATCAAAATGTAGATTATTTCAAGGCCTACAAATTGAGGCTTGGGCACTTTTCTCTAGCTCTTATGGTTTTCGCGCTAGAAAGGCCAGCAAATGTGAAAATGTTGAATTTTCATGTATTTTTCTCATTTAAACTCGGTAGCGTTTTTATTTCAAATGCTAGAGAGATGGTTTATATATCAAAATGTAAAGTATTTCAAGGCCTACAAATTGAGGCTTAGGCACTTTTCTCTAGCTTTTACGGTTGTCGCGCTAGAAAGGCCAGCAAATGTGAAAATGATGAATTTTCATGTATTTTTCTCGTTTAAACTCGGTAGCGTTTTTATTTCAAATGCTAGAGAGATGGTTTATATATCAAAATGTAGAGTATTTCAAGGCCTTCAAATTGAGGCTTAGGCACTTTTCTCTAGCTCTTACGGTTTTCGGGCTAGAAAGGCCAGCAAATGTGAAAACGTTGAATTTTCATGTATTTTTCTCGCTTAAACTCGGTAGCGTTTTTATTTCAAATGCTAGAGAGATGGTTTATATATCAAAATGTAGAGTATTTCAAGGCCTACAAATTGAGGCTTAGGCACTTTTCTCTAGCTTTTACGGTTGTCGCGCTAGAAAGGCCAGCAAATGTGAAAATGATGAATTTTCATGTATTTTTCTCGTTTAAACTCGGTAGCGTTTTTATTTCAAATGCTAGAGAGATAGTTTATATATCAAAATGTAGAGTATTTCAAGGCCTACAAATTGAGGCTTAGGCACTTTTCTCTAGCTCTTACGGTTTTCACACTAAGAAGGCCAGAAAATGTGAAAATGTAGAATTTTCATGTATTTTTCTCGTTTAAACTCGGTAGCGTTTTTATTTCAAATGCTAGAGAGATGGTTGATATATCAAAAGGTAGAGTGTTTCAAGGCCTACAAATTGAGGCTCAGGCACTTTTCTCTAGCTTTTACGGTTTTCGCACTAGAAAGGCCAGCAAATGTGAAAATGTTGAATTTTCATGTATTTTTCTCGTTTAAACTCGGTAGCGTTTTTATTTCAAATGCTAGAGAGATGGTTTATATATCAAAATGTAGAGTATTTCAAGGCCTACAAATTGAGGCTTAGGCACTTTTCTCTAGCTTTTACGGTTGTCGCGCTAGAAAGGCCAGCAAATGTGAAAATGTTGAATTTTCATGTATTTTTCTCGTTTAAACTCGGTAGCGTTTTTATTTCAAATGCCAGAGAGATGGTTTATATATCAAAATGTAGAGTATTTCAAGGCCTACAAATTGAGGCTTAGGCATTTTTCTCTAGCTCTTACGGTTTTCACACTAAGAAGGCCAGAAAATGTGAAAATGTAGAATTTTCATGTATTTTTCTCGTTTAAACTCGGTAGCGTTTTTATTTCAAATGCTAGAGAGATGGTTTATATATCAAAAGGTAGAGTCTTTCAAGGCCTACAAATTGAGGCTTAGGCACTTTTCTTTAGCTTTTACGGTTTTCGCACTAGAAAGGCCAGCAAATGTGAAAATGTTGAATTTTCATGTATTTTTCTCGTTTAAACTCGGTAGCGTTTTTATTTCAAATGCCAGAGAGATGGTTTATATATCAAAATGTAGAGTATTTCAAGGCCTACAAATTGAGGCTTAGGCATTTTTCTCTAGCTCTTACGGTTTTCACACTAAGAAGGCCAGCAAATGTGAAAATGTAGAATTTTCATGTATTTTTCTCGTTTAAACTCGGTAGCGTTTTTATTTCAAATGCTAGAGAGATGGTTTATATATCAAAAGGTAGAGTCTTTCAAGGCCTACAAATTGAGGCTTAGGCACTTTTCTTTAGCTTTTACGGTTTTCGCACTAGAAAGGCCAGCAAATGTGAAAATGTTGAATTTTCATGTATTTTTCTCGTTTAAACTCGGTAGCGTTTTTATTTCAAATGCCAGAGAGATGGTTTATATATCAAAATGTAGAGTATTTCAAGACCTACAAATTGAGGCTTAGGCACTTTTCTCTAGCTCTTACGGTTTTCACACTAAGAAGGCCAGCAAATGTGAAAATGTAGAATTTTCATGTATTTTTCTCGTTTAAACTCGGTAGCGTTTTTATTTCAAATGCTAGATAGATGGTTTATATATCAAAATGTAGAGTATTTCAAGGCCTACAAATTGAGGCTTAGGCACTTTTCTCTAGCTTTTACGGTTGTCGCGCTAGAAAGGCCAGCAAATGTGAAAATGATGAATTTTCATGTATTTTTCTCGTTTAAACTCGGTAGCGTTTTTATTTCAAATGCTAGAGAGATGGTTTATATATCAAAAGGTAGAGTCTTTCAAGGCCTACAAATTGAGGCTTAGGCACTTTTCTTTAGCTTTTACGGTTTTCGCACTAGAAAGGCCAGCAAATGTGAAAATGTTGAATTTTCATGTATTTTTCTCGTTTAAACTCGGTAGCGTTTTTATTTCAAATGCCAGAGAGATGGTTTATATATCAAAATGTAGAGTATTTCAAGGCCTACAAATTGAGGCTTAGGCATTTTTCTCTAGCTCTTACGGTTTTCACACTAAGAAGGCCAGCAAATGTGAAAATGTAGAATTTTCATGTATTTTTCTCGTTTAAACTCGGTAGCGTTTTTATTTCAAATGCTAGAGAGATGGTTTATATATCAAAAGGTAGAGTCTTTCAAGGCCTACAAATTGAGGCATAGGCACTTTTCTTTAGCTTTTACGGTTTTCGCACTAGAAAGGCCAGCAAATGTGAAAATGTTGAATTTTCATGTATTTTTCTCGTTTAAACTCGGTAGCGTTTTTATTTCAAATGCCAGAGAGATGGTTTATATATCAAAATGTAGAGTATTTCAAGACCTACAAATTGAGGCTTAGGCACTTTTCTCTAGCTCTTACGGTTTTCACACTAAGAAGGCCAGCAAATGTGAAAATGTAGAATTTTCATGTATTTTTCTCGTTTAAACTCGGTAGCGTTTTTATTTCAAATGCTAGATAGATGGTTTATATATCAAAATGTAGAGTATTTCAAGGCCTACAAATTGAGGCTTAGGCACTTTTCTCTAGCTTTTACGGTTGTCGCGCTAGAAAGGCCAGCAAATGTGAAAATGATGAATTTTCATGTATTTTTCTCGTTTAAACTCGGTAGCGTTTTTATTTCAAATGCTAGAGAGATGGTTTATATATCAAAATGTAGAGTATTTCAAGGCCTACAAATTGAGGCTTAGGCACTTTTCTCTAGCTCTTAAGGTTTTCGCGCTAGAAAGACCAGCAAATGTGAAAATGTTGAATTTTCATGTATTTTTCTCGTTTAAACTCGGTAGCGTTTTTATTTCAAATGCTAGAGAGATGGTTTATATATCAAAATGTAGAGTATTTCAAGGCCTACAAATTGAGGCTTAGGAACTTTTCTCTAGCTCTTACGGTTTTCGCGCTATACAGACCAGCAAATGTGAAAATGTAGAATTTTCATGTATTTTTCTCGTTTAAACTCGGTAGCGTTTTTATTTCAAATGCCAGAGAGATGGTTTATATATCAAAATGTAGAGTATTTCAAGGCCTACAAATTGAGGCTTAGGCACTTTTCTCTCGCTCTTACGGTTTTCGCGCTAGAAAGACCAGCAAATGTGAAAATGTTGAATTGTCATGTATTTTTCTCGTTTAAACTCGGTAGCGTTTTTATTTCAAATGCTAGAGAGATAGATTATATATCAAAATGTAGAGTATTTCAAGGCCTACAAATTGAGGCTTAGGCACTTTTCTCTAGCTCTTTCGGTTTTCGCGCTAGAAAGACCAGCAAATGTGAAAGTGTTGAATTTTCATGTATTTTTCTCGTTTAAACTCGGTAGCGTTTTTATTTCAAATGCTAGATAGATGGTTTATATATCAAAATGTAGAGTATTTCAAGGCCTACAAATTGAGGCTTAGGCACTTTTCTCTAGCTCTTACGGTTTTCGTGCTAGAAAGGCCAGCAAATGTGAAAATATTGAATTTTCATGTTTTTTTCTCGTTTAAACTCGGTAGCGTTTTTATTTCAAATGCCAGAGAGATGGTTTATATATCAAAAAGTAGAGCATTTCAAGGCCTACAAATTGAGGCTTAGGCACTTTTCTCTAGCTCTTTCGGTTTTCGCGCTAGAAAGACCAGCAAATGTGAAAATGTTGAATTTTCATGTATTTTTCTCGTTTAAACTCGGTAGCGTTTTTATTTCAGATGCCAGAGAGATGGTTTATATATCAAAAAGTAGAGCATTTCAAGGCCTACAAATTGAGGCTTAGGCACTTTTCTCTAGCTCTTACGGTTTTCGCGCTAGAAAGGCCAGCAAATGTGAAAATGTAGAATTTTCATGTATTTTTCTCGTTTAAACTCGGTAGCGTTTTTATTTCAAATGCCAGAGAGATGGTTTATATATCAAAATGTAGAGTATTTCAAGGCCTACAAATTGAGGCTTAGGCACTTTTCTCTCGCTCTTACGGTTTTCGCGCTAGAAAGACCAGCAAATGTGAAAATGTTGAATTTTCATGTATTTTTCTCGTTTAAACTCGGTAGCGTTTTTATTTCAAATGCTAGAGAGATGGTTTATATATCAAAATGTAGAGTATTTTAAGGCCTACAAATTGAGGCTTAGGAACTTTTCTCTAGCTCTTACGGTTTTCGCGCTATACAGACCAGCAAATGTGAAAATGTAGAATTTTCATGTATTTTTCTCGTTTAAACTCGGTAGCGTTTTTATTTCAGATGCCAGAGAGATGGTTTATATATCAAAAAGTAGAGCATTTCAAGGCCTACAAATTGAGGCTTAGGCACTTTTCTCTAGCTCTTACGGTTTTCGTGCTAGAAAGGCCAGCAAATGTGAAAATGTAGAATTTTCATGTAATTTTCTCGTTTAAACTCGGTAGCGTTTTTATTTCAAATGCCAGAGAGATGGTTTATATATCAAAATGTAGGGTATTTCAAGGCCTACAAATTGAGGCTTAGGCACTTTTCTCTCGCTCTTACGGTTTTCGCGCTATGAAGGCCAGCAAATGTGAAAATGTAGAATTTTCATGTATTTTTCTCGTTTAAACTCGGTAGCGTTTTTATTTCAAATGCTAGAGAGATGGTTTATATATCAAAATATAGAGTATTTCAAGGCCTACAAATCGAGGCTTAGGCACTTTTCTCTAGCTCTTACGGTTTTCGCGCTAGAAAGACCAGCAAATGTGAAAATGTAGAATTTTCATGTATTTTTCTCGTTTAAACTCGGTAGCGTTTTTATTTCAAATGCCAGAGAGATAGTTTATATATCAAAATGTAGAGTATTTCAAGGCCTACAAATTGAGGCTTAGGCACTTTTCTCTAGCTCTTACGGTTTTCGCGCTAGAAAGGCCAGCAAATGTGAAAATGATGAATTTTCATGTATTTTTCTCGTTTAAACTCGGTAGCGTTTTTATTTCAAATGCTAGAGAGATAGTTTATATATCAAAATGTAGAGTATTTCAAGGCCTACAAATTGAGGCTTAGGCACTTTTCTCTAGCTTTTACGGTTGTCGCGCTAGAAAGGCCAGCAAATGTGAAAGTGATGAATTTTCATGTATTTTTCTCGTTTAAACTCGGTAGCGTTTTTATTTCAAATGCTAGAGAGATGGTTTATATATCAAAAGGTAGAGTCTTTCAAGGCCTACAAATTGAGGCTTAGGCACTTTTCTTTAGCTTTTACGGTTTTCGCACTAGAAAGGCCAGCAAATGTGAAAATGTTGAATTTTCATGTATTTTTCTCGTTTAAACTCGGTAGCGTTTTTATTTCAAATGCCAGAGAGATGGTTTATATATCAAAATGTAGAGTATTTCTAGGCCTACAAATTGAGGCTTAGGCACTTTTCTCTAGCTCTTACGGTTTTCACACTAAGAAGGCCAGCAAATGTGAAAATGTAGATTTTTCATGTATTTTTCTCGTTTAAACTCGGTAGCGTTTTTATTTCAAATGCTAGAGAGATGGTTTATATATCAAAAGGTAGAGTCTTTCAAGGCCTACAAATTGAGGCTTAGGCACTTTTCTTTAGCTTTTACGGTTTTCGCACTAGAAAGGCCAGCAAATGTGAAAATGTTGAATTTTCATGTATTTTTCTCGTTTAAACTAGGTAGCGTTTTTATTTCAAAAGCTAGAGAGATGGTTTATATATCAAAATGTAGAGTATTTCAAGGCCTACAAATTGAGGCTTAGGCACTTTTCTCTAGCTCTTACGGTTTTCGCGCTAGAAAGGCCAGCAAATGTGAAAATGTTGAATTTTCATGTATTTTTCTCATTTAAACTCGGTAGCGTTTTTATTTCAAATGCTAGAGAGATGGTTTATATATCAAAATGTAAAGTATTTCAAGGCCTACAAATTGAGGCTTAGGCACTTTTCTCTAGCTTTTACGGTTGTCGCGCTAGAAAGGCCAGCAAATGTGAAAATGATGAATTTTCATGTATTTTTCTCGTTTAAACTCGGTAGCGTTTTTATTTCAAATGCTAGAGAGATGGTTTATATATCAAAATGTAGAGTATTTCAAGGCCTTCAAATTGAGGCTTAGGCACTTTTCTCTAGCTCTTACGGTTTTCGGGCTAGAAAGGCCAGCAAATGTGAAAACGTTGAATTTTCATGTATTTTTCTCGCTTAAACTCGGTAGCGTTTTTATTTCAAATGCTAGAGAGATGGTTTATATATCAAAATGTAGAGTATTTCAAGGCCTACAAATTGAGGCTTAGGCACTTTTCTCTAGCTTTTACGGTTGTCGCGCTAGAAAGGCCAGCAAATGTGAAAATGATGAATTTTCATGTATTTTTCTCGTTTAAACTCGGTAGCGTTTTTATTTCAAATGCTAGAGAGATAGTTTATATATCAAAATGTAGAGTATTTCAAGGCCTACAAATTGAGGCTTAGGCACTTTTCTCTAGCTCTTACGGTTTTCACACTAAGAAGGCCAGAAAATGTGAAAATGTAGAATTTTCATGTATTTTTCTCGTTTAAACTCGGTAGCGTTTTTATTTCAAATGCTAGAGAGATGGTTGATATATCAAAAGGTAGAGTGTTTCAAGGCCTACAAATTGAGGCTCAGGCACTTTTCTCTAGCTTTTACGGTTTTCGCACTAGAAAGGCCAGCAAATGTGAAAATGTTGAATTTTCATGTATTTTTCTCGTTTAAACTCGGTAGCGTTTTTATTTCAAATGCTAGAGAGATGGTTTATATATCAAAATGTAGAGTATTTCAAGGCCTACAAATTGAGGCTTAGGCACTTTTCTCTAGCTTTTACGGTTGTCGCGCTAGAAAGGCCAGCAAATGTGAAAATGTTGAATTTTCATGTATTTTTCTCGTTTAAACTCGGTAGCGTTTTTATTTCAAATGCCAGAGAGATGGTTTATATATCAAAATGTAGAGTATTTCAAGGCCTACAAATTGAGGCTTAGGCATTTTTCTCTAGCTCTTACGGTTTTCACACTAAGAAGGCCAGAAAATGTGAAAATGTAGAATTTTCATGTATTTTTCTCGTTTAAACTCGGTAGCGTTTTTATTTCAAATGCTAGAGAGATGGTTTATATATCAAAAGGTAGAGTCTTTCAAGGCCTACAAATTGAGGCTTAGGCACTTTTCTTTAGCTTTTACGGTTTTCGCACTAGAAAGGCCAGCAAATGTGAAAATGTTGAATTTTCATGTATTTTTCTCGTTTAAACTCGGTAGCGTTTTTATTTCAAATGCCAGAGAGATGGTTTATATATCAAAATGTAGAGTATTTCAAGGCCTACAAATTGAGGCTTAGGCATTTTTCTCTAGCTCTTACGGTTTTCACACTAAGAAGGCCAGCAAATGTGAAAATGTAGAATTTTCATGTATTTTTCTCGTTTAAACTCGGTAGCGTTTTTATTTCAAATGCTAGAGAGATGGTTTATATATCAAAAGGTAGAGTCTTTCAAGGCCTACAAATTGAGGCTTAGGCACTTTTCTTTAGCTTTTACGGTTTTCGCACTAGAAAGGCCAGCAAATGTGAAAATGTTGAATTTTCATGTATTTTTCTCGTTTAAACTCGGTAGCGTTTTTATTTCAAATGCCAGAGAGATGGTTTATATATCAAAATGTAGAGTATTTCAAGACCTACAAATTGAGGCTTAGGCACTTTTCTCTAGCTCTTACGGTTTTCACACTAAGAAGGCCAGCAAATGTGAAAATGTAGAATTTTCATGTATTTTTCTCGTTTAAACTCGGTAGCGTTTTTATTTCAAATGCTAGATAGATGGTTTATATATCAAAATGTAGAGTATTTCAAGGCCTACAAATTGAGGCTTAGGCACTTTTCTCTAGCTTTTACGGTTGTCGCGCTAGAAAGGCCAGCAAATGTGAAAATGATGAATTTTCATGTATTTTTCTCGTTTAAACTCGGTAGCGTTTTTATTTCAAATGCTAGAGAGATGGTTTATATATCAAAAGGTAGAGTCTTTCAAGGCCTACAAATTGAGGCTTAGGCACTTTTCTTTAGCTTTTACGGTTTTCGCACTAGAAAGGCCAGCAAATGTGAAAATGTTGAATTTTCATGTATTTTTCTCGTTTAAACTCGGTAGCGTTTTTATTTCAAATGCCAGAGAGATGGTTTATATATCAAAATGTAGAGTATTTCAAGGCCTACAAATTGAGGCTTAGGCATTTTTCTCTAGCTCTTACGGTTTTCACACTAAGAAGGCCAGCAAATGTGAAAATGTAGAATTTTCATGTATTTTTCTCGTTTAAACTCGGTAGCGTTTTTATTTCAAATGCTAGAGAGATGGTTTATATATCAAAAGGTAGAGTCTTTCAAGGCCTACAAATTGAGGCATAGGCACTTTTCTTTAGCTTTTACGGTTTTCGCACTAGAAAGGCCAGCAAATGTGAAAATGTTGAATTTTCATGTATTTTTCTCGTTTAAACTCGGTAGCGTTTTTATTTCAAATGCCAGAGAGATGGTTTATATATCAAAATGTAGAGTATTTCAAGACCTACAAATTGAGGCTTAGGCACTTTTCTCTAGCTCTTACGGTTTTCACACTAAGAAGGCCAGCAAATGTGAAAATGTAGAATTTTCATGTATTTTTCTCGTTTAAACTCGGTAGCGTTTTTATTTCAAATGCTAGATAGATGGTTTATATATCAAAATGTAGAGTATTTCAAGGCCTACAAATTGAGGCTTAGGCACTTTTCTCTAGCTTTTACGGTTGTCGCGCTAGAAAGGCCAGCAAATGTGAAAATGATGAATTTTCATGTATTTTTCTCGTTTAAACTCGGTAGCGTTTTTATTTCAAATGCTAGAGAGATGGTTTATATATCAAAATGTAGAGTATTTCAAGGCCTACAAATTGAGGCTTAGGCACTTTTCTCTAGCTCTTAAGGTTTTCGCGCTAGAAAGACCAGCAAATGTGAAAATGTTGAATTTTCATGTATTTTTCTCGTTTAAACTCGGTAGCGTTTTTATTTCAAATGCTAGAGAGATGGTTTATATATCAAAATGTAGAGTATTTCAAGGCCTACAAATTGAGGCTTAGGAACTTTTCTCTAGCTCTTACGGTTTTCGCGCTATACAGACCAGCAAATGTGAAAATGTAGAATTTTCATGTATTTTTCTCGTTTAAACTCGGTAGCGTTTTTATTTCAAATGCCAGAGAGATGGTTTATATATCAAAATGTAGAGTATTTCAAGGCCTACAAATTGAGGCTTAGGCACTTTTCTCTCGCTCTTACGGTTTTCGCGCTAGAAAGACCAGCAAATGTGAAAATGTTGAATTGTCATGTATTTTTCTCGTTTAAACTCGGTAGCGTTTTTATTTCAAATGCTAGAGAGATAGATTATATATCAAAATGTAGAGTATTTCAAGGCCTACAAATTGAGGCTTAGGCACTTTTCTCTAGCTCTTTCGGTTTTCGCGCTAGAAAGACCAGCAAATGTGAAAGTGTTGAATTTTCATGTATTTTTCTCGTTTAAACTCGGTAGCGTTTTTATTTCAAATGCTAGATAGATGGTTTATATATCAAAATGTAGAGTATTTCAAGGCCTACAAATTGAGGCTTAGGCACTTTTCTCTAGCTCTTACGGTTTTCGTGCTAGAAAGGCCAGCAAATGTGAAAATATTGAATTTTCATGTTTTTTTCTCGTTTAAACTCGGTAGCGTTTTTATTTCAAATGCCAGAGAGATGGTTTATATATCAAAAAGTAGAGCATTTCAAGGCCTACAAATTGAGGCTTAGGCACTTTTCTCTAGCTCTTTCGGTTTTCGCGCTAGAAAGACCAGCAAATGTGAAAATGTTGAATTTTCATGTATTTTTCTCGTTTAAACTCGGTAGCGTTTTTATTTCAGATGCCAGAGAGATGGTTTATATATCAAAAAGTAGAGCATTTCAAGGCCTACAAATTGAGGCTTAGGCACTTTTCTCTAGCTCTTACGGTTTTCGCGCTAGAAAGGCCAGCAAATGTGAAAATGTAGAATTTTCATGTATTTTTCTCGTTTAAACTCGGTAGCGTTTTTATTTCAAATGCCAGAGAGATGGTTTATATATCAAAATGTAGAGTATTTCAAGGCCTACAAATTGAGGCTTAGGCACTTTTCTCTCGCTCTTACGGTTTTCGCGCTAGAAAGACCAGCAAATGTGAAAATGTTGAATTTTCATGTATTTTTCTCGTTTAAACTCGGTAGCGTTTTTATTTCAAATGCTAGAGAGATGGTTTATATATCAAAATGTAGAGTATTTTAAGGCCTACAAATTGAGGCTTAGGAACTTTTCTCTAGCTCTTACGGTTTTCGCGCTATACAGACCAGCAAATGTGAAAATGTAGAATTTTCATGTATTTTTCTCGTTTAAACTCGGTAGCGTTTTTATTTCAGATGCCAGAGAGATGGTTTATATATCAAAAAGTAGAGCATTTCAAGGCCTACAAATTGAGGCTTAGGCACTTTTCTCTAGCTCTTACGGTTTTCGTGCTAGAAAGGCCAGCAAATGTGAAAATGTAGAATTTTCATGTAATTTTCTCGTTTAAACTCGGTAGCGTTTTTATTTCAAATGCCAGAGAGATGGTTTATATATCAAAATGTAGGGTATTTCAAGGCCTACAAATTGAGGCTTAGGCACTTTTCTCTCGCTCTTACGGTTTTCGCGCTATGAAGGCCAGCAAATGTGAAAATGTAGAATTTTCATGTATTTTTCTCGTTTAAACTCGGTAGCGTTTTTATTTCAAATGCTAGAGAGATGGTTTATATATCAAAATATAGAGTATTTCAAGGCCTACAAATCGAGGCTTAGGCACTTTTCTCTAGCTCTTACGGTTTTCGCGCTAGAAAGACCAGCAAATGTGAAAATGTAGAATTTTCATGTATTTTTCTCGTTTAAACTCGGTAGCGTTTTTATTTCAAATGCCAGAGAGATAGTTTATATATCAAAATGTAGAGTATTTCAAGGCCTACAAATTGAGGCTTAGGCACTTTTCTCTAGCTCTTACGGTTTTCGCGCTAGAAAGGCCAGCAAATGTGAAAATGATGAATTTTCATGTATTTTTCTCGTTTAAACTCGGTAGCGTTTTTATTTCAAATGCTAGAGAGATAGTTTATATATCAAAATGTAGAGTATTTCAAGGCCTACAAATTGAGGCTTAGGCACTTTTCTCTAGCTTTTACGGTTGTCGCGCTAGAAAGGCCAGCAAATGTGAAAGTGATGAATTTTCATGTATTTTTCTCGTTTAAACTCGGTAGCGTTTTTATTTCAAATGCTAGAGAGATGGTTTATATATCAAAAGGTAGAGTCTTTCAAGGCCTACAAATTGAGGCTTAGGCACTTTTCTTTAGCTTTTACGGTTTTCGCACTAGAAAGGCCAGCAAATGTGAAAATGTTGAATTTTCATGTATTTTTCTCGTTTAAACTCGGTAGCGTTTTTATTTCAAATGCCAGAGAGATGGTTTATATATCAAAATGTAGAGTATTTCTAGGCCTACAAATTGAGGCTTAGACACTTTTCTCTAGCTCTTACGGTTTTCACACTAAGAAGGCCAGCAAATGTGAAAATGTAGATTTTTCATGTATTTTTCTCGTTTAAACTCGGTAGCGTTTTTATTTCAAATGCTAGAGAGATGGTTTATATATCAAAAGGTAGAGTCTTTCAAGGCCTACAAATTGAGGCTTAGGCACTTTTCTTTAGCTTTTACGGTTTTCGCACTAGAAAGGCCAGCAAATGTGAAAATGTTGAATTTTCATGTATTTTTCTCGTTTAAACTAGGTAGCGTTTTTATTTCAAAAGCTAGAGAGATGGTTTATATATCAAAATGTAGAGTATTTCAAGGCCTACAAATTGAGGCTTAGGCACTTTTCTCTAGCTCTTACGGTTTTCGCGCTAGAAAGGCCAGCAAATGTGAAAATGATGAATTTTCATGTATTTTTCTCGTTTAAACTCGGTAGCGTTTTTATTTCAAATGCTAGAGAGATAGTTTATATATCAAAATGTAGAGTATTTCAAGGCCTACAAATTGAGGCTTAGGCACTTTTCTCTAGCTTTTACGGTTGTCGCGCTAGAAAGGCCAGCAAATGTGAAAATGATGAATTTTCATGTATTTTTCTCGATTAAACTCGGTAGCGTTTTTATTTCAAATGCTAGAGAGATGGTTTATATATCAAAAGGTAGAGTCTTTCAAGGCCTACAAATTGAGGCTTAGGCACTTTTCTTTAGCTTTTACGGTTTTCGCACTAGAAAGGCCAGCAAATGTGAAAATGTTGAATTTTCATATATTTTTCTCGTATAAACTAGGTAGCGTTTTTATTTCAAAAGCTAGAGAGATGGTTTATATATCAAAATGTAGAGTATTGCAAGGCCTACAAATTGAGGCTTAGGCACTTTTCTCTAGCTCTTACGGTTTTCACACTAAGAAGGCCAGCAAATGTGAAAATGTAGAATTTTCATGTATTTTTCTCGTTTAAACTCGGTAGCGTTTTTATTTCAAATGCCAGAGAGATGGTTTATATATCAAAATGTAGAGTATTTCAAGGCCTACAAATTGAGGCTTAGGCACTTTTCTCTAGCTCTTTCGGTTTTCGCGCTAGAAAGACCAGCAAATGTGAAAATGTTGAATTTTCATGTATTTTTCTCGTTTAAACTCGGTAGCGTTTTTATTTCAAATTCCAGAGAGATGGTTTATATATCAAAATGTAGAGTATTTCAAGGCCAACAAATTGAGGCTTAGGCACTTTTCTCTAGCTCTTTCGGTTTTCGCGCTAGAAAGACCAGCAAATGTGAAAATGTTGAATTTTCATGTATTTTTCTCGTTTAAACTCGGTAGCGTTTTTATTTCAAATGCTAGAGAGATAGGTTATATATCAAAATGTAGAGTATTCCAAGGCCTACAAATTGAGGCTTAGGCACTTTTCTCTAGCTCTTACTGTTTTCGCGCTAGAAAGACCAGCAAATGTGAAAATGTTGAATTTTCATGTATTTTTCTCGTTTAAACTCGGTAGCGTTTTTATTTCAAATGCCAGAGAGATGGTTTATATATCAAAATGTAGAGTATTTCAAGGCCTACAAATTGAGGCTTAGGCACTTTTCTCTAGCTCTTTCGGTTTTCGCGCTAGAAAGACCAGCAAATGTGAAAATGTTGAATTTTCATGTATTTTTCTCGTTTAAACTCGGTAGCGTTTTTATTTCAAATGCCAGAGAGATGGTTTATATATCAAAATGTAGAGTATTCCAAGGCCTACAAATTGAGGCTTAGGCACTTTTCTCTAGCTCTTACTGTTTTCGCGCTAGAAAGACCAGCAAATGTGAAAATGTTGAATTTCCATGTATTTTTCTCGTTTAAACTCGGTAGCGTTTTTATTTCAAATGCTAGAGAGATAGATTATATATCAAAATGTAGAGTATTTCAAGGCCTACAAATTGAGGCTTAGGCACTTTTCTCTAGCTCTTACGGTTTTCGCGCTAGAAAGACCAGCAAATGTGAAAATGTAGAATTTTCATGTATTTTTCTCGTTTAAACTCGGTAGCGTTTTTATTTCAAATGCTAGAGAGATAGATTATATATCAAAATGTAGAGTATTTCAAGGCCTACAAATTGAGGCTTAGGCACTTTTCTCTAGCTCTTTCGGTTTTCGCGCTAGAAAGACCAGCAAATGTGAAAATGTTGAATTTTCATGTATTTTTCTCGTTTAAACTAGGTAGCGTTTTTATTTCAAAAGCTAGAGAGATGGTTTATATATCAAAATGTAGAGTATTTCAAGGCCTACAAATTGAGGCTTAGGCACTTTTCTCTAGCTCTTACGGTTTTTGTGCTAGAAAGGCCAGCAAATGTGAAAATATTGAATTTTCATGTATTTTTCTCGTTTAAACTCGGTAGCGTTTTTATTTCAAATGCCAGAGAGATGGTTTATATATCAAAAAGTAGAGCATTTCAAGGCCTACAAATTGAGGCTTAGGCACTTTTCTCTAGCTCTTTCGGTTTTCGCGCTAGAAAGACCAGCAAATGTGAAAATGTTGAATTTTCATGTATTTTTCTCGTTTAAACTCGGTAGCGTTTTTATTTCAGATGCCAGAGAGATGGTTTATATATCAAAAAGTAGAGCATTTCAAGGCCTACAAATTGAGGCTTAGGCAGTTTTCTCTAGCTCTTACGGTTTTCGCGCTATAAAGACCAGCAAATGTGAAAATGTTGAATTGTCATGTATTTTTCTCGTTTGAACTCGGTAGCGTTTTTATTTCAAATGCTAGAGAGATAGATTATATATCAAAATGTAGAGTATTTCAAGGCCTACAAATTGAGGCTTAGGCACTTTTCTCTAGCTCTTACGGTTTTCGCGCTAGAAAGGCCAGCAAATGTGAAAATGTTGAATTTTCATGTATTTTTCTCGTTTAAACTAGGTAGCGTTTTTATTTCAAAAGCTAGAGGGATGGTTTATATATCAAAATGTAGAGTATTTCAAGGCCTACAAATTGAGGCTTAGGCACTTTTCTCTAGCTCTTTCGGTTTTCGCGCTAGAAAGACCAGCAAATGTGAAAATGTTGAATTTTCATGTATTTTTCTCGTTTAAACTCGGTAGCGTTTTTATTTCAAATTCCAGAGAGATGGTTTATATATCAAAATGTAGAGTATTTCAAGGCCAACAAATTGAGGCTTAGGCACTTTTCTCTAGCTCTTTCGGTTTTCGCGCTAGAAAGACCAGCAAATGTGAAAATGTTGAATTTTCATGTATTTTTCTCGTTTAAACTCGGTAGCGTTTTTATTTCAAATGCTAGAGAGATAGGTTATATATCAAAATGTAGAGTATTCCAAGGCCTACAAATTGAGGCTTAGGCACTTTTCTCTAGCTCTTACTGTTTTCGCGCTAGAAAGACCAGCAAATGTGAAAATGTTGAATTTTCATGTATTTTTCTCGTTTAAACTCGGTAGCGTTTTTATTTCAAATGCCAGAGAGATGGTTTATATATCAAAATGTAGAGTATTTCAAGACCTACAAATTGAGGCTTAGGCACTTTTCTCTAGCTCTTACGGTTTTCACACTAAGAAGGCCAGCAAATGTGAAAATGTAGAATTTTCATGTATTTTTTTCGTTTAAACTCGGTAGCGTTTTTATTTCAAATGCTAGATAGATGGTTTATATATCAAAATGTAGAGTATTTCAAGGCCTACAAATTGAGGCTTAGGCACTTTTCTCTAGCTTTTACGGTTGTCGCGCTAGAAAGGCCAGCAAATGTGAAAATGATGAATTTTCATGTATTTTTCTCGTTTAAACTCGGTAGCGTTTTTATTTCAAATGCTAGAGAGATGGTTTATATATCAAAATGTAGAGTATTTCAAGGCCTACAAATTGAGGCTTAGGCACTTTTCTCTAGCTCTTAAGGTTTTCGCGCTAGAAAGACCAGCAAATGTGAAAATGTTGAATTTTCATGTATTTTTCTCGTTTAAACTCGGTAGCGTTTTTATTTCAAATGCTAGAGAGATGGTTTATATATCAAAATGTAGAGTATTTCAAGGCCTACAAATTGAGGCTTAGGAACTTTTCTCTAGCTCTTACGGTTTTCGAGCTATACAGACCAGCAAATGTGAAAATGTAGAATTTTCATGTATTTTTCTCGTTTAAACTCGGTAGCGTTTTTATTTCAAATGCCAGAGAGATGGTTTATATATCAAAATGTAGAGTATTCCAAGGCCTACAAATTGAGGCTTAGGCACTTTTCTCTAGCTCTTACTGTTTTCGCGCTAGAAAGACCAGCAAATGTGAAAATGTTGAATTTCCATGTATTTTTCTCGTTTAAACTCGGTAGCGTTTTTATTTCAAATGCTAGAGAGATAGATTATATATCAAAATGTAGAGTATTTCAAGGCCTACAAATTGAGGCTTAGGCACTTTTCTCTAGCTCTTACGGTTTTCGCGCTAGAAAGACCAGCAAATGTGAAAATGTTGAATTTTCATGTATTTTTCTCGGCAAAATGTAGAGTATTTCAAGGCCTACAAATTGAGGCTTAGGAACTTTTCTCTAGCTCTTACGGTTTTCGCGCTATACAGACCAGCAAATGTGAAAATGTAGAATTTTCATGTATTTTTCTCGTTTAAACTCGGTAGCGTTTTTATTTCAAATGCTAGAGAGATAGATTATATATCAAAATGTAGAGTATTTCAAGGCCTACAAATTGAGGCTTAGGCACTTTTTTCTAGCTCTTTCGGTTTTCGCGCTAGAAAGACCAGCAAATGTGAAAGTGTTGAATTTTCATGTATTTTTCTCGTTTAAACTCGGTAGCGTTTTTATTTCAAATGCTAGATAGATGGTTTATATATCAAAATGTAGAGTATTTCAAGGCCTACAAATTGAGGCTTAGGCACTTTTCTCTAGCTCTTACGGTTTTCGTGCTAGAAAGGCCAGCAAATGTGAAAATATTGAATTTTCATGTTTTTTTCTCGTTTAAACTCGGTAGCGTTTTTATTTCAAATGCCAGAGAGATGGTTTATATATCAAAAAGTAGAGCATTTCAAGGCCTACAAATTGAGGCTTAGGCACTTTTCTCTAGCTCTTTCGGTTTTCGCGCTAGAAAGACCAGCAAATGTGAAAATGTTGAATTTTCATGTATTTTTCTCGTTTAAACTCGGTAGCGTTTTTATTTCAGATGCCAGAGAGATGGTTTATATATCAAAAAGTAGAGCATTTCAAGGCCTACAAATTGAGGCTTAGGCACTTTTCTCTAGCTCTTACGGTTTTCGCGCTAGAAAGGCCAGCAAATGTGAAAATGTAGAATTTTCATGTATTTTTCTCGTTTAAACTCGGTAGCGTTTTTATTTCAAATGCCAGAGAGATGGTTTATATATCAAAATGTAGAGTATTTCAAGGCCTACAAATTGAGGCTTAGGCACTTTTCTCTCGCTCTTACGGTTTTCGCGCTAGAAAGACCAGCAAATGTGAAAATGTTGAATTTTCATGTATTTTTCTCGTTTAAACTCGGTAGCGTTTTTATTTCAAATGCTAGAGAGATGGTTTATATATCAAAATGTAGAGTATTTTAAGGCCTACAAATTGAGGCTTAGGAACTTTTCTCTAGCTCTTACGGTTTTCGCGCTATACAGACCAGCAAATGTGAAAATGTAGAATTTTCATGTATTTTTCTCGTTTAAACTCGGTAGCGTTTTTATTTCAAATGCCAGAGAGATGGTTTATATATCAAAATGTAGAGTATTCCAAGGCCTACAAATTGAGGCTTAGGCACTTTTCTCTAGCTCTTACTGTTTTCGCGCTAGAAAGACCAGCAAATGTGAAAATGTAGAATTTTCATGTATTTTTCTCGTTTAAACTCGGTAGCGTTTTTATTTCAAATGCTAGAGAGATGGTTTATATATCAAAATGTAGAGTATTTCAAGGCCTACAAATTGAGGCTTAGGAACTTTTCTCTAGCTCTTACGGTTTCCGCGCTATACAGACCAGCAAATGTGAAAATGTAGAATATTCATGTATTTTTCTCGTTTAAACTCGGTAGCGTTTTTATTTCAAATGCCAGAGAGATGGTTTATATATCAAAATGTAGAGTATTCCAAGGCCTACAAATTGAGGCTTAGGCACTTTTCTCTAGCTCTTACTGTTTTCGCGCTAGAAAGACCAGCAAATGTGAAAATGTAGAATTTTCATGTATTTTTCTCGTTTAAACTCGGTAGCGTTTTTATTTCAAATGCTAGAGAGATGGTTTATATATCAAAATGTAGAGTATTTAAAGGCCTACAAATTGAGGCTTAGGAACTTTTCTCTCGCTCTTACGGTTTTCGCGCTATGAAGGCCAGCAAATGTGAAAATGTAGAATATTCATGTATTTTTCTCGTTTAAACTCGGTAGCGTTTTTATTTCAAATGCCAGAGAGATGGTTTATATATCAAAATGTAGAGTATTCCAAGGCCTACAAATTGAGGCTTAGGCACTTTTCTCTAGCTCTTACTGTTTTCGCGCTAGAAAGACCAGCAAATGTGAAAATGTTGAATTTCCATGTATTTTTCTCGTTTAAACTCGGTAGCGTTTTTATTTCAAATGCTAGAGAGATAGATTATATATCAAAATGTAGAGTATTTCAAGGCCTACAAATTGAGGCTTAGGCACTTTTCTCTAGCTCTTACGGTTTTCGCGCTAGAAAGACCAGCAAATGTGAAAATGTTGAATTTTCATGTATTTTTCTCGTTTAAACTCGGTAGCGTTTTTATTTCAAATGCCAGAGAGATGGTTTATATATCAAAATGTAGAGTATTTCAAGGCCTACAAATTGAGGCTTAGGCACTTTTCTCTAGCTCTTTCGGTTTTCGCGCTAGAAAGACCAGCAAATGTGAAAATGTTGAATTTTCATGTATTTCTCTCGTTTAAACTCGGTAGCGTTTTTATTTCAAATGCCAGAGAGATGGTTTATATATCAAAATGTAGAGTATTCCAAGGCCTACAAATTGAGGCTTAGGCACTTTTCTCTAGCTCCTACGGTTTTCGCGCTAGAAAGACCAGTAAATGTGAAAATGTTGAATTTTCATGTATTTTTCTCGTTTAAACTCGGTAGCGTTTTTATTTCAAATGCCAGAGAGATGGTTTATATATCAAAATGTAGAGTATTTCAAGACCTACAAATAGAGGCTTAGGCACTTTTCTCTAGCTCTTACGGTTTTCGCGCTAGAAAGGCCAGCAAATGTGAAAATGTAGAATTTTCATGTATTTTTCTCGTTTAAACTCGGTAGCGTTTTTATTTCAAATGCCAGAGAGATGGTTTATATATCAAAATGTAGAGTATTTCAAGGTCTACAAATTGAGGCTTAGGAACTTTTCTCTAGCTCTTACGGTTTTCGCGCTATACAGATCAGCAAATGTGAAAATGTAGAATATTCATGTATTTTTCTCGTTTAAACTCGGTAGCGTTTTTATTTCAAATGCCAGAGAGATGGTTTATATATCAAAATGTAGAGTATTCCAAGGCCTACAAATTGAGGCTTAGGCACTTTTCTCTAGCTCTTTCGGTTTTCGCGCTAGAAAGACCAGCAAATGTGAAAATGTTGAATTTTCATGTATTTTTCTCGTTTAAACTCGGTAGCGTTTTTATTTCAGATGCCAGAGAGATGGTTTATATATCAAAAAGTAGAGCATTTCAAGGCCTACAAATTGAGGCTTAGGCAGTTTTCTCTAGCTCTTACGGTTTTCGCGCTATAAAGACCAGCAAATGTGAAAATGTTGAATTGTCATGTATTTTTCTCGTTTAAACTCGGTAGCGTTTTTATTTCAAATGCTAGAGAGATAGATTGTATATCAAAATGTAGAGTATTTCAAGGCCTACAAATTGAGGCTTATGCACTATTTTTCAATATTTTTACCACCGTTACCTAACGTTTTCAAGCATTCAAATTTAAGTGATGAAATTAGTTCCTTTGCCAAAGGAAGCGTCTTGTATAAATATTTTATTGTGTCTTAGGTGTGTAAAAATAGAAACAAAAATTACTAGTTAAATTGCTTGTGGACCGATCTATTCATTTACTAGAGTTCCTTATTTAATTTAATTTGAAAGTTAAACATCTTGCTGCTTGGGCATCATCATAAATATAGGACCGCAAGGGGAGTTCAAAGAGCCGTGCTAAAATACGTTATTCGCTGCACAATACAGGCGACAATAAAGAATTTACCTGGAGTACCAGGAACCGAAAGGAAAAAAATCGTTAAATTAGGGACCCTTGATTATCCGAACGGCTTCACAGCACACAGCCAGCGCTCGGGGGTATTTCTGAAAAATGCCTGCACAATAGTATTCCTTATAATGAGCTCCGGACAATCGGCGCATTCCACGTGGCGGATTATTAATGTTTGCAATAATAAAGCGCGCGTTAATTGGCGCCCGGCTTTAATTGTTTCATTTCTTTTCACAGCCGGGGCAATAATTATGCGACGGAAAACAGGTGTAAAACTCAGACGTTGTCTAATTAATTACATTAATGCATATTAAATTATTCGCGGCGGGGTTTGTTTGACGGCGCCGGAAGAGTGAGGGGGACAACACTTACCGTCAATAATTTATTAAACACATTACATTAATGAATAATGCCATCCTGCGTAATGGTATTAAATAACGATTAAATAGGAATCAGTGTAATGTAGCGGCGATTAAATTTATGAGTATCAATAAAATACAGGTCAATATTTATTAGAGCGATTACACTCGATATTCGAAATATAAAGAAATTTAATATGTGGTAAACACGAAAATGTCTCATTACATCCAAATCAAACCTAATAGTCGATATATTAATATAACCCTCAAGTCTTCGAGGCTGAAGCAAAAAAAATAAATAAAAATGGTAATAAATTCATACCAAGCTTACACGATTTGTTAATATTGCATTCGACTTACACGAAAGCTAACTGTTACACGCGATCCGTACACTTATTATTTTAACACTTTCATATTCAAAAAGCAAATCGCTCCCGCGCAATTAATTGTTTGAGTGATCGATACTTACAAATGGATTATGCTTTAATTAATTTCCACCCGATCGATTAAGCGGCAGCGCGTAATGAAATCGAAGATCAAAGAATAATAAAATGCACCGCCCGGCTGCATTGAGTTGTTAAATAATTAAGCAAAATTCCGTTTGTGTATAGAAAACGGGGAATTAATTAACGCAATTATTTGCCGTCGTGCCGTTTTTGTTCAAAAAGAAACTTTAAATATTATAATTAACGAAGTTAGTTAATTATCGCGCGCAGTTTCTGATTTAATTAATAATTAAACCTCTCTATAGATAGTTAACAATTACCTTGCGTATATCGAGTGCCTTTGTGTACTTTAATTAGACAGTATGCCGTTTTAAATCTTTAACAAGACTAAAAACGACGCAGAACCAATAAAATATACATACGCCAGCTCATTACGGCACTAACTAGCGCTTTAACAATGGCGCACGCGGCGGGCTTCCTATCACTAATTTATATATATATATATATATATATATATATATATATATATATATATATATATATATGCGTTCAATATTTATTTCGTTCACTTCATTTATAACGATCATTAAATTACCTACCTATATACGTTTTCAACACAGCAGGGGAAACTGCTACTTATTGATTTAGTGCTAATTTAAAATGTTACCTTTTATTGTTTGCGCACAGCAATAGTTCGCGTTTGATTTCAGCTAATTACCAATCCTTTTCATCGACTGGTTTCGTATTATAGTGGATGCCGTAATAACGTAACGAATCCCCTGTGTATTGTTATTTCGTTCACTTCATTTGACAAATGTCATATTTAGTTTATTACGGCCGTAATGAAACTGAAATCGTAAAATATTGCACTACGGCTGTGGATCGGGCAATTTATTGTTGCAGGCTGTATTTACATGGTTTGTAACTGTTGGTTATTTATTTAGTCTCAGCTTCGCGGTTAATCTAAGCTTGTTCCAGCTCTAATTTAGAATGCACACGAAAGAATTGCTGTGCTGAGTTAATTTAAAGCGTTGTTATGTTCCTTTATTGTCAAGTAAAGTTAAATGTTATTCTATTTGCAACGATCAAAATTCTAGATTAATTGTATTCGCCCCAATATTTGTCTATTATTTTAGCGTGGCATGCGAAAAACGAAGTAAAGGCAATAAAAAACTGAGATCTCATAACACACAGATGATACATGAAGCCTTCGAACTTTCATATTCACGTTGTCGAATATGAAAGTTCTTCGATAGAAAAGAACAAATGGAATGTCGCTCATTTACAAAATCAAGAACCAACAAAGATGTGACTCGGAAGGCTCTGCTGGCGTTCTCCCCGGGTAGTGCTGGATTCCGACCCTCTTGGGCCGACATACCAGCTAAACCCCACCTCCACCCGCACCCGCACCCGCACCCGCACCCAGACCCGGTACCCGTTACTTTAGATCTGGAAGGGTCTCCTTCTACCTCACCGTTTTCTCCTTCTGGTTTATAATTCCCTTGATGCATTTTGCTATGGCCTCCCATGTGGCATTGTTTTCGACTATTACAGGCACCATCGTTTCAGGTGTCATCTTTTTCCTCGGTTTAGGGCCATCGTTTGCAGACAAAAACAATATTCTCAACACTATCGCTCTGGTTTTCGCAGTAACCGCATCTATCTGCTATTGCCCGACAACACATGCGGTCCAGGTATGCGCGAAAACACCCATGCCACATGAGGACCTGGGTGATATAATAATTGATTTCTCTGTGCTTCCTGCATTAACATCTGGTTCAAATTGCTTTCTCTGTCATCGCACTTCTGCCAGAGCCTTCGAGTTGCTAGCTTTTGCCTCTGTCTTGCTTCTAGTTGTCGGTTCTAATCTCCCCCTGTACAGTCTTTCTATCTCTATTGTCTGGCGACTACCAGCACTGCCTCCCCTGGCGCAGTTCTATACGCACTTGATACCCTAAGAACTGCTCGCTGTTGGACTGCACTATCATTTGGTTAGTCCTTTCTATTTACATTTTGTGCGCCCATATTGGGGCTTCGTACATTATGATAGCAGACACACGCGCCAGCATCCTCAGCTTTCTCTCGCGCGGCCCAGATATGTTCGGCATCAAGCCGTCACCACCAGGCAAGCTCTTCTAGACACTTCAGACACGTGTGTGGCGAAGGTCAATCCTTGGTCGATTGTGATCCCGATACACTTAACGCATTTCTTAGGTGAAAGCGTTTTCCTCTAATCCGCGAAGCAGGTCAGCCAATCCGTCTTTTGTCTACAAGCATGACGGTCTCCGTCTTCTCTGTGGCCATGCAGAGTTCGCTCCCCGTTAGGAATCCACTAACACTAGCGAGGCTCTCATTTGATACTTCCTGGATTATTCACACGTCCCGTGCCGTGATCACTAGAGCCAGATCATCGTCATAGCCTAAGATGCTGGCATCCTTCGGCAGACTGAGGCTCACCACACCGTTGTACATTATGTTCTACAAGGTAGGCCCTAGTGTCGTTACCTGTGGAACACCGCAAGTAAATCCTCTAGTAACTTCCGCTCCTCCCGTGGTGAGCTTCGCCGACCTCTCCTCCAGGTAGCTGTCAATCATTCGCAATAGTTTGCCTGTTACGCCCATTGACACCCCTGGATAATTAGCCCCCAGTTGGCCGTGTTGAAGGCATTTCTGATATCAATGGTTACCAGTGTCGTTCCTTCTTGTGCCTTCTTGGCTATCTGCAGTACCCTCTTCACCGCTGCTAACGTGGACCTCGGCCTGAAACCGAATTGATTTTTCGACAACCCACAGCCGTTTCGTGCTCGTCCTCATGTTCCTCCATTTGTGCCTGTAGGTCCTGTGCGCAACATAAAATCTCCGGCAGCGATCAATGCGTGGACTACCCTCTCTGCTATTTCTGACTCGAGTGTAGGCATGGGGGTTCTTGTCTTTAACCGCCTCATGGCTATTATATATTAGGCCCCACACATCCCCTTCGATCGCTTCGAGGATCTTGTCCCAATTACTGCGTTTCGACCTTTGTATGGCTCTTTTCAGGGCCTTATTTGCCCCGCGATAACCCTACTAGTTACTTCCCAGCATTCTGCTTCCCTCGTAGCACGGCGTCTGGCCACCAGACAGTCCCGCCTGAAGGAGGCTATTTTCTGATTCCACCAGTATACCTCGTTTCTGCCACGACTTCCACCAGCCTTAAGAGGCATGCTAGTGCGTCATGCTCGCTGGATCAAGTCCTGGAAATCCGAGGGGGACAAACTTCCCCAGCTAGGCCTACTTTCATCTCCTCGATTAGTTTTTCCGGGTTTAGACGAGATACGTCAAATCTCGTGTCTTCGTCTTGGCCGATCCGTATCGCTCGTGTTGTTCTCTTGGAGTCCTCTGGGTATTATTCATAGTAGAAGGTGTAATGCTCCTCGATAAGGCAGCTTTCACCAAGGAATATATTTCATATAGCGTTTTGACGTCCCCTGTGTTGGCTTGGCAGTCATTTCTACTGCACTTGCGACGATGTTTACCCGTCACCCTTTGTCGCTTCGGTACCTTCTCTTTACCTCCTTGTTTTTTTCTGCTGTAGTAGACTCCGGATGTTTTCGTTTGGCATGTAGTTTTGCTGTTGTTTATATTATGTTTGTCTTCCTTTCGGTGATTAGTTCCCACGTTTCTTTCGTTATCTATTCCTGCTGTTTTACTGATGCATAGTCAATCGTTATTTCCGCTGCTTCTGTGAAGATTCCCATTCACGATTGTCCACTGGTGCTCTATGTCGATCCTCGATTCGCATTCGGCTTTGTGTTCCTCATATTTAATTTTTATATATTTTTAAAATGTTTCGGATGTGTATGGGGTTTTCATAGCTTCGATTTGGTATCAGTTCTGAGCCTTACCTGCCATTCTCCTATCTTTGATCTGGCTACTTTTAGGCAAAGAGTTCCAACGAGAGTATGATGGTCGCTTGAGATGTCTACTCCCCGCCGGTTTCGGACGTCTAACAGGAAATTTCTCAATTTCTTTGTTATCATAATATGATCTAATTGGTTCTCTGTCGAACCAAATCATTGAAAGGCATGGGATGAAAACCGTAAACAACACTTGCTGCTCAGAAGTAGTGCTACGGTGTCGTATGCGTCTTCATATCTTCCAGAGTGCAGCATAGTGAAATCATGCTTTCCAGCAATTTCCGGCCAGTTCCAATTCACCTGACTTCGCTTAGTCAAAGGAATTCTAGCTTGTCTCCAGACTTTTGTTGACTTAGGCGAGGTTTAGTTCTGATGCTCCTTGATAATATTCGTGTCCGGTTGTTCATAGCTAAGATCGTTTTATTTTTCAGTTCGTTTTCTAATATTTGAGATTTTAGAAAAATTATTTATAATTATTATTTAAATAATTATTTTGTCAAATGTGTGGGTGTCAGCCTACATGATTCCAGTGGTTCACAGGTTGGGTTTTTGATTAGCACCTTAGGGACTATTGATTGGTAGCAGTCATTTTAAATTTTTATTGAGAAACTGTGACCTCTATCCCCAAAGACTCTAAACCAGGTTAGTTTATTAGCCTAGAGGTTTAATAAACTAACCTGGTTTAGAGTGTTCCTTCTCTTGGGGATAGAGGTCACAGATTCACAACAAAAATTTAAAATGCTACCAATCAATAGTACCTAAGATGCTAATTAAATTAATTATGAAAACCATTTGTAGATATCTCTCTCCGTTTTCACGCCACAGCTCACGGACATTTTGAATAATTACTTGAAATTGCCATTTCAAAAGCGCCATTTTCAAGCCATATCTCAGTACGTGTTTATCGTAGCGACTTCTTTGTGTTTCAAGAAATCAAGCCATCTCCTGTTTCCTGAAGCACAAAGAAGTCGGTACGACAAACACGTACTGAGATATGGCTTCAAATGGCGTTTCCGAAATGGAAATTTCAAGCAACTATTTAGAATTTTGAGGAGCTGTGGAACAATATTCACACCAATCTTCGTCTATTAGTTATGTGGAATGCGAAAAACCATGAAATCGGAAGGGGAAGATGTCAAATTTTTAATATAAAAATTTTAATAATGTTTTTAATACTAACAATCAATAGTCCATAAGTTGCTAATTAATAATACGAAACCCGTTTGCGGATTACTCTTTCCTGTTTCACGCTACAACCCCCCAAAATTCGCAAGAAAAATGCTTCAAACTACAATTTTAGAAGTCCTTTTCGCGCTGTATCTCAGTAAGAATTTCTCGTACCGACTTCTAGTTTGTGTTTCTGCATTCAGTAGGTGGGTTTCTATACAGAAAAAATATTTACCGCAATCTACATCTATTAGCTTTAACGTGGGATGCAAAAAAAAACATGAAAGCGACAATTGGGTAAACATTGGTGAAATAGTCGCATGTTAAATGTAATACGGTCCGAATTTTATTTAAACAAAAATTAATTACTCGCAACTTGATTTAAAATGAATGAGAAATATCTGAAATTATGATTTAATATTAATTAATTCGAAAGTTGTGTAGTACCCGATATTTTTATAATGTTCTATCCATAAGAAATTATTAACTGTTAATGTATCTACATTATTTTTTTAATTTTTGTATAATTGGATTGTCATTGTTTGTAGAAAGTTATAATAAATAAATAAATAATAATGGAGTTAAAAGATTCAAATATATATTATCTGAGTGCAACAAAAACAATATTAAGTTGTTTTTTTAAGATGTAATAATAAACTTGGTAGATATAACGCGTCAGTTACTAGTTTCGGCAAAACATTTCTATTCAGTAAAACAAAATGTTTCACCATTGATAACAACTATAAACATTTCTGTTGACAATTGAGCCTGTTAGAATGAAAGTGGTGTAAAGCCCGTATGATATTATCTAGTTTCTTATATCGTTTTTGATGCAGACACAAATTACCTAGTGTCATACAGACATGTAGAAAATGATATATAAAATAATAATAAATTCACTTAACAATAACAACACCGTAATAAACAATGTTAATTTTCCACTTAGAAATAGTTATACAGTTTAATATATCAATTCTTATATATAAAACGATATAGGAAACTAGATAATGTCATAGGGGCTTTAGTCACATTTGAATTGTTTTGAAAAGGAGAATATTTAGCGTTTGGTATTTATGTAAATCGACGTACGCAGTTACATTTTTATTTATGAATAAATTGACTTCAAGTCTGTAACTGCGCACGTCGATTTACATAAATACCTAACGCAAACGCTTCTCCTTTTCAAAGCAATTCAAATGTGACTTACGTCACTTATATTTATCAGGCTTAATTATTACAGATATATTTTTTAATGTTTCTAACTACTTAAAAATGTGTACTAACCTTTCATAGTTATATGTAAGTGTATCAATCACTTTTAAACGTATAACAATCTTCCTTTGTGCATAAAATTATCCTCCTGTAAGGTGTGCAAAAGCTCTAGCCGACTCAAAAACTAATGCCAGCCGAAGCGAGTAACGACGAAAATGAACAAACCGGGGATTGTTATATAATTTCGATGATGTGCTCGTAATTGAAATTAAAACCGTGAATAACGTGATAGACCCGGCGGACCTGAATTTCCTCCTGGCTTTCCGGTCGAGCGACCGCAGCAGTCGCTGAGTGATGTTTAAAAAGGATCAGTGTATTACAAGCAAGTCGTTTTTTATCCGCGGGTAATATCGTGTAATTAAATTTAGTACATAAAACAATATACACCGGACGTATTTGAATATCAAAATGAAAAGCCGGCGCGCTGTCGGGTAGACTCATTTCTACGCTGGAAAACTTGGTGAATTACGCGCCTCGAGCGCAACTCTGTTAATCGACGGAAATGGGGCTATTTACGTTTATACTGAATTCATTTAAACTCGTTCAAGCGAGAATTAAGTAAAAAACACGCACGAATTTGCGTGCTTTAACGAATTACTAATTATACCTGGGCTCAAAAGCAGATAACGCCACTCAACTGGCTTCCGTAGGTATGGTGAGGTAAGAGGGGTTGTGTGAGAGGGAATATATATTTTAATGCACCACGGCTAATGGATGCGAAACAAAAGAAACAGTGCGGGCTTTTGAGCCTAATTTAACTTTTATTTATGGAAATTATAAAACACTTTTTGTACAGCCAATAAGAATTATTGCTGGAGCGAATTCATAACTTACGTAACGCGACCCTGTTGTGAAATTTATAGGGTGGTATTATATTGTTACATAAATTATGAAATACACCGCCACTTATATACAGATATGTACACGAACAAAAACTTAATTACAACAATTTTTAACATAGATAATATATCACAAAATTCAACGTCTGCATCGCTTCAAAGGTAAAACATAATGAAACTAACCTTTAATGCCGTTGTTGGCGGGTATTCAATCTCTGCTCCTGCGAGGCCTACCGACTTTGCCTTTGCGTACAGTCGTTGTTGCAGAGCTTTTTAGTAGTTTGTGCCAGTCTTGTTCGCATACCAAGCTACCGGCTAGCATATAGTACCGGTCACCCGGCACCAAATGCGCCCCACACTTGCTACATGCGAAGCACTTCAGATGGAAGACGTGCGGCGGAGCACCGGGCTGCTGTGGTGATGGGCCCCCAGATCTCATCACAAACTCACTCGCAGGGATGGTCTGCCCGCACGCCGAGCACGCCCCCGAATTGCCGAATAACCTGCGGGAGCAATTATTATATTGTTCAATTAGAATCAGTCGACAAACAAAACAGTAAAAAAAACATAATTAAAAAAGCGCCGCAAATGGAAATCACAAGGGGCTCAAATTTTAAATGATTCGATTATTAATTCAATTAGCTAGCGAAACTTTTCGACAGATCGTTGCAGTTAATTAAATCTTTATTTCCTGGCGGATTGTGAAAGCGCGCTCTGTTAACGACTGTGAAAAAAATAATTAAAGACTACACTGCGGACCTTCGTCTTAATTAGCATAATTAATTACGTTGTGGAGACCCGTTCGAGTGGAAAACCTTGGGTAATTGAGGCATTGATTACTAAAGTGTTCAATCATTGCCCATGAATGACTATATTATATTTGATTAATAACCTAGCATAGATAAGTGTGATGGGTTTATTTATCAAATAATATGTATCTGCTTACTATAATAATAATAATAATAATAACCGGTTCAAGATTATTTGGTTTAGTTGAGTATAATTTGGAATTATTTTGTCTATATATGAGCGCAATGAAGTAAAATAAAACCGTGCGTGATGCTGAAAAAAAATAAATTACACACCACCCCGTCACACATGAAAATAATTAAAGGTAAATTCAGGGCAGACTCTTACATGTGCTCATCAAATGTGAATTTGCATTTACTGGATTGTTAATGTAAAGTGGCTGGCATTAATCAGTCTGTAGTGACAGGGTGGTTGGTCGATGTTATTAAAACGCTAGTACACGGCAGCTAATTAATTTTATGCAACGCCACACTTGAATGGCTTTCATAATGAATATGCTTGTGATGGTTTAGCTGTTCTGTGTGTGCATGCGTACTTTTTTTTATCATCATCATCATCTTTTTTTTATTATTCGCGTGAAACTTATACGTGATCGGCATGATTGACGGCTCATGCTGCGGCCATGTCGACTAATTACTTCGGGCCCCGCTATCAAGAGCTTTATTAATTAAAGTCATTTCTCTTCCAGGGGCGGCGCAATTTCTATGCGGATAAACTACGATGAGAGAGCGCGCGCGCAACCGGATTCTCATTAAAATTATCAAAACCAATAACAATTTAATGGAATGGATGAATATTAAATGACGCTGGTTATTGCATGTATGCGCATCCCTGTAGGCGTTATGGGAAATTTGTATGGTAACGTAATAAATAAAAATCATGCTGTTACTAATTTAGCGGAGGTGTACAAGTTTATATTTAGAGTAAAGCAATCAATCCAACAACCCGCTCCGTTTCTGGCATAATCTAATTAACAACACAACTAATAATTTCCCGAGCACAACGTGACTATAATTGGATTCGTTAATCACAAACTGCCCGCGGATAATCGCAGCGTTTTCCGCGATGTATATAAGATAGTTCTAATTAGAATCAGGGGGGTGGCGGCTGATCGAGCAGAGAGGGAGCGGGCGCGCACGCCGCCGCCAACCCACCCCATCTACCTTAACGCCATTACTTGAATACCTGATTTAAATGCAAATTTAAAATGTCTTTCAATTTATAGTTTTATTTATAACGTAATGCCTGCATTATAACGCGTCCCGAGTTGCCAACTTGTTATGCGCGGAATAAATAAATTAATATCGCACCTAATACACTCCCAAAGTGCTCCGTAAACTGGTCTAATGAGATCTGAAGCGGATAAATTGGCGCCATGCATCATTCTGGATTGCCGAGTCCAGGAGGATGGACTAGATTGCTGCGCTCTCGGACCAGCTCGCGACGTCGAAATGTATGCACGCTTTTGGTCTTACGATAAATTATTCATGGACTGGGGAGGTATGTTTTAATAATCGTATATTGCTTGGTTGTGTTCTCACAATATTTAATATTTGACTTCGAGGGGGAGCAAGAATTGAAAAGGTGCAGTTTTTGATCTGATTATAAAATAAAAACTGATGCAGAAAAAAACTAAACAAACATCGAACTACAACTGTTTAAGAGTTTAAAGCTAGACAAATGACTTTTTGCGAATTTATAAAAACTTTACACAAGATAAACGGCCCATGGGATGTTTGTAATATTTCCTACCGATTTCTCGTAAAATGCACAATAAACCTGTCAGAAAATTTGAGTCGTATTTGGACAATACTTGTCAAAAATCCAGGTGTGGTCTTAAATTATCAAGAGATCTAATAAAAAGGAAGTGCCGAACAGTATTTTTTCTTTATTCGATCTCCTGATCATTTTAAAACCATCTCCAGAAAATTAGTGTTCATACGTTGTTTGTACGTTGTCCATACGTCGTCTGTAGTCCGTTGAAAATAATTTCTTGTACAGGTGTGGGGGTTGTTCAAGATATGGCCTATGTCAACTTCTCCTGTTCAGGGAGCACCCTGCTAGACAACTAACGAAGCTCTGCTTCTGAGTATTTGCCGGGACAAGCGGATCCCTGATCTAAACTTAGGTAAGGTACTCCATTGTCCTGAGAGGGAGAAAGCGCTATTGAAGGCGTAAGAAATAGAAGTGGTCGACGGTAGTGGGATGAAGAAGGTAATTGGATGCCATTTCAATAAAGGCCCACATGGGAATACCAAGTAACAATCATGATAGCAATTACAGATATACTAAATCTTACTGATTATGGAATGTATAGGCTAAGACTCGACAGGGGAGGACACTCGCAAACAAACTGCTGTGCCCCCAGGTCGTTAATCAGCGAAACTCACAGCTCAAAATGACGCAAGGACAGGGATGATGGCAAAGACGGTGGGAAGAAATCCAAAACGCAGGGTGGACAAGAAAGCTCTTCCATTAACTTACTCCCCTGGTGGAACGAAAATATGGGGGAACAGACCATTGGCTGGCGTTTCTTACAGGACATGGGGTATTTTAGAGCTACCTATACAGGGTTTGCAAGGCGGGCAATCCAATGTGCAGGTACTGCTACCAACTGGACGATGCCGCACACAAGACTTTTCGATGCTCTAGATGTCACACAGAACGACACAGACTGAAGACAGAACTAGAAGAGGAGGAAACAACTCCCAACCACCCAGGGAGGCTAATGATAGAGACAGGGGCGGGCCGGAAAGCCGTGGCCACATTCGCCAGGACAGTTATGCGGGCCAAATACACCAAGGGCCTCCAGGGAAACAGAACAAGAGACCAGTATGACGAACTGCGAGACGGTGCTAGGGCGCTTAGAATGCCTAGGAGGCGGACAAGCCCCTAGTGTCAGAACCTGAGTTTTGGTTTAGCCAGTATGCGCCCGGCCAGAACGCGGGATGAATCCGGCACTACCCACGTCTAACACCAATTGGTGATAGAGGCACGGGTCTTTCGAAGATTCCACCTCAGACGAAACAAATACTAGCAAGCAACCACAAAGAGTTACAACTAATGATGAACAGAATAACCAAAAAAGCCGAAACCTGGACGATAAAACAGGATCCATCAACAAAATCGAGGCGTTCGAAATGCGTAAACTGAGAAGAATGCTCTGAATCCCATGTGTGAACCACATTACCAATGAAGACGTGCTAAGAAGGGAAGAGGAGGACAGCCAACATAAAACTGGAGTCTGTCGGTCTGTTACCTCGTCACATATTAGGAGCGGCAAGATATAGGATCCCTCAATTGATCCTTGAAGAAAAAATAGAAGGTAGAAGAGGAGTCGCACAGCTATTATATATCAGGAACATAAGTAACTAGAGTGGAATAAGAAAAATAATTTATAGAACTATGCCAAGCAGCAATAAACATAACTATTATCCAATAAACGATCAATCATCAACGCACATGGGTGCAAGGCAAGAAAAGATGTCCCTCAAAATGTAAAAAAACTGCTATAACTTTTTTAATTATTAACGATAGAAGGTTGAATCAAATGGGAATATTGTAGAAATTTTCAAGCTCGGCCATCGGCCCAAAAGAATTTACTTTACCAGAAAATGTAACGAAAAAATTATTCATTTCGCCCAAACTTGCAATGGTGCTGGTGTATCATACCGAAACGTACAAAGTACTTTTCGCAAAAATAGTCGAAATCGAATATTTGGGATGAGGATTACATGATGTGAAAAGAGGTATTTTCTGCTCGCAAAAATTTAGATATGTAAAAACTATATCGAAATTTAAAATCTTGAACCAGGAAAGTATGTCTAAATTGAAAATTTTGGACCAGGATTACTAGGATTAAAATCTAGGACTAGAAATACTTCATATGAAAAGTAATATCACTTTTCATATCAAGCATTTCTAGTCCGAGATTTTCAATTTCGATGGAATTAATAATCCTGGGTCGAGATTGTCAATTTCAATATAGTTTTCCTTTACGAAAATGCTGTTTTTACATATAAAACTAGGTGGAAATCGAAGACTTTAGACTAGGATTACATGATATGGAAAGAAGGACTTTATCCCCTCACAGACATGCGAGTTTCGGTATGTAAAACTAGGTCGAAATCGACTATTTCTTAACAGGGTTACATGATAAGAAACACATATATGTTCTCCTTGTATTAAACGGGCATTTGAGTTTCCAAATATGGATTGGAAAATAAAAATCTAGCATCAGGATTACATAAGTTGAAAATCTATTATGGTCAGTGCCGCTCCGTAGTGCAGTGGTTTAAGGCGATGGTCTGAAGCCATTGCGTACGTTGGTGGTTCGAATCCACCGCTGGCCGGGAAAATTTTCCACAAAGAATTTACCCGGCTAGCATATCATGGATGTTGTATGAGGCATAATAGGTCCGTGAAGGGCCGTAATGTACACAGCCCAAGGGCGGGGGCTGTACGAAACAAAAAAATGGCAAGTGCATATTATTATATCATAATAATTACAGATTTTATTTTGCTCTTTCTTTCTTCGTGTTTATTCTCTTGGGTGTCGAGGTTGGTTTGTATTTGCTTCTATTACTCGTAGAATTGCATCCATTCTTTTCTGTCGTCCGCATCTTGCTTTGCTCGTCTCCAGGTTTTGCCTTTGCTTTAAAGCGTTTTACCAATTGTGTCATTTCGAGGTTTTCCTTTTGAACTCTTTCTTATAACTTTTGCTTCCTATGCTTGCGTTAGTTGTATACCATTGGTCATACTGATTATTTTAAGTTTAAGAAATAATATTTCCTCTTTTTAATTTACCATTATTTTTATAATTTTCACGCGATTGTTCACTGAAAATAGAGAAATAAAAAGTATATTGTACTTTTTATTTCTTTATTTTTTAATTATATAATTTACTAAAAACCCTGAGGGTCACTATGGGCCGCGTTCACGTTATAGTTCATAATTTGGGCAGACGGCACAGTAGTGCGTTAAATATGTTTTTAGGATTATGCTGATATTTTTTCGATATAATTTTCAACGGAAAACAGTCGGACAATTTATATAGTCAATCAAACCCAAATAAATATCCATTCCACGCAATAAATAATCATCAATTAAATTAGATTTATACGCGTCGCGCAATTTAGTCAACAAATGGAAATTACATGCCCCGGTGTAAAATATAAACAAACCTAAATTGCAACAACAAAAAAAGGTTAATTCGAAATTTTTCCCGTCCATTTCTTCCGCCACGCATTAATCGTGCTTTATGGTGGCCGCACTAAATGTTTGCTACATTTAAATTAAAGCTTTATAATTGGATATTGTAATAAATCCCTGGAATGCACAACAATAATGTCCATTAAACTTGTACGAGCCCTGATATGTGTCTGAATTAGATGGGAGCACCCCGAAATATATATGCAGCCGGACTCTGTTATGCAAATGTGCAATTATTAACGAAACAAAAATGTACATTAAAAGTGCCCACGCGCGCACGATTGATTAATTTTAATTACAAACATTTAAAGCGGGTGGGTTAATGAGGATGAAGTTGTTAGGTTTAATGATGATCCGTGATAGAATTGATTTGGCGATGCGCTTGATTTAACGCTCTAATTGGTCATTATAATCGGGATATGTGTTTTTTTTCTATAGCTACGAACGTCTGTGATTTTTAATTGGCACGAGTGTCGCGCTGTAGGCTAGGAATGCGTGGTGAAAAAATTGATTTTTGCGTCCTAATTGGCCATTTCATTAGCGTTGTTTATTTTCAGTGTAAATTGTTGGTAAGTGGCGGTGTGTCGTCCCTCGTATGTGAGCGCGTTTGCTGCGAAGAAGCGGGTAATTTAAACTGCGCACGGTCGGTCGCCGGCACAACTTTTAATGAGGGTAAAAACGAACGGGGGCCCCTTTTTGCCGCAGTAATGATCGCCGCAACAAAATTGCAATTTGCGTGAAAAGTTGGTTGAATAATTGCTCCAGTTCGGGGCCGTATTAGCATAGATCGGTCTTTGCGGCAGTGACGGCGGAGATGGGCTAGACTGGGGGCTCTATACACATAGCTTCTGTCAAACACCCATCCAATTAGAGGATTCTCCTGGATTTATTACAGGCGTATGCTAAAATAGACTCAGCTGTTTACTTTATTAGCGGCGTTTATTATATAAGTCTGCGCTCGCAGATAATTACTAACGTCCGGGCCAATTAAGACCGGGCCGAGATCTCATTAGAGCGGCAGCCTACTCTCTCTCTCATGGACCGTCATCCCAATAATACGTTATTATCGGCGAGCGTAGGAAGAAAGGGCCCGCTGCCTTCTCGGAATACGCACTCTCATTAATCCACCCAATCATTTAAATTAATTTTAATTAATGCCCCCCCTAAAAAATTATCGCGTCCGATAACATCGTCACGACCACGACGCTGGAAACTGCAGCGTGGAAAAAACGAAACCTGTCCAGAGATGGCGCTAATTAGTAAGCAGCAATTAAAAGAACGGACTGAGTGCGCTGCCGCCACCGCCGCCTCCAGGCGATTCAAAAGATGTGTAAACCCGGAATGATTTACGGCGGCGCGAAAAAAGGCGCCACCACTCCACGGCGGAGGCGGCACGCGACGAGCGCTTAAAAGAAAGATTAGTTAAAGTGGAGGTGTCAGAGACATCGGATGTAACGAGTGCGCATCCTTGTCGCACTTGGCAAATGTATGCAAACGGTGTTACGAGGAAAGTGGGCATGTAATTGGTCCCCACCGCGACGCGTCTATTGATTGAGGCCCCCGGCGCGGGCTGAAATTGAGTTAGGCAGTTATTCCCGAGAGCCACCCCTCAACCTCCAACACTACGGGGGCTCGCTTACACACTACGAATACTATTCAACAACTTCAACTCTCTTTAACGTTGCCACGATATGCATATCCACATTTTATTTATGGCGTTAATCATTTTCGGAATTTTATAAACATAATTTTCTTTTAAATTTCTACGAAACCTTATTGAGTAACAATACTTTGATTTTAAAGATTGACGGTTTCTCTGCACTGCATTGTTTTTCGCAAGTTTATATGAATCAAGATAGAATTAATCAAATAAATTTGATTAAATCATAAAAAGTTGCAGTAAACAATGCAGTGCAAATCGCTTGAAAACGTGAATGGGTATAGTTTTTGGTAACGCAATTTCATAAAGCAGCATTCAATTTGATATTCACGTTTCCAAATGTGCATTTTTTAAATATTTCAGACTGTTCCTATATAGCCGTTTTCGTTTATCACTGTGTGCTGCTCCGGGCTTATTGTCTCTTGTTCTATTTGTCGCTTCCGACGCGCAATGTGGGTTCACACTTATATATAATTTTTTTTAGTTTTTACCCTCTAGATATATGTAATAATTTATTAAATGAGTGAATGTAGAAAAATCGCAGTTTGTTAACATGGACAGTACCAAAAACTAATAAAGAGTTACGTGAGATAATAGCCACATGCAAAATTATGATTATCTCACGTTATTTCTATTTAAATAAAATTCAATATTTTTTGCTAATTCAGTCAAATATCGGTAGTTAATTTATAAAATATGTGAATGAATGTAAATAATTATACACAAACGTATATACTTTTAATTTAATAATAAACTAGTTTTATATTTTTAAACTATATAAAACATTACAGTTGTTACGATAATAATCAATATTTTATTATTTCAAGAGATAATTTTGAGAAATGGTTGTTGCAACAAAAATGTCAGATACGGAAAAGAGGGAGAAAGAGAATCAATCAGTATATTATAGTATTTTAGGAGTTTCCAGTTCGTTGTGACGTGGCATTTTCTATTAGATTATCTAATCGTTCCTTTCCCCCTCGCAATCATTTCCATCCCCAGTTCTTATTTGCTGTCAAATTATGTTCACGTCTGTCATCCTGGCGTGGGCTGATTGCACACGTGACTAGCTCATAAGCGGGCCCTTGACAGGATCCGCGATATTGCGCCCCCTCGTCACCGGACACAATTTATTATTTGTTTCGGCGAAAACTCAATTTGTTGTGTGTCGTAAAATGAGACGTAGAGCGCGCGTAAAACCGGCCCCGCGCGTCCCGGCTGCCCGCCGGTGCAGTGGGGGCGCCCACGAAAACCGCCCCCCAATTTTTAAAACATATTTTGTATATTATTAAAGGTTGAGCTGCTCCGAATACACAGTCGAGTGTACGGGCGTAGGCTGATTGCCGCGCGCGGAAGGTAACGTGGCCTTATTGCAAAAATGGCCTGATTGGATGCATCCAGAGCTGATTGTGCCCGGAGCTTCACCGCCGCCGCCGCCGCCACTCGTCAAATCAAGTTTTCCACCGCCGCCCGCAACTCGCTCGCGCCCGATACATAATGCACAAAGCGCTGATTATCCCGTGCCCTCCTTCAAATACTGTTCAAATTTGCTACCTAAACACTCGCACAATCACACACAAAAAAGCGCCGACACCTTTATTTACTCTAATCAAAAAATGTCGCGTCCCCAAAACAACAAGTCAATCCAATCTGCTGCTACACGAATTAGTTTCCAGACCAAGTAAATAAATGCGGTCTTATAAATACAAATTTGAATCCGGTGTAATTTAATTAGTTTAAATGCAGCATTAAGTAAATGAGTATGGTTGAAATTTCAGCTGTAGTTATACAGAGTGGTGGTGGTGGTGGCATGGCCATGGTGGGATCGATACAAGTCGCGGCGCGTATTCAAGTTATGCTAATAAATTAGACGGCTCTAAACAAACCGCAATGCAGATCGATGTTTAAACCCCATCGCGGCTCACAAAAAGACCCAATCAACTCGACGTTTTAATCATAATAAACCACATGTTTTATTTACGGAAAGATACAGTGCAATAGCGCGCGGGGGTGGAAGGGAACTTATTGGCGTCGGGCCATGTTATTCAGGGGCTCCCATTTGCATGGCATCTCGAGGTTATTTACAAGATCGCGACGATTAGTCCAGGGCAACGCGTATCAATCGACACTTTGCCGACATCAAAGTCTGTGTGTGCTATTTTTATATCCAATTGCTGCGACATCGAATTACTTTTAAACTAAAAACCCGCCTGTGTGTAATCTCGCTAATCGACGCTATTAATCTACCCCTAAAATGATTTCCATGTACTACGCGCGCATTTACAGAAAATGTGATTAGCAGGTGCATATTTACCTCATGTAATCCTGTTTACATAATATCATTCCTCCCTTTGTGAAGCAAGATGATCCGATATCGGCTAGCATGGCACCGCAGCACTGACATTTCAGGCAGCCGTTATGCCAATAGCGGTCTAATGCGTGGAGGAGGAAACGTTCTACTATTTTACCGCCGCACCCCGCGCACACTTTTACTGTATTATTGTTATTGTTTACTGTGTGGTGTTGGTGGTGCTGCGAACCCGGTGGCGGGCCGCCACTACTGAACGCTGGGTGTTGGTGGTGCGGGTGGGGCTCGTGTGGACCGCCTTGGTGGCCTGCAAGGAAAACATATAAATGCATTTTTTTGTAAACAACAAAATGTTGAAGGAATTATTAGTAGTAGTAATTGAATTTGTTATAATTTGTAATTGGCTATCGTCCTTTGGGTCCTTCTGCCGTGTGTTAAGCCTTGGTTTCCTAGGAAGCGGTGTCGACAAAAGCGGCCGTATTTCATGTTATTTTGACGTCACACAATTCTTTTACGTATATTGAAATAAATTTGGTAATCTAGAGAACGGTATACTTCAAAGTATTGGGAAAATGTCATGAATTGCACTGGAATCTGGTGAGTTATTCAATTACATGTACTTAAAACGTATCTTGTAATGTAAATGACGTCAAACACGGCCGTTTTTAATAGCACCGCTTGCTAAGAAATCAGGACTTTAGTGTATGTGTATGTGAGTATTAGGACTGGTTACTTCAAAAAATCGTCGCCGAGTTTTCTAAAGTGACGTTAATTCTATCCCAACGACAAAAGGTAGAGACTACCCGGGCCGCTGTTTCGAACCCGGACCACCCGTTCGTAAAACGGTGGTTGTGAATAACCATAATAATATCAATTTGTACACGCCAATGTAGTGTAGTGGTTAGCACTACATCGGGGTGTACAAATTGTTATTATTATGGTTATTCCTAATAATCGTAACAAATTAATACGTAAATAACTCACAAATAATACCTAAATCGAATCCTAACTGTAACTACCATAATCTACTGATACTCATGAAGAAATGTCAAATATCAAACAATTTTCCACTAATTTGGTAGAAATTCTACCAGTATGTTCTACTCAGATTAACCTACCCATGATAATTCTGGAACTGATCGGTTTTCCAGCACGGCTTAATCCTGACATTTCATGACTCCTCTCTGATAGTGAACCGACTACAAAATGAATCAAGAAATAGTATGACACAAGAGGTTCGGAAGGTCTAAAAGACATTCCCATGTAAGAATAATAATGTTATTATTTCGGAAATGGAATTTACTACAGAAATGAGCTAAAGAGGTATTACGGAAACATACTAACTGATCTGGGAGGAGACATAAAAAGGAACTGGAGAAGTAAACTTTATTGTTATTAGTAGATTGCTCTATATAAATTACTGATAATTCGTGTGGACGAGTTACTAAATATGGTGTAACTAATGATGGGTTGTATAAAAGTTCTTCGTCCAGGTCCGTGTAATCCCACAAATGGTTTGTCATAGGATGACGAACAATTACGATGGTATGAATGGTAATTATACAAAATTGCGCAATATTCGAGGGTTACAGTTAGAGTAGATATATTTTGGTGTGACGGATGCAAAGTTCAACTTTGTGCGCAAAGACGCAACCGTAAATAAGAAAGTGAAACCTAAAAACATCCCCTGGCTTTGCGGACCGCTGAGGCAACAAACACGCCGTTGTCGCCGTTCACGTGTACATTTCTGCGCTGTGTTGTGGCTACGTGTTTAGGATGAACAGCAATTCACAAACGTCACGCTTTTTCACGTTCTACACAAAGGAAACGTAACCGCCACTTCAACATGTATCTACTCTAACTCGCCTTTATACAACACAACCTTAATCTTGCGTCATAAATTTGGAATTATTGAAACTATACTAACTGAATTGTGATTAGACTTTAAAAAAGAAACTAGAGGTGTGTTTTATTGTAGGTTTGTATTAAAAGGTAGAATGTAGGTTAGCTTTATTGTGCCTTATAGAATACTTTTGATTCATCTAGACCAGAGTTTCTCAATCTTTTTGGTTGCACTTTTAAAACTAGCATTGAGATGACATCAAATTTCAAGAACCCCCTGAAACATTCCAGATCATTCGGTATTGATCTGTAATCATTTTTTTTCCTGTGAGCCCCCAAATATTTTTCACGACTTCCCTGGGAGTGTCCACCGACCCGCACTTTCAGATTCCTTGATGAAGACTACATACTATACAGCAGGAGTGGCTTAATCGTACGTACATAGTGCACCGCTTTCCACAGAAATGCGTCCATTTAACCGCCGTCTATATTTTAAAAAACAGTTCGCCCAACTAGATCAAAATTTTGGTCGCAGGGGTGGCCAAAATTTTGATCTGATCTGATCTCGTTTTGATTAAAAAATCTTCGCTAAAATAAAATTCTAGGTGCAGCTGAATACTGAGGTTTCAGAGGACGTTGTCTCGTTGTTAAATGATCATTCAAGTTATTAAATTAATAATGTAGTAGTGTGTAATCATTTAATGAAAAGTAAATTTAATTGCACTAATTATTCTATTATGGTATAAAATATAAAGAATAAAGAACGAACAAGATTTACTAATGACCTTTGCATTGTAAATGTATGGAACAGAGCAATTGAAATTGTTAATAGAATGGGATGGTGCACGTGTCAGCATGTTAAGCAAGTAATTAGTATTAATTATACAGGTTAGCATTTGCATTGTAATGTATAGTTGTATTTACCTAGCGGTCCCATGCTGTGGCCGTTGGTGGGGTGCATGTGCGGCGGGCCAGATCCTGGATGTCCCGAGTGGTAATTGTTGTTGTCCGGCGACGGTGGGTGCGGAGACGTGAGCTCCGGACCACCGTAGGGGTGATAATGGGGGTTCATAGCGGCTAGTGCACTGGCGGCCAGTTTGGCGGTTGGTGCGCCTTCCAGAGCGCTAACACCCAAAAGGAAACAAACGTGCCCGTCGTACTACCACCGCGCGTCCGGAAAGCCTGCAAAACCAAAGAACACAGGGTGAGCGGAATTAAAGAGCGATCCATTTCAGCCGACAGCGGGTGCGGGGGCGGGCGTAAAAACAACATCATCGACAACACCTGCATCCTCAGAATAAAACCAAATCCCCGCGCATGCAATTCACTCCGAATTGCCCGGGCATCTTTACTATTTGAACGTGTTAAACTCGCACCACCGTGCATCAAATTCTTTATGGGGGCGGCGGCAACGGTGGGGCGGCGGGATTTCAAGTTATACGTTCTGTCTTTCCTATTCTAATTACGCCCGTATTCCCGTTTAATTTCGCCCGCGGTTTCGCCCTAATTACATTTATCGAGCGTGCAGCTTTTGCGGGGACCCAACACTCTTCACCGACTTAAAACTAAATTATTAATAATATAGAAGCCCACCCCTCTGCGATACACACCGCAGTATTAATTAAATTAATCTAAATTAATTGAATGTCGCACCAGATAATCGATTCAGTATTCAATACTATCTATCACTCAGTCTTTGAGGTATTGAATATTGTACGTTGTTTGTAAATATTTTAGCTATTTTAAGGTGGGTCTATATTGAAATAAAATAAGTTAGACAGAACAAATCAGTGAAAATTATAAAAAAATTGGATCATGTATGCTCACAAAATAAGAACTTATTTTGTCGCAATATACAATATTATAAGAAATAATCGTCTGAAATTGACTCATGGTTTATCATTTTATTTATTACTAGGTGAAATTCTTGTCGTCCGATAAATCAACTATCTCGCTAACTCTTCAGAGCCGGTGGACTATTTCTATACTTTTCCTATCGTAATATTGTCCATCCTGCTTCTTATAAACTTTAAGTGAATTTTTAATTATTTTATCATATAACTATGTAACTCATCTCTCATCTTGTTTGTAATTGTAATTGACTTATGTAAATGCTGTATAGCATATTGACATCAATAAATATATATATCTATCTATCTATCTATCTATCTATCTATCTATCTATCTATCTATCCTATGCAACTATCAGTTGCTGCGTCTAAAGGTCGTTTTAGACAAGACAATTTCTTAGCTCAAAAGTTGTTTAAGAAATGAATTCATATATCCTCCTCCCATGCAATTTGTCCTTAACAAATATAACGCGTTATATTTTTCCATTCGATCTACCATCCAATTCAATATTTCAAATAATTTGCTGTATGATGATCCTATTTGATTAATAAGGAAGGACGAGGCCTACATCCAGGAGTGGATAAACAGAGGCTGTAAGCAGAAGTTAATTTTTCAGAAATATGGGGGTTACTACAGAAATGTGCTAAAGTGCAATTACGGGCACATACTACAACTCTACTGAGTGATACATAGGAACGAACTGGAACTGTATTGTTATTAGTAGAATGTTGAAACTAGGACATCTCTATGAAATAGCCTTCACTTTTGTACACATAGTTATTGAGGCGACTAGCTGATTCTAGAGCGTTCAAGCACAAGCAAGAAAACTAGTGGCGCTTATTACACACGAGTCGAGGCGTGGAAAACCTGCTAGTATATCAGCGCCTTTAGTTTAGGCAGTTTAAAGAGATGTAAATGCTTTTTGTAAATTTTATGTATATACATTATAGTACCCGTGATTTTATAATTTTATGACCAATTTATGTAAATAGTAGAGTGGCGCTTTGTAATCCTAAGACGCTCTTAATCAAATCCTTTATTAATCTTCATTAAAAGTAAGTTCGGTAACCATATAATGAACAATTAACTTGAGAGGAGGAGGCCGCCCCTATCTGCCGCTCACGGATATTATTGCAGGCGTCGCCGGTCGGAGGCGGCGCGGCTAAAAATTCCTTATCTCTAATACGCTTTTAATTGTGAACGTGCCGCGTATGAAATTTAAAATTTGAGGCGATTTCGGCGACGGCGGCGGCTGTACCTGTACGCGTCTAGCCAATTTCGGTTTAATTATAGAGGCATTTAATTCGAGCTGGGGGCACCACACCCCCGTCGCGGCGGTGGTGGCGGTGGCGCCGACAAAGAGCAATCACAAACCGGTGAAATATATAAGTTCCTAGGTAAACCTCCTTATTATGGCGGTAAATGGAAACTACAAATTACTGTCGGTAAATAACAAGCGGCGCCCACCCACTCGGACTTTGCGGCGCGCGAAGAGATACTTCTCGCGCAGTTTTTGCGCTGCGCGACGGAGGGTGGCTCGTTTTTAAAAAGCAATTACCATCCCCTATACTAACATAATTACAGTTCCCTATTCTAGAAAAAAAATCGGTCCGCCCCTACTCAATAAAATAGCCATCTACCCCTAACGGCAATAATTTGTACGCCCTCACCCTTAATTCGGGATTGTAATGCAATATTGCTCGTATTGTAACGGGAGAGTACAATTTATGTTATTTAATTATACTTGCATATCACATATATCTTTGCTGACGGAATTATTATTGTTATTATTAAAAAAGCGCGCGTGTTTACTTTATTATTTATTGCCTGCATATATTATATGCACACTGTCGCATAACGTATTGTCGATTTTTATTTTCTTGTAGGGTGAAATACAAAGTATTATGAGATTGAGGTTGAAATACAATGTGTAATATTCATAATAAATTATTTGGTGCTGCAAAATTAGTACAATTATTCAATTTATTTCAAAGAAATATTGTTTTGAGGGACAATAAAGATGTTTACAAAATGTAATGTAAAATTACCACTTTACTCAAATTGAATTTTAATAAAAACATTTGTACATTTTTCACAGCAATTTCGATGTGAAAGTGATATAATTCGAGTGTTCGTTATTAACACCATCGAATTAGTGCTGGATTTGTGAAATATGTTTACAAAATATAAAATCAATGTCAAACCATTATCACTCAAGTTTTTGGCGAATTTTATTAACAGCAACTTACTAACTATATTTTTCAAAGACGAAAGTTTTGTGTTCAAAGTGAAATAACTCGAGTTTTCGTAGTCCTAATAACTATAAATGAATGCAGAATATGTGAAATATGTTTACTAAACATAATATATAAGACTACAAACCATTAGCAGTCGAATTAAATTTTTGGTGAATTTTATTAACAGCAACTTGTACATTTTTCAAAATTTATGTTTGAGATAACCAGCGTTTCCGTAATGTTAATCACTATAAATTAATGCCGGATATGGGACATATGTTTACAAAACATAATGTAAAACTACAAACCATTAGCACTAATATTGAATTTTTGGCCAATTTTACTAACAGCAACTTGTATATTTTTAAAGCAATTTCAGTGAAATAACTCGAGTTATCGTAGTGCTAACCCCAGCAAATGTACAAGATTTGTAACTGATTAAATCTGTTAAAGATCAGAAACCGCCAGGTATCAAAAATTTACGTTTATAATCAGTTACAATTCAGTCGGTTATTCATACTAAAATTCGGTATAAAAAACATTCTCATAACTAAATTTTACAAGTAATAATCACTAGAAGATTTACGTTTAATTTTGTGTTTGATTGTGAACTCATTACAAAGCTATTGTCGCATACATTTGATACCTTTTACACAAAGCCGCTTAGGTCCTTTCTTGCGACGAAATTCTTGGGTACACACACTTGGGGGGAGGCCGTAAATTAAATCAATACGCGTTATGCAATTTTGCCAACCCTTGCATCTGCATCGTCCCCTTTAATGGATTAATAGATCTCCCTGGGCACGGAGAGGAGCACTAAATCTAATTTTACCGCTTCAGCTTGCGATTAAAACGACGCTAATAACGCCATAATGAAATAATTACCGCCGCCTATCGATCCACAAATACTTCCTGTATGTGGCCCACTAATACAACAACAAAAATCGAACATTAGAAATATATTAGTTATTAATACAATAAGAATAATAATCATAAGTAGGGTAACAACAACATTTTCAAATAAAATAACTCGTTTTGAAAACGCCTATTTTGCATCGTATCTCGATAACGAAAAGATATAGAGGGTTGCGGTTTATTGCATTCGCTTCAGATCGGTACTTTCTATACGGAGAACAATAGTAATTTAGGGAATATCCAGAAAGTTTTACGTGGCTGAAGGAAATCAGCACCTATGCCCTAACGCCTATTTTGGTCTGTATCTCGATAACTCGTTTTGAAAATGCCCAGGCTGTGTATTTTTGAGCAATCGCTATGAATATAGCGATCGAGAGACGTACGCTATTATTGCAAATAGTACCGATTTGAGACCTTACGTTTCGCGAAAGACTCTGCTTATCTTTGACAGAACTGAAAGCTCTTTCAGAGGTAAAATATAGATTTATATCATGTAAGGGAGGTTCATTTTGAAATAAAATAATGAATAATCGCTAAATTTCAGAGAATTATTTCCATAATATTGTTTATTGTGACAAACAAGTACCAAGAACTAAATTGTAAATAAGTATGTAAATTTATAACGCGTTCTATTTGTCAAGGAAAAATTGTATGGGAGGAGGACATATGAATTCATTTCTTGAACAACTTTTGAGCTAAGAAATTGTCTTATCTAAAACGAGCTTAATGCAAATAACATAGAGGAACTGAAAAGCCGGTGTTATTTATACAATTGAAAAGATTTAAATATTTTGTTTATTAGTTTTTGAGCCATATAACATCCCCAACAAGTGTATTCATATCTCTGACAATAGATTTATGCTTTGCATGTAAAATTTAGCAAACACCAGGATTAACGTAGGAACAGGTTGGTCGTTTAATCCTTATCTTTCTAGGATCAGCATAATGCGCTTCGCAGCGATTATCTTTTTTTTAAATAGACATTGTACTTACAAAACTGCAGGTAGTAAGTAATGTTAAATAACACCTGCACATTTGTATAGATACTTATGATAAAATAATCTGATCATTTATTTCAATATAGAAACAGTAGTTTTTGCGAAACGCAGAGTTATTTGTGGGTATGGTTTCAGCTGCATTATTTTTAATTCTGGGGATCGAACTCAGCCTCCCCAATGCAAAGTTCGAGACGGACGACGCCTCTAACCACTCGGCCACTGATCTTGGTTATATTATTATATTATCTTGAATATGTATGATTGTTGATTTTATGTAAAAATTACATTATTTTATAAGTTGTACTTGTAATTTTATGTGTTGGTTAATAAAATATAATTTTTATAATTATAACCTGACACCAAATTCTATTCGATTATTGCATCTGGAAACTGAAATAACTCTAGTATTTGGTATAAAAACAGCGTCCAAAAATAATCTACAGCTCCCAATATATTTTGATTTAGAATATATTCCCGCAATCTGTTATTTCTGCGTAAAAATTATCCCTACAAAAATATAATCACATTCCAGCAGGCCAATTTGCTCGCCTTTCCCAAAAAAAAAGAGAGTACATTTTCCTCGGCGCGCCCGAATTAAAAATAACACGAGCCGAAACCATATTCATTCCCAATCCAGAAAGAATGAGGCTTAGCCTAATTGAATAAAAACACTTGCATCATTGTTAAATTCGCGCCCCGGCGGTAATTGATATGAGGGCGAGCACGTTTGTGTTGTTCCTACAAGTTCTTTTTGCTCGCCTTTTTTTTGCAGGATGGCTATGATTTATAAACTAATAAAAACAGACCGTGGACGGAGCAGACGGAACGCGATGATTTACAGAAACGAAACGGGACGAACTTTGATTAATTAACGGGGTGGAACTGCGGCGGGACAGAGAGCGGCGCTGCCGCTGTGTTGGTGTTTAATTATGGGGCGCACATCATTATCTGATAACTATTTTATATATCACTCACTCGGCGAGAGAGGGAAATTGCTCGGCTAATTAATGCCACATGGTGTTTTTTGATTTATCTTCGTGTGAATCTAACGGTTTTAAAATAGAATTAATTAAAAGGGTCGTGTTTTGTAACAATGTATTCGTATTACAGTCTGTTATTATTCACTAATATTCTATCAACTACCATTAGAATATTAAATATTTAAACTATTTAAGGATAAATAAATACAAACGAATAAATTGAGGACACATTATTACCTTTTAAAATATTCACTGCCTAATTAAATACGTTATTTTAAAAACTGTAAATCTGAATTGATATCTGCATACATATGATATGATTTTGCTAATAAATGGCGATTATTATGTTTTGTAGCAACTATTATTTAATATCAACTTTAAAAATCATACATTTAAGGGTTAATAGCTTTTTACATCTGTTCTGGATAGTTCTGGATAGTTGGCTGGAGGGTAGCATAGCTACAGACACTTAGGCCTCAAGCATTTTAGTTTTTTAGATAGTAATATATAATAGCGTAAAGATAAATTTATTTACATTAATATAATTAGCTCACACATCACTGTTATTTGTATATAAATATCTTCAGCATTTTGAAGATATTCTAATTTAATCAAAAACAGATATGAGAGATCAAATATATGAAGATTTGATTAACAGGCCTTGATGAAAGTATTATCTTCTGTATGGAATTTTTGACTGAAAAACTTCTATCTTTATAGCTATCAGCCCAAGGGCTTTTTTCTAATAATAATATTACTACTGATTGTTTCTTATTGCCACGATAGAGCCACATTAATAATATTTGATAGAAAAATATACATCTAGGTCTGTACGAATGCAAACAAAAATTCCTATTTTTACTACATAGTTACATAGAATATTTTTTTGCATTCGTACACACGTAGATGTATATTTTTCTATCACAGATTATTAAGGTGGCTCTATTGTGGCAATAAGAAACAATCAGTAGTAATATTAATATTAGCGAAAAAGTCCTTGGGCTGATAGCAATAAAGATAAAAGTTTTTCAATCTTAAAAATTCCATACACATGTCACTATGGTCAGATACTATTAGAAATTACCATACTTATGATTATTATTCTTAGTGTAAATAATATCAGAAATGAGTGATATTAATATTATTATTATTATGTATTCCATTGTACAATTATATATATATATATATATATATATATATATATATATATATATATATATATATATATATATATATATATATATATATAACCATCTTTATTAGACTATTGACCCTTCACGGGTCTTTTCGTCTTACAATTATAATTCCTCAGATGTTAACTAACATGTTTAAAGAGGTAAAATATTAAATTAATAAAAATCACGTTGACGATTTTTATTAATTTAATAAAAAAAACATCTTGAATTGATTAAATTAATTAGTATATGTATATGATTATGAACTGGAAGGAATTATTGTTTGATTTTTAAGATGTCCGAACATGTTTCATATATACTTTGTACATAATGCAACAAAATAAACATAAACCACAAAGTATGAGAATTGTGCCGGGAACTTGTAAGTACAGCCACGTGTTCAATATCTTTCTAACTTTGACACTCGCGACGAGCCAATCTGTACTTCGCCGAACAAGCTAATAAAATGTTGCTTTTCCCATTTAAAATATATTGGAGGGCAATAATTATTTATTGTAGGTGTTTTCGGCAAGCCATGTGCTCTCTCACTAAAGGGTGGCAATAAAATTGTGAAACCGGCTCGTAAAATATTTTAGGAAAATACGCCAGTTGCGCATTTAAAGTAATTTACTACGTAAAATCCTGCGGTTATATTACATTCCTACTCGTAAAATAAAATTAATTCTAGATTAGTATTGTGTATACCGAAATTATTACCTTTAATAAGTAAGAGGGGAGTCCGCGATAAAAATCACTGCCTGCTGGTGGTTAACTCAACAAAAATAATCACTGCCACACAAAACACAAAAACCACAAAAGAGGTAGAAAATAAATATATCCGCCACTTGTAATGAGCTTTAAACAAACACTTGTAACAAAGCGGGGTCTCGGCCGCAGTCACTTCACCGTTGAACGAGGAAGAAGAGAAAAAATAAACCCGGGGTTAGATTAGATCTAATCGGCGGATTTTATTGCACTGAACGTAAGTGTTGGGAGAGAGCGGGAGCGCGCGCTGGCGGACGACCGATATCGGAAAGCAATTTGTGAATTGTGAGACTTGTAGCTTAGGGGATGCAACCCTATTAGGTCTACCAGTGTTTAGGAGGGATGGTGGGGATGAACACAATACACTTTCGGCGCAGTTCGGGTGAAAAAGGTTCGCCCCGAGTCGGCCGGTAAGTGCCCCCCTTGCGTCGAACGCGAGGGCTATGAAAACGGATTCGGTTTATTATGGTTTACATTTTAATACGCACGATATTTATGTTTACATTACTTTGAAAATATATTATTTATTCAATTATGGCACTATATTTATTATATTTATTTATCATATTACTATGTTATGACTTTAATTTATAGTTTAGTTTTTTATGTAAGAATGATATATTGATCATTCTGCTTAATTCTTTTTGCCAAGCTTCAACAAATACTCAAATAAGATGTAAGATGTTTAGTTATTTATGCAAGAAATAATAAGAATGATATATGTATTGATCATTCTGGTTAATTATTTTTGGTAAGCCTCAACAAATACTCAAATAAGATGTAAAGGCTGGTAAATAAAAAGTTATTTATTATATTTATTTGTCATATTACTATGTTATGACTTTAATTTATGTTTTAGTTATTTATGTAAAAAATAATAAGAATGATATATTGATCATTCTTTTTGCCAAGTCTCTAAAAATACTCAAATAAAATGCAAAGGCTGGTAAATAAAAAGTTTTAATGTGAAATTTGTTTCACTTCAATGGTTACTAGCAAATTTTACATGCACTTACAGAGCAATAAAGTAAATATCATATAAATCAATATAAAATCAAATATATGATAATACATGACTAACCATAATAAATACAAATTGCAGTAAATATGGAGCATAATTTGAAGGACAAACATAATCATATAGTAATCTATATGTTTATCTATTTGTCCTTCAAACTATGCTTCATATTTACTACAATTTGTATTTATTATATTTCGTTATGTATTATCATATATTTGATTTTATATTGATTTATATGGTATTTAATATATTGCTCTGTAAGTGCATGTAACATTTGCTAGTAAGCATTGAAGTGAAACAAATTTCACATGATGGAATATGGACATAATCAAAAATCAGAAGTGAAACATATAGACTAAATAGAAATATAGTCAATTTATTAGTATAGTGGGTGAAAACAAAAGCTGTAGGCTATAAATTAATATTATAAGATAACTACAAAAATCAAATAATTGTTTTTGTAAGCTTTCATTTATAAAGGACATTTTTTGTCAATAAGGTTCCCTATAAATCGGTGTAGATTATTTGATTTATTATTAAAAACTCCTAAACTCTTAGATCTTTATATTTATAGTTTAGGCATATGTAGCTAAGTAAAATAATTATTAGATATATGATAATTGTTGAATCATAGTTATAGTATGTTGTTTGTATGAGGATTGCTTTATACGGAGAGCTTAGTAAAATTTCTAATATAAGTGCATTTCGTATTAATTTGCAATAAAAATACACACATGCAAAGTCGATTTGTATTTCATTTACAAGTGGCTCGTAAATAAATTGAGACCTCGCATATAAGTTGTTCGAGCGTGGTATTGTAAGCCCGCCTTTAAGAGTTACATATTTATTTCTCGGTGCAAGTTAGAAGTGACACTATCCTCCAGGGATATAATATATAGTGGCTGGATAGTACATAACCGTGCCACACACATACACGCACATATCCATGTTCTCGCGCACGCAACAAACGCACGCACGTGGAATAAGACATCACCCCAACTAAAGCCGCTAATTAGGCACGTAGTATAGATTGTTTATTGGTTCTAGTCGAGGGAGTACGTGGAATGCAAAGTAGACACTTGGGAGGGAAACTTATTCTCTAATTAACAACATTACAGGACTTAGCGATGTGTATCTCGGGCCGGCTGTAATATTTTACATGACCGGCCTCACATTTTACACATTTACACGTTCCCGCTCCAACAAGCCAAAAAAAAAAACATGTATATAAGCAATAAAGTATCACACAGTTCCCTTCGGAATAAATTAAAAGCCAGTAAAATCGCGCGTGTGTAATACGAAAGAGTTTATTGGGAAGTTGAGAAGCACCGGGCGTCACCTGTTTCCGAACTGAGAAAATATGCTAATACCAAGCCGGGAGTTGTTCTTCCTCACTTATATCCTCGTTTTAAGACCGGATGGCCATAGATGTAACACCTGAAAACGGGAAAACATCCCATTCGCATTCCCCCACGAACCCTCGCAACTTTAAACTCCCACTGAAAAAGCGAGTCTTGTAACATCAAACGATAGACTTGCAGGATTCCAAATTACATTCGTGTATTTGAATAAACTAAAGGTACGTTGTTAGGAGGGGGACTTAATTGTAGTATCGGAAAATCACCGGATTACACAATGCTGTGATCGCAAATTTTAATATGCCATTGAGTTTTATTTGTATGAACAAGCCATGTAAAACTAATCTTATATCTGATTGAGTTAACGCTCAAAAATAGAAGATACCTGGTGATTAGTCATACAGATAGCCCGTATGGAAATAATTTCTCTCTTAATCTTATATCGCTATAATAAAAGCGAAGACAATGTTTTGAAATGTCATTTGTGTTTTTTGTGTGCTGTCAGTGCTGTCAGTTCAATAGTCACTAAGACTAAAAGTATATAAATAGTTGTCACACGGCTTAGAAGATTTGGCGAGATAATTAAGGCACCTTACACGGTCAATATTTTAGAATAATGACAGTATTACTGTACGATATGTTAAAATGTTCACTATTCTAAAATATTGACAGTATTACTGATCGTGTAAGGTATAGAAATGATGGAAAGATATTTTATTTTAAGGCCAATTAAATATAGAATGTAAAATAATATCATAAATTTAAAAATCTTAAATATTTGATTTTTTATCATTATTTATAACTCAGTAGATTAATATTTAAAACAGTTCTAACCTTCCTGCAGACTTTAGTTTTAGGTAAAAATTATTAGAAGACAGCTTATTTTGAGCCTAATTAAATATAGAATGGAAAATAATATCATACACTTAAATATTTTAAATCTTTGATTTTTTATCATTTTTTATATCTCAGTCAATTCATTTAAAATAGTTCGTACACTAAAAATCTTCCTGCAGACTTTATTTTTGGATCAAAATTATCAAGAAATGTTTTATTTTGAGCCCAATTAAATATAGAATGTAAAATAATATCACAAATTTAAATATCTTAATATTTAATTTTTTATCATTATTTATAATTCGTACAATAAAAACCTTCCTGCAGAATTTATTTTTGGGTGAAAATGATCAAAAAATAGTTTATTTTGAGCCTAATTAAATATAGAATGTAAAATAATATCATAAATTTAAATTTCTTAAATCTTTGTTTTTTTATAATTTTCTATAACTCAGTAGATTAATTTTTAAAACAGTACCTACAAAAAAAAACCTTCCTGCAGACTTTATTTTTGGGTAAAAATTATTAGAAAGTAGCTTATTTTGAGCCTAATTAAATATAGAATGTAAAATAATATCATACACTTAAATATTTTAAATCTTTAATTCCTTTAATCATTTTTTATAACTCAGTCAATTAATTTAAAACAGCTCGTGCACTAAAAACCTTCCTGTAGACTTTATTTTTGGATCAAAATTAACAAGAAATATTTTATTTTGAGCCCAATTAAATATAGAATGCAAAATAATATCATAAATTTAAATTTCTTAAATCTTTGATTTTTTATAATTTTCTATAACTCAGTAGATTAATATTTAAAACAGTTCTTACACAAAAAAACTTTCCTGCAGACTTTATCTTTGGGTAAAAATGATTAGAAAATAGCTTATTTTGAGCCTAATTAAATATAGAATGTAAAATAATATCATACACTTAAATATTTTAAATCTTTGATTTTTTTAAATATTTTTTTATAACTCAGTCAATTAATTTAAAACAGCTCGCGCATTAAAAACCTTCCTGTAGACTTTATTTTTGGATCAAAATGATCAAGAAATGTTTTATTTTGAGCCCAATTAAATATAGAATGTAAAATAATATTATAAATTTAAATTTCTTAAATCTATGATTTTTTATAATTTTCTATAACTCAGTAGATTAATATTTAAAACAGTTCTTACAAAAAAAACCTTGCTGCAGACTTTATTTTTGGGTAAAAATTATTAGAAAATAATTATTTTGAGCCTAATTAAATATAGAATGTAAAATAATATCATACACTTAAATATTTTAAATCTTTGATTTTTTTAATAATTTTGTATAACTCAGTCAATTAATTTAAAACAGCTCGTGCACTAAAAACCTTCCTGTAGACTTTATTTTTGGATCAAAATTATCAAGAAATGTTTTATTTTGAGCCCAATTAAATATAGAATGTAAAATAATATCTTAAATTTAAATTTCTTAAATCTATGATTTTTTATAATTTTCTATAACTCAGTAGATTAATAGTTAAAACAGTTCTTACAAAAAAACCCTTCCTGCAGACTTTATTTTTGGGTAAAAATTATTAGAAAATAGCTTATTTTGAGCCTAATTAAATATAGAATGTAAAATAATATCATACACTTAAATATTTTAAACCTTTGTTTTTTTAAATAATTTTTTATAACTCAGTCAATTAATTTATAACAGTTCGTGCATTAAAAATGTTCCTGTAGACTTTATTTTTGGATCAAAATTATCAAGAAATGTTTTATTTTGAGCCCAATTTAATATGTAATGTAAAAAAATATCATAAATTTAAATTACTTAAATCTTTGACTTTTTTATAATTTTCTATAACTCAGAAAATTAATATTTAAAACAGTTCTTACAAAAAAAACTTCCTGCAGACTTTATTTTTCGGTAAAAATTATTAAAAAATAGCTTATTTTGAGCCTAATTAAATATAGAATGTAAAATAATATCATACACTTAAATATTTTAAATCTTTAATTTTTTTAATGATTTTTTATAACTCAGTCAATTAAAATAGCCCATGCACTAAAAACCTTCCTGTAGACTTTATTTTTTGATCAAAATTATCAAAAAATGTCGTATTTTAAGCCCAATTAAATATAGAATGTAAAATAATATCATAAATTTAAAAATCTTAAATATTTGATTTTTTATCATTTCATATAACTCAGTCGATTAAAGTAAGATAGCTCGTGTACTAAAAACCTTACTGTAGGGTTTATTTTTACGTAAAAACGGTCATAAAATGACTTATTTTGAACCCATTTAAAGATAGATAGTAAAATAATATCAAAAATTTAAATTTGTTAAATATTTGAATTTTATCATTATTTATAAATCAGTCGATTAATTTAAAACCGCTTGTACAATAAAAACCTTCCTGAAGACATTATTTTTGGGTAAAAGTTATCAAAAAATAGCTTATTTTGATCCTGAAAATGCTAAGCTACGATGTAAAAAACTCACCAAAACATAATTTTTGGGGCCACCTATTTCAAATGTGGATGTGTTTTATTTTACCAACGAGCTCAAATGGAAAAATATCGAAAGCGCAATACAGCAAGCCTCAAATATAATATTAGCTCCAAGGAAAATTGAAAAAGAGAAAACCTGGACGGACACAGAGTATGAATCAATGGAAGCTATGTTAAAGGACAATACGCAGGAAAATATAGACCAGTGTAAGCAATCAAGAAGGCAGTCTAAGCATATATGCAGGAGGAGAAAAAGACAACACGAGGAGAAGAAAATGGCAGTGCTAATAGAAACATTTAAAAGTAAAGAATATCCTAACTTTTGTCAGAATATAAAGACGACAAGGGTATACGCCATCGCTGAGGTATGTTAAAAGCAATGAGGGAGAGCTAATAGGAGAAGCGACAAAAATCAAGGACAATACACAGGAAAATATAGACCGGTATAAGCAAGCAAGAAGGCAGTCTAAGCATATATGCAGGAGGAGGATAAGACAACACGAGGAGAAGAAAATAGTAGTGCTAGTAGAAAAATTTAAAAGTAAAGAATATCCCAACTTTTGCCAGAATATAAAGACGACCAGGGTATACGCCATCGCTGAGGTATATTAAAAGTAAGGAGGGAGAGCTAATAGGAGAAGCGACAAAGATCACAATGGTGGAAGGAACACTATGAAGAACTGCTAAATAAACAGAGCCCATACAGTGCTACATTTTCGAGCTCCTCCGATGAGTCATCGGAGGAGCTCGAAAATAGCTAGAGCTTAGCCGAAACTAGTTGCAAAGTGTAAATGAAGTGTGATAAAAACAAAGTAAAAAATCGCTTTATTTATCCTTTAAAATGAATTATCACAAAGTAGACGCCTTAACAATACAATATTTGAAATATATTATTGTAGAATTTTATTTAACTAGGGTCATGTATATTAACTGAAATAAAACAAATGTCACCAGCGTACTTATAATGATATAGTAGGAAAATACAGAAACGGCAATGAAAACGCATAATCATAAAAAGTGGAATGTTTGTTGAAGGATCAATCTAAAGAAATTTCAGTCAACAATTTGGCTACATACCTTCAATAAACGATTAGTTTTGTAGGTGGTATATTTATTGTTATGCAAATAATATAGTACTTAAATATTTTGGTAGTGTATTATGCTTTCAGTAATAAAAGGTGTAATCCTTCGTTATTCCTTAAGTGCGTCTCTGGTTTTTCCCGGAGTCGTTTAAAGTGGATTAAGATGAAGCCAGTGGAATGCACGGCGGGGGCGGCGAGAGGATCTACATAAAAATACCGACCATCTGCCGATTAAAATGTTGCACGCCCCGTAATTGTTTATACAAACGGAGGGGGGCGGCTTCTCCGCCGCTTAACCGCATCGGCATTTCAAATTAGCCGCGCGATGAAAAACCAAATAAAACGTTTCCGGCGGGATTTAATAATTCCGCGGAAAATTTAATGCGGCTGGTGTATTATGCAGCTTTTTTCCCTCGGTGCGGGCGCGCCGGGCATTATGCCGTAACAATGGTAATTTGCAATGCCAGAATCGCGCGTCTCGAAACTGCTACATTTTTTACGCGCGCGAGCGGGGTGGACCGGGCGGCGGCGGCGGCGGCGGCGGTGGCGGCGCTCCCCATTACAAATGTTATTGGTTTAATTCGTGCGCGCGCCTGCCAGCCCGTGTTTATTTTTTAAGATACATATTGTGCGCGAATTTGAATTGGAAAAGTTTTTTAATTGTGCACGATTTTTATAACCAATAAAAAAGTTTTTTATTCGTCCGTCCGCTGCTCGGCATGGAGCGAGCCGAGCGAGCGCGCACGGGCGGCCTTATTTATGGAAACAAATAAAACACGGTTAAATCACAATTATTTGAAAACGTATGCATGCATCCAGTGTTTCTTTTATTTCGTGCACAATATGATGAATTTTTCTGTATGAAATACAATATTTTGTTATATATAATTTTTTTAATGGTTCATGAAAAACCCCGACTGGTCAAAAATCAACACCATTTATCTCTCGATCGCTGTATTCATTACGATCATTATACTTTTCTTATTGCGCGAATTGTGAAATTATTTGAGCTTTTTGCAAGAACTATGCAACTTAATTTCATACAATTTTTACTAGCTGATTAAAACACATTTTTATTAGGTATGAAATTTATTTTATAAAAATTGATCACCATAATCCTTAGTTATAAAACGTAGCCGATCAAACCTTAGAAAATCAATATCAGAGCCAGCAATAAAGTATTTTAATCAATTAGAAAAAAATGGAATGACATTCCGTCGCATTGTTTTGATTAAAACCTCAATACAACTTCAAAATTCGTGCCATAAGAATAGTATATATATGATCCCACCAAAACGATCCAGATTTTAACTCGAATCAAACTTTTTTTATGATAAAACAAGGTAGTTATTGCGAGATGTACAGGAATTTTAAAAAATATCATACACTTAAAAACGTAGTGTTATTAGAAGATGTATTTGCATACATTAATAAATTTGATTGCTCGTAAATGTGTGAAAACGTCAATCGATCGTTTGCATAATACATTATGTAAAATTTCTAATACATCCTTTTTTTTATATAAACACAATGTTTACTGGCTTTATAGTTAGCAAAGTGATTACCGTTTGACTAATGATTTTGCTACCTTAATAAACCCAGCTAAAGTTAAACACGCTCATTACCTCCTTGCTCGCTAATAACACCCTATTAAAGTTCATTGAAAATGTTCGTAGAAAAATAATATTTTTAATTGTGTATCATTTGCAGTGGCCTCCGATTCGTTGGGTACGCCGACGTATAATTTCCGCCGTGTTACCCAGTCATTTTTGAGGGGGTAATAATAAAGTGCAGAGACGAATTTCGTCGGGGCCGTTACAAGAAAATCAATTAAGTCCGCAATTAATTCGTTGTAAACGCGCGAGCGGCAAAAACTAATTCCGCCTGCAGAAAACATAATTAAATGTTTTGTTTTCGCAATAAAAGTACGGTTTCCTGTAGGTAATTGATTCCTTTTTCCACCCGGCAATTATTACAATTTAACGCGTGAACTCGCGAATTAGCTCGTCGGGTGGACTGTGTGTGTGGCTCGTGCGACTATCAATAAATAGTAGGTCGCGAGTAGGAAACGTCACACTGCACGCTCGACTAGTTTTCCAAGTTCTGGTTTCCATGCACGTACTATTGCAGTTAATCTGTGAGAGGAACAGGTGGCTCCGTGGCCCCGTCGTCTGGAGATTACTCGCGCTTTCAGGAGCCGCCGCCTTTATCCTTGACGATTTAAGGAAGTGAGACCGCGATAGGTGCGTGGCCCGGAAGTAAAAGGATGACACCGCTCGCGCTCCATTGCCGACAAAAGATTACAATAAACGAATCTTTCCCGGCGTGTTGTTTTGTGCTTCGTCCTTGTTGCGACAAATCTCTGTCGGCGGACGATTTGTTATACTGACGTAATACCAGCCGCCGCAACTAATCTGCTTAGTCGATTCTAATTTGGGTAGTTTTAAACAACGATACTTGGGATTCAACACGAAAGAGTAATGCAATTTTCTGCTTTCACAACCTCGCGACATCGCGAAATAATTATGGTAATATTCGATAAAATCATGTTTTACTATTGCATAATATTCAGCATGTGTGTGTTGTTTATTTGTTTATGCTTGAAATATATATGTTTTGCTTATAATTTAGCGTCCATAAAAAACTTGCTGAAGATAACTCCAAAGGACTAACTAATAATGCTGTAAATAATTATTAGTTATATATTATCGTGAAATATTTAAAGTATCAAATATGAAGGTATTGGAGCGTATGCACAAATTACTCGAGATTGCACCCAAAATACAGAGAAAGAAACTACAACATCTAGGTCACATGAGAGGAGAGAAGTACGAATTGCTTCAAGTGATCAGAGGAAAAGAAGACGTAACATCGGAAGACGTAGAATTTCATGGTTGCGCAATTTGAGGGGGGAATGGTACAACACAACATTCAAGGACCTATTCAGAGCCTATTCCAAAGTGAAAATAGCGATGCTGACTTCCTGCAAGAAGATGCCACGTAAAGAAGAAGGAAGGATGTTAGGATAAAATCAAATTTATACTAGTATCAAATATTGATAGAGATAAAGAAAAAAAAAAGATGGAACTGATACACTAGATGCAAATATCAAACGCGGTGTAAAGCAGAGGCGGTAGGTGTCGCAGGGATCTAAGGCTGAAGCCATTGAGTATGGTAAAAACGATGGTAGTTTGAATCCACCGCTTTTAGTATAAACTAGGCAATCCCATTCTTAATGGCTCATATTTACAATGAGTAGTTTGTAAGGTAATCATTTAAATAGCAATGCTAAATTGTATTGTAAGTTGTAAATTGAACATCAAATAAAAACAGTTTATTATTATTATTATTTTCGTATTTAAGTCCTGTTTATAATGCGAGAGACCTAGATGCGCAATTATGATCGTTCATAAGTGCAAGTTTATAATAATTTTTCATTTATGAAGACAATTTATCACACCGTATAAATTAGCGGGACAATAATGACTTAAAGGCCGACGTATCAATGATTCCTTCCGCCCCGGGGGCCGGGCGGAGACGGGTGAACGCATGCAATTACAACCTGTCGGCGGACAGGTGAACAAAAAAAAAACGACGAACGAGGTTGATTAACATGAAATGTGCGTATCAAATTACGAACGGTTGATTGGCGGCTGAGCGCAGGAACGGCAACACGTTGAAATGCTCTTTCGCAGGAGCGGCGGCGGCGTGGAGAAATTTAACGCGGACTATGCCGGTGCAATATTTAAAACTGTAGCGGACCAGCAGCAGGTGAATCAGACGCAATTAACATGAAAATGTACATTGTGTTGCTTTAATGGAGATATTTAAAATTTAAATATCGTTTGATTACTTCTTTTGTTTTCGTTTATTTTCATTAATTTTCATTATTTAGCTAGCGAGTTGATTCACTTCAACAATTTCGCAGTTGGCTGGTATCTGCTGGTAAGTACTAAAAAGTCATTTCAACTAGGTTAACTAAGTGCTAGGTAGACTAAATGTGTAATAATATCATCCTTGTCGATCCTTCACTCTACGTGAGGGTTTGGTGATGTCATTGATGCACTCACAGGCGCTTTCGTTTAGCATGATTTGGCATTGCTAGTCGCCCCGTGGTGTACAGTATCGCGGTTGTGAGGGCCGAGGTAAAATTATGCGCATCGGAAGCGGCAAATAGAACAAGAAACTAAAGATCGTTTTAGACAAGACAATTTCTTGGCTCAAAAGTTGTTCAAGAAATGAATTCATATATCCTCCTCCCATACAATTTGATCTTGACAAATAAAACGCGTTATATTTTTTCTACCAACCCATTCAATATTTCAAATAATTTGCCGTATGATACGAGACAATTTAGATTGTCTCGCATCTTGACTGACTTTTGAGTCAAGAAATTGTCTTGTCTAAAACGACCTTAAGCCCGTACCAACTCAGAGTGATAAACGAAAGGCACTCATATCACTTATGCTGCCCATACGTCGATGTCTGTGTAACACACTGTATCATAATCTATAATTTGTACATCATACAATATTTAATTTGGACCATACGTAAATTTTAAAAATAATTAGAAGGCAAATCACCTCAAAAGATCTTACTGGACCCTTATGTATACGCCACTGAATAGATGTAAGATACATTCACGCGTTTCCAATATACCAATACTCTTTCCAATTTCCCTAACAATATATCTAGCTGTTCGCGGCAATAAACCTCCCTCGACCAACCGTTTTATTCATAAACACCGTCGAAAAATCGCATAAATTTGTTTCGCACAAATTCCAGGCCTCGCTGCCCTCTGACCCGGGTCGCCGAGGTAACGGTTCGTGTAATTGCAATTTACAGGTACTTTCACGTGTGTCGAGGTATTAAGTGTGGTGCGTATGCACAAGAACGGCCCGTCGTTTACTCATTTTTTTTTGCGCACGAGCGGCAAATAAAAGAGCAGCCATAATTTACAGCGCGTTATTATCACACGGCCGTCTTTTTTTTCTGTATCGGCCTGAGTACACGGCTTCAATTACTCTGCGCATATTCTAGGTGTTGCTAGCATAAAGTTACAACTACGAACGTGACGTCGTGTATTGACATTCGTGGGTGTGTAATGTCCTGATGAACATCTAATCCAACCGCCCACCGTATCCATCTTTTAGAAATGTGCTTTGTTTTATGGGCGACGACGAGCGCGTCGAATTACAAGAATTACAAGACACGTTTCGTCATCGAGAGATTGATTATTGATGTAACTAGAAAATTTTAGAATTAATTATATATGTTTAAAAGGACGAAGTGAACTTATAATCAATTATAGTTGTCTGTCGACATCAAATTGTGTTTATGCTGGTATAAACTAACATAAGGCATGAGAAATCAGTAGAAATAGTATTAAGACTTTTTATGCTATCTACCAAAATAAGAATATGCAGCCAGCTCAGTGGCCGAGTGGTTAGAGGCATCGTCCGTCTCGTACTGAGCATTGGAGAGCCTGAGTTCGAATCCCAGCGGGGCGAATTTTCGCGAATCACCTTTCACAGTTTTTCAGAGGTTCCACGGCTGATAGCCCAATAAAGATAGAATTATTTTTTTGAAGAATATGCACTTTTATTTTATTTCTTCTGCTTTATTTGTGATATTAATAATAATAAATATCACAAATAAAGCAGGAGAAACAATTATAAAATCAATGATTCGTAATCACTGATATTTTATTAGTCCTAGTATACTGCGTAGTATACTCTCTATTTCAACGCCACCAGCTATAACCCTATTTAACTGAATCTACTGTTTTAAATGTAATAAAGACACTTTGCTGGTGATATGGATGAAATGTAATGCAGTTTTATTTGTTCACGTTCAATAAACATAGATTTCTAACTATGTTGTCACTACTTAAAATAGAACTCTAAAAGACCAACGAATCACCTGACATTTTTTCAGAAGTTTTCTATGGAGTTAACGTAAAAACCGAGCGATTAAACTCATTTGGCCTTCTGTACAGGAGAAAAAGCCTTTCGGTTGATTGCTATATAATGATTGACGTTTTTTTTTAATATACGACTATCAAACTCAAAATTAACCACAGATATTGATTAAATTCAATCCTTGGAATGTTCTTGCTGTGACACCCTTTATATTTATATAGAAAATACAGTCCAGCTTGAGTTATTTTACCACCCTACTAATTTATACATAAAATAATTAGGCCAGTGAAACCAATACCATCTATGTGTCAGAAGGTATTTATTTCAGATGGGATTACGCGCGAATCTATGTAAAACCTTCAACAATAAGCACCGATAAACCACGCTGCGATTAGCGCGGGTATCGAATTAACGATTACGCGGTACAAAAACGCACGCGTGAAAACGGCTTTTCACTGACTCGTGGGTTTTGCACATAATGCATAAAATATTTAGCGTAAAGCGCAACCTCATAATTACTGCGATTATCCGAGCGTGAAACTGCACTACAGATATCGGAATTTATGTTTCGCTTTATTTTCTTTCGCATGGTGAGACGCACCTTAGCATCGGCCGCAGCTTTTAATTGGACACCACTCTAACGATCATCCGCTTTAATTCAACCGGGGAGGCCGGGGATTTGCGCATTAGGATAGCAAACTGTGTACTCACTAATATTATAATGATAATAATGATGAGACTGCTGCGAGCGCGAGAATCAAGTGGGCGGCGAGAACTGGCATTATCTCCTTACCTGAAACAAAAATACAATTAATTTTAATTACATATTTTTCAATACAAAAATTAATTATCAAAAATAATTAATAATAATCAATATATATATATATATATATATATATATATATATATATATATATATATATATATCATTTTATACATGTGTGTAACACTATGCATTTTGTGTGTATCGAAAACGATATAAGAAACTAGATAATCCCATTCGTCACTGTAAGGAGATTCGCGTTTGTAAAAGACAACATCCGGCTCCGATAATCAAATTTTCGATATGAGCAAACACATGGACCTACGGTAAATTTTTTACCAATGTACTCAACCGAGTACACTGGGAGATAATGGGTTAATATATAAATTCCTTTTAGTAAAATGATATAAATGTCACTCGTGATTAAGATGAATCCAAATCACAGCCCAAATTAATTCTAAATTATCAGAGTCTGTAGTATTCGTTTCGGCCCTCAATGAAAGCGTGCTGGTGGTTGTAAAATAAAATGACATTAAGATAAGATAATCCGTTGAAAACACACTCCTATATAGACCCAATTAACCCCGACCATAACGATGACAACAACACAAGAGGTATTCAGCCGATAAACAATTAACCATTTAGTCCCGAGCCGTAGTCTCCAGTTTAGTGACATAAGGTTCATCAGTGACTAGGTTGTGACTTGCGGTTAACGCCTCCGCCGGAGCGGTTATCCGCTATTACGGCGTAATCTAGTTACGGCCACCGGTTTCCGGTAAACACGGACCGTCCAGCTCCCCCGGTCCAGTCCGGAACCGAAAACGGCGCGCACAAGCACACCACCCCGCCGCCGCCCCCCATCGCCCGAAACGCCACCACCCCCGGTGCCGTAACGCGCAACCCTTGCGCTCCCATCCCTTTCTGCTCGCAAACTTTCTACTTGTTATCTAATTAGTAGCTCTTGTTCCACAATGCGATGTCTTTATAACTACAGGATTCAATTGAAATTCCGATAAGCTCCCGGAGAATTTCGCTATCTCGGGCCCCCATTCTACAGGCGGATTTCGGGGGGGCTATCTTAACCCCAGTTGTTGCGATATGAATTGTACGTTAAATTTATCTAAATTGTTCGCTGTATCACACACACATATATTATTCTCGGGGTATTATTGTTATTTGGAAGGAGGCCACTTAAGACTACAAATAATGCCAACGCAGAGCATGCAAATCACTACCCACCAGTAGCGATAGGAGGCAATATTATTCAGAAATATATGCTCGAGATGCTATAAATTATGAGAACATTATTATTAGAAATAATATAATAATAGAGTCTTTGGATTGTTCTAATACTGCTACTACGTCCAATTCTACTACTTTTGCCAAGAGACTAAAGTAAAACACCACTTCTACTTCTAGTTTCTTGGCAACACTAATACCTCTGTATTAGAAGGGTCAAGAGTATCTAGTATTATATCATTTGTAATAATTTTCTCATAATTTATAGCATCTCGAATTTAAAAAACAATGAGCCCTGATGAAGTAGTTGGTTGAACTACGAAATATTGGAAAAGTAGTAAAGTGTAGGAAAATATAAAAAATAGCGTTTTATTGCTGCACCACCCCAAGGAGCTAGAAACCACGGTTTATATATACAAATTCGAGATGCTATAAATTATGAGAAAATTATTACTAATGATATAATACCGGATACTCTTGAACCTTCTAATACAGAGATATTAGTGTTACCAAGAAACTAGAAGCAGAAGTTTGGTGTTAATAGTTTATACACACAAGTCATCTCTAGGATATAAAAACGAAAGTCGACCGATATTTCATTTATGTTTTTGTGGTGTCAGTTCAAAAGTGGAGGTACCGAGACGTTCTTTCTAAATATTTTTTAATCATTATTTAATTGAAGTATCAAGTGTTTTGAAGTAATAGTACTTTTTTATAATTCGAAATTCGTATTTATTCAAAAAAATAAATTGTATTGTATTCGCTACAGCTCGGTGATTTCTTTACGATAAGCAAATGGTTAAGGAAAACCCGGCTATATTGTTAGTGGTTGAAGTATATTGATGTCCACCATCCATGTCTTGACCCTAATGTTGGTTGAATTCGCTTCAGCTTGGTGATTTCTATATGGGGAGCAACAATGGTTGAAGAAAATCCAGCTAGATTTTGCTTGGTTGAAGGTAAATGACTTTCACCACCTACGTCCTGAGCCTAAATTGTATTGTATGCGCTTCAGCTTGGTGTTTTCTTTACGATATGGTTGAGGAAAACTTGGCTAGATTGTGCGTGGTTGAAGTAAAATGACGTTCACCACCTACGTCCTGACCCTAAATTGTATTGTATTCACTTCAGCTCGGTGATTTCTTTACGATAAGCAACAGTGGTTGAAGAAAACTTGGCTAGATTGTGCGTGGTTGAAGTAAACCTCCGTCCGCCACCCATGTCTTGATTCTAATGTTGGTTGCATTCGCTTCAGCTCGGTGATTTCTATACGGGGTGCAACAGTGGTAGAAAAATCAGCTAGATTTTGCCTAGTTGAAGGAAAATGACTTTTAGGCCCTGGCCCTAATTTTTGCTGGGTGGTTTCAACACGGTGACTAAGAGCAAAATCCGACTAACGGTGTTTTTTATGCCATAAACACCCTTGGACACATGAAAACATAAATTAAATCATGAGAAACACAGTTTGTAGCAAAAATATCATTTTCGTTTTTTAATATTTTTCAAACGGTATTTTCCCGATTATTTTCAGGCTTGACTTGACGTTTTCATGTTTCAATCGACTTGTTCATGTTTTATGTGGAGTTTTTCATGTTTGAGACGGAGGTTTTCATATTTCAAATGAGGTTTTTCATGTTTAACTGCCATCCATGATTATTCAAAACTCTCTAAATTAATCTAATTCATTAAGCTTCTCAACTAAAAAAAATTTACCGCAAAATCCCATAAGAATTACATGCCTATATAGGTCTGTAAATTCCTGGAAAACGGCTGAATGGATACCGGTGTGAAGTTAAGCAATTCTCATAATTCAGGGCGTACCGAGAGTTGGCGCGGCGTGGACTTTTTCTCAGTGCATTGTTTACTAAACGGAGTGTTCAAAAAATTATTTTTTTCTACAATTGTTTACTTATGTCTTGGTAACCATAAAATAAGAAAAACACAAATTTAAGTTAATTTTGTCAGCTGTTATTGAATAATATATGCAACAAAACAAATTGCAATTTTTATTAATGTACTCCCCACGATTTTTTTTTAAACTTAACAAAATAACATAACAAAATATTGTTTAGACTTTAACAACAATCATCAGATATATTTTCGAATAGGGTGCTCCGCCTTTTTTTATAATAAACATGCATGTAAGTAAAATATTTGTAAAATAATTTTTTATTTATAACAAACGTATGTGACCATACACCAATGTTTTTATTTAACAATTTTGTTTATAAGACATCACTTTAGTGTTTTCCTAAAACAACAGTTAAAAAAGTTGACAGCAAGTATTTTTTTATAAGGCTGTCATTGAATAATATTTGCAACAAAACAAATTGCAATTTTTATTTATGTGTTAATTTTGTCAGCTGTTATTGAATAATATATGCAACAACACAAATTGCAATTTTTATTAATGTACTCCCCACGATTTTTTTTAAACTTAACAAAATAACATAACAAAATATTGTTTAGACTTTAACAACAATCATCAGATATATGTTCGAATAGGGTGCTCCGCCTTTTTTATAATAAACATGCATGTAAGTCAAATATTTGTAAAATCATTTTTTATTTATAACAAACGTATGTGACCATACACCAATGTTTTTATTTAACAATTTTGTTTATAAGACATCACTTTAGTGTTTTCCAAAAACAACAGTTAAAAAAGTTGACAGCAAGTATTTTTTACAAGGCTGTCATTGAATAATATTTGCAACAAAACAAATTGTAATTTTGTACCCCCCCCCACGATTTTTTTTTGAAACTTTCAAAATTTTGTTTAGGCTTTAACAACAATCATCAGACATATTTTCGAATAGGGTGCTAGGCCTTAGTTTTTTTAAAATATTTTTGAACATAAACATGCAAATATTGTTTATAATCGTCAATCGAACCGAAATATTTTAAATTTTGATTTAATATTCATTCAACACAAGAGGAACTAATTACAGACTTCCTAATAATAATTTAAGTATGTATGAAAATCACCACACTATAGTGCCATGAAATTATTTAATGCATTACCATAAAATGTAAAAGACATAGCAATACTATCTCTCTTTAAAGTGGAAATAAAAATATTATTAATCATTTTCGAACCTTTCAACATCGAAGAATATTTTCATTTGTAGAAAATTATTAAGTTTAAGTACAAGTTTTTTGTTGAATTGTTTCATTTTACTGTATACATTATTTATATATTTACTGCAATTTGCTTGAAATAAATCAAATTATTATTATTATTATTATAACTATCGTAATTTATTTTAAGCTACTGCTCAAATTTGTCACCACATATTTATTCAAAAATTTCACGGAAGCAATGCAAATCCCGCCTCCATCATCTGTTAAAGATATTCAGTATGGGTGGGCAAAATTTACAGCACGCACTTAAAAAACCTCCGGCCCGTCCATGACCCCTGACATCGCCATATATTATCACAGGAAGATCCGAACCAATGTCATCTAGATTTACAACCTTGTTACTTAATTATTCACAAATTTATAAGAATCCAGTGAAATAATTGCTGTAGTGCTTGACAAAACCAGACCAAATTAATTAAGTGCACGTATATAAACCTAAACATTTTTATTTTCGTTTACCAAGAACCCTTTTAAGGTAATTTTTGAGTTAGTTATTACATAGCAAATGAGTACACGTAGGTCACGTCCGAGCTGATGATTATCATTTATTTTAATGATACCCTCGTCAACCCTCCAGAAATCCGAGTCGGGCACGTATTATTTATTTACCACTCTATTAAATTTATAAAAACTCATTTATTGCGACCGATAATTGGTGAAGCAAAATAATTTTAATGTATAGGCGGGTTTAATGTTGCTGGGTTCAGTTGTCAACATAAAACTAGCAATAAAACAGCCATTACAGAAACTGCTGGAGCAGAAATGTTATGATTGTAAATTACACGATACTTGAAAAGCCCTCGACAAATAAATATTGAGAACACTTTAAATCTATGGGGTGGTCGTCAGGAATGTTTCAAGTGGTTTGATAATATAAACAAATACTGATAAAAACTTGTAAATATTTAGCTTGGTTTTTATCACAACTAAATATTGATGTGTTACTGCGATTTGTCCCACCGTGGGGTGTTGTCGTTATTAATGGGGAGATTATCTTTTACCGGTTTTTAAATTAAATGTGTGCATGAGATATGTTGGTTTAGTGCGTTGCGCGGCCAGAGGCGTTTGAGTGAGGTATAGGACCATTCCTCCGCCAGTCCGCCAGAAAGAAAACCGGTTGTGGTGGACGGTGGTACACACAATGGCAGCACGTGGGAGTCTAGCGGACATTCACTCAGGAATGCGGCTGGTCGGTTTACCTAAACTTGCAAATCGGCCATGGTTGCAGCATGGGGGATCATTTTAAGAACGGATATTAGAATATCGAACAAACACACATATATACTCTAAAATTAAACATCATTTTTTACTTTTAGGATTCATTTATATTTATGTGTTTTAAATTATCGTAAATAGTATTGTAAGGTTTCCAATAAATAATTAATATTACAAAAATTGTTACCGTTTTATGATTAGTAGTTGTATTTTTTACAATTCTAACTGAATATCGAATATCGAATATCCTTCTACTTTGTGTAAATTTCTTATGATTCCCTTATCCATAGTTTTTTAAAAATCTATATGCATTTTGAGAACACTCGTACTAAGTTAGGCCTATATGCAACCCCGATCTTAATATTGAAGTAACTTGATACATACACATCTGATGTATTCATCACAAAAAACTGATTACAATTTAATATATTAGCAATTCAAAACGACAAGAAGAATTAATAAATATGCAAACGAATAGATCAGGTCTCGTTATCCCAACCCTCATCGGGTCACCCCACCAGCATTAATAAATACCCATCGGACGCGGAAGAATCAATCGAATCCCGCGGCGGCACTTTCACACAGCGCGGCCTGCATAAATTATTCATCTCGCAAATGATTTTACATAAAGCGGCCGCGTGCGCGCACGTCGCCGACCATTTATTTTATTTAAAAGTTAACGCGATTCTGAATGGGACGGAATGTGTTATTTTGGTACGCGCGCACCCGTAGTTTCCAAGTGGCCGGAGGCCTTTGGTCCGGCTGTACTTTACGGACTTTGTAGTTTATTGTGTCCAGTTTACCTGTTTACGTAGTTAGTTGGGAACGAGTTTTACAGTTGACCTCTGCACTGCCTGCATGCACACACTTAGTTTAAGACACTAAGCTAATTACAAACACAGAAAACTTAGTGGCGTAACGAAAAATTTACTACGGTGAGCAAAATCTAATTGCCACTCGGTCCAATCAAACCGGATGTATTTGAGTGAGATGTATCTGTTATAATAATAAAAATAATAACGCACACAATGCGTCCAAATTGAATAATATTAGCTGAATACTGTGTGTGAGTGCGGGGATTGAGTAATGCTATGGGATGGGGGACAGGTGATAAATTTTAACCCCTAATTTAGCCAGAAGGGCAACCCTATTGTAACGCTCTCCCCCTCCTATGTGTGTATTAATATATTCGGTATTTAAACACAATTAAAAATTTATGCCGACGGTGCCATTTCATATTTGTATATTACAAAACTAATATGAATATAAATTATTGCTGGGACCCGCTGTTTTGATTAAATTTTAAATATGCAGGATAAAAATTAATTTCTTACTGGGCGCAATAACAATAAAAGCACTTTACGTGATTCCGTGCAATCGATGCCAACCCACTGGGGAAACACTCCCGTGCCAAAAAAAATCAATAAACGTGAAAGTGTGATTCCGGACCAGGCACAAGTATAAATGTGTTGGGTTGATTCACCCTTCGTGATATTGGGGGCATCAAATTGGAAAAGTATCGTTTGGGTTTTCATGATTAATTGTATTATTGAATTTATTAAATTATTTATTCAATTAATTTAATGATTTCAATTATGCAAGTTCTTCAGAGCATATGCTTCAAACATTTAATTTTTTTAAAAAGGATTTATAAATAGGCATACCCTGTCTGTCTTTCATCCTTCCGGTATTCTTTCTTCATATATATTTATGTAACTATTATAGTCATATTATTTGCGATTCAGATGAAAACTGTTTTCGTCGAACTAGTGGATAAATTGCTGAGCTATAGCCATATTTTGCACGTTGCTATTATCCCTTTGGGGTGTCAACATCTTTAAGAAATCAAAGACACCCAAATGTCAACCTCACCTGCACGTGGTGCACCCTGCTGAATAACAAACAAGGCTTTGACGACCGAGCATTGGCGGGATAATCATACTAAACGAACAACAGGCTATATTTCTATTTTGAAGAAGGCAACGGGAAATCACCTCAATAGAAGAACACACTTCCCAAGCCTGGGTCAATGTTTAATTTTATGGAAGTGAAATAAATCCCATAATCGAATTTCCGGGGAGGATTACCTTGAGTGAAGCAACAAACTGCAAAGAAGATAGAAGAGATATCCTGACCATCGGGATATGGAACGTCTCCTGCAAATCGGTAAAACGCACATTATGGAAAAAGAAATCATCGAGAGGTGCAAAATACCCGTAAATGGACTGTCCGAAACACCCTCTAAAGACAAAAGTAACATTAAAGTATCAATAATAATAGTAACACAATTATCTACTTGGGTGATAACCAAAATAGCAGAATTGGTATCGGATTTGTAATATCCAGAAATGCTAGCAAATTATAATAATTAATAAACATAATACAAGTGGGGCATAGGTTTAGTGACACTAGTTACACTAATCACAAGGCGAGCATGCAACCTCCCCCCCAGCAAATTCTTGATAGCCTATAACACAGTTAGTGACAGAAAAACAACTATCAAACTAAACTCCAAACCAGTGCCACTAAACATAATACAAGTGGGGCGTAGACTTGTAGACTTGTAATATGTTTAGTGGTACTAGTCACATTAATCACAAGGCGTACATGCCTCCCAAGGCTGTGCTAAAAAGCCAGGGATTTACTGGTGGGCCGAGGCAATAGCGGATTTTCGGAAACAATATCTGCGCAAGAGACGGCTGACTCGAAAAAGGGCTGAATCCGAGGAGGAACAGGCCATTTCATCCTACATGCAGGACAAGAAAGCCCTACGAGATGAAATCAGGGTCTCCAAAAACATAAATGTGAGGAAATAATTGCTACTATTGATGCCATTGATGAAGATATTTGGGAACAAGGCTATAGGATTGCCCTCAGGAGACTGAAGTCCAGACCCGTCCTCAAAAAAGAGGCGAACTCAAGGAGGAACAGGCCAGTACATCCTACAAGCAGACCAAAAAAGCCCTACGTGATGAAATCAGGGCCTCTAAGACACATAAATAAGAGGAAGTGGTTGCTGTCATTGATGAGAATAGTTGAGAACAAGGCTATAGGATTGCTCTCAGGAGACTGAAGTCCAGACCCGTCCTCAAAAAAGGGGCGAACTCAGGAAGGAACAGGCCAGTTCATCCTACGGGCAGACCAAAAAAGCCCTATGAGATGAAATCAGGGCCCCAAAAGACATAAATAAGAGGAAGAGGTTGCTGCCATTGATGATAATATTTGAGAACAAGGCTATAGGATTGCTCTCAGGAGACTGAAGTCGAAACCCGTCCTCGAAAAAGGGGCGAACTCAGGGAGGAACAGGCCAGTTCATCCTACAGGCAGACCAAAAAAGCCCTACAAGATGAAATCAGGGCCTCTAAAAGACATAAATAAGAGGAAGTGGTTGCTGCCATTGATGATAATATTTGAGAACAAGGCTATAGGATTGGTCTCAGGAGACTGAAGTCGAAACCAGTCCTCGAAAAAGGGCGAACTCAGGGAGGAACAGGCCAGTTCATCCTACGGGCAGACCAAAAAAGCCCTAGGAGATGAAATCAGGGCCTCTAAAAGACATAAATAAGAGGAAGTGGTTCCTGCCATTGATGATAATATTTGAGAACAAGGCTATAGGATTGCTCTCAGGAGACTGAAGTCCAAACCCATCCTCGAAAAAGGGGCGAACTCAGGGAGGAACAGGTCAGTTCATCCTACAGGCAAACCAAAAAGCCCTACGAGATGAAATCAGGGCCTTTAAAAGACATAAATAAGAGGAAGTGGTTGCTGTCATTGATGAGAATATTTGAGAACAAGGCTATAGGTTTGCTCTCAGAAGGCTGAAGTCCAGATCTGCCCTGCCGAAAATGGAAGCCCATCAAACCAACCTCATATACAAAATCTTGTTCGCCAGTGTCAGCATGATAATGTACCAAGAGCTCAATCTTGCCGAAGAGGTACTAAGGTCATTATCTGAGCTAGACCTCACTATCGCAAGCCATAGGTTACTGTGCAACAGACCCCCGAACCCGATGGAGTACCTTCTTAAATAATTAGAGTAACTGCAGAGGAGTTCCCCGTAGCTACGCTCCAGGTCATGAATGGGGCACTGGACACAGGGGTTTACCCCCTAGGTGGAAACGAGCCAAACCAGTCCTCATCTTCAAACCTAGCAAGCCTATGGACAATCCGCCGTCCTTCAGACCGCTTTGCATACTCTACAGCATGAGTAAGCTGCTGGAGTATATGATGCTTGGGGCGATGACTGCCTACACGGAAGATCCGGATGTTCTAGATGAGAATCAGCACGGATTTCGACGGAGCAGAGTCACCAAAGAGGCTATTGCCAAAATTACCTCGCGAGCTTTCTGTGGAGTAGCGGTGAGCTATTCACACTCCATGTCAGAAGCGCCTTTAACACAGCTTCATGGCCGCTGATCGTGAGAAGGTTTCGAAAGATTTTGACGTTCTTTGAATATGTGTGGTTGGGGGTGTCGTGGTTGAAGATTGGATCACTAGCGCTGAGCGCTTTCTCTCCATGAAGATTGGATTATATTGGTGCGTCGCTTTAATACAGCATGAGCTGGAGTCGATGATGAGCCGTAGTAGATCCGGGCGAGTTGTATGTGGAACGTTCTTACGTATATTATCAGTTCTTTTCTTTTATGTTATATGTGCACTAGATGGGAATTTTTTCGTTAGAAGGTGCATGCAGATAGGAATCTGCGAAAAACTTGTGAGGCTCATCCAAAACTATATGGAGGGGACGGGAACTTATGTATAAGACAGAAAGAAATAGTAGGTGCATCGTAATAACTTGCGGTGTTCCGCAAGCACCACTCTATGGAACATCTTGTATGATGAGATTCTGCGGCTTCCTTTTCCAGATGGAGTGCAACTGGTGGGATACGCAGATGATTTGGGGCTAGTGGCAACTGCCAAGATAGAGGAGCAGCTGATCTGGAAGCTGGGCGACAGCCTAGACAAAATCAGCAACTGGATCCAGAATAATCATCTCTCTGGCCCCGAAGAAAACAGAGGCCCTTTTGTTCACCAGTAGAAGACATTCAGCACCGATAGTATACTCTATACTAGGATAGCGGATTACCCCCAGAGCTAGCCTCAAATACCTTTGGTCTGATGCTTACATGCATATACGACGGCCCTAAACAAGATCCTGCCAAACCTCCGCCGGCCAAAAGCAAGGACGAGAAGGGTACTTGCCTCTATAGTAGAGAGCATTATACGGTGCGCCGGTGTGGGGCGGTAAGATGCAAATAGCATGGACGAGGGAAGACCTGCAAAGAATGGTGGAACGCACGAAAACTGTCAGTTCAAAATATGGATTAAATATAAACCTTAAGAAAACAAAATAGATGATAATCTCAAAAGCACGTACATCACCAAACGCAGATATTCTTATTTATAACACCTATATTGAAAAGGTAACCAAGTACAAATACCTAGGCACTTGGATAACAAAACCAAATGAGCAGACAGTAGAAATCAAGTCCAGAGTAGAGATTGCTAGAACTGCCTTCCTCAAAATGAGAGATCTCTTCTGTGATCACGATCTAACGTTAGACCTTCGTGTTAGAATGGTAAGATGCTACATATTTCCAATTCTACTGTATGGTATGGAAGCATGGACACTGAACCAACACCTCAGCGACAAACTCCAAGTTTTTGAGATGTGCACGTATCGGAGAATCCTAAAGATCTCATGGACGGACAAAACCTCGAATGCCAAGGTCCTCACAAGAATGGGGAAAGACCTACAAATCCTTCACATGATAAAGACCAGAAAGCTGAAATATTTGGGACATATCATGCGAGGGGATAAATATAACGTACTGCAGCTAATTATGCAGGGGAAAATAGCAGGCAAGAGAAGTGTGGGAAGACACAGAATATCCTGGATGCGGAACCTAAGAGGCTGGCTTGGCTGCACCTCTAAAGATCTTTTCCGAGCTGCTGTTTCAAAGATCAGAATAGCCCTGATGATAGCTAACCTCTGAGTAGGAGATAGAACGTGAAGAAGAAGAAGAAGGGAACACCTGGCCAACACGCAGCGCAAAAGGGTGGCCAGCGCGTACCACACAGTCTCCACGAAGGCAGTGTTTGTGGTATCCGGGATTTGGTGGCACCAGATGAGCTTCTCGCCTGCGAACAGCAGGGTCTTGTTCGGAACAGAACAGGAAAGTACTGAGGGATGCAGAAAGCCTGGGAAGCCTGGGATGCCTGCGGGAGAAAAGCCGAGTAGACAAAGAAGTTCATTCCAGATATAAGAAGCTGTGGGTGGGCAGGAAGTATAGCGAGTTGGACTTCCATCTGACGCAGGCGCTCGCGGGCCACGGATGCTTTCAAGCGTACATCTGCCGGATTGGCAAGTCTAATGACCAGGCCATCTAGCAGTTCATGTGGTAGCAGAGATGCCACCAATTGAGCTCCTCGCCTGCGAATGGTAGGGCCTGTACGGGGGCAGGAGTGGAGAATACTAACGAAAGGCTGCAAAGGTTTGCACCATAGCAATGTGGCAGGAAGCCTGGGGAAAACGCTGTACCTGGTGCAAATGATATTTATAATATTAATTTGCTTGTGAGATTCCAAATTATTCCCTCAATGATAGTGACATTTATTTTACTAATAGATCAGAAATGATGTAAATAAATTTATAATATTTTAGCAGCATCTAAATATAGGAGGATTCTGGTAACGTTTACAATGATGTGATACCTAAGGCAAGATAATCCGAAAATTAATTTGAAAAAGAGATTCTTAGGCCATACATACATAAGGAGAAAGTTAAGGAGATATATATGACATGTATGGATATACAACCTACACCTCACGATAAAAGGCATATGTTAAATAAAATATTTCTATATGTATGATTGTTACTAATATAGACGTGAAATTCCAGTGGAATTTCAAAATTCTCTTTTGTAGGTAATTTAATTGACAATACCATGCAATACTTTTTTTTTAATAGCTCTAGTACTTTTGGCGTTAATTGTTCAGAAATTTAGCCTCTCGTTGAGTATTTTATTAGAAATAAAAATAATGTATCTCTGACTGGAATTACACTTCATCTATGTAAATGTATAAAAATACACATTCGTTCCAGGTAAATTTATCTTTTATTTATCAAATTAATCACTGAAAAATAAATCTATCCTAATAATTAATGTTGCAGTGAGTTACCTTACTTGTAGTACTAATGAAGATAATAGTGACCCACCTGAAACAAAATAAAATAACATAAATTTCAATTTTACATACAAATCCGCTGCAATTTATCATACAACTTTTTATTATCAATTTACAATGTAAATGGCGCAATTAGCACTCTTGCAAAAGTCCGCCCGTTATTAAATTAATCAGCATTACAAGATGCTCGGGCAATCAATGCGATATCGATCGGCACGTCGTAAGATTAGAGAAACCGAAGCGGTAAATTATACATTGATTAATTAATGGCCGCGATGAATTCATAATTCAAGCAGTGCTCCTGGTGGTTGTGGTGGTCCCTTGGTGCTTCTTGCAAGTGTGCATTCCGCGCACCATGAGAAACTCCGCGAGAGATTATGATCGGCGGCGCATAGATGGGTAGAGAGGCCAATTTGTCGCCTCAATTTCGCCCGCCCCATTTGAGGCCGCGCACACATACACACGTGGTATGGTAATTTTTGCGCATTAAACGCCATTAATTTCGTTGATTCGTTTTATGTTTTATGACGTATCGCGTGTAGTTGACACTCGATGGCTGTTATGTCCTGCTAATAGGTCTGGCGTGGACATTTCAATATACTGATATAGCAATTCACCGCGCGCATTGTCTATTGAAAAAAAAAATGACAAAAAGGCCAATTCGATTGTGCTGCATTTGTATGTGCGCGTATTCAAGAATGCGAAATTCTGACGCGAATATAAATTATCGCGACAATATGGCATGTCGGTTTTTATTTTCGGCATGCACAAGTGTGCGACAAAATGCGCTTCCGCTGGATTTAACATCTGGCTCGATTCAAAATTAAATTATGTGGATCAGATATGTATTTTCAAAATACTGGCGATAAATGAATACTGATTAATTAAGAAAAAAAGAACGAGACATCAATTGTATGTCTCGTTCTTTTTTACTTATATAATCAATAAACTACAAATATTAACAAAACGACTAGTAAAATATATAAGTGTAAATTCACCTCTTAGAAATCTACATCTGGTAGTAATGGGGGGATATCGACAACCGAGAATAGCAGAACAGCTATAACTAGAACTTAGCTAGAACTTACAATTTTAGTGGGAACTGTAGCGAAATTCTAGTTTATAATTAATTGCTCCTTGTATATTCTATATATTTGAACTAACATTTTGAATTAATTCGCAAAATTGTGATATTTAACAATGTTGTAGAATAACACCCATTAAAATAGAACATAATTAATAATCCCATTGTCCACGACATAATGCCCCTTCGTTAAATCCAAACACGTGTCCAATTAAGCTCCAAACGTCCGTGAGAGATTTTTCACACCCCACACGTCCAATTAACCGTTTTTCACAATTATTCCATGCCGAAAACGACCTCCCCAATCCATCTTCCGCCTTTAAAGCGCACTTTTCAACCAAAAAAAAAAACCCCAACCCCCGCAGCTCATGTGTGTGTGTACGTCAGGTATATAAACATTATGAAAGCATTGTGCGGACGGGGTTAGTTTAGAGGCCCATTCATGGATCCGGCCGACTCCCTCACAATTGATCTCTTATTATGTGGCGTTCTCATGGCTGTCAGAAGCGAACTGACATGCCTATTGCTTCGATTTGTATCATTAATTTGCTTTGAGACGTTTGCTGGCCGTGCACACGAGCAAAAGATGGAAGAAAATCCGACAGCTATTATTCGGCACCGGGCACCATAAGAATATATTGGTGCTTTAACTAAACAAATTTTATTTATTGAAGTGGGTCAATAATAATAAAGGCCGATTTGTCGATTATTAGAATGGAGACGGGAGTACTTACATCTGAATTGTGTATGATGTATTTGAATATTTTATGACAATACACTACACAAATTACAAAGGGAATTAATATTGTTGTAAGAAAATCTGTGTTATTTCTCCAAAATATCAATCAATCTTGAAATTGTTTTTTAAATTCATTGAATGATTTACGTCGAGTGTCTTAAAATCGGATTATTTTTGGAACCGTTACAACTTTATATGCAATAAACGATGTGTTGTTTTCAATTTGCCGTCAGAAATAAAATATATTGTTTAAATTAAGGTGTCACACTATTATAGTGGATAATATAAACATTTTTAAAAATTGTATGTACAGTCAATAACATACTATCAATATTGTATTTTTCCAAATTCACCAAGACTATGTCATGTCATTTTATGTATATATTTTCGAAATAACAAAATGTAAATTATCTTGAATCAGGGCACATACAAGTACTACGTACTTAGGTGCAATAATGAAATTAAAAAAAAACTTCTATCTTTATAGGGCTATTAGCCTTGAGGCTTTTCCGCCGGTCAAGGGAGAAGCTCGGAGGAGTTTAATCACCCGGTATTTACCTTAACTTAACACAGAAAACCTCTGAAAGGTGATTCGCGAAAATTCGCTCCCTGCTGGGGATCGAATTCAGGCTCCCCAGTGCTCAGTACGAGATTATTATAATATTATAGAACGACAAAGTGTATAAATGTTTAAATGTAAATATAAGTAAAATAAATAAATAAAAAAAATTAAATAAATACAATTAATCTATTACTTTTATCCGGTAGATTTTGCTGACAATCAACTCGATTTCAGTAATGGTGATGTCAAACTCAATTTGCAAATTTGATGTATTATGTATGAAACTTTTCATTTTCCTACGGTCTCATTAATTTGGCGTGTATTATAAAATACATATTTTTATTTCTCTTTATATTTAACTTATATGTCCTATTGTAGCAGATAAAAACTGTAAATGCAATTTATGTTGTTTTTTTATATATAGAAAACTCATAAAATGTATTTTCACCTAGCTCAGTGACTTAGTGGCTTAGAGTACTGAGTATTGAGCGTTCAAACCCCTTTGTAGTCGAAATTTCGCGTATCACTTTTTATAGCTTTCAGTGGGTTTCTGTGAAATTAAGCCTGGTTTAGACGGGTAGAATAATCAGGCGAGCATAGTAACAAGTAGAGTAGCTCTACTCGTGGAAACCTAACGCGCCGTATAGAAAAATAGCGAGTAGAGTAACTAGTAGCTGGTTGAGTACTATACCGCATGCAGAAAGTGGATTCTACTCTAGTTATGGGCCATTCACAATAAACGCGGTAGTGGTAAGTTACCGGTAAGCAATATTTTGAATGGCTATAAAAATTCAGACGTTCAGAATTGGGCAGTAATGCTATGCGCTAATTATGGTAGAGATAATTACCCATGTTCTGTAATAGTTTTACTGCCCGCATTTTTATACATGATCGTGCAATTGCGCTTACCGCTACGTTACCCCTACCACGCTTATTGTGAATGGTCCTTTACTTCCACCACAGCTCCAACTCTACTCGCTTGAATACTCTACCCGTGTAAACCAGGCTTTAAGGTAAATACTGGGTAATTGCATGCATGTAAGCTTCTCCCTTTACGATCAGAAAAGCCTTAAGGCTGTTAGCTATAAAGATAGAAGTTTTATTTAATATTTTCAATTCGAATTAAATTTTCGATTTTCAATAAATAATTAATCAATACATGATGGAATTAGACCCCACAATTTCTCTCATTTACTACCAATTCTGCAAAATTTACGTTTCGTGCGGTGCCGATACACAGGTCGCACAATGTCTCATTACCGAGGTCGCCCAGAGAATGAGGACAATCACCAAGGTGCGGTGCGGTGAGGATCATTACTATACCATTCACACGTTCCACAATTCTTCATTTGCGTATTTCATTTGTGCGTATTGTGTCACTTCTAGTTCGCCGTCTCTCACACACACACACATACCCACACCACGCCAGCTCCCGATCTATTGGAAGATCCTGACCGATATCGGGGGCCGAAAAAAAGGGCCCGCCATCATTAGACGCGTTACGGGGATGAATGGGCCGCTCGTACAATTGCACAGGACTTCAATTATGTCAACGCACAATGCGTTTCGCCAGCTCACAAGTGGCCCAGGTAAGGGGGACGACGGAGAGAATCGATCACCGGCAGTAGGGCAGCGGGTGATAAAATTAATACACACAGTCTGCGGTGTTCATTTAATTTTCTTCGTATTTATTAAACAGCAGTCGTAATTAATTATCGCTAACGTGCGTAATTATAAATAATTGTGAATTTAATTTAATTGAAATATGTGCAATTAAAATGTAACTGGTCTGTGAATGCGATGCAATAACGCATCGGGAAATATTTATATTTGATGGGAATTAATATGTTTGCTATTTTATTGGTACGGTGCAGGTTAATTATGTTTGAATATTTAAACATTTTGTTGGGTTTTTGTTAGCTTAATTAAATTTCTAGAATATCTTTGTTAGTTCTATTACATATTATCTACAGGGTGATTTACTAGCCTTATAACCAACTATTGACAGATGAAAGCTCATGTGATTCTAAGAAAAATACGTGGTTCCAATCTAAGCTTGTCCTGGCAATGTTTAAGTTAGAGTTTAAGACTTTTGGACACAAGAAACAGATTTTCAACAACTCGGTCAATTACAATAGACTGGATGGAAGCTGCAGAACGCATAATGTCAATATCATCTGTTTATTTTATGGACTGTCCATTTTTTTGTCTTCCTCTTATTCCAATTACGGTACGGTGGTAACCGCAGGCTAGAATAGAGAAACGAACGGGCAAATTGGTTTATAACATGTTTGCAAGAAGCTAACTTTGTTATTGTCCCATAGCCTGCTCGGTCGCCAGATTGGTCACCCATTGAGTATGTTTGGGATATGATCGGTAGAGGGCTAAGTGATTTACCACTGCAGATTCAGGAAGCTTGGAATGATATACCAGGAGAAAAAAAATTATCACTTCTCTTGATAGTATTCCTCGCCGTCTAAAATTGTATTCGAGGTTGACGGGAGTGAGAAAAACTTTAAATAAATTAATTAAATTACTCTTGGCTCAAATAAATTAAATATTAAATAGCTAACTTGCCAGAGTAAAATAAAATTTTAGATGTGTGGTGTTGGTGCTTAGGCGATGATATGTAATTCATGTACATAAGGAATATGATAGTCAATGTTCCCTGGTATGCTCGAAATAGTTACAACCACCGTGACCTAGGAGTAATGATGGTAAAAGATGAAATAAAGAAGATTGCTAAAAGTCATGAGCAGCGGTCCCTGCAGCATGTAAACATCAAAGCTATCAAAATATATTGGACAATACTGATGTAACAAGAAGACTCAAAAGGATATAACCTTTCGAGTTGATATAGTGTAAAAGCAGTGTAAATTGAAGAGTGTACAAGACAGCCGATAGCAACTCAAATATAAAATTTAATACTATATAAATTATTCGTCAGTCCTTAAGGTCGTTTTAGACAAGACAATTTCTTAGTTCAAAAGTTGTTCAAGAAATGAATTCATATATCCTCCTCCCATACAATTTGTTCTTGACAATAACGCGTTATATTTTTTCCATTCGATCTACCATCCTATTGAATATTTCAAATTTCAAATCACTTTTGTATATATTATTATATTTTAGTCTTATTTAAAAAAATAATAATAATAATTTGCTGTATGACAATAGACAATTTAGATTGCCTCGCATCTTGACTAACATTTGAGTCAAGAAATTGTCTTGTCTAAAACGACCTTAAGACTAATCACAATTCGATTTTGTTTTTGTAAGGAATCAAAATAAACTTTTTGAAAGGTATCGGTGTTGAAAGTAAATAATCTATCAATTTATAATTAGTTTGTATAAAATGCAATCAAAAATTGATAATTTAAGGACCAAAGCCGAGAGTAGATTGATGCAGAAGTCGAAAGTTGCAATACAATGGAATACAATTCAAAATTCATAGAAATATATGAGATTTATGTATGAATTGAATTGAGAAGTATATGAGGAGAGTTAGAGGAGTGAAAAAAAAGGACAGAATGAGGAATGACGATATAAGAAGAGAACTAAATGTAACACCGAAAATAAGGTACATAGAGGAAAGACAATTAGGATGGTGGGGACACATAATTAGGATGGCAGAGACAGCACCAGCCAAAACAATATGGAGAGCAAAAGTCAAAAACAAGAAAATTATACTTTACAATTATTGTAGTTGTTTATACATTTGTAAATTCTTTCCTCTCTTTTCTGTTCTTCGCCAGTTCTCTTGCTTGTATAACTGTCTTTCCTTTCTTCATTATTATTTCCTATATTCTGTTGTCCCACTCTTTTCTTGGTGGTCAACCTCTTCTTCTTTTATTTCCAGTTCTTGCTTCCCATACCTGTTTTGTTTGTTTTTTTTGTCCATACTAATTAAATGTGCCAATTATTCTCTGATGTCATCATTTTTTATTCTGTCTCTTCTCGTAACTTGTTTTACTCCTCTGAGATATTTAATTTCCATTGCCTGTATTCTACTTTTGTCCCTCTTCGTTAGTTTCCACGTTTCGCTCCTATATGTCAGTATAGGTCTATATATGCTTTTGTATATAAAAACATATATTTTTCACAATTTAACGATTGATAAATGTTTTTTGCCGCACAGGCAATTTAAAATTGACAGTGATAAAATAAAACCATTTAAATGCTTTTTATTAATAATGATATTGAATTAATAAACAAGTGCCAAAAAAATATGCTTCAAATGTCGCTCCAAAAAGTAATCAAAGCGTATACCGGAACTAAAATTAAATTCATGAACATATTTAAATTATACACACCATATACCTAATGTGTATAACTAAAATTATTAAACGCATATGATTTCCGTAACGGACAGTAGTAATTTGTGTGGCAATAACAATTCAGCATTGTCAGAATTTCCCAGATAAGGTGACCAGCAAGCGTGGCAAAAACTAGGGGGAAGATAACTGAAATAACGCACTTCCTACTGAACAGCTACTGTAATTATAAATTATCATAAAAAAAAGCTCATGGTATGTTATTTTCTGAGAGATTTTATTTAGCGAATAAATAGGATAACGATGTAAGCATTTTCATATATTTATTTTTTTATTGACGCATTATAATCCCGCTTTAAAAAACGCCGTAGTGGCCGTAGTGTATTTAAAATCAATATTAAAACACACGCGATTTAAAGGTTGCTAAGAACAAAAATATATCGCTATACTAATATAAAAACGAAGACAATGTTTGGAAGCCGACCGACCTAGCATTTATGACTTGCATGTCATGACAAATATTTGTATTACTGACAGTTTTGTTCGTCAAATGGAGACTAGAACTACGCGATAGTAGTATAGTTGCGTCTATTGTTATCTTAGAAGTTGCAAAAGAAGAAATCGTAACATACTTTGGTTTTACTTAAATAAATAAATAAAACATTAAATCTAGTAACCACGGTATGTTCATCACAAGTCGTGGCAAGAGACTTTTATTTATTTATTAAATAAATCACTTATTGAAAACTATATGTTTTAATAAGTGATTTATTTTGAACACTTATTGAAACGTATAGTGAGTCATAAATGATTCACAATACATAGTATAAGTGGTATAAGGTAATAATAATTGTTCTTATTGCTGACCTTTATTTAAACAGATATTCCCAGTTAGGTTAAAACGCACAGTATCATTTTCACAGGTACACAGGCACTGAACTTCACTGAATTAAAACTGACCGGACTGCCGCGGCTCACGAATTAATCTCAAACATGCTTGATAGACGCGCACCGGCCGAACGAAACGAAAAGACTGGAGTGGAAACAATGCGCATGCAGATAAAGAGAGACCGCGGCCGGTGGTAAAAAAAACTAGTCCTAAACATTAATACGCGGTGTGTGTGAGTAACCCGCGTTTTTTAGTTGTTTGGGGGCTTATATAGAACGTTTAGCGACCAGTATTTATCAATGAATGTTAACTAATAAATTGAGTAGATAATTATTTATTTATACGAGTTAACCCTTTAATGCATATTGTTGCAGAACTGCACCATTACTTTTTAAATTATTTAGTGCCAAATTAAAAACATTATTTTAAAAACTGTAATTCTGTATAGATATTTGCATACATATCATTCATGAAGAAGAACAAGATATATTTATTGTAACATACATACATACAAGATATACATACATGTACAAGAGGCAGGCCATTGACCGTGGTCTTTCAGCCATTTATGATTTTGTTAATTAACGTTGATTCTTATGTTTTGTAACAAGTGGACGACTACTATTTAACATTAATTTAAAAAAATAATGCATTTAAGGGTTAAATAATCTGCAATGATATAAATATTACCACACGTTGCTTATGCTTCCTGAAATTTTATTCAAGCACACCAGCTAGAAACATAAGAATCGTATGTATTAATAAGAATTTGGCAAAGGCTTAAAAAATAAAGTTGCAGTTTATGTTACTAGGAATGCTACATTCATAGTATGTGTAAAGTTTTTCTGTGAAGTTATAGTAGTTTACGTTATAACTATCTTTATAGAACTCCTGGCGTTCGCCCCTCGTTGCTCAAATATATTCCTTCGTAATGTAAAAACTCAGAATGTATTAATATATTTATTTGACTGTTAATATGTAATATTCTATTGATGTCCAGTAATTGAAACTGATTGGACAATAAATACATTTATGTATTAATAAATAATTCAGGACTTATATTACTCATTATTTATATCTGTCAACTTATATCATTATTACACATTGTTATTGTATATTATCATTATTTACAACAAAAACAAAACAAAAAATAATTTCATGCCTGGTTACACATATACGCATATGTATTTCAAGGATTTAATTCAATTAAAATATTACGGAGGCGTTTTACCAAATTAGCGGCTGATTATATTTGTACAATGAAATTATTTAAATACCTATAAAATTAATTAATGAAATAAATGCGCGTGATTTAGTATTTCAATGTTTGGTCAATTGGTTTTTAAATGGAGAATCTATATAAATTTAAATGTTGTTACATTATTAAACAATGTAGAATTATAATACAACAAAATAACATTTTTTTTCCACAACAACACACAACAGAACACCAATGAGACTGGCGCAGGACAGGACAAGACAGACACGGGCAAGAAAAGAGGACAATAGTCAAAAAGGGGCTTAGGTTTGAGGCGGACAAATCCATCGTGAGACGTGAAGTTGGTTTTAGTCTGTAGAATGTGGCACCTGCCATCGGTACCTTTTGATGATTTTCAACTATCGCGACAAAAAAGAAAGAAATCGTCTGGTTTAGTCGCAATACCCAACGAACATCAGACACGGCGAAGCTAGAGTACTTGAGACACATCACCCGGGAAGAGAGATACTCTAAACTCCAACTGATCATGCAAGGTAAAATACACGGAAGAAGAAGCATGGGGCGTTGCAGAACCTCATGGTTAAAGAACCTTAGAGAATGGTACGGACAAACATCGGTCGAACTATTTAGAGCTGCAGCGTCAAAGACTAGAATCGCCATGATGATGACGGCACCACAAGAAGAAGAAGTATTAGAAGAGGCATTGGGTAATAGCAGGAAAAGAGAAATCAAGACGAAATTCTGGATCAAGTTTGCGAATGATATGGAGCACGACCTACACGGTGCCCAAAGAAAGATATGGCTTTTCACGAAATCGAAAGAAGCTAATAGACGAGTACACCTTGAATACGACAATATCAACTCAAACTTGGGTTCAAGATTTCTAAAAGCTATATAGATCAAACTGAGAACCACGTGACCATATAACGCAAACATAGAGACTTTAATAATGCAGAACCATTTCAGATAGACGAAGTCCAAGGTCTTGAGGAAGAAAGCGGCAATCTGCTGAGCCCTTCCGCATATAAGCGACCGCAGAGAGGGCAAGCGGAGACTGCTAGCAACTATATCGAGCTCGTATCTACGAGGCGCCCTTTTGGGCCAGCGAAGCGATAGTCCTGAGAAACTGACAGAGGCTACGCACATCCCAGGAGCCCTCAAGATATGCCGCGTGTACAGAAAATGTTACACGTATGAAATAAATATTCTAAAATATATTTATTTCATACGCAAAATCATTCAATTTAATATGCCGCAACACAAAATAATTGTTCGTACTAAAAATGTATCCCTGAACACAATATAAAAACCCCCACGACAAAAAAGCCACTAAGTAAAAGACACAAAAGAATAGAACAAACGCAAACCATTCCGCAGGTAGCCACCATTTAATGTTATGCGAAATTTTTATTTCAAAAGTATGCATTTCAATTCCCTTTTATCGCACGCCGACCCTTGTAATTTCCAGGGCAGTATTTTAAATATCCCTTGTCTTGCGTACACACTACTCCCCCTCGTACACCGCCACATAAATACTTTATTGTTTAAAAAAAAATAACATGTATGCAAATTAAACTTTTATTTTATGCGGCGTTTTAAAATTGCTGAAAAACAGAGTGGACGTTTTTAGTATCCAGTCTGCGATTTTAGCGTGGCACGTCAGTCGCAAACCATTTTTTTGTGTGCGTCCACATTCGGCTATACTTCTACTACTATGTGTGTGTGTGTGTGTGTGTGTATGTGAGCTGGACAATTAAATATTTTTTACGTCCGCCAAAAGATAATTGTATGCAAACAGGGGGCAACTACGGGCAAATTTACAATACAATATTTCTCGGAGTGGACAAGCTGAAATAATTAAACCTTTTACCTGCCTTTGGAGTTGCCGGCCTGCACCTGCGTGTTATTTGGGCTTAGACCAGAGAAATAATTAAGTCCGACTTAAGTAGACAGCAGGTAGACAAAATTGCACTTATTCAGTTTATTTCTTTGTGATGATTTATGGCGTTTTAAACAATGTACTTGAATGGTGGTGATGAGCCCGGTGCTACAGTTCAAGGTGAAATTGCTGTGTAGGATTTTATAATAAATATATAATGTACGAGTCTGTATAAATGTAAAAAAAAAGATTAAATTGTGGCCGGTTCCGAGCAAATAGCTATAATCTTAATTAAAAACTAAATGAGTTTTACCATCTACCAACGTAATTTCGCGAGGCTTATTATATTTTTAATTAATTATTATTTTTTTTGAACAACTCGTGGGCACACTGAGAGATAGCGCGCTGTTTGGGTCGTATCGATTTCATAATTGTAATTAAGCGTCAGGTGTAATTTGACAGTTAATTATAAAAAATTTAACAGCACGCCCATGCACAACGTTTTGTTGCTTGAATTAAAAAGTTTAATTCGTGGAGGGGATTTTTTGTTCTTTTAAGTGCGCGCGAGAAACTTTTTTATATTTTTGATTGATTTATTGGAAATAACGACAGAGGCCAAGTGGTTGGGGTCCCAGCGTGAAGTCATATACCGTGGACCGTCACTGCAAGATGATTGATAATCACCTGGACTAACCACCGCTGACGTCACTTCATTAACTCCACCTAATGAAATACCGTGGTTTTACTAATTGAATGTCCATGTAAAGGATAATAGGATCCCTCATACCAGCATGCGATGAGAAGGACTCAAATTAAATTAATATTAAACTTTGAAAGTTCATGTATGTAGAATGCCGTGCGGACAATGCATTAGCGGGAACGCAACGGGAAGGAAGAATGCTCGCATTTATCTCTATCAATATTCATTAGGTTATTACTGACAAATAATCTGACCCCTGTGCACCCTCTGACGGTGGCGCTCGCTGCACTCCCATTATGCAAGAACCTCTAAAAAAAAGTGCTAATGCATTAGGCGCTGATTTAAAATCACCCTCAATAATTAACAGATTATTAATGTGTTCATCTAATGGTGTTCATTGTTTATGCAAAACGCGCATTATAACTCAAAATTCATATTGATTATTAATATTTAATCACATTTAATGTACAAACCAAAAAAGGCAATTAGTTAATTATAAAATCCTATCTGATTTTTTTTAATTAACGCAATGTGTTGAAGCACATGGATTAAAAACATAATTATTTTTATAATCACGGAAAGACGGCACCCGAAATCATTAATTAGATCACTTCATTACGATCGGAATTAAGTTGGTTGTACGTACTATGAGGGTTCGATGGAAAAGTGCGAGAGAGGTGTTTCCACCGTTGACCTCACTGGAATGCCAGATTGTCATCTGAATCCCGAGTTGAATAAATAGACTCAACGACATCCAGTCTGTCAAAGAGCCGAACATAAATACCTAAATAAGAGAGACCCTCAAAGGCCTCGACCTTCGTTCTTGCCTGTTGCAGTCGCGCCAAAGCGGACGCGCGCGGTTCGATCCCACTTTTTTTTACCTGGAAAAGGCGCGCGCGCGACTTCTTCCAGCATTCGCGACGGCCACGTTGCCAGCGGTAAACAAATCATGTATCATTTGAATTAATGCGACGTAATGGTTGCTTATTAATTATTTCAACTATTATGAGATTATAGATGGTATTAATTATAAACAGCAGTACAAATGTGACTAATGTGCAAGCAGAAGAGAGCTAAATATTAAAACTTTGATATTTGAAACCATAACTTGGGTCATTTACAGAGGAGCTTTTATCCTAATTATATTATATGGGAAGAAACATTAAATAAGCAGAATAATATAAAGAAAATAGTAAAAGTACATATACAAATCAACCTCAAAATGGCAAAAGCTACAGAACTATCTCATATGAGCGTCGTGTGTGATTACAGGGCAGATGTCAATTGTAACAAAATTGACAGCAATCTCCAAATGGAATACCTCGTGCACGTAATGAAACATAGTGATAGGTACAGAATACTCCAACTGATTCTGGAAGGAAAGGTCCTGGGAAGAAGAGGTCCAGGAAGACGACGAATTTCCTGGCTAAAAAATCTGCGCCAGTCGTTTGGCATGACATCCCTGCAACTTTTTCGCAATGCAGTAGACAAGGTGCAGATCGTGATGATGATCGCTAATATCCGGAACGGATGAAGCACGATAAGAAGAAGAATCTCCAAATTATACAAAATGACTAAAGGAATGGTAGAAAGCAACTACAGAATGCCGGTGCCTTCTGATCAACGGGCACACCCAGCAGACATGACGACTATAAAAAGTCGCCTAGATAAAGGAAGAGAGCAAAACCACAAAATTTAAAAAAACCAAAATGCCAAAAATATCCCCATATATATGGCAGAAAATATGAGACAAGGCGTCAAAAGGAGTTATCACAAAAACCTTCTTCCCTCAGGTAGGAACGCGGAGCAAATTGCATGTAGCAACTATTCTGCAACTCACCGTAATCCTGAGCGGACACAGTATCCTAAAATCATATTTAAGCTGATTCAAAATAATGAGAGGACGGAAACTGTATGTGTGCGCCCGTGAAGAACAAACTGTGGTTCATGTAATATTCCGATGTAGCAGACTGGAAAACCAAAGACAAGCCCCTTAAAACAGCATAGAAAGTGCTGGCGACACCTGGCCGACTAATAAAAAGAACTGACGAGTGTATGCTTAAAAATATTCACGACCTTTGTAAAAAGCATCGATTTTTAATCGCTAGTGTACATTTAACTGTGATAATGTTAAAAAAACTATAGAAATGTTAATTAATGTTTTTATAGATCTGAAGACATGTAATGTTACTTGTAACGGGGCATGTTTGAGTAAATAAATAATTTAACAAAAATAATGGGTCAGTGACACATTCAGTTCTGTTTACCCAACTGAATGTGTCACTGACGTGAGTAACACATTCTGTTCTGTTATACGTGGCGCCAGTATGTTCCCTACATCTTCGAGCGGCTTAAAACAGACTGAGCATGGCATGACCTCGAACAAAGGCGGCGATCTGAATAGCCTGCGCTTCCAGGATGATTTCCACGGGGGCCATCCAGGTAGTAGCAGGCCTGATTCCCGTTCATCTGTTGGCGCGTGAGAGATCATACACCCTGGGGATGAACAGAGCGACGTCCAAAAGCCCATGAGGCCACACTCGATAGTTGGAATGAGAAGTAGACATGAAGGCTCAATTGGGAATATGGAAGAATGAGATTATATCATCTGTATGAGAATTGCACGAGAGAATGCTGAAGTGAGGTGAATTATTTTTTAACACAGACGGCCTATATGTGTTTTGGTTTCTACCTAAAGAGGACGGCGTTAGTTGAAGAACTATAAATGCGGGTACTGTGGGAAGGAGGACACGCTGAAACACACGATTCTGGATTGTAAGAGGTAGTCAGACGTTTTCAGGCCGGAGCCGACGGTATCAGAAAATGTGATCGTCGCTTTATTCCCGAAAAGAGCAACTTCACACTGTTCACACTACGCACAGACCACACATATCTACACGAAGGACCACGTGAGCTACGAATCGACCGAACATTTGTCCGCAGATGAAGTCGCGAGAGCGGAAAGAAGAATGCACAAAAAAACCATTATCTCAAATAGGTTCAGAAAGGTGATAGCCCACTCTGGCATTAACCGCCTCATATATATGTATTATAAAATGAAATTCTGATCCTTTTTACTTAGTTTACTTCACGTGTCAAAGAAATTGGCTTATGGCGTGCCACATATGGTACATAATCGCTGTTCAAATGTAGAAACTTAATTTTCCCTCCTCCTATTTATTTATAAGCTTCTGTAATAACATTATGTGGTTACAATTCCGCAGTTGAAGCGCCATAAAAAAAACCTTTAGGTTATATAATAATTCCTTAAAAGAATCTAGAAAGTGAATTTGTCTCCGTCTTACATTCCCCGCCGCACAATTATCGCATTTATTCCGACCTTAACCCAGTTTGCCGGCGGCGGCGGCGGGCGCAGCAGCCAGCGTCGTCGTCGCCGTCGTCGGCGGCCCGAGAGTTATGAAAATAAATCGCGCCGCTTTGTACGGCCGCTCTCTCCACAAAGGAATATCGTGCGATTTTTAACTTCGGAATGCGCGACAGTGGGGGCGACGGCAAAAAGGGAAATTCGTATTTTAAAGCGCGGGCGACGGAAGGAATTTCCCCGCACATCCGCAGCCTGTTGCGCCCGGGCCCCGGTGACGTTTGATCGTATTTACAAACTGTTGATTCGGATAATTTATTCGACATCTATTAACAAGTAATTGGCTTTTAATTTCATAATTCATCTACCGGTCGCGGCCGAATTATTTTAATTTACACCCGCCGGTAATTCGGCGCTGGTTTAGCAGTCAAATCATTAAATCGCCCGAAATTACACAAATGGTAAATATTATAACAATATTTATATATTTACAGTAAAACATGGTAATTAATTCTAGATAATACAAGAACACTTATTTCTTCATCTCGAAGCATAGTGGTTTTTAATTTCTGGTTTCGACAGTTTATTTGGACTTTTTTCAGTTTGATTTGTAGGATGGTGATGATCCGACCCGACATCTGCTCCCGGGTATGTTTTGACTGTACGAATGGCGTTCCTATATATTTTCTTAATTAGAATATAATACAAGAGCTATCCGAAATGATTTTGGCCTGACCTTTATATCTATCTTTATGTATCTGTTAACTCTTAAGGGCTTTTCCGGCGCCAAAAAGGTAGAAGCTAAGAAGACTGTACTTAAACCAATAGAATATGGGCTATTATTGGTTAATAATTTTCTAGTTAATAATAAACACCACTTCTATTTATTATGCATGATTTACCATAATAAATACTTCTGTAGTATTTAAACATCGTAGCATAAACTGTTAAACATAATTAAAGCTTGATACTGAGCACAATTATATTCTGAAGCAATTTTCTCCCCTGGTAACTTTTATAAGCCGCACCGCGGGGCCACCGCTATAATTATAAGTGGTATTTAATATAGAACTATTTGCGTTACCGTAATTGGTCTGGTACGTTATGTAAATCGTTCGAACATTTCTGATTTCCCCCCGCACTGAGAGCTATAAAGTCGAACACTTCGCCTTTTGATCTTGCTACGTTTATTCTATACCGGGAGCTTAATTGTTTCTCTTTTATTGAAAAACGCGACCGGCTTTATTGGGAACAATTTCAATAAAATGAATGTTATAGTTTGGTGTAAAAAATCTGAGCCTGCCAGTATCATAATAAATTAAAGATAATTTTTTTTATAGGAATTATTTCTTTTGAATTTTTAAATCTTTCTATAATTTTTATGAAATTCTATCTCTGAATTATTTATTGTTATGATAATACTCAATATTACCATACCATAAGTCTAGACAAATTTTCCGTCTAGGGAACGCAAACCCGAAAAATAGTTTAAAGAACCCAGGTCAGTGGTCGAGTTGTTAGAGGCGTCGTCCGTCTCGTACTGAGCATTGGGGAGTTCGATCCTCAGCGGGGAACGAATTTTCGCGAATCACCTTTCTCGCTGTGAAACAGTTTTTCAGAGGTTTTCTGTGAAGTTAAGGTAAATACCGGGTGATTAAACTCCTCCTTAAGCTTCTCCTTTGACCGACGGAAAATCCTCACGGCTGATAGCCCTATAAAGATATGTTTTTTTTTAGTTTACTGACCATCCATTTTTAGATTTTAGCTCTCCGCTTTTCCTCTTAGTTATTCATGATTCCAGGTACCTATATTCATTATCCTTTTTCGTAGCCTTTTCCGTTATCAGATTCCAGTCTTTTCCGAAGGTCACTGGCGCGACGTCTAAACCACCAATTTAGGTGTCGCGCCAGTGTCCCTCGGAAAAGACTGGAACCTGATAACGGAAAAGGCTACGAAAAAGAATAATGAATATAGGCACATGGAATAATAAATGACTAAGAGGAAATGCGGAGAGAGCTAAAAAAACAAAAATGGATATAGCAGTGCTGAGTGAAACGAAGAAAAGAGACGCGCGCGGAAGACCATGGGCACTACCTGCATCTATATATCCGTATGCCAAAAAAAGGTCAAAACAGGGAGTCTCAATTCTAATAGACAAGAGGTTCAAAAACAGCATAACAAGCTGGGAACCTATCGACGGAAGGCTTAAAAAAAGCAGCCATGAACAACTACGGTATACGGATTAAACTATAATGTGAGAGTAGCAGACAGATAAGATTTAGGACAGCAAGGAGAAGTGATAAAGAATCATAATAGGACGACGCTAATACGGATATGTAATCAAAACTCATTGCGAATCACAAATGGGTACTATCGACATAAATGGATACAAGAAAACCGAAACCTGAAATTGAAAATCGATTATACCATCGTAAAACAGAAAATTAAACTACATCTACAGGATGTGAGGGTACGTAGAATAATAATCCTATCGTAGTGAACAGTATTTTCTGAAATCCAAAGTCCTTTCCTCATTTTATACTCAGAAAATCATCGAGACTACAGAAGATAAAATAGATACTATGGGAAATAATGGACGTAAAGCAAACTATTATAAACAAAGAATGCCACAAGAAAGGCTCCCAAACAAAGGAAACCTCGCTAAGCTGGAAAAGAGGCAGACTCAGAAGAAGCTAGACATAAGGAATAGATTCCGAGATGAAGAATAGAGACATCACTAATAACAAACAAACAAATACACCTTAGAACAAGAAGAAAATCAGAAATAAGAACCGAAAAGTTTACAAAAGAGCAAAGTACCCACAAAATCTAACCACAGAAACTATCAAACAATACAACGCCTTAAACGAACACATAAAGACACTTAAATACATCCCTTATAAGCTAAAAATCAAAAACTTACTGAGAGAAACGACAATATAAGTAGTAAAATAGCTTATAAGGAATCGACAAACAACATAGTCCCTCGATACCAACACCAACAACAATGTTCAGTTAGAAACTCGTCCCACGCCTTACGGAGCTACCCGTTTGCAGCAGTGGGGGTCGGGGTATCATCTGGGCCGGAGTATCATCATTTTACCGAAGTCTGACTGGCCCCTGGCACAAATATCTGAATCCAGTAGTCCCTCGCTGTCGATAGCCCGCAAATTTCGAGGTGAAGGCAAGAGGAAGAACACCGTGTTTTATTGTTTTTCTTTTTGGACATCTAAGAAGAGACTGGGGACATCGAGACCAATGGGAATTTGGAACTTATACTTCATTAGAAGGTGGCTGTGTAGGTGGTGGTGATATCAAATTGGGATACAAAATATTGTGGTCATAGGAAAAATAATCTTATTTTCAATACTGATAATCTATAATATCGCAGACCGTGAAAATTTGCTATAAAAACTCAATGAATTACAGATATATATTTTTTCAATTAATTATTTTGGAGCAGTCACTGACAGCGCTAATTGGATATTTATGCAATTCATTCGCGCGCCGACAATTATTTATTATTATTTCAAGCGCGGCGTACAGTTGCAGCGAACTATTTCCATCTGCCATCGCTAATTGATAATCTGACGTTATCCGGAAATCGACTGGCATTACATTATTATAATTCGGACGCGTGCATTAAATTGCGTAATAACGGAGGATATTTCAACCAGCACCAGCACACAGGTCCAACTGTTAATAGAACAATCCAGTCGGCCTTCGCGGGCAGCATTAGTTTTCACCTTTTACTCTGCGCGGCAGTGAAAAAGTGTGTCACTTTAGGAATGAATAATAATACTGGATGAATATTATTAATTGGGCAGATCTACCTACCATCGTTAGTCCAGTGTGGTATTTGAATTTAATTGTAGTAAGTTATTTAAATTTTGGTATTAATCACTATGAATAGAATATTTTGATTATTATTAATTGTGTGAAATAAATATTTATAATATTATGTAATGTTACAATTAATTTTTATTTGATAGCAGTAACGGAACTTTTTTGAATTTGATTATTTTGATTTATAATGAAGGAGTTGAAACTACTGTTTTTTTTATTCATCTCCTTCCTTGAAAATGAATTACGGGTGTAGTGCTCTCATCATCAAAGAATCCATAAACCGCAATGAACAATGTCATCTACAGCGTGAAGACATCCAGCTCACCGTCGTGTCTGTGAAGTCTCCCAAACAGAACATAATAGTTGGTGTAGTATACTGCCCTCCTAAGCATAGTCTCAAGGTTGAGGAATTCAAAACACTCCTGCAGCATCCCGGTGAAAGATTTATCATAGGCGGTGACTACAATGCTAAACATGCAGACTGGGGATCAAGGGTGATAACAACAAAAATTAGTGAATTAAGAAAAGTTATTCGTGCGACAGGATGCAACTTCCATTCAACAGGAAAGCCCACCTACTGGCCAACAGACCCAAATAAAATCCCTGATATGCTTGATTTCTTCATCTCAAGAAAAGTGTCACCGAATTTCATAGAAACTGATGAAAGTTTCGACCTAGACTCCGATCACTCAGTTGTCGTCTTAACTTTGAGTGAAAGAATCATCAAGAATGAAGCTCGCCTAATGCTTGTCAATAAAGCACTGATTGGGTGAGTTTCAAACTTAAACTTAATGATCGAATTAATTTAAATGTTGCATTAAGGTCAAAGGGGTAATTAGAAGAAGAAGTGGAAAAATTACAAAGTTACTACAAATAGTAGCTTATAATAACACTAAGAAAATGTCCCGGATCACAAAAGGGATAAACTACTCAATCGAAATCAGAGAACTTGTCAGACAGAAAAGAGCGGCTTGAGGAAAATGGCAACATACTAGACACCCAGCCGACAAGACGATTCTAGACAACAAAACACAAAAGCAGAAAAGAGAAATCAAGAAAATCAAAGAGGAATCTATTAGTACTTATCTATAAAGCCTCGATTCTAATGACGAAACCGATTCACTATAGAAGGCAACCAAGAAAATCAAACGACCTATAATATCAATTCCACCCATTAGAAACGATCGAGAACCGTGGGCTAGGAGTAACAAACAAAAGGCTGATAGGTTTGCAGAGTACCTAGCTAACATCTTTACGCCAAATCAAGTGGAGGAGGAGTTCGTTCGTGAAACAACATATAACCCAATATCAGAAAAAATCACCCACGTTACACCAAAAGAAATAGCTGAAGAAATAAGAACAAATCTGAATCCAAAAAAAGCACCTGGCTTTGATCTTATAACCGGTGAAATCTTAAAACAATTACCAAGGAAATGATTAGTATTGCTGGCAAACCTCTTTAATGCAGCCTTTCGCCTAAAACATGTACCTGATAGTTGGAAAGTGGCAGAAGTAATTATGTTACCAAAACAAGTCGCCAAACGACGTAAAATCATACAGGCCCATTTCATTGTTGCCAATTATATCGAAATTATTTGAAAAACTTCTTCTTAAAAGAATCAAAAAGATAATAGAAGACAGTAACTTGATTCCTGATTTTCAGTTCGGATTTCGAACACCCACACAAATGTAAAATCATATCGCGCTTTCACATTTTTTCTATATGTATAGTATAAGTAACTTAGATTATTTTAATAAAATAAAAAAATTATTGTTTTCTAATATGTATATGCATATGTATTGGTCTACTTATATAAAGGACTAAGTATAAAAGAGTTAAAGTAATTTTGATAACTGTATATTCGTTTGTTTGAAAGCCCATTATCTTGTTTGCGCAGTTGATTTGATGATTTATGGTTGAAATGACTTGAGTGTTTGTGCAAATAAAAATAATGTGCCGTGTAAAAGTTGAAAGCGTGCAGCAGAGAGAGCGCCGCGCCGCTGTTTGTCGTCGAAAAGCGTCGATTGTTCCCTTTCAGCCGCACGCCGCTAAGTAAGTGGCCGATTTATATATATTTTTTGTACACAAACTAAAGATAAAGGTAAATAAAAAGAGGGACGTCGTCCACGTGTTCGCATTAGCCGCACGTCAGCGGATGGCCCCGGTCGTCGCTTAATGAAGTTTATCAGTGAAAACGGAGACCGCAGCGGTGCCTTTGCGTTCGACGTTTTTTCTTTGCCTGCGCCAGGTATTAGTGTAAACGTGTCAGCCGTAAAGAGTACAAAGAACAAGGCATAAGTAAGCCAGTCGCAATAACATAGCAGAAACAAGATAAGCCAATCTGCTGGGAACACGGACTTCTCACGAACTTGTCCCATGCGGCCAACCTGTCCCAGGTGAGACTGTGACGGGGCCTCCGCCATTAAACCGCGGGCGCATCACATTCACCAGATCGCGGACCGGTTCATTATGCAGTTCAATAAAAAGAAACGGCCGGCATAGGTGATGGCACTTTTCAATTGCTGCACACCTTCGCACCTACTCTCTCGCGGGCGCGCAATCAGACGGCTGCATCGGAATTAAAGAGTACTCGGTATTAATATATGTGATCGCTTCATTAGTCCTGGCCATAAATACCGGTGCGGACAGCCAGCCCGGGAACGGAACCCACGAATGATGAGGTCATTTGTTAGGAGAAACGCCCGCCAAATTACGCGCCCCGTGTGCATGTGTGTGTATATATTTCTGAAAGCCATTTGCATTATTACGCACGCCCCGTGCGCCACGAATTTGTTGGCGAGGCCCTTATTTTCAGACTACAACCAACAAATAACACTTGCCCATAATTTCGCCAGAATAAATTAATCGAACAACACAAATATTGCTTTACAACAAACAGTTCACGGTCCGCGGAATCTCATTAATGCACATAATAATCCGAAACTAAATAATAAACAATATGTATTCCATTTCATATGTACGGTACGCATTATGATTTTTTTTAACGAATATACACATAAACCAATCTCAAATTTCATGAATTATATTATGCATTTTATTTATCATTTCCCTGTTTTTTTTTCATAAATGTGATAGTTGGTGCTCATCGATGTCTGTGTTTGTTAATCAAAATTATTTATTATTATTACTGAATGGAGTTCCATAAAAATATACTCTAAAATGTAGAAGGCAATGGGAAACCAATAATCCACATGGATATCCCCAGGAAAAAATCATTATGGTTTCATTCAGATCGAAATCATTGTCGATTTTCCGCGGGGGAAAGTTTTAAATGACGTCAATAAAATAGGAACATGGAATGTCAGAAGTTTTCATCAATCAGGAAAAATTCATAATGTTATAGCTGAAATGAACGTTGAGATACTTGGTATTAGTGACGTACAATGGCCAGATTAGAGAGAATACTCCACTAATAACTACCATATGTATTACTCAAGAGGATCCGACGCTCGTCACAGATACGGCGTCGCTATAGTAGTCTCACAATAAATCTAAGAATCAGTTTTGAACGTTGTGAACAGGGTTATAATGCTACAACTCAGATCCCGAACAGGAAAAAAAATATATTATTCAAATATATGCGTCCAACTCTGTCAAGAGCGATGAGGAATTAGAAGAATTTTACAACCAACTAGACGATAGATAGTCAAAAATGTAGATGTCACCTACAAATAGAATACTGTAGGCCTACAAACAGGCTACTGTAGGCCTACAAACAAGCTAGTGTAGGCCTACAAACAGGCTAATGTAGGTCTGCCAACAGAGTCGGAGTCACGGCTGAGGGTTACGAATTGAACGTCAATGTCAGAGAGACCGGGCACGTTACAAAAAAGAAGAAGAAACCTGGATCTGTGCTATACGGTCTGTTAGTCAGGTTACAGCTCATGTCTCCTTTAAGACATGCTGGGGATCATCCAATTCAATATCTCAAATAATTTGCTGTATGATACGAGACAATTTAGATTGTCTCGCATCTTGACTAATTTTTGAGTCAAGAAATTGTCTGTCTAAAACGACCTTTAGTTGATATAATGTTTTAAAAAAATCCATGATTGTATGTTTTTTGTGTCGAATATTAAGAATAAAGACATGACAACATTAATTATGTATAGACAATATCAAATAGCTATTGGTTTTATTTTAAAATAGCATTTTTATTGGTGCGTCCCAATATATCATACCGGTAATACATGTGCGCGTTCGCAATAATTTATTGGCAAATTGGGATGTGGGCTATTGAACAATTTGTTATTCGTTATGATATTTATCGCCATAAATTCGGCCGGTGTTTTGCGGATATTAATTGAGTAGAAATGCGTTATGCCGAGTATATATGTATATTTTAAAGCGCCCGCCGTGCAAATTGCGCCGGGCGCTTACGTGTGACATAAAGTGGGGACGTATAAAAATATGAAATGAAATGATCCGGAGGTGCCAATAGGTGTGCTGGCTGCTGTGTGTATGTGTGTAATTGTTTGTAGGATGCGCGTCGGTATTTCAGTACGGTTGACGTATCCTAACTGAGCAAATATTATTAAGCGCCTCAACAGACTATTGTTCGGGTAATATGAAAATACAAAATTTAATTTAGTTTTATACGCGAGTGGCGTAATGTGTACACCCTGTCATGTCCCATATGTTTCGGTTATAGTCCGATAGTACGATGACACCCTTAATGAAATCAAAACGACGCGGAAAACGCAATCAAAATAAATTGGTCGGCCCGCTCAAAACATTTTGTTAAAATTACGGTTTTAGCTGGCATATTGCTCTCATAACGGTTGTTGGAGAGATTTTCAATTGATTTTAGGGGTCAATTATAAAAGTGTGGAGCGCGCGGTGTGATGGGGGGAGCAACACAACCACCCAACAGCTGTTCCAGAAGAGGGTTTCATATGACCCCTCTCTTGATTAGGCTCCTACTTAATTAATAACAGTAACACCACCCAACCGTCCCCCTTACACTAATTTGCATACACCCCCACCGTTCTAACCCCTGTTTCTGTATACACACACACATATATATGTAAAAAATTACGTTAGATAATTTGGACACTTCCATTGCTGGACGCGTAGCGCAGATAACGCAGTATGAAATATGGTTATGGTTAAATTTTATATAAAATCACTACAGGGATGTTTGCGCAAAATTAAAAAAACACGCTTACATACCTCACATATTCGGAAACGTTTTTTTTATATCAATTTTATTTATCTGCACGCCTAACAAATAAAAAATGAAAATCCGGCTGATTTTAAGTTTCATGGAATTTAATTAAACAAATTCGTTTACATGCGAATTGATTATTTTTTAGCGGAAATTCTTTCAACGGTTTTATATGTGTTTTAATACGTGGAAATAGTATATTGGTAACCAGCTCAATAGTCTAGTTGTAATACAACTTGTATCATTTTCTGCAACGACTATATTTATATAACACATACTATTTAAAATAGAACAACAACTTTGCCTCTAGGAAGAAAGTTTAATGCCATTTGGCGACACTGATCAACATCATGTTTATTTTATTAATTTTAAGTATTTCCCTAAATAATAACATACACCGTTAATTGATGAGTGTGTAATTATTTTGTATGCTTTTGTAAAACCACAGTTAGTTTACCAAGGCATTTAAAGAAAAGTGAATTTCTTCCTGTTTAAGTTGCGCCCGTTTAAAACATTCATGTCTGGAAATTACCATAAGTGTTGCGTGTGTGTTTTAGTGGATAATTATAGTGTAATGCAACCTTCTGCGCCCCATAGTTTACTTAACCACACGTCTCGAGTTATTCTTACGTTGCCAAAAATAAGTAGCATGTAGTAATTGTTGCGGCGATAAGTATTTACATTTTCAGTTGAATACAGTTTTACATATGTATGTAGCACGGAATGTGATACCTTAAGGTCACCGTCAATTAGAAAATAGAACACGGTTGGCAAGACGTCAGCAATTAACGAGCGGATAAATTTTAAGGTGAATCCACCAAAAATATGTTTCCAGGTTTTTAATGTCATATCCATTTAGGACAGGTTTTACTAAATATGCATGTAATATAGCCTTAATGCATAAGGTTAACCCTTAATTTAATATTATAATATTTAGTTATTAATTTTATACTAATTTAGTTTTCGACTATGAATTTGTATCATATTGATATCTTCTGGCTAGTAACCAGATCATAAGGGAAGAATAGGAATATCATTTTAAACCGCTAGTTTACAATACTACTTGACAGAACAATGTAATATTTAACATTTGTACACCAGATAGTTGGTGACATCTATTGGATATATTTGAAGATATATATATATATATATATATATATATATATATATATATATATATATATATATATATAATATATCCAATAGATGACACCAATTGTCTGGTGAACAAATGTAAAATATTACATTGTTCTGTCAAGTAGTATTAATTTGGTGCTCCATTGATTAAAGCTACTTTTGCGTCTTTTGTAAAATGGATAAAACAGAAACGTGCGCTGTTTCAAATATTTTGTGAAAAGGGATTGGAACGCAACAGAAATTTATAAAAATATGCAGGATACGTTAGGACATGCTGCTCCATCATTTACCACTGTGCATAAATGGATAACGGAATTTTAATATGGTTGTGAGAGCCTAGAAGATAATCCACGTAGTATACGACCAAAAACTGCCAAAACGCCTGAAATCGTCGAAAAAGTCTATGAACCACATCGTAACTTTTGGAATCGTTGATTAAAGGTCTCCGAAAGGATATAGGAGTGGACCTAACCATATGGCAGGAAACCGCAGAAGACCGCCCTAGATGGAGGCAAGTGGTGCAGGCAGCCAAAACCCACTCCGGGTTGTAGCGCTACGGAGAAGAAGAAGAAGAAAGGATATAGGCATCTCAGATGAAAAAACCTTTCATATGCCAACAGTGGAATTGCTGATGAAGAAGCTTTCGGCCGCACATATTGACAATGAACCAAAACCTTCAGAGAATGAATTTTTTTTAAGAGAGTTTTAACTCAAATAAAACCTATTGGGTTTATTATTATACCCCTCAGATCAAGCACCATTCTAAACAATGGATACATAGGGGTTCTACACCACCAAAGAAGGTAATGCACGTGAAGTCAGCTGGAAAAGTTATGGCATCAGTCTTTTGGGATGTTAAGGAAATATTATTGTCCTAAGGGGGCCAAACAATGAATGGTGAATATTACGCAAAACTTGTAGACCAAGTGTATAAAAAAAATCATGAAAAATTACTTAGTTTGCGTAAAAAGAAGATTATTTTCCATCATGGCAATGCACGTCCCCAAGTGTGGTAGCAATGAGAAAATTGAAAGAACTGTCGATCTGTTGCAACATCCACCGTATTCGCCTGATTTGGCTTCTTCTGACTTCCATCTATTTCCACGACTAAAAATTTTCCACTACGGAGAAAACGATTTTCCACGGAAGAAGAAATAAAAGCAGCTGTCGGCGACTATTTTGAAGGACTTCAAGAATCGCACTTTGGGGGCATAATGGCTATGGAACATCGTTGGATGAAGTGCATTCAACTTAATAGAGATTATGTTGAAAAATAAAACATATTTCAAAAAAATATTTTCTCATTTTCCCTTTCATTTCGGGAACTATTCAAATCACCCTCGTCATTATTCCTTGCAGCGCAGAATGCTTTAGGGGCAGTTTCTGCTTTAATGATTTAATGACAAGCAGTACTTCACTGCGTTAGCAAATAAAGTCTGCAGAAAGGTTTTTATTACATGAGCTGTTATAGAGTTATAAAATTGATAAAAAATTTAAAAAATTTAAATTAATCATATTATTTTACATTCAATATCTGATTGTGCTCAAAATAAGGTGTTTTCTAATATTTCTGTATATAGGTTATAAAGTTATAAAAAATGATAAAAAATCAAACATTTCAGAAATTTAAATGTACGATATTAATTTAGATTCTATATTTAATTGGGCTCAAAATAAGATATTTTTAATAATTTTCACCAACAAATAATTTCTGCAAGGTTTTTATTGCACGAGCTGTTTTAAATTAATCGACTAAGTTATAAAAAATGATAAAAAATCAAAGATTTCAAAAATTTAATTCTATTACATTCTATATTTAATTGAGCTCAAAATAAGATATTTTTTGATAATTTTCACCCAAAATTTATGTCTGCAGGATGGTTTTTATTGCACCAGCTGTTTTAAATTAACCGACCGAGTTATAAAATTGAAAAAACATCAAAGATTATAGAAATTTAAATTTATGATACTATTCTACACTCTAATTGTGATGAAAATAAACCGTTTCTTAATAATTTTCACCGAAAAATAAAGCAGGAAGGTTATTATTGCTCAAGCTGTTTTAAATTAATGGACTGAGTTATAAAAAATGATAAAACATCAACGATTCAAGAAATTTAAATGTATGATATTATTTTACATTCTATATTTAATTGGGCTCAAAATAAGATATTTTTTTATCATTTTCACCCAAAATTAATGTCTGCAGTAAGGTTTTTATTGCACGAGTTGTTTTAAATTAACCGACCGAGTTATAAAATTGATAAAAAATCAAAGATTTTAGAAATTTAAATTTATGATACTATTTTACATTCTATATCTAATTTTGCTCAAAATAAGCCGTTTTTTTTTTTTAAATTTTACCTGTAAATAAAGTCTGCAGGAAGGATATTATTGCACAAGCAGTTTGAAATTAATCGATTGAGTTATAAATAATGATAAAAAATCAAAAATTTAAGAAATTTAAATGTGTGATATTATTTTACATTCTATATTTAATGGGACTCAAAATAAGATATTATTTGAAAATTTGCACACAAAAATAAAGTCTGCAGGAAGGTTTTTATTGCACGAGCTGTTTTAAATTAATGGACTGAGTTATAAAAAATGATACATTAATCGACTTATAAAAAATTATAAGACATCAAAGATTTAATTTTTTTAAATTTATGATACTATTTTCAATTCTATATTTAATTGGGTTCAAAATAAACCATTTTTTGATCATTTTCACACAAAAATAAAGTCTGCAGGAAGGTTTTTATTATACGAGCTGTTTTAAATTAATCGACGGCGTTATAAAAAATTATAAAAAATCAATGATTTAAAATTATTTAATTTGTGATGCAACTATAAATTCTATATCTAATTGTGCTCAGAATAAGCCATTTTTTTAAAAAGTCGGCAGGAAGGTATTATTGCACGAGCTGTTTTAAATTAATCGACTGAGTTAAAAAACTGATAGAAAATCAAAGATTTTAATTTTTTAGATTTATGATACTACTTTAAATTCTATCTTTAATTGGGTTCAAAAGAAGCCATTTTTTGATCATTTTCACCCAAAAATAAAGCTTGCAGGAAGGGTATTATTGCACGAGCAGTTTGAAATTAATCGACCGAGTTATAAAAAATAATAAAAAAATCAAAGATGTAATTTTTTAAAATTTATGATACAATTTTAAATTCTATATTTAATTGGGTTCAAAATAAGCCATTTTTGGGTAATTTTCACCCAAAAATAAAGCCTGCAGGAAGGTTTTTATTGCACGAGCTGTTTTAAAATAATTGACTGAGTTATAAAAAATGATAAAAAAATCAAAGATATTATTATACATTCTATATTTAATTGGGCTCAAAATAAGATATTTTTGATAATTTTCACCAAAAAATAGTGTCGGCAGGAAGGTTTTTATTGCGCGAACTGTTTTAAATTTATCGACTGAGTTATAAAAAATGATAAAAAATCAAACATTTTAGAAATTTAAATTTATGATACTATTCTACATTCTATATCTAATTGTTCTCAAAATAAGCCATTTCTTAATAATTTTTACCGAAAAATAAAGTCTGCAGGAAGGTTTTTATTGCACGAGCTGTTTTACATTAAAAAATTATAAAAAATCAAAGATTTAAAATATTTAAATTTTTGTTATTATTTTATATTTAATTTGGCTCAAAATCCCATTTTTGATTATTGACAAAAATAACATCTTATCAACTGTTCTTACCGGTGCTCTGCAAAACACTGGTGCTTCGTTCAAACAGTAGTACGATTGACTCTTTGATTTTTGTGCGTCGCGTGTTATTCTTATAATCAAAAGTGCTCCCTGATTTCAAAAAGTTTAAGAATCACTGTTCTAGATTCAATGTTTACATCGCGTTTTCAAGTGATTTTATTGGCTTTAACAACGTTTGACGAAAATCGTGAGTAGTTTGCATATCTAATAATCTGATGGAATCATATTGAATATGATTATTAAAGGTGGTATCAAAATAGAATAGAGCAGTAAATACAAACTGGATTACAAATATAGAATCCACGGGGAATCGATTTGTATACGATGATTCAGTATTTCGGGATCGGCCAATATTGTATGTTTTATGGATGCGAAATTGAGTCGTGTTAGGTGTGTGTAGGCGGATGGTCAGTGCGGCGGGAAGCGTGCGGCTTACCATAAAAATTCAATAATACCTTATGTTATTAATAAAAATTGCGAATATGGAAATGCGGTAGGGGCCCGGCGGCGGACCCTCCCGGCTCGAACTGAATTAAATTCGGAGAGAGCACCTCCCGTGTCCGGCTCAATTTCCAATTTCTTTTTCCCCGGCCTGGTGTTCTTGGCCGCATAAACAGTACAGAAAGCCATCCATCTCAGCATCCCCCCACACACCCCCATATTCCAATATCCTCTCCGGCTCACGGTTTCGGCGTGTTCGCGGCGCGCACGAGGGGCGAACGCAATATACTGCCCTATATTATACTGCGATGCCCAGCCCCGTAGTGGGCTCTTGATGAAAAAATAATATTCTGCATAGAAGAAACGCGCATAAAACGCTCGCTCTTATATATAACAAACATATATGGCAAGCCGATTACGTTTAAATTTAATATGGGGTTGAATTGTATTTATGGTTATTACGATCATTTCCGTCATTTTTATTTTACACCACCGTTGGATGAGTTTTCTACGATCATAATACATTTCTTAACCGTTTTCATATCACACAACTAAAACTGACACTGTAAATCCGTTAAATCTTCCTTGTTTTTTTTTCTATTATGCGAATATAATAATTTAAGTCACATATATAAATATATGTGTGTGTGTGAAATATTACACGTAGAGTAGATTATGATGTAATCATGATCTAGGCACCTGGAAATGAGGTTCAATTCCTTAGTGGGAGTTTTTTTAGGCTAAAATGTCTATATTGTTCACATAAGCTAGAAAAATTCGCGATATAATTAATTAATCACACCCCATCGTACGAACGGGTATTTCATCTAGACCTTATATATAAAAGCCAAGTCAATGTTTTGAAGCCGAAGAACCTGTCATTAATGTTTCTTGTGCTGTCATTACAAAAGCTGTTCGAAATACGCGTCGTGGGTGGTGCTTTTTTTATGTTTTTAAAGTCAAAACTTAATTGGTGTATTAATTATTTAGAATTTATTGTAAGTAAGGATTCTATAGTCAACTAGCAACTCTATGCTATTATTATCCTTTATTTGTTAAACTTGACTCTCACGCGTGAATGAATGGAAATCTGTTTGAAATCTCGACTACACAGAAAATATTTTACACAAACATCCTGAAATGGTTTTGATCTATATATTTGATATACACATGCTTAATTATATTAATTTTCTGTAATTAAAACTTGCACTTCCAAGCATTAAACACAGTAAAACCTGTCAGAAGAAACAAATTTATGGCGTTGCGTTAAATATTATTACGTTCGAAGAAGAATACAAGTTTGTTAGCGTCAATTAAAAGCCTTATTGTATGTGTGTGTAGAAAATGGTAATAAAAATAAAACGAGCGTTTAGCAGAACACAAAGAATACGTTGCGCGAGTGAGGTGACGTTATGGTTCTCGGCCAAGCATAAAACGAAGTCCCCCCTCACCCACCGCCTTTGGACAGCGTATCATTATGGATCATTCAGCGTGAAATCTCACAGATATTGTCTTCCGTTTAAGTCATTAACCTGTGCTCTCCGAAAAACCCGCTGATCACGACAACCGCAAAATCCGGAAATGTAATTAACGAAGAAATCTATCCATCTGCGTTGTTTTCCCATTGTTAATTCACACATACACAAAGAAGAAAAGTCGTGCCTATATTCATTCCCGAGAAATGGCATTCTTTATTATTCGAACCCGTCTGCCTTGTTCGGATGTAATTTGCGCGTTATGCAGGCAATAATAGTATTGATTAATTGACGGCTTTTATGATTTGCTTCTTTAAAGCACACGCTATTAATAAACAACGCGGGGAAATCTTAGCACTCTCGTAACAAGTGCATTAGCATAAATTTTAGCCACACGGTCCATAAATATTAATTATGCGGCGAACGCTTACACACATACACATACACATACTCACATAAAATCGTTAATATAAAAAGCAACCGAGGCAGATGAACGTGTTAAATGGTTTTACTTGTTCGGCTGAGAACTATAAGTTTTTATTGACACCCATGCAGAGATAAATGCTTTAATTTGAGACACGAAGTTGATATTGAGAATGCGCGCCATTAATTTCATGCATAAATGCATGCAATTTGTGTATATTACGCGGAACTATGAAATGTTATACAGGGGGCATCTTTGCTGCTAACGAACCTATTTTGACATAGCCGCGGACACACAATTTTCGCTGCACAAACAGCAGTGTTATTTATTGCGATTTTATTTTAATTTTGCTTAGCCCGGTTTTGTAAATTGCGAAAAGACCCACGGGCTCTGTTGTGCCAATTACACGACAGCGAGGAAGATGAAGGATTTTTTATTTGAAATGTAAATTGAATGTAACGAGGGTTTATTATTACCCGACAAGTAATAGTATCTAGAAAATAACGGGAGATATGTTTTTTTTATAATTTCATTAACACACCAACTTCACCATTCTCGGGCTTGAGACCGAAATAGACTACTGGAGAAGATCAGGGGAGGGATTAAAAATGGAGAGAATTACAAACATCACAATAAGAGACGTAAAGCGAACTAGTATAAGCAATATACGAACGTTTTGTGCGGCCATCTATAAAGAATGCCAGAAGAAAGACTACCAAAAAGAGGATTCCAATTAGAGTTGCCATCCGTCCGGATTTCCCCGGATTTGCCCTAGTTTTAGATGCGTCCACCGTTTCCGAGATATAATCGAAAACCCCAAAAATGGGATCTTCTCCTCTCTCTCCCACCTTATGCTCACCTCACAGGGGCAGGGACATTTAGTATGTTTACCTACTAACTACTCCTGAAGATGTCCTGTCAAAAGTCAAACACTCTAGAAAATATTTATTGACTGGACTAGGTCTATATGAAGGTTTTTAGTGTACGAGCTGTTTTAAATTAACCAATTGAGTTATAAAAAATGTAAAAAATCAAAAACTTCAAATATTCAAATTTATGATATTATTTTATTTTCTATAATTAATTGGTCTCAAAATAAGCATTTTTTTTTATCAATTTTACTCAACAAATAAAATCCGCAGGAAGTTTTATGGCACGAGCTATTTCGAATTCATTCACTGAGTTATAAAAAATTATAAAAAATCAAATATTTAAGACATTTAAATTTATGACATTATGTTCCATTCTATATTTAATTGGGCTCGTCGTTTTTGGATAATTTTCACCCAAAAATAAAGTCTGTAGGTAGGTGTTTATTGTACGAGCTGTTTTAAACTTAATCGACTGAGTTATAAAAAATTATACAAAATCAAAGATTTAAGAAATTTAAATTTATCATATTAATTAAAATCTATATTTAAATGGGCTTAAAATAAACCATTTTTGATCATTTTCACCGAAAAAATAATGTCTGCAGACATGTTTGTATTGTACGAGCTGTTTTAAATTAATCGACTGAGTTCTAAAAAATTTAAAAAATATCAAATATTTAAGGAATTTAGATTTATAATATTATTTTACATTCTATATTTAGTTAGGCTCAAAATAACCTGTTTTTCATCATTTTCACCCACAAGTTAAGTCCACAGGAAGGTTTTTATTGTACGAGCTATTTCCAATTAAGCGATTGAGTTACAAAAAAGATAAAAAATCAAAGATATAAGATATTTAAATTTATGATATTATTTTACATTCTATATTTAATTGGGCTCAAAATAAACCATTTTTGAAAATGTTCACCAAAAAATAATAGCTGCCTGAAGGTTTCTTTGCACGAGCTATTTTAAATTATTCCACTGAGTTATAAAAATTATTAAAAAAATCAAAGATTTAAGAAATTTAAATTTATGATATTATCTTACATTCCATATTTAATTGGGCTTAATATAAGCCATTCTTTAATAATTTTCACCAATAAATAAAGTCTACAAGAATGTTTTTAGTGTACGAGTAGTTTTAAATTAATAGACTGAGTTATAAAAAATGATAAAAATCAAAGATTTAAGATATTTAAATTTATGATATTATTTTACATTCTATATTTAATTGGGCTCAAAATAAACCATTTTTTGATAATTTTCACCAACAAACAATGTCTGCATGCAGATTTTTATTGCACGAGCTGTATTAAATTAATCCACTGAGTTATAAAAATGATAAAAAAATCAAAGATTTAAGAAATTGAAATTTATTATATTATTTTACATTCTATATTTAATTTGGCTTAATATAAGCCATTGTTTGATCAATTTCACCCAAAACTAAAGTCTGCCGGAATGTTTTAAGTGTACGAGTTGTTTTAAATTAATAGACTGCGTTATAAAAAATGATAAAAAAATCAAAGATATAAGATATTTAAATTCATGATATTATTTTACATTCTATATTTAATTGGGCTCAAAATAAACAATTTTTGATAATATTTTCCCAAAAATAATGTCTGCAAGAAATTTTTTATTGTACGAGCTGTTTTGAATTATTCCACTGAGTTATAAAAATGATTACAAAAATCAAAGATTTAAGAAATTTAAATTTATTATTTCATCTTACATTCTATATTTAATTGGGATTATTATATAACCCATTGTATGATTATTTTCACCAAAAAATAAAGTCTGCAGGAATGTTCTTAGTGTACGAGTTATTTTAAATTAATAGATTGAGTTATAAAAATTGATAAAGTATCAAAGATTTAAAATATTTAAATTTATGATTTTCTTTTGCATTCTATATTTAATTGGGCTCAAAATAAACCATTCTTGATAATATTCACCCAAAAAATAATGTCTGCATGAAGGTTTATATTGCACGAGCTGTTTTAAAGTATTCCACTGAGTTATAAAAATGATTAAAAAAATTAAAGATTTAAGAAATTTTAAATTATGATATTATTTTGCATTCTATATTTAATTGGGCTTAATATAAGCCATTGTTTAATAATTTTCACCAATAAATAAAGTCTACAAGAATGTTTTTAGTGTACGAGTTGTTTTAAATTAATAAGACTGAGTTATAAAAATTGATAAAAATCAAAGATTTAAGATATTTAAATTTATGATATTATTTTGCATTCTATATTTAATTAGGCTCAAAATAAACCATTTTTGATAATATTCACCCAAAAAATAATCTCTGGCGGAAGATTTTTATTGTAGGAGCTGTTTTAAATTAAAATTTTAAATCCACCGAGTTATAAAAATGATAACAAAATCAAAGATTTAAGAAATTTAAATTTATTATATTATTTTACATTCTATATTTAATTGGGCTTAATATAAGCCATTGCTTGATCATTTTCACCAAAAAATAAAGTCTGCAGGAATGTTTTTAGTGTACGAGTTATTTTAAATTAATAGACTGAGTTATAAAAATTGATAAACATCAAAGATTTAAGATATTTAAATTTATGATATTATTTTGCATTCTATATTTAATTGGGCTCAAAATAAACCATTTTTGATAATATTCACCCAAAAAATAATGTCTGCAGGAAGATTTTTATTGTGCAGGTTTTTTTTACATTAATCGACTTAGTTTTAAAAAATGATCAAAAATCAAAGATTTGCGATATTTAGATTTATGATATTATTTTGCATTCTATATGTAATTGGGCTAAAAATAAGCTGTTTTTGATAATTTTGAACCAAAAATAAAGTTTGCAGGCAATTTTTATTGTACGAGCTGTTTTACATTATAGACTGAGTTATAAAAAATGATAAAAAGATTTAAGATATTTAGAGGTATCATATTATTATACATTCTATATTTAATTGGGCTCAAAATAAACTATTTTTGATAATTTTCTTCTAAAAATAATGTCTCCGTGAAAGTTTTTATTCAAACCACCGAGTTATAAAAATCATAAAAAAGATTTCAGATATTGAAATTTATGATATTATTTGACATTTTATATTTAATTGGGTTTAATATAAGCCACTGTTTGATAATTTTCACCAAAAAATAAAGTCTGCAGGAAAGTTTTTAATGTACGAGTTGTTTTAAATTAATAGACTGAGTTGTAAAAAAATTAAATATCAAAGATTTTAGAGATTTAAATTTTTGATAGTTAGCGATCAAAAGTGTCCCTGACTTCAAAAAGGTTAAGAATCACTGAGCTAAATAGACACAGGCGGAGTTAGAAAGAAGGAATAAACTCAGAGATGAAGGATAGAGACCTGGTGTCATCAAGCAGTGGATATTGGGTATCAGAAGACGACGGAGAACATCATAAACTGACTATTAAATATATTTAACACACCTAGGTGAATTGTTGCACACCAGTTTTTAAATAGGAACATTTGTTAAACTGTTTCCCCGGGCCGATTTCAGTCATAAACTAATTAAGACGAAGTTACATGAGATGTAATTTTGCATGTGTCTATTAAAACAGAATTAGATTTAAAAATATGCAGGAGTTTTTCTGAAACGTGGAGGATAGATTAATCACATAACCGGACGATAGGTGACTTACTGACAGTAATTTACCAAATATAGTCTTAAAATGATTAGGGGACCTTGATCATTTTAAAACTATATTTGGTAAATTACTGTCATACTATAATAAAGAGGATTTTCACAAAAATATCCGCATGATTACAATAAATTATCCATACATACTTCGTATCATAAAGTAATCTGCACCGGCCACAACATATTTTCTTTTAAATACTTAGATTAAGTATCATAAAATAGAAAAACATCGTTTTTGGTGAAAAATTGTCCATAAGAATACAAATCTTAATGTTTGTTTGTTCAAAAATAAAAATTTCCCGTACAAACAGATTAAATTTAAATTACGTACTTAATTTTTGCATACAATCAACCATCGCCCAAAAAAAGCACTGATGACCGGGGCATCTGGCTCTGCTATTTACCTTACTCTTAATCGCTTATTAAGAGCAATTTGGATAAATCAAAAACGTCTGGCGCTACAGCTAGATTTCGCCGAGCGACTAAAACGTGTGTGCTTGCCAGTTATAATTTCTCGTCCATAACCCCCTTGTCCCCCTTTCGATACCCATTTCACTCACGAACCACTCGTGTAGATCACACAGGTATGGAATTATCCCTCCATCGGAATGCGAGATGATTTATTAATTTGTTCCCACCCGGACCCCACAATTTCAACGAATTTCAGACGGCGACGACATAAAAGAACAGCAAGAATTGATTGAGACAAAATGAGAAAGGGTGAATGCCATTGGCATAGCTATGTCGAGGATATAGTAAGAAATACAAGATTAACAAGGAAATATCATGTGTAAGCAGTATTAAAATGAATAAGGTCATACAAATTCAAACAAATCCTATATGAAACAATAACGTCCATCCATGTTCTGTCTGATACGTGCTATAGTCCGCGTTCAATTCTATTCAATATTATCCAATGTATTTTTTCTCAATTGAACCGTCGATAATATTGTACATTCTGCCCCGTCGTCGCAATTGTTCGACAAGACAATGTTCAATAACCGCATAATCGTGGCAATTCAATAGGAACGCACGAGTTTAAAAGAACAGGTGTTTGCCGGTCGAACTGAGCGCTGTAATCGGCGTGGACGACGGCCGGGTAGAGTGGAGTTGATGAAAAATGCGGGGTCTCTCTCTCTCACACACCCTCACGACGCTGCGAAAGACTCGTGAACTCGGGATTAACACGTTACGAACGACGAGACGGACAAAAACGTCATATGCGAAATATTGTCACGCGTTCACCGTCGTTGGAAGAAAAAATGATGTCGAGCAGTGATTTATTGAGGATAATTTTTCGGTTGCGCCAATGTCAGTTTTCACAGAGATATGTTTGCAGACAATTACAGAATTAGCGATTTAGTGGAATATATTCAACAAATGCCCTTATTTCCTGAATTAATTTTGTATATCCTCAAAGCCCATATTCTGTTTTTCAATTTGACCTTATAAGTACGGGCAGAATGTATGTGTGTGTGTGTCGGCGCATGATAGTGTTCCTAGATCGGAAGAGAGCAACAAGAGAGCAATATAAGCGGTTTGATGGTTTTCCTTAGACATTCTGGAATGCGAACAATTTCGATTAAAGTCTTGTTGAACACGTTATCTAGAATGGGGCACCTATACGTTATCAGACCGAATAGTGAGCAAATCTCGGCCAATTACTTGCCGTTACCATGTAAGGGCTGCAATCCACCTATATCAAGGACCGCGCCGCGCTGATTGATATTTCCTTTGATTCGTAAACGAGAGGTGTGCTCGGGCAACTGTAATTCAATCTAATCAACTAATACGGAAAGTATTTATACAATTACACTCGTTTTTTTTAAATATATATATATATATATATATATATATATATATATATATATGTGTGTGTGTATTTATTATACATGTAGCTCACTTGTCACAAAATCTATAGGAAGTTGTGTAGCAAAAAAACTACGCTGATAATTAAAAAAAATATATTTATGTGTACTATGTAATGTAATTAATGAATATATGAAAATTATTGATGATTTCAATTATTAATTACTATTACTATAATAAAAGTCGACCGCGATAAGATTAGGATAAAAACTCGATCAAATGTACACAAAGGTTAGCCATCCCTGGTTTATACCATCTCTAATGCACACACAAAAACACATATAAATTTCAGTCCTGAAAAAAAACCTCGAACAACTACAAAGTAATAATTGTATTAATAAAATCATACTTATAACAATAAAGATATGCGTGTGTATTGTCTAAATATTACATGTTAAATTTAATTCATACAATTTGTAATCCCATCTATGTTTATTTACGCGTAACGTGTTGTATGTTGATTGTACGGCGCGCTTGTGTTGTTGTTTGATTTTGGAGTTGACAAAAGTTGTGGGTGAAATTTGCTGGCACATATCGGTGCACAATCTCCACACATACACATCCCCGCAATATAAATAGATAATTACAGCATTTCGTTTTCATTTTGCGCGAGCAATTACAACAGCACCCAGCAGTCAGATTAATGTGACTTCGCAATTAATGATATTCCGGGGGTAATTCAGTTTTGGTGACCGCGGCAGCGCAGGTGGATTTATTTATTACGAATTCATCTGTCCTTTGTGTGTTATTATCACGGCTATTAATGTTTGTAATGGGCATCACCATTTGAATCGTATCTGATATCTTATATAATATTGCAGCACCGCACGTCCACTCCGGCCCACACGCTGCGACTCTTATCTCGATGCCTCAATATCTTTATTGAGTTATAATTGAAGATAATTTGGTATTGTGTTTGTGGAATGTCGGGGCTTGTTTCGGCAAAAAAAAGTATATTATGGTACGACTACGAAACATATTAGTTGAAAGTGACTGAGATTGGAATCTGAGTGGTCCAATTATTGTTTTAGTGCAACGGTATTTTTATTCGTTATATGTTAAACGGAAATTAAAGGGAATGACTTGTGCTATATCAAGAATACGCAGGTATACCGCAAACTAAACAAGATGGCAATTTAATATCTCGTTCTGTTTCTCCGGCTTTTATTCTCCGTTTACCTAGCAATTATTTACAATTACAGACCGTATAATTTTGATATTCACGGATGCAATTATTATACCGAATTACACACACAAAAATGTTTAGATATTTCATTTACATAGCGGATATAATGTGTGCACATTAATTTTGAATGATATGTTCTTTTTGTAATTCAATTTAGTTTACATTAATTATTATTATTATACAATTGAATCTCCTTCTAGCAATTAGAAAATACTTTAGTGCCCTTTCACATCTTTAATTTGTTTTTAGTTATATACAGTATACAAGTATTTAATTACTCTAAAGGTCGTTTTAAATAAGACAATTTCTTAGCTCAAAAGTTGTTCAAGATATTAATTCATACATCTTCCTCCCATACAATTGGTCCTTGACAAATAGAACGTGTGAAGCAATTTGGGAGCAACTCAGCGAAACAACCGAAACAGCCAAAGGAGAAGTTTTCGTTGCGGGTGACTTCAACAGCAGAATTGGTAAGGAAGTAAAAGATAACGACTTGACGAGAGGAAGATATGGCGAAGACGTACTAAACCAAAATGGGAAAAAAATGCTAGATTACTGTAGAATGAACAACCTAGTAATAACGAACACACTATTCAAACACAAGGACATACACAAACACACAAGGGAAGTGGTAAGCAGGATCGAAAAATCTATAATAGATTACGTTTTAATAGAAAAAGGAAAAAGGAGCAAAACAATAGAAACAAGGGTAAAGAGAAGCTACGAAATTGGAAGTGACCACGATCTAGATGTGATGACAATTAAGGAAGACTACAAAGACCGTGACAGAAGGATCCAGCGACCAAATATAGCAATAAACTACAACAAGATAAGATCATACAAACTTAGAGAAAAAGAAACAGCAATACAATATATGGAGAAAATGGAGATGAAGATAGAAATGACCAACGATAGAGAAGAAGTAGAGGAAACGTGGAATAACCTAAACAAAAATATGCCTAAGACAGCAAAAGAGACATGTGGTACGAAGAAAAGAAAAAACAAGAAACAACAGACAGCCTGGTGGTCGGAGGACATACGAAAGAAAACAAAAGAAAAGAAAAAAGCATGGCAAAGATACCTAAACGACCAAAATAGCGAAAACTAAAAAAAATACAGAGACAAGAGCAAAATAGTAAAAAACGCGGTTAGAATAGCAAAAACCAGGGAATGGGAAAAGTTCGGAGAGACAATCTATACGGAACTCAAAAAAAGGATTTGGAATATTCTAAGAGGTCTCAGATCTAAGCAATATGTCAAAACCTACAGATTACACACAAATACCAGACCGTATTAAGACAGAGGATGTAGAGGCAGTACTGACGAGGCTAATAATCACAAAAGCACCAGGTCTAAACAACATCACAAACAAGCTTTCAAAATACCACTGGCAGAACAAGTAGCAAAACTATTCAATAAGATCCTTTATACCACACAAGTGCCATGGCTGCTAACATAAAATATGATAAAATTGGACTTCAAAAACATAATTGTACGCGCGTAATTTTAAAGTGTATATTTAAAAAATCATATCTTTATAGGGCTATCAACCGTAAGGATTTTCCGCCGGTTAAGGGAGAAGCTCAGATGACTTTAGTCACACGGTATTCACCTAAACTTCATAGAAAACCTTCGAAAAACTGAAATTGAATGGTTTTGGCGTCTACTACGTGGTAATTCATTTTCTATAAAGGAGATGAATAAAACTACTATCGGGAAAAACTTGATAATGCCTAGAGCTTTGTTTTGAAAAACTGTAAAAGGTTATTCGCAAAAAATCGCCCCGATGGGGTTCGAACTCAGGCTCTCCAATGACGGACGGACGACGCTTTTAACCACTCGGCCAGTGAGCTGGGTTGTATATATTATTATTAGTTTTTCACTATTAGATTTGGATACGCAAGGTGGTGCGTATCCAAATCTGATGGCGCGTGAATTAATTTATAAACACAAATAGTAAGTTTCTACTTACACTAGGTCAACTTGGGTAATGGAATATCGTAAAATTCTTACCTGCAACAAAAGAAAAATAATGTTATTATAAAACAGCACAAGTATAACAGAAACAAAGCAACGGCTAAATTAATTTAACGCTACAAATAACAAAAGATCATTCAGCTATGACTGGTGACTATAGAGTTATATAATATACGATAGCGTAACACAATAATATTATGAAATAATGTTTAAAAATAGAAATTATGACATATTCTTAAATAACTAAGTATAAAATCCTTCATTCGGACGGATACTGATCGAGGGTGTGATTCTTGAAATGTCAAAATCCTAATCGTATAATTCATGTATCGAATTTATTCAATGATGTAATTTCTAATTAAAAAATAATACAATTTTTTTTATCACTTGTGAATTATTAGGTTTGCAAATATTTTCGGTTCTAGGCTTTATCTAATCCGATGACTAAATATATTTATAAAATGTACCTACTATATATAATTATCTTTATTCACAACAACATTACATAGACTTCAATAGATTTATTTTACTTTACTAATTGAGTTAGTTACGTGTTGTAAAAGGCTAACGACCCGCGGTCTTTCTGCCTAGGATTTAATAATTCTATGAGTAATTATTTTCTATTTAGTGTTATTTCTGCTGTTGTGCAATCGTCGGATTACCTCAAAGAGTGTATTGGAAGGATGTTTAAATTTAGGGGTGAAGTTTGGGTTTCAAAAAATGCAGTATCTGCTGAGGATATTGTAGTTGAATGTGTTCAAAGCAAATTTTTCCAGCAGAAACTGTATTCTGTCTGCAATGGGAGTGATGTCCGTTAGGGAGTAGTTTGGTGGATTGCGGAGGGGGTTATTGGGATGTACCTACTATTTTTATATAATTTGTTAAATCTTGCAATAACCCAAACGTGACACGCTTTGTTTACAAGGGTGTCTTCTGCTCAGCATAGATATTTTTAGCAATATTATGCCCTTGAAAACCTAGAAAAACTCGTTTTATTTATTAATTATAATGAATTATCAGAAAATAGACGCCGGAACACTCCAATGTTTCATGTAATTTCTATTTATTCATGTTTTCGGTCTTAAACAGGTGTTTTTAAGACAGAAAACATGAATTTGATGTACTATTATTAACAATTTGTCAAGATTCCTCACCGAACTCGACTCGAACGTGTACTGATTTGGAATATGTTTAGTCTGAATCAGATCCAAGTAATGGCTTAATACTATGTATTTGTACTGGGTGTCTCAAAAATCACACTGTAATGTGTAACTGTAATTTTTATTTACCAGTGTTTTTAAGACCGAAAACATGAATTTGATGTACTATAATTAATAATTTGTCAAGATTTCTCACCGAACGCGAATCAAACGTGTGTTGATTTGGAATATGTTCAGTCTGAATCACATCCCAGTAATGGCTTGAAACTATGTATTTGTACTGGGTGTCTCAAAATTCACTCTGTAACGTGTAACTGTAATTTCTATTTAACAGTGTTTTTAGGACCGAAAACATGAATTTGATGTACTATAATTAACAATTTGTCAAGATTCTTCACTGAATTCGACTCAAACGTGTGCTGATTAGGAATATGTTCAGTCTGAATCACATCCCTGTAATTGCTTAAAACTATTTATTTGATTTGTACTGGATGTCCCAAAATTCACACAAGAAGTAATTCTGATAGAAAGTACAGGTTTATTTAATTAAGAACTGTTTTTTAAAATATAGAATATAAAATTAAAATATATATATATATATATATATATATATATAAATTAAACGTTGATTTAGTTGTATGCAGTTTATTTAGTTTTATAATGTCACGAGATTTCAAAACGTCTTTTAATGAATATTTGCTATTCTAAAAAGTGTTGATACATGAGCAACTATACTAAAAACCATTCTACATTATAAATATAACATCATTTTAAAGAAACAAATCTATTCAATACTGGGTGCCTCAATCTGTATTCTTATTAATCTGAAGGATAATTGGTAAATAAATATTTTAATTGTTACAAGAAACTTGCTCCGTTAGAAAAGGTATTTGGTCCTTAGATACGCCAATTGTATGTTTGCGTAGCTATTGTATAAAGTATTGTGTTGCTACAAAATATCATCTTGTTAGCTGTATTCAAGTTTAAATGATGCGTGAGCGACTATAAACATTTCAATCCCGATTTATTTTTAAACGTGTAAGGTGAATGACACACGTTTCGTGTAAAATCAACTTCGCTGGAGAAAATATCTGATTTATTGAACACATAAGCTACTTATCTCAATTACTTAAACACTTGTAAAAACGGGCTTTTTTGCGTTCCGCCCGCAGGAAACCGTGATTATGCCGTGGGCGGCAGCTAAATAAAGCAAAACAAGAGCCGCCGCGCCGCCACTAGTCCCCCTAGCCGTCCGCGAGAGCCGCACAAGTGTTGTTATCCCGCCGCCTCCGCCCGCACCGGGGCACGTCTCCTTCTTTATTCATTATAAATTGTGGCTTGTCTGACGAGACAGGACTGTTGTGTAATAATGCACATGTTCATTAGTGGCTGCAAATATTTTTGGTACATGCGTAGTTCCTTTAACTAAGGAATTAACTAACGAACAAGGAGGAATCCACTAACGAAGCTGAAGGGAGTGGAGACCCTACACGTTACACGAGTCTGCCGCGCGGCTGCAGACGGCGGAGGGATAGGGGACGGAATAGGGGGGACCGAGGAGACGCTGTTAATAAGCGACATGCTAATTAGCGAGAGATCCGCGATTGGGATCGGCTGCGGTCCGACCGAATTACAACGATCTGTAACATTTAGAAACTCGAGGAAAAAAACTAAAATACTACAGATAATAGCACAATAAACACCATTGGAATCTAGTTAACAGTAAATGTGGATTTATAAATAAAATAATAAATAATTAATCAATATCAGAACGCTGTTTTAAATTATTGTGACAAAATAAGTAATAAGAACGAAATGGTAACTACATATTCTTAAAAAAAACTTCTATCTTTATAGGGCTATCAGCTGTGAGGCTTTTGTACCGGCCAAGGTAGAAGCTCAGAGGAGTTTAATCATCTTAACTTCACAGAAAACCTCTTAAACCTGTGAAGGGTGATTCAGTACGAGACGAACTGATGCCTCTAACCATTCGACCACTAAGCTGGGTCATATTCCTATTTCGTGATCATAAATGGTATATACCAGGGGTGGCCAACTTATGTGTACATATATACGATTTTTTATCTTGAAAACGTGCCGCGAAAACATTGCGAGCGATCGATCAAAATTGGCTTCGCGATAGACCGGTCGATCGCGTTCGACTTGTAGGCCACCCCTGGTATATGCTAAGTCTAGTTTCCAATGATTTAAGGTTTATGGTTAGAAACAAGTAATAAATCAAGTTAGAAGACGTGAAAAATCAGTACATAAAAGATTATTTTTAACCTAACAATAATTATTGTGATCTTGCTGATTATGTTGAACAATTGAAAACTGAGAATACACTGTGTGGGGTATATGAACGGTGACGATACGTCCTTTATTCAAGAGTACATTCCTTTATTTCTAGTGAAAAGTCCAGTGAAAAGTATCAAAATTAATGTTATTTAAATTTTTACAATGTGTGCTAGCTACCTGAGTTTCGGACCGGCCCCAGCCGCGCTCACTTCTAATTGTTATAACTTCGGAAATACATTGAATTTTACAATCATTAAACGTATAAAATATTCTTTAAAAGTATAAAAAAATTATTTAGCCAAGAAAAAAAATCGACTTTCTGAAAATCTCAAGGTGGTGTAATCCCGTAACACTAACTGTTATTTCTACCTGAGATAATATTATTTATTTCTAATCAAACAGTCGAAAAATTAGTAAGAATTGTATACTAAATTTCGTAAACATCGTGCTATTTTTAAAATCACTGTTGGTAAAATGATTGCACTTATAATCGACTACCTTTCCCATGGTCAAATCAAGCATGAACGAGTTCAAAAACATATCATTATTTCTGCACAAAACCATTTTATATGAAAAGTATCAAAACTAATAACTGTATGTACTTTCAAAAGGGTTTATAGCGGTTATCGATTTATTTTAGTGCATATATAATAAATATTTGCTATATTTCAAAAAGTTTTACAAAGTTAATTAAATTATAATTGCTAAAGTGAGTGCAACACAGTTGTCAAACAAAGCCGTTAAGAAATTTTATCACGATGAACATAATGACTAATTAATAAACTCAACTCTGGAGGGTATTAACATTCGCATGAGCATACGCTTTGTATATCAATCAACAAATCCAACCCTCGGCGAGTTGTAAATGAAGTTTTAAGCACCGATTAATGAGCGTACAGAAAAATACCGAATGCATCGATCAAGATAATTAGCGGCGTACGTTTTGTAAACGAAAAAGGCAGTGGGAACAAGGCGGCGGACGCGGAGTAAATAATTTATTTCGTATCCAAAGAATATGGCTAATTAAGCCGTAAAGAACTCGCATTGACACTAATGAACAGAAAATGTTGTGAAAAATTACTATTAGATGGTTAAAAGCGGGCATAAATTCACGCACACACACATATATACACGTATAAAGAGAGGCGGCGAGCGGAGGCACACGCATACCCGATTTTAATTGGATTATCTTTTCTTTGCCAACAACCTAAAAGCCGTGTCAATTAAAATTGCTCAAAGAAAACTATTTTCGAAATTTACAGGCGACACATGGACTGATTAAGGACGATACCGCGCGCCTTTAAAAATAGCCGGCGATACATGCCATTATTCGCGAGGTAATTAAATATATAAATAAATAAATAAAATTTAGTATGGCTCGTGTGGAGGTTATTTGCATGTTTATTGCTTTAAGCGTATGCAAATTAATATGAATTCACTTTAAAATGCAACTGGGATGTAATTAGCAAGAAAATTTGTTTTCCGTTGATTAATGTTTTTTTTGTACAGCGCTGGGGTCGGAGCAGGTTATCGTCACACCTTTTTAATTATAACGTGCACGTTACACCGCACACGTTATTGCAGTTTGCTGGTTTGTACCATATTTGTGGTAGCAACTATTTTGTAACATAGAACATTAAAATGTCGAGTATCTCACGCTGTTATATGTACTGTAATTAAACCTAAACAGACAGCCAAACTGATTAGGTAGAAATAGCTACTATAATCTATGCCCAAGAAACAGAGCCTAATTTTTATGGCGGAATAGCGTCAAAATCAAAATTATACACATGGGGACATTCACATTAAGTATAGTACTGGTAGCATGATGGGCGATCGAAAAAGAGCCAAAACGAGTGCTGTAAAGAAGTCTTCGGGTGCTTCCTTACAAGCTCGTTATGAAAAAGATCGGACTTGGACCCGAAGCCACACTTCCTGGACAGGCGAGGGCAGTGATTACGGCCCAGTTCCCTCTAGGACAGGACAATAACGATAGGACTAGGCTATCAATACTGACGGAGGCATACACAAACGGCAGTATGGCTTTACTACATGATGGTCATGTTAAACATTGCGAATGTGTTTAACAATTGATGACCATCATTGAGGAGCAAGAGCACGCCGGACGCAATCCTCACCGTAAGAGGACTGATAGCGGATAGAGGCCAACAAGGTATCCTCGAGGAAAAGACGATACTGCATGATATAGATATAGTGGTGGTAACGAAGGCATGTGTGAAAATTCCACCTCAAGAGGCAAAAAAATAAAAGATAAGAGAAAAAGCCGCAATTCCAAGATGGATAAGTCAGATTTGGGCTGCATTCAAGAAACTAGGATTTATACTAAAGAGTAACGACATCCCCATAGGGCTGAAAAGAAAGACATAGGTCAGCTATGTACTCCCGCTGAAGACATATGAGTTAAAAACTATGGCTCTCACGAAAAATAGTTTACATAGACCGGAACGACCCAGAGAGACAAAATTATTATATTATGAATGCTATAGCTAGTTTGTTCACCAGTTCCGACACTTTATTGCCATCCATTTTTCCATAGATGTCTTCGTAATTATTTTTGAAACATTGCAAAAGAGCTCTGGGCCATTTAAGTGTTTTGATGCTTCTTCTCAGGTGAGTCCGTTTGCCCTGTTATAACTTCAAATGCCACTATGCCTTGGCAGTCACGCGAGTTTCTTCATCTACCTAGCTCGCCAAGGCTCCGCTGGCAGTCCCATACCAGTCTGAACTTAACCTTTGTGGCAGCGATTGCTTCGATTGGCTATCAGTGAAGTTGGAAATTCGTGTATCAGTCTGAGATAACACACCAGGAATGAGGATATCAGACGAAGTACGAAGATAACGGACATAACCGAAAGAGTGGCTAAGCTAAAGTAGTAGTGGGCAGGACACGTGGCGAGAAAGAACAACGATGGATGGACAGCAAACATATAAATAACGTTTATTGTAAAAAAATCTCACAAAGCACTTTTATTTACATAATAAAAAATACCCATTCTGTTGTGGATTATGCAGCTTTTAAACAGATACAAATATATTTCTTGCCACAACGCTACGACTATCACGCTCATTGAAAATTATTCTTTAGAATCATTAAATTACAGTCCAAGATGTGGTAACTTGCGTACGATATTTGTTATAAAACAATATGCTGCTGCTGTATTGTTTTACTGCGCTTCCTAGGCACACAGTTTTCCATCAACACTGCTCATTCTATTCTAAATTAGAAACCCTAAGTAGTTTATTAAAATTCATTATCACAGCCTGCAGAATTTGTTCAAATTCTAATCCTGGCAATTTAATTTAACCGCCGGCAATTAAAATTTAATTTATTCCGCATCCAAAATATCTCACAAATGAAATATAAATAGAGATTATAATAAGTGTACCTATATGTCATCTCATACGACAAGATAAGAGACAAAGAGGAATGAATATTAATGAATTCCCTCTGTTTATCTCGCTCCATTTAATTAGCTCCCGGGTCGGGCGCGCGTTATAAATCGCACGCGAATATCTCTTCCTCGCTCACAGCGTTAATGCTGCCAAGCTACTACTACAAGACAATTTTTCGGATATCAATCAATCGCCCCGAATTTACATAAACCCGGCGGGATGACAAATTGGGGTTTTATTAATACGCGAATGGGAGATTTTGAGCACAATTCGAGTGTTCCAATTTGAATATTATATTTTTGTAAATGCTGCGAATATAGGGCCAATCCACCTAAAGAGATGTCCCAATTTATCTTATTAGTCAGCCGACAATACGAGCCCGCATGCAGATATATATATATATATATTTCTTTGCTTGGTGAGTGGGATTTTCTTATTTGGCATGCTAATCGAATAACGTCATTAAAATTAATTGGTTAAATTCTTTAAAGTCCTGTTAAGAGTTGCTACGCAATTACATATAACAATTTAAGAACCAATTAGTTTTATATAATAATGGCCCGAAGGTCGCGCGGCACTGTTCCCGATGTCAATTAATAATTAAAAGTAATTGTTATTAAAATCGTTGCTCACAACAATAAATACCCTTTGTGTTTGAGTGTTATATACATTTATTTTTCTCTTCTGAAATATTTTTCGTCACAAAAAAATGGTTCTACTTTTTCGTTGCTAATTAATACGACAGGCAATTGAGTGATTTATTGTGTGCTCCAGTTGCGGCGTCTGTGTAGCTCTATATAATTGCTCCTAATTAAAATAAGAGAAGTTATACCATAAAGGGCCCGGAGTGCTCGGCAGCAGCGACTTCTTTGTGCGCGAAAATAGCTGGGGAGAGAACGAATGTAACTTCGCCGGGGCCCAACAATTCGCGAGATGACATAATAAAATGCTTGTTCATCAAAAGTTGTAATTAAACCTGTATCTAATTATCCTGTAGCTAATTAAATATCTAACCGCAACAAGATTCGCTGAATAAAGGCATCCTTATAAAACTAAACTACGGGCGGGAGGCGAGACGGCACTTTCTGACGTTCTGTTTATCCAACTTTCCTGACAGTTCAAAATCCAATAAATGTTATAATGAGGCGCTTTATGTATATTTACGGGGCCCCGTAAACGAGCCAGATACTCCATTTATAATCTATTACGCAGACTCATAATTAGTTTCTCGTTTTAATTATTAATTAAGGAGAGGTCGGTTTATAAATTGTCTACCATCCGCCAGCCCCTGTATATTCTGTGATTTATTTTATCAATTTCGCGCTAATATGATACCAGCTATCGCAGGAATTCCACCAAGGACTATTCAATTCATTACTAACCATAAATTATGCGCATACCGCCGATAAAGGAACTACAGTAAATACTAACACGCTGAACTACTTTTGTAAACAACTCACATACGATATCATTCTTACGATATTCTCCTATGCATCCACAACAAACTTGTGGATGAAAATAACTTTTCAATTTAATCATACTAATACTAAATATCTGGTGAGGGCACCACATTTAATTTTAAATGCAAATGTAAATCGAGTGGGGTTTTCGAATCAGGTCGTATCAAGACATAGGTGGCGAATGTCATTTTGCCTCAACCTTACAAAATGTAGTGGGTTTTTCGAATCAGGGTATGGGAGGTGAACGTTATTTTGCTTCAACTTTGCAAAATCTAGCGGGTTTTTCTAATCAGGGCATGGGTGGTTAATGTCATTTTGCTTCAACCATACAAAATCTAGCGGGTTTTTCGAATCAGGGCATGGGTGGTGAATGTAATTTTGCTTAAACCTTATGAAATCTAGCGCGTTTTTCGAATCAGGGTATGGGTGGTGAACGTCATTTTGCTTCAACCTTGCAAAATGTAGTGGGATTTTTTTATTAGGGTATAGGTCTGACGAAACACTCGAAAATCCAAAGGAGAATTGGACTAAGGTGAGCAGCCTATGGAAAACCAGAACATATTTGTACAATCATATTTCCACCTGCCTCAAACGCGGAGTGTACGACCAATGCATCCTACCGGTCCTGGCCTATGGAGCAGACACTAACTCTAGTACAGAAATCTATCCAAAAATAACCCATGCATCCAAAATTAAAAGTTGCACAGTGGGATATACTAGGTATCTCACTGATAGATAGAGTTCGAAACGAACAACATCAGCAAATTAAAGTTAAAGACGCAGTTGTGCATATTGTTCAGTTGAGCATATTGTAAGAATGTTGTAAAATGATAAAGGGACTATCTTGGAATGACGACCCAGACAAGATGCGGTAAGAAGTAGAGGACGCCGACCAACCCGATGGACAGATGATATAAAGCGCATAAAAAAAACTGGATTCAAGCAGCCCCATACCGAAGGTAATGCAAAATACTAAGAGATGCCTATGTCCTGCTGCGGACGAAATAGGTTGTTGTATGATGAAGCTAAATACTGGGTGATTAAACTCCTGCGAACCTCCTCCTTGTCCTTATTAGTATAATATAAAAACAAAGACAATATTTTGAAGCCGACCGACCTGTTATTTACTACTGTCAGTGCTATCAGTTGAAAAGTAGGGGTCGCGAGTTCGAATTCCTATTGAGACCAATTTTATTTATACATTATTTAATTGAAGTCTTAAATGTTTTGAAGTAATCGCAATGTTTTATTTACTTTATTAGAACAGTGAATTAAAAATAATCACAATGTTATCAATTGTTAAAAGACACGTCCATCTTTATATAAAAATAAAATTGAAGTCTTAAATATTTTGAAGTAATATAATGTTTTAAGAAAGGTTTTTCTTTTTTACAATTAAAATAGTTACAGAAATCACATTGAAAATTGTACGCTGCAATTTAAAAATCATCTTTTCATTTTCACCCAGTAGCTACTAGGTGAAAATCCGGTCGTTCGACGGGGGATGATTTTTAAATTGCAGCGTACAATATTAAATGTGATTTCTGTAACTATTTTAATTGTAAAAAAGAAAAACATTTCTTAAAACATTGCTATTACTTCAAAAGATTTCGACTTTAATTTTATTTTTATATAAAGATGGACGTTTCTTTTACCAATTGCTAACATTGTAATTATTTTTAATTCACTGTTCTGATAAAGTTTGCATCAAACAACGTGCGAATGAATTGAAATCGCGCTATATTCACCAATGTTTCAATTAGGAAGGATAATAGGTGAAGGCGCAAAGCTGTAAAACATAATAGACACATAATGTAGGTTAACAAGTCAATTCCGGCGTATTAATATATTCGGGCTCAGCTCATTCCGCATTTAACCGCTTTCTAATCTCTTAATTATTTGGTATTAATTAAATTTTCGATACGTACGTTCCTCGTTCGGCGGAATCTTTGTGTAATTAGCATTAGCCATAACGCAACCTAATAATAATTGAACTTGAAATTAGAATGCCTTCAGTAATATAACGGGGATGGAGCCGAGCATGCATGTTATGTTAACGACTGGTTTGATGTTGACGATAATAACGATAAGTTAGAATATATTAGAGCTCAATTTGTTAAAAAAAAGAGGTATAAATAGTACTTGCTAGAACGTACAAAACAAAAGGCAAAATTACCGATTTTATTATAATTTTTGAACTGCTACAAATAAGAATGTTTTTTTTATTCCTAGTACTACAAAAACATTGTACATAGAAACAAGCCGGCATACATGGCTTGTTTATGTGTACAATATTAACAGACACAATTAGAAATAAAACTTATATTTTTGCTCAGATGCCAGTGAGCTTGTCGAATAATTCGAGACGAATTCGAAAGTTCTCTGATATTGATAAGTAAATGACATCTCTCGCTTTTTTTATAGTCATATTTTTATAAAAGTAAGGAAATTATATAAACCCTGTTTTAATTTCCAAAAAGCTAAACTTTTTGTTTATTCGTTCGTTGTTTTGATTATTCGCAAATCTTCAAGCCATTTTAGATGGTTTATCCAAAAATCAATTTGAAACAGTTAAAAAATTACAAGTCTAAAATTTTTGTTGAATAGAATTTTACTTGTTAGCATTAAATTAACGAAATGTGACAAAATGTAGAATTTAATCTTAAATTTCAAGACAAAACCTATAATTTTCTGCCATTTTCACCTGATTAAGGTACATGGAGGATGAGGAGTGATATGCAAATCAACAAATATTTTTGATAACTATGATATGTAATAAAATATACAAAAACAACACGTCTGCAGAACTTGGCTTCAATACTGCTATGGGCGTGCTGTGTCTAGTATTCTAAATCAGATGTTTTGCACGAATACAATACATAGTCGTAACATCTTAAAATACGACGAGGAATTAAACTTTTTTAGCTTCCTATTGCAACATACACCGCACTAATCGTTTTGTTATCCTTCTTTATTGCCGCCATTAATTCCCCACCGACTTTTTTCCATTCATTCGGTGAATGAAAAACGTAACACATTTACTAAACTCGCTCGACTTAAAAGTTGTAAGTAGTTTCACAAATATTTTAAACTAATAGATGCTTAAAGTTTAAAAGCCTTTTTGAAATGCACGGTTAAGTGTTATAAACCGCACACGCTGAATAAATAGCGCCCGGCTGCATTTCCCTCGTTACACATAATTATATTTTCGCTCATAGACGAATCGCGGCGGTCGACAATTTGCGTCCGCGAATCGATGGTTATTTTTAAACAAAAAGCCGTGTGCGTATTTATCGTCTTTTTACCCGAAATTTATTTATGATGATTTAATCTAATCTGAAACGACGGGCTCTGTAATGGACGGGTGAGAGCTAATTAAAGTGAGGCGTTTCAGCAGGTGTATGTGTGTGGTTTTATTACAAGCTACAAAATTTTACTGTATGTTTATTTTATGGGGAGGACACTTGTTTTATTATTAGTCACAGACTTTCAGCCGAAATAATCCGATGCATTAAAAACGAATATAGAAAATTGGCTGAGTGGATTAATATGTTAGCAGTTTATACGAGTTGTCGAAATAAAGTGTTTAAAGTGTAATCCTGCTTGGCATTACTAGTTTAGTTTATACAATAATGTAGTAGATATCGTAATAAGTATACATAAATAAACTTTGAATTATTTTCGAACTGTGTAGGTTTGTAGTATGTATTTATATACATCGCTGTTTTCATGACCCATCAGAGTTAACTACATATATCTGAAAAATTTAAGAAAAGTAAAATAATCAAAACATACAAAGGCGGAAAGGCCACTGGCCAATAGCCTAATAAAGATTGTTTTCTCTCTTTCAAAACATACAAGCTTCTACAGTTTTTTTTTAGTTTCTTTCCATTATAACGATGATTAAGGTTTCTTGTATTATATGTTAGATTATTCTTATTCTGATTTATTTTATGTTCTACTGATTCTGTATATATTTTTTCAATTACGTTTTCTCTGTTATTTTATTTTAACTTAATTGTAATTTATTTTTCTTTATAATTAGATTATTATTTTCGGTAAAATGTAGGTCCTGGGCACCAGTTTTTGTACTGCTTACAGGCACCATGAAGAGGTTAAATAACAATATAGCATTTAAATAAAGAAATAAGCAATATGTGAAATTATTTAAAACACAAAATGTGTCGATTAAACCGATCTTTAACTGCCCGATTTCCGTGACCGGACTTTATTTGATGGCCTTGCAAACCGACTAACGAATGATTAAAACTTTAACTGACAGTGATTCAAACTGGTACTAGTATGTGTGTAGAAATTATGATAAAACCAATTTTTTCTTGTTGCTAATTGTATGGTTATTTGATATCACATTTTGCTGTTCAGGTCTTACGTAAATTTCACCAAGCTACAGCATACATTATGTACAACCTTTATTTCAATTAATATTATTGCAAAATTTATATCATTATACCTAGAAATACATTTAAATGGCTTTATTTTCTTCTTTATAGAAAACTACAATAAATTACATATATAAATATCAGCGATCATCTGCTAATTCACCATTAGAGTAAAACATATAAGTTAAGTGTTTTTCCCCTTAAGTAATTGTCAAAATGGATGATAGGCAAGATTTATATCCTAATGGACACGTTTCGTTTGGCGCAAAAAGTTAAGTGTCTGGTAAAATATTTGTGTACCCACTCTACTGTAAACACTCTTAAAAGTGTGATACAGGCGACGACTGTGTGGCTTTCAGCAGCTTTTCCAATAGGTTTTATTAATAGTTGTAGGGTATCTAATGATAGAAACATTGAATGTTAAATTGCAGTATATATAATTAATTAGAATATAGTCATAATCATACTGCATGTGGTATATTTAGATAAACAAGTAGCGTCGTTTTGCACTGTTTAAACAGGTTAGTACGTGAAAAAAATAAAGCATACAATGTGCAGACTTGTGTAAGTGTGTACAAAGAAAATATATGGCTTATGTTTTAAGCAGAGTTTCGGTTGTAAAGTATGCGGATTGTTTCAACTATGTAATATGTTTAGTAATAAACGCACTAGGTAACGATAGAGCGCATGTAGGGACTTCTTGAAATAAGCAGACGACTGGCCATTACAATGATTAACGGCTTCAGCATAAATCACTACATTATTGCAGCTTAAACGTTGATGTGCGCTCGTCTCGCCCTCTCGTACAACCCCGCTACTACTTTGCTACTTTGCCAACATTTCCATAACACGTGTAAACGAAGACACACACGTACCGTTTTTTTTTCTCTCTTCTCTTGAGCAATAATTGTTGACGGTCGAATTTCCATTTATGATAAATACGTACAGGGGGCCCCCATAAGTGTCGGCGGCATCGCGTTACGGCCTTCGCTGAACGTAAGTTAGTACGTTTGTAATGCTACGGTCGGCGCGAATTTAGTGACCATTTAACTGGAATTATGAGCGCAAAAAATACTCAACATTGTGTGCGCCCTACAACTGACTGTGGCCAGTAAACGTAATGTTTTTCTTTGCATACTGGTTTTACTAAATTTGGCGTCAAATGACTGATACATTGTTTCGAAATGTGTATTATATGCATTCCATAACTAATAAACTCATACTAAAGGCATACTATTATTATATTCAAGGTGTCATATACTAGTATGATGTTATAGAGTTATAAAACATTTCAATTTCTACGATTTTTTCTATTTTTATAGTTTTATGAACCATATTTGGTTCTTCTTCTAATGTGCCGTTTTCTATCGAAAATTGGTGATGTTAATAATCTTAATCTTGATTACTACTATTCTGAATAGTTAATATGCAATTTAACCATTTTCTTAAGTTAAGTAACTACGAAATTCGGCGTCGTCCTATGCTACGTTTGGGTTCAATTTTTCCTTGGACAATAGTCAAAGCACACAAAAAGAGCTTATTAACACAATAAAAAGTCGCAAATTAGAATATTTACGTCAAGTAATGCGAGGAGAGAATTTCTATGATTAATAAATCATAGGAATTCTTGCCGCACTCCTGGGATTACGTGACATAAATATTCTAATTTGAGACATTTTATTGTGTTAATAAGCTCTTTTTGTGTCCATTCTGCGTCCAGATTAGTTATTTTATCCGTCCATGGTATTCGGAGGATTATTCTAAAATCCACATCTCGAATGCTTCTAGTCGTTTAATGGTGTACGCCTTGCGCGTTGTGGCTTCCATGCCATACAGTAGTATAGAAAATATGTAGCATTTTATCATCTTAGTTTTATACTGTTCTTGAGTTGTCTGCAACAGAAGAAGTTTCATCATTCTGTAGTTAGTGCTGCGAGCTATTTGTATCCTGCATATTGTTCATCTGTACTATCAATTTGCGAGTTACTCCAGGCCCCCAAGTATAAGCCCAAGAAGACCGACCAGAAATGACACAGTCACAATAGTCTCCACCGTGAATGGAGCGAAGGAACTAATCTCAGAAAGAATCCGCATAGGGCTAGTCCACTGCAGAGCGACGCTCAGGGAAGAAATGCCCTATGGGTGCGGAAGGTGGTGGCTCGCTGGACATAGGGCTGATTCATGCAAAGGTCTAAACCGTAGCAAGCTGTGCCTACGCTTTGAGAACGACGACCACCAGTTCAGGACCTGCAAGACAGGGCCACTCTGCGCATTGTGCCAGAAAGAGGGCCACACGGCTAGAGGCATTAGATGCCCATAAAGCGTAGGGAAGCCAAGGAAGCCAGAAATATCGGAGCTGCCAGAACAGGTGGTGCGCCAGGAGGTCGGAGGCAAGGAATTAGACCAACAAGGCCATGCCGAAGGCATATAGAGCAAAATCCTCCGGAGCGCCGCCAGAGACACTACTCGATGTGTACAGACAACTACGCAGAGAATTTCGGAAGAAGATATAGTACAGCTAGCGGAAATGGTGGATGTGACTGTGCCAGGAAGTAGACGCGGACACATGGGGATTATGTTATAGGGTCGTAATGAAGAAACTGGCGGCCCGCCTTCCTGGCCCGAGGGTGGCAGTAGTAGACACACTATTCCCGCCTCCCAGGGACACCGACGACGAGCTACTGGCTAGACACGATATGATAAACTTGGCCAACGAGACAAGACTCTGGGAATAGAGGAGCTGGCAGATACCCTGAACAGACTACCATCTAGAAAAGCTCCTGGACCTGATGGAATCCCTAATGAAGTACTGAAGGCCGCGGCACAAACACTAGCCTCTGGGATGTTGCCTTTGACGATGTCTTCGTAGATGACCTCGCAGTCATAGCGAGGGCGAAAAATCTTTGGAACACAAGGAACAAGATCACCCAGGCGTCAGACACCCTATCGGCCTGGATGGAGAGTAAAGGATTGCAAATCGCTGTTCCAAAAACGCAGGTCGCACTCCTGTCAGTAAAGAGGGCAGGCACTGGAGATGTGGCAGCGGCTACAATTAACCTATTTGGGTCCACCCACAAAGTCGAGAGGAAGCTGAGCTATTTCGGCTTAATAGTGGAAGCTAACCGTAACCACTCGACCCAAGTAAACGCAGCCACCCAAAAAGCAGCTAAAACGGAGGCAGCGCTATCCATTTTACTCCCCAACATTAACGGCCCGGGTGAGAAGAAGAGAAGACGGTTAGCGATGGTGTAACGCGCCCAGCTCCTGTACAGCAGCTCCAGCCTGTGTAGAAGCGATATGCAGACAAGCTGTGAAGGGCGCTGTGCACCAGCCGCCTTCGGATGACCCGAGCACATTATCTCAGGATGCGGCAGAAGTACTTGGGGGTACACCCCCGGCGCACCTCATGGAAGAGGAGAGATCGAAGATTTACTTGGACACCGAGGGTGGGGTTGCTAAACGAGACGCGAGAAGACCATGGAGAAGTGGCAGCAGATATGGGAGCTGTCACAAATCGCAACATGGACCAGGAAGTTCATCCCCCTGATTGGCCCATGAGTAGAGCGAGAGCAAGTATGAGTAGAGCGAGAGCAAGTTAGAGTAGAGCGAGAGCAAGTATGAGTAGAGCGAGAGCAAGTATGAGTAGAGCGAGAGCAAGTATGAGTAGAGCGAGAGCAAGTATGACTGGAACACGCTAAGTCTGAACAGGAGGTGAGAGGTCCAATGATCCAGTTCTCCACCAGCATTGGACCTCGCAGATACTGTCCAAACATGGCATGTTCCAGTCATACTTGCTTCGGATAGGGAAGGCAGATGATACCGCGTAGGAAGTGATAATCCTGTTCACACATTACACCACTGCCCGAGATGGTGCCTCCGCTTTACGATTTCAAAAACGAATATCTCTCATCATTACTGCAGCTCTCGTGCTAAATTCGCCTATTGGTATGCATGTGGACGATCCTTCAGAAGTAAATTGAAACTATATGTGTAATAATATGTATTTCCCCAACTCTGTGGCCTCGTGATTACGTCTCGTACTGAGCATTGCGTGTGTTGTTCATACCCAGCTGTGGGCAATATTTTGCGAATCGCCGAGTTTTTGAGAGATTTTCTATGAAGTTAAGGTAAATACCGGGCGATTGCACTACTCTTAGCTTCCCGTGCGGGGTTGCTAGTCCCCCATCTGGCGCCTCCACAGGTGGTGGATAGGGGAAAGCCTCCCAGATATGGGTGGTACCCAGAAAATTAAGGGCAGGTCATCAGTACCAGACAGAAGCGCGAAGAAAGGATGTTGAAACGGTTCGTTACTGGAATTTTGCAGGCAGGACTGTAACAGTGCGAATGGCTGCATCACAGCGATAGATAAAGCAAAGGGAAAACTACTCCATTATCAATCGCACGAACATTACAATGAAAATGCAACCAAAAACAAGGCCCCCAGTGCCTTAAATAGTCAGGGGGTGCCAAGAATCCCCGAGAGGAAAATAAATACAAAATTTAGAATAGCCAACAAACCAATTAATATAGCCATATGAAATGTCTAAAGATTATTTGAATCAGGAAAGTTAGTAAATGTGTGCCACGAAATGGACAGACTCAACATCGAAGTTCTAGGTATAACCGAAGTAAGATGGCCAAGCTCAGAAAAACTCTCACCTTGTTTTGTACTGAATTCTCTGTTATGAAATCTTATGCAGTTTCATTGTATACTGCTGTTATTGCGTCTATTAGTACTTCTCCCATTCTCTGTGTCTTTAAGCTCTTACATATTTCCTCTCTGGTAATGCTATCAAATGCCTTTTTGAGGTCTATAAAACAGAAGTATCCTTTGTTGTTATATTGTAGCACTTTCTCTGTTATTTGCCTGATCGTAAATATTTTGTCTTGTGCGCTATGGGTCGCTAGAAATCCACTTTGCGCATCGTGTAGTCCCCTTTCTATGACAACTCTTAGTTTCCCCTCCACAGTTCTTTCGTACAATGTCCTCGGTACGCTAAGCAGTGAATACTTTTTGCATTGTCTACTATCTCTTGAACTTTTGAATATTGGTATAATTACTGCCACTTTTCAATCATTGAGGATTTTCTTGTTTCCATGCCATTCTGCATATCTCCAAAAGTAATTTATCTCCTTCTTGGCCTATGTGCTTTCGGTGTTATGCCATCATAACCAGCCGCCTTCCCTAGTTTCACTTTTCTCAATGCTTTCTTGAACACTTCTTCCAGAATTATATCTTTGTCGATTTTTACCTTTTTTTTTCTTTCATCCTAGTAACTCAATATAAGTACTACTTCCTTCTATTCATTATGTTTTTGTCTTTTATAAGTATTTCGTCTTATTGTTTTTGATTTGTTTTATTTGGCTTCAGCAATGGAATGGTTGTAGCATCTACTATATGGTCATTCATGTTCAATGAGGAAGATGAATCAAACAACTATGTCTTTACCGCTTAATTTATTGTTTAAGAACAATAGTTTCGCCTAAGCTCTAGACATTGTCAAGTTTTTCCGATGACTGATGGTATGTGGGAAGGAATGTGGACGCTTATATAAGATTACAGACAAATAAATTCACGATTAATATCTCCAGATATTATTGAATGTTGGAAACAAATTTGTTCTTCAATGAGTCCATTGTCAGACTGTAAATGGTGCAGACTTCCAGCCCACACATGACACCACTGCCCGAGATGGTACCGCGAGTAAGCGACCCTGTAGACAGAACTGAGGGCAGAAGCCACGTCAACCGAGATTGGAGGCCTGATGAGGAAATTGGAACGCCTGACACGTTTTGTACAGGTACTGAAACAGCAATACAACGACGACCTTCAGCAATTAAAGACAAGACAAGACTAACTGAACGACAACGGACCAAAAAAAAGAGACCAAAACAGCGGCCTGAAAAAACAACAAGCATGATCTACGTCCGCACCATGGATGCGGAGACAAGCCACAAGGATGACCCTAAACAACAAGAGGCCAATGCAAGCAAGGACAAAGCTATTAAACAGAATAAGAGACAAGACTAAAAGACTGACGAATGATGGCGCGAGGGGCTTAGAAGGCAGACAAGCCCTGAGCGAGAGAAAAAAAAATGTTGCAAACAAATTTGTTCTTCAATTTGTCCATTGTCAGACTGTAAATGGTGCACACTTTGGGCATTTACTTTAGCTTATATTTCGCATTTCGTGTTTTTTTTTCACTCTGGCATTTGAAATGATTTTTCTCGGAAATTTTCTTATGTGTCCTATACAATAAAACATTGCTCAATCAAAAAAATTGGGAAAAAATTGACTCTTTCATTAAAAATTGACAATTTAAAATTACAAATCTAGGTGTTCAAGCAATGTATACAAAAAAAGTTTTATTGAATTTATTTATTCCACACGTTACGGACAGCCTGTATAAGTATTTACAAAAATCGAATAATTCAAAACCCCTCTATAGATTAACCTGGAAATTGCAAAGCAATGAATCACTTCATACCTATAAAATGGCAATTACATTATTGTTATCGGATTTAAATTTATAGCGCCGCATTTCTGCAGCGGGGCACGCAAGAGCAGCACCACCACCGCCATGCGGGCATATGTGTCCGATGCGCGCGGGGTTGGGTGTGAGTGCGGGGGCCCAGCCGGGGTATAATGTCCGCGTACTCTGAAACGTTTTACCTAATGGCCTTTCATTAAGGGAGGAATGCTTTGTGCATATGTGATGTCCACGGTGATTGTGTACAGTCCGTACAATGCGAGGATAATTTAATGCGCTATAGTGTATTTAATTACTGGACCCGCCTTTTGATCTCCGGAACCGGACGTTGTTCGGGCTCTGAAGCACCACTGGTGCCAACCTTAGAAATTGCATGCGGATACTTACTTTCCACGTGGATATACTAATTGAAATCGCTTTTGTTTCGGAACTAATTAAATGCGAAATCACCGACCGCCAGTAATTCTTCATAAATAATACACTTTGTTGCCAGAAATTACATAGGAAAATATTTCGATAGACGAGGTTGCACTAATTATACTAACTCAAGAATTTTACAGTTAATTTTTCTATAATTTTAGAAACAATTGATTAAATATTCACTCTCACAAATATTGCGATGCTACAGACTTTATAAAGATATATAAGAAGAATTTATATAAGAAGAACTTATTGTCATATAATGAGACAAGAACGCTATAGGTTTCTGAGTTTGATAAATGGAATAGAAGCGTAGGAAGATGAACTTCCTGGTTTAAAAATCTAAGAGAATGGTTCGGTTCGGTACTATTTAGAACAGCTGTTAACAACGTAAAAATTGTCGTGATGATTTCCATCGTGCGATAGGAGATTAAGACTAAGAATATCAATGGATTGCCTATAATCACGGACTTCAGTTAACTCGCTTTTATACAACCCAAGCCCAAGTGATCTATATTTTAATAAACTTATTATTTCAGATAGCGACTGGCAAATATTCTTGCTCTTGTTTTCACCATCATCTCGAGAAGGGTTTTTAATTAATCCGATATCATACCGGCGATTAATTAATCCTCGTACAATTAAAAATCTCGCAACACCAGCGATGGTGAGGGGGGGGGGGGGGGGGGGGGGGCGGCCGCCGAAAGAAAACGGGGCCGTGCGCCCGCTCGCTCGCTCTCTGCTCGCCTTTTTCATTTCCCGCCGAGCAATTAATCAAAATGTTTATATCTCATTATAAACGGAATCTCTAAATGTCGAGCGCTTATAATTGGAAGTGCACATAATCGGTCCACCCTCCCACATTACAGAACTTTTCCTCCACGGACCATTAATTTGTTATAATGAGAAAAAATATTGATACAGCCAATTGTGCCCGTCGCGTCGCTGGCGAGCGTTAATTAACCGGATCGATATTTTTATTATCCAATCTTATCTCAGGGGGGCCGGAGCCGCCGCCGCCGCCGCGCGTTTAATTGGATGCGTTGACTGGATTTGGGTGGGCTCGCGATTATCAACACATACACAACACGCATACAAAAAATATAATCGATCGCACCGCATTAATGAAATCGCGATCAGTTTTAATTCGGACAATTATTCATTTGCGGAATTAATCAAGAATCAAGTATTTGTTAAATGAACATTAAACAATTGAAAATTTTGGTTTAATTACGGTTTTAATACAAGCCAGTAGTAATTAATTTATTTCATAACACCGGATTATAAATTTGGAATTAATTAATTTGTGTAGATAATTGCGCCCGTACTGGTGGGCTTGTTACAATAATTAATTTTTGATTTTCCATTATTATGTTTCTTTTAATTGTTGCTATTAAACTTAAGTAGGTTAACATCAGTATCATGAATTTCACCATTTTCTAGTACTAACTAACCAGTCTTACTAACTAGGTTTTTATTTTGCATAACTAGGTTTCTGTTTTGTATAACTAGGTTTTTGTTTTGCATAACTAGGTTTCTGTTTTGCTTAACTAGGTTTTTGTTTTGTATAACTAGGTTTTTGTTTTGCATAACTAGGTTTTTGTTTTGCATAACTAGGTTTCTGTTTTGTATAACTAGGTTTTTGTTTTGCATAACTAGGTTTTTGTTTTGCATAACTAGGTTTTTGATTTGCATAACTAGGTTGTTGTTTTGCATAGCTATACCATATACATCAATTTCAACAACAAAATCTCATGTGGCTAGTATACATTAGTTTATCATACGCATGACCGTAAGTAGGCAGGGGCAACAGGCGCACGTGCCCAGGGCCTAGGTGGAAAGGAGGCCCCAAGAAAGGTGACAGAAACATCGACAATATTTGCTTATATTAAACCGAATTACATATTTCGACAACCGTTTTGGGAACTTGTCCGAATTAGTAAATTTAAAAATGGTTCCTAGAAATTGGTACAATGACAACTATTAACCCAGCTCAGTGGCCGAGTGGTTAGAGGCATTGAGCATTGGGGAGCCTGAGTTCGATCCCCAGCGGGGAACGAATTCTCCCGAATCACCTTTCACAGTTTTTCAGAGGTTTTCTGTGAAGTTAAGGTAAATACCGGGTGATTAAACTCCTCTGAGATTCTCCCTTGACCGGCGGAAAAGCCTCACGGCTAGCCCTATAAAGATACTCAGGTTCCCCAATGCTCAGCACGAGAGGGACGAGGCCTCTAACCACTCGGCTACTGAGCTGGGTCAATGGAATATATATTTTTTAAATAACACTAATATACAATATTATACAAAATAAAATATTTTTACTTTATGGTTCAAAGTAATCGTGTATTAGGAATGTTTTTTTGAATGATTTTTCTGAGCGGAGAGGTAGACAGGGCCCTTAAAACTGCTGGATATTTTCAAACCACATTTTGCATGTGGCTATTACCTCACTTAACTCCGTTTTGTTTAGTTTTTGGTGGAAATCGGCCATTGACCCAGCTCAGTGGCTGAGTGGTTAGAGGCGTCGTCCGTCTGGTGCTAAGCACAGGGGAGCCTGAGTTTGATCGGGGCGAATCACCTTTCAAAGTGTTTCAGAGGTTTTCTGCGAGGTTAAAGTAAATACTCTAGACTTTCCTCCGGCCGATTTACATACGGCGAATTTACAATTTAAAAAAAAACATGATAGATTGGTTGGTGTGGCATAAAAACATGTTAAAATGTATAAGTATATGGTACAATATAATAATAATGGCTAGTGTTTGTTAGGACACAATCAAGTTTTATTATTGTATTGTATTATAAAGATTGTTTGTTATCAGTAACTTTGATTAGAAAACCTATAAATTTCGCCTGGAATGATTAGGTGCAAACATAACTAGCTGTTATTTCCCTCATTATGAACATTGTCCACATTGTTTCAAAATAATATTTCTATATTTACCACGTCCTGCGCGTTATTGTTGTTGTGGTATCAAGGCCGCACATAAAGAGTAAGGTCACCGCGGTGTAATTTGAAAATCACGCTACATTATCAGCCGTAATTACCCAAAATACAAGGCCGGCACGGCGGGGCGGCGGCGGCGCTCCAGTCCTCAGCATTGGCAGCTTCGACATTTCGCACGTATGGTTAAGCCGATTAATTGGCCGTGTAATTCATGCCGGCACGACAACTATCGCATTGACAACAATGCCTACTTAAAAAAATATTTTCCCAAGCGCGGGGCCGGCAGAAAAAAAATGACTCGCATAAACGGTTAGGAAATTAAAAGAACGCGCGCGCGCGAGAGACCGGCGGCGATAAATTCCCTCGGCTAATTATTTCTTCTTTTGCAATCGCAAAAGTCCAGGAAGAAAGTAGCGGCTAATTGGCATTGATGCATGGGCCGGTGGTGGTGTGAGAATCGGAACAATGCACCGATAATTTCTTTTGAAGTTTTAGTTATGGGGTTTAAATACACGACTTTGTAATAAGTGTCACGAGTGGCTGTGGTATCGAGATTGTTTTAACAGTGCTCGGGAAGTCCCTCCTCGGGAATAAAGACAATTATATGGAGGTAAAATGATGAACTTAATCTTAAGGGTGCTATCATGTCTATACTTTTCTGATATTATATTATACAATTGTGGAATTGTTAACTATTAACACTTTGTTGATGACTCTGAAACTGATTTTTTTATAAATGGAGTACCATAATAGCACGCCTTTCTGTAGAAAGGAATCAACCCACAAAATATGTTTGTTTCTCTTACTTTTATACTCAAGGTAGATAATTTAACTTAACGATATAAAATAATATATAAAATGAATATAATTACTAGCTATAGGCGCAGTCGGGTAGGATTTAATAAGTCATCTAGTGTTTTTATACTACCACTATAAAATACCAGTATAAAACTCTACTAAACTAGATAAAAATAGAGATAAAGCATGGTGTTGAATCGAATATACTCCACCATGGATCGTATAGTTCCATTATTTATTAAAAAAAGGTGAATATAATTATTAGCTATAGGCGCAATCGGGTAGGATTTACTAAGTCCTTTGATGTTTTTATAATAATACCAGTATAAAATATCAATATAAAAGTATTACCAAGTAAATTACACGATGATTCCTCTCTATAGTATAGCTCAGCAAGACTGACAAGACAATACCAATAATTTTTCATCGCAATACTAATAATTGCAAAATCCCGGACACCTTATTGCCGAGACTCGTGAATTACAATCCGCCCGCTCGCAGCGTCCAATAATTGAATTAGACACGGTGATAGTTGTGTTTTCTAGACAATTGAATATCGAAATGTGTAAGAGTCATCGCCGGTAATTGAATAGAGCGGCGCAAAATGTTTCCGTGTTCCTTTTTGTTGTTCCGCAAACGAAGAGTTATAATTGCGGCGGTAATTGCGTTTGGCGCGGACCAAATTTCTTTTATTTCCTTCAATTTCAGATTTGTGTCCCACTTTTATTTATTTACCGCTGCCGGGGGAGGGATAATTGCAAAAATAAACCGCGTGCACTTGTATACACACAGGTTCTAATACAGTTATGAAGAAGAAAAAAGGCAAGGGGTATGCTAAATATTATTTCTGGACTAATTAACTTTTAATCTAATGAAAACAAACCAGTACGACGTTGTCGTTTAAATAAATAAGTTTCTCTGCGTGGCCTCTGTGCGCGTAGCATTTTACATTAAACGGCCGACAGTAATGAGCGGCCCCCCTTGGATGGGATAATTATTTAAATTTACTTGTTTATTTCATGCAATAACCTACTGTCCGAGAAATGACGGCCGCTTTTATTCAATCAGAAACTTTGCAAGGGAAGTTTATTCGATGCTGGTTAAGTTTGTATAACATCAACTAACGAGATAATTCAATGCGGTTGTGGTGTAATGAATACCATTGGGATAAGAAACAACTGTTATTAATGCCTTTTTTGCTTCTGTGTGTTAACAAAAAAAAGTGGCGAAAAGTTTAGATTTTCAGTGGCGATAGTATGCAGCCCGTTGGGTGTACGATTGGTACAGCGCAATTTTGAATCGATCCGAGCAAATCGTCGCCTGGAGACTCTTAAATCTCATTTTTGCAATTGGAATGTTTGGATTGAGGATCGATTAGAATTTCCGAATGAAAAAATGTTAAATGTAAACAAGCTTTCTGATATTCAAAATGTAGCGTATGTAAAAAAGTATCTGGAAAATGGGTAGCTTTAGTGAGACAACATATTTCAATTAATAAAAATAATGTATCTTTTAGCCCAACGTATTTTCCGCTGGTAAAGGAAGATGCTCAGAGGACTTTAATCACCCTGTATTCTGGTTATTTGATATTATTTTACAGACGTATTCCTACTCGGGCATTAATAAATATTAACAATAAACTTTTAATAGGTCGTAAACGTATTTCCATTACAATTAATCCATCCTGTTAGATTGCAAACCAAAGCCAAATTAGTTTGTAACCATTAGTGTTTACAGGGTATACCCGAGGGTTGGGGTTTCCTCCTTATTTGGTCTTACATGTCTATATATTTTTTTATGGTTTTTTAATTTTTTTTTATTGTTGATCAATTATATAATGTATATTGATGTTTGTAAACTTATATAAGCGCACACGTTCATTTGTACCTTCAGTCATCGGAAAAAAACTTGATAATGCCTAGAGCTTAGGCGACACTAGTTGTTTTAAACAATTAAACAAGTGGTCAAAAAATATAGTAGTTTTATTCATCTCCTTTATTGAAAATGAATTACCACGTAGTAGACGACAAAACCATTTAATTTCTCCAAGTGTTTTCAGTCAGCGCTGTGTTTTTGATTAATTGCTTTGTCAGCGGTGTGTTTTTTATTAATTGCTTTGTCAGCGCCTGAATGACTAGCAACTTAAGTCCGTATTTCTGCTTTTCGATTCTTCATCAGTGTTGTGCATCAACAGTAAAACACAGCTTAGAAAGTCGCATCGTGTGGACGAAACTCAGAGGCAAGCTGATAGTTTTGTAAATTTCTTCAACGCTTTATTAAGAGAGCGAACAGGACTACGCTTTCTTATGGTGCATATTGTGAAATTGAACTGAGCTTTTAGCAAAACCTATACAGCGGAATGAGATACAATTTTTAAAGATTTTAAAGCACGTGTTGTCTCTCAAACTTGTTTTACTGATGACTATATATGGCAATGTGAGATGACAAATGTCACAACTTCCATAAACAGTGTTTGAGATAAATGCATTTTAAAGATTGCAATAGTTCCACTAGTTTTACCATTGAGTATAATTGTATCTATATTTTTAAATAATAATTTGGTTTATTCTAAATGCAAAAAAGGATGAAAGGAGCGTTGAAATATACATAAGAATCAACAAAACAAAAATTATTAATCAAAAATGCACCTTACACGGTCAATAATACTGTCAATCCTAGTACTGTCATTATTTGCTTCAATCCTCCTTTTATATTTATGAAGTAATTAATTATCCGGATATACATCACAATTCTCTTCATTTCATCATTACTATACCTTACATGATAAGTAATACTGTCAATATTTTAAAATAATGAACATTTTAAACATATTATTGTACAGTAATACTGTCACTATTCTAAAATATTAACAGTATTATTGATCGTGTAAGGTTCCTTAAAGGATAAATAAAACGATTTTTTACTTTGTTTTTTTTATCACACTTCAGTTACACTTTGCAACTAGTTTCGGCTAAGCTGTAATCATTTTCGACCTCCTCCGATGAAAATGACTAGAGCTTAGCCGAAACTAGTTGCAAAGTGTAACTGAAGTGTGATAAAAAACATAGTAAAAAATCGTTTTACTTATCCTTTAAAATGAATTAACAATCCAAATTATTAATCAGTTACGACACTTGTCATCTCATAGTGCGATATAATTTCTTACTAACAATTATTGTCATCAATTTTATGAAATTTTATAATACTTACAAGAAAAAGAGACGGAGACGAAGAGTAACAAAACGGGGATTGGCTTACCTGAAACGAAAGAAACAAATTTTAAAATTTAGTTATACAACAATATATAATTTTTCATGCAAATCTAAATCTAAATGCAACTATTGCCTACTATCTTAATTATATATCTGTCACGAGATTTACAAGAAACAGAAGACGTATCTGCAGGTGGCTACGAATATGCCGGAGCAGCTCCGCCATGTGTGGACAGATTTGGTCCTCCAAGTATGGTGAAACAAAGCTGCACTCTCGCCATACTCGGAGGATCGTGAAGTAGAAAGGAATCGTGATTCAGCTTTGCCATTTTTTGAGGTGTTTATGGATACACAACTGGAGCTTTTTGAGAAGACGGATACCAAGGGATTGTATTAGAAAGTGAGGCAGGGGAGTCTCAAGGAGTTTACTAGTATTGCCTTATGAGAAGCCTGAATTGGTTAGGAAGACTATTGATTCTATTTTACTGAGGAATAAACTATGCAGTTGGTAGAAATGGTACAGAACAATACGATTATTTCAATTGTTGCTGAGAATCAAAATAGGCTGGATGCGGAGTAAATATCGATAGGCCTCTGCTAGGGAGGAAGCTGCCGCTTCACCACATCTTACTGTCAATATGATTGATTAGTAGGTACTAAATTAAGCTTGGACATTCCCCCTAAAAGGCTAAAAAAAATTACGGTGAGTACAGCCCCCGCCCCTGGGCTGTGTGCACTACGGCCCTTTTACGGATGTATTGTGCCAGCCTATATGCATGAGGACCAATTCCTGCAAACCCAACACTACAACAGCCACTACTCATCCAACAACCAGATTAACCAAAGCATCCTCATTATGCTCTCCGTTAGTACTGCAGATACTGGAGACAAAAAGTATTAAAAGAAGCCGTACAGAATTTTGTTTTTTGACAAAATGGAAGTGACCATTCAGGTAAAAAAAAAGCTCAAAAACTAGGAAAGAAAACCAGCCTGATTGAATTAGAGAAGGAAGAAAATAAAGAAAAATAATGAAGAATAATACAACAGTCACTACTCATCCAACAACCAGATCAACCAAAGCATCCCCAGTATGCTCTCCGTTATTACTGCTGATACTGAAGACACAAAAGTATTAAAGGAAGCCGTAGAGAATTTGTTTTTTGACAAAATGGAAGTGACCATTCAGGTAAAGATAGCTCAAAAACTAGGAAAGAAAACCTGCCTGATTGAATTAGAGAAGGAAGAAAATAAAGAAAAAATAATGAAGAATAATACAACAGCCACTACTCATCCAACAACCTTAACAATAAACTTAAAAATAACAAACGAGGAAGAATTTATATAAACGACGATGAGACAAAAAAGGAAAGGGAGCGAAACACACAAATAAGAATAATGGCCAAGGAAAAGAGAAATAAAGGAGGAGAGGTGAAAAATGGATATAATAAATTAACTGTAGACGGAAAGGTATAGAAATAGAATAGGGTACTGGAAAAACTAGAATTAGAGCAGACAAAAAACTAACTGCGAAATATACAGAAAATAATTATATGATAACGAAACTAGCAAGGGAAAAGAACATGATTGAAAAAAACTAAGAAAGAAGAATAGGCAGTCTTCAACAAAAAAGAAATAATAGATATAACAAAAACAATAGCACAAACAAAGAGGACGATGAGAATTGTAAACTGGAACATACGCAGCCTGAAAGGCAAATAACTTGAACTAATAGAATAATTTGAAATACAAAATTAGATATAATGGCGATAACAGAAACAAAAAAGAAAGGGAAAGGTTTAGAAAGGGCCATAAATGACCACATACAAATATATAGTGGAGTTGAAGAAAGTGAAAGAGCGAGAGCAGAAGTGGGTTGCATAATAAACAAAAGGTTAGAACAGTCAATAACGGAATTGGAATGCGTAAACTAAAGATTAATCACAATAACAATTGAAGAGGTAGATGGATGGAAGAGAAACCTAATCGTATAGTAGTATATGGACAAACAGAAGACGAAAGTAAAACAGAAAAAGACAAATTTTGGGAAGAGCTACAAATATTATACGAGAAGGCAGAAGAAAATACTTACATTACAGGAGACATAAATGCAAGAATAGGAAATATAAATACAGGGATAGAAATTATAATGGGGATTCATGGAGAACCGACAAGAAACAATAACGGAAACAGATTAATTGACTTCTGCATCTGAAACGACGCCGTAATACTAAACTCAATATTCGCCCATAAAGAAATACACAAATATACCAGAGAAGTAAAGAGTAGAAATGAGAAGTAAAGAGTAGAAATGAAAAGTCGATCATAGACACACAACAAAGGAAGGTAGTTGATGATGTACAGGTGAAAAGAGGAAGCGAGATACGTAGTGATCTATTGGTAGCAAACATCACAATTAAGGAAGAAATAAAAACAAAAACGATGACAAGAGAAAACGAGGTTGAAACTAAAAAGGATAAGTACAAGAAAGAAACTGCAACTGAAAAATTCAGAATAGACAAACTAAAATATAAAGAAACAAAAGCAAAGTACCAGAATTATATTAAGGAACTCACATCTTTTTCAAAATCTAATGATGTGGAGGAAATATGGAGCAGTTTCAAACACATAATAACAGAGGCTACAAAACGCGCATGCGGAACAACCAGACAGGCAAACAACAGAAAGCAAACACGATGGCGGACTATAGAAATAAAATAGGAAATAAAGAAGAAAAAGCAAAAGTGGATAAAGTACATCATCTCCAAGAAAGAAGAAGACTAACAAACGTATAAAATACAGAGAAAAGCAACGAAACAAATAATTAAAGAATCAAGAGAAAGGACATGGGTAGAATTTGGGAAAACACTAGAATACAGCTTTAACGAAAATAAAAAGTTGTCTTATAGAACAGTAAAGAAAGGCAAGAACGAGAAAGTACAAATAACACTAAGACAACTAAAGGATAAACAAGGAACAATAATAAAACAAGATCATGATATAATGAAAAGATGGAAAGAGCACTTCGAAGAGCTTTTGCAGGAGAAAACGATGATAAGCACAAACGAAGGAAATGAGAACGCACAGGTGGAAAATATTCTGAACGAAGAAACAGACAACATAACAGAAGCAGAAGTAAAAGAAGCACTTATAAAATTAAGAAATGGTAAAACAGCAGACCATGATAACATAAAAGCTGATCAACTCAAAACTCTGGGCGAGGAAGGTGTAAATTTGTTCAAACAGCTTCTAAACACTATATGGAAAAGTGGAAAAATTCCAAATGACTGGAAGAAAGCAGTAATATTCCTAGTATACAAAAAAGAAGACAACAAAAACTGCAATAATTACAGAGGAATATCACTAATATGCACAACTGCTAAAATTTATGAGGTTCTACTAGAAAGTAAACTAAGACAGCAAACAGAAATAACGATAGAAAATACACAAAGTGGCTTCAGGAAGGGCCACTCAACGCAGGACCATATATTTACGCTAAGAAAACTGATGGAGAAAACAATGGGCCATGACAGTAAATTATTCATAGCATTTATTTATAGACCTAGAAAAAGCGTTCGACAGAGTACCGAGAAAAACGATGTGGAATATATTACAAAAGAGGCAAATAAGCAAACAACTACAAAGAGTTATACAAGGTATATACAGAAAGACATACAATTACACAAGGACAGGAAATCAGATATCACAGGAATTTACAACCAAACAAGAACTAAGACAAGGAGGAGCATTAAGCCCTCTACTGTTTATAATATTCCTAGATAATATATTAAAAAATATAAAGGAGAAAACAAGGAAAATGGACATAGGATATTATAAACTACGACGCACAATGATAGCTAAGTGTGCTTTTGCTGATGATATTGTAATATTAGCCAAATCCGAAGAAAACCTGCAAGACAACATTAATATATGGAACGAAGAACTAAATAAACATAACATGACAATAAGCACAGATAAAACAAAAATTATGGTGATCGGCAAACGGGAAGTGGAAACAAATATCCAAATAGCGGGAAAAAGTATAGAGCAGGTTGAAAATTTTAAATACCTGGGTATAAATATAAATAACAAGGGAAGTTTGGAACCAGAAATAAACAACAGAATACGGGCAGCAAACAAAAGTTACCATATGCTAAACAAAATAATACTTAATAATAAGCAGGTATCGAAGAAAACAAAACTCATATGTTCAAAACAATATATAGACCAACACTGATATACGAAAGCGAAACATGGACATTGGACAAGAGACTTAAAAGCAAAATATAAGCAGCAGAAATGAAGTACCTAAGGAGAATAAAAGGTATCACAATAATTGACAGAACACGAAATGAGCAAATTGGAACAACTCTACAGATAGAAAGTATACAGACAACTATAGAAAGGAAAAAACTCGGATGGTATGGACACATAATTCGCTTGCCAGAAGGGAGACAGACAAAAAGTGTATAGAACACAAGAATACAAGGAAAGAAAAGAAGAGGTAGACCACACAAAACGTGGGAAGACAACATACATGAAATACTAACGAGGAATGGCATGGGATGGCATGATGCAAGGAGAATGACGAGCAACAAAACTGTAAGGAATTTGTACAGAAAATACATTTGATTTAAAATACGCTTAAATAATCTCGACACCCGAAAGGGTATAAAGAGATTTTAAAAGATTATATATATAGTACTGCTGATAAATTACATATTTTTCGTCACTAAAAGGTTCAATTAGTTGTGATAGTAGCTACAGTTCTAGGAGAATATGGCACATAAAGAAGAAGAAGATATGACGGTTTTACAGATTGAATATATCCTATATATAAAATATATCAGACCTTTTTTTTTGGGTGCCAGTAGGCCAATTAAAATTCCGAATCCCGCAATTGAATAAACCAATGTTTAAATTAAGTTGCGATATTAGTTTTTTAATTAACATTATTCGGAAAGTTGCAAAATAAATTAGAGTTGATTGATGCGTTCAAATTGAATGCATTTGGGCGAGTGTGCCCCCCCCCCCATACACACACGCGAATGTAAAAAATGCGCTCGTTTCCTATTGGTTTTTGTAACAAATAAAAAGTTTTGTTTGCCGGTATTAAATTTGATGGCTGTATATTTTATTAAAGGCCGGGAATTTTTGCGAGCGCGGCCCCAACAACGTGAAATACTAAACAAAAAAAAACTAGAGGCATTTTAAAATTGGAAATTTTCTCAATAAAGTTAATTAGTAAGCTGTTAATTAATTAAATCTATCATGGGTAGTAATTCAAAGCCCGCACTTCAAAGTATTGCAGAACAATTTCCTATATATCGTTAATTAGACGGCGTTTGTAATTAGTAGAGCCATCGATTCCTGCAAATATTCCGCTTCATAAAACAGCCGGCCACAAGAGCCGCCATTTAACTATGGCGCAATTTGCCGGGGATTATAATTTATACGGGAAGACATTGATGAATATTGTAAAATCGAGACAAAGGATAAATTTCTAATAACGAACGGTGAAGTATGACACAATTGGGGGTGATTCATCAAGATTTTAATTAATACACAATTAACAACCGCAACAAAGCAATTGTCGCTAGACTTGTATGTGTGTGTGTGTGTGATTGTGAAGCAGACGTCGAAATAGTCATTGCTAATTGTGATTGTGAACGTGCATCTACCAGATATTGCACGTGTAATTAAAACAGCGTATGAACGATTCAATTACCCGCGCGCGCGATTATTTCTATCGTCTTTAATTATCCAGCCCACCCCCCCAAAACAAATCCGTGCCAAGGCTGAATAATTAAAAATACAGGCTGGATTTTATGGGCGGCTTTATTAAAGCGGGCGAAGAAAAATGAGAAAAACTTTTATCATATCAACTGTTTGTGTGAGAAATTACATTTATATACAGCCACCCCAGACGGGTCGAAAAATTCTGGAGGGGAAGTAAAATAACGCAATACCATTACTGAATTAAATATTTGTTTGCAGCCATTTTAAATTGAATTTGCAATACGACCTCATTGTTTTCCATCAGAATATTTCAAGAGCTGGCTCGGCTAGCTGGTCGTTTCTGCCCGCGCCCGCCGCAAAGAAAAATAAAAAACAACTTAGATTGAAAACTATTCCGATAACTTATTGGACTCGATAGTGTTTTTACTGAAATCTATTTTAACATAAATTGCTTCCACCGAACACTATCTACACACACACACATGTACAGGCTTATTCGCCATCAATATTTAAATAAACTGCACACGTACATGAAACAAACAGCGATTAGTCTCGCTGTATACGATTCTTTTATTGATCATGCGAATTGAATTTATAATTTTATTCTTCCATCAAATCAAATAACAAGTTTGCCGCGACGCGAATAAATTCAATTTCAATGGGAATACCACCTTCTTCTCGTGCTATATTATAAATATAACAGGGTGCATTGCTGTGCGCCGGCATCATTACATCGGTTCACATGATAGCAAACGGTACAATCAATATCTTCTCGTGAAAATATTGTATTGGTTTATATTTCGATATTCAATACCAAGATTTTACATAATGGTAGCAGGATGAATCGGTACGTACTTTCCGGTGTGAATTTGGTAAACATATTAATTAAATAAAATGGAATTAATAATTTTGTATATCCAGCTCGGTGGCTTAGTGGTTAGAAATAAAACACCAACGAGGCAATCTACCTCTACCGGTATAAGTAGTATTGGATAAGCCACAGCCTTGCGTGGATCAGTTATCAAAAGGAAAAAGACACCGATGCTGAGTACGAGACGGAGGGCGTCGTACTGAGCATTGGGGGCGTGAGTTCATACCCCATCGGGGCAAATTTTCGCGAATCACCTTTCACACTTTTTCAGAGGTTTTCTGTCAAATTAAGATAAATTTCAGGCGATTATACTCCTCTTAGAATATTCCTTTAACTACGGAAACAAGTCACGGCTGACAGCTCTAACATAAAAGATTATTTACTTTAAATAACGTTGATCGAATATTGATAAGTCAAGGATGGAGGTGACTGCCAAATTATCACATAATATAAACCAAACTATGAAGAAAGCTAACCAAAGAAGGTTGAATTAACGTTCAAAACACCTACACAAATGAAGTTGCACATAAGAATTCAATAATTGTTCACAAAAGCCGGCTAAAACAGAAACGAATACAAACATGAACAAAGCATATTGATAATGTCCGTCAAAAGAAGGATCCTAAACTTTTGGTTTGATAGGAAAAAGCTACTGTAAAATGTAAAAAGATCTTTCAAACTGTCGGACTACACGAAAATTGTATAATTTGAACGAGTTAAGATCTCAGTATAGATTCTGATGTGAAATGATGGAAGGACCACCGATGTTACCAAAATGATGTGTAACGATGGAAGGATCCTGTAGATGACGCCAATACTGAGGTCCAGTTGCCGTTCTAAAGAATGGCCTACTGTGTAGGCGTATAGTTCATATGCAGGCTATTCATTAGAATCTATACTGAGATCTAGAGCTACAAAAAATTATACAACTTTTTGTATAATACGAGAGTTTGAAAGATCTTTTTACATTTGACAGTAGCCTTTTCCTATCAAACCAAGAGTTTAGGGTCCTTATTTCAACGGACATTCTCTATAACATTTGAAAGATCTTTTAACATTTTATAGCAGCCTTTTCCTATCAAACCAAGAGTTTAGGGTCCTTATGTCAACGGACATTCTCCATAACAAATTCCAAATAAACCCTAAAATCTGTGCACATTTTTGTAGTTGCATATATTTAAATGTTTTTATATATATATATATATATATATATATATATATATATATATATATATATATATTCTGTATTTATTGGCCTAAATTCAACTGTAACTGTTTTATTTGTGATCGCATGCCTAGTAGCCGGCACAAAAATAAACGATATAAATTCTAAGGATAACTGCGTGACCCCTTTAAGCACAGTTAGAAATTTATTATTAATAGATCAATAGCGAGGTTTAAGCGCGCACGCCTCTAATTAATAATTCACGTATTCAGATGCAATGCTGTCAAACGAAAAGAACAATTCACTTACAAAGTGCACTTTAAAAATCGACATATCAATTTCTTGCCCTTCAGTGTATATTATTAATTTAAAATAACATGCATTATTTCGAATGCGTTGTAATAGCATAGTATTTTACTGGAAGTATAATGTTTCTAGACTCTTTAAAGCACTGATTTCCTCGGAAGCAGTTGCTTACAAGCGGCCGGTTTTGACGTCACTTTACATTACCCAAATTTGTATATAAAACGAATATAGTAGAGTAGCGGATAAGAACTGTTCCACGATCCAGGTGGTACATAGGCCTACTTCAGGGAGACGGCAATCCCCAAGGTAGTATTGGCTCTTCTCCAAATACTAATATCAGAAGACCATATCCACATCCAAATTCCACCCAAAAATTTCCCGCACCGAGTGCTTTATTTCGTTTTGTGCTATCATTGGGATATTTAGCAGTTTCTCCTAGCCGCGCTGGCCACTGTGGGATGGCAGGGGAGGGTAGGAAGAGGTAGGTGTGTCCCTCTTCCAAACCTCCCCTGCCATCCCATAGTGGCTAGCGCGGCAAGGAGAAACTGCTAAATATCCCAATGATAGCACAAAACGACATAAGGCACTCGGTCAGACAAGGTATCGAGCAGAGGGTGCGAAAGAAGAATCACCGATAAATTCAGGTTACCCAATAAGATATAAACAGCACATTGCCTCCTTAGATGGAACGACGAAGTCTGGACTACAAGATGGTCCGACATTAGAAGAATTCAAACAAAATGGATGTAAGCGGCCCAACAGCGAACGTTATATGGAAAGAATCACGAGGGCCTACATACAGCAGTGGTCTAGAATAAGAAAGAATACTAGAACGACGAAGTCTGGACTACAAGATGGTCCGACATTAGAAGAATTCATACAAAATGGATGTAAGCGGCCCAACAGCGAACGTTATATGGAAGGAATCACGGTAAGCCTACGTCCAGCAGTGGTCTAGAATAGGCTAATTGATGATGATGAGTTTCCCATAAAGGCCCTCCGCACACGAGGCGACTGTTTTATGACTAGAGTTGCAAACCAGTTGCGCGTACAACTGATTTGTGACTGTACCCGTGTAGGGAAGTGGGAGACCTATACGGGTCGACTAAAACTTGACTGATTTCAAATCAGTTTACAACTGGTTGCGTGCAATTAGAATCCCCAGTCACAAAAAAGTTGCGTCGCATGATTGCACCAAAATGAAATGAGTAATCAAATAATGTACATTAAATATTATAATATTAAATATTATATATAATTATATACTTCCACAATACTCAAGAAGAGTCATAATGGAGAAAACAGTCATACATTCTCTCGTGTTTATGTCCTTTATGTCCATCTTCGTGATAGAAGGAGCAATCATTCTCAACAATCCCAAATAATAATCTTTGAACATTCTATAGAATGTAATAAACTTGCTTATCTGTTTGATACGGATGACATTCTTTTTTTCTGCCCTTCGTACTTTACGCTACTAGTACTGGTGGCTGACATTTGTCCAAAAATGCGTTGGGTCTTCAAATTTGTGGAAAGCTCTGATACAACTGATCCAGAATAAGTCGCGCTCGTGTGCGGTGTGAGGTTTCATTTTGATTGCAAACTGGTTGTGTGAATGTCTAGTTTGAAACTAGTTTGCAATTCGGGTTACAAAACAGTTGCCTCGTGTATGGAGGGCCTAATACCTCAACTCAATGCAAAAAGGCAATGCATTACTATGAAAAATTGTGAGTTATTCAATTATGTACACTTCGAAAGATTTGTATGTGTAAATGTCGTCGCTTTTAAGCGACTACTCTCTGAGGAAGCCAGTGCTGAATGTTGACGTTTTTCCTTGTTATTTATATATTTGTGGTTACTAGCTAGTTATATTGAAAAAAAATACAACGTATCCTTTCGTTTTACAACATATAATCCATCCAACAAATAAATGAACCTCGTACAATTGCAATGCACCGCCCAGCCAAACATTTGCGCGCTTCTTTTCCCTTCCCAATACATAGTAAATTTAAAAATAATTATGTGCGCCTCCGAAATGACTTCCTCCCCGGCCCCGGTCCCACCTCACCCTCTTTCGCCATTTATTCCGCACAATGGGCGAATTTAAAATCCTCCTCCTATACGTCTGCGTGTGTTTCAATTTGAAAATGTTATTCAAGTTTTATAACCCACAATAAATTATGATTGAAATTGATTCGGGCCAAATTGAATTGGGCAATAGACGATTGGCTGCTACTTCCAATGTTATGCATGCCCGATGGCGGGCATCAATCTAATGTTTGACATTCGCAACACGTTATGCCCGGCTGTATTCTATTTTATATTTGCACACTTATTCAATATTTTATTACACACACGTTACTAACAAGTGGCTATAAGTTAAATATACGTAAAGTTATTAAACAAAAGTAAGGCTGAAATCTGGACTTTTGTGTCATGTGTGTATAGTAATTATTATTTTATGTGTGTACATTGAATAATAAAGTATTGTTATTATTATTAAACAAAAATATTCATACACAATTTTTCATTTAATTTAATGCTCAATTTGTGTTTTAATGGCCGGGTTTTTAATTTTATATCTGCATATACAATCCCGAATGCAAAAACTATTCAACGGATTTTTTGTATAAAAGAAAAAGCTTTGTTTTCAGTAATATATTGGTAGTTCAGCTTGGAATTATTAATAGTATGTAATAATTTCAAAATATTTTGCATAAAATGTATATCAAAACATGAAAAGGAATCTATTGAGCAAAGGCTGAAATTTAATTTTTGGGTTGAGAATTGTAAACTATAATTGCGATTATTTGAACTTATTATAATCCGCATTAAGGTTAAATTTTATTCAGCGTCAGGTATAATTTATCACTAGTTCACTGCAGAGCGACGCGCAGGGAGGAAATGGCTTCGGCTGCGGAGGTTGCTGGCTCGCTAGACATAGGGATGATTCTAGCAAAGGCCCAGACCTGTGCCTACGCTATTAGAACGAGGGCCACCAGTCCAGAGCCTGTAAGAAAGATACTACCTTCTGCGCATTGTGTGCGAACAAGAGAGCCACGCGGCTGGAGGCGACATTCGTGAAAGAACCTATATGGATATCACCCTGGCGCATAACAGGCTGCTAGTCCTGGAGGAAGAGACTGAGCGACCACCGATACATCTACTTCAGCATAGTGCTGAGTGCCGGGGTCGCTATGAGGGTGGGCGACCCCGGCACCAGGTAGCATCGGATACCATCCAACCGAGAAGATGGGCAGTAAGCAAACTGGACGCAAAACTACCGAACAACACCTGTCCCAGCTACCTAAAACCACAACGGAATGGCAGAGAATTTAAACAACATCCTGCAAACGACACGAGGGGCCGCGATACCGACTAGGGGACCAACGGAAGGTGGCATAATGGTGGTGCAAAGAGGCGTTAGAGGTAAGGAATAAGACTAACAAGGCCACGCGGAAGGCTAAAAGGACTCGGTATACCGACGACGAGCTACTGGCCAGGCACGATGACGAACTTAGCCGTCGAGACAAGACTCTAGGAAGAAGCGGAGGTGACAGACGCTCTGAGCAGACTACCATCTAGAATAATATATATATATATATATATATATATATATATATATATATATATATATATAATTATTATTACTATCATGACAAAACGATTGCCAACTCACTTTTCTATATCAGTTTTAAACCTTCACTTATCGTTACTTGTATATTTATAGCAAAGAATATCTTCTAATTAAGTTTATGAACGTGATATATCTACGATGCATATAAATAAACAAATTTTCACAATAAACCAATAACTATTAGTTACGGATACTTACATAAAAGCATCCTGCTGTTATATTCCATAAAATAAGCGATTCTTTTATTAATAAAACAGACGCCTCTGGGCAATTAAAGGTTTTTTTTTAATAATTATCCAGAGACTCATAAATTAATTTATATGTATACGAAAACATGTACGCTTAATCCGCATTGTTGATGGCGCAAAGAGTGTGCTAATTATAGTTAATTACGAACGGTTTGTTTTATTTTCAATTAATGACCCTCGTTGCTGTTAATCCGTGCCACTTGTCGGAATTTATTTTATTATAATAATATTTTCTAGCAGGCATATCATTACACAGCAAGTAATTTTATATGCCTTTTATGATAATTAGGCCGTGTTTTCGTTTAGTTTACTTGTATGTAATATTTTATTGTTTTGTTTATACGCACAGGTTTTCATTTGCATTTAAATTTGTATATCCTTGAAACCCATAATTAAGCTCGTGTCTTATATGTCTAATTTGTTGCGGACAATTTAAATGACCGTGTTTGTACAACACCGCTGAATAAAAGTATGCAGAGGGGTCGGGCTTGGTGCGCGCGTGGGTAATAACATATATCATTGTTAATACAATGGCGCTCCAGCAGTTAAGGGTAGTGTGTAGTAAATAATGGTATACATCGTAAATAAAATATATAGAAAGTTAAAGACATAATAATAATATTTATTCGGGTAGTTGGCGACACGGTAGGCAATCTCGGCCCGGGGAGAACAATGGGGCCGGATCTACGCTTTGCTGATCGGGCCTGCTGCCGGGGGATACCCTCAGCTCCATGAAATATATCAGGCCCAGTATATTCGGCCGCATTGTTGGCACCCACCGCACCCCACCTCTGACAAACTATTATTCCCATATATGCATATATTTTTTATTCTGATTATTTCGGCGAAAAACGGGAAAACGCAGCTGCCCTTCGTGGACCCCCAAGAGTGCGGCCAATTCACTTAAACACGCGCCCCGGTTTGTGTGCACGTCATCGAGAACGATTAATATGTAAGGAGAGCAATTCACATTTTACTGAGTGAATAGGGAATAAATCGTTGAAGCCATAAATTTCAGATTTATATTGACTATTTGAGTGTCTGTTGTATGTTTTTTAACGATTGACTAAATTCTAATATTTTTATGGAAATCCAGTAGGCTCTTTGTAACCCCCCGACAATCTACTTTAGTACTATCGCGCGTTCATAAATATTGGTTTTTGGTTTGCATTCATCAGGCTAATTAAGTTTATAATCTGCTTGCATATAATAGATATAGATTTAAGCGCTAAAATTATTTAAAATATATATAGGTATTCAATCTCTTAAGTTTATGCAATTATTAGTATATTATATTTATTCCTCAACATAAAGCTGACGTACAATAAAAAAAAAAGAAATAAGTGAAAATAAGGATGATTTTGACAAGTAATAAGAACCAAATGGTGAGTTAGTATTCTAATTTTCTGGGTATAGATGGTCAGACAGAAAATTAGAATACGAACTCACCATTTGGTTCTTATTACTTATCACCATAAATAATATAATAAAAAATAGAAAATCCCTATGAAGTAATTTCTTATTGTTTTGTCATCAATAACCGAAATACAAATAGAATACATATATAAATAAATACAAACAGTAACAGGCATACACAGAAACCTTAATCTCAAACATTAATTTAATCGATGTAAATGCAGCCATAAATATTCTTCTGTTTGATTCCCTCCGCATATCTTCCATTCCATTCAGCCAAATGTAAAAACGACCACGCAACGTGCAAGCGAGCTTTAATTAAATACAGCTTATCAATTAATACACATTAATTATCCCATTACCATTAATTAAACGCGTAACAGTAGCCGATAGCGAAATTGCACACACAATTTTTTTTATATATTTAAACCCCTCTAAGTCGGTATTAAAATTCCCTGTAATTACGACCGGATAAAACATGCGGCATTATATGCAATTATAAATATTCGCAGCAACGGGGATATGCTGCGCGGTTGTTACTTATAAAATTATCTATTCATTTTATTCCTGTGGAGTAGAGTTAAACGATAAACAAATCGTTTTTCTTTATTCAAATGCATTAGTATGTGCATAATCTTATACATTCAGTATAATTAGTTATGATTTATTTGAAAGTGCTTGAAATATAGTGCTTATAATGAAACATAGTGACAGTCTTTTTAAACCGGGTTACTTGGGTAACGGGAAATGAATTTTGAGATGCTTTCACACACAAAATATACCCAATAATTCTATTTTTGTCGTCAATATAAATAAAAAAGTGGATTTTAAAAAGTTCTGAGCAGCAAGTTACTATAGTATATTGAAACATAATTGACACTTCTTATAACTAGTGGAACAAGACCTAAAAAAACTAGGAGTACAAAACTGGAAAGAAAAAGTACATCACAGGAAAGAATGTAGGTCTATGAAAGAAAGAACGAAGGATAACAGAGGTTGATCCTCTCAAAACCCGGATCAAGGGAGTTTGCGAAACGAACGGCCGAAGCCCCCCAGGGCTGTGGAGTCAACTGATGATGATGATGATAACTAATAGATGATTTAATTTTTTAAATAATTTGATCGAGTCAATGAAATTGTTTTCCTTTCATCGCAGGATAATTTTCACTGTAGTTGAGGTTCTGGATAGTTGACTGAAGGGTAACACATAAGATTTAAGCAACAGACTAGGTCCATTGGTAAACATCTATTTGAGAACACTCTCAAACTATCCTACTTACAATTTATAGGATTTTGAAGGGTGAGGAAGTGCCACTAATGATACTCCTTTACTACTAGTTGCCAATTGGGGCAGAATATTGTTATATAACAAGCTCTGCTAATTCTTGTTCTTAATTGCACCTTTTATATTCGTTAGAAATTAAGTTGACTGCCTGATGATTCAATATTTCTCCCTTCAATGGGTATTGCAAACCCTTGGGCTGATATACCAATCCATGAGGCTTTTTATTTTGTGAAGGATAGCCATAATTTAAAAGCCATACACGGTTAAAATAGGCACTTCGTTCCCGCTCGGTTGGTTTGATTAATGGCACAAACGAATAAAACCAACATTTCCTTAATATATACATTAATTTTGATAATTGTGAATCATCAGCTGCATTTTAAAAACCCAATAAATGAAATTGCACCCTTTATATTCGTTAGAAATTAAGTTGAATGCCTGATGATTCTATATTTCTCCCTTCAACGGGTTTTGCAAAACCTTGGGCTAATATACCAATCTATAAGGCTATTTAATTTGTAAAGGATAGCCATTATTTAATTCACACATGGTTAAAATAGGCACTTCGAGTATATACGTTCCCGCTCGGTTAGTTTGATTAATCGCACACACGAATGAAACCAACATATCCTTAATACATTACTTTTGATAATTGTGAATCATCAGCTGCAGTTTTAAAACCCAATAAATAATATCGAGTATCTCACCATAAATAGTCCAGTCTAGCACGCAGCTGTTCATACATATAGAAAGTGAATTGATGAATGCGCGCCTTGTTATCCGTAATGACTGTTACAAGAGAGACGATGATGATTTTATGAATCAGGGTAAATGTGCAAAGTCACTCCACTGAATGAGTGTTCACACCTACTTCCTTCTCTCGTGTCCACTTATGGCCGGCCACCTCACGGCGGACGGTGTGTGTTGTCAGCACGGGCCGTTTATTAGGAATTCTTTGGTGGTCGGTCATTGTAACGTTTCTAACTGTAAAACTGGAATTTTATACAACATTTCGTTCATTCATGGATTTTACATGAGATCTGCTTGCAACATACTAGTCAAATAGACATATAGAATAATAGAAACTGAAAATTTAATTTGATGTACAACTCTTTATAAAAATGTGTTTCAATTTTAATGAAGCTGTTTAGACACTAAACACATATTTTTTTATAATAACAATTATTTATTAATATATTACATGGAACCAACATTAATGTATCCAAAACACGTTGATGTGATACAGTGGTTAGCAATCCAGGTTTACAAACGGAAGACCCAGGTTTGAATGCCGACCGGGTTAGTCGGTACCATTTAATGTCATTAATTAATTTAAGACTAATTAAAAAATATATGTGAAAAATAATGTAATGCATAGTTCAAGTCATTTGAAATAGTGGACGGGCATAATTTGGTTGGTAGTCCTTTTGTCATTTATTAATTTAAGACTAATTAAAAAAAAAAGTATGTGAAAAATAATGTAATGCATAGTTCAAGTAGTTTTACATAGTGGACGGGTATAGTCAGGTTGGTAGGGGACGCCCGCCCACCCCACCTTTCTTTGCATAGTTTTTCCATAGGATAACACTCTTCTTGGAATAGTTTAAACAATATAAAATATCTGTATAGAATGAAAAAACTATGCGAGCGAAGGTGGGGTGGGCGGGTGTCCCCTACCAACCAAACTATGCCCGTCCACTATTTCAAATTCTTGTAATAAGTAGGAAAATATTAATATAATTTTCCTACTTATTACAAGAAATGCCCATGCCATGTAAGTTTATTTAATTCTTAGTGTTTGCATCCAGCCTTGGTAAAAGTTTGTAAAACGTATATATTTCGGTTTGCACCTCTTGAAGGTTGTTTCGTAATTTGTTTATCCCAAGGATAATAACATCTGAAGTATATCTCACAACATGTATCTTAAATTATTTAAGCAGTCCACTGGGTATAACTTAATTAATTAATCTGCCAATTACTCAACTGCATGTGTACATTAGTATCAAACATATGTCATGTCGCTCATGGTTAGCCGAAGCTAAATAATGTTATATACGTTTAGGGCTATTCGTCTAAAATACAATTTGCTGTAAACTTTTGATAATTGATAATGAAATGGATAATTTTTGTTACGTTTTATATAAAGATATTTGTACTTTTATAATACTGTATTTTATTCAGGTGAATTAGGGGTGGGCAAATTGTCGCACCATGTGGTGTTTGTGGCTCTTCAGAAATATAAGTGAAAATATGCCCAAGGAGGAACTAAAGCCACAATCCTCGCGGTGAAGATGGAGGGAACAAAACAACATTTTCTAAAAATATACTGGCAATAGTTTTGTTATAATTGGACGCCTTTTTGCAGAAAGGACAAAACCCACAAAATATTTTTGTTTTTCTTACCTTTATGCTCAAGGTAAACAATTTAACTTAAGGAAATAAATAATGTACAGCTCTAAAACTCTAAATTAGTGAAAATCTGCCCAAGGAGGAAATTAAGCCACAAACCTCGCGGTGAAGATGGAAGGAACAAAACAACATTTTCTAAAAATATACTGGAAATAATTTTGTTATAATTGGACGCCTTTCTGCAGAAAGGACAAAACCCACAAAATATTTTTGTTTCTCTTACCTTTATGCTCAAGGTAAACAATTTAACTTAAAGAAATAAATAATATACAGCTCTAAAGCTCTTAATTAATCTGAAATGAATGAATAATTTTTAATTTCTCTAAATTTTCTCAACTTTAATATTAGGTGAGCTGGTTCCTTTCTGCAAAAAAGAATGTATTGTAAAATCTCTTAAACTCTGTCTTGTTATTGAACATGATTCTAATTTTTTCAATATATAAAAAAAATATATTTAAAAAAATTAAGTTTCATTTATTTTTGTAAATATAAACAACACAGCTATTGTTGTTTATATTTACTAAAATAAATGATTTTATTTTTTTAAATATTTAAAAAAAAATTAGAAAATGTTCAATAACAAGGCAGAGTTTACGAGATTTATTTTTGTAAATATAAACAAGTTATTGTTGTTTATATTTACAAAAATAAATCTCTTAAACTCTGCCGTGTTACTGAACATTTTCTAATTATTTTAAATATTAAAAAAAAAAGTTTCATTTATGTTAGTAAATATAAACAACAATAACTCTAAATGAAACTTTATTTTAAAAAAACTTAGAGACATGTTCAATAACAAGACAGAGTTTAAGAGATTTTACAATACATTCTTTTTTATACGCTGATAAGTGAAATTTCGGTGTGATTGTCCAAAGATATGCTTTGATTTGTAATGAATATAATTTCAGTAGTAAAATAATTAATACCATTTGAAAACTTTAGAATGGCGAGGGAGAAATCTTAAATAAGTCAGATGTTAGAACGACACAGGACTACGAATGAAAAGGATGCCCATATTCCACGTAAAAATGCCTTAAGAAATCGGCAAGCAATAAGTTTTCAATTGAAGAGCGTTAGAAATGTGGATGTTCCTGCCCTTACCGTAAGAAGATTGTTCAGTTTGATCAGTACAAGGTCTATAAAACACCAAAACTTATTAGGGCTCACAGGTCTACGATTTGCAAGCGCCTATGAAAATTAAACCAGCAATGATTGGAGGAAAGTTCTATTCTCTGATGAATCAAATATAAGTCTAAAATCTTCCGATGGAAGGCAGTGTATGTATGCACAAGGATAAAGAAACTCTCAGTTCAATTTCGTGCCATACTAACTCTTTGGTGGTGGGTCTAAAATCCTTAGTCCCTATTCATGCAAGAGCAATCAATGCTGAATTCTACATAGAGAACATTCTCCAGGATCATGTAATGCCGTATGTTCAGTTAATTAGTGCTGACTTTGTATTTATGCAAGATAATGTGCGACCGGACGTACTATGGGTTTGTATTGACTACATGAATATCCTTATTACATTTATGAACGGGCTACCGCGAAGCCTGGACTTAAATCCCATAGATCAGCGGTCGGAGTATCGGGGTAAACCCCAAATGGGATAACAAATTAAATTATTGGGGGTAATAACGAAATTTTCTATTTTATAAACGTAGTAGCATTTTTACCAACCATTCTTTTAAACTTTAAATTAAGCCTTCGAGATATATTAGTATATATTAGTAGTAGGTAAGGAGTAAGGAGGCCCTCACTCCATTCCTACTATTAATATTAAACTGTGAGTCCGGAGTCTATTCTATGAGGAGGCCCTCACTCCTTACCTACTACTAATATTAAACTGTGAGTCCGAAGTCTATTCTGGGCAATATTAGCAACCGTCGTGATGTTCATACGTCTTCAAGCATGATTAGAAGCAAGCAGGCCCACTTCGAAGGCATCAGCACACACTAACGTTGATGTATCCACGTGGTACATTTTAAATATATCAGAGATATTAGTTTATTTTGTTAATCACCTAATTGAATTAATAACATCCACGTGGTCACCAACAATCTATTTCGACCACTTTCACTTTTTAATCCGGCTCGATTTGCGAAGAGATGAAATACCACACATGCCCAACACACCCATATGCACACACACACAAACACTTGTTACACTAGCATTAAGTTAGTCACCAAATAAGACACAATTCACAAACGCATATTATGTTCCGAATATGGACACGGGCAATTGTCGCGGATTTTGGCGAAAACACGGCTGGTGATATGATCTCGGCGGAGGTACAGGTGGAAAGGAACTTGAGAGACGTACTGTCGGCAGGGATTGCGACGGTGGGGAGGCCGGCCACATCGGAAGTTCAAGGTACATTTGATATTACATTTCGGATGTCGTAAACGACAAACGAGAAAGAACGAGGGGGAGAGTGGAACGACGGCGAGTATTTTAAAACCTCAAATAACGAATACAGTATGTACTTTTCTCTTGCACAATATTTATTTAATCAAGCTCAGGAGTCTAGTGGTGTTGTTGAACTACAGGACGAAGAATTGAAACTTGGTATGTTTTACGCGATTTGAAATATAAACTTGTATTCAGAAAAAGTTTTAAAAATTGATAAGCAGTGTAGTGCTTAGCATGGAATCGAAATATTGTTATTTTTAAAATGTCTGCAGTGTTAAATTGTGCCCTGCAAAAAAATGTCTGAAAGTGAGAGTGTACGATTGTTACCTAAGGATGACACCACCTTGGCGGCCAGAAAAAGAGTTAGAAATTTAATAAATTCTATTAACGCAGCCATTGAATATAAAAAAACATGTTTATTTACACATAAACGTGGTAATTTTGTGATCAATGTGAAAAAATAAGCAATAAAAAATAAATTAAAAATAACGGATATATGAGTCATGTAGGACCCTTATCTGAAATTCCTTGCTGATGGTGTACATAGTTTATATGTCAGGTATAATTTGAAAAAATAAAATAAAAACATGTTTTCTTATTTAAAAAAGTATTAGCTACGAAGTAGCATAGGATAATTTAAAAAAAAAATGTAGAAATGACAGCTGTTTGAAAAATAATCAGTGATTTTTTATGAAAATTATTATTATATTATGAAATATATGATTAGTTTTTATGACTAAAATAGTTGAAATAAGCCCGTTTTTTGCGATGTATGTGTGTATGTATGTCTGTGAACAAAATTCCGTGAAAACGGCCCAACGAACCGCGACATTTTCTGAGAAAACATGAGAAAATATGGAAAAACGTGACAAAATATGGGAACATGTGGGAAATTCTGAGAATATGTGGGAAAATGTGAGAGAATTATAAAAAATGAGAACGTGTGACAAAATGTGCGCAAATTTGGGAAACGTGAGAAAATGTGAGAAATATTGAGACAATGTGAAAACGTGGAAAACCGGTAAAACGAGAAAAGTCGAACCGAAATATCTTGATTTTTGATTCAATTTTAATTTATTCATTCAGAAAGTCGTGTGGTGCCCACACCAGATTATTTATAATACCGAAATACCGGTATTTATCCATGAATCGTTATTCATAACCGAATACGAGTTATTTAAATAACATTGTATTTAAATAACTCGTATTCGGTATCCCGGGATTCCAGTTTTGCAGTCCCTAATTACGATGTATTCTATGCAATTTCGCGTCTGTGTTAAATTATATATATTTTTTTTAAAATAACAGTACAAAATACATAAACTTATCATCACGAATATTATATTGGTACTGATTATGTTAAATTAAATAGTATATCTCCATACTATCACAATAGTCAAGTACCTCCACATATTATATTTCTGTGTGAGAAAATAATAATATTGACTATACTATACTATATTGTTTTTCTTACACAAAAATATAATATATGTGGGTTATTGATTATTAAGGTAGTTTCGAGGTATAATTTTTTACGTCTAACATATACAGTATCAATGTCACATTTGTTAAAAAATAATACAACTAACCCCCTAGGAGGAAAGTTAAACGCCATCTGGCGGCACCATATCAATTAGCAATGAACACCCATATGGTAATAACCGTCAACATCTCATGGCATCAGGATCACAAGGTAGTGCCCTCTAGGGAATAATATTCCAACAGAGTGCTTGAGATATCAGCACAAGGCCAATCTTATAAAACATATATATGTTTCATATTTGCTATGATACGTTTATCTATTTTGTACTGTTAATTGAAGCCTTCAAAAACAGTCACTATCTCTATAGCCGGTTTCGTTTATCGCTCGGGTTGTTATAAGCCAGCTATGACGAACGATAAACTAAAGCGGCATATAACTCCCTATTTATTTCTAGATATCTCTATATATCCTCTAAAGAATATTTAATATTTTTCACTCCTTCGTCTGTTTTAAAACTGCACGCTCGATGTTTTATAGTGCGAAACGTCATGCAATTATTATATTGGAGGACGCGACATGAAATAAAATAATTTCCCTGCGTTTTCTGCTATTAGAGCAACATAAAACAATTAATTTACCTGGCAGTTTAATTGGTACAAATAACCACGAATTCATAAAACGCCCGCTCGCAATTAAAATTAATAACAGGAAGTTGAAATTAGTTAACGATTTCTGTTTGCTGCAAATGAATTATTAATAATACGCGAGTATAACCCCCCAATTTGGTGATTATTAAAAATTTCAATTAACAAAAAATATATAGATAGTAAAATCCGGTATGCAAAATACAGTAATATCACAATTTTTCGGTGATATTGTATCAATTGACGATCGATGGCCTCTTGTATGTATGTATATCTTATATGTATGTATGTTACAATAAATATATCTTCTTCTTCTCTCTGTATCAATTGGATATGAAATAAGAAGCAGAATCCAACAAGCATCACAGCAGCTTCATCAAAATGAAACGGTTCTTTATCCTTATTGCAGTAAATATCTTATATTAAAATATTTGCGGTAATAATTATTGATATAATTATATATGAAGTGAAAATTGATGAGTATATGTGTTAGTAGTGAGCCGGCGGGCTGGTAGAAAGGCTGTGTGCTGTTATAATTATTTTTTGAATATCCTAATTAAGCAGCGCACGTATAAATCAATCCGGGCATTCTGTATAATAATGAAGGTGGTATGTAGCTAGCGCGAGCTCGATGATATATGTGCCAACAGCCACGCAGCGTTCGTTATAATCACATATTGGCAATTAGTTAGGGGACTAAATTGACCACCGTCATTATACTTGGATGATTTATTTTAAGCGATTCGACACGCGTTAAATTAGGACCCAGGTTGATTGCGACTTCACCCGCTCCCCCGCCTCCACCACCGCCAACACCACCCCCCACCTGTCATCGACCCGTCCATATGCAAATGTTTAGCTACACTAAATAGGACGTTTTAATATAACTAAGCCGGCAACACGAAAAGCCACTCTGGCAATCATGAAGAAATCTAAGATTTTCGAACCGAGGCCGCGTGTCATCGCTCGAGGTCACACACACATACACACGAAAATTCATAAATCCCAGCGCCGTCGGCGGCGGCGGCTAATTAGAAGCGTTTAATTAATTGTTCCTACATCCGCGTGCAAAACATGCGATTTAAAATCGTGCTGAAACGCTGTAAATCTTCGCCGACTCATAAATTTCTCACTTCTCCACTTTAAATAAACACAACCGTCGCGTCGCGGCTGGCACGAGCGGAAAAAACGCGCGCGCGGGGGCGGCAGCGTCAAGCTTAATCAATCCGTCGAAATTGAATAATCATCCGCGGCGCAATTATTGCAATTACGGCGGCGGGAAACACGGCGCGCACGGGGCAATCGATCAAAGTGGAAAAAGTTTACAAACAAGAACTTTTTCGAATTGCATTTATTAAATGCTCGCTCGCCTACATGAAAGGCTCTAAAGGAATTTGAAAGTTGCGAATTTGCCCAGTTTACATAATTTCGTTTAAAACTTGGCGGCGGGCAAATGTTCATTTGGGTCGAGGTTCCCATGGTCAGCGACTTCGTACGAGAGTAACAAAAATGGGAAGAGTGGTAATGAGCCGTGCGGTGTGGGGCTATGGCAAATGAGTGTGCCGCAAGGGCAGAGGTTGCACATTATTTTAATAGGATTTGCAGTACATGATCACAGAACGTTTTATTTGTGTAGAAGAACTGGCAATTATAAACGGAAATTTTAATTTTTTGGCGATTTAAATACCTTAAGGGGTTATATACCTTTTTCTGCGGAAAAATTGAGGAAAGTTTGAATTTTTGTAAAGGTATGTAGCAATAATTTTTTTACATCAAAATTATAATTTATTAATAGTACGTTTTTTAGTGAAAAAAATAAGAATTAGTTTATAAAAAAAAATTCATAATTGGCGGAGTTATGGCCCTTTCCCCGAAACCCTCTTTTTTTGATGAGCCTTGCGGTGATCATCATGAAAGTCAAGCAGGTCAATTGAAATCATAAAACCCAAAAAATTTCACTAGTATAGGGACCTTCCTAGTACTTAAACGATTATTTAAATCAATATTTTGTTTTTTCAGCATACGGGAATGTTTTTCCCAAAAACTCAATGTTTTGAGCTCTAAAAATTTTATTAAAAAAATCGTATTTGCAAAATAAAAATATATGCATAAAAAAGGAATCGTTCAAGTACTGACAACATTAATTACAAACAATTCAAAAAAAAAATGAAGAAGATCGGTCAAATAGTTTTTCGGCAATCGTGATCACGGCAAACGCTCTTTTGGAAAACTCCATTTCGAGATAATCGAGTTTAGCGTGTAATTTTGTTTCGGGAATCCATACTGATTTTGTGAAAAGACGGCAAAACAAGCAGCAGAGAAAAAAATCGATAATCGATGCTAACGCTTCGGAAGCTCGTATACAACTGATTATAAGGAATTTGTTACAAAACATACGCGATTTGTATGGTCGAGAATGGAGTAGATATTCCAGGAAACATCGCACTCCGCTTCGAAACGCTGTAACTTTCGATATATTGCTCGGATCTCCATGAAAATTTCGTAAAATGTTCTCAAAGAGTTTTACTTTCAGATAAAGCAATAAAAAAAATCGATTTTTTTGAAGAAAATAAAGGTATATAACCCCTTAAGAAATTCGAGAAGAAAAGTATCCTATTTAGGTTCAGTTCTACAATTGACATTTAATTAAAGAATAAGGCTATTCGTGGAATAAGTTGTTGGCATTAATATCTCAAACTTATTCCACGAATAGCCTTATTCTCCGGTTAAATATCAATTGTAGAACCTAGGTAGGTCTAATGGTGGTGCGCGGAAGCGTAACGGCCAGAAGAACCGCAGATGAACCTAGCACGCAAGAGCGGCAGAACGACCGACCGACGCTTCTCTTGAAAGAGGGCCAGACGGATGGTGTACCGAAATTCCATCTAGCGTAACCAAAACCAATGCAGGCGTCGCCTCCGTAAGGTAGTAGAGGACGACGCATGATGGCTCTGATACAAAATCGTCACCAAGAGACTAGGGGCAAAACACGATGGAGCGACGGTGGTGCCGGCTCTTTATCCGGCCAGATCACAACATCCCACCCCTAGATTTCCAGAAACTAGACAGAGGCGGAGATGGAGAGGGTCCTCAGCAGCCTCTGCAACAGAAAGGCAATCGAACTCGGCGGGCTGCCAAACCAGGCGATTAATGTAGCCACAACCATCGTCAAGGATGCCACAAACACCAACAAAGAAATCCTGCTAGAAGACACATTTCCGAGCAGATGGAAGGTCGCTAAACTCGTGTTGATCCCTAAAAAGGGGAAATCAGTCACTGACCTCACAGCCTACAGGTCACTATGCCTATTGGACGGCATGGCTAAGACGGCGGCTGGTTACGGACTGACTAAAGAAAGACCTCGAAGAAGCGGGTGGACTGGCGCCGACGCAGTTCGGGTTCCGTATGGGACGCGCGATAGTGAACTCGGTAGCCCTTTCATGATTTCGAAGCTTTCTCATAGTTGGCATCCCATTTTTATTCTTGCTTTTTGTCATTTGTATTGTTGTAGAGCTTTTATTATGGTGATGTTTATCTTTGTCTTCAAGCACTTTCTAGAGTCTATTCATAAGGATTAGTGAACGCCATTCTGATGGTGAGAGGGATATTGGCTACAAACAGCGGAAGCGAATACATTGCTTAATTGCAACGCTGGACGTAATCAACGCCTTCAATCCCTACCTTGAGACCGGAAGCCGCTATTGTCTGAGAAGAGGATGGCAATTTACAGAGTGCCTGACGGCAGAGAGCTCTAACTACTTATGTCGGTAGGGTAGTTTAACTCATGGCAATCACCGAGGCATTGAAACGCAGGGGAATCCTGAAGTTTAGCGAATTATAGGCTCGTACCTGAGCGACCGACAAGTGACATACGAAGATGCACAAGGCAAACCAACTAGGGGGTAAGAGGGGGGGTTACCGCAAGGATCTGTCCTGGGGCTCCTGTTATGGAACCTAACTTTTGACGACGTCATCGAAATACCACTACCACCACGAACAACCTCAATCGCCTTTGTCGACGACTTAGCAATAGTGGCGTGAGGACTAGACCTGAAGCGCACCAAAACAAAGTTGGCACTGGAACTAAGATGGTCGACACATGGATGAAGGACATCGGATTCACCATGGCAACAAATAAAGCGGAAGTAGCCCAGGTGTCCAAAAAGAGATGAAAAACAGCAGGAGCAATGTGAATACAAAGCACTAAACAAACACTAGCCAGTGAGATCAAATACCTATTAATCTTATTACAATCAAACCTCGCCCATACGGCCTAGGTTGAGCACGCTTTAGCCAAAGCGGCCCGAGATATCGAGACTATTACCCAACAGGGAAACTGCTGGTAATGGTTTCCGGAGCGCAACCGACGTACACAGCACCCGAATGGTAACGAGCCACTAGTTTCAGACGAAATTCCAACAGACTCAGGGGAGCGCTGCGTACCAGTGCGCTCAGGATAGCCCGAGCTTACAGGACAATATAGCGGCTAACCATCTTGTCGAAGAGAGAGCAGAAGAATACTGACTGACCAAGAACTGACAAGCTATCCAAAGAGGCATGAGATATGGCAAGGGAGAACACAACAACTGGCAAGTACGATAGGATACCACCACCAAAGCCGAATGGACCAGAAAAACAATACCAAAAGTCAAGCCCTGGTTCGATAGAAGACACGGTGAGCTGGATCATTGGACCATCCAGGCGCTATCTGGACATGCAAGTTTTCCAGAAATACCAGATAAGGAAGGTAGACACATCAACATGGCTATACTGTGGTGGTCTAGATGATCCGGCCCACATGATCTATGACTGTTCAAGATGGTACACCGAGTGAATAGAGCATAGAGGCACAAACAGAACAACTAGGAACAAGAATTCTATAAGACAAGGACACGTGGACTGCATTGGCGGGCTTTTTCCAGGCAGTGATGGGGAAGAAGTTGGCCGATGACCTCCGAATCCACTTACAAAATTTGAACGCAAGACATGACATGACGGACATCAAGCTAGCCGCACAAGACACAAGAAAAGATACCTAAAGTCAAGACGACCAGGGGGGCTTAGGAATGCCTGCGGGCAAGTCCTCCTGGAACAGAACCTGAGTTTTGGTTTAGCCAGTAGGCGCCCCGAACAATACGCAAATCAGGCACTACCCATGCCTGTCACCTAGGGGTGGCCCGAAGGCATGGATGTCTTTCGAAAATTCCACCTCAAACGAAAGTATATTTTCTCTCTCTTTGTGTTCCTATGTTCATTAGTAATTCGTGTGGTTGAGTAGAATTTTGCATTCACCATAAATGGTGCATCTGTGTTTAGACCATATACACCATATTTGATGTTCGGTGTCCTCGTAATTTCACGCTATTTTTCTTTCTTTTGTTGCTTCTCAGCGTTGAAGGTTTGTTATAAATGTATTCATTATTATCAACAGTGACATTCCTTTACTAAGCCGGTGATTAGTGCAATATAAATCAATCCTTTTGGACATATCTAAAAAGATTGATATCTTAATATTTCTGAACAATATATAGCTAAAATAAAATTTAATTAAAATAAATTTGCACTTTGCAAATGTTGCTCTGGGTCCAGAAAAAAAAGTGTGGCTCCGAGGTAGACTGACATATTGACGGTTTCCGTTTTAATTAAATTTTATCCATCAAGTACGAGAATTAAAACTAGTGCGGATTGATTTTTGTTTTGCTGGAAACGTCCGGACGGATGAAATTGTTTAACGGATTGGCGGCGCCGCGTAGGTATTGGGTAATGAACATATATTGTAGTGTATCTGATGGACAAACACTTGCGCACATTGTCATAGCCAGTTTCTAATTAAAATCCCATTACAGCTACACCTACTAGTCCAGTCATGCATGTTTAATCATGGCCCGCAAAAAGTTTAATTTGAGCTGTAATCAATTTGCTCAAGACAACAGAACGCAATCACGCCGCCGCCGGTGCGGGGCCCTCTGAATGAGGGACGACGGCGCATAGAATTTATAGAAATAATAGACCGACACCGGTCGTTGCAATATTAATCTTCCTCCCGTTTATTAATTGAACTAATCGTCTGCACGTACGGACGGCCCTCATTTATTCAGGCGCGACGCCCGTGCCCGTCGTGACGCCCGCGGTCCGATTAATACGAGCCGGTTTCTATTCAGCAATTTATATCTATGACATGTGTTAATTGTGGTCCGCGGGGATGAGCGCAAATCGATCGGATGCAGTTGCAGGTCAGTCTCGCTCACCTACGCAGCCCATCGATCTCGCTTTTAACGACGCAATTTGCACGCCATTTTACGGCCGCACTAATACCCATATTTCTCCATATCATCTCCATTCCCGGACAGACAACTACTTACCGCGATAAACTCCCCCGATCCCGCACGTACGTGTAATTTCATTTCTCATCTTCCCAACGACCCCCCGATACGATCTTACCAACGCCTGATTATATAGCATCCTATCAATTTCCAAACCCAAGAATGGAACGACTGCCATGCAATAACACAAATTAAAAACGCGATACTGTTTTATTATCGAATTAAACGCGAGATTTTCTTCGAGAGACGAGGAGGTATTACCTCAAGCTTAATTTCTTTACATCACGAACTTGCTCAAACAATTATAGTGCAGATTATTTAATGCTGCCAATACACTTTGCTTCGTGAGTAGAACAAAACTAGGAAAATGGTTTACTTTCTAGAATTAACACAAAACCATGAACTATCTACAGGAAATTTGATACATTCTGGAGTAAATGGTAATTTATCTGGACCACCTCGGGGCTCGTGCCACCCATTATTTATCACTCACTCCTGGCGGGGCCGGAGCGTCAATCATCTCCACCGGATCCCCCGCGCACGTGGGGGGACCACACACCGGTCGCTTCTAATTACAAGAAACGTTTTCATTCACAATGCCCGGCCGCGCTCACGCGCGCGCGCCTAGCAAGTGATAAACCATCGGGACGCGATTTTTATTTTACATTGGCCGAGGGAAATTATCCCGTCGTTTAAATCATTCAATTATCCCCGACGGCCCGATCTCAGACCACACCGGTCGCGACCAATTAGGCGAAGCAGCTTCATCGGCAGAAGGGCGGGCAATTAAGAGGAAATCAATGGCGTGATTGAGTCATCGCGTAATTATATTAGTGGGGATTATTATGACGGTAATAAGGGAGAAAGATTGTAAAATTTAGCTGCTCAAACATTCACAACTCCAAGAATAGAAGAGGTGTGTTTTATTCTTGAATTGAAATCATATTAAACATAACCCAGCTCAGTGGCCGAGTGGTTAGAGGCGTCGTCCGTCTCGTACTGAGCATTGGGGAGCCTGAGTTCAATCCCCAGCGGGGAAAGAATTTGCGCGAATCACCTTTCACAGTTTTCAGAGGTTTCCTGTGAAGTTAAGGTAAATACCGGGTGATTAAACTCCTCTGAGCTTCTCCCTTGACCGACGGAAAAGCCTCACGGCTAATAGCCCTATAAAGATAGAAGTTTTTTTTATTAAACATAGCATGCAGAACACGGTTAACGCGTGGATCCTTCGCTATAAGCCCAAAACAGAGAACTTCAGAGATTGGCAGCTACTGCACTACGTTTCTTCGCGGGAAAATCAAGTGCTAATCCTAATTCCTACTTACACCCAGAGACCTGAGGTGAGTAGTGTAAAAAAGCACAATACCTAATTAGTTTGCCTGCAATCGGATTCTGAAGGATGCAAAGTTCGAATATAACCAAGTCTGCTACAATCCAACTAGCAAATTTTTTAGCAACATTTTTACAGGGATGTAATTCCGCTTTATCAACACATAATAAGGTTCTTCTATGCAAGCAAACATCAATATAATACGACCTTTCCAAACCAAGGTGCTAAGGTGTATAGTCAACGCACGTGGTATATCCGAAACGATTATCTACAAAGGGACCTTGGGGTGGTGTATGTAGATAAATGAATACAATAATTTGCTAAGAGCAATAAAAAAAGACTTCTTCAACATAACAACACTATACAGCTCCTGATTACTTCAAATCAGAAAAGAAGACTGAAAAGAACTAAACCTCATCAGGTGTAATGCGGATTATGTAAAAAATCACGAGTTTCATCTAAGAAAAAGGCGCCCTAGAAAATAGAAAAGAAAATATACATCTTAGATGACTCTTTAGTCAGGATTAGAAACAAGGTACTTTAACTTAAGGCGAATCTCGGAAGACGAAATACGGTTCAATATTGACCTAATCGCGCGGACTTTTCTAGTCAACAGTTTATAATTTTCTGAAAATATTCTTGGATATTTCACAAGTCTAAGGATAATTTGATACTTTGTTAGGACGAAAATGTTAATTTTTTGTCTCGAAATAGTTGTAAAAAATATGCAAAAGTAGTCAATATTTGCTTCAGAAAAGTATATATTTACTCCGATTTGTAATCAAAATTCAAAAGAAATTCCTCCAAGAGATTGTAGTTTCAAATTTCAAGTTTTGATAAATACAATTTGATAATGCTTAAGTACAGTAGTATAATGTATAGTCATCCGCGCAATTTATCATAAAATGCTCCATTATTTCGAAATAAATTTCAGAACTAGTTGTTTTAAACAATTAAATAAGTGGTAAAAAACATAGTAGTTTTATTCATCTCCTTTATCGAAATAAATTTATTTCTCGGTGCACACCCCTCCGGTTTTTCCTGGGGCTTGTACCATCCGCAAAAAAGTAGAAGCAGTTTCTTTAATCTCACTACCCGTTTTTGGGATAGATTTTCAGCTGAAATCCTCGAACGACATTCTCGAAGATTCGCCTTAATCCTCGAAACAGAGGACACCCCAAAAGCATGGAGAATCTCTAAGGTAAAAACTTTATACTAAGGGAAACAAAGAGATCTTTAGGACATGCGGTACAACCTATAACCAAACAAGAAATAAACGAAGCAGTTACCAAGTTGAAGAGAAAAAAACCATTGAGTTAGTATGATGTTATATGTACAACCTCGACTGGTGGCATAAAATTTTCAATGTGATGCTGGATCAGGGAAGGAAACCAACAACCTGAAAAACACCAAACATCTAACTCCTTTATAAACGCAAAAAAGACCTAAAAGATCCAGATGCCTACAGAAGAATTGCCAGGAACAACCCAGTATAAACTCCTAACAATAATAAACAACAAACAGAGTCATGAAGCATTTGAAGTATCTACTACCACCAGAACCATATGGGTTTTGTAAGAAGTTCTAAATCCAAACCAATATATTCTCGGGATATGACATAGAAGAACCCAAATGTATTGTAGTTCACAGAAATTTTGCTTTGTAATTAAAGATTATCGTAAAATATTGAAGATATAAATTTCGGTAATCACCGTTCGATAATTAAGTCTCTTTCAATCTTCCAAGTTGTTTAATAACGCTGGTCTTATCAACGCATTAAAATCACACTATAGACATATTATCACGTCCGCCCATATACATAAAAAATGCAAGGAAGAAACTTAATGTATACTAATATTGCTAAATGTGTTAAATTGTATAAGATGCTGGAGTACAACAAAATTTAACAGCATGTCAGTTAGCAAGGGCCTCCTCGTAAAACCGTCTATTTGAAACATCGGCACTATTTGTCACGCATAATTGTACATAAATCATCCGTTTTTATGGCCATATTTGCCGGGCCGTAGCTGTAAATATTGTATTGTTTGTCGCATAAAAATATTAATGACTTGGCACCGGATTCTTTGTTATGCAAAAATCCGGTAATTGGATTTGCCCCAGCCGAAACCATCTTTCGTAATTACGACCACCCAACAAAAAAAAGAAATGATAGCAATAATAACGGTGTGAAAGAAATTGCTGACCTTTTATCGCCACCTCCTCTCTCTCTCTCTGGCAGGAATTTCGTTTATATCCGTACACGGCCCTGAAACAAATAATTGCCTGGTTAATATTAAAATGATTCATTATTGCGATGGGGGGCGAGGAATTGTGCGTCGTACGTATTGATTGAAAGAACACCCCTACTACCGTGGTTCGTTAGGGCCGGAGGGTAACGCATTCAACAGGAAATTTCATTAACCGCAAATTAACAAAATAATACCTGACGTAATCTTCAACACCGATAGCTTTTTGTGTATTATTTCCGAACATGTGCGAATTTCTTCGCTATTTATACATGTTATGTTGAGTTATTTGTGTTTCTAAAAACACCATCTGCTTTCATTTCCTTGAAGCAATAATACGAAACAAATGTGGAACAACACACACTCAAAAAAAAAAACGCATAACTTACATGCAGGATTAACCAGATCGCGCTCAGGTGTATAATTAAGATAATTAAAAATTTCAATTCGTTACACGTTAACAATTTCCATAGGGTAATAACATTCATATCTGTGAAGCCATCATTCGGAAATCTATTTAAAAATTGCATAACAAAAGAGTTAACGCATATCCTGCCTTTATATTGTTATTATATTTTTACGGCCGCAATTAATTTTTACTACTACTCGAGGAGGATATACACATTTCAGGCGTTTAGCTGCTGTTAACACGTACTTTATACGTATGCACGGCTAGAAAACAATGCGCGCCTGTGAAATAATAACAATAAAAAAAATGGCAGGTACGCGCGACGGCTTGGAAATTAATGCAAACGCGAAACGACCGACAGCAGTAAATAAAAATAATTGAACGATTAAGTGATACTGTGTCTATTAAAATTGTACTCGGAATTAATTTCCGACAACTAGTTGCACACTTAACGATGCAAATCGTTTGCATAAATTAATCGAATGAATTATAATAGAGCGGCTGGTGTGTAAACCGTTTTGATAAACAAATGTTCACTAAATTATGAATCGCGGTGTTAAAGGATTCAGTTGTGATTACATTTGACTAGGTAATGTTTTATTATGACTAAACATAATAATACTAGTTGAATAGCTTTTATGCTTGAATTATATTAGCCATATGATACAGAAACAATAAAGACACCAATAGAAATTATGTTTGGGGAGCAGATTAAAAAAAAACAGTTAGTAATATATTATATTTGAAATCAATTGTACAACTATAAAAAGCAAATAGAGACGTTTTTCTTTCTAACCTCTTGAAAATATTTCCTGTAGGAAATATTAACATTGCCATAGAGGTATTTATAAAATAAAAATAACTGTATATCTATGGTTTAAACCATATTTCTCAAACCTGTATCTTCCGCTAATTACATATATATGAAATCTGGCTTGAATACGCACAAACTGTACCAGTCTTATTGCAAATTTTATGTACTGCATAAATTACCGCGCGGGAACTTTTAAAAAGTTACGAAGGTGATATTAATGCTGTTTTCCACTTAATAAAAATTCCTCCATCCCATCCATCGCGCGCGCTTTTAATGAAACCCCTCCACCACCCAGCAGCACATTTTTTTTTTTTACAAAAAACAAACAAACGCTAATGCGATTTAACGGTCGGCGGCGGAATGAAAAGAAGTGAAATTAATGAAATTGTCTCACACGTAATAACGGCGGGGACGGTGTGTCCACTAGCCCGCATGCAAGTGTGCACCGTGTAAATATAAATTGAACTAGTTTTATCTGTATGTGGCAGAAATGCGAATGCGAAATTAATTTATTTTTATTGTGTGTGTGCGCGCAGTTGAAACTGTAAATTCTGTAATTAAGTCAGAGATGTTCTTATACATAATATGTAATCACGGTAATATAGAGCCGACATTCATTAACTTTACAAGTACGCCCGGTTGTTAACTATTACACCAGACGCTCTACTCTTTATAATTTAAAATTACTTTCCAAATTGAAAACCTAGAGACGCACTCACATCGAGCGCTCTCTTTTTAACATCCGCATCACTTTATTTTAATTGATTTACTCTATTTAATTTGATCGACCATCGTTTTTGTAATCTAATCGAAAATAAATTATCACTCAGATTTACATTTAAAACAGTCATTTAATTTATTTGAAGGACATTAAAAAGTTAACAGATAAATTGCATGTAATTTTATAATAAAATGTTTTCAGATTTTACTACTTAAATTGTCATAAGAGAAAGCTTCTTACTAGATTAGACAAGATAGGGGCAAGCATATACTATAAAGTTAAATTGAGTATTCATTCTTACAGGGAAAGAAAAAAATTAATAGGCTTATTGGCCAGTGGCCTTTCCTCCATCATTCTTACATTATCATACAAATTATGAAAAAAAAATGTAATATTGTAATTGTGAAAAAAAAAAGAAAAACAAAACTAATTTTTTCGCAAATTTCCTAATCATTATATCTCTGAAAAATGCCTGTCCGTTGTCCCTCTGTCGTGCTTCTGTAATAAATTTTTCGAAAAAAACTACTGCATATTTTACACCAAATTGTGGCTATTATCTCACGTATTATATTATTATCTCAGTCTAGTTTATTTTTGGGAATCAGCCGGAGGAAATTACATTTCCCCATGTGAAGTAAACAACGTAACTCGTAACTTTTTATAAATTTATTAAGTTAATAGTTATAATTTATAGCCTTATATCTTAAATTATAAAAAGTTGTTGATCACCTCTACTGCTGGTAGATCCATCTCTAGTTAATTTAAAATTAAATAAGATATCTCTAATGAGCATCTAAATTACATTTTATTTGAAAACAAAAATGTAATCGTGCAGTACTAGCAACATTCAAATTGCCACGAAAATGCCTGCTCCAGTTTAAAAAAACTTGCAGCCCGATAATTGCTTTTCATTTGTAATTAAACTAATCGCCGCGTCGATAGATTTCGATTATAAGATTTCTAATTAGCTGCTATATTAGCGCGGATCGTAAACCTAAATATCTATTGAAAGTAATTCGAATGCGCTCGCGCGGCGCGTTCGGCAAATAAATAAATTATAGAATATTAGCTGGCTTTTAATATTCATTCGCTTTTAATGGGATGTATATATAATTAAAAAGTCTAATTTATGCGAGCCGACTGTCGCCGAATGAAATATGGACGGGGAAAGGCGCACTCTTTCATCCCGTGTTTACTTTGGTAATTCGCTATCTATTCGAGAAATCGTTATTATATTAATTGCATCCCTAATGGGGATAAGACGCAGTAAATCATTGTTGTAAAAACAACAGGAAATGCAGATAAAGAAATGGGGTTAACACCAGTTTGTTTATTATAAGGTGGACATTCGTATTTTATTGTCATAAATGTTTGTTACTGAGAACTTTAGTTAGAATACAAACTACAGCTAGTACCTGTAGTTTGTATTCTAACAAAAATGCAGACAATTATTTTTAATATTTTAACCGAAACTATAGTCATAATTAAACATTTGTGTCATTGGTATCATATAATGTAATAGTGTTTTTGTTTATTTATAATAAAATCTCAGGTTACGACTCCTTTTTGTAGAAAATAGAACTAAATAGTTAAATATTGCATAATCTTACTCTTTAAATAGTTTTAATAATATATAATATTAATATTAGAAATTAAATTCCTTTATATTCAGCCACGTCGGTGAATTCCCAATATTTGGTTCCATTCGTACCTGCAAACGTTTCTACTAAGTGCTCGCTTTTAGTACATTCCAGTTTAACTCGTCTTTTTGCAACCCCTTAACGTATTACTCTCATTGTGCCGATGCTTAGACAGTTTGAGGTATTGTTCCGCGTCTTCTGCATTATTAACTAATTTATGTATAGTCGCTTTGAATTCAGACCTTCATAATTATCAAATCGATTGGGGAGGGAGGGTCGTGGCGCCTAGCCGCACAAAAATCGAACGACGCGAAACGGAGAACGGGGGGAAAAAGTGGTGGTCCGATTATTATTTAAATTGAAGATATCTCTCTCTGCTCGAGTTTATTGTGATCGAGTTAAGAAGCTTCTCTCCGAGTTGCGAGTGTAGTTAAAAGGTTTGAAATTATGTAATGGTTTTATATGAGAGCGCTGGGCGTGGAGTATTTTGACGTTATAAATCATATTGCTGGGGACGTTTAAAAACGGCGGATGAGAATGCTGAGTGTGTATGCATGTAAAAGGTAAATAGATAATGTGCGTGTTGGAGAAAGATGCAGAGGCAACACAATATTAGGAATGTGAATTGCTAGCCTATTTCGCGATACACGAAACTTCAATTTATGAGGCTGCATGGGTATTAGTTTGCTGTCAGTTTAATTAAATGAGCTTAATTACATCCTCGGATAGTTTGGGCGAAGAATTTCGAGCACATATATCAATAGACTCCACCGGGCTCTGATAATATAATCAAAATGTTTAAGGTTTTAATCCGCATCCAGCCATTACCTTATCGATGTCACTCAAACTGTGTGTGAGGTAAATGGTTTATTTGAAGCATAATTGGTCCGTGAAATTGACAAAGTTTTTACATTAAGGTTCAATTTCGCACCGCCTCTACTCTATACCCGCAACATATACACACTTAGTCATCTCGACAAATAATAAAACTTTCCCATTACAAAATTAATTACTTTTCAATAATTATCGCGACTTGGCGCGATATGCCTGGTATAACAAAAATAACACAATACTTAAAAATAATTAAATACCCTCGCTATAATTACGACGGAACACAAGTTATAGTCTCTCTCAAAATAAAACGTAATTTATCCCCAAGTCGCCTTTGTCAAATACCTCATTTAACCCTAAACACATAAAGCCCGCCGGCTGCCCCCCATGTCTATTAATCTAGTTGTGTAAAAATAAATCGTCCCATTTAAAAACGAATAAAAAGCGCTGCGGAAATTCGTGAAATTCACATAAAGCCACTTACAAAAGTGGAATAAGACGGTCATATATTTCTGAAGATGTTACGACAACCATTACGGCATACACCTACATCACTTCTGACAGCGCGCCGAGGGGAGTGCTCCCCCTATCGTTACGACTATTAGACAGTAATCAGTGCTCGCTTACCTCCCTCTAAGCACATGGGGAACATATAAATTAAATTAAAAAAATATTATTGACCACCTCACTTTCTGACTTTTGGTCATAAATTATCGTGGAATGCGCCGGGTTGCTGTCATATTTATTTATTTATGCTGAAATATCTCTATTCTAAACCATTACTAATAGAATTATTTATGTCAAGAGAATGATTTAAGTTAATAGAATTTATTTATGTTAATAGAATCTATTTAATTACAGTGGTGTAATTGCGACATGGGTTTATTTGGACTGCCAGTTTATTCAAGACAAATCTCAATGTGAGGATCCTAATAAGGCACCTTATTTTAGAATAATGACAGTATTACTATACGATAATATGTTTAAAAAGTTCATTATTCTAACATATTGACAGAATTACTGATCGTGCAACGTATATTAATGATGTAATGAAGAGAATACTGATTTTTATCTGGATAACTGATTACTTGATAAATATAAAAGGAGGATTGAAGCAAATATTGACAGTACTAGTATTGACAGTATTATTGACCGTGTAAGGTGCCTTTATCAATAAAATTTATACGAATTTTTCGGTGCATATTCGGAACAATAATCCGTTTAATCGCAGTAATTTATCTTGATAATTAGAGAAGTGTTCTTCAATATACAAGAGATAATCGTGATATTCTTTTAAAAACCTAGCTCAGTGGTTAGGGGTACCATCCGTCTTACTGTACTGAACATTGGGAAGAGAAGGATCAAACGCGATAGACGAATTTTCGCGAATTAGCGATCTCAATATTTCAGGGGCTTTACATACTCCTAGAGATATTCATGATATTAAACAATTCAAGTGTAATCCAATCGGCCACCTCGGTAAGATTGCCTATAAATTAATGAATCCCATATCATTTCCAGCAGGCTAGCATACTTATAATGTCAGGTTGTCGCGTTCCAAACCTTCGCATGTCAGTTATAATTTGGACGTGTATGCAACGCCAAAATTGATAAACGCCGAGTAGCCCATCCACATGTCCCCCCATTCATAACTAATAATTTTCATCGCCGACATGTTACAATCCCCGGAATATTTGCGGGATTCTGCTTGATAAATCGCATTAGTCTTTTCAATTAATCACGCGAATCATCCGAATAAAGGCTTGCGCGGGTAAATTGGTCATGATGTATTTATGGGTTGACAGTGCCGCCTCAAGAGTGTATGGGATCTTGGGCACGAAACTTTAAAATTGTAGGAATTTTAAAATTAGAATAACATGGGATTTTATGATTATGGCTATATTGAAAATATTTATCAACTAGAATATTATTATTATTATATTATTATTATGAATTTTTAGTTATTACTTTCCGAATACATCACTAATGTATAATAAGAGTTGCAGATATAGATTATACATTATGTGTCTTTATAATATGAGAATTAATCATTAAATATCTTCAAGAGTGTACAAAATATAGAGAAGCTACTTGAAAATCGGCCATACATGAAGATGCCATAATTGTATGTCTGTAACTTTATAATTTGTAATGTTATGGAAATAAGGGTTGCAGATTTAGATTCTATATTCATTTGGCTTCAGAATATGTGCCTTCTTCATCAAATATCTTCAAGAATGTGCAAATTATAGAGAAGCTTTTGAAAATCGGCCATACATAATGTACTGCCATCATTGTATGCCTGTAACTTTATAATCTGAAATATTATTGAAATAAAAGTTGCAGATTTAGATTCTACATTCATTCGCCTTTGGAATATGTGCATTCATTATTAAATGTCTTCAAGAATTTGTAAAATATAGAGAAGCTTCTTGAATATATAAATTACTGCAATCATTGTATTCTGTAACTTTATAATCTGAAATGTTATGGAAATAAGGGTTGAAGTTTTAGATTCTATATTCATTTGGCTTTGGAATACGTGCATTCATTATTAAATGTCTTCAATAATTGTATGTCTGTAACTTTATAATTTGTAATGTTATGGAAATAAGGGTTGCAGATTTAGATTCTATATTCATTTAGCTTCAGAATATGTGCCTTCTTCATAAAATATCTTCAAAAATGTGCAAATTATAGAGAAGCTATTGAAAATCGGCCATACATAATGTACTGCCATCATTGTATGTCTGTAACTTTATAACCTGAAATGTTATTGAAATAAGAGTTGCAGATTTAGATTCTATATTCTTTCGGATTTGGAATATGTGCATTCATTATTAAATGTCTTCAAGAATTTTCAAAATATAGAGAAGCTCCTTGAATACATAATGTACTACCATCATTGTATTCTGTAACTTTATAATCTGAAATATTATGGAAATAATGGTTGCAGTTTTAGATTCTACATTCATTTGGCTTTGGAATTTGTGTATTATTCATTAAATGTCTTTAATAATTTGTAAAATATAGAGAAGCTACTTGAAAATCGGCCATACATCAAGTACTGCCATAATTGTATGTCTTAACTTTATAATTTCTAATGTTATGGAAATAAGGGTAGCAGATTTAGATTCTATATACACTTGGCTTTAGAATATGTGCCTTCATCATCAAATATCTTCAAGAATGTGCAAATTATAGAGAAGCCTTTGAAAATCGGCCATCCATAATGTACTGCCATCATTGTATGTCTGTAAGTTGTTAATCTGAAATGTTATTGAAATAAGGGTTGTAAATTCTACACTCTTTCGGATTTAGAATATGTGCATTCATTATTAAATATCTGCTTGAATACATAATGTACTGCCATCATTGTATTCTGTAACTTAATAATCTGAAATGTTATGGAAATAAGAGTTGCAGATTCAGATTCTATATTCATTTGGTTTTAGAATATGTGTCTTTGTCATCAAATATCTTCAAGAATTTAGAATAGGTGCATTCATCAATTAAATATCTTCAAGTAAATTTTACATGGCAAAATGTAAAAAAGCTTCTTAAAAATCAACCAAATATAAGATACTTCTATCATTACATGAATGTAACTTTATAATCTGTAATGATATTAAAATAACGGTTGCAGATTTAGATTCTACATTCATTTGGCTTTAGAATACGTGCACTGATCATTAAATATTTTCAAGAATTTGCCAAATATATTGAAAATCAGCTATACATAATGTACTACCATCATTGTATTCTGTAACTTCATACTCTGAAATGTTATGGAAATAAGAGTTACCGTTTCAGATTCTATATTCATTTGGCTTTGGTATATGTGTATTATTCATTAAATGTCTTTAAGAATTTGAAAATTTTTCTTGAAAATCGGCGATACATAATGTACTTCCATCATTCTATGTCTGTAACATTATAATCTGTAGTGTTATCAATATAAGGGTGGCATATTTAGATTCTAAATTCATTTGTCTTTAGAATAGGTTTATTCATAAATTATATATTACATATATCCTCAAGTAATTGTAAAATATAATAAAAATTGCTTGAAAATCAAAGATAAGATACTTCTACCATTACATGAATGTAACTTTATAATCTGTAATGTTATTGAAATAACGGTTGAAGATATAGATTCTAAATTCATTTGGCTTTAGAATATTTGCATTCATCATTAAATATCTTAAAATATTTGCAAAATATAGAGAAACTTCTTGAAAATCAACCTAATTTAAGATACTTCTATCATTACATGACTGTTTTTAACTGAAGAAACATATTTCGTACACCCAGACATAAATATTCAGATGTCTATGCTGAAAAATTGTATATGATTCTAGATTGGCGGATATCGAATCGATTAATAAATACTGTTAATCGATTCGATATAAGTTAGACAAAAATATAATATATTCGAATATAAGTTAGACAAAAAGTACAGAGATTTTAAAATATAGAGTACATTTGATTAGATGTAGTTCTGTACATGTTTTCTGGAATGAATAAATGAAATACCTACTACTCAAATTAATTCATATCAATTTTCCATCCGTATACTACAATTGCGCTTTATAATACTGAAACCTTTCATAGCTATTTAATCTAACTAAATAACATAGTAATTGATTGCATTTTTATCGCACTTGCTATTTATATTTTTTCCGTGAAACCACTTTAAAATCTAGGCCAACAATATGATATTACTGCATAAGTAATTACTGCCCGCCCATACCTCATATCAATCACATTTCCTGTTGAACTAATTGCTACCGCGAAACGTATATACCAGGATATTAATATTAATATATACAGGCTTTACAATATTATATTTGTTGATTGCATGTTTTTTTCTTCAAAATTTGCATTCTTATAAACTATTATGCAGCTTGAAACAACAACAGCCCTAACAACTTTAGAAACATAAGCACCTCTAAATATTTAATCCGTGATTCAATGGCTCTATTATTACTTTCCACTGCCGTATTACTGGTATTACATTTTTTATATTTATTTGTCTTTAGAATAGGTGCTCTCATTAATTAAATATTTTCAAATAATTGCAAAATATAAAAAAACTTCTTGAAAATCAACCAAAGATAAGATACATTACATGAATGTAACTTTATAATCTGTAATGTCGTATTACTGGTATTACCAAGGTATTTTAACACAAAAAAATAGAATTGCTAATTTTTACTATTCCCTATGTCTCATGACAAATATAGTCGAAATAGACTATTATTGGAAAATGTATGTGTATGTGTATGTGTATGTGTATGTGTATGTGTATGTGTATGTGTATGTGTATGTGTATGTGTATGTGTATGTGTATGTGTATGTGTATGTGTATGTGTATGTATGAATGTCTGTCAACAAAATTGCGGTTACATGAAACGAGAGCAAATTTAGAAAACTTATTCTCACACCAGACGAACCCACGCGAATTTGAACCAAAATTTGCATTTTTATGCAGTATTATAAAAACTACATTAGGAGATGGTTTAGAACCTCCCCAACTTTTGGGGCTGTCATGTGGAGTTGTCCTCACTTTTTTAAATTGCAACCCTTATCGAAGTTTAACTCATTTTAAAGGGAATAAAAAAGGAAATACGATTCCATTATGTTGGTTTGTTAAAAACTTATTAAGTACGTAAAGATTTTGCTCACATTTTGCTACCTGAAAGCCTTCTAATTTTGTAACTGATAGAGGAAAATAATTTTTACTTCAACTATGGTACCTTATATTAATTATTTATCTCAATTGTATTGTCATTAATCATTCGTTAAATAATATAGCATTCCATTTGCCCTTTAATAAATATAATAAACATTTCCACACAATACCAACGAGTTAATCCTTGCACAATTGTCGCTATACTACAGCGGGGAAAATAGTCCACGGATCACTCCTAATGGCTGTCATCAACTTGAATATACAGCATTATAATCGGCGCCATTATTATCATTATTATTAATTACATTAATGGCGTGTGAATTATTAAGTTGTGCGTGAAGGGTGTTCTTCGGCTGAATTTCATTACGAGACAATGCGTCTGAAATTAACCTTTAGTATTCAAATGCCATAACACATCGGTTTTTAATGCCACTTATTTATCTCTTTGTAAGTTGTAGTTGGGTATTAAGCGATGATGGATTGTGACAATGAAAAACAAACTACAATAGAAATGTTACAACACAGCAATTAAATTAATGTTAATTTAGAGAATTATCGTAAATATTTTATAAAATATTAATCATTCCATCTGAATTATTATAGATATTCACGTGCCATTTTGCTTGACAAGGCAGAGGAGACATTCAAAACTGTAACACCCCAAGAAAACACGAATATAACTGAAAGAAGAGACTTTCATCACCACTATACAAGAAGAAAAAGGATGTATCAACAGGAAAAAGTAGGACATCGGCTCTACAGAATGGAATAAATATTGGAATCAAGCACTTCAATAATTTACCTAAAGACATAAAAAACAATACCACCCTAAAAACATTTAAACAAAAATTAAAAGAAAAAGAAAAAAATCAAGAAAAACAAGAAAACTAAACAAAATACAACACCACCATCAACAACAACACCAATAACAATAACAAAAACAACTCCTCCACACCAGCTGTCCAGGTAAGTGGATTGGAGACAGCACTGAGAGGGAGCATAGTTTTCGAAAATTACTATGTTATTTATATGAAACATATGTATGTATTTAAAATTCATAAATGATATATAAAACAAAAAAATCACCTGATTTATTATAAATTCAAGGATTTTTTTAAAATCTGAAATTTAACATGTTTACTAATATATTTAAAAATGTAATATATCAGAAAGCCCTATAGCCTAAATAAAATATAATAAAGTGAATTCTTGAAATTACTACTAAATAATAATATGAATTATAGGCGCTTTCGTTTTATAAGGTTTAGCATTACTAGTCGCCCCCGTTGCGTGCAGTATCGCTCAGGACTTGCGGTCGTGCGCCGCTGTTGTAAGGATCGAGGTAGAATTATGCGCATCGGAAGCGGCAAGTATAATTGAATTTTTCTTATGTTATTTAATATTATATTATTTAATATTAAGTGTGAAAGAGCGTTAATAACTAACGACGCTATTAATGATACAGAGACGTCGCAATTCGACAGCTGTATAGCGGTGTAGTTGATAGTTAAACTTAAAGACTTGAGCTGAAAATATGATTCGCATGGCAAAATATCCCTAGCAAAATGTAGAGAATGTCAAGGCCGATAAATTAAGATGTGAAAGTTTGTCGCTACCTATCACCGTTCTTCCAAAAAATGTGTTGTTCCGTCATTAATATTTTTATATTATAATTGCTACAAAGATTAATCATATGGCAAAATGATGAGAATTTCAAGGCCAATTTGGAAGTTTTTCGTTAGCTATCCCCATTTTCCAGCAAAAACTATTCGAGAATATTGTACACTTTATTTTTTAACTCAGTATTTCGAGCATAACTTTTTATTATAAATGATAGAGAGATGATTTATATGGTAAAATGTAGCGAATTTTTAGGCCGATTTCATAGAGACTGTGAAATATTTCACCGTTTTCCCACAAACATAGTGTAGGTAAATATGATATAAGGCATACTCAGTTTTCCACACACATAAGTATTATTGTAAATGCTAAAAAACATGATTCACACGCCAAAATATAGTGAGTTTCATAGCTGATTTTATTGAGGATTGGAAAGAAAAACTTTCAATCCTCCATAAAATTGTTTTTAAAACATATATAAGTGTGAATCCACCTCTTAGCAATCTACATATCTAGATTTCGATCTTATTAAATCTCATCAGTGTAGCTCAGCTAGTGAGGATGAATTCACACAATATCTCGCGTGGTTATATACACAAATGATACAGATGGCGTTTAACTTTCCTCCTAAGGGGTTAGTTGTATCATTTGTGTACATAACCACTCGAGATATTGTGTGAATTCATCCTCACTAGCTGAGCTACACTGATGAGATCTAATAAGATCGAAATCTAGATATGTAGATTGCTAAGAAGTGGATTCACACTTATATATGTTTGATACGATTGTGCTGATATCTCAAGAACTCTGCTGAAATATTATTCCATAGAGGGCATTACCCGGTGAGCATTGGAGAGCGAGTTCAAACCAACAGGGTTGCTCAGAACGAGACGGACAGGGCCTCTAACCAATACAGAACTAAATTTCTAAAATTTAAGAAAAATTGATGTTTTTTTTAAATACAATAAAATCGGCTATGAAATTCGTTACATTTTGGCATGTGGCCCACAATAGTGGGCAAAATTTTGGGAATTGTGAAATCCGGTTCATGGAGAAAACGCAGACACTGCCTGATGGCCACCCTGAATGTCTCAAAGGCGTTCAACACGATACCGTGGATGACCATCAGGGCACCATCCAGGAGGAGCAATAACAGACTGCAAGATGAAGGAGGCCGTCGAAACGATACAAATAATTATGACTTTTTACAGGTTTTCAAAGGTTTTCTGTGAGTTTTATGGGTGTAATTATACTCCCCTGAACTTCTCCCTTTACTTACTCTTGTAAAGGGAAACATTCTCAGACTTAGCTATCAGTCTGAGAATTTCTCCCTAAGAGTTTTTTTTAGTTAGTCTAAAAGGACATTCCAAGTCATATTTTGCAACTTGTCACCTAGTGCAAAGTCCATTCTATACCCTACGTAACAATACCTAATAATTTACATTAAAACTCCATCTAAATTATAAAAGCTGAACTGAAACGCACGCTTGTTGTCTGTATACGAATTTTTTATGTCAAACGAGTCTCCTGCGGTTATTATATGTGTTACCTAATAGCCTTGGGTTGTAACCCTTTAACAGTAACAGGGACTAAATCGTCTCGGGACCGCAAAATCTCCAAGGATCGTTTTGCGGCTCCTGTCACATTTACTATACATAGCGTAGTTATACTTTATATTATACATGGGATTAGAATAATTATCCGTGTCCCAGCACGCCGCAATGGGACACCAGAAAAATGTCACCCACCGGACTATGTAGTTCAAGTTTAATGGGTCTTATTAAAAAATCATCAGCGCGAAAAAGGCATTATACGTTTTTCGCTTTATCCTGCCGACCGCCGCACGGCAGCAGCGGGGAGCGGCGTGGATAAATGTGGTCACATTTTTCTTATCGTTTTGTGACTGTGTTATTGATTTATATATGCAACGCCGTTGTTGCATTCGTATGTGACGGTCCGCAAAATAAGCACTGCACTTCTTTTTTGTGACTGTGTGTGTGTGTGTTCATTACTCACGCCGATACCGAGTTCTATTCCCGGAAGCGTTATCGAAAAACTATTTTTGCGCGACAATAAAGTTCGTTATCAAAGTAACTGGCAGTGGTTGGTGCTGGTGTAGCGACGTTAACACTTTCGCGAGCGATATTTCAATGGAAGAAAACTGATTTGTTATTCCAACGAAATTCCTGTTATGATCGCTTTCTGAATATGATGGCAATATCGATACTAGGGCATTGATATATTAAATTTTAAACTTAATGTCATTATATTATTACTAGGTGAAAATCCCGTCGTTCGATGGGGCATGATGAATCAATTTCCAAATGATAACTATTTAAGAAAAACTAAAAATATTCCAAATGCCATATTGTGATATTGTGTATCTGCCAGTTTCATACAGAAATGCTCTTTCTACAACTGAACTAACTCCCCAATAAATCCATATCTGAACTCTATAAAACACTGTTTACTTATCAAGGTATAATTTTAGTAAATAAGTTCCCTAACAAACTGAAATTCGATTGTAATTTAATATAAATCTATGCATCTCCTTTCCCAATTACTCAACCATCAGCTGCAAAACGAGCACATGTCCATGCATCTAGTTAATTTTCATAATGAGCTCCGATCGATTTATTTTTACACACAGCGCAAAGACGAATTACAAATTCTCCACGGGCACTAAATATTAATTACGTTGACTAATAACATGATAAAGCGACGTTAATAAAATCCTCGGACCCCTGCATTATCATATAAATGATATATTGTCCTTTTATTAAACGTTAATTACATAGGAATAGGTTTTGTCCGCTAAGCCGCGCGCCACATTATCCTTTGGCGCGCGCACAGTTATTAAATCTTTCCGAGAGTGGAGAGATGGCAAGAAAAAAAAAACATGCTGATTCATAAATTGTTCGTTAAACAAGGCGTTGAGCTTTTAATGGAAATGCTTTAAGCACTTAATCGACGTAATTAATATAAATTACCAGTCGACAAACAAAACCAACTGGACGAAACGGTGCATTATGGTGCATTATTGGAGATTTAGATGGGCTTGCGTATTATAACGAAGTTGTTATGTATGTAATTTGAGTATTTATTACAGAAAGCTGAGTCTGTCTTCAAGCTTAAAGACACTTATAACTATCTTTAGTAGTAAAGTCTATTTATATTTTGTTTGAGATTGGTAAAGTGAACCATAAATACAGCGTCTGAATTACGGTGTGTAGATAACTAATAATAATAATATATTTATATACGTTACTTATACAATTATAAGTAATATTATACAATTTCAAATCATATAGAAGTAGGGTTGCCATATCTAAAGTCACTAATCAAGGACAAAGCGCTTTAAACCCCCGGACTTTTCATCTAAAAGCCGGACGATTTTTCCAATGTTACGTCAAAGTTTATATGTTATCAAATAAAATAAAAATAGTTTAATTTTAACTATTATATAGATATAAATAATCTTTCTTCTTTGAAAATCAAAATGAATATCTCAAAATAATCATAAACCCAAAATGTAAAATTGTAAACCAAATTCTGAGATCAACTAGTTTCAAATATGATACAACTAACCCCCTAGGAGGAAAGTTAAACGCCATCTAGCGGCACCACATCAATTAGCAATGCACACCCAATCACCCTAATCATTTTTGATTCAGCCCTTTGACCATGCTTTTGTTACTTGATTTATTGGTATGTAAAATAAAAGTGTTTAAAATGTAGTAGTTAAATTAAAAGTGATTATACAAAAAGGTAGTTTAATCACAAAGAACTAAACATGCTTTTAATAACTAGTAGGTGAGGAATGTATATAAAATGTAATATAAGAAAAAAATATAATTAAATGGAATTTGTACTTCTATTTCTTTAATGAAAATTACTTTTAATAATTTTATATTTAAATATTATAAGCCAAAGAGCATCGCGAAATAGAAGACCTATTATATAAAAATATATGTACGCAGGAACTACATAAAAATAAATACAGTTAGAATACCCCTAGTAGACTTTAATCATAAATCCATTTAAATGTAATTTCAATGAAAACATAATTCCGCGGTAACCCCATTAAATAAATAAATTAATAACAATATACGGATGATGCGAATTTATTTTATACAATATTGTTGTTGTATAATATCGTTTCATTGCCATTTTATGGCATCCGTGAATAGTAAAATGATAAAATTTTATTGTTGAGAGCTGACAAATTTTATTGCGCATAGTTAAATTAAGGTCGCAGGAAAAAAAACACATATGTAAACAAAATTTCGGTTTTATGTCATTTCATTTCGGCGCGCATCGAATCACGGAGACAAATTGCATTATTGTGGGAAAACAAATGTATAGGTTTAATTACAGCAAAATGAAACAGATGTGCAGCGAGAAAAATGTCTCTTTTTACTACTTTTTATTTTATATGGCAAATACTTTTAACATATTTTCCTAATAAATCTAAAATCGTAGATATTAATGAACATTTTATTTGAGTATACTTGTATTGTATTAAAATAGTCATAATCAACGATATTAGTGTTCTCCTTACAAGAACCATATTGTATTGATATTATTATTTTGTTAAGAGTAACTAATTATAGTAATAATTACGAATGTAAAAGTTTACAACACACCATAAGTGAAACGTTAAAAAAATGCATCTGTTGTTCCGTTTTATGTTTATTGTTGGTTTCCTTTTCATTATAATTTATCTTTATAGGACAATAGAAATGATTTATGTTTATCGCGCAAATATGCATGAATGTGTTTCGTCTTGAGTTGTTGCGGAAAATTTAAATGAGGAACAATAAAAATGGTCCGTCGCAAAAATGCGCCCCCTCCCATCAGATAAGCGTTTTTAATTGGATTTTTAATATTTCTAAAGTTTATGGCGCAATTAAATGTGTTGCGGAATTAATTGGCCGTAACGTTTTGAAGGAAAAAAAACCGACGCGTACGATACTGTCATTTCGGAGTTTCCATTTTTTTATCCTGCGGGGATCTCGGCTACAAGTCCGCTCTCCGTTGCAAGTGTATTTCCTCCCAGGGCCCAGGGTAATGCATATTGTAGATCCTCAGATAGTGTCAGCTAGACTCGCTGCTAATGTAGAATGTGTGTTTATGGATATATTTTATTAAAAGGCTTGCTAATCATTCGCGGATAGTTGGAGCTCCTCTTAATTATAACCCAGATATCATCAGTAAAATACTAATACGCGGCGAAATTTAAATACGCATCACAAAACGAGAAATGGTTAATCGAAGCTAATAAATAATCCGAATATGTAGTTAGCAAGCTGATATTCATCAATGGCAATAAAAATATTCCGACATTTCACAGCCGCTGCAATATTTTTACGGGTGGGTTTATGATGGCGTGTTATATTTATTTTTGTTAATGGCTGCGTAAGCGGCTGATACTAAATTTCAATACTACCCAGCAACAGAAGGCTCGATGGAAAATTAGCGGACAATGGCTTCATTCATTTGCGATTATATTTAAATGAACTTGCAGTTTTTATCATACAGATTTTTTTAATGATATAGATTATACATGTTTAATCATCATACTATTTATAACGATTTGATTAGTCAATAGTCAACTATGAAATTGATGAGTAATAATCCTGTACTAAAATGCTAAATTATTGTATACACTTGTAGTGACCGTGATCTAAATAAACTTTTCATATTAAAATTTTATTATTAAACTAGGTGAAATGACGTTCGACGAGGATGATTTTATTTGAATTACAAAATAGACAAATCCTTACTTTTAATATACTGAATAAATACATTTCTACTTGTAAAAAGTAGTTACTTATAAAATTGCTTTAACTTCAAAACAGTTGACACAATCAAATAATGAATAAAAAATTAAAAAGGAATATCTCGGTGGGATACTAACCCGCGACCCCAAATTTTGAATTGACAGCACTGATAAAACAAAAAATTGAAATGGGAGGTTGCTCGGTTTCAGAATATTTCCTTCGTTTTTATATTACAGGGGTAGACTAATTTAATTAAGGTGACCACATTTCTAAGTTCGAAATTCGAGATTTTTTAAGTAATTTTTGTTTTATTTTTAATAGTGATTTATTATATATATATATATATATATATATATATATATATATAAATATATAATAAATCAAAACGCAGCATTCATGTTTAAACAAAATAATAAATGTGTAACCCTTGTAAACTACTTTGATGAAGTAGCCTTATATTTCTCTGAAGCATGAATATTTCTTAGAACATCAGTCCCCGCAATTTTCATCAATATTTATGTTGATGATTAGCATACCCTTCAAAGTCTCCATTTAATTCTGAAATAATAATTTAAGTCTTATCACTAGTCCAAAAACTGTTCATAAGATTCGCTCAGTTGTAGCATTAGTGCCAGGAAGAGAAAAGATAAAGCCTACACTACTTAAATAAATATATGCATTTAAACTTTTACATTCCACACTACTGTATTCCCAGTAGTGTGGAAGGTAAAAGTTTAAATGCATATATTTATTTAAGTAGTGTAGGCTTTATCTTTTGTCTTCCTGGCACTAATGCTACAACTGAGCGAAATGACCATTCGGGGCAAATTCTATAAATTCGGGACCAAAAAACAGTTGTAAAAAATCGACTGTCCCGGGAAATTCGAGACGTTTGGTCCATAAATTTAATCCAAATTGACAACATTAATCGTAAAATATATAGTATTTGAGGTATTAAGAGCAAAAATGGACTAACCCTCAATTTTTAAAAACCTAGTTTTATGTTATTATAATTACTATCGCTAGTAATAATATAAAACTAGATTTTTAATTATATTTTTTTAAAGTTAGTCACTTTAGCGTTCAATGCCTCATTTTATATCAATATTATGAATAATTATATTAAAAAAATAATAACTAGCACATCTAGATAATTAAACAGTTGGCAACAAATCCACGCTTAAAACAAAAACAAACCCCTCGAAGTAAATATTTAATTTCCCACGTTTTCCCGCTATAATTAGAACATAATTACAAAATCCATACCGTCGCCATTAATTGCGCAGGCATAAAAATAACCGTATGCTGACTGCCTCAATTAAATTCACGCATTTCATCGATTTTTTTTCCACCCCGCACACGGTAATTTTTTACTAATATTACAAACGTGAATTACATACTCCGCGCGTCAATTTGCACATTATCTATTCCATGTACTACGACTAGTATGCAATCAGACAAAACTACGTAATTATTAATTACCGTTATTAGATATTAATTATATGTCTGTTGAGTTTAATTGATTCACCAGTAGGGCCGTAAATGAATTTGGGGAATAATAGGTGGGCGCAAGTAGCCCCCGGTATCAGCGCACCGGCACCATTACATTAATCAATACACTAATGCTAATTCGCACCCTCTGCTAAATCTATTATCGCAACAAGAAAATTTCAATTACTAGTATAGTGCGAAATTGTGTGCAATTTTAGAAAATTAACTGATTCTAACATTTGTTTCTTGGAATTACTACATGAAATTTAAGTTCTTTATTGCAGAATTATTAGCTATAACAATTGCGATAGATTTTAGGTATTATTAACAACAAAGGATTTTAATAATCCTTCCTATTCATTATTAATTAAATAGGCAAGGGAAATAAATTTAAAAAGGATGGAGGCTAATACTATGGTGGTTTGAAGAATCTATGTAAAGTTCTTTATTGCAAAATTATTATCTATAGCAATTGCGACAGATTTGAAGTATTATTAACAACAATTGATTTTAATAATCCTTATTCGTTATTAGTTAAATGGGGAAGGGAAATAAATTTAAATAGTACCGAGGCAAAAACTATGGTGGTTTGAAGAATCTATGTAAACTATAATAGAAAAATTAAAATAACCCGAACATTGCAAAGGACTGGCCTACCAATAGAACAAGTCAGCAAAATTTAAGTATCTGGAAACATGACTAACAAAAGGCTGGTCATCAGACACTGAGAGTATATGAAGACTGGAAGATACATGTAATTCATTCATGAAATTGAAAAAGGTCCTTACCAACACCGAATTTGATCTGAACGATTTTTAGGTGCTACATATGGTCAGTGCTGCTCTAGGGTATGGATGAATGAATGATGAAAGAAGCATTAGTAAATAGAATAGCCTATAAGATGTAACTACTACAGAATGAACAGAATCTCGTGGACTCCAAAAATAACGATTGAGAAAGTCCTGCGGCGGGAAGTCTTTCGACTGCAATAAAAAAAGAAGACTGTATATCTAGGACACGTGATACGAAAACAGGAGAATGATCACTAGAACTTATCGTGAAAGGTAACATTGACAAGGGGAAAAAAGAGTTGAAATACAAAAGATGCCGTGGATGAGAAATATACGGCAATGGATGGGATTAAATACCATTCTTCATACAGCCAGGAATCGCGAAGAGATTTATTATATTGTCGCTAACATCCATTAATGGATATATACATAAGAACAAGAAGACATTCTATTTAAAATAACATAGCTTGAGTCAGTTCTGACATCCTAAAAATAATTTGATTCTAAGAAATATATTACCGAATAGACACTAACATAATAATGGAATAAACAATAAAAGTGATAAAAAATTAACACATTTTTTATCACTTTTATTGTAATTCATTTGTGAAAACAAAATGCTCGGATTACATCCACTAATGGGGAGAGTTCGCAAAGACACGAGGGATGAATATTGGTCAACAGATTCAACTATTCAAACTCAAACATTTTTCTTATATGTGCGAATTTTGTGATGTGTCTTCATAAGGGAGACTGTTTTTTTAAATACCACACTTTAGAGAAATATTAGTGGGTTAGTTATGTAATTTTAAAATACAGTAAGACAATTTGTACATTATTTATATTTATATATATATATATTAGTTTAAAATGTAAATTTATCAATATAGTTTTACTTTTTGATAAAATAAACAGATACGTTTAATTACTAAAACTTGTAGTTAGTATATTACAAAATTTTATTAAAATTCAACCATTACTTTTGAATCCGTCACTTTATTTTGAAGTGCGCATATTTTTCTTACCTCGTAAATTGCGCGCGCTACGCAACATAGTTGCGTCTGTTAGACTACCCGCTCAAAATGTGTTAAGAGACATTTGAAGAAAAAATACACCAGGACCCTGGTAGTTTATAGACATACAAAATACATTAGGACCCTGGTAGTTTATAGACATACAAAATATGCAGAAAGTAAATATATTAGATTTATGAATAATGAATAATTTATATTTTAACATTATCTAATTAAAATAAACAACAAGTAACTTTTAAATGACACATGTTTATAATTACATCTGTATTAATTCACAATAAAATTATTATGAATGACTCGTACGCCTTGAACTGTCATTAAGGGTTTAATTAATGATTTTTTGTTTATTTAATGCGCACTAGGTGTTTACAATCGGATATATGCACAAATAATTTTATTCGAATGAACACACGGCGAGAGAGAGAAAACGGAGCTGGGGGTAAAAAGGTGAAATGTTTGAAATAATGTTTACAATTCATGAAGGCAAACATCTTAACTTGCTAACTCAATATTGACACTGGCTCATTATTGAGAGTCCGCTTGTTAAAACAACAATCGGCTTCGGCTTATCGAGTAACAGCTCTGTATTGATTTATTGACATATTCTCAGGTTTTATGACAAACAATCGCACTAATCGCGGTGCTTGGCGCGATTTTATAGCGCGTTTTATTATTTGCGCCCTAATGGCGCTCCGATTCGCCGGGGGTGTGGATGGCGGGAAAATAGAATTTGTAAAAGAATAAACGAGGTGTTAATATTAGTATTTGTTACTGTATTTGTTACAATTCTAGCTATCGACCATCGGGTCCTTCTGCTGTGAGTTTTTAATATTTTAGTGTTTACAAATATTCAAGCCATCCAGTATATTCGGCTATTATTATTTTTTTAACGATATAAATATAAATATTATTTTATTATTTTACACTTACACCTTTACATGTACAATACATATATACATATACACGTACATACATACAAACGTATGTTCTAAAAGGGGAAAAAATAAATAAAAAACATGGTATCCTTCCCCCTGTCTTCACCTCGGGATTTGTGGGTCTTGTCCCATCCCGTGCTATCGAAATCGAGGAATGTATGTTGTTTATCCATTTGTTTAAGCTATTTTACTATGTTGTCGTTTATTAGTATGTTTTTGATTTTTAGATTAAAAGGGATGTATTTTAATGTCTTTATGTGTTCGATTAAGGTGTTGTATTGTTTGACTGTTTCTGTGGTTAGACTTTGTGTGTACTTTGCTTTTGTAAACTTTTCGGTTCTTATTTCTGATATTCTTCTTGTTTGGTGATTTCTTTGTTTGCTATTAGTATAGTACCTAGTTTTATTTGAAGTTTTTCAAGATTTTGAATATTAATTGAACGAAAAAGAGGATTTCAGAGATTTTTTGTGAAGTAAAGGTAAATACTGGACTCCTCTGAGCTATACATTCCAAGTGTAGTTTCAAGATTATGGGTAATTTTAATTAAATTAGCTAATCTACAACTCGAGTTACCACACTTCAAACACAAATAGTCATATGGAGAAAATTGTTTTTAAAAAATTTGAGATAATCTTTAGAAATAACTGTACATTCCAAACGTATGTTGAACATTATGGATAGTTTTGAATTATTAGCTAAGCTAAACTCTAGTTATCACACTTGAAATATAAATTTCACATTGAATATGATTTGCATTTTTCACGTTTCACAATTATTCAGAGGTTTTCTGCGACGTTACGGCAAATTTATATGTTTTTCACATTTCACAATTATTCAGAGGTTTTCTGTGAAGTTACGGCAAATTTATTTGTTTTTCGCCTTTCACAATTATTCAGAGGTTTTCTGTGAAGTTAAGATAAAGACTACGTGATTACACGTCTCTGAGCTATACATTCCAGACGTATTTTCAACATCATGGATTATTTTGATCGCATTAGTTAGAGATAATGATTTTAAAGTTATAGCTGTACATTCTAACTCGTTTTGAACATTATGAAAAGTTTTGATTGATTAGTAAAGCTACTACCCGACTTATCACACATGGAATAGAAATAGTCACATTCAAAATTATTTGTGTTTTCACCTATCATAATTTGTCAGAAGTTCTCTGTATAATTAAGGTAAAATCCGGGTGATTACACTTCTCTGAACTTCACTTACCAGCTAAAAATCCCTCAGACTAATAGCTATAAAGATTAGTTGTTTATCCCATTTTCGTGCAGGTTGTTTGGCGGGAAAACGGTGATAACTAGCTAAAAACTCTTTCGTTTGAAGTGTGTTTCAAACACAAATAATTACATTGAAATTGCTTTTTTTAAATTTGGGAGATAATGTTTTTAAAGTTATAGCTGTACATTCTAACTCGTTTTGAACATTATGGAAAGTTTTGATTGATTAGCAAAGCTACTACTCGAGTTATCACACATGGAATAGAAATGGTCACATTGAAAATTATTTGTGTTTTCACCTAGGTATATTTTTTCAGAGGTTCTCTGTAAAATTAAGGTAAATACCGGATGATTACACTTCTCTGAACTTTTCGTACCAGCGGAAAAGCCTTCGGGGTGATAGCTATAAAGATTAGTTGTTTTCCTCATTTTCGTGCAAGTTTTTTGGGGGGAAGACGGTGATAGCTAGCTAATAACTCGTTCTAGCATTTATAATCCAAAGTTATGCTCGGAAAACCGAGTTAAATAACGTAATATAAAGTTGTTTAAGAAAAAAAAATCCACAAGATTACAATAAGTATGATAATGTAAAAATTACATTCTGTATCTAAATAGAATGTTAAGTTTTTAATACTGAATTCATTTTAAGTACATTTTCTATTATCTGACTAATTAAAAGCATATACATTTGTAAAATTTCAAACTGCAAATGTTGAAGGTGAAATTGTATTTTTATACGATGTCAGTATCTGGATATAGCGACATTGTTTGCTTATTAAAATTGTGTTCGAATGGTAAATCGAGTGCTGTCACAAAAATAAACAACTTTGCGTCGTCCTCGAGCCACATGAAGAGTGCGCACTTGTATTGTACACACTCCAGCTGAATGAAACTGTATGTGAGGCAACTTGTACTTTCTGGAGGTGACGACGACCAACCGCAATTCAATATCCTGTCTTTAGGGGGTCCACGGAACACAATGAAGGTCAAGGGTACACGAATTTGTCATGTAAGGTGAAATAGGTGAATAAAGGCAGCACTATTAGGTATCTTATAACTCATATATTTTTGTAAAATAGATATAATTTAAATTATATAAATTATTATTACAACTACTACGATAGATTAAAATATTTATTAGCTTCAAATTACAAAAACAATGTGATTTTTGAACGTTTTCACGGTTTCTTCCTTATAATTTTTCTTTTAAAACTAGAATGATGATTCAAATTGCAAAGTTATAGAGAATTATATCTTTGCAATTTGAATCATCATTCTAGTTTTAAAAGAAAAATTATGAGGAAGAAACTGTGAAGAGGCTCGAAAATCACATTGTTTTTGTAATTTGAAGAAAAACGGTTAGAGATAGCGAACAAAAATCGAAGGGGTGTTTGTTGAGGTTGAAATTGTCTATAACCTGGAATTTGAATATCCTTCTCGCTTTAAAAATAAAAAAGTTATGGCGAAGAAATCGAGAAAAGGATCAAAAATCACAATTCGCTGGACATCCAGTTGCGAGCCGAATGTCGTACTTCTATACAACTATACAATATTAATTATCATTCTGACTTTAAAAAGGAAACATTATGGCGAAGAAAACGTGATAACTTTGCAATTTGAATCATCATTCTAGTTTTAAAAGAAAAATTATGGCGAAGAAACCGTGAAAAGGCTCGAAAATTACATGTTTAACATTGTTTTTATAATTTGCAGGAAAACGGTAAGAGAATGCGAAAAATATTCGAAGGGCTGTTTGTCGGCGTTGAAATTCTCTATAACCTGGAATTTGAATATCCTTCTCGCTTTAAAAATAAAACAATTGGGGCGAAGAAATCGAGAAAAGGATAAAAAAATCACATGTTTTTTGCAATTGCTGGATATCCAGTTGGGAGCCGTTTGTCGTACTTGAGATTCTCTATAACTATACAATATGAATCATCATTCTAACCGTAAAAAGGAAACATTATGACGGAGAAAACGTGACAACTTTACAATTTGAATCATCATTCTAGTTTTAAAAGAAAAATCATGGCGAAGAAACCGTGAAAAGGATCGAAAATTACATGTTAACCTTGTTTTTATAATTTGCAGGAAAACGGTGAGAGCGCTGTTTGTCGGGGTTGAAATTCTCTATAACCTGGAATTTGAATATCCTTCTTGCTTTAAAAATAAAAAAGTTATGGCGAAGAAATCGAGAAAAGGATAAAAAATTACATGTTTTTTGAAATTTGCTGGACATCCCGTTGGGAGCCGAATGTCGTACTTGAAATTCTATACAACTATACAATATGAATCATCATTCTAACTTTAAAAAGGAAACATTATGACGGAGAAAACGTGATGACTTTGAAATTTGAATCATCATTCTAGTTTTAAAAGAAAAATTACGGCGAAGAAACCGTGAAAAGGCTCGAAAATAACATGTTTAAGATTGTTTTTGTAATTTGCAGGAAAACGGTAAGAGAATGCGAAAAACATTCGAAGAGCTGTTTGTCTAGGTTGAAATTCCCTATAACTTGGAATTTGAATATCCTCTCGCTTTAAAAATAAAAAAGTTGGGGCGAAGAAATCGAGAAAAGGATACAAAAAACACATGTTTCACATATTTTTTGCAATTTGCAGGAAAACGGTAATAGATAGCGAAAACAACATCCAGTTTGTGGTACTAAAAACTATACAATGTTAATCATCTTACTAATTTTAAAAAGGAAACGTTATAACGAAAAAACCGTGATAAGATTTTAAAAATCACATTTTTTTGTACAGCTGTTTGTATTTTGCAGAAAAACGGTAATAGATAGCGGAAAACATCTACACTGTCTTGACATTCTCTATAGCTTACGATTTGAATCATTATTCTAGCTTTAAAAAGAAAAAGTTATGGCGGAGAAACCGTGAAAAACAACATGCCAATGTTTAGTATTACATGAGCCTGTAAGAATAAAAGTGGGGTAAGTCACATTTGAATTGTTTTGAAAACGGGTTTGGTATTTATGTAAATCGACGTGCGCAGTTAAAGACTTACAAGTCAATATATTCATAAATAAAAATTTAACTGCGTACGTCGATTTACATAAATACGAAACGTAAGATCTTCTCCTTTTCAAAACAATTCAAATGTGACTTACGCCACGTTTATTCTTATATATTATCTATTTGCCTTTTACCTTTCTGTATTATTCTTACAGGCTCATATAATACTAAATATTGGCATGTTGTTTTCAACGGTTTCTCCGCCATAACTTTTTTCTTTTTAAAGCTAGAAAGATGATTCAAATTTCAAGCTATAGAGAATATTAAGCCCAACAAACGCCAGTGTAGATGTTTTCCGCTATGTATTACCATTTTTTCTGCAAAATGCAAACAGCTGTACAAAGAAATGTGATTTTTTAATCTTATCACGTTTTCTCCGTCATAACGTTTCCTTTTTAAAGTTAGAATGATGATTCACTTGTATAGTTATATTTATGTAATAAATACCAAACGTAAAATGTGACTTACGACACTTTTATTCTTTCATTCTCAGAGGCTCATTGTAGTATTGGTAGTATTGGTAGTATCTATTGTAGTATTGGTAGTATCTATTGCAGTATTGGTAGTATCTATTGTAGTATTGGTAGTATCTATTGTAGTATTGGTAGTATCTATTGTAGTATCTATTAATGTTAAGAAAAGTATTCAAAAGGTAGTTTGATAAGCTAAAACGCAATAACAAGTAAAATCAAATTCTAACATTAAAACCTTTCATCTGTGTAAGTACACTCATTATATTACACTGACTAAAAGGCATTGTTATTTTTAATAAGCCATGTCGTGTGAAAATTCTATTAATTACAGCGTCAGACAGGCTGGCGGGCGGGGGCGTCGGCGGCAGTCGGAAGGGCGGAAAGGGGTATGCGGAAGTGCGTCCCCCCTCGCGACCCCGCCACGCCGCACGTCCGCAGGGCATACACCATTCTCGTTTCATTTCATCTCCACCCATCCACTACGGTTTTGCATTAGTTTATTAAATCGGCTATTGTTTTAGGGATGGGGTGCGGTGGTGGCGGCGCTATATATTAGAGAAAATGATTGACAACACAATAACGAAAACTCAATCCGATTCTTAAGCCGTAATTAGCTGCAGCAGTCTGTATTTTTAAAACATTTTTAGTTGCAACCAAAAACCTAATTACGACTCGCTACATTATTCATTTCGCGGCGCATATGTTTTATTTAATACGCGTTTGTGTGGTGTGCGCGTGAGCATGGCAAAAGGTGTTAGAACGAGCCCCCGCATTTGCATATCGGCAGCGTTTGCAACTCGCCTCAGATAAAAATACTTTGCGAACGGTTAATTTTAAATTAAATTAAAGAAAGGGGAATTCAATTTTCCAACTTGGATACTCCATAACGGCGCCTTTTATGGCCCTCGAAATGATCTCGACAATGGGATGCTATCTAATTTTTAAATGGCCACAATTTTCCAGCCCTCTTTCCCCCTTTCTCTAGTCATTATTAGTGCCAGTATTGCTTTATTTAATTATAGACAATGCTAAAAGTTAAATATGTAGTTAAAACATTATATAGTACATTTATTCTTATATTGGGGTCGGTTTACCTACGGCATTTTAAGCACTACTATACTCTTAATCCTAGATATCTAGGGTTAAGGTTCACTCGTATGCCTCAGAAAGTAGACATTTCCTTGTTTTTTTTTTGTTATTATCATGCTTATAAAAAATATAACTTTATATTCAACATAAACTTTTATTTTCTTTTGAAAAGATTTCGTTCTACTTCACAAAAATGCTTGTGGAATCTAACAATAAAATTCAACTAAACAATAAAATCAAACAATATGGAATAATTTTTTTTTCTTGATTAGCTTGATACTGAACGATGTTATCAATATGACTAGTATGATTTATTTCACATCATCATACTAACTTCAATATGACTAGTTGTATGATTCATTTAACATTATCATACTAACTATGGATAAAATATTTGTATGGAATAAATTAAATTTTCTTAAAAGCAGTCTGTATAGATTAATAATGAACAATTGTGTATGGCATATGGCAATTCCCAGGACAATATAATTGTGCACATTGTGCACGTGATTCATATAAATGTAATTTTCAATTAAGCGAAGGTTTTAATTATAAAATGTTTATTAAAGTGCAGGAATGTTATTCCGTGAGGTCGGCATTATAAGAGCTAGATTAGATTTTCTAAATAATATCGCCGCCGGCTTCGGTATTTAGTGCCGAGGGGTAGTAAAATAATTTCGCGGCGTCTCTCCAAATGAATTCGTATTTACAACATTGTATGCAGAACAAGTAAAAGGATGCTGATATAATAGGTGCGGATTGCGCCACCCGTGAACTGGTCCGTCGCCGCCGCAACCCGCCGCCGCCGTTTTGTCCCCGGAGAGTGAAGAATTTAAATTAAAGAACTCGGGGCGATTCTTATGCGCCGAATGCAATTATGCCCGGCGAGATTGTGGTTAATTCCATGCATCAGTCACATCGCGAGCGCGGTTTTATTGCCCCCCGACGAAATTGAAAACGTTATAGTTTAATTGCCCTTAATAAAACTTAAACACATAGAGGCGGCGCGGCGGTGGTTGCCGTTGCGCCCGGCGGCTTAATTAAGTTGTAGGTATGTGAATGATGCCATCGTCGGGGTTTTATTGATTTTTGGAATCGAGAATTTCATTAGACCCCCCCTTTCACATGCTCATATGTATACCGGTAGCCCCGTTTTATAATTGTCGACCTATAAATAAGCTTAATTAATGCCCTATATGTAAATTTATTCGATTCATTTATCATTTATTTAACACTTAATTAATGTCGCTCGGATTTACCTTGACAATTGTAATTACATTCGTAAGCAACGTGCATTCGTAAATATCAATTATATTCCTTTTTCTACTAACACTGTTTATTTAAAAACAACCTTTACACATTTTTAGCAGAACTTTAGTCCTAGTTTAGTAATAATTTAATTTTTTTGCTGAAGTAAAATTTTCTATACTCAATTTTATTGTAAAAAAAAACTTCTACTTTATAGGCAGCTGAAAGGATTTTCCGGTGGTAAACTCAGAGCAGTTTAATCACTCGTTTACCTTAACTTCACATAAAACTTGTGAAAAATAATTCGTGAAAATTCGCCCAATGCTCAGTGCGAGACGAATGGTGCCTCTTAATTACTAGGCCACTGAGCTGGGTAATTTTATTGTAAAAAAAACTAGCTATCAGCCGTGAGGCTTTTCCGCCGGTCAAGGATGAAGTTCAGAGGAGGTTAATCGCCCGGTATTTACCTTAACTTCACAGAAAACCTCTGAAAAACTGATTCGCGAAAATTCACTCCCCACTGGGAATCGAACTCAAGCTCCCCAATGCTCAGTACGAGACGAACGACGCCTTTAACCACTCGGCCACTGAGCTAGGTATTTTATTGTATTTAGTCAAATAATTCGAAATATTAAATCACATTTATGTAGAAATTTTCATGAACAACAAAATGGCATATCTATAAAAGAATTAAGAAAACATTCCTTTTTGCCCTTAAGAGGCGTCACCTCTTAAGGGCTAAAAGAAATGTTTTCTTAAGTATTTTATAGATATGCCATGCGAACGTCATGAATTATCCTGTGTAAACATATCGAAACATATCATAATATTCGTTCAAAATTAAAACTGAAATATTTTTTCATAACCCGTCTAAAAAAAACCTTTATTGACATTTCCCTCACAAAAAACTGATCTTCAACATCACCAACCACAAACAAAAATATATAAAAATAAAAATAGAAATAAAAGTACCTCTCCGCCAAAAATTACAAATTACCATCATATATATAAACTGTCTACATTCTCTGCTATTTTGTTTGTTGATCTAAAATATAGAGCGTGCAGAAAAAACGTTACTTTATAATAAATAAATAAAACGAATGTTTTTCCTTTGTTTTTTTATCACTTGTTTATTGCTATTACGCTCTTACTTTATGCTTTGAGCTTAGAATTCAATGCTGTATATAAAATTTAACTTTTGTCCTATATCATATATTATACATAAGCCCGTAAAATATTTTTAAAAATTGTTACTTATATTAAGACAAATTATTTTAAACTGTAAAAAGTAAATTAAATAAACAAGTAAATTAAAATAATTTAATAACTGCGAATTAAACCCAACTCGTAAATTTCAAGGTGCAGAAAAGCGTGAAACCATCAGCTCCTCAATGATTTATTACAGACAACACCATAAAACGTTTCGGCCTCCGGCATAATTTTTATGTTTCATCATCACTCCCCCCGAAACTATGTCCAAAGTGTCTAATTAGCGCTAACTACATATTAAGTTTCCAAGTTTTCGCAATTTACTTAACAGCACAATAAAAGATTATCATTTCCGTGACGATATTAATAGACTCCGAAACCCAATTACGTTAGACACGGGGCTGGGGGGGTTCTGTAGGTCGCGGGGGGATGATCCCGTATAAACGTGGCGGTCGTCGGTGGGATGAGGTGGGCGCCGCGGCGCCCGTCCCGAATTATTATATATTTTCGTACGTGCTCTCTTTCTCTATCTCTTGGTAATTTCACTAATTGTCAAACTTCCTGCACATCCGGATATAATGTGTATTTATATAAAGTACGCAGGAAAAGGGAAACAATTAAAATTGTGTTAATTAAAGGCAGATAAGGACCTAAACCGTGGAAACGTATAAACAACTCAGGCGCGAACAATAATATGATATTACTTGGAATATGGATATAACACAAAGACAAAATGCGGTCCAGATAAATTGTAATTAGTGAAACACTTTTTGTGTTATTCTTTGTTTGAAAAAACATTTTTTGTATTTTATGTATCATCATTTACGAGACTTGTACTCGCGGTTATACAAGTAAATGATTTTGAAAGCGATTTTATATATTTTTATGTATTACCTCCAGTGCATTATTCAATACAATACATAGTAACAAAAAATATATTAGGTTATGGTTATAAAAACTATTAGTATCAAGTATTGGCCCTTTTTGCGCTACACAGCCAATATATTTAAAATCAATCTTACTTTTCCGACAACAAGGCAGAAATTATATTTTGTAACCCAGTCGTTTAAATTTACTCTCCGTTTGATTACAACAAAACTTTATCCTGCATGTCCTTCTCAAATAAAATAGCCGCAAGCTTGTTTCAGTTTTATAGCGTTTTTTTTTTACTTTTCCTGAAGGCATTGACAAGTCAACTTGACGCGCGTCCATCAATCATATCCCCTGATACATAATTGATTTATTACAACCCATGCACATGCGAAGAAACGATCGCCGAGTACGAGAACATCAAACAAAAACGTCGTTGCTCAAATAAGCTATAAAAAAACGGTAACTAATTTATAAGTGCGAGAATTCTGTCACGCGGGAAACACGCCTCATCTGTAATAATTGGAACCTTTTGAAAAGTTATTATTTACAAACAGTTTTTTTTTTGGTGTCGAGCAACAGTTTACAAAGTCGCTATTCATACAACAGGATGGGGAAAAAAATGTCAGACGCAGTTGTAGTTGCAAGTGTTGCTTGATGTGGAAGTTATATTTATTTTAGAGGGCCAACTATGTTATAAACTGTGTGAGTAGTTGCAATGAATTGTATGTATTTCATATGTTAAGTGGTTGTAGATCAAGAATGTATGTTGTCTTTATTACATTTGTTACCAATAATGGTTTAAAAACTACTAGGCTAAGCTTAATGGGATTGAACAAAAATAATTCCGTTGTTAACCTTTCGTCGGGCGCATTTGATCTCTCAGGCACAGGGCTCTTTTAGTATGCTGTCTAGGTTCGATTTGCTTGAAACACGCAGTTTTTTTGTGTAGTCAATGTTCAGCTATGATCTCTTATAATGTTGTAGAATAATTTAAAAAATAAATATTTTTGAAGAAATTGTTGGTATAGTCGTAATTAGCCGTGGCCTCTCAGGCGCATTGCGCCTGTTAAAATAATATTACACCCGATGGAAGATTAAGGTGGGTATTATAAAATTACGTCAAATCTACATGCTCACAAATTTAATTTTCAGACTAATTTATGAAAACTAGAGCAAAATACATAAGCTGCTTTCGTTTATTGTTTCGGAGCTGTTGTGGGCTGGTCTTAGCTGACTTAGAACAGCCCGGAACAACGATAAACGACAACTTGCTCTATTGCTCTCGGCGTGGTTTAAAAAAATATATTTGCACTATATCCATATATTCTTTGTATTGGTTTATTTTTGTTTTAAGAATAAAACTGTTGGAACTCAAGAAGACACTCAAAATATATCAACATAAGCACGAAATTAACAAAACAAACAGTTTACACATTCAATTTTAACCCTGATATTTAAAAGTGATAACATAATTTATTCGCATTTTTATTCATGCTAATTCATTACATTACGGTGATGGTTGGCGGCAAATATCCCCGCGCAATGTTTTACGAGCGCCTTTTATGCCAATTGTTTTTTTTATTTGTCTTACCTATCACCTGCACTTCCGTTAGAATATTAAGTTTCGTTAAGTCGATGATAAAAATTCATCACATTATGTATCGCTCGGTTACATCTTGACGTTGTTTCTTCTTTTGCGGCCGGAGGTGAATACATGAATAAATTTTAATGATGCCTAATGATAAACAACGCCGCGAATAAATGTTCCCAATGCCGGAGCGAGTTCATAAATCATAAAATTGCAAAAAAAAAGTTTGAGGAAAATAAATTTCAATTAATCAAACATGAAATTCATATTAAATTTTCAATATTTATTAGACTGTGCCGGACACATTTATGGAATTATGTTTTTTTTTAAAGTGATTCTTACGTTTTCAAAAATATTCACTTTCCCCAACTAAACATACCTTACAATTTGAGGACAATTTTCTCTAGTTCTTACCATTTTCGCGCTATAGCGGTGAAAAAATGAGTATATTATGAAATCTCATGTTTTTCCCCGGTTTTAACTCTGTAGCGTAACTATTTCCAATACTAGAGAGATGGTTTATATGTGAAAATGTAGAGTTTTTTTTCTAGCCCTACAGATTGACAATAGACGCTTTTTTCTAGCTTTTACCGTTGTAGCGGTGAGAAAATGTGACATGTTGAAATGTCATGTTTTTCTCCAGTTTTAACTATGTAACGTCACTATTTCAAATGCTAAAGAGATGGTTTAAATGTAAAAATGTAGAGTATTGTGGCCCTATAGATTGACGATGGGCGATTTTCTCTAGCTCTTACCGTTTTCGCATTATAGCGATGAAAAAATGTGAATATGATGAAATTTCATTTTTTTTTTCCAGTTTTAACTCTGTAGCGTCTCTATTTCATATGCTAGGGAGATGGTTTATATGTGAAAATGTAGAGTATTTCTGGTCCTATAGATTGATGATGGGCGAATTTCTCTAGCTCTTACCGTTTTTGCATTGTAGCGGTGAAAAAATGTGAATATGATGAAATTTCATTTTTTTCCCAGTTTTAACTCTGTAGCGTCACTATTTCATATGCTAGGGAGATGGTTTATATGTGAAAATGTAGAGTATTTCTGGCCCCATAGATTGATGATGGGCGATTTTCTCTAGCTCTTACCGTTTTTGCATTGTAGCAGTGAAAAAATGTGAATATGATGAAATTTCATATTTTTTCCCAGTTTTAACTCTGTAGCGTCACTATTTCATATGCTAGGGAGATGGTTTATATGTGAAAATGTAGAGTATTTCTGGCCCTATAGATTGATGATGGGCGATTTTCTCTAGCTGTTACCGTGTTTGCATTGTAGCGGTGAACAAATGTGAATATGACGACATTTCTTATTTTTTCCCAGTATTAACTCTGTAGCGTCACTATTTCATATGCTAGGGAGATGGTTTATATGTGAAAATGTAGAGTATTTCTGGCCCTATAAATTGATGATGGGCGATTTTCTCTAGCTCTTACCGTGTTTGCATTGTAGCGGTGAAAAAATGTGAATATGATGACATTTCTTATTTTTTCCCAGTTTTAACTCTGTAGCGTCACTATTTCATATGCTAGGGAGATGGTTTATATGTGAAAATGTAGAGTATTTCTGGCCCTATAGATTGATGATGGGCGATTTTCTCTAGCTCTTACCGTTTTTGCATTGTAGCGGTGAAAACATGTGAATATGATGAAATTTAATTTTTTTCCCAGTTTTAACTCTGTAGCGTCACTATTTCATATGCTAGGGAGATGGTTTATATGTGAAAATGTAGAGTATTTCTGGCCCTATAGATTGATGATGGGCGATTTTCTCTAGCTCTTACCGTTTTTGCATTGTAGCGGTGAAAACATGTGAATATGATGAAATTTAATTTTTTTCCCAGTTTTAACTCTGTAGCGTCACTATTTCATATGCTAGGGAGATGGTTTATATGTGAAAATGTAGAGTATTTCTGGTCCTACAGATTGATGATGAGCGATTTTCTCTAGCTCTTACCGTTTTTGCATTGTAGCGGTGAAAAAATGTGAATATGATGAAATTTCATTTCCTTCCCAGTTTTAACTCTGTAGCGTCACTATTTCATATGCTAGGGATATGGTTTATATGTGAAAATGTAGAGTATTTCTGGCCCTATAGATTGATGATGGGCGATTTTCTCTAGCTCTTACCGTTTTTTGCATTGTAGCGGTGAAAAAATGTCAATATGATGAAATTTCATTTTTTTCCCAGTTTTAACTCTGTAGCGTCACTATTTCAGATGCTAGGGAGATGGTTTATATGTGAAAATGTAGAGTATTTCTGGCCCTATAGATTGATGATGGGCGATTTTCTCTAGCTCTTACCGTTTTTGCATTGTAGCGGTGATAAAATGTGAATATGATGAAATTTCATTTTTTCCCAGTTTTAACTCTGTAGCGTCACTATTTCATATGCTAGGGATATGGTTTATATGTGAAAATGTAGAGTATTTCTGGCCCTATAGATTGATGATGGGCGATTTTCTCTAGCTCTTACCGTTTTCGCGTTGTAGCGGTGAGAAAATGTGTATATGATGAAATTTCATTTTTTCCCCGGTTTAAGACCTGCAGCGGTTAGAAACAAAGAGACGACGATAAACAACGATCAACAATTGTCTCTTTGTTTATAACTGGGGGTCTGTGTTACGTTGAGGAAAGTTGCAATTTTTCTAAACGTAAGAACTTCTTTTATAAAATATAGTGCCAACAATTTATAAAAACCAAGACTCAATAGAAATAGTTGTTAAGGTTTTAATACTTACAACGAAATAATTTATGAGTCGCAAAATTCATCCATAGCAGGGATGGCCAACTTTTATGTACATAAAATGTACAATGTATATTAAAAATGTGTCGCGATCGACTTGTCATTAGTGCTTTATTTATAAAGTACATGGTCTAATCGGTTTCTAAGTTTAAATAGGGATATACTATAGATGAGGGGTGCTCAACAAGACCGGTCGATAGCTATGTCAATTTTGTCAAAATTGACTTAGCGATCGACCAAAATTGACTTAGCGATCGACCAGTCTTGTTGGCCACCCCTGACTATAGTATTTATCTTAATCCATCTATGTACGTTTGACATGTGTAAATTGTTGTATATGCAGTGTTAATACGAATAAATTTACTATTATTATTATTATTATTATTAAGTCCTGCAGAATAATCCATATAACAATATATTTAAATAACAAAATTCGACTAATGAGAACACACGAAATTTATATTGTTACGTAATAGGTGTATTTTCGTACTCTCTTGGTGTGTATATATTACCCATGTTTGTATATTAATCATGCATAGTGTATATGCTTTGGCTTAACCGAAATATATCAAATAAATAATACTTACAAGAATCAGAGTCGAATCACAAAAGGAGTATAGACTTACCTGAAAAAGAAAAAACAACAATTAAATTCAATTTATATTTTATAGAGAAATATTCTTCGTTGAAGACATTAAATTCGAATTGAAACTATTTTCTATTAACTAAATAACAAAGATATAGTTCTTCTTTAAAGAAATCAAATTCGAATTGAAACTATTGTCTATTAACTTCATGAAAATAATCATAAACATGAATTATTCTAAAAGGGGGGCACTGCAGCTCCAAAGGGTAGTAAGGTTTGTGTTTTATAAATCGAATGAAACAGATAAAAAAAATATTCTACTCTCTCGTGTAATTTCCGTCCTATATACATGATGTTCTACAGCAAGGAAGAAATAAAAATTAAGGTATAAAAAGCAGCAAGATTTAGATAACATTTATAACTCACTGATTTTACGTTGCCACGCTTGCGACTTTTTGAACATTTATCTTGGGGTTTATCTTGGTAGACTTTTTGAACACGAGTTGTAAATAATGTTTGCTTGTGCAAGTGTTATAAAATAATATGTTTTCAATGCCCACTATTATTTATATGATATTGTGATGACGTTCTTGTTCGAAGTTTGAACTTCAATATCTCGAAAACAAAGACCGATCGGAAATAAAGTGATTCTGTATTTTCGTTTTATACCTTAAGAGCGTTCCATCAGCGGGCGATATTAACGGAAAAAGTAGTCTTATGGTAGCAAGCGTAGTGAAGTTAATTATTGGAATAAAATTATAAATGAGGTATTATTTTAAAGAAGAAAGATGTATCTTTGATTCGGTCGGGCCGATTTTGGATACATAATTTCAAAATAGAGCTATGAGAGAATAAACATAGACAATATTTGCTAAGCAATAACTACATGAAAAAATTAAATAAAAAAATTCTCCCGACCGAATCAAAGATAATTTAATGAGGTTTCAGAATATGTCTTTGGAATTAAATTCTGTACCCTTGTTGTAGAACACCCTGTATATTAGCAACTAAACTAAAAATTAAAATTATAGCACTTATAGCACTCGTGCCATAGGTTCGCCATCCCTGTTCTATTGCATAGCCGTGATCTCCAGGTTTAAAGCCACCTGGAGATCACAATTCGATTTCCCCAATCAGGTTTTTTAAATTAATTTTCTCTTATTTTATTTTATTTTCTAATTTTATTTTAATTTCCTAACAAAAAGTACATCTAGTTACATGGAAATAGTATACAATCTTATAACTAGAGGTAGGAGTATGACAAGATCTAGGGAGATAATTTAAGAGGGATATTTTTTATAATATTGTTTCCATTAATCGATATACCAGTGACCCCTAAGAGTGATTTATTTTTTTAATTAAAAATTAATTATCAAGTTTTTGCCTAGAGCTTAGGTGAAACTAGTTGTTTTAAACAAGTAAACAAGTGGCAAAAAACATTAATTTGTAATTTTAAGAAACAAGATTACTCGATTCCAGTCATGGGAAGGATTTAAATTTCGAGTTTCACGTTTCTACAAATTTTAAAATTTTAACAAACTTCTACAAACATTTCACACTTTTACGATAGTATTCGTAAATAATAAGCAGAAATATTACACGTAGGGCACCTGGAAAATGAGGTACAATTCCTCAGTGGGGAAGCAACTGATTTTTTGTAGGCTAAACGTATAGAAATATTTATCACATGCCCCAGAAACATTTATTTATTTAATTCTATTTTTACACATAGCTTATTACTCAGATATTATTATACATAATATGTTTAAAGAGGAAAGCTTCAAATTGTTTTACTCCATGTGTCGATTCATTTCATTATATGTCAAATCGTTCCTTAACCATACAACCATTCCAATTTCACCATATCTCTCCTATACACATCCCCTCGCCTCCCACAAAACTATCGTTTATAAATTATTTATTCTCGATAAAATTTATAATTTGTACCGAAAGTTTTTTTTTTAAATTGGCGAATATATTAATTTAATACATTTTGTCTAACGACGGGTATTTCATCTAGTGCTAAATAAATGTTTTTCAATACCATATACTTTGTTTCTTGTGAAAAAATTACGTTAGTAACAGTCTTTTTACGGAAACTGTTTCCTAAGAAACCGGTGTTTTACTACATAAAAATGTAATTTACAAACCATGTTATATTGTTTCTAAATTATTTAAATTAAGTATATTAATGATGCTCATGGCAGCAATTACAATAAACCGCAAAACATAATTAGTGCATGTAGAAAATATGTCCTCCACATATTAATTATTTTAATTATAAGTCAAGGTACACGTACACGTAGAGCGCCCGAGGCGTTGAAATCCATTATGAGATTACATTGTGGCCGTAATATCTTAGATTAGTTACCCTTTTGCATGTGAAATATGTTCCTGAATATGCATTGAGCGATATAGACGAGAGCTGTCACACGTCAGGGCTACGGGCTACATCCATTATGACGCGGACAATAAATTGAATTATCTATGAAATGGCGATTATTACGATCCACAGTAGCATTCTAGATGCGGAGCAACAATGCCATTGAAATCCGCCGCGTAACGTGCGTTTAATTGTTGCTAAATGCCGTATTTATATTTATAAAGGCATATATGGGTTCGTTGTAAGTGGTCGATTGTCTACCAAAGTCAGTTGAACGTGTCCGGGCCTCTGGGCCCCCGTCCTGAAACCAGTTTCTGCCGAGAGAGGTGCCCTCCCCGTTCGACATTCGAGCCTAAACAATTTATTCATTGTCACCGACTCACACAATGTGCGCAGTCTATTAATAATATTTCTTTCGGTATTTGTTTTCCAGCTGGGATAAGACGACTGGAGTGGCTCGTTTTGGGGACGCAATGTTTGTGTTTAATTTAAGTGCTCCGGGATGGTGTTTAGATGGTGTTTAGGGTGAAGAGCAGGCACGGGCTAAAATAATTGAATATAAGATAATGTGCCATACATATTCATGGAGCAATTACACCGGTATTGAGTATCTGGAGGTCCGTGTTGAGTTGAGAGACAGACACATGTGCGCGAGCGAGTACTGATAAAACGTCGTTAAATAAATATATTGGGTAGATAAACCGCATTTAGTAAACGAATTTATGAACAGCGACCGCCTTCTAAAAGTAATTACACCGGCTTTATAAAAGATATTACACTTGTCGAATGAATTAGTTAGTTTAATTGAATTATAACACTATATAATATACACCGGAGGTATTAAATTACACCAAGTGTTTGCGCAAAATTCTTCGCTGTATATAGGTATATATACGCGCCTGTTAATTAAACTTCTAATTCCGCTCCAGACAATGACAGTCATCAAAATAGATTAAATTTGGATGAGTTTTATTAAATCGCTCGTATGTTCCGCTTTTATTATTAGTCTTTGTTATAACTCACTTTCCAAATTAATTGGGCACGAGTGATACAACTTCTTTTTATCGAATTCTTTTTAGTTGGATTATTAATCCGGGAGATGCGAGGGGCCAAGGAGAATGCGGGGGATTGAGAACGCGCGCGCGAGCCCGCTCACGGCACGTTTTCACCAGCATATTATTATTATATTTTCTGCTGCATAAAACGGTGACATTAGTAATGAAATATACAAGAAAACCATCATAATGAGATGTATTGCATTAAAAACCTGTTATATACAAATACAATGAGCTATTGCTTGTACTCTACATTGGGCAACCATTGGTATGACCTTTATTTTTGGTACAATTTTACTTTCTAAATGTATCACACTCAAAAAAAAACTCTATCTTTTATAGGGCCATCAGCCGTGAGGCTTTTCCGTCGGTCAAGGGAGAAGCTCAGAGGAGTTTAATCACCCGGTATTTACCTTAACTTCACAGAAAATCTCTGAAAAACTGTGAAAGACGATTCGCGAAAATTCACTCCCCGCTGGGGATCGAACTCAGGCTCCCCAATGGTCAGTACGAGACGCCTCTAACCACTCGGCCACTGAGCTGGGTCTGTTTGTCTATTATATAATTTTTCCATGTAATTGTATGTTATTTTGTCTGTTGGGAAATTTAGCTTTATTATTATTATACCAAGTATTCATAAATATCGGTTTTTACTTTAAATTTAGAGTGATTCAGAAAATGTACATGCACATTTAAAGCAATATAACAATTTTCAGAGTGTGTGTGGATGTATGTATGCCTGTAAACAAAAGTGCGGGGCTGTTTTCCCACATTTTTGTTCACAGACATACATACATCCACACACACACACACACACTGACAATTTTATATTGCATTAAATATGCATGTACATTTTCTGAATCGTATGGATCGATACCAAATTTGGGAATTGGGTTTTGGTATCCCTACCAGGTGGACAAATCACAAATTTAGAAAAATCTGATAAGTGACACTGACACTTTATATGAAACAAACCACTTTTTGTGTATAATTTTGTAATGATCCATTTATATGAAGATTATATGTTCATATAAAATCATATATAAGCAGATTATTAATTAATTAACAAATTAAATTTAAACCAATTAAAATTAAATATTCGATTGTTAAGGCGTCGTCTACTTTGTGATAATTAATTTTATTAGAATCAAAATTATAAAACGAACCCCCTAGGAAGAAAGTTAAACGCCATCTGATTAAAAGTTATCTGATTGCTAAGAGGTGGGTTCACACTTATGTTATTATAATATGTTATGTTTATTATAATATGTTTATTTTGTTGTTTTATCACATTTTAGGTGCAAAGTATAACTAAAGCAACTAAAGTGTAATAAATAATGTTTTTTTTATTTATCCTTTCAAATACCGAAATTTACTGTATAAGTACTTTATTTGTATATACAAATATAATACTTTGAACAGCGAAAAAGAGAGTAATGGTCATTTAAACATGCCACGATTACAATATATTAATCTAATAAACAACAAACGCTTTAATCTTTAACACAAGATGACTATAATTATTCTCATTTTTTTATGTGGCTGTCAATGTAAATTACATTACGCTCGTAGCGATATACAAACACGCATGTGTACACTTTATATTTTAATTAATTTCACCCTCGAAAGAATAAAGCGGATTGTAAAACGAAACCAGACGCCTAAAAAATGTTTAATCAACATCGGAATAAATTTTATTTGACGGCCGCAGGCTACAAAAAAGGCAAAATAATTTTCCGTCTTTAATAACCCATGCAAAGACTATGTATCCATTACACCCATACACACCAGTTACACGCGCGTTTTACACGTAACACATTCCTTTAATTAAATTATGAATAGAAAACTATGAAATATAACCTGTTAGCCTGCGAGCATGGGAAAATTGTGCTGATTTTTTTTTTGTTTTCATTTCAACTTAATGTCCGCACCGAATCGGATAATGTAATTAACATTATGCAAGACGAGTATACATTAATGTGCTCAGTAAATTATGAGTGTCACAGAAAGAAAAAAGTCATCAAACAATTTCGCATACAGTCTGGTTGGAAGTTGATTGTACACTGTGTTTGTTTATGCGTTTCGTGTTTTCGCGAGATAAGAGGGGGCGGTAGCTGGCAAAAATTTGTAGCGCGTTGGGGGAGAGCGTTATAAGCGGGCGATAAGATAAAATCAGTGGATCATGTTGCAAATTGAGTGGATTAGAGCGTCACCAAGTGGGCCGATTCGAATCTTGGTGTGGCTGTACACACAATTGATTAAAGCCCGCCGCTTGCACAACCCTCTCTCGCCCTGTGTCGACGGGATGCCTTTACTTACTGAAGGGTTGAATTATGAGCATATTTGGGGCGTCATAAATATCCATAAATTGTTGCCCTTTCCCTCTTCTGGCACTGTTACCTTGACACAGTCCAATTACAACAATATCGTCAAGTTACACTCAATCAAACTGTCTTGTCTGCATAAAAATAACACCCTTTGCGTTGTGTCAATGAATTCCTAGACAGGCATTGATTTATCCCTATTCCGTTTACAGACACGTTGAGAGATTTTAATCGCGTTTAGTTTATACCTATAAGTGAGCCATTTGTACCGCATAATGGTTATAATCGTTGTCAATGATCTTGTTAATAATATTTAATGCCGCTGCGATTTCTAACGTTTGTCAACGGCCCCCACACCACAGACGCTCGGCTGCAATTCCAGTCCAGCAGGAATCGAGAGATCAATTCAGCGATAGGTGCGTTTTGCTCCTAAATAACGCTCTGATTAATTAAAAAAAGGAAAGGTAACGAGAGACGGTGAAAGTCGGCTGCGGATTATTTACCTGAAGAACGAAACGCATCGTTTTACTTTTTAATTGATGTGATGGATGGTAGTGGAGAGGTTATACTGATTAATTTATGCAGAATGTAACTACATACTCGAGCTTTTCATCAATTACCGTAGCAACAATAATTAATAACGAATATTTTTTGCTATACTAATCTACAATGTATATAACATTGATTTTTCTACGACAATGAGTGCGGACAATCAACTAATGCGCAAACATAATAACATATAATGATTGGAATTTAGTGTATATGACTATGATTTATATATTGTTGAGCAAATGGTACCATATATTGGTAAACTATTTTATCAAATGATAGCATGTGCAGTTTGGTTTTAAATTATCACGTTTATGTTCCTACTTTGAAAAAATAAATAATAGAACATATGACACTTGCTCTTCACATCCTCATGCCATCCTCACTAGCTGAGCTACACTAATGAGATCTAATAAGATCAAAATCTAGATATGTAGATTCCTAAGAGGTAGATCACACTTATACGTGATATAAGTTTCTCTGTAAATAGACTTAATATCTGTTATATGTTATAAATAAATATATTATTTTTGGATACTCCTACTTAATAATGTTAATTTTCCCTCGTGTTTTTCTTAGATTTTAGCATAATTGAACGTTATAAAGAAATTAATTTTTAAAAAATGGTCTTGAGTATATATGTATGTTATGTATTGCTGTTCCTGTTCTTGTAAACACAAAAAAAAACATGAATAAATCTATCTATCTATACAAACCAGTTTTAAAATCTTAGTAGCGCCAAATATTATAAAAATTACGCCTTTTGTAATCACACTCTTCTGTTTTGTATGAAATAATTATTATTTACTACATAAACAATATGAATCACTTCATATTCTATACAAGAACACTTAACAATGGTCGTATTTTATCACCTTCAACAATTATTTATAATTGGCTACTGCTTGGAAAGTAATGGTCTGAAAAATAACATGTATTGCATTAATTTTAATTAGCCTTATTTTTGTATCCGAACATTTTGAGTAACATAAAAATAAAGCCAGTACAATAAACATAATTGTTACATCATTTTCATTTAATTGTTTTAGGTGATATACTAATGTTTTCGTTTATTTCCAATTCAATTTCAATCAAATAGTAACATTTCACGATGATCAGTATCATTTTGCACATCGTCTAGTCACTCACTAAACGGGTAGATTTTTTACAAAACGACTGATTTTACAATTCGCCTAGGACAAACCAATCCTTTATTTGTTCCGAATACAGCACTGCTGTATAAGGCACCTTATACGGCCAATAATACTGTCAATCCTAGTACTGTCAATATTTGCTTCAATCCTCCTTTTATATTTATCAAGTAATCAATTATCCGGATAAAGATCAGCATTCTCCTCATTACATCATTATTATACCTTACACGATGAGTAATGCTGGCAATATTTTAGAATAATGAACATTTTAAACATATTATCATACAGTAATACTGTCATTATTCTAAAATATTGACAGTAAAATTGATCGTGTAAGGTGTCTTTATAAGGAAGGTATTGTCGCGAAAAAAATCGAATTGCTAATTTTGAGTTTGCTCCAAGTTTCATTACTTCTCTAGTCGAAATAGATTATTTTTGGAAAATGCCTCTCTGCGGGTATGTATGTGTATGTGAGTGTGTGGATATGAATTTGTCTGTGAACAAAATTCCGGGAATACTGCTGAATGGATCGCGTATTGTAAAATATTGTCGACTATAGTCAAATATAGTCAAATATAGTCAAATATAGTCAAATATTGTGAAATATAGTCAAATATTGTCAAATACATATATTCTAATATATTCAAATATAGTCAAATATAGTAAAATATATTCAAATATAGTCAAATATAGTCAAATATAGTCAAATATAGTCAAATATAGTCAAATATAGTCAAATATAGTCAAATATAGTTAAATATAGTCAAAAATAGCCAAATTTAATTTAAGTATAGTCAAACATAAACAAATATAGTCAAATATAGTCAAATATCGTGAAATATCATCAAATATTGTAAAAATGTCATAAACTTCAATGTAATTCGGAAAGTCGTGTGGTGCCTAGTAGTCAAATATTGTCAAATACATATATTCTAATATATTCACATATAGTCAAATAGAGTCAAATACAGTCAAATATAATCGTTAGCAATGTTTTGCAAAAATATTCTTTATAAGGTCTGTGGCAAATCTTTCCTATACGTTTTCAGAAAACCGACTGCATATTTACAAATCAAATTTATACATGTAGCATATAAATAATCTTCAATCTGTACTCACGCCACGCCCCGGTCAACCACGGGACTCAAAGGGCCCAGAGCCCTAAAGTCGGAATTTTCCCCCCATTGGTTGGTACTCAGAAACAATTTTTCAGGAGGCATTGGAAAACGTAGAAAAGCACATTAAACTAAATGAACAATGGATCAATTTTGGAAATTTGGAAATTTTATATGCTCCGTATGTTGGTCTGAGCCAGAGACCATATCTGACAACTTAGAAGACAACTCTAATACTTTGATAACAAAGTGAACATAAATAGTAAGGATAAAGATGAACATAAATAAAACCAAATTCCTGGTGATAACTAGAAACCCAGAAACATTAACAGATAGCAGCCACGTCGGGCGCTAAATTTCTTCGTTTGAGTTTCTGTCTGTCCATGGAATTTTCAGTATACGGCGAAAAGTCTACTTTTCGAACGTCTCTAATTTATTCATGGTAGGAACTATCGAAAACTCGCCCATAGAACAGTATGGCTGCACGACAAATAGGATTCGGACAAAGAAATAAGATGCCGAATACATATAACGAAAAACGTTTTCATGAAATCCAAACAAGTGTTGACAAACAGAAAATGTAGACCTTAGAATGCGATTTGTACAAAGCTACGTATGGTCAATACAGCTGCATGGAATATAATCAGGGACGATGAAAGTTGCCACCATGAATACATTAGAGACGTTCGAAATGTAGACTTTTTGCCGCATACTGAAAATTCCATGTATAGACAGAAACTCAAACGAAGAGGTTTGGCTGGAATGCAAAGGGATCGCGAACTACTAACTAACCTAAAACAAAGAAAGACGGAGTATTTCAGCCACATACTGCGCAATCTCAAATACACTATCGTACAGTTTATCATCCAGGGCAAGATTGAGGGCAAAAGAGGAATCGGCCGGGCACAAATGTCAGGACTCTCTAATGAAGTTTTCCACACAGCAAAAGACACAGACACAATAAAAGATGTGATCCCAAACATCCATTAGTGGATATGCCCTGGAGAAGAAGAAAATTATCTCATGCAACTTCGTTTTGATTAAGTAATACAAACATTCTCTCTAGAGATAAATTTAACGTCATCTGGCGGAAACCACCACCATGTATATATTTCCCGAATTTTGAAAGAAAACAACAGCTTTGTATCATCCGCGTACGAGTTTGCCATGCAGTGGTTTAGAATATCCGATGAAAACGATGTATAGACATAGAATAAGACAGGCTCTAGTATGTATGTATATATACATATATATATATATATATATATATATATATATATATATATATATATATAATCCGCTGGACGGACAAAATAACAAAGAGTAATATTATTAAACACTATTAAATATTTTGGGCATGTTCTACAAAATTACAAAATGGTATGTGCAGACTACTGTACGCCATAATGTAGGGTAAAATTCAGGGCGCATGTGGTCCAGGTCGTCGTAGAATCTCATGGCTCAAGAATCTTTGCCAATGGTATGTCTAGAGTACAAAATCGCTGTTCAGAAAGGCTTTCGATAAAGTCCAAATCACGAAGCAGCGTCGACGCTCTAGAAGAGCAAGACACATGAAGAAGAAGAGCGCAATCCTCCTCCTGATGTGTCAGAGAATAATATAGGGAAGGATGATGGGGGGTGGGTAATAGAGGGAAGGATGATGGTGGGTGAGTAATAGAGAGATGGGATGATGGGGGTGTGAAGGATGATGGGGTCAGCATTAGCGATAGGATCAAAAACGAGAAGATCAAAAGAAAAAAGGAACCACAGATGTAATGGAACAGATTGCCAAAAGGCAATAGGGATGTCGCCAAGGATGACCTGAAATGGACGAAAAGGGTCATGCATTGGAGACTGCAATAATCAAAACGGCGTGTGGGCCTACCGTTGCTATACACTGTGATATGCTGCTGGCTATATGGGTTTTCAACCCGAATCTGTAATTTTAATATCAAATTTTCTGAAATGAAGATCCCAGGTAGTGCAGATTGATGATGCAATTTCAAACCGTTTGCCTGTCACTGCTGGTGTTCCTCAGGGCTCCATACTAGGGCCTGTCTTATTCTGTATCTATACATCGTTTTTATCGGATATTCTAAACCACTGCATGGCAAACTCGTACAGCTGTTGTTTTCTTTCAAAATTAGGGAAATTTCAAGCAGCAAATGATAATATAAATTAGGTTATTTCCAAACTAGTGGAAACTTCTCGTTGTTACTCATTAATAATAAATGCAGGTAAATCATCTACCATATTATTTGGACCACCAAACATTTGAAATTTTACCAAATCTCGATTGCAAATTAAAAGATTCAATGAAACATTACCATTTCTTGAGACTATGTGTAATTTAGGGCTTAGCATCTCAACACCAACACCAAACTGACCAAACTACGATTTAAATTGCACACTAAACTATTAAGTCATTTTAACTTTGCCAATGTACTATGTAACTATATTCATTTTTTTTTTTCTTAGAATCACTTTCCCCTGTCAGAGTTTGTCATAGAGCTAGTAGATCACCCTGTACTTTACTTTACTTCACTTTACTTTACTTTACTTTACTTTACTTTACTTTACTTTACTTTACTTTACTTTACTTTACTTTAGATTGCTTTTAGAAACATATATGGAATATATGGAATTTCTCACTTTTTCGTTTGTTATTCTATGCAGGTTATGTGAAAGAGCAGATTCATGAATCGGAACTTATTATAGCTATAGCCCTATTAGGCTTTGACTTTCCCAGATACTCTGTGTTACGCTACTCTGGGATTCCCATGCCTGATTTTTACGTCATTTGCATGTACAGTGGAAGAACAGATCTATGAATTTGAACTTAGTTCGTGAAGCGCTATAGCCCTATTAGGCTTTGGCTTTCCAAGATAGCTCCCTAGTACGCTGCTGTGGGATTTTCATGCCTGATTTTTACGTCGTTTGTATGTACGTAGCAGGGCAAGTGCTACGTTACCGACGCGACCAACGACTTTTAGCATGGTTTATCACAGTACCGTGGCATATATACAGTACCGCTCAGGTCCTGCGGACTTGCGCCACTGGTTATAAGGGCCTAGGTAGAATTATGCGCATCGGAAGCGACAAATAGAACAAGAAACAATAAACCCGTACCAGCCCAGAGTGATAAACGAAAGGCACTGAAGTGCCTTCCAAAATACCGTGGAGCGCAGATGTTCCAACTAGGATTTGTTCAGCGCGACCCCGAGATTTGAACTCGGGCCTGCTGCGCTATAAGTCCGGCGAAGTTCAGATGTGGAACGCATGCCATGTCTGTTCTTTACATTTAAATTTGTTTTCTTCTTAACAAATAAAGACTGTTTATTATATGTGTATATGTCCGCCACTGACAGAATTATTGTTCTATCGTATTGTATCATTAAAAACTGGTCGCAACTAACAAAGTCGCCTAGTATGAAACGAAGAGCTACTTAACTAGTTATTTAAGTTTTATACGAATTAAATAAGTGGCACTTAAACAGCACATAAGGTAACTAAATTTGCATTACTGTGCAAGTAATAAATCCGCAAAACATAAAACGCTTCTTAACATAATCACATCAATTACACCCCGAATGCACTTAACCCTTCATTGTGTGTGTTTTTTGCGCCCTTGTGATTTACGAGAAAAATAATTGCGACCGCAAAATAGTTATTAGAAGCAATTTCCCGCTTTTATTCCGCGACGATTACGTTTTACGTGGGTGCTGCTCCCGCTGAGGAATCTAATTCGAATCCTGTAAGTCAATTCGGCCAGATAAATGGCTGTAAAATGTGTAATGCGTCGCGACGCGGAGCCCCTTTGTGGAAATTGAAAATAAAAAGGGAAATGAAGCAATCGCGGAGCGAATGTCTTTTGTCACCTCTTGCAGCGGCAATAAAATGTGTTTCTCCGCACCGCATCCGACATGTTTTCAGGTAGTTTCTGAGCGTCTTTAAAGGGGGGCCGGATTATGAGGCCGCCCCAGAAAGAAAGCGAGCGCGGCCCGTCGCCGTCCCCTTTAATTCGTCCCGAGGAATGCGAGACGGTGTAGGTTATATATATGTTGGAAGTTGTGAGATGTGTATCTTTAAGTTTCTACGAATTGTAAATTTTTGAGCGCAGCATTTACATACTTTCTTTGGGAGCCCCTGGCCGTGTAAACATAATCAAATTTATTAATAGATATAAAGTTTTTTTATTGCGCAATAGATCTTTCGAAATCTTGGCGAGGATGAGAGCGGTATGATAAATTGGGAGGACACAAATATACGTTGTATGGTAATATATTAAGAGTGAGATTATTAATGGAAGGTGACGTCATGATAGTCTAGCGGTCGTGGCCACAAAGTCGAGCGAATGGCGGAAGACATGATTATAAATAACCCCGCAGGATATATAGTAGGGAAAAATATATCGCAGGCGAGGAGACAAGAATTCCGGTTAGAGGGGAACTTTTGGTATATAGCTACAGGTTGAATCAAAACTTGGGATTGTTACGAAAGTTTTGCCTATTGCCCCAAAAAAGGTTTCGCAATTTATGGGCAAATATTGCACCGGGTTTAATGGAATAGAATCGCATTTGAGCAGAAATTGAATGGAGACCTCGGGACGCGTGCAATTCCCCAGGAGGGCTCTTTAACGGTCCGCGCGGCGGGATAAAAAAGCGAGACAAGACGGCTGGTATATCCGATATGCAAAAGTGGCGGTCGCTTACGAGTTATCAGTGCCCCGATAAGCGGTGAGGAAGTACCGACTGGGAACTGTAAACAAACCGGCATGATATCAGCGGTGTCAGTCTGTCTAAACGGTATCGGTCCCATGTGCTCCACACTGGCATTCAATCAGTACAGTATCGATTGCATTGAATGGACAAGCGTCTTTTATTCTTTTTATTTTTTTACAAGGATTTGGGACATTGGTGGTACTCACTTTGCAGAGCACCACGTCCTGGGAGGTCAAGCGGGCTCCTTTTGTCCAGTCCTGTCTGCAGGAGACAGCACTAGCACGAGTTGCTCGCCTTGAAGTCAAACTAAACAAACAATTATCCTGAGCACCCAAAAAGTACAATGTTTATATCATTCTCGCATGCAAGTTGGCACTGCGCTCAAGGATTTACAGCCACACGGTTTCTTCTACGAACACCGGTTGCGATAGGGGTGGTTTTATTTATTTTCAATCAGATAATGCGAACGCAGGTGATCTCGTGGTAAACACGGCGCGGCAGACAACGCGGAGACGAACGCTCAACACGCGGGACTGAAGTTGACTGAAGTTCCGACTGAAGTGCGGGTTGCAGACTCGCTGGCCGCCGACGACTGAGTCGTGCCGGATCGCCCGGAGTCGTATCGACGTGTTCACCTGGTGATGATCGCCGTAAGCTCCGGCACGGAACTGCTCTCGCTAGAGCTTGCAACGCCGCTCTTTGAATGCCGCGGAATTTATCAGGTCAGTCAGAGGCGGTCCGCGAGTCGCGGTTGCGCGAAAACTTTACCAGTAAAATCGCGGACCGAAGAACACAGGAGCTGGAGGTTGGACTAGCGCACCGGCGAGGAGAACAGGTGACAAATCACTGGGGTTTGATTGGGCATTCGACGTCTACGTCTCGACTATCGGCAAACCTACAGGATGTGGTCTCCTTCGCGGTGGTCATCTCCACGCGCTCATCAATTTGTGATCGCACGTCAGCTCTAGTTAATAAATGATGTATTCGGCCAATGGAGACGTATACATCACTTATGAATCTAATACACCGCATCTATTATTGGGCTTCCAACTTTTCCCCGCGTCGAAACCGCTATATAATGCCAGATATTTTTATTTGCACAGACTAACAACGCTGACCTCCCAAAAGACTGCGACGTACGAGTACCAACTGTCAAGTATTTGCTTATCTCAAAGACAGTGTAAATACTGGATAAAGAGCGACACGCAAATGACAAGCCCGGAGCAACAGCAGCAGATTCCCAGTAGTATCGCACACCATATGTCGCCCGAGCACACATACAGTTGATCTATATTTAATTTCATTAATATTGCATCCGGCCCTTGGATTCAATCGTCATTCTCCCCAAAAAACTTTTCTTTCAACTGTCTTTTTGTTGGAATGTTTACTCTATTTTAGTAAAATTTAGTTAACAATAGCCTTTATGGTTTTTGCTATTATATGGATTCGAAAAATTACAACCAAAATATTCGGGAATTGTATGAATATTGAATAATTGTAATAAACTAGCTACAATACTAAAGGTACGTTTATGCTGATATAAAATAAGAAATAAAACAAGAATCAATTTCAGAGGGGTATTTCTCATTATATTGTTTATTGTGACAAAACAAGGAATAAAAAACTAAATGGTAAATAAATATTGATATTTCGTTAGCAGAAGTTATTCAAAACAAACCTTATTTCCCCTGATTTTCTTTGTCTTATTTTGTATCTACAAAAATCTGTATAGGGAAATCAGCCGTGAGGCTTTTCAGCCGGTACAAGTAGAACCCTAGTGTATTCGGGTATTTACCTTAAATTCACAGAAAACCTCTGAAAACTATGAAAATGATTCTCGTAAATTCGCTCTGATGGGGTTTGAACTCACTCTCGCTAATACTCAGTACAAGACGGTCGACTTTGTGGAAATATGTATAAATATAAATGGCGAAAAGTTACGCTAACATCTAGCGTTAGTGAAGAAATATCGGTGGGCCTTATTAGGAGGCAAACTAGCTCATATAAATATCTAAACTACGAGATCCGCATCGGACGAAATAACTAGACCAGCGGGTTAAAATCTAGATTAGGCTTAACATGGGAGGACATTTGGCAAACTAAGATATATTTTGAAATCGAATATGCCATAATATTTAAAGAGGAAAGTCTTCAACCAATGCGGTTTACCTGTACTCACATATGGAGCAGAAACTCTTACCCTAACAACACAAATTTCGCATTGCTCAAAGAGGGATGGAAAGATTAATGATTAGCTTCTCTCTCACAGACAGGACTGCACCAAACTGCAGCACATGTAAGGTGTAACGGATGCGATAGAACGCATAGCGACTCTCAAATGGAACTGGGCAGGCCATGTAGCTAGATTCACTGATGGAAGATGGACACGTAAGATCGTAGAATGGAGACCGCGACAAGATGCATACCGTAGTAGGGGGGGCGCCCACTAACTAGATGATTTCAGAAAACTCCAGAAAAAATACCTAGGCATAGCGCAAATGGAATCAAATACGGGAAGCCTATGTTCAGCAGTGGACACAATCAATAGAACTGATGATGATGATTATCCGTCATCATAATCATCATCATCAATTCTATTGATTGCGTCCACTGCTGAACTGCTGAACATAGGCTTCCCGAATTTGATTCCATTTGTGCTCAGTTAAGGTCATTTTAGACAAGACAATTTCTTAGCTCAAAAGTTCTTCAAGAAATGAATTCATATATCCTCCTCCCATACAATTTGTTCTTGACAAATAGAAAGCGTTATATTTTTCTATTCGATCTACCGTTCAATTCAAAATTTCAAATAATGTGCTGTATGATACGAGACAATTTAGATTGTCTCGCATCTTGACTAACTTTCGAGTCATGAAATTGTTTTGTCTAAAACAGTCATTAGGCCTGTTTTTGTCATGTCCAGTTTAAACCTTAATCGACCGTTCTAATATATATATTGTCACAAATTAAATTAAATGTAAAGGCGGCAGACTTTATATACCTCAGGAACGTGATTGGGGTCTCAACGATATGACAGAATAAGAATTTAACATATAACATCTAAGCTACAAAAAAACGAATATAGAAAGAAATCAAATAGACTAGTTATAATGCATGATTATAATGTATGAACATTGATAATCCAAAATAGTATGTAACACGAGGAATAGCAGGAAATACGTACGGAAATCAGAAATGGCAGAAATTCATGGAAGTTGTGTTAAGCAGATGTTATATTGGTTATCACCCGAATTCATCTATGTCTTATTCGAGAGATCATTTAAATCCCTTTAAAACAATATATAATAATATACATATTTTGTCTTGTTTTTTGCAAGTAACACGCTTTAAATAGCATCAAAAATATGCATATTTGTAATATGATTTTTTCACCAAATTCTATTCTTTATATCTTCAAGACTGGTTGTAATCCGTACTTCAACTATATCTTATCCGAGAGATATATTGAATCGCTTTTAAACAATATATAATAATATAAATTTTACGTTTTATTTTTGCGAGTAGCAGACTATAAATAGCATGAAAATACATGCCATTTTGTAATATGTTTCTTTCGTCTATATATCTTCAAGGCTAGTTATCACCCTCTTCTATATCTTATTCGAGAGATAATTTTAATCCCTTTTGATCAATATATAATAATATAAATATTTCGTCTTATTTTTACGAGTTACATAAATAACATCAATATAAATCCAGTCTTGTAATTTGTTTTTTTGCACACCTTCAAAACTTTATATCTTCAAGACTGGTTATCACCGGTAGATCTTCTATATCTTATTCGAGAGATAATTTTAATCCCTTTTGATCAATATATAATAATATAAATATTTCGTCTTATTTTAACGAGTAGTAGACATAAATAACATCAATATACATGCAGTTTTGTAATAAGTTTTTTTGCACAACTTCAAATCTTTATATCTTCAAGACTGGTTATCACCCGAGGTCATTTATTTCTTATTAGAGAGATAATTTGAATCCTTTTTGATCAATATATAATAATATAAGTGTTTCGTCTAGTTTTTGCAAATAAAATGCTTAAATAATATAAACATTCATGCAGTTTTGTAAGGGTTTTTTTGAACTAACTTCAAATCTTCATATCTTCAAGAGATAACCAATCTTAAAGGTATGAAAAAATTTAAAATGCACCCGTAATTTATCTAACATTTTTAAAAAATCACCAATAAAGCCCATATCTGGCATACTTAAGTGGACGTTGAGTAGTCGATATAATAGAGATTTAAGTATATGCTTACAATTTGATATTATGTTTATCATTTAGTTTAAAATTGTTAATAATTATTATATAGTATTTATTTTAAAAAAACTCACTACTGTACTTCTTGTACATCTTCAGGTGTTCGAAGCACAGCGAAATATTGTAGATTTCTTTCTATTGTGTATTTTATTTTATTTCCTATCAGAGTTCAAACATCCGAACTTCCTGTCATCTAGATGGATAAAACATTCAATTGACACCTTTTCTAATTTACTACCACTGCCATAGCGACCGCTAATCGAATGCTATGTACGTACTTTTTGTCTTACATAATTAGATATAATTATATCGCACCTTGAAATGACTAGTGTCGTAACTTCAAAAACAAATTTCAGGTTTTGATATTTGTTTTGATGATTCTTATGTATATTTTAACGCTCCTATGATCGTTTTTTGCGTTAGAATAAACCAAATTATTATTTAAACAAAAAATAGATAACATTATACTCAATGGTACAACTAATCGAACTATTGCAATATTATATATAACTACATTTATCAAAAACATGTTTTGGAAGTTACGACAGTTGTCGTTTCAAGGTGCGATATGTCGGCGTATTCATACGATAGTCACAGATGTGAAATACATGTGTGCTATAGTTGGTCATCATTTTATTTTATATATTAAATCGAATGTCTATCTACCATATTATTGATTAAGCCTCTAATTTTACTCATTATGTACATTTCTACATCTATTTTATTTTGTACGTTTCTATTCTGTGTCGTTTTTCTATGTTTTTACTCTAATTTTTGTATCTATAGTATTTTCTCTCTGCTCCTTTCCTTCCTTTTATTGAGACATAAACACCAGTACCCTAGGCTACGGGTATCTATGTCTCTGAAAATACTGATGTTTACCTGGATAAATGATTTCTTGATAAATATTGAAGAAGGATTCAAGCAAATACTGACAGTACTAGGAATGACAGTAATATTGACTGTATAAGATGCCTTTATGGATACATCTGTATTATGGATATGTTATTAAAAATAACCTGATTATGTTATAATTGTGTACATAGTTCTAGATTATATTTATTATATAATGAAATTGATGGGTTATTGATAATCTAAATTTAAAAGAAAAGTACAATGATGTTTGTTGAAAGATAATTGCAAATAAAACACCTTACGTATCCTGTTTAGAGTATCAATAGGATTCTAGCGATTAATGAGCTGTTTTTGTCTACAGTGATAAGTCATGTATTAACAGAGAATCTGTAATATACTACTGATATAAGAATCTAACGGAAACTATGATTTACTGGGATAGAATCACTGCGATTATTTTGTTAATAAAATGAGAAGACATCTCTTATGAACATCGATAAGTTTATTACCTCTCTATCAGTAAACTGAATATTACTGATAGAGAATCTATACGATTCTACTGATTTAAGAACTGTCTTTAATAGAAGCTATGGTTTTCTGGCATAGAATCATTGCGATTCTTATGTTAATATAATGCGCTGTCTTATCGCTAGCGATAGGTTTAATGCTTAGGCTCGGTTTATTGACAGCAGATTCTCTGTCAATAAATACGATTCGAAATACTGATATAAGAACTGTCTTTAATAGAAGCTATGGTTTTCTGGCATAGAATCATTGCGATTCTTATGTTAATAAGCTGTTTTGTTAAAAGCGATAGGTTTAAATGGTTTGCTGACAGAGAATCTGTGCAATTCTACTAATCGAAGAGCTTAATAGAAGCTATGGTTTACAGATAAGATATTTCTTCCGATTATGCTATTAATGAGCTGTTTTGCAAACAACGATAGGTGTGATACCTAGACTTGTGGTTTACTAACAGATAATCCTTATGATTCTGCTCTTAATGAGCTGGCTTGTCAACAGCCATATGTATGATGCTAATTTTAGTTTTTAAGTCCAAATCAAAAGTTGTTTGATTTCAACATACACTGCTGTAAACACTATAAGTGAAATTGTTGAAGGGACCTGTGATGGGCTGTATAAAGTTCTCAAAAATCTCTAATATGTAATAGTATGAAAATATTACTGAATAAACCTCTCACACAGACAATATATGTTGACATTCCTTCAATATATTGAAAGAGCTTTAATAAAAATCAAATTAATTTTATACGTTTAAAATTAATTGACAACAATCTTATTGGTACTACAGTCAATATATTGACAATAATACGATATTGAAGCAATTATATTGACATTGCCAGGGGCCCTTTATTTAGTAACATATCATAAAGACACCTTACACTGTTAATAATACTGTCAGTCCTAGTACTGTCAGTATTTGCTTTAATCTTGCTTTTATATTTGTTAAGTAATCAATTATCCGGATAAACATCAGTATTCTCTTGACTCTATCAGTAGGTATAGTAATGATCAGTAATATTGGCGTTATTTTAGAATAATGAATATTTTAAACATGTTATCGTACAGTAATACTGTCATTATTCTAAAATATTGACAGTAATATTGATCGTGTAAGGTGCCTTTTAGACATTATGATATCGCTACTTTAGAAGAACACCGGCACAACTCAAAATTACTATTTGAGAGAAAATCTGATTCAAGTATTTAGGTAGGTAGTAGGTTTTGATAATTGAACACTGATATAACTCTTCTCTAGGACCGAATACGCGAGTTTCTTTTATGAAATTCTTACACATAAAAATGTACTACATGTGATGGTGTGAAAGCAGAGTGGGTGGGAGACTAAAGAAAGCCGAATGAATGGTTAAGCGAGGATAGGGAAGGCGCGAAAATCTGCAGGAGGCTGACGTGGGAGAGGAAAGTAGCGAGGGCAGAGGGAGCGGTTATAGATGAGGGTAATTTGTAATTTTTTGCGTATAGTATTACTTTTATTTCTATTTGTATTTTTTTTATTTTTTATTTTTGTATATTTTTGTTGTGTTTGGTGATGTAGAAGGGCAGTGAGGGAAATGTCAATAAAGGTCTTTCATTACAACATCATCGAAAAATCGCACTTTTTTAGTTATACCGGTCTTGTACCAAAGTAGGGATATGTAACTTATAAAGCTCATAACAACAATATAATTTGTAGAGAAGCATACCAATTTAGCAGCTTGAATATCTTAGTGATTGATGTTTGTCTTTAGATGATGATTCAAATCCACAACAATACACTAGGACGTACAATATGTCAGATTGGCCGAATTGGCGCCTGATCAATTTCGGTGCTTAGAAAAGGTTTTATAAGGAATTTAACAATAACGATGGCTGTGACTGATTAGTGTTACAGCCAATTTGCCTGGACTGCTTTCTCAATTAAGATAATTATTAGTTTTTGTATAATCAGTCCTTCAAGTTAGTTACTCAGTTGTTAATAAAATGTATTAGTTGATTTTGGGGAAGGTCTTATTATTGATTGAGTAATGAAACCTAAATCTTCAAAAACTACGCCTTGGATATACCGGACAATACTAAATGTTATTATTAATAGAACATCACAATATGTGATACAACAAATCGCTCTGGATCTACACTCGCTTCGATTTATTAATTAATAATCTCTCTCCTCTTGTTCTATATAGTTATATACGTATAACTATATAGAACAACAAGAGAGAGATTATTAATTAATAAAATTACTAATTTAGCAAAAACCTCTCTCCATTTCACAAGTAAAATGTTGCATACGTAATATTCGTAATTGATATATAATATAACTATATAGAAGAAGGAGAGATTATTAATTAATAAAATTACTAATGTAGCAAAAACCTCTGTCCATTTAACAAGTAAAATGTTGCATACGTAATATTCGTAATTGATATATAATATAACTATATAGAACAAGAAGAGAGAGATTATTAATTAATAAAATTATTAATTTAGCAGAAACCTCTGTCCATTTGTCAAGTAAAATGTTGCATACGTAATATTCGTAATTGATTTACTCTACATAACAGCGTATCAAATGACGGACATTATTATACCTATATTTAGTCTCCACGTGAGACTAACCTTCATAGACATACGATTAATATCTCGTAAAAAAAGATTTTATTTCAAACTCCTACCTTATTAGGTGCATATGATATACCACGTTCGCTCCACACTTGTTTGGACAGTTCATTACACAATATACGCGAAAACCACAAGAAAATTGCACGAACTAAACACAACGCGACCCGCACGACTTTCAATCGGACTCGAACTGACCGCGACGTAGAGCGCGGGGAGCGGTATAGGCGGCTTATCTACAATTTTTTGCTACTAAAACTCTTCGCGGAGGATGAGTCGCTATAAATATGGTCCAAATTTAACTGCTTATCTCGATGAGTAATACTTTTTACAATAATACGTTCTGCAATAATAAAACAAGCAGGAACTTGTTTAGGAAATGTTAGATTTTTAAACATTACCTGCAAATAATAGCAAGACTAGGTCGATAATGGTATTAATTTTAATTATATGTGTATTATAGACATAATGTAAGAAATAAGACAGAATAAATAAATGGAATTATTTATATTCACTAATTAAATATATAGGTATACTTCGCAGTTAGTTTTTAGTACTTATTTTGTTATAGTTTTTAGTTTTTTAAACATTACCTGCAAATAATAGCAAGACTATAAGTCGATAATTGTATCAATTTTAATTATATGTGTATTATAGACATGATATTAGAAATAAGACAGAATAAATAAATGAAATCATTATACTCACTAAATAAATATATAGGTATACTTCACAGTTAGTTTTTATTACTTATTTTGTTAAAATAATAAAAAAAACTGATATAGCCGGTGCACATTAATGTATACTAAGTATTATGATTTCAATATTTTTACTTCCCGAATGTAGTACCTCTGTAGGAAGATATCGTTATGGCGAAAAAATCTAATTGCTAATTTTGACTTTTCTTTACGTTTCATGACTAATATAGACTACTGTTAGTAAATGACCGTCTGTATGTGTGTGTGTATATGCATGTGAATAAAATTATTAAGGCCGAGTTACGTGAGATAATAACCACATGAAAAATTTGGCGTAAAAATATCCAGTTCCTAAAATATATTCTTGTGCTGATATTTCAAACACTCTGTTGGAGTATTACCCACAGTTTTTTTAATTTATAACAAAATAAGTAATAAGAACTAACTGCGAAGTATACCTATATATTTATTTAGTGAGTATAAATCATGATTTCCATTTATTTATTCTGTTCTTCTTACATTATGCGCAAAACTTGGCGTAAAAATATCCAGATCCTAAACAATATTTCTGTGCTGATATCTCAAACACTTTGTTGGAATATTATCCACCTAAAATACACTTATCTATGTCATCATGAAAACATATAGACATATAATATATAATATAATAAATAATACAATTATTGGTTATTAAAAGGTAGTAAAATAACTACCTTTTAATAACCAATAATTGTATTATTTTTTATATTATATATTATATGTCCATATGTTTTCATATATATATATATATATATATATATATATATATATATATATATATATATATATATATATATATATAATAACAATAATAATAATATAATTTCATGACATTAATTACGTTGTAGAACATATTTAAATTATTATAACAAAATAAGTAATAAAGGCAATTTTTTTAATTTATAACAAAATAAGTAATAAGAACTAACTGCGAAGTATACCTATATATTTATTTGTGAGTATAAATGATGATTTCCATTTATTTATTCTGCCTTATTTCTTACATTATGTCTATAATACACATATAATTAAAATTAATACAATTATTGACTTATAGTCTTGCTATTAGTTATTTATTATTTTAGGTTTAACAAAGAAACATCCAGCAAAGATTTTGCTTGTTTTGTTATTGCAGAAACGCATTAATGTAAAAAGTATTACTAACCGAGATAAGCAGTTAAATTTGGACCATATTTATAGCGACTCATTCTCCACGAAAAGTTTTAGTAGCAAAAAATTGTAGATAAGCCGCCTATACCGCTCCCCGCGCTCTACGGTGCGGTCAGTTCGAGTCCGATTGAAAGTGGTGCGCGTCGCGTTGTTGGTTAGTTCGTTCAATTTTCTTGTGATTTTCGCGTATATTGTGTAATGAACTGTTCAAACAAGTGTGGAGCGAACGTGGTATATCATGTGCACCTAATAAGGTAAGAGTTTGAAATAAAACCTTTTTTTCTGAGATATTAATAGTATGTCTATGAAGGTTAGTCTTACGTGGAGACTAAATATAGGTATAATAATGTCGGGTCATTTGATACGCTGTTATGTATAGTAAATCAATTACGAATATTACATATGCAATATTCTACTTGTTAAATGGACAGATGTTTCTGCTAACAATTAGTAATTTTATTAATTAATAAACTCTCTTCTCTTGCTCTATAATATAGAGTCTATATAGTTATCTACGTATATCGGAGCGACTGTAGATCTAGAGCAATTTGTCGAACAGATGTATCATATATTGTGATGTTCTTTTAATAATAACAATTAGTATTGGCCGGTATATCCGAGGCGTACTTTTTGAAGCATATTATTCATTACTCAATAAATAATAAGACCTTCGCCAAAATCAACTAATACATTTTATTAATAACTGAGTAACTAATTTGAAGAACTGATAATTATCTTAATTGAGAAAGCAGTACAGGCCAATTGGCTGTAACACTAATCAGTCGCTGCTATCTTTATGGTTAAATTCCTTATAAAAACTTTTCTAAGAACCGAAATTGATTAGGCTCCAACACAACCAATCTAACATATTGCACGTCCTCGTGCACTATTGTGGATTTGAATCATCATCTAAAGACAAACATCAATCATTAAGATATTGAAGCTGATAAATTGGCATGATTCTCTATAAATTGTACTGTTGTTATATAAGTTACATATCGCTACTTTGGAACCAGACTAGCTTAAAAAATTGTGATTTTTTCGATTATGTCATAATCAAATAATGTATTACATTTTTATGAGTAAAAATTTCATAAAAGTAACTCGCGTATTCGATCGCTAGAGAGGAGTTATATCAGTGTTGAATTATCGAAACCTACTACCTACCTAAATAATTGAATCAGATTTTCTCTAAAATAGTAATTTTAAATTGTGCCGGTGTTCTTCTAAAGTAGCGATATCATAATGCCTATAAGGCACCGATACACGATCAATATTACTGTCAATATTTTAGAATAATGATATTATTACTGTTCGATAATATGTTTAAAATGTTCATTATTGTAAAATATTGCCAGTATTACTTATCGTGTCAGGTATATTAATGATGGAATGAAGAGAATACTGATGTTTATCCAGATAATTAATTAATTGAAGCAAATACTGACAGAGCTAGGATTGACAGTATTATTGACCGTGTAAGGTGCCTTTATGATATGTTAGTAAGTAAAGGGCCCCTGACAATGTCAATATAATTGCTTCAATATCGTATTATTGTCAATATATTGACTGTAGTACCAATAAGATTGTTGTCAATTCATTTAAAACGTATAAAATTAATTTGATTTTTATTAGAGCTCTTTCAATATATTGAAGGATTGTCAACATATATTGTCTGTGTGAGAGGTCTATTCAGTAATGTTTTCATAATATTGCACAGTAGAGATTTTTGAGGACCTTATACAGCTCATCACAGGTCCCTTCAACAATTTCACTTATAGTGTTTTCAGCAGTGTATGTTGAAATCAAACAATTTTGTATTTGGACTTAAAAACTAAAAGAGTATTCAATTAGTTTAGGCATCATACCTATGGCTGTTGACAAGCCAGCTCATTAACAGCAGAATCACAAGGATTATCTGCTAGTAAACCACAAGTCTAGGTATCAGACCTATCGTTGTCGGCAACGCAGATCATTAATAGCATAATCAGAAGGAATATCTTATCTGTAAACCATAGCTTCTCTTAAAAAAAGCTCTTCGATTAGTAGAATTGCACAGATTCTCTGTGAGTAAACCATTTCAACCTATTGCTTTCAACAAAACAGCTACTTAATATAATAATTGCAGTGATTATATGTTAGAAAACCATAGCTTCTATTAAAGACAGCTTTTAGATCAGTAGAATCGTACAGATTCTATATCAATAAACCAAGCCTAGGTATTAAACCTATCGCTATCGATAAGACAGCACATTAACATAAAAATCGTAATGATTATATACCAGTAAACAACACCTTCTATTAAAGATAGTTCTTACATCAGTTGAATCGTATAGATTCTCTGTCAGTAAACTAAATCAAGTTATTTAACTTATCGCTGTTGATAAAAGCTGTCTTCTCATATTATTAACAAAAGAATCACAGTGATTCTATGCCAGTAAATCATAGTTTCCGTTACATTCTTATATCAGTAGTATCTTACAGATTCTCTGTTAGTATACGACTTATCACTGCAGACAAAAACAACTCATTCATCGCTAGAATCATATTGATTCTCTAATAGGATAATTAAGGTATCCTAAAGTTTTAATTGCAATTATCTTTCAACAAAAATCTTTCTGACTTCTGCTTGGATTACAAATGATCCGAATTAAAGTCCACATTAAAATACTGACAGTATTATTGACCGTGCAAGGAGCCTTATATAATAAAATTTGAGAAAATATTCTATGTTCTGGAGCTTCCGTTCTTTGATGGTAGTTAGCAGTTCTTTCTGTTTGTCCATCCGCCTAAGAGCTTCTTCATTCCACCCAGGATATATATATATATATATATATATATATATATCGGAAATGCATCTATCCGTTAATCAAATAACGGACTGAATGTAGTATATTATATTTGTCTTCGAGTTATGAATCATTCTGTATACAGAGTTGGCTAATTTACATACACACATTGTTTTATAGTATTAGATTTGATCAATACAATGTGAAATTTAAATTAAAATATTAATAATGTACTATAACGACATAATCATAGTGATGACGTAGGCATTGTCCAGCACTGTAATAATATTGTTTTCGACACAAAACACGGGCGGAAGGGGCGGCACAACAAAAGAATTATTTACATTTTTCGTATGTATTATTTCCCGGCGACTAAATAAACGTAATTTTTTAATTATTGACTATCGATACGGCCCGCGGGGCCCAAATCAGAATTAAAATGGAGCCCATTGTGTTCGAGGCCCGCGTTTGCAAAATGTCTGTTTGTGCGTGCCGGTTGCACCGAGATCTCTAATTAAAAAATGTCCGATGCAGCTATTTGACCGTGTTTGCTTATACATAAAATGAATTTAATTTTGTGTACATTTTTAATTATAAATACGCCATTGTTTATTTTTGGTAGCATTCAAGAGTTTTCACCCGCCCGCTCCATGAACCGGATTAATTTCAACTAGTTTTTGTGTGGCCGCTATATAATTTTTTTTGTTGCTGCGCACCCGCCGGCGTTTCCTACCGGCTTTTCACAAAATTTCATTTTCCCTTTGAACGAAACAACAAATACAGTGATGAAATGTTTTTATTTTGTTGAAATGTCGGACAGCCAATAACCTGCGCTAAATTAATTTGCCGAAATCTGGTTTTTATATTTCAATAATTTGCTCTTTGTGTATTGCATCGTATGCGCATGTTTGAAATATTAGAGTTTTATTTATACTCCCAGACTGTTAGTTTTGTTAGAAGATATAATAGCGGGCCCTTAAACCGATCTGGGTATACAGCATCCTAGTCTGGGAATGCTCAAGCGATAGCAACAAAAAATAAAATGCTACGGATGATCGTAGATGTCCCATGATATGTGCGAAATATCTACATGAAGACTGTAATATTATCTTAATAATCCTCCATAATGTAGGAAATCAAACGAATATCTGAAAAACACTAAAGGTCGTTTTAGACAAGATAATTTCTTGATTCAACAGTTAGTCAAGATGCGAGACAATCTAAATTGTCTCGCATCATACAGCAATTTATTTGAAATATTGAATTGGATTGTAGATCGAATGGAAAAATATAACGCGTTCTATTTGTCAACGACAAATTGTATGGGAGGAGGATATATGAATTCATTTCTTGAACAACTTTTGAGCTAAGAAATTGTCTTGTCTAAAACGCCCTTAAGACCGTCTTCATAAACACCCCAACAGGTTCTACACCTACTTGACAATACAGACACACATCGCAGACTTTGAAGGATCATACTCTTCGAATTAGTACAGTGAGTGTAACAAAACAGAACGCGGAACAAAAAAGCACAAAAACCATTCATAGACGAACACTTGTAAATTAAATCATAAAGGCACCTTACACGGTCAATAATACTGTCAATATTTTAGAATAATGGCAGTATTACTCTATGATAGTATGTTTAAAATTTTCATTATTCTAAAATATTGACAGTATTACTGATCGTCTATCTAAGGTATAGAAATGATGGAATGAAGAGCATACTGATGTTTATCCAGGTAATTGGTTAGTTGATAAATATAAAAGGGGGATTAAAGGAAATAAATACTGACAGTACTAGGACTGACAGTATTATTGATCGTGTAAGGTGCCTTATTAGTAAGAAATATGAGATATAAATTGATAATTACACAGACATAACCAGTTGCAATAGAAGGGTTTCCCAGTGTACGCATAAACAAAACAAAAACATATTGTCAGTAATGAACCTTCTCGAAAATTGGAAACTCTTCCAGACAATTATGACATTCTAGAAAGAAATTTATTTTATTTAAAATTTAAATAAATAAAAACTATCAGCTTTCACAGTTTTTCAGAGGTTTTCTGTAAAGTTAAAGCAATTGCCGGATGATTAAATTCCTCCTAAAATTTTAATACTACCACATCGAATTTATATGGAAACTGGTATATTTCCACACAAAATATTTTCAATGGTCGACTTACAAACCTGAAATCTTTCCATAACGTCTCAAGAACACATGCACGTTCTGCTCGGAAATCACATTAAACGTTTCAATTATGTGTATCTGCTGCACGAGAAATCAAAGACGTGTCGCAAATAGGATTACATCGAACGGAACCGAACGCAATATATTACGCGGCGGCGGTGCTGGGGGGCGACTTTTTTCCTTTCATTTTACCTTGGGGACGGGAACGGCGACAGGTGTCTAAGCTCGTAATAAAAGATTGCGAAAACACGCAAATATAGACGTGTAATGCCCGGCACAAAGGTACAAAGCACCTTTTTATGTTTAATATTTTTCTAACACGAGATGTGCGAAGCAAAATACTAATGAGCTTAAGAATTGCAAGTTTTATAAGGTTTAGAGCTTTGAGACTCGTTTATACTAAACTTTTTTGTATAATACTTTATTAATAACATTTGATATGAGACATACTTTTTCATTTTAGACTTATTTCGTCGAAATTCGGATAGTAGTTGATACTAAACTTTTTCGTATAATACTTAAAAAATATATGAGACATACTTTTTCATTTTAGACTGATTTATTTAATATTTAGGGTTCTGTTTATGTACTGGTGTAATAAATAGTTTGTTCTGTAAAAGAATTATCGAGTTTTCTAGTAGATGTACCAAAAAAATAGCGACATAAAAAATACCTTATAAGTATAGAAATCTCTGTAGAAACTTAAGACAACTCACGAAAACCGTGCTGTTGAAAATTTCAATATTTCGCTCTCTCTCTCTCTCCCACTAGGAAAGGTAATAATAATTCAACTTTAATTAAAACTATAAGTATAAACAGTAACGTGGCTGCATATGTGAGGGTATGTTATACAACAGGGAAGCTAATGAATAAAAATGGCCCCTAATGAAATTCCGCAGAGAGGGAAATTATTGTATGCCCGCATGTTCAACTTAATTAGAGCCTTCGATTTTAATTAATTACGATAAATTTACATTGTACAGCGTGTGGTTCGTATAAGAACGCCCAGAGGATTTTGCTCGATTATTTATAAATTCCTGCGAAGCCCGGATCCTCCACCATAATTAAGACGTTTTGCAATTTAATCAAAAAGCGACCGAAATTTAGTGGTGTTTATTATTTGTTAACCCTTTCTATTATAAAATGGGAAGGCATAATAATCATTCTTATTTATACAAATGTTATAACTTTTCTTAACATTTGTATAAATAGGAATGATTATTATAATCTGAAAAATATACATAGTTGTATAATAATAATAATAATCGTTTATTAGTGTTATCACTTGAAGAAGTTTACACAAGTCAATACAATATGAGAATTAAAACAAAATACACATTTACACAATAAAAATACGTAAAAACAGGAAAAATATAAAAGTATAATAAAAATTATTCAAATTAAAATGATATATAATGTAATATCAATAAACCAAGTGTCATAGGAGATGGGTACGATAAGGATGTATTCTTTTCCCTATGATCTTCAACCTCTACGCGGAGAAGATACTTAGAGATGCATTAAATGACAAAAACATTGGTGTACACGTTGAGGGTGGTAAATGATTTGAGGTGTGCATACGACACGATAATATTAATTACCATCATAAAGATTTACATAAACTAGTTAGAACAACCTCAGACTAATACCAATGGGTCTCAAACTGAACTTAAAAATGACAAAAGCTCGTTATGAGTAAAAAGCAGGTAGTGAACGAAAATGTGGAGCGGATCAACTCATATAAATATCTTGGAACTCACATAAATAATAAATGAGACATATCAACACAAATTGAAATCCGGATAGAACAAGCTGGAACCTCATTTACGAGCATGATAATAGTCTAGACAAGTAGATACCTACAAACCTCCTTCAAAATCAGACTATTGTGACGCTCCTGCTGATTTGCAGCATTATTTTTTACGGGTAGAGGCATAGATACTGACTGAGACAATGCATAAGAAACTTCTGAGATGTGGACATACTGCATATTGCTAAAAATCCTCTGGATGGACAACACAAATACAGGAGCCTGGCAACGAGTAAACTAATCATCAGAAATATTAAAAACTGTCTTAAAAGAGGAAATTTGGAATATGTTACGCATGTTCTACGAAATGAAATGTACAGAGTACTGCACACCTTAATGCAGGGTAAAACTCGTAGTCCAGGAAGTCGTAGGATCTCATGGCTCAAGAATATTCACCAGTGCTGTAGATGCAGTGCAACATCACTGTTCAAAACAAAGTCCAAATCATATCATCAACACTCTAAGAGAGCAAGATACATGAAGAGCAAGAAGTCTCATAGGATTTAGTTTATGACCTAAACATATATTATGAATATTCAGTTTGAGGAACCCATGCAGCCTAGGGGCTGGAGGAGGAAAGACTAGTGCGTGCCATATGTAGTGGCTTATTAGCCGCAAATCAAAATTATCCTTACATAAGAAAGTATTACTGTACAAGCCCATCTTTAGGTCTATTTGGACATATGGAATTCAGTTGTGGGGTACTGCCAGTATTTCCAATATTAACATCCTACAAAGGTTCCAAAACAAGGTATTGCGTACCATCGCTGCGGAGGGGTGGAAAACGCTGATCATGTTTTGTTTGCCTGCCGCCTTGAACCGGGCGGGTAGAGCAGAGCCGCGACAAGGATTGAGAGTAGAAACCTCACCTGGCCAATCAACTCGTCGGAATGGAAAAACCATTAAACAACACGCCGATTCAGGATATCAAATGACTTGAACTATGCCCATTCACTATTTCAAACGATTTGAACTATATCAATTCACTGTTTAAAATGACTGTTAAGTGTCATTTGTTTTCACTTATAGAAATTACGCTTTACAAACGGGTCGACACTTTTCATGGGCTATTTTCTGAAGTAGCAAGTCTTAATACTCACATATAAATACACATACGGCAGAAGGATATTCGAAGGCCGATAGCCAATTATAGAATTGTAACAAATACAATAACTACTATTTTATTGATCAGTTTTTGCATTCAAGATAGTCGCAGATACACTACATTCCCCCACGAACAAAACACACCTTGTCGTGGTGTTGGGGCTCAGTGGGGCGACATCCGCAAACCGTCCAGCTATGAGGGTATACATAGCTGGGACTAGGAGGTCGTCGCATTGCTAAGATGTTTGAGACCCATTGCAACTCCTTGCGACAATGGGTCTCCCTAATAGAATCAACCACCTGTGATCTATCGGCCGGTCTTGGCCAACCTCTTCAGCCACTCTGGGCCTCTTTCAGACCCCGACGCTATTAGGTATCGAGGGCTAGGGGTCAAACCTGCTGTCTTAAACCTTTGCAGTCCACCGCAATTTCTAGCGCGGTGGACTGAGCCTACAGAGTCATTTCACACCTTTGATCTATCGGCCACCCTTGGCCAACCTCTTCAGCCTCTCTTGGCTACTTTCTGACCCCGACGCTATTAGAGCCACTCGAGGGCTAGGGGTCAAAACGTCTTCTCTTCTCCTTTATAAAAATAATAAAAAATAAAAAATAAATTAATTTAAAAAAATAAATAAATAAAAACTTAAAAATAAATACAAAAAAACAACAAAAATTAAAAAAAAATATATTTAAAATTATAAAATAAATAAATAAATAAAAAATAAGAAATAAATACAAAAAAAACAACAAAAATTATAAAATATAAAAAAATAAATTTAAAAAATTTAAATTTTAAATGAATCCGGCACTGCCCCATGTCGGCCCCCTAGTGGGAGATCCGTGCCATGGGTGTCTTTCGAAGATTCCACCCCAGTAGAAAAAAAAGTTACACTACATTGTTCTTTGTCGCAAAATTAATACCATTAATTGAATACATAAATTGTATTGTAGTTTAGCATTGACATAAACTTGCAACGTTAATGTGTAATTTTTAACCGAACACCTGTCTTCCTCCAAAATAATATTCGCAGTTGTTTATAAATTATGTAAAGAGCCATCAAGTATTTTCATAAACATCAGTATAATTCTGACATGCAGACGTACATATATGCTGTAAACTGCAGAATGGCAGCGCGCATGCATTAGATATAAGAGTGTTATGTCTGGAAAGAACCGCATGTCCTGAGCGTCCCGATGACTGCAGGATCGCAGCCTCCGAGGACCACGCTATTTACCTATGTATGCGTGTTTTATACTGTCTGCTAGCTGTCGCATAAACTTTTCCAGTCAAATATAAATTTGTATTACATACCCAGTATTTATTTCAGCTCGTATTTTACTCATTGTAGCATTGAATAATTAAGATATATAAATATAATAATCTAAAGGCGGAAAGGCCAAGGGTTGATAGCCTAATAAAGATTGATTTATCTCTAATAATCTAGAGATTTAGATATAGAACTTTTTAAATCACATCAATGAAGTTTAGTTATATAAGATCTAACAAAATTGAAATCTAGATCTGCTAAAAGGTGAATTTACGCTTATATATTTACGTATATTTTATTAATAATAAATAACATCTATCTTTATCAAAGCAAGGGCTTTTCTGCTGGTAAATGGAGAAGCACAAAGGAGTATTCTTCTTCTTGTAGTGCCGTCTCCTATCGGAGGTTGGCAATCATCATGGCGATTCTAATCTTTGACGCTGCAGCTCTCCGACCGATGTTTGTCCGTACCATTCTCTAAGGATCTTCAACCATGAGATTCTGCGACGCCCAATGCTTCTTCTTCCTTCTATTTTTCCTTGCATGATGAGTTGAAGAATAGAGTATCTCTCTCCCTGGGTGATGTGTCCCAAGTACTCTGCTTTCGTGTTTTGATCGTAAGGATCAGTTCCTTTTCTTTATGCATTCTTCGCATGACTTCTTCGTTGTTTACTAGGTCCGTCCAGGATATCTTGAGTATGCGGCCATAGATCCACATCTCAAATGACTCTATAGTTTTTTTATGTTATTTTTCTTTAATGTCCATGCTTCCATCCCATATAGTAGTGTTCGTAACAGCGAATTATTCGGACTCTCAAGGCTAGATTGAGATTTCTATTTCAGAAAAGATTTTTCATTTTGACGAAAATTACTCTTGCTATTTCTATACGTTTGTTCACTTCTATGGTTTCGTCGTTATTGTCTTCAATATATGTTCAAGTATTGGTAGCTTCTAACTCTTTCGATTGTGGTGTTGTTTACTAGTATTGCTAGTATATTATTAACATTGGTTTTATTAACAAACATAAATTTAATTTTCTTCAAATTAATTTTGAGTCCATAGGATTGGCTAGTCATATGTATGTCTTGCATCATTTTCTGAAGCTGGCAGATGGATGTTGCTATTATCGCAGTGTCGTCTGCGTATCGTATGTTATTGATAACTTGACCGTGTATGATTACTCCACCCGAGTCATCATTGATGGCTTCTTCGAATAAGCATTCTTAGTACATATTAAATAGGAGCGGTGATAGTATGCATCCTTGGTGGACTCCCCGTCGGATATCCAATTAGAGTTATGTCCTTCAACATTTATTTGTGCTTTCTGATTCCAGTACAAAGTTTTTATTATTCCGACGTCATTGTAGTCTAGGAGTATTATGACCTGGTATTTACTTTAACTTCGCAGAAAATATCTGAAAACTGCGAAACGTGATTCGCGAAATTTTGCCCGCAATAGGGTTTGAATTCTCGCTCCCCAATGCTCAATACGAGACTGGCACCGAGCTGGATTACTTTTTCTGTTTCTGCAATTTATGCCAGTTTATATTTTATATAACGTGTGTATGTACATATTTATGTATTGAGAATTGGCAACACTTAGGGAACTGAGGGCGATCCGACGCCATCGCAAAGTTTGACATTTTTGTCAGTATACGAATCAGAACAATTTGTCATAAAGGCACCCTACACGATCAATAATATTTGTCAATATTTTAGAAAAATTACAGTATTACTGTGTAATAATATGTTTAAAATGTTCATTATTCTAAAATATTGACAGTATTACTTACCGTGTAAGGTATAGTAACGATGAAATGAAGATAATAGTGATGTAAACCCGGATAATTGATTACTTGATAAATATAAAAGGAGGATATACTGACAGTACTAGGATTGACAGTATTATTGACCGTGTAAGGTGCCTTATTCACGTCGAAACGTGTGTCGATCAACTTACTACAACTTTTGATGAAACACCATCCAAACCCACAATATATCGATGGTTTACTGAATTCAAACGTGGCCGTAATTCGCTGGGGGACGAATTTATCGAAGATCGTCCAAAATTGGTCGTTGTGGCAGAAAACGCATCAATGTTTTGTGTACGAACTGATAATGCAAGATCGTCATGTGACCTATTGGTCTCAATAGATACATAGCAAACCTCGTATTCAGGGATATTTCTGTCAGTAATAAAGTACAGTCATTGATTAATCATCACATGATTAATCAATGGTACAGTTCTATTCTATACAGATAGTATTTCTAATTAACTACAAAACTACTTTAATATTTTTGGAAAGATATTGTATACAATTTCATTTCGAGCATACACGAAGTTATGCTCTAAAAATGTAAATACTGGAATTTCTATCAGAAGAGCTCTTATGTGTGCTATGTAATCCATATTTTAAAACATACATAGGTACTCTATAAGTCTCATCATAAACAATAAAATACTCAAATCATTGTTCGTAGGTAATCCCGGGCAAAACATATCCGATATCCGTCGTTCACATTTCCAGCATTGTTAACCCCTTAATGCTACTTCATACAGCTTACACTATTTTTCTCATAATCTAGGAACAATTTTTGACCGGCATCCCAACCATATGGAATTTCGCAAATTCCCCAAATCCTCTTTGCCCCCCTCATTGTTATGTGGAAAGGTTCAAATACGCTTCCCCGCAACGTTTGTTTTAATCCGCAAAATAACTCGCCCACCCACTCCACACAACCCGATAATTACGCGGGGTGGAAGCGGGACGATGGAGGTTGGAGTTGTGTGAAAAGATATATTATGGCGGATGACCGTAGGCACGAGCGGCGCGGTCCTGTACTTAGCGGTCATGAATCAGGTCCAGCAGGTGCTTATTAGAGTGCATTCTGCTGACCCCCTCGTCGCCCCCGCCGCCCCGATAAAGCCAGCACCCCCCGTGGGGGTCATGACGGGGCCCGTCGAGATTAAGGCCGCATGCATCACCGTTATCGGCCGCGGCATCGCAGCGCGCTTCCTCGGGCTGTCCGAATAATGAATATATAGATTTTGAGATTCTTTCAAATAACACGTGAATTATTTAAATGAGTTACAGAAATATTTGCCGCGTGCACATGCACGTTTGCCGCGCCGCGCGGTTGTGGCTGATCGAAATCTCTCGGGCCTTGATTTGTCTGGAATGATTGAGCTGCTCGGATTGTGCTCCTGTCTGCGTCATGGAAGGATTATTTGTCTATATGAATTATAATAAAAGATTGATCATCTGTTCGATAACACTTTACTATATTTTGATCTCTTGTATTTTTCTTTAATAAACAAATATTCTTGAAATTAAGGAGGTCCAACTCTCTGGCAAACTTCTTATTATACAGAATGTTCTACAGCAATGGAAATTAAGGCGAATCTTCGAAAATCTCGTTCGAGGATTCGAGCTGAAAATCTATTTGAAAAACGCGTTGTTAGACTAACGGAACTGCTGCTACTTCTTTTGCGGAGTGTATAAACCGTGGCCCCAGGAAAAACTGGAGGGGTGCGCACCGAGAAATAAATTTATTGCGAAATAATGAAGCATTTTGTGATAATTGCGCGGATGTCTATAAACTATACTACTGTACTTAAGCATTATCAGATTGTATTTATCAAAACTTGAAATATGAAACTGCAATTTCTTAGAGGAATTTCTGTTGAATTTTGATTACAAATCGGAGTAAATATATACTTTTCTGATGCAAATATTGACTACTTTTGCATATTTTTTACAGTTATTTCGAGACAAAAAATTAACTTTTTCGTCTTAACAAGGAATCAAATCATCCTTAGATTGGAGAAATATTCAAACATATTTTCAGACAATTATAAAATGTTGACTAGAAAAGACCGCGCGATTAGGTCAACATTGAACCGTATTTCATTTTCCGAGATTCGCCTTAAGGTATAAATTTTAATTCTAAAACGAAAATAATATCTCACTTTGCTGTTATCATTGCATTCTTATTCTTTCTGCCCGTTACATTTTGTATTCACTGTAGAATGTTTTAATATTATTTTGATTAGCCATTTCTTTTGCTCCAATGGGCGTTTTTAGACAAATCTTAGCCAACACTTTTAATGCAGTTGTGCAGGCAAATGTTTATAGATCTGGACTACATTTAAGGAGTAAAACGGGCGTGAGATCTTATTTACTATTTAGTGTCATCCTTTGTACTCTATTTAATGAATACCACTGAAAAGTAAAAATAAAACTAAAATTTCCCACAATCTGTTATTTATAGTTCTCATAAACATGTCAAAAATGAGATACCTATAGTGAGAACATAATAAATCTACACCTGTACGCATAAAATGTATAAATATGGCATCAGGTAAAATTAAAATACCTCGAAAACCCCTTATACGCCACCATAAAGCAATAAACATATATATTTTTTAATTAATTGCTTTATTCCGCGTCGCACCACCCGATCCTCACAAACAGATGTCGCTAAATGAGCGTAACGATTTCCTGAATTATATAATGCGCCGCCTCTCCAGTTTTATTTTCCGCATCTGTTACGTGAATAGATTTACGCGTTTTCATTCCGCTTTAGTATTTTTATAGACTATAATAATTATAATTAGTGTTCGGTGGGATGGCCGTTAAGGAAGCCCGACGTGTGTGCGCGCGCGTTAAAAACTTTGCCCGAGATTTATGCTTCCTCTCTCACCGCGAACAAAAATCGGATATAATTAAGATGTCGTAATTTATCGGTTCTCCCTTATATTCGTTCCGCGTTTTTTTTTTCATTCCTCTTCGTCCAAACAGTAAAAACTTAATGCGTAAATTAGTTTCCTAACGATGTCGCTATTAAAATGTACGTTTTAATAACGCACGCATTAACGAGCCGTCGTTAAATTTTACAATCTATAAATCATTTATCGTAGAGTAATCATATGCGGGGGATTTATTGGGGAGAATTTTGTTTTAATTATACATTTTGGTAACATGGTTATTACTACAAAGCTTATACTACTAATAGAAAGGGATTGATTGATTTCACAGACGACGATATGCTGAATCTCCCCGTTCGACCTTTTGAGGGTCTCAAGTTTTCTCCTAAACGGTTTCACGTACTATTGAACTCTCTTTAAAGTTCATTTCAATTTTCCCTTACTGCACTAAATGTATGACAACTAGACTAATGGCGAACTATTGATTGAGTTAAGTCTAACTTAAACTCTTTTGTCAATGATAATGCTCAAATTTATAAATAAATACTAGACAGAACCTAACGGCCTATATTGTCAAGCCTATAAGATACATCCATTGCATTTTTTGCTTACAAAATCGTAATAAATTTATTTTGGTAAATTAAAATCTTAAAAAAAACGTATTAAATTAAATACATGAAAATATTACTATATATATAATACAAAATAATTTGAAAAATTTGACGCTTTCCATAAATTGCATGTATTGAAAAACTAGGGAATTCCACTCACGTGCCCCCCTGAGTGGGTCACACCAGGGCATGCAAATGAGCCCGTAATGAAATTAATTATAAGGATCAGATTATTATTCGGCTGATACTATAATATTCCCATGTACACGCTCATGTGACATGCAGATTGGAAAATAAACTGCCACCAAATTAAACATAATGAACCGGTTAATATTTAATTGGGCCGCGCCGGGACTCACGATCTCACATTATTAATTATAAAATAACAATTCATCATCTATTGTGCCGCTTGTTTATTGGCATCAAGCAAATACTAAAATAATATATATTTAGAATGAGTACCTTACGGTGGTGCTACATGCGCGGTGTGTGTTGTTGAATACACATATCGGACGGAGGGGTGGGCCCGGGCTTGTGTTTGTTCATTTATTAATGCTGGACATTATTGGGTAATTGTTGTTGTTATTATTGTTATTTTCTTTTGTGTCAGAAATTAATAATGCAATTGGGGTATTGAATTGCCTTTTGTTTATATAATTAATTTCGTATATAATTTGATTTAAAAATCGGAATTTCGGTTTATAATGCTTGATGCAGGATACTTCTGAGTGCGCGCGATACTACAGGGCTATTCCGTTATAGTAAGTAGTAATGAGCATATCTTGATGTACCTTCTTCTTCTTCTTAGCGTGCTTCATCCGTTCCGGATATTAGCGTTCATCATCACGATCTGCACCTTGTCTACTGCACTGCGAAAAAGTTGCAGGGATGTCATGCCAAACGACTGCGTAGATTTCTTAGCCAAGAAATGTGTCTTCCTGGGCCTCTTCTTCCCAGGACCTTTCCTTCCAGAATCAGTTGGAGTATTCTGTACCTATCATGTCTCATTACGTGCCCGAGGCATTCCAATTTTCTAACCTTCACAGCGGTCAATACTTCCCGTTCCATGTCCATTCTCTGCAGAACCTCCTCGTTACGAATGTGCTCTTTCCATGAGATATTTAGGATACAACGATATGTCCATAATTCGAAGGCCTCTAGTTTTTTCTCTGTATTTTTTTATAAAGTCCAGGATTCGACGCCGTGCATTAGTGTTGAGAAAACAGCAGTGCAACATTCTGATCTTAAGTTGCAGGCTCAAGTCAGGACTGTTGAAAACTTTTCTCATCTGAATAAATGTCGCTCTCGCTCTTTCTATCCTGCATTTGATTTATACGGAGTGATCCCAGAGTTTATTCACGCAGGTGCCTAGATATGTGTATTTGTCCACTTGGTCAGTGATCTTGTTGTTGAAGTATCGTCTGCTGTGATGGATTATCTTTACTGATAAGCATATATTTAGTTTTCTTGAGATTGAGATCGATTCCGTACATCTCGCTGACTAATTAATCTTATGCATCATCAGCTGAAGTCCTTGCGCCGTACTCGCCAATATGACAGAATCGTCCGCATATCTTAAGTTGTTAATTATCTCGCCGTTGAGCGATATTCCTTCCTCCACACCATCCAGCGCCTCCTTAAATATTTCTTCCGAGTATATGTTAAACAAGGTTGGCGAAAGCACACAACCCTGCCTCACACCTCTGCGGATTTGGATACTTCCCGTGTTTTGGTTTCCCACTCGTACTTCTGCCGTCTGTTGCCAGTAGAGATTTGCTATTATGCGAATGTTTTTGTCGTCGGCTCCGGTGGACTTGGTTATAACTGTTGAGATTAACGTCTTCTTTCACCTTTCTAAAGTCGTATATAGGGTCTGATGCTTGCTGTTTCTTCTTAAATGATGCCACAAGAGGATTGTGATCAGAGTTTGCATCTGCTCCCGGATATGTTTTTGCAGATTTTATGCTGTTTCGAAATCTCTGATTGATAGTTATGTAATCGATTTGGTTTCTGACTACTTTTTGAGTTGTATTAGTATATAGACGCCTCTGTGGAATTTTATAAAACGTATTTGTTATAACAAGTTCCTTTTCTCTACAGAATTGGACGAATCTATCTCCTCTATCTTTCCGTGACCCAAGTCCATAAGATCCGACTATCTTGTCTTCTTTTCCTTGTCCAACCTTAGCATTGAGATCTCCCATTATCAGTGTAACTTCGTTTTTCTTGGTTGATTTTAGAACATGCTCTATCTGCTCATATAGTTCTTCTGTAGTTGGAAAGTAGACTTGTATGATGTTTATGTTAAATGGCTTTGCTTCCAGTTGAACCATTATGACTCTATCTGATTGGAATATTACATTTTTTATTGATCTTTTGACTTCTCGGGTTACTATGATGGCTACTCCATTTTGATGTTGTTTTTCGTCGTTACCAGCGTATTATATGAAGTGATCAAATACTGTACTACACCCCGAGCCCTTCCAACGCATCTCATGCCCATGAAATATATTTCTATTACTTTGAAGAATCGCAATAGAGTAATTAATTATTATTACTAGTAGTAGTATCAAAAGAAACTATATAAATAAATATTTTCTGTATAGAATAATAATCGTTAAATTATATTCATAAAAAAAGTTTCATGTGATAAACACACGAAATTAAATTAAAAATAACTTCCACCGCTGGATAATTGCAGTCGAAATAATTATAATTCGCATATATTATTTGAAATAATTACATTAATTTTACTTTATAAATCCTTTGTTGTATTAAAACGGAAACCGTATACGGTTTGGGCCGGCGTGCACACAAATAATGACGATTTCAAACAAATTAAATATATTCGCTAATCCCGCTGAAAACGCGTGGCTTTGTAAACATCAAAACACGCAACCGTATTATAAACAAAATTAATAACAACTGTATCAATGGCGAAGTTTTAATTGGTCGCGCTGATGCGGCGGAATTGTTCAACAAATCGTTCCAGAAATTTCTCCTAATAGATGAAATATTTGGACTGCACGTTTCCTATTAGCGAAGTGAGTTTCGTGTGTGTGTATATAAATGTAGCTTCGCTTTAACAGAATAATTGTTTACATTCCATTACGTTATATCTTTACCTATAACTGGTTATATTTACTATGTCCTGCGAGCTCTGCCCAAATAATCTCTGACCAATGTTTACTTACGTACATCGTCTATATAACATCATATAAATGAAGAGGCGGGGGGTTACTGAATACTAAGCGATCGCCAGGGGGATGGACATGTCTAAAGACAAATATCTTGAATAGGATAGTGAGTATAATAAATTAAATTCGCATGAGTAATATTCATACAAACAATAATTTTTGTATCATGCATATATTTATTTCCATTTAATAAATCCACTGAGATACTTGCTATACCTTTATATCGCTTTAACAAAAAATGCCAAGTCGGTTTTTCTAATCTGAACATTTTTTAATAATGCTATTTTATTCCATAAACATCATTTTCATTTCAATAGAAACTTATTTTCATCATATTCATTTATATTAACAATATATCTTGTATTAATTATAATATAACTTTGGTGCCTTTTATTGGTGTCATTTCCTCGTACTACTAGGAGCGCACCACGATTCTTCATACTACACGAGTCGTTCTGCTCAATAACTGATCAAAATTAATTTTCTTATTTAAAAATATTATTGTAAGCTATACATTTAGTAATTATATTCCTTTTCTATCTAATAACGGTGGGCCCCCTTTTTTATAACATATATATGTTTCAAAAATTGTAATATATGAGTGTCAAAGCGAAATTGAGAGTGACACTAAATATAATATTTTTAAATGCATGATAATATTAATAAATATTATATTTTATTTTAAGGTTCAAACACCAGCGCAGGCTAATATTCGCGAATGACCTCTCACACGTTTTTAGTGGTCTGTGAAGATAAGGTGGATAAGATTTTTCCTTTATAGGCGAAAAAGCATTACGGCTATAAAATTTTCTTGTTTCGCCTAAAATTGTCCTTATATGATTCTTATCTTTTAGAAAACGATGATAAAATATAACATGATATATTTTATCATCGTTTTCTAAAAGATAAGAATCATATAAGGACAATTTTAGGTACTTTATATCCTTTTTCGCCTATAAAATAATTTGGCTCCCCTGTTCTAAATCAACATTTAAATGAGCTGTCATACTTTTTTTTTAAATGTTTCGTTTGGGATTCCGTTTATCTAGATGATTTAATTAATTAATAATAGTTATATTTGATTTGTTAATCAAATAAATGATTAATTAGCAAATATATCGTCCTCTCTCCTATATACCTGATAAAAAACGGTGCATAAACACATTAGACGAGTAAATAAAGCGAGATCAAAGGCTGATGAAAGCATCCCGTAAGCAGCAGTAGTGTTTGACTAGAGATTGGAGAGTATGCAAAGCAATATAAACACACTCTTGACCAGCAAGGATTATCCTTCAGTCAAGGATGTAAACTCCCTTGATGCAAGCCCCCGCCGTATCTCGTGTTGCTCCAGACCAATACTACCCTACCCGATTAATATTAGGCCCGCAGGCGCATTGATTATTTAAAGAGAAACCGCTTTGTCGCCGGACAATTCATTACCGGCCATTATTTGCACGATAAATGTTTATTTTATTATAACAAGGTTGCCGTTTGCGACTTACCCCGGTCGCTTCATCTATTTATTGTGCATTACAAATTCATTATCGGAAATGCAAATTTAATTAAATCCTGTCTGCTCCTAGCTCTGCTGTTTCAATAACAAAAAAAATAGTATGCTGTGTCAATATTAAATTACCATCGATGGTTGTTTCTAATGCCTGCGTATGTCATTATTCTAAATAAATAATTTTGTGAAACGGTTTAAATGAGCAATATGATCAATAAAACGAACCTACATATGTTTAATTGAGTTTTAGGTGTATATATAAATAATCCGCAAGACTCTATCTCGAAATTTATATAAGATTATCTTCTTCTTCTTGTGGTGCCGTCTCCTATCGGAGATTGGCAACCATCATGGCGATTCTAATCGTTGACGCTGCAGCTCTAAATAGTCCGACCGATGTTTGTCAGTGCCATTCTCTAAGGTTCTTTAACCATGAGATTCTGCGATGCCCAATGTTTCTTCTTACTTGTATTTTTCCTTGCATGATCAGTTGGAGAATAGAGTATCTCTCTCCCCGGGTGATGTGTCCCAAGTTCTCTAGCTTTCGTGTTTTGATCGTAAGGATCAGTTAGTTCCTTTTCTTTATGCATTCTTCGCATTTACTTCTTCGTTGTTTACTAGGTCCGTCCAGGATATCTTCAGCACGCGGCGATAGATCCACATCTCAAACGACTCTAGTTTTTTTTTATGTTATGTCCATGCTTCCATCCCATACAGTAGTGTTGAAAAAATGTACATTTCAACGTTCATCCATTGCATTTCAGCTATAACATTATGAATCTTTCCTGATTGATGTAAACTTCTGACATTCCATGTTCCTATTTTATTGACGTCATTCAAAACTCTCCCCCTCCTAGGAGAACCGACTGGGGGAATTGAAGCTTCGGTCAATCATTTCGATCTGAATGAAACCAGAATGATTTTTTCCTGGGGATGTCCATGTGGATTTTTAATGTAGTAGTTTCCCGTTTATATACTGCCGCAACTTAATAATACGAGTATTTTTAAATACATTCAATTTGTTAATAACTAATTAATATATATTACGATTGCATGAAAGTAAATCTCATAGCATCCATAACATGAAAATATCCGTGACTCTTGATGTTAAAAGGTATGATGTTTACAACGATGTAGCAAAATATAACATAAAATATGAATATATTTTGGAATTTAAAATGAACGCCGTGGGGTGTTTTATCCGGTATGTGTATAATAACAGAAAGGGTTATAAATTGGAAGGATGTTTAAGTGAAGAGTTCTGTGTAAATTTAAAGGGTTATGCAATCAATATATTCATTAAGAGAACAAACTCAATTACAGTTCATTAGGGAACTTTTAATATTTACTAAACTTCTAATTAATATACTTGACGGCGGCAGTGCATTGGTATTCAGTTGGGGGCGTGTAATTACACGGCGTCTTAACAATATTGGAAATCTGGCAAATATTTAATTCAATTTTAATACTTAATAACGTGTCCTTTGTTCTCAGATATTTCATTACTCATTGTCTGCAAAACATAAATATCAACAAAAATAGCGTTGTGCTATTTTTGTGTTAATTATGTTTTTGATTGCATTCATTAAAATGTGTTTATTACAAAATTCCAAAGATCAAATATGGATTAAACCGAAACTTGAAGTTTGCTAAAGTTTATTGCGGCTGCGGTTGATAGGTAACCGCGTTAATTAATTTAACACAATTTTAGGTTAATTAAAGATATTCTCCAGGTAAAATAAAACGGCAGGCTGTTGAAAATAACGAAACGCAAATCGGGGGATGTTAAATTTGGTTACGACTCGTGCCGCCGTCGCCGCCGCCACCGTGGTTTCCATACTAATCAGCCGGTGATCACTTATTCGAGGATTTATAAAGCCGTTTTCTCAGATTCAGCCGACAAATCGGGTACTAATGACTCGCATTGAGTGAATTCCGCATTCTAACTCTATCTTAACAAGATGTAAGATTTTCTATATCTTCAATTATGTACGTGTACGGAGTAACAACTGCGTCATTTGTAAAATCGCGCATCCTATTGAATGTTAAACTAAGAAATCCGAGAATTACTAGACGGCGTTTACATGATTGCGAATAAAATTGGGAACAATTAATGTACAACGCATATTCAGCACTATATTTTTAACGTTGAAAATACATGTGTAATTCATACTGATTTATAATTGGGTAAACCGCGAAATACCCCACAAAAGCATAATAATAATTCAGAGTTTTACAGAGCGCGCTGAATAGGTTAATAAGGGAGGCTTACACAGTGATTGAATAGTCGCCAGGTACATGTACATTTTATATGATGCGCGAACCTAACGAGCAGTCTTTCATCATAACTAATTGGTTGTAGATTATGAACAAAGCCCCCCCATGCACTTACTAAACAATTCACATCGAACCAATTCAAAACGAACGTGTTCTGTCTATATTTTGATGGGAACGCGGGTGTTTATTTGTATGTGGCTGCACGTCTGTGTGCTGCTGTTCTCCCCGCTCATTAGGGACGCTTTCATACAGAAAAGGCGATCTAAATGGGGATGGTAAACCTATTATTGTTTCAAATTTTTATATAGTGATATTATATATTTCTATTTATTAATTTAAAATATGTTAGTTTCCAAAATTTACACCTTACTAGTTTTCGACAAGTGGGAAAAGATTTCTAAAGTATTAAATTTAATATTGATTTTTGTTAATTAGTTTAGAAATCCTTTCACACTGGGGCGAATGGTCGCCTTGGACATATGTAACATAGTTCAAATGTTACATATATTTTGAGCGTCCAGGATTTTTCGGGACTTCCAAATATGCGTCAAGTAGGTATAGATACGCGTTCCAGGATAACGCATTAGAGGTGGAGAGGCAATACAAATTAATGATAAGTGCAGTTGTCCGCAACAAATCGGATTTTAGAATATAGCAGGACTAAAAAGGTAAATAGAAAATGACAATACTATGGGGACAGAGTGGATGCGGCAGCATGTCTTCGTGGGGTTCACGGAATCATGGGTGGATGATTGGGAACGGGAGTGTCTGCAGAAGCTTATTTTAAATTTGTTTTTATTTTCACTAACATTAAAAAATTGGAAAGATAGTGCATAATCATATAAATATATACAAAATAAATCTATACAAAAAAATAATCTAAGTACAAAACATGTATAACAACAAATCATTCAATTAGGCGTCTCAAGTACCGATACGGTTGGTGATTCCTAAAAAGAATGTCAAGTCATGAGAATTCGGAAGAGATAGAGAGATGTGACACGACCCAGTATAACTTCACGGACGACACAAACACAATCAGCCACCATTCAAGTGAGTTTCTTCTGTTACCTTTAAATCGATGTGGTTTAGAGTGAGCTCCGTCACAGTGGGGCACTGCTTCTGTTTCGTGCGGACGCGCAGTACGGCGCTACCCTCGAAACGTTTGGAGTCGCAGGGTAGCAACCATTTACAAATCGGGGATATGAGATCTGGGTCTAAAGTGTTTAGGTCGGTTTTGTCGGTGATGAGACTTACTATGATACCGACAACGAGGACCGTGAGGACCCCGATTGGTGTAATCCAGTGGTATGAGAGGCGGTACAGTGGGAATGTATCTGATTCATCTGGATAAACCTGGGAAGAGAGAAAATACTTACATATTCTTACAGCTATTATTTTGATCACTATATTATTCATTGTTTCTTCGGCCTCGTGATTTTTGTCAGGCATGTTATTTGTACATGTATGTTAGTAACTTATCACGGCGTAACCAGATATAACTTGTTCAGCGCAGAGTTTTCATATTGTACATCATACTTTTTCGCGCACACTGAAAAAGTAACTAAACTAAAACTTATAAAAGTTATTCCGATTACTTACAGGTTTCTATGTAAAAACTCACACAGAAATTAAATGTTAAATAATATATTCACGTGGATCTAGTACGCACGTCTCCTGATAATCCGTGGCTGATTGTCAGCAGTGATTCGTCAAGTCTGTGATAAATTAGTAGATTACGAACATCTCGATTTTTTATACACATAAGAATTTTGCCACGGTCACGATTTGGTGCCCTCTCACCTACTATTACATCGATTAGAGGAGCTTGATATTTTCCGCGAGTCTTGTAATTTGTATCCTAACCATAAATGGTACCGAGCCGGAGAACTTTTTATACTGATTAAAACTTACCGGACTTGTATAATTAACTGAATACCCGTAATTACTAGGACAGTTGTCAACAGACACTGGTAGCTTGTGAGGTGTCACCAGTCCTGCAGCTGCTGCATATTGTCCTCCCAAGGACACCCATCCGGACATCAAGGCGCCTGCAATGCCGCCCAGAATTGCACCTTTGTTGTTTGATATAGGAACCAGCATACCTAATGAGAAAATACCAAAAGTTGTGCCGGCTGCAATAGCTGAGAGTGATGAAGCCAACTGCAAATGTACGTAGTTTGGTTGTTATAGTTGCTAAACGAAGAAACTGCTTACCGCCAATACACCACCCATATGCTCAACCACATACAGAAAACCAACAGCGATCACGCCAAGCCCCAAAACAACACCTTTCACAATGAACGACTCTGTGCGTTCTTGTAAATGCAGACGCATGCAGCCCTTTATAAAATCTTCCAGGAATACCATTGATGTTGAGTTTAAAATTACGGATAAGGAACTACAAAATATAAACAGTTTAGTGTATGTGTCTAAATTAATACGAGTATGTACGAAATAAATTACCAGAACACTATGAAATAAATTTAATGTAAGAAAATTAAAAATCAAGTTGAAAAATGAAAAAAATATAAAAAATAACATAAAATCAATAGTAGAAATAAATTACCAGAAATGTATGAAATAAATGTAATGTAAGAAAATTAAAAATCAAGTTGAAAAATGAAAAAATCATCAAAAACAACATCAAATCAATAGTATGTTTTTGTAATAGTCATGACTATAAATCACTATCAAATCGTACGCAACGACACGATGGTATTTACACTGAGGCCACAATAATAACAAGGACCCGACTGAAAGAGTGGAGAGACGGACATTGTAGCCTTGAAAGGAAAAGTTTTGTTGGACACATTTATATGTTGATTTTGTATAGGGCCGCCGGGATAGGGCTTTAATCTTCTCTGCTGTTATAACTAAGGAAAATCTTTAATAATATTGAAAACATTATTTTTAACGTGGCAAACTGTGAAAAAAATCGCAAAATTGCAGAATGTAGAATTGTAATTTCCGGCAATTTATTAAAACATAATTTTTGTATGCATTAGATTTAGATATCTAGTTTTAGTCCCAATTATTAATTATGGTGATGATTACATAGCAAAACAATTTCTGAAAAGACAAATATTGTAAAGACTAACCTCAATGCCGCACCAAAAACTCCAGCTATAAACAAGCCGGGAATGCCACGTAAATGCCCCACCGTCTCCATGACGAATAGTGGAAGGAGCTGGTCGTCGGCTTCGATCCTTTTCGCACTCATAGGGTCACATTCGTAATACGTGGCAAATATAAGCAACCCTGAGAAGCAACATATTACTAAAAATATAGTAACGCCAACTGTAAAGAGAGCTACCGATCTGAAAAAAAAAATAGGGAAATTGCAATAATCATCGAAGCTACCTTTTTATGTGCGTTTCCATTATAATATCCATATATAAACATATCTGCATGTTTTTCTGTGGTAAATTCATACATTTTATGTTTTTAAAAACTACAAATTTTTCTTCTGAAATTAATGTCACTTACGATTTGTTTAAGCAATTTTTTGTTTTTCGTTTATATACATATATATATATATATATATATATATATATATATAACACCCTCGGGATAATAACTATAAAAAAAGAATTTTGTCTTCTAAGAACTTACACTTTTGATTCCTTCAGAGAAGATAACGACAGATATCGCTGCACCATGGTTTGATTAACAGCATTGTACGACGTCCAGTAAGTAAAGCCACCAATAAACACAGCAAAAATGGACTGTCTTTCGTACATGCTCGTATTAAAACTAAAAATTAATTGAATACAGTAGGGTAATCCTTGTGGGTACTTTGTTGCGGCTTACTTGAAGAAGATAAGTCTGCCACCTTCTTCATTTCGGTTTAGTACAGTTTCTACACCGCCCACGAAAATCGTTCCTAGTACTACAACCACTACGACTGATATGAACATGGTTATGATTTGCCACGTGTCTGTCCATACCACAGCTTTTAAACCTCCCTAAAAATATTTTCATTGTGATTAAAAGTTCTAATCGCTCGATTAACGTTAACCGGATATGATGAGAAACGACCTAAAGCGTGAATTAACTTACTATCCAAAAACCAAAAAAGTTGAGTAATAGTGTATTACTGGTTTGTAATATTTTTGTTATATTAAACCGTATGAACTTTTTTGGTTACCTGATAGATTCATCCAGAATCTTCAACACGTTTCTAGTTTCAATTATTCATGTGCTCTGTTCAATCGCGTCTTGAATAAAACACATGTATTGCCGATATTTTTTGTTGTATATATATATATATATATATATAATATTTATGGAATAAAAATTAATAATAATACAATATAAATTAAATATAATCAATAATAAAAAAAAGTTATTCCCTCTGCAGGAACTCGGAGGATGCCCCCCTTGGTCCTGGTATCGAGAGATGCAGTTGGTCGTGGTAGTTGGTGATTTGGATGTATGTGTTATTTATCTCTTTTACTATATCTTTCTTCCGATTTTCTCATTGTACCAGTTCAACATAGTACATGAATCAAAACTAGAAACTGTTCAAGTTTATTGACAAATTTAGCACAATATAATTCAGGCTTAATTGATATTAAACAATCTTTAAACATGTCTTTAAAGATGTGGTTGGTGATGTTTTTTGTGAGGGAAATGCCAATAAAGGTCTTGTTGATAAGATTTGGTGTCCATCATTTGTAGTTACACAATTTAGAAGGTATCAAATCTTACATAACTTTCAAAGCCATCAATATAGTGTTTAAAGCAACTACTAAAAAATGTTGGTTAGGTAGCTTTTCTAAAAGCTCAATACAATTTGCGCCATAACAACAGTGTAGGCGTGGCCCCACCCTTCACAGAAAGTTATATATATTTTCTTTTTATTAATCTTTGTCCATTCGAATAGAAGTTTCATACGAAATGGGCCCTCAGTTCTTTACATCTTTATAGGGAGCTTTTGTTAGATTGCTAAAGTAATAAATAAATAAGAAATCTGATATGACTTACCAATACGGTGTAAAAAATGCAAACTACACAAACAATGCTTCCAATTAAATGTAAATTTATGCCCGTGACTGTAATGTAAAAAAAAATTAGTTTTATCCCGTACAAAGTCTTATAGTTACGCTTACCCTGATTAAAGGCAAGGGATGGAACGTATATTAGAATTGGGAGAAACATCAACTGGAACAGAATAGCGCTTACAGTTTATAATACACAAAAAAACAAACAAAAATATTAATCAAAATAAATTTGATTAATATTTTGTATTTGATCGAAATTTAGTATAGTGTATTTTATTTCTATCAACAGTCTCAAAATAACTACAACTAATGTTACAAAATATTACTCGTATTCATAATGTCTGTTAAAAATAATGGTCCCTTAAATGCAAAATGGACCTTTCAACTTTAACAACCGATTTTGACGAACAACGTCTCTGGCGTGGAGAATCATTATGTAATACTCGATCATAAATAATAAGAATAATAATAATATGGTTTCCAATGTTGCGGCGTTATTTGGGAACGGATTTTAATTACAAAGACATATTCTGAAACCTCATTAAATTATCTTTGATTCGGTCGGGAGAATAATTTTTATTTTTACGTTTTCATGTAGTAATTGCTTAGCAAATATTGTCTATGTCTTGTCTTAATCATAAGATTAAGAGCGTTCCATCAACGGGCGATATTAACGAAAAAAGTAGTCTTATGGTAGCAAGCGTAGTAAAGTTAAGTATTTTGCGGAGCAACTTGATAAAGGCACCTTACACGGTCAATAATACTGTCATTCCTAGTACTGTCAGTATTTGCTTCAATTCTCCTTTTATATTTATCAAGTAATCAATTATCCGGATAAATGTCAGTATTCTCTTCATTCCACCATTACTATACCTTACACCATAAGTAATACTGCCAATATATTAGAATAATGAACATTTTAAACATGTTCTCGTACAGTAATACTGTCATTATTCTAAAATATTGACAGTATTATTAATCGTGTAAGGTGTCAACACCAACGTTCAGAACGAGTGGTATCATGGAATCGCACCCCTGTACTAACATAAATACGCTACCATTTGTTTAATATTAAAGACTTGCTACATACCTCGTCTATTAAAAATAACACAGATACCAGAGTCCTTACGGTACGGCTAAATCGTAATTCTAAATACTGTAAATAGAGACAAATAATTAGATAATAATAATGAGGCGAGAGAAATGTAATTTACCTCATACGATGATTGTACTTGTAGTTTACAAAACACAGGAAGGTATATGTATGAAATTGCAATGCCGCTGAGGAATATTGAGATGCAAATTAGACAATACTGTGAGCCGAAATTGTAAATCTCCGCGGGAGTTCCGAGAATGGTCACACCTGAAATATAACTGGACACATCGGTATGAATACGTATATTGCATTTATTACAATATGATCGAAGCATATTGAGTTTTTTTATTTACACATTATAATCGTTCTTCAAAGTACGGCGGTGCATGTTTCATATCAATATTAAAACTAGTGATGGATAGAAAACAGCTGTTCTCGATTCTTATCAAGAGTCGATGTTTTCGATTCTTAAAAGTTCTCGAGAACTGAGAACAGCTGTTCTCGATTCTTGTCAAGAATTAATGTTTTCAGTTCTCGAGAACTTGAACGGGAACCAACAAAAAAAATTGATAACTTTAATTAAAATCGAAATTCGACTTCCGAGTCGCTAAGAGCAGTAGTATATATAATACCTTGACCAAGAGTACCTTAGTTAGGAGGATGTTAGGTAGTTGTTAGGTAGATGTTAGGAGGACGAGGAAGTTAAAATTCCCCCACTCCTGCAAAATGATAGTAATTTTATATACTCAATCACAGGTTTAATTACCTCAGTCGAATTCTATCCATCGAAGGGGTAAAATTTCTGAATGTTAAGTTCGATTATTTCAACACGTCTATACTGCACCTTACACGATCAATATTACTGTCAATATTTTAGAATAATGACAATATTACTGTACGATAATATGTTTATAATGTTCATTATTCTAAAATATTGCCAGCATTACTCATCGTGTAAGGTATAGTAATGATGTAATAAAGAGAATACTGATATTGATGCGGATAATTGATTACTTGATAAATATAAAAGAAAGATTGAAGCAAATATTGACAGTACTAGTATTGACAGTACTAGTATTGACAGTACTGGTATTGACAGTATTATTGACCGTGTAAGGTGTCAATAAGGCACCTTACTCGGTCAATAATACTGTCAATCTTAGTACTGTCAGTATTTGCTTCAATCCTCCTTTTATATTTATTAAGTAATCAATTATGCGGATATACATCAGCATTCTCTTCATTTCATCCTTACACGATAAGTAATACTGTCAATATTTTAGAACAATGAACATTTTAAACATATTATTGTACAGTAATACTGTCATTATTCTAAAATATTGACAGTATTATTGATCGTGTAAGGTGCCTTTTTAAGGCACCTTCTTACACGGTCAATATTACTGTCAATCCTAGTACTGTCTGTATTTGCTTGAATCCTCCTTCAATATTTATCAAGTAATCAATTATCGGGATAAATATATTATCGTACAGTAATAGTGTCATTATTCTTAAATATTGACAGTATTATTGATCGTGTAAGGTGCCTTTTTAGCAATTTTTAAATTTGAAATTGTGAGCATTTGTTTGATAATTATTGTAGGATTATTGACTGTCAAATCCTAATAATTAGGTCAAAACAAACACGCACTGTCAATTTAAAAAGTGCTTTAAAAACTTTTAAATCACTTATACTTTAATATACTATACAATATTAGTAAATATTTGTTAACAAAAAAAAACTACATCTGTAAAAAGTGCATAAAATCAGCTAGTTAAAACAAGACGTCAAACATGCCAATGTCAGTATCATATTGACATGTGAATAATAATCCGAACTCATCAAATAAGTCGCCTACAAATATGCTTTGATATATAGTAGAGTATAAACCACAGATCATCATGATCGAGATTGAAATAAAAACGGCAACAAGCCTGCAGTTGTGCAAAATACGTGTGAATGGAAATTCTTCGATAAGAGATGCGAAAAAGGCTATAGAGAAAAAGGCACCGGATTTCAAACTTCAAAGAACAGCCCTTCGGGCAGAACCTTCGGGGAGAGAGCTATCAGATCATGAGCTGTTATCTACTGCTGCTGTGGGCCAGCAAAATCGGTTGTATGTAGAAGATTTAGGCCCACAATTTTCCTGGATGGGCGCATCGATTATTGAATACGTTGGCCCGTTAATCATGTATGGGTTACTCGGATACCGTCCACGATTTATTTATGGCGACGAAGAGGGGAATATAACTAGAGAAGCTTCAATTGCTTGGTGCTGTTGGATGAGTCATTACACTAAAAGGCTGACTGAAACACTTTTAGTTGATCGCTTCACTCATCCCACAAAGCCTGTTAAAAGACTCATCCGGGCATGTGGTTACCATTGGGCCGCTGCTTCGCTATCTGCGTACTATGTAAACCACCCCCTTTATACACCAGCAACATTTATTCAGGTAATGACTGGATTGATAATGTTTATATTTTTTGAAACCGGCAGTTCGAGTGTGTATAGGCTGCTTCGTAATTTGCGCCCTGCTGGCACAACAACAACGCTTCGCAAAATTCCAGTACCCAATACAAACCCCTTTACATTGCTTTTCAATTATGTGGCTTGTCCGCAGTACACCTACGAGTTCGGGGCTTGGCTGGCATTCGCCTTGATGACGAACTGTTTGTCAGCATTAGTTTTCACAATACTCAGAATGATTCAGATGACACGAAATGCAATAGAAGTGCGGCAAAAGTACACTATTGATTTTAGCGATTATCCAAGTGAGACGAGAGCCATCATTCCGTTTGTGATTTAGGAGATGAGTGATTTTAATTGTTAGTTATGTCTGTTATTATTTGGAATGTGTTGAATTTGAACAATAATATAATAAACTTTTAAAAAAGTTAACGTATTAATATTATGATAGAAACATGTCTCGCATATAACGCAATACGGTTATAATTTTCTTTTTATTAATGTTTGTTTATCCACTCGAATAGAAGTTTCATACGAAATGGGCCCTTAGTTTTTACGCGTTTATATGCAGCTTTTTGATATTTCTTAATTGATTCTTTCTTTCACTGTATCTTCCATTTCATTTTGTCTTCTGTTCAATTTGTTAGCGTCGATCATCACTATTTTATCGTCACTTTTGACAAATTTGTGAAATTTGATATAAGGCACTATTACACTAGCGTTCGCAGAGCGTGGGATATACCAACGCAGAAATGGTTCATATATAAGTGTGAATCCACCTCTATGTGGAGCCGCCAGATTAACTGGCCACTGCCGTCTAAACAAACACCTACACGCGATGGGTCTGGTAGACAGCCCGTTATGTAGAGGGTGCAATGAAGAACTAGAAACAGCAGAGCATTTAATATTCCTCTGCCCAGCTCTAGTAAGCACTAGGCATCTAATACTAGGGAAGTGCTCGCCTAGTATTGTCAGCATTGGTAACTCCTCATCCGCCAGAGTTTTGCAGCTCGCACGCAAAATTGACTGGTGGGACGAGTGAGCAGCCTTAAAGGAAGGTTTCATATTTCCCATTTTGAGGCCTAAGTGTCTATATCAATGCTACCCTCCAGCCAACTATCCAGAACTAACTATCCAGGAGCCGCGAGATGGCGTTTAACTTTCCTCCTAGGGGGTTAGTTGTATCATTTTTGCAGAAATAGTTATTTATTTGGTTGCTATGTCCGGTCTAAACTTACAGAATAGTATACTAATTATTTCAATTAGAATCGATTATTTCCCGAAAACTAGTTAACGAAGTGAAATTCTTACAACTCGCCGATTTGCAAGAATTGCAACTAATAATATTTATATATAATTCTCATTTTTAATAAATTCATACCTGGCAATCAACGACATAGCTACAGGAAACGGTTTCATGTTGCCGTTTCCGGTGAGATACTCCCTCAGTGTGGCTCCCTCGCCTTTCCCGTACCGACTCCTGCACCCATAATACAGCCCTGTCAGCGCCGATAACACCAGCATGGCTGTGAACACTGCATAGTCCACCACATCGAAATAAAACTTCTCCCCCGGCGTTTTGCCCATCATCGAGGACGCTATCATCTGGAACCAATACAGCTCGAATCAAGCCGCGTTCTCTCATCGCGGAAGTGCACCGAAATTGACCGCCAATTAATAACGCGAGTGGAATTTGCGACCCGTTCGCGTGTGTATTAACGTCAAGGTTCGCTTTTCATAGTGAATTCAAGCGCCTATCAATTGATGGGAAGCACTCCACGCAGCTTTCGCGCCGCCACCGAGTTGGATGTGTTTGAAATTTTTTTTTTTATTATAAAGTTAAGGGTGTGATGCAAACAAATAAACATAGTAATTTGAATTTAAAAAAAACCGATATGATAGATTTGATTAAACTGCATTATCAAAATACCACAGATAATTAGATAATTTGGTTTACTACAGTCCTGGTTTTCTAGGGGAGCGACCGCTTAACAGCGGCAGCTTTTGACGTCATTTACACATCACACAAATCGTTTTAAGTGTATGTAATTGAATTGTTCATCGTAATTCATTGCGTGTTTGCAGTACGTTGAGGTATTTCGCTTTGTGGGAAACCATATTCGTTTATATACAATTATTTGTGTGACGTAAAAAGCGGCCGCCTTTAAGCGACCGCTTTCCTAGGAAACCAGGGCTTTAGCGAGTAACGGTTTGGAAATCTGAGGCGATTAATTACTAATATCAACAAATTAAATATTAGTTAATTCGGAAAGTCAGTATGGGCACTACACACCAGTTTTTTTTCTTAATAGCAAAATGCTTAAAATAATTAATAATAATTTTGTATACAATGTTCGAAACAATATATAGACCAACACTGATATACGGAAGCGAAACATGGACATTGGATAAGAGACTTAAAAGCAAAATACAAGCAACAGAAATGAAGTACTTAAGGAGGATAGAAGGTATCACAAGAATTGACAGAATACGAAATAAGCAAATTCGAACAACTCTACAGATAGAAAGTATACAGACAACTATAGAAAGGACACAACTCGGATAGTATGGACACATATTCGCATGCCAGAAGGGAGACAGACAAAACGTGTATGGAATACAAGAATACAAGGAAAGAAAATAAGAGGTAGACCACACAAAACGTGGGAAGACAACATACATGAAATACTAACGAGAAATGGCATTGGATGGCAGGATGCAAGAAGAATGACGAGCTTCCTATTGCTCGCCATTCTCCTTGCATCCTGCCATCCAATGCCATTCGTCGGACTAGAAGGAATTTCTACAATAAATACAATAGATTTAAAATATGCTTAAATAATCTCGGTATATATATATATATATATATATATATATATATATATATATATTGTATACAATTTTGTGACCATATTAAAAACAACTTACACGTGTATGAAGAACAACTGTGTGACTGCAGATATTAGGGTTTACTAGCACTAGATATTGGAGTTTAAATATGTATTGCAAGAAGCTTCCTGCACAAACTGCACGCCTTGGACTGTTTTGTATAAGTGACTTACTTAACGAGCCAATTTTGCAATACACTTTATCAGCAATCTAAATGCTTTGTTCAAAAATATGTATCATGTTGATAAAAATTTAATCAATTGACTAATTACCAAACTATCTATGAGGCACGTATGAAATTGGTGTGGAGAGCGATGTGGTTTATGTTAAATGTAAGGCGTATTCATTATATAACTGATCTTATAAATTCATTTTTTTCATCAATAGCTGATGAGATCTAAAAAGATCAAAATTTGTAATAGGTAAATTCAAACTTATATATTATACAACATATTATATAATATGTTTTATACGATTGGCTTTGTGCTGATATCTCAAGCACTCTATTATTTTCTATTCTATATTATTCATATTCTCTAGAGGGCACTACCCGGTGATCCTGATAACATGAGCATGTTGACGGTTATTACCATATGGGTGTGCATTGCTAATTGATGTGGTGCCGCCAGATGGCGTTTAACTTCCCTCTACGAGGGTAAGTTGTACTGTTTTTATATATTATATTTTTTTCTCTTTTTAGATATTTAGATATTTAGTGGCTTTTAAAAAAAAACTGGGGATGTTATTTACGTTTCATTTTGTACATATTTGCCATGACAGTAAATTATTCATAGCATTTATAGACCTGAAAAAAGCGTGGAATATATTACAAAAGAGGCAAATAAGCAAACAACTATAAAGAACAATACAAGGTATATACAGAAAGACACAATTACATAAGGACAGGAAATCAGATATCACAGGAATTTACAACCAAACAAGGACTAAGACAAGGTGGAGCATTAGGTCCTCTACTGTTTATAATATTCCTAGATAATATATTAAATAATATAAAGAAGAAAACAAGGAAAATGGACATAGGATATTATAAACTACGACGCACAATGATAGCTGAGTGTGCTTTTGCTGATGATAGTATGATATACTAGCCAAATCCGAAGAAAACATGCAAGAGAACGTTAATATATGGAACGAAGAACTAAATAAACACAACATGACAATAAGCACAGAAAAAACAAAAATTATGGTGATAATGGCCAAACAGGAAGTGGAAACAAATATCCAATATAATACTGCTAGTGAAATTGTTTACATAGATATCAGCCGATTTTGGAGATCTCATATTCTTAAATTCTATACAGTGTGTTCAGCCAAATTGTTGTTGCTCGTTAATGTGATTTTTATAAGAAGAAAACTTCTTTATAATGAATTACTTTTCTTCGAAAAATTTAAACTTACAACAAATTCCTAATCGAACAAGTCATCTGATGACACCTGTATATAATATGTATTAATTAGGAATGTGAGTTTGATAAAGTTATCATTGAACCATATAGGTATACTGATTTCAATAAAATTCGATACACCAGGAATTTGTGGTGTAATATTATTAAATTTTCACAGCAGTACGTTTACAGTTCAATGATTAAATTACAAAAGAAAATACATGTTGCCATTTGCTGCATATAGGGCTTGACATATGTGATGGCTTAGGCCAGGGGTCGGCAAATAGAACCGGTGTGAAGATAGCCTCTAAGATCCCAGCCTCTAAACCGCGGGACCGCGCGCACTGTGGATTGTTTGCGGGTCTGTACTGGACAATTGGGGTGACCAATAAATTCCAAATTATGAATAATCTTTTATATATGTCTTGCCGACCATAGTATATAGTTATATATTTTTATTAATAATTTTTATGGGCGTTGTTGTATAATATATGTTGTTACGTAAATTATTATTTTTATCAGCCCACCGTCATACAATTGATTTGAAAAAATTACACAATGTTTATAACACAATGGCAATGGAAAATTGAAAGTCTCAACCTGAGCAGGTTGTTCCTTCTATTTATGTTTTATTTTTAACTTTTCCGCTCCTATCTCGATTTTAGTGGCTGGGTCGATAAAAATCTTAGTGCAGAACATATCAGTGCACCATATGGCCGAAGGAAATTGGAAATTTTTTATTATTTTTTGTTCGGCGACCAAGTCTAACACATTTCATTATTATTATTTTTTACCAGCCCACCATCATCCAATTAATTTGAAAAAATTACACAATGTTTATAACAAAATGACAATGGAAAATGGAAAGTCTCAACCTGAGCACCTTGTTCCTTCTATTTATTTTTTATTTTTAACTTTTCCGCTCCTATCTGGACATGCCGAATTTAGAGGCTGGGTCGATAAAAAAAATTATGTAACATATTTTGTTAATTTTTTTTTTTTATCTTGGTTCAGAACATATCAGTGCACCAGATTACCGAAGGAAATTGGAAAATTTTGATTATAGTTTTTTTTATCGGCGACCAAGTCGAACATGTTTCATTATTAATATTTATTATTTTTATCAAACCACCGTGATACAATTAATTTGAAAAAATTACACAATATTTATAACAAAATGACAATGGAAAGTGGAAAATCTCAATCTGAGCACCTTGTTTCTGTTAATTTTTAACTTTTCCGCTCCTATCTGGACATGCCCAATTTAGAGGCTGGGTCGATAAAAAAATTATGCAACATATTTTGTTTAATTTATTTTTGAATCTTGGTTCAGAACATATCAGTGCACCAGATTCCCGAAGGAAATTGGAAAATTTTGATTATAAGTATTTTTTTTTCGGCGACCAAGTCGAACATGTTTCATTATTATTATTTTTATCAGGCCACCGTCATACAATTGATTTTAAAAATCTATCTTCACACCGGTGCAAATAGACGCATGTGCCTCTATAGCAGCGGTCGGGGAACTCGAAAATTATCAACCCCGTATTTTCGGATTATGATTATAATAGATTAATATATAGTTAATGCATTAGTGAAAGTTGCAAATTGTCCACCGAGAAGTTTGTAAATTATTTATAAATTTGCTTATAAAATCGTACTTTTATAAAATACTGACTTTGGCATTAAATTGTATGAAAACTAGCAGCATTCTAATTTTTGATTATTTCTAGAATGGATTAGATCTATATTTTGCTAATGCATTAGCGAAGTTTTAAAAATATCTCGGGGTTTTTGAAATATTTTCAAATTTGCAGTCAAAACATACAAAATCGTATTTGTATGTAGTACTACTTATGGAATTAAATAGATTGAAAACTAGCAAATACCTTATTTTTGATAATATCTTTAGTGGATAGACCAATATATTGCTAATGGATTGGCAAAACATACATCGAGGAATTTATAAACTATTTACAAATTTACCATTCAAACAAACAAAATTGCATTTTTATGGAATACTGCCATCCCAAAGTCTCTAGTATAAATACCATGAAAACTTGCAACAATATATTGTTTGATTATGAATTTTATGGATAGTTCAATACATTGCTAATGCATTTGCAAAATGAAAAATGTCCTCAATATTTTTTAAATATTTACAAATTTGCCATGGCAACTAGAAACATCGCTATTTTTGATTATGACTATAAAGGCACCTTACACGATCAATATTACTGTCAATATTTTAGAATAATGACAGTATCACTGTGCAATAATATATTAAAATTTTCATTATTCTAAAATATAGACATTATTACTTATAGTGTAAGGTATAGCAACGATGAAATGAAGAGAATACTGATGTATATCCGGATAATTGAGTACTTGATAGATATAAAAGGAGGATTGGAGCAAATGCTGACAGTACTAGAATAATGACAGTATTACTGTACGATAATATCTTTACAAATTTTTATTATTCTAAAATATTGTATTACTGATCGTGTAAGGTATAGTAATGATGGAATGAAGAGAATGCTGATGTATATCCGGATAATTGATTACTTAATAAATATTGAAACAGTATTCAAGCAAATACTGTCAGTCCCAGTACTGTCAGTATTTACTTCAATCCTCCTTTTATATTTATCAAGTAATCAATTATGCGGATAAACATTAGTATTCTCTTCATTCCATCATTATTATACCTTATATGATAAGTAAAACTGTCATTATTTTAGGATTAAAAACATTTTAAACATGTTATCGTACAGTAATACTTTAATACATTATTCTAAAATATTGACAGTATTATTGATCATGTAAGGTTCCTTTTAGATAGATCAATATATTCTACCAGTAATTATTGAAGTAATATCAGAGGTATATATGCTGCAGATATTAGAAGCAACAATTAGAAATTAAAAATATAAATATTAATAAAATGAACAGAATCTTGAAAATAAACATTTGGTGAGAGTATACTAAACTTTTTAATTAAGATAAAGTTTTACTCTCATTATTATTGAATAGTAAGAGTAAAAATTGAACTTAATTAAAAAAATTAGTAAAGTAAAGTTTTACTCTCACTATTATTAAATAGTGAGAGTAAAACTTGAACTTAATTAAAAAAATTAGTGAAGTAAAGTTTTACTCTCACTATTATTGAATAGTGAGAGTAAAACTTAATTAAAAAATTTAGTATACGCTCACCAAATGTTTATTTTCAGGATTGTGTTCAGTTCGAAAAACGCTATTTTTGCGTCTAGTCCTTAAATATACATACACTAGTTGTGTTATAATTTCACAACGTAACTAGTTATTTTATATTCAACTTCCTGGCATACAATAATAGCATGCGATATGGGTCACTTTCGTAAAGGGTTGTAGGAAAAGGACTATAACGGCAAATATCCTTCACTAAACCTAAATTTTACGTACTTACATAAATAACTATCAAAACTATAAATAACTATAAAATTATTAAATACAATATTACTGCTGTGCTGCGTTCCCTCGATACGCCCCTGCAGTGTACAACCCGTAAATAAATACCATACCAACGCACATACCGCCACCTCTCGGCCAACAGCTAAACTAAACCACACACAATCTCATACCGACAGGACATCCGTCCTCTCAAAGTGACAGCCCGTAAATGACATTCTCGCCGTTTCAACAAATAAATAAATAAATAATTGCCGTATTTATCTAATCAGATGCGGCGTTTCGCCCGCTGCAAATAGTGTAGTGGCATGTGCGAGCGCAATCACAAGAACTTGCCTTGAATCGTGTTTTTCCTATGTGAATCAGCGGCGGAGGAATGGCAGATCCAGCTGCATCGCATCTAGCAAGGGAGGGCACGTCGACCACTACCACGGTCACTGTAGACACGACTGACTCGCCGCACCACCAGGTAATTTAAATTACGTAACGTCTGATAACGTTAGATTACGCGAAAAGGCACGCAGCGTGCGACATGTTCTCCGCGAGGTTAATCAAATCTAGAGGTTTCCTCTCAGCTGGTGACAGATTAAAAATAGCGCGATGTCTTCTGTCAACCAAAACCGACATTCAGCCACTGCAGGGTGTCCGGATTTTGGATTTAACGCGAATAGTGGCTGGACCCTACTGTTCTATGATACTGGGGGACCTTGGGGCAGAGGTCATCAAAATTGAGAGGCCTGGAGGAGGCGATGAAGCTAGAAAATGGGGACCCCCTTTCATTAATGACACCATGGAAGCTTGTTACTTTGTAGCAGTTAATCGTAACAAAAAGAGTGCTTGTATAGATATAAAAAGTGAGAGTGGACGTAAAATTTTGTATGCACTTGCTGAGAAATCTGATGTACTAATTGAGAATTATATCCCTGGGAAATTGGATGGAATGGGTTTAGGGTATGATGATTTTCATAAAGTAGCACCTCAGTTAATTTACTGCTCATTAACTGGATATGGTTCTGAGGGGCCTTATAAAAATAAGCCTGGTTATGATGTAATTGCTGCTTCAATGGGTGGGCTCTTGCATATAACAGGTTCTGAAAATGGAGAGCCTGCTAAGGTTGGGGTTGCTGTCACTGATATAGCAACTGGTTTGTATGCACATGGGGCTATAATGGCTGCTCTTTTGAAACGACATAAAACAGGCAAAGGGCAGAAAATTGAGTGCAATTTACTGAGCACCCAATTGGCAAGTTTGATTAATATTGGTTCGAATTATTTGAATGCCGGACAGGAGGCCAAGAGATGGGGGACAGCTCATGAGAGTATTGTACCATACGAAGCTTTTAAAACCAAAGATGGGTATTTTACAATCGGAACAGGTTCTGATGCACAATTTAAACACTTTTGTAAGCTAATTGGGAAGGAAGAGTTGGGTGGTGATAGTAAATATCTTACAAATAGAGATCGTGTGAAGAATCGTGACGAATTAATAAAGATTTTGAAGGATGTTTTAGTTCAGAAGGGTAATAATGAATGGGCTGTGATTTTTGAACATGCTAAGTTTCCATGTGGGCCAGTCAATTCATTGGAAAATGCTTTTAATGATCCACATGTTAAAGCTATAGGGATTGTTCAGGAAGTTGATCATCCAATTGCTGGAAGGGTTAAATTTGTTGGGCCACCTGTTGTGTATAGTGATGGGGGTTGTTTGGTGAAAAGACCACCACCCACTTTAGGAGAGCATACTGATGAAGTATTGAAGGATGTTTTGAGCTATGATGATGATACTATTTGTAAGTTGAGGAGACAAAAAGCTATTCAATAAGAGATTGGGTGATTTGAAATATTATTGCATTTGTTAGTTTTAAGTTTTAAATAGTTAATTAAGCAATGCTGATATTTTTCTAGTTTTACATTAGTAATTATGTGCCTAAAGTTGTCAGAAGTGATGTTTGATGGATTATAAATTAACGTGGTGTTATGAAATTAATTTACGTTTTTACAATCTGCTGAATGGATCACAAACAAATTTGTAAATCGGCTGAGAAAGCGATCCCCATTAATATTTAAGCAAAATTGGTCTTCAAACATAGAGAAAACTATTTCCTATTGCGCATATGGCACGTGGGCAGTCTACAAGTGACATCATCGACGGTGACTGTACTAGACAAATCATGCGGGGAATTAGCGAAAATATTCGTATATTAAATGTAATGTAATGAAAATTAAAAATAACAAAATAAGGCAGAATGATACAAAATCAGACAACGTGAGACAGATTAAGAAAAATAGGATACCATAGCATAAAATAAATTAACAACAACAAATCAAACTGAAATGAGTCCAACCAAATCGACTCAAACTGAGTCCAAACAAATCAAAACTCCGAGAAATATCTTGAATTTAAATTAATTAATTCGGAAAGTCATGTGGTGCCTACACCAGATATTTTTCACAGCTATATTTATATGCCATTATTTTGTAATACAAATTTAATAAAAAAAAACTATGAATCTTGTATTATGTAATATTCATTAAACCTATTCTTAAAAACTGTAGCACTGGGAATGATTTTTACTTTATCATTATAGGGTTCCGAGGTTATATACCAAAACAGGTAAAGAGTTATATTAATAAATATGTACAAAAATTAGCTAAATTTCTATCTTTTGTTTTTTTTTGTTCAGTTTTTCATAAAAGGATATGATAAATATATGATATTGTTATAAATTCCGGTATACTTACATTTAATTTTTAATATTCCAAGAAATTAGTATACACATTTAAACTCGATTAGGTGCGGTGCATAAATAATGTTCGCTGCGTAACAATAACTACTTTAAATGCTTTTTAAACAAATATTATTATAAGTATATGCAATATTTGTAATAGATTAGAAAATATTCCATTTGTTCCCATATGAAACTGGTTTTTTTTTTCATTCTGCTTACACCCACGAAATATTTACGTTGCCATTAAATTTCCATTTGCTAAAATTCCTTAATGTTTTAAGGTGCTTAATTAATATACCAGTGTTAAAAAAATATACATATAATAAATAATAGAATCATTTGCATATTACAAGGTATTTTAATGGATGCATAACACGTTTCTAGATATTTCACACATATAACATATATGACATAAAAAAAGGCATAACATTTATATCAATTTTTTAGTTTTAGTTTTTGTTATTTAAATATGTATAGATATACATTTTTATGATTAGTAATGATTTGTGGAATATTTATATCACTTAGTTATTCTTCACGGAAAACAAGACAACGTCTGATGACGGAATAGATAAAACGATAAAAGTGTACTATGTAATAAACCAGGGTAGTCTGAAATAATGTTATTAGCTTTATCCATTATCCTTCCACATCTGTTTGTTCCTGGTCGCTTATGTTTCCCTCCTGCATACTACCATTAGTTAGTATAGGTCATCGTTTCCTTTGCTATTTCCTTATGAAGAAGGAAATAGCAAAGGGAACAATGACCTATACTAACTAATGGTAGCGTGCACCAGGTAAACATAAGCGACCAGGAACAAACAGATATAGAAGAATAATGGATAAAGCTAATAACATTATTTCGGACTACCCTGAATTTAAAAAATAGAACATAATCAAATTAAAATGCATATGGTAACTAATATGAGGTTATACTGGAAAGTAAACCAAGACAACAAACAGAACCAATGATGGAAAATGCACAAAGTGGCTTCAGGAAGGGTCATTCAACGCAGGGCCATGTTTTTACAGTAAGAAAACTGATGGAGAAAACAATGGACCAGGACGTAAATTATTCATAGTATTTATAGATCTGGAAAAAGCGTACCGAGAAAAACAATGTGGAATATGCTACAAAGGAGGCAAATAAAGCAAACAACTACAAAGAGCAGTGCAATATGTATACAGAAAGACATCCAATAACATAAGGATAGGAAACCACATATCAGAGGAATTTACAACTAAACAAGGACTAAGACAAGGTGGATCATTAGGCCCTCTAATGTTTATAATATTCCTGGATAACATAAAAATATAAAGGAGACAACAAGGAAAATAGACTTGCAAGAAAAAACTAATGAGAAATGGCATTGGATGGCAGGATGCAAGGAAAATGGCAAGTAATAGGAAGGACTGGAAGGAATTATAGAAATTACAAGAACATAGTATAGAGATTTTAATAAAAGATTATATATGACAAAAAATAACTCACCATTACTATTATAACTCAACAAGAATCACTTTCAACAACACTTCCTAACTGGCAATTTATTTCATGGCTCTAATCTACACAATTGCCGCCTTAACTACACATTTATATACAGTAATATAACACAGATGTTCCCATATCGACGACGAAGAATAAATAAATCGATGCGATTCATTTGTAAGGTCCCGTTTCGCTTTACTCAATTAACTCAATTGTAACAACAAATATGAACTCATGTTTATTAATATCTGTTTTAGGATGTTCCTACGCTACACCTAACATTAAGGAAACCTAAAAACGACCGCAAGGTCCAATGGACCACAGAAACGGTGGATAACGAGGAGATGGATAAGAAAAAGTCAAAAAGCAAGTCATCTCCTAATTAATTATTATAAAACTATATTAACCCATTTACGACCACTGATGCGTAACGCATCACCCTCTTAATTTTTTTTTTATTGATTTTATTTAAATAAAATCTAGTCTACAATTATTATTACTGTTATTATAATTACTATTATAACAATTTTCTATAAGGATAGTAACATCAAATAAAAATTAATTATATAATATTCAATATTAAACAATAAATAACAAGCAAAATATTCTCCACTTATTATTTGTTTGTTTATTTAATGTTTTCTTTAAAATTGTGTAGAGAAAAATATTCTCCACTTGCCGCTATTTGAGAAAAATATTGTATATTTATACGTCCAGTATCTTAATTTTTGATTAAGATACTTGACTCTAGATGTATGAGTATTGTGTATTTGGGGGATATGTGTTTTTTTTAGCGGTATGCCAATTAAAGGTCTTTTTTTTACTTGACGTACACGATATACAATTTTTTCCCGAATAGCGACAAGTGGAGAATATTTTTCTCTACACAATTTTAAAGAAAACATTAAATAAACAAACCAATAATATTCGATAAAGGGAGGGGGGATCGTTATGTATTTTTTTGTTTCTTGCTCTAGATGTATGAGCATTGTGTATTGGGGGAGGAGTGTATTTTTTGAGCGGTATGCGGTACTTTACCCCTAGGAGGAATAATTTGTATCATTCTTATAAATATTTTGTTATTTTGAGAATTTGGTCGTAAATGGGTTAACCAAGGTTGTATTAGATTTTTTTAATTGTAAATATCATGAACGTTTTTTTTGCGTCTTAAGTAGTAAGATTTTAGTTTTTAGACATTATCACATGAATTATGGATATAAAATTTAAACTTGGATTGACGAATTGTAACGATAGCGCATCTTATTTAAAATATTTTATTTATTTATTTAAACATATGCCTTCTACCGTAAGGTGTAGGCGTATTTAAAATAAATTTATAATATTAATTTTAGGTTGTTGTATTTATAAGAAACCGCGAGCCTTCGGTGAAAGCAGCTCGGAGGAGAGCAGTGATGACGACGATGACGATTGTGATCATTGTAAAGACCATTCCAAAAAAAAGAAAGGCACAGACAATGAGACGCCGCCACAAAAGGACATTCCACAGGCACACAGTGATGACCAAAGTCCAACCATTTCATAAAATATCTACACATATATAAATTTTACTATGCCATTTTCGTATCTGCTAAACGTGTATTTCCTATGTAAATTATATTGTTATAATTGTTTTAAGCCATATACATAACTATATTGAATTATTATATCGATCTCGTTATATAAATACGTATTGCCTTGAACATTTAAATGTGTAAATGAAATGTGATTTATATTAATCAATAGTTATATGTTATATTAAACCATATTCTCGTAAATAGAGATAATAAAACTTATTGTTATATGTTTACCTTAGTGATGACACTACTATTATTACTTTAGATTCTGTTTTATTGGGACATATCAGGATCAATGCAGTTTCTACCAATTGAGACATTGATCGAAAAAGTGGACTAACCCTCAAATTCTCGTTATAGATCTATATTTTATTTATATATAATATAACTTATTGTTATATGTTTAACTTAGTGATGACACTACTATTATTACAGTAGATTCTGTTTTATTGGGACATATCAGGACCAATGCAGTTTGTACCAATTGAGGCATTGAGCGCAAAAGTGGACTAACTCTCAAATTATTGATATAGATCTATGATATTTTCTTTAATTCCTAAAATGGTGGATTTAAGAAAAAAATATCTGAACTACATTATCGCGTTTTGATAAAAAATAGTAGCGTAAACGAGGTTTTGCATTACTCTTTACGTTCCGAAGTACTGTCGCTATTTTTTACTTTTCTTTACGTTTAATGACTAATATAGTTGAAATAAACTATTTTTGGAAAATGTATGTCTGTAAACAAAATTTTGGGAAAACGGCTGAATGGATCGGCACCAAATATTGGAAATCGACTGAGAAAGCGAGATAGGTAGGGTGATCCCGTAACATTTCGAGCACAAACAGTCCTCAATCTTCATAAAGCAGTTCCTATTGCGCATATGGCACGTGGCCACTCAAAAAAAAAAAACGAACAACGCTGTAAACAAGTGACAACATCATCGGTGGTGACTGTATCATACGTAAATCACTCGGGAAATTGGCAAAAAGGTCGCTATAAACAAGTGACATCATCGGTGGTGACTACCATACGTAAATCACTCGGTTAATTGGCGAAAATAGGTCGCATGTAAAGGCATTAAGGTGGATAAAAAACTTCTATCTTTATAGGGCTATCAGCCGTGAGGCTTTTCCGCCAGTTAAGGGAGAATCTCATAGGAGTTTAATCACCCGGTATTTACCTTAACTTCACAGAAAAAACTGTGAAAGGTGATTCGCGAAAATTCGTTCCCCGCTGGGGATCGAACTCAGGCTCCCCATTGCTCAGTACAAGACGGATGACGCCTCTAACCACTCGACCACTGAGTTGGATTAAGGTGGATATTTTATAAAAATTAAATTTTAATTAAGCACACATTTAAAAAATATATAAATACACAAACGTCCTGGGACGGAGCTATAAATTTTAAATGAGAGAAACAAAAAAATTGAAATCACTAAAAACTACATTCTTAGATAGTTTAGAACATCCATGTAACGTAGAGTTTTTTTTAGGAAAACATTTTTTTTAAATAGCAACCCCTGTAAAGTTTCACCTCATTTTAAAGGTAATGAAAAAAGAAACTCATCCCATCAATCAAAACCCGATATGAGGATCTTAATTGCCACTATAAAAGAAAATTGGCTAGGAATTTATTTTACAGGTACATATTACGTAAGTAAACAATCATAATTTATTAATTAAACGCCTTAATCAATAAAATACACACATATTTTAAAATAGTTTTATAAAAATCTAAGTGCGTAAAGAAAACAATCCATTATACGTATATCAAGGATGGATTACGTAAAGCATATAAAAAACGTAAGTAAGTAAAAAACCGAGATAATATTGTGCATGGTTATTGTTTATTAACGTAGGAATTAAAGAAAATGTAACATATGGTGCACCATTTTTCATAGCCGTATCACTCGAAAATACTGATGTTTATAGCTCCCTCTGTTCGTATACAGTTGGGAATTGTTCTGCGCAAGCGCACAATTAACTTGTTCATAGTTGTCTTTCATAGCCCACAAAAACGTGTTTTAATCAACTAGTAAAAATTGTATAACATTCCGCTGCATAGTTTCTACTAAGAGCTCAATACTATTTCAAATTTCGCGTCATAAGAAAACTATAGACGTGATCCCACCATTAAAGCTCCCTCTATACTTCTCGCATGACAAATGTACTCAAATGCAGTCGTGGACGTTCGCTTGGTACGCGTTAATACTGCACATATCAAAGGATGGACAAATGTTCGCCTAGGCGTTCGCTCACATCGTCTGTGGGAGCTTTATATATTGAGCAAGTTTGCACGTGCAACCTTCACATTTAATGGTCTAGACCAGGGCCATGCAAGTGAAACCTTTTTGTCTATGGTATAGACCTGATACGAACAGAGTTAAAGCCATACATTTCTAATTTTAAAATTTAATTATAGAAATATATAAACATTTCATGCCATTAATAAGTTGGTTTAGCACCATTTAATAAAAGTTCCTTCAAATATATGATTCTATGAATTTGTACGTTTTGGTGACTAGAAGGTGGAAGAACTCAAGAAGTTAGTATAAAACCGTGGCGAATTTTAATAATTAACGTCCCAACGAGTGTACCGTTTAATGTAATGAGAAAAAGTCTTCAGCATGAAATAATAATACGATATGATGACGGTTATCTATTTTGGTTTCTCTCTCAGAAATGAGTTTTTGTAACAATTGAAAGAAATAAAAATGTTAAGATTTGTCCAGTTTTTTTGTACTTTCGTACAAAAATAATAACATTTTTTGTACGAATGTACAAAAAAAACTGGACAAATCCTAACATTTCTATTTCTTTCAATTGTTACAAAAAGTAATTTTTGAGAGAGAATAAAAAAAAACATAACCTTCATCATAACGTATTATTATTTCATGCTGAAGACTTTTTCTCATTACATTGAACGGTACACTCGTTGGGATACCATATTTATTTAAATCATAAACTACTTTTTTTTTTGGTGATGTTAAAATGACGTCAAAAACGGCCGATTTTATCGGCACCGTTTTCTAGGATCTAGGGGTGCGATTATTGAAACGACTCGTTTCTAACGTTAACTGTAAAAGTCACCCCGCAAAATACGGATTTAAAATGGCAACCCTTGATTATCTAATACAATCAGTTCATATGTACTACATATAAATCAGCCTGAATGTAAAAATGGACAACTAATTAAAATCCGCCACTAGCAAAACTATAGAAACAACATTGTGCGCTTAAAACTAATTGGCAACCGATTAAATAAAAAAATACATACGAACACAACCAAGGTCACCCACCAAAATAATTTAACCCTCATCCATCAAGTCTCATTTGTTAAATAGAACTTTCGAATAAATATATAAATATATATATATGTATAAATCTTAAAATCTCATATAAAATGTATGCATTTTCCAAAACAGTTACCCTGTAGAAAAATTGCTTGTTTATACCTCACTTACAATTGCGGACGCCAACTAGAATTGTAGTTCTGCCGCAAGTACTTTTTCGTCCGCGAACACGTTTTACGGCAGCGGCCCTTCCGCACCTCGACGCCCCTTTGAAATTGCGCCTCATTCAAGCCCAGCTTGCGCACAGTGGAGCGGGACCTCCAGACTTTGATGGTGTAGTCATCGGAGGTTGTTACCAACATTTCGGGGTCCTTCGGATTGAATGCCACCGAATTGACCACGTCCGTGTGCGGAAACTTTGCCAAGCAGACGCCGTAGTGACGGTCCCAGAGGTAGCCGTGCTTGTCCTCAGCCCCACTAACAGATAAAATTGAAATATTGGAATTTAGTTCTGAGATAGTCGATATAGGAACGCTGTTTTCTAGCCGACTCGGGCAAATTATAGCATTGGAGCTATGAGACTTTCATCCTGATCAGGAACGACCGTCCACCCATCCGGCTCTGCCGTCACGGGTAAAATGAGGATCTAGCGACACTACACCTTACATCAAAAAGTTATTGTAGCACTTTTAGAAAGGTGTGCGAGTCCTGGCACAACTCGTTCCGAATATATACACGTATCTTTCAAAATCACTTCGCAAAATAGAAATACTATTCACGTTTTGAGTTCGTTACGTTACGGAATTTCGGTTTTCTAGCATTATGGGCACGGATTGCTTTAGATTCCATCCCAATAGCATTTCGCACAAGTGTCGTAAATCCTTTTTTTACGTTTAGAATCAACCAAAATATTATATATTTTTAAATAGATAATCCTGTGCTATATGCAGCTCGTACTGTGTCCAATCACGTACTGCGCATGTCTTTTATTCAAGACGTGATTGGAAGAACATAGCACACGAATAATTGAAACAAAAATGTGTTTTTTGACGAATTCAGTACAATGTAATGCATGCTTAAGTTGGCCAATTAAATAGTTTTGTACACATTGACAATTAACTGTTTAAATCATGTCACAGATTTTCGATCTGATCTTGCACGACCGATGCTTAATTGTTCATCAGAATCTAGACAAATATAGATGCATCTTACCTTGCAACATACTCATCACAGACATCTAGGAAAATGAAAAAGCACTCGTTATTTGGGGTGTAGGCTTTGTGCGACCGTAACATGGTGCCTACTTGTTTTAAGGTCACCAAATCAATCACATGTATATCAATTTCCTGGGCAATTGGTGGTGGATCAAGGGGGTGAGCTATCGTATAGCCTTCTGGCCATGGTCTGCTGTTCACATACAAATATCTAAAACAAAATAAATTATCCTGTTAATCCAGTTTCTTGCAACTGATTACTTAAACAGAAGTTGCTATCTTTTTTATTAATGGTCAGTACAACCACAGTCCCTAAGCGTACACTCCGGTCGCACAGTTGAGACACGATTTCGCACACTTAAACCACCCCATCCCTGGTGCAGGGGTAGATGCTATTTAAAACAACTCTAACCAAAGGACTAATTGTGCTATAGCCCTGAGGCTCAATTTGTATTGGTGTCAAAAAAGATTATAATTTTAATGTAAGAGGTATTTTATCAATCTTGTGTAATTTTAAAACTAGTAGATTACTTCTAACAATCAAACAAGCTGCTCTAAGCCAGCTAAGACCAGTCAAGATCAGCTCCCGAACGATAAACGAATACGGCTTTTGTCTAGCCACTTTCCTTGATTGTTACAGCCTATATGCTGTTCATTACCTATGATCAGGACTCAATCCCATCCCAATAATATGTCCATGCAAGTCAATCAAATGGTCAATTTTATCAAACTTATCAGCAACAGCGTCGTAATCGAGCCAATTGGGCTCCGTCGGCGGCGAGGACGAGTTCCGGCATTCCTTTCGCTTCTCGCGCAATATAAGTCGTTCCTTCAACGGCAGGCCAGGGTCGATGCGTTTCGGAAACATAAAAGGCTTAATCCGCTTGAATCCTGCAAAATAAAAATCGAATCCGTGCGAACAACTGTTTCCAATTAACTGCACAATATACAAAGACCGGCCTTGCAGCGACACTCGTATTGCACCTTTCGGAGCGTGCGAATGTAATACTAAGGTCAATTACCATTTTAAATTCGTGTAATTACTGTTTGCATTGACATTATTTAAGATTGATAGAAATAGATTGGTAAATGTATTTCTAGTCTATTTAAAACATAATCATATGTGATTCGAATGCCATGTCTAGGAAAACGCTTATTTTAAGAAGAATGGAAATGATAAAGCAGCAATAGTGAGAGTCAAAATTTGTGTTGTGATAGAAATAATAATGTTTTTGTTTTTTGATATATCCTATTTCTATTTGTATTTAAGTCAAGTAAGTTCATTATTTAAAGGTCGTTTTAGACAAGACAATTTTTTGACTCAAAAGTTAGTCAAGATGCGAGACAATCTAAATTGTCTAGTATCATCCAGCAAATTATTTGAAATATTGAATTGGATGGTAGATCGAATCGAAAAATATAACGCGTTCTATTTGTCAAGGATAAATTGTATGGGAGGAGGATATATGAATTCATTTCTTGAACAACTTTTGAGCTATGAAATTGTCTTGTCAAAAACGACCTTAAGGGACAGATATGCTATTAAATGCTTTTTATACTAGGAATAAATATCAAGAAAAATAGTCTATGTCTACAATATTATCCATGAAACATGTCAATTCGCGATTTTTTTTCACGATAACAATACATTCTTTATACAGCAGTGCGTTGTATTCGGAAAGGTAAAATGGATGAAAAAATAAATTACTATACTGCCAGCTTAACTGAGAAAATGGTAAATGGTGGAATTTTATAGATACTTTACTTACCAATTTGATGCGGTGTGTAAGTTTTGAAGCCAGTCGTAAAAATTAAGTACTTGTCGTTTTGCACAACGTCCTCAAGATCCTCGCTATTGCTACATTCCAATGATGTCTCGCACACAGCACCAGCTTCCCTCATTTCTTCCTCGCGATCGCTATCACTATCACTATCGGATACATAATTCTGTGATTCGGCTATCCGATAGTCAGCGTTGTATCTGATCGGGCTGTCGTAATCGAAACTATCGCCGGATCCACGCAGTATGCGAGAGCTAGATTGAGCTATAAGAAGAAATACAGATGTTATAAGAACCGAATCAGAATAGCTAGTAATTTTTTAATTACAATCAGTGCTAGGAGAGCAAAACATGAGGTTAATGGATAAACATAGCAATGTTGTATTCAGGAAGTAAAAAACGTTAACATGAGCTTAACAGATAAATATAGCAATGCTGTATTCAGGAAGTAAAAAACCAGGCATGTGCAACAAATTCTAGGACTTGACAATATACAATAGTAGCCATTAAAATTATTCCTAGGTTTATTTCTTAAATTGTATTCCACAAATAATAATATATTAATTACATTATAAATTTTTAAAATTTCAAAAAAAACTTACCCTGATTATGACTCAAATTAATATTATCAATTTCCCTATGGCTAACTGGATTGCCCCTTTCTGAATAGGCACCCTTTGCCTTCTTATCCAGTTCAGCATCCACTTCCATCTCCTGTCCAGCATTTTCAGAGTTGGGCAAGCAATTTGATATCATTATAGAACGAATTGAACTTGCATTTCGATTATAAAACCTATACATATCCTTAGTAATTGGAACATGCTCTGATTCAGTTTCCTGTGATGCCTTATTCAACCAGAGCACTGAGGTGCTTACCAAATGGGCCAGCCAGTGTAAGTTACCTGATAACAGATGTTGGTCACTGTACCATGTACCAAATATATCATAGGGCTTGCTCACGACTCTACATTGTAGTTCAAATCCAGCTAAAAATACAAGCTAAGTTATATAGATATAAAGTTGTTCTCACATATCATGCTAATAGACTTAATTGTATCAAAATCATGAAAGCCATAGCTAGAATTTTGATTTATAGTTACTATACTACTACTACTACTACTACTACTACTACTACTACTACTACTACTACTACTACTAACAAACATAGTAGAATCCATTCTTCATATGATAAATGAAAAATCCCATATGTTGCATACTTTACAGTAATGGACAAATAGACAAGGTCAAATATTGATGAAGCTAAGTCTTCACTTTTCTTTAGTAACCAATAAAAAATATATAAACCTCACTGACACATCACTTTTCTCCTTGAGGTGCCATATCACAAATTTATTCTGAGGATAATGATTTTCTATGAAAACTGACAAATATTTGCAAATAGCACTTACCTTCTAGATTGAAAACTGCTATTTCCCCAGAAGTACTATGTGGAGTACCAAAATGCACCCCAGACACTAACAAGAGTGTATCAGTCTCATTAAATTGTGAATATTGTGTGTACTTCCAAGAAAAACTCTTCATATCATGTGAATATCGTATTTTAGCAGGATATGCAGAATCCCACAGCTGTTAACAAACAATTACCAAACAAACTAATCAAAAATGATTCTACTTACAAGAACTGATCCATCCTTCGAACATGTTGCAAAATATAAGCCATTGTGTGAGAAACTGACATGCAGTACCTCATTGTTATGATTTGTTAATGTTTCTGTTTGTACTATAGGTATGTGATAACATAGACGTTTGAACTCGTCATACCAAAGATTGCCTGGATTAAAACACATTATTACAAATTATCACTAACAGTTTATGTAAATATAAATAATATTAGAAATACATGCTATTCAGGTTAAAGACTTGTAAGCGATCAACTATCTCATCAATTCCTCTCAACTCATGCTTACTGTCAAAATATTTTTCTTCTTCTAACTATTCAGTTGCAACTTCTAAGATAACAATAAATGCAACTATCCTACTGTCATGTTGTTTTTGTCCCCATTTGATGAACAAAACTCTCAGTAATAAAAATATTTGCCAGGACATGCAACAAAAGTCATAAATGACAGGTCAGTTGGCTTCAAAACATTGTCTTCATTTATATATTATAGAGATAAAGTATTATAATAGTACCAAATTAAATAACTGTGATTTAAACTAGAAACATGTTTTCCTCTCAAAGAGGTTTAAATAATTGTAAATTAATTTACATCAAAGTATATTATTATTAATTTAAGACACATATAAAAAAAACTTACAACTTTATATGGCTTTTCTGGTGGGAAAAGGGAAAATTCACACACACATAAACACTAAAAAACTGTGAAAGGTGATTAGTAATCTTTCACCTGTAAGGGTTTCAATTATTCCAATATGTTATTTTGTTGACAATAGCTGTATATATTGAGCTGAAATAAATGCTCATCCCCCAATGCTCAGTATGAGATGAGCTGTACCTCTACCAACTAGGCCACTGATCTGGGTTACCACAAATATTATCACCGATCAAAATATCACCACAAATAAAAATCATAAATCATCATAATTGAATAAATATGAACAGTAATGAGTTTTCAAAAGATTGGTTTGCAGCCAACTGACAATAAAAATGTTATGGACAACATAATATGCAAACATTAATAATTCAACAAATACTGTTATAACTACTGATAATTTGATAATTTTTATTAGATATAGCCATCACTAAACACAACCTTGAGAGAAATACATTCAACAAAAATCATTTGTATAATTCACCTGGCATTATTGTAACAGTGTGCTCCACTTTGAAGTTCCTGTAAAACAACCTCTTCCAAATAAACTCGTCGCGGCTCATCTCCAGCCAGCTCTTGCACACACATCCCGCCTTTATGACTTCCTTGTAGTCCAGATATTGGAAAATCTGGAATAGCCCAGGCGTTGGCAAGTATGCCCATTGCGGACTCCCCATTGTTTATATTTTTATTTTCATCTGTCAGCGCGACGAACAAACGTCAAGCGTACTGATTGATCTCAGCTGTTTTCTGTTATTCGCGCACACAAACACAAGCGCATGCAATGAACTTGGCTTACTATACAAATGCGACGACTTGAAATAAACTTGAATCATGAATATCCCCGCTACGCCGCTCTACTGGCCGCTATCCAATTAATTGGCTGCGATCATAGCGAGCGAGGCTGTGGATATTAATTAGCACGGGTGTAAAGTTTTGCGTAATTTTCTTGTTTTATGACAGTAACACAAATATTTAATGACCAACAGCGACTGTTGACAGTACTTTTACTTACAAAAGCCCATATTACTGATATCTGTTAACGTGTAAGCATCAGCCAATTAAAAGCATGGGGTTTGAAATAAAAAGGTCAAACACGAGTCTGATTGGCTGACGCATAAACATTGACTTACCAACAGAAAGCAGGAATATGTGATAAAAAAATCTACAAAATAACGTTGTAGAAGTGTTTACTGCTTATAAAATAAATGTCAAAAATAAATCCAAATTTAAGATATTTTAAATTTAAAAAAGCAAAGAATCAATATTTTATTTTTATTAGTGACAAATTTTTTTTTTGGTGTTAATATCTGTGCTTGCAAGATAAAGAGTATTAACAGTTCTATCTAGTTGTTAAAAATAGTTATTCAATCTACAAATTGACTTTTAAAAGGTATTTTGCTACAAACAGTTTTAGGTTGCAGTCTTGTATTCGAATTCATATTATTATCGCTTCAAGTTGCCGCCCTGGGCCCATCTGTCAGTTGAAAGCGATACGTGTTTTGGGCTGCAGGTGACCGGGTGAAATAGGGCCCCCCGAAATTAACGAACTATGACCGTAGCACCAAAATTAGATGACTTGGTGCAAACAGTGAAGTTGTACACGTTCAAGCAAGCCGCGTTCCATTTCTATGTGTTACCATTTATATTAGTTTATTCAGGGTGGTTGTATGGGTGGTGTGGTGTTTATGGTTTCTGGGAGTTCTACGAGGGCGGCTTCGTCGGGGTGGCTGCTATAGGGTGCGTGCAGATTTTGTGCTGTCTGGCATGTTACTGGTCAGTGCATGTGAACTGTTGGATGACATGCAAATCAGTGAGTTGTGGTTGTTGAGGTTTTCTAACCTATTAAGGTAACATATTGTTTATAGGAATTGGATCCAAATCGGGCCACTGTTGTTAAAGTTGTTCCTACTGCTAATAATGGATCAGCAGAGCTGGTTAGGCTACATCACTTCAAGGTAAGATTGTTTTAACTTTATAATAATGAGTTTACAGCCTATAATGGTTTTAGTATAATTAATTCTATTTGCAATTCATAGGATGAACAGTTTTCATCAAACTAATAGATAAACAGCTGATTTTTGTTATTATTTGCTCAGCTAATTGTATACAAATTACATGTAATTTCCATTTTTTACAGCCTATAATGGTTTTAGAATATATAATTCATAGGATGAACAGTTTTCATCAAACTAGTAGGTAAACAGCTGATTTTTGTTATTATTTGTTCAGCTGATTATATACAAATTACATGTACATTTCCATTTCTTCAAAAATTGAAAAACAATCTGGGGGCATTTGTCAAGCAATTCACAATGCAATTTTCTTCAAACTAGTAGGTGAACTACTCATCTCATAAAGGTCTTTTCACTCTCCATCCAGTTTTGATATTCACAAACATTCACTGAATGTTCCCATTTTGACTTCCATGCCTATAGTATTTCCATTTTCTTTCTTCATCTTTCATCCAATATCTACTTTCACTTTCCTCACTTCTCCATCTAAACCTAGCTATCATTAGTTGTTACCTAACCATTTTCTCAATTTTTAAATATTCAGGCATCCCCTGTCCACATATTGTGTACTATATTGTAATTTTGCGAATAGAGCATCCCTCTCCTGGCTTTCTATTTGATCCAGTCTCTTGTCCATAATACCTAATCATTTTTCATCCCTCTTGCATTTGGATAAACATTGGATCAACATAGATGAACAAGTTGGATGATGAGAGTATGTTCTTGACCATCAAACCTGTATATACTCATTGATTGTTTTCCTTGACCAAATAGGCTTATTTGTGTATTGTTAGCTATAGCCCATGTTGACTGGTAGTCCTCTGATAGATGTGTCATATATTGTTGTCAACCCCACATTTCATGCTAGTCTGTTTACATATGGCAACACCACTTTATCCACCAATGTAGTAATATTTGAATTTCACATAGAATTTTGATCTCTACCATTAATCTGCTGTTATACACAGCCTTAATAAACAATTTTTTTAGTCGGAAAAAGGTTCAACAATATGGTTCATGTTCCAAAAAACGAAATACATATGGTTCGACGAGAAAAAAACATTCAGAGGCCTAGAGTTCCCAGTGGACAAAGTGTACATCGAGTACATGAACTGGAAGGGTTATCAAGAAGACACGGATGTAAGAGATGCGGAACTCCTCTATGGCCGTAACCAACTGGATATGGTCGTACCTGAGTTCATGGAATTATTCAAAGAACGCGCCACAGCACCATTCTTTGTCTTTCAAGTATTTTGTGTGGGACTGTGGTGTTTGGACAAGTACTGGTACTACTCGATTTTCACCTTGGTGATGCTGGTGATGTTCGAGTGCACTCTGGTGCACCAACAACTACGTAACATGGCGGAAATACGAAAAATGGGGAACAAACCATACAATATTTTAGTGTATAGAAATCGCAGGTGGAGGCAAATGTCTACAGATGAGCTCATGCCGGGCGATGTGATATCAATAACGCGAATGCAGAATGAAAATTTGGTGCCGTGCGACGTTTTATTATTAAGAGGCTCGTGTATAGTGGATGAAAGTATGTTAACTGGTGAATCAGTTCCTCAAATGAAGGAGGCTATTGATAATTTCGATCAGAACAAGATTTTAGATTCGGAAACTGATGGTAAGTTGCATATTTTATTCGGAGGCACTAAAGTGGTTCAAAACACACCACCTTCAAAAGGCAATAGTGGATTACGAGCACAGGATAATGGTTGTATAGCATATGTTTTACGAACCGGTTTTAACACGTCTCAAGGGAAATTATTGAGGACAATTCTATTTGGTGTTAAAAGAGTCACAGCGAATAATCTTGAAACATTTGGATTTATAATGTTTTTATTGATATTCGCAATCGCTGCAGCTGCGTACGTTTGGATTAAAGGCTGTGAGGATCCCGAACGCAATAGATATAAGCTGTTTTTGGAGTGTACCTTAATTCTTACTTCCGTCATTCCACCGGAACTGCCTATTGAACTTTCGTTGGCTGTTAATACGAGTTTGCTGGCGCTTTCTAAATTCGGCGTGTATTGTACGGAGCCGTTCAGGATCCCGTTCGCTGGAAAGATTGAGATTTGTTGTTTTGATAAGACTGGCACTCTTACTAGTGATAATTTGGTTGTTGAAGGTGTGGCTTTAGCGCAACAAGATTCTAAAGTTACACCAATTACTGACATTCCATTGGAGTCCATGTATGTTCTGGCTACATGTCACTCACTAGCACAGCTTGATGATGGGATGGTTGGGGATCCACTTGAGAAGGCTACATTGATGGCTATTGAATGGAACTTGACAAAAGGTAAAATGTTTTTTTAAATTATTTTATTATAGAAGGCAATCTTCATTATTTAGGCATATGACTTGAAGTGATTAACATGTGTTAATACCCTATATACCTAATAAATTATTTCAGTAATAATCTAATTAATTAAATTACTTATGATAAATAAATTTAATTTCGTAGGTGATGCTGTGATTCCAAAGAAAGCAAAATCCCCCGGTTTGAAAATATTCTCACGATTCCATTTCTCCTCGGCCTTGAAACGCATGTCAGTGGTCGCAGGTTACACCCCGCAAGGGTCCGCTGAAACTGTGTACATTTCCAGCGTGAAGGGTGCTCCTGAAACCCTGAAAACCATGTACAGCGAACTCCCCAAGCACTACGACGAAGTTTATTTGGAACTGTCCCGACGTGGAGCAAGAGTGCTGGCATTGGGCTACCGCGAAATTGGAAAGTTGCCCTCGCAAGATCTCAGGAATTTAACACGGGATGATGTTGAGAAAGATCTGAAGTTCGCGGGTTTCGTGATAATCTCATGCCCTCTAAAAACAGACTCTAAGAACGTAATCAAGGAAATCTTGAGGGCATCCCATCGTGTTGTTATGATAACAGGGGATAATCCATTAACAGCCTGCCACGTGGCGAAAGAGCTGAGGTTTAGTCAAAAATCAAATACGCTTATTTTGAGTGAGAATGATGGTATGTGGGGGTGGGAGTCAATTGACCAAACTGAGTCCTTCAAAATTGGTCAGCTGGATGTCATCAAAAAGTATGATTTGTGTATCACTGGTGATGGTTTGAATTATTTACGCGAGTTCGAGAATACGCTACTGCGCAAACTCTTGCCACAAATCATGGTGTTTGCACGATTTGCACCCAAACAAAAGGAGTATGTGGTGGTTACTTTAAAAAATCTTGGTTTTACAACCTTGATGTGTGGGGATGGTACAAATGATGTGGGGGCTTTAAAGCATGCCGACGTTGGGGTGGCGATTTTATCGAATGCTCCTGAGAGGATGCCGGATAGGAGGGAAAATAGGGATAGGATTGAAAGGGAGAAGAAAAAGTTGCGGGAATCGATTGGGGGTCCAAGGAATAGTCGCACCAGGGAGCAGAATATTAATAATTTGCAGAAGATGGTTAAGGAGATGGAGGAACAGGATCAGGCACAGATTGTTAAGCTAGGGGATGCTAGTATAGCGTCGCCGTTTACTAGTAAATTATCGTCGATATTATGCAGTAAGTATGTTTTGACTACATAGTAAGGTCAATTTTTTTGCACATAAACTAGTAGACTATGTATGCTAAGTAATCAAGGCTAAAGTTAATAGTTTTTCTCTTTTCAGTTTGTCACATAATCAAACAAGGTAGATGTACATTAGTGACTACATTACAAATGTTCAAAATATTAGCATTAAATGCACTTATATTGGCATACACACAATCAGTTCTGTACCTGGATGACATTAAATTAAGAGATATGCAGGCTACTTTGCAAGGACTTCTTCTAGCAGCTTGTTTCTTATTTATATCAAGATCAAAGGTAAGGCCAATGAACTGTCTTTTAATTATTTGAATCATTATACATTTACGTGTCTTGTGAATTAAAAAGTTCTTAGTAAGAAATCAAATTCTAGCTTAAAAACTGAAAATATGACCAATACTAGACCAAATTTTCAAGACTATATTGCTCTATATCTAGGCAAAACAGGAGAAATATAATTATCAAAAATGTGTTTTTTATTTATACAAATTCTTGATATTACTAATGAAATTAGAATTAACTAACTTTTTGTGCATTATCCAAGAAGTGCCTTTTCAAAATTCTGTTAAAGCACCTTAAACTCGATGTTTAAGGCATCATGTCGTTGTTTAAAATGAACCGACATATGGTCCATTAAATTCTGGATCTTTCTTTTTATTTGATAGTACCAAATAGTTTAATTACATTTCTCAAGCAATGATAGTATTTATTCATTAAAATCTTCCCATACATAGAGTTTGAAATACATAATTAGATCAAGGAAACACATACACATACACTAACATATGGCAGGTTGATAGTCAGTTAGAAATTGTAACAACTACAGTAAACACTAAAAGTCTGAATAGTTTTATTGATTTATTCTAGATTCTTGAATGTGCTAATATAATTCTATTATTTTAGCCAGTGGAAGTTCTCTCAAGGCAGCGGCCATTGCCAAATATATTCAACTTCTATACCATACTCACGGTTTTACTACAGTTTGCAGTACATTTTGTGTGTTTAATATTTTTGGTACAGCAAGCCAAACTCCGAGCTCCTCCAGGGTATGTAGACAGCTAAAAAAAAATTACTTTTAGATATAGATGCTTAAATAGTTTTACACATATTTTTTTATTTAATATAAATTTAAGGTTTTCACTTATTGAATTGAATTTGTCCAAACATGTATATTAGCAATTATAAAATATATTTTTAGCTCCATTGTGGACAAGACGAATTTAACAAGTGAGGAGGAGGACGAGTTGTTCGAACCAAACATAGTGAACAGCACTGTCTACATTATTTCAATGGCCTTACAAATAGCAACATTTGCAATCAACTACCGGGGGCAGCCCTACATGGAGAGTTTGCGCTCCAATACCGCCCTTATGTACAGCATTTTGGGGTCATCCTCTGTTGTTCTGTTGTTGACCATCGGTGCCATTCCAGAACTGTCGGCGTTGTTTGAAATTATTAATTTTCCAAATGATGTAAGTATAAAACAGACATCAGGTTTAAATCTTATGGTTTGGTTAATCTAGCTGCATGTTATAGTTGTTTATAAAGGTGTAATTAGTGATGTTTCTGAGAGTTTGATACATGCTCACTACATCATCATAACATCAATTGATAATTAACACACTGTATAGTTAATTATTGATGTAACTTTTAATACTTAATTTCTATAAGATGGGTATATACACTCCTTTTGAACTGCTTTCATTTATCGTTCGGGAGGTGTTCCGGACTGATTGTCTACAGCTGAAATTTGAAAATTGCCTTTGGGCAACTTATCAGGAACATAACATGGGATAATGTTGAGAATGTTCGCCCCCTCTTAAAACCTTTGATGGTTGAATATATACACATAAACATTTTTTCTGTTTTAGTTTAAAATAATCCTGCTAGAAGTATTATTCGCGGACTTTTTCTTCTCCTACTTAGTGGACCGTGCTTGTCTGTGGTTATGTGGAGAAGGCAAGCTATCAAACAGACTAAATTGAAACGCGCCCGCTGTGCAAGCAATGTACGATTATCGTTAGTGAATTTTACACAATTACTTTGATGTGTTTATGAACATTTACTTCATGGTTTGATCATTCCTGACCTCCTCCCGCCTCCCAATTTTTGTTATGTTTGCTGCAGATTCGTGTGCCCCACTCAAGTGTGTTTGGTGTGGATAGTTTGCAGGAGAGGCCCTCTAGTGCGGGAGGACTGTCCAAACTGAAAAATTCAAATAATTTTTTTAATGATTTGAATGTGCATAATATACAAAATATTGGAGTTGTTTCTATGAATATATGTTGTTTGTATGTAAATAAAATAAAAGTGAAGATATGTATTAGTTATTTTATATGTGTGTTTGTATGTTTTATTATCCCAGAACTGGTGACATCTGATTCTTGTTATGGAGTCTCACAGACTTAAGTGTGAATTACATTGTACTAGATTGCAAAGAAACTTGAACAAGCAGGATGGCAGCAAACACAATTTTTAAAGACATATACTGACTTGAGGTAGCCATATGGTTGTTCTGAGGCTTTTTAATTCAAGACTTTCAAATTATAAGTGGCTATAGATTGGTGGGCCTTGAAACATCTGCCCATCCCACTTGTGTGCATAGAATTATTATTATATATTATTGAGTATTAATCATCAACCATGATTTCCTGTGTTCTCCACTTTTGTTAATGGTAACATGCTACTCTTAATTGTTGAAACAATGCAAAGCTTCTGTATCCATATAAAGTTAGTTGTTAAATAGTTTTGTAAGAACAAATTCTTACTTACAATGTGTTACCCATCAACAAAACTGACTACCATAACTAGTAGTAGCTACACAAACCCTAAGGCAGTAGTATTGCATTGTTTTAATAACTAAAAGAAGTGTGTTACCCATCAACAAAACTATGCATGCAAATGGGGTTGGTGTTTCAAGACCTACCAAACAATGGCCATTTAAGATTTCATGTGACTGCACTACACTGTTTTTTATTTGTAATTTTCGATAAATCAAGACTTAATTAATGAATTAAATTGATTGAATTATAGAATATTTCGGAAAACAGTGTAGTACAGAGTGAAATCCTAAAAGGCACCTTACATGGACAATAATACTGACAGTATTCTAAAATATTGATAATATTATTGATTGTGTAAGGTGTAGTATTGATGGATTGAACAGAATACTGATGTTAATAGACGGTAATTACTAAATGAAATTCTCTCAGACTCAGAATTAAAATTAGTAAGTTACACATTATATAAGTTATATTATATACATATTAATATAACAAAATCCTTGTATTTTTTATATTATTTGTATAATAACAAAATGATTCAATCATTAATGCCTCACCCAGTATATTATTCATGTTGGTAAAGTTGTGTCCGCGTCAATTAGTGCCTAAATTGTTTAATAGGTGGCGTTACTTTTAAAATACTGTGATACGAAGTGTATGTGTATAGTGTGGCCCAGCCCAATAATTGTAAGTTTTCGCCCGAAATTCCGCACTCTCATTTCCCAAATTACTCACAATCAAGTTAATTGAACCGCCCCGCGGCACGTATCGCCCAATTCGGCGGCTGTTAGCGCTACTTCTTGCGTGCGAGCCTGTTCCGGGTGTGTGACGTTTACTGACGCTTTGGAATGCTAAAAATGGCAGCTTTTCGATAAAAATTCAGTCATATTTTAACTGTACCTTGCGTCGCCCGCACGTCCAGCCGACCGATTTGCGTGCCGTTCGCGGTTGCGGTTGCCACAGTGCCAAAGTTTGTACGGGATTGCAGTTTTCCACCGATCTGACACCTTTATTAATTCAGCTGTATTTTTGTAGAGACGTTCGCGATGCAGACAATTAAGTGTGTGGTGGTCGGCGATGGGGCTGTCGGTAAAACATGTTTGTTAATTAGGTAAGTGTGGTAGTAATTGTTGTGATTTGCTTGGGGGTTAAGCTAATTACTTGGTGCACTCCCAAGTTCATGTATCTATGTATTCGATTGTTATTAATTGTGCTAAATGTTATATGATATATGAGTTTGGAGTACCTCGATACATCAGCCATCTGAATTTATTGCCTAAACACATATTATATGATTCATGTTTGCTTGTTTACTTGTACATAATCTTTGATGATGAAAATCTATGAATATGTTTCCTATATAAGTAATATTTTTCACCACACTATGTGCAACCACATCAATATTCATATAAAATGGTGCAGTCTTAACTTAACTAAAATTTTCATGACATACTTGGTCCCACGTTATTCAACAATGTTCCTACCTAAGTTTATCCAAATTTATTTACATTTGAAGGATTTTGATTTGTTAGTTATAAAACACCTACCAGAGAAAATAATTACAGTCCATTTGACCAGTGTTTAATGTTATTACATTGTCTCATAAAGGCACCTTCAACAATCAATAATACTGTCAATATTTTAGAATAATGACAGTATTACTGTATGGTAACATGTTTAAAATGTTCATTATTCTAAAATATTGCCAGTATTACTTATTGTTTAAGGTATAGTAATGATGAAATGAAGAGAATATTGATGTTCATCTGGATAATTGATTACTTGATAAATATTGAAGGAGGATTCAAGCAAATAGTGACAGTGCTAGGATTGACAGTATTATTGACCATGTAATTTATATATAAGGCACCTTACACAATCAATAATACTGTCAATATTTGAGAATAATGACAGTGTAACTAGGATTACATGTTTAAAATGTTCATTATTCTAACATATTTACAGTATTACTGATTGTGTAAGGTATAGTAATGATGAAATGAAGAGAATACTGATGTTTATCCAGATAATTGATTACTTGATAAATATAAAAAGAGGATTGATGCAAATACTGATAGTACTAGCACTGACAGTATTATTGAACATGTAAGGTGCCTTTATAAGGCACCATACATAGTTAATAATACTGTCATTTCTGGTACTGTCAGTATTTTCTTTTATCCTCCTTCAATATTTATCATCCTTACATAATGATTCTATATTGTCAGTCTTTTCTTCAGTATCATCTTTGCAGACTTCAAGCCATTGATTAGTGCAGTATTATTTATATATGAATATGGATAATCAAAAAAAATAAAGATATATTTATTTATTTATTAATTTATGGGAAACCACATTGATACATGTACATACAAAAAATATAATAAATCTATATAATTACATAAAAACTAACAAAATTTAAATTAAAAGTTTGTGTAGAAGTAATAAACCATATATATTGACAGATGTTAGGTTCTACAATGCACTGTGGACTAAGATTATTCTTGGCATAAACTATCGGATAACTTATATGGTTGATTTTGGCAGAATTGAATGCTAATTGTCAAAATATTTGTGGTCCAATATATTTCAATTTTTTTATTTTCAGTTATACCACCAATAAATTCCCCTCCGAATATGTACCAACAGTATTCGACAATTATGCAGTTACTGTTATGATAGGTGGTGAACCTTACACATTAGGTCTTTTTGATACTGCAGGTATGTTGTGCTTAGTTCACTGCATAAAAATCACAATCTAATTACTAAAATGTTACAGGTCAGGAAGATTATGACCGACTTAGGCCTTTAAGTTATCCACAAACAGACGTCTTCTTAGTATGTTTCTCTGTTGTTAGCCCGTCCTCATTTGAAAATGTAAAAGAAAAGGTAAGTGAAAGAATTAATTAATTAAAGTAAGTTTTTATTATTTGCTTTATATTAGAGCTTCCTATAAATGTATTGAATTTGATATTATAATATATCTATCTGTAATAATAGTTTTTTATATCATTCAATGCTGATATTTGTATGCGGTAATAAGCTGCATGAGGTAATATCTGGAGTTAAACCATGATTAATAACTCCAGATAGGCTGAAAGACCACAGTTGATGGCCTCTTGTAGATAGTATATCTTCTATGTATGTATGTTACAATAAATATTTCTTCTTCTTCTTCTAACTCCAGATATTGAACATTTATTACATTATTTAACATTTTGAAAATCCCGTTTAGAACCCTCAATTAAAAAATGGGGTTAACATTTGAAAAGAATGTTGGTGAAGTTATTACTCATTCAACAATATTGACACTTTCAATTAAAAATAGATGTGTCCAAGAAATGTTTGCAAAAATTATAAATACAGGCTTTACCAAATTAGTTCCATATTTTAGGGATATGCTGTATGTCTGGAGTATAAATATCATGTCAGTATTTTGTTATATTTATATTTCTATGTACTCATTTACCTTGTAACTGATATCCAATGGAAACTGTTTATACCAAAGCTAGTTGTATAAGAGACATTTATATTACTGTTATCCAAAAATACTTGTTACTACTTTTTTAATTATTATTTTTTTGTCAATACATATAACATAATCCTAATTACATATAATAAATTTAAAATTACTATTATATTTAAAAATAAAACAAGATTCTTCTCTCCGTCCTCGCCGCGATGTTTGTGGTTGTGATTCCTCCTCGGGGTATTGAGGGCTTGTTTTCTATTTTTTGTAAAAAAAAAAAAAATTATAACTTTCTAAAAACCTTGTATACTGTACTGTTTAATACTGAATATTTCTCTGTATGACATCTTAAGCATTCCCCCTCAATATGTTTCTGTTCAGTGGGTTCCAGAAATAACGCACCACTGTCAAAAAACGCCATTCCTTTTGGTAGGTACGCAGGTGGACCTGCGCGACGACAACACGACGATCGAAAAGCTGGCCAAGAACAAGCAGAAGCCGATCTCCGTCGAGCAGGGCGAGAAGCTCGCGAAAGAGCTGAAAGCCGTCAAGTACGTCGAATGTTCGGCCCTCACCCAGAAGGGCCTTAAGAATGTGTTTGACGAGGCGATCCTAGCGGCCCTTGAGCCGCCAGAGCCTGTTAAACGCAGGAAGTGCATCATCCTGTAAAAAAAGCTAACGCAAAATCAGAAACAAAAATATTTTGACCATAATAATTGTACGAAGAAACAATCTGTACTGCTCCTGAGTTGTTCTACTGTATAGATATAATACTTTTTATACTTTTTACCAAGGGCAAGAAAAAAATAATCATTAACTAGCTTCCAGTTTCGGAATTCAGGAGTAATGTAAACACCAATTGAATACAATAAGTTTTACAATCTTACTATTGTGCTGAACCGTTAGGACTGATTTAATTGTGTAAGTCTGAGATATATAAGTTAGTTATTATTATACGAGAATAAGCGTAATATTGTAAATATATATTGAAATGTTAAATTATATCCCAATTTTCCGCACACGTATATAAAAAGCGCTTTTCCGTTGCTTGATAGTCTCTTAAAACTTATTGTATTCATTTAGCTTATTTTAGCTCAAAAATTATTTATTGCAATCGAGCTTAATCATTTCCATCCCGTTATCAATAATTTCAATGAGTACCCTTTGAATAAAACTAATACCTCACACAAACATATAGGTTTTAAACGTTCGTGCTCTTTCCGCACATTCCTTATATATATATTTTTTGTTTGTTTCGGGGGCTACGTTCACTGATGGGTGCTACGTACGTAAGTAAATAAAAATATATATTGTACGTACAATATATAGATGGAATATATTATAATAGAAATATATTTTATTAGTGAGTGCGAACGGAGCATGAAGCATTGCGGTTTAAAACACTAAAAACTAATTTATAACTAATGGGTTCACTTGATTTGAATTTTCTTATTTATCTAATATATATTTAGTAAAAAAAACAACATTTAAAATAAAAACTAATATCAAAAAAAAAAACTAAATTAAACAAAAATATATAAATTGAGTAATCTTTTTATACCAATTAAGGGTTAATGTAAATATGAGTGGATGTTATTTGAGTGCCTAATTTTTATTATATGATATATTTAAAACAAAAAAGGAAGTAAAACCGTTTGCATTTATTATTACATTAATAGATTATCTTCTCTTTCTGACAAGTATTTTACTTTTATTTTCTTATTAATATCGTTTACTTTTCTTAGTGTTTAAGTTGTATCTGCGTGCTTGTTGAATGATTGTATAGATTTTAAGAATTATTCATAATTCTGAAATGTAATATTTAATATGAAATAAACATTTATATGTATTGTCTTAAATTTGTATTGTGTGGTTTTTAGTGTGAAGTGTTTATGATTTTAGGTACTCAAGTAACAGCTATTATGGAATAAGAGTTTTTAGATATAAATCTTGCAACAAAGGATTAGTTCTAGAAATGAAAATCTCAAAGTAAATAAATATATTTTATTCAAGGATAATCTAAATCGATACCAATCTCAAAATCTTTAACATCCTCTGCTTCTGCCTCTGTACTACGCAGCCAGTCCTCTACTTTGTTTGAGGGGTCTCTATCATCAATCACCTCCAGTTTGTCATCACTCCAAATAGCTGCCATATCCAACTGGGATATTTTGGCAATTGTATTTTGAAACCTCTGTAGATAAGGATTCGGTCTCGTGTATTTGGTCAATTTTTTTGTTTTTGTTGGTTTGATTAGCATGCCTGGAAAGCCACTCATTTCCCTCATACTGGTGATTTTCAGGGGTTGCAAATCGTTTGGGAATAGTTCAGACCAGGACACAAACTCGGTCAGAACTAAATCCATGTCGGTTGAAGTTTGAGATATATTCGAACAGAATATATCGCCGAGGGTGTTGGTTGTGTACAGAGTTATATCTAAAAATGTATGTAATTGAAATGGTGCTATAATAATAATAGTAAATCTATGACAGATGTTTTGCTACTGTCTGAATCAGTTTGCTCTAATCTCATTCATGGTCTTAATATTAGCGTTGATTGAAGTTATAAATACTTCAATCAACGATATTAGGTATTAAGTAGTGAAGTGGGGTTGATTAGACTCTAATTCCACTTCATCACTTTCATAATAATTTTTGAACTTGTTAAGCCGCTTTTGTTTATCGTTCGGGGCGGTTCTAAGCCAGCTAAGACCATCCCAAAACAGCTCGCGAACGATAAACGAAAGTGGCTTATGGTATCACGGTTTTGTAAATATGATTCAATTTTGATACCACACTTATTAAGGCGTCTTACAGGTCAATAATACTGTCAATCCTAGTACTGTCAGTATTTGCTTCAATCCTCCTTTTATATTTATCAAGTAATCAATTATCCGGATAAACATCAGTATTATCTTTATTTCATCGTTACTATACCTTACACGATAAGCAATACTGTCAATATTTTAGAATAATGAACATTTTAAACAGATTATTGTACAGTAATACTGTCATTATTCTAAAATATTGACAGTATTATTGATCGTGTAAGGTGCCTTTAGTAATAACCGTCAACATGGTCATGCTATCAGGATCACTTTTAGTAATTTAACATATGAAAATTGAGTCTGTTATATTGCACCTTGAGATGACAAGTGTCCTAACTTTTTTAGGATTTCATTTTTGTTTTAATGGTTTTTATGTATATTTGAACGCTCCTATAATCCTTTTTGTGGGTTCACAATAAACCAAATTATTATTTAAATAAAAAATAGATAATATTATACTCAACGGTAAAACTACTGCAATCTTTAAAAAGCATTTATCGAGAAACTGTTTTGGAACAGTTGTTTCAAGGTGTGAACGGTGCGTACATGCAACGTTCTTTAATCAAATTTTTAACACACAATAAACTCACCCTCATTGGTTTTACTTCGCATCACCATTCCAGCTGAACTCAGCCCAATTCGGCCCTCGACGCTATCATTCAAAACCAACTGCTTCTTCAAACAGCACTCGTGCAGTGTCGCGTTGGCATTCAAAAGCTTAAACGGCAAATAATTCTCCATAAATTCCATTTGAAAACAAACAGTTTCTGAAAAACTCGTGACACCAACAATTTCATTGTTCATGAACATTTGCGCCCTGCAGACAATTGGAGGCAGTGTCAAAAAGTGCGGTTGTTTCGTAACAGTCTTCGATTGTCGGATGTCGAACATGTAGGTGTGATGTCGCGAATTTATATAAATATTATTGTTGTTGGTGCTGCTCACGCACAGGTTGCACAGGTTGTTGCAACTGAAAAAGCCTTTCTCAATGGTGAAACTGTTTTCGTCCAGGCTGCGCTTGTCGAAAGTCCGCACAGAGGATTCGTTCATGTAAAGAAATACATTTTTGTGCAAATATTGAAACTGTGCCAGGCCGACTAGCTCTGGTGTGAACTGGTGCGTTAGCACAACAGCATTATTTTCAACATCAGTGATTTTAAAAACACCCTTTACATTCGTGTAAGCTATTTTCTCGGTATTGTATGCTTGGACATCTATGAAGGGTGTTGATGCGTCTGATGTCTCCCATAATTTTAAAGCTTTGACCTTTTTCTTTTTTTGTACTAGTTCATAATAGCTGAAGTGATTTTTTCGACGAATGCATATTTTGTTACCGCTTGCTTTTATGTTGTAAATTCTATCTAGGTTGTCATCTAACTTGACTGGAATGGTTATATTCTCATTGGTTAAACCTGAAAGCATAATTAATCTATCATAAACTTACATGATTTTAATATTTGGAGATTATAATAATAATAATAAGCTTTATTGTCCTACGGAAAGAAAAATCCAATTACAGGACAACACTTTAATTTTTAGTGGATCAGGTGTTCATAAATAATCTCACACATAATTATTATGTAATTGGGTGTAGTTTGGACCATTTAATTACTGTAACTGGTGAGGATTATTAATGTTTATAAATAATCTTCAAAGAGAATCCCACACATAATTATTATATAATTGGGTGCAGTTTGGATCATTTAATTACTGTAACTGGTGAGGATTACTAATGTATTTCCCAACAGAAAATAATTTTCTAATTTCAGGAATATGGTAAAAGTAACAATTACATACTCGCCGCCATAAATAAATGAACACCCAGTAAACGATGATGTATTTTAATGAAAACGTGTATTTTATTTCTATTAAGAAACGATGAAAATATCAGCAAGATACAAATATTGTTAACACTAATAATGTTTCGACACTCCTCTGTTCCTGAAACTTACAGACAAAACCTGAAGGTTCTATTTTCAGGTTTTGTCTGCAAGTTTCATGAGTTACGGGGTAAATGAGATGGTTTAAACATGTGTGTAGAATAAAAGATGAAAGATATACGAAACGAGACCAATAGGAAACAATATGCTGAGGAAAGAATGGACCGACAATATTAGAGAAGAGGCAAAAAGGAATGAAATAACATGGACATAACAGATGACATAGGATAGGAAGGCAAGAAATGTAAAAAATAAAATATATGTAGTTAGTAATGTACATAATATACACAATATAATTTATAAAATTAGAGCCTTAAATAACGTAAGATTGGCATTCAATTAAATAAATAAATAATACTGATATTGGCTTGTATTTTCTTTGTATCGAAATAGAATGTTCTTCTTTAAATCATAGTTAGTTTTTATGTGCGAGCGTCGAAATTGTGAGCAAAAAAGTATGCGTCACCCGTGATGAATCCAACCTCGCGATTGTATCAGTCATAGACAATGAATCAGTCGTGAGATGAACTACAAAGTGTCCGCGTCGCTCGCGTTTGTGTTGTGAATAATTTAATTATTAGTGTAGTTTTAATTGTGTGCATAGTGAACGTGAATAGTGCGGCTTGTGAGGAATTCGGTAAGTCCCATTTTGCTTTAATATCTTGCAGGTTTGAGCGTTTTTATTGGTTATACTGAAGTTTTTTTATGCGAACAATTGATATTGCTACGATTGTGATTCATTTCAATTACATAATTCAATTAATAGCAGATGCGTTTCTTATTGACATAATTTTATGTTAATTATATTGGTTATTATTTAGATAATATGTTTATTTGCAATCGTTTTTCTGCTTTGAATGAAGGGCATCGGATTGCGTTTAAAAACGTAATGACTGCGATGAATAATTATGACTTTTATGTAAACATTATTTGGTGTACTACTTATAATACTAATTATTCAAGTACATGTTTATTACAATCGTTTTTACTTCCCGAATCGAGCACTACTGATAAGATTTTTTTTCATTTCTGCGGGCATCGGATTGTATTTTTAACCTTCCAGTACTTTTTTACTCACGCTAATATGAAATCAAGAGTTGTATGTCCTCAACATGATATCTTATGCATCAAATAAATATAATTCAAGAACATTATAATTGACGCATTTACAAATTATTATTAATTATTAAGTTATTTTTATAATGCGTAAAAGGCACCTTACACGATCAATATTACCATCAATATTTTAGAATAATGACAGTATTACTATACGATAATATGTTTACAATGTTCATTATTCTAAAATATTGCCAGTATTGCTCATCGTTTAAGGTATATTAATGATGTAATGAAGAGAATACTGATCTTTATCTGGATAATTGATTACTTGATAAATATAAAAGGAGGATTGAAGCAAATATTAACAGTAATAGGATTGACAGTATTATTGACCATGTAAGGTGCCTTTATCATCTATTTCTTTAATGTTACACATTATAAAAATAACTTAATAATTAATAATAATTTGTAAATGTGTATTTTATATATGGTTTGGATCTCGTGTGCTAGCTTTTTTCTTTCCGATTTATTGTTAACAAGTTGAAAATATATGTGTGGATAGATTTGTTTAAATTAAATGGAAATAGTCCATGGACTAGGTTTCAAAACAGCCTTGTAATTTTACAAGGAAGAAACATCGAAATAGATGATGTTAGATAATACATGTATGAATGAATTGGAAACTCTCTAAACCTCAATGAGCATAATAAACTCTTAAATATCAACAAACATTGGCAACATTTTTTTGGAAACTCACAACCCTTATAACTCAATTATATTTATGAGTTATGATTATTTTGATATTATTAATTTTGATTTTCAAGAAGAAAGATTATTTATGTTTATCTCAACCTTAACTCAATTTTATTATATTTATGAGTTATGATTATTTTGATACTATTAATTTTGATTTTCAACAAGAAAGATTATTTATGTTTATCTCAACCTTATAGAATAACTTTCCTAATATAAATGTGACTAATTTTAGTTTTCATAGACCATTAATTTATTAATTTTTGACTTTATATCAGGCTATTATTAGCATCCGGTTTTAGGGGAGTGCTGGTCTAGTATGGTCAGCATTGACAACTCCTCACCCACCAGAGTTTTGCACAAAAAAATTACTGGTGGGATGAGTGAGCAGCCTTAAAGGGAGGTTTCACAGTGGGCCCATTTTGAGGCCTAAGTGTTTATAGCTATACTATAGCCCTCCAGCCAACTATTCAAAAATCCAGATCCAGCATCCGGGTTTTAAGCTAAAAAGTCCGGGGGTTTGAAGCTAAAAAGTCCGGGGGTTTGTAGCTAAAAAGTCCGGGGGTTTGAAGCCCTTTATCCTTGGTTAGTAATTTTACAAATGGCTAGACAACAAATATGCTAGATACTAAATAATAGATTTTTACTTACATAATTTATTAGCAGCAACAGGTCGCACCAAATAATTATTCAAATTAATTGTGACCTGTGCTAATAATCCACCTGTATAATAATAGTCATAATCAGAGTTAAATAATGGATCTGGGTCTTGAACACTTCCGGTGGTTAATTCCAGAAAATATTCTGGTAATACTGGATACTTTTGGTTTTTAAAGAGGGATCTTGTTAGCCATTTTTTATCATGTTTGTAGGATGCTTTCATTGTACGTATTTTAGCCGCATAGTCCCGTTTTTGTTTTAAGAGTTTAAAACACTCATCTTCTGTTGATGCAATACTGTATGGTTCACCAAGTGGATAGGGTAGACTGACATGTAAATTAGACTTTTTCAAGGATATGTCTGCTCGCTCTGGTCCATTATTGCATGACTGAAAAGAAAATATGTATATAGGGTATAAGAGGATTGTATGTACAATACAACCTGCAAATATGCATTATATTATAAATAATTTGGAAAATATGAAACATTTGAACAAATCATAGAATTTAATTATTTGAAAATTATCCAGGAAAAAACTCATATCTGCAAAGAGAAAAATTTGTATTGAGGAAAAACTTTAAACCTAGTTTTTCCTTAATACAATTTTTGCTCTTTGCAGATTGAGTTTTTTCCAGGATAATTTTCAAATGATTAAATTCTATCCAGGAAGAAACTCATATCCGCAAAGAGAAAAAATTTGTATTAGGAAAAACTTTAAACCTAGTTTTTCCCCAATACAATTATTTCTCTTTGCAGATTTGAGTTTTTTCCTGGATAAGTTTTAAATGATTAAATTCTATTATTTGATTTTGATTAATAAATAAACAAAATTATTAGTAATAGATAGTGGTGTCACTTACAGTAGCTGTTTGTGTGGAATGGAAAGTGTTCAAATAGCTATCATGATGCAAGTATTTTTCAAGCAGTGTATGATATTCTGGTTTATTAATTTTTAGAGATTTTACTTTCTCGTCCTCTGTTTGTATCTCCATATTAAAGAATCATCGTAATGCAAATCAGTTCAATGGTTTGCAGGTTTTTTATTATTATAATAATTTTAGCCAATTTTTAAGGTTACGGTGTGTGCCCACGTGTTACTTAATAATAATCATGAAGGTAGCAACATACACGTATTCCTGCTCTCCATCAGTGGATCAGCGTTTATACGTCAGTCAATCATAAAGGCACCTTACACGGTCAATAATACTGTCAATATTTGCTTCAATCCTCCTTTTATATTTATCAAGTAATCAATTATCCGGATAAAGATCAGTATTCTCCTCATTACATCATTATTATACCTTACACGATGAGTAATATTGGCAATATTTTAGAATAATAAACATCATACAGTCATTATTCTAAAATATTGACAGTATTATTCATCGTGTAAGGTGCCTTATAGACCATGTTTGGATCAGATGTTCTCTTATCTCATATTAAATCTGACCTCTGATTGGCTCACGCACAATTGTTGATGGAATCACGGAAAATATTGAAATGGACCATGGATGTCAGATTTCGCACAAATACTAAATGCAATTTCCATTATGTAAAGAGCACACACTATACGAAAAATACAATGTTAGAACAAAATATCAACGGAAATTTTAATTATGCTACTTTTGGACAATGGCGCTCGAATCGTTAGTTTAATGGTCAATTGGTTTTTGTGTCTAACCACAGAGCACTATAAACCAATTGACCATTAAACTTACTGATGGGAGGGCCACTGCGCCGTCACTCAAATGTCCAAAAGTAACACAAATAAAATTTCCGTTGATAATTTGTTCTAACATTGTATTTTTCGTATAGTATGTGCTCTTTACAGAAGAATCACGTATCATAAAACCATGTGCCATGTTCAGCTAGTGCCAGGCTTTATTTTTATGATCATGTGGACATACTACAAGCTGAACATAGCACATGAATAATTGAAACTAGAAACATGTTTCAGTTTCTTGACGAATGGGCTATTTCAGCTCGTACTATGACCAATAGCGTGCTCATCATGATTTTAATTCAAGATGTGATTGGTTGTAGTACAAGCTGAACATGACACATTAAAAATTGAAACTAGAATCTTGACGAATCTAGTATACAATATAATTCACGCTTAATAATTGAAACTAGCAACTTCATGTTTCTTGACGAATCAGGTACGATATAATTCATGCTTTGTGATCTATACGCAACTGTAATCTATCTGAAAATGCCTGTTAAATGTTTGTTAAACAAAACATTCTCGCACAATAAATCTATGTGCTTTGTTTTCGACCAATGTCTACAAACATTTGTTTGCGGGCAAATCTATGTAGTATAGTAGTCTAAGCTTTACAGCCAGCTGAATGCACTAATAATTGTTTTAAAGTATGCATTACATTACAAATTATATTGTGTACAACTCTGACAGGAAACGACTTCCTGCACCCTTGTTATATAAATAACTATGGTGCGCTGCCACTAAAAACAGTAACGCATCCTTGTGTTAGTTTCCAACTCATTCGTTTTAAACTCTAATGCAGTTTCCACATAACTAAATCACGTGAAACAAACAAATAAATTGGACTACTGATAAAAGAGCCGTGCACCTTTATTTAATTTTAACCGAGTGGCAAAGCGATATGGATGCATTTTCAGCGCCGAACGGTAGCATTGAGTCGCACCTTTATGATTTTAAAGGCGCGAGGTTATTCTTGAATTCTATTTTTAGTGTACAATTTTTCAAGATCCTGCCGCGGACGGCCGTGTACTTGAGTTTATTGAAATCTCTCGCAGGAAAAGGTGACGTGCGTCAAGGCAGAGAGTGCTGTGCGTGAAATACATGTGTCAGAAATGATGGCAGAACGATATACACTTTGAGGACTTTACGTCTTATTTATTTTTTTTGCAAATTACACGTTGGATGGTTGTATTTATTCTTGGGAGCGAGTATGAGTTTTAATAACAAAGTATCGGGGGGCAAAGGAGGCTCCCCGCAGCGGTGCAACGATTGCTGCTACGAGGACTCGAACACACTGTCGATTATTGAGGAGTTCAAACATCTGTACGAGGAGAAAATGAGGATTATTGATAAGGAGGGCAAGGGGGACGGTACGATGCAGGTAGGGTTTGTTTTGGTTATGTTTTGGCTGCGTGTGGTATTAAGCGCGCGGGAATTTTGAACAGGCCAAGCTGAGTCTGCAGCAGGATTGGATTAGTGATTTGACTGAGCAGAATGAGATGCTGGTGCGGGCTGTGGAGGAGCTCGAACAGGAGGCTACAGATCGGGTGCTTGCGTTAGAAGCGAAACTCGCTGAGAGCTCTAAATCCGCATCAGAGGTAAATAATAATAAGCTGATTAGAATGTTTGTGTGCTTTTTGATCCTTAACTGCTTTATAACCAGTGCGTGAAAAGTGCTAGATCCTTCTAAATCCGAACAGCTTATATTGGGTAATACATTTAATATATTGGTTGTGGTAGATAGAACTAATTATACTCACTTGTAGGTGATGAATGGCTACAAGGATATTTCGTTTAATTTGGATGAAACTTTTCAGCAAATGATTGGGCTGCAAAATGATGTTAAGAATCTCATTCAGTTGATTCATAGATTGCAGGATGAGGGTGTTTGGAATTTGGATGGTTTACAGTTTTGTACTGTAGACAAAAATACTTTAGTAAGGAGTAATAAGATGTTAGTTGATTGACGTTTTTTGTTCCTCTATTCGCAACTGATTGGTTTATTTTTTTAGAGTCAGCAACAGTTTTTTGGATGAGAAGGTAACGAAGAAATTATTATTCAATGAAGAATCTAGTTAATAAAGTTTTTTATTAAATGTTTCACACTGTGATTTTCTTATTCGTCGGTTACGACTAGTTTTCTATGTTTGCGTCCTTGAAAGAAAGACTATGTGTTGAGATTCTGTATCTCTTAAACTAGGAGTATCTTTATCACATGGTTGTTTTTAGTTATAATAATAAACTATATTGATGGTAAATGCCCTGAATATAATAAAATTAAGAAATAACGATACGTATAGTGTGCAATATGAAATATGTTATCTACCTAGCTATGAAAACAAGGAGTAAAGTCCTGGTTTCCTAGCAAGCGGTGTCGATTAAAGCGGCCGTTTTTGACATCAGTTACATATTACAAGATACGTTGTTGTGTACATGTAATTGAATAACTCACCACATCGTACAGTAACACTGTCATTATTCTAAAATATTGACAGTATAATTGATCGTGTAAGGTGCCTTATACAGCCAACGATTTTGTAATATCGCTATGACTTCTAAAACAATAATTACTTTGGTATTTCTGCAAAAAATGACTCCCAAGTTATTCGATATAAAGTGAAGCCTCAAATGTTTTTTGAGAATTACAAAAACATTGTCACAGAGGGCGAGGTCGGGACTGTAAGGCAGTTGTTGAAATTCCTTAAAGCCTCATTCATAGACTATACCCTCTTCAACAATTCGTGCTTTATGCACCCTGCAGTTATGTAAAAAAAACAGGGTTTTCATTTAATTTTTGAAAAGGTTTCATAATAATATACGCACAACTCTTGCTATGCGGTTTTCGGTTAATTAAAGTTCTCGATTTTCTATTCTCGGTTCACGCTCGATTACTAGTAAGAATCCAGAACATCGACTCTTAATAAGAATCGAACAGTTGTTCTCGGTTCTCGAAATTCCCCCATCACTAATTTCGATTATAAAAGGCTTAAAATGCCAAAACAAAATGTCTAGCATAAGGGCAATATTATTAACGATATCGATACCTTCCTTATACTACTTGGAAAATAATATCGCCAGAAGGGCTTAACTACAATATTTATTCCAGCTTAATAGCCTAGTGGGTTCGTCTCGTACTGAGTATTGAAGAGCGAGAGTACGTACCACATTGCCATACGAAATTTAGCGAATCACAGTTTTCATAGGTTTTCTGTTTTAAGTTTTAAGTTAAATGCCGGGGGATCAAACTCCTTTGAGCTTTACTGGCGGGTATGCCATTTGCCTGATAGCCCTATAAAGAAAGAAGTTTTTAAAATTGTATTTATTAATATTTTTTTTAATCTTATTTCCAGCATGGTAAAATAGTGCAAGAAAAGAACGAGTAAGTAATTATTTTACTTCCTAGACATAATAGAATAGGCTTAAGGGCAGGACAACACCTATATGTTCTTTTTGCCATGAATTCTGAAACCTTTTAAGACCTTTATTGGCATTTTCCTCACAAAAAACTGTTCTTCAATATCTCCAACCACAACAAAAATACATAAAAGTAAAAACACAAATAGAAATAAAAGTAACACTCCGCAAAAATTACAAATTAACATCATTTATAACCACTCCCTCTGCCCTCGCCATTTTCCTCTCCCACCTCAGCCTCCTGCAGATTTTCACGCCTCCCCAATCCTCGCTTAACCATTCATTCAGCTTTCTGCAGTCTCCCACCAACTCTGCTTTCACACCCTCACATTATTCGCTAAGGTGCCACCACGTGTCGCTTCCCTTACTACACATGAATTCTGAAATTGTACTGATCTGTTAATATAAATTAGGTAATATAATAACATACAATATATGTAGGATAATAGAAACACTTCATTGTTGGCTCTAAAATTATTATGTAAGATTTGATGACCATAAATCATAGTTGTAGAATCTATAAGGTCATCAAATCTTACAAAATGAGTTTTAGAGCCAACAATAAAGAGTTTTAATTATCCTATAGAAATAGAATGACATTCTGTTGTTCTGTAGTTTTTACTAAAACCTTAATACAATCGCACCGTAATATTACGAATTACATCCTTAAATATACTGCTGACCGTTTTAAACGTGTGTATGATGGAAATTTGTAGTTTGAATTAATATTATTTCTCATTTTTTTAGAATAATCAAACATCTTGAACGGGAGATTTGCGAATTGAATAAATGTCAAAACACGCGTGGATACGAAACCCTCAAGCAGGTATGACTTTAATATTATTTTTAAGCCATATTTTTGGTTAATCACATATAAAACGTATCCACCTAAGTATGCAACATAGAGCGAGAATTCAAATCCCGTTATGGGCCAAATGTAGAGAATCACCTTTTAGAGTTTTTCTGTGAAGTTAAGGTAAATACGGGGTGATTACACTTGTCTGAACGTCTCTATTTATCGTCGGAAAAGCCTGATAACAAAAAACGTTTCTTGTTATAAGTAATAACATTGAATGGAAAATAATATTTATCACAACGGTAATAACTAGCAGAGGTCGCGAAATTAGTAATATATCGTCCATTTGGCATTCAAATTCATTCAAATTTCGATGCCTCAGTGACCCCCCAAATTCAACCTCTCTTTGCCATTGCTATTATAATAATTACCGGAATGTGCACGACGACTAATCCAAATTTGAATGAATTACAGTCAATGTTGGACATGCGCGACGCCCTAACTGCGGAAGTCGCTGACAAACACGATTCCATTGTGACGCTTAAACGTGATGTGCAAGTACTCGAGGAGCAGTGTCGGAAAGCCGATCAACAGACACACTTTAAGGACGACATCATCAAGGAGCTGCGGAAGGAGATTAAACAGGCCAAACATGAGGTGCGTTGAGAATATTATGCTTACAAGCTTTAAACAAGATTTGTTGCTGCTTAATTTTATCTTTGTAGAATAAGAATTTGTATACACAACCGATAAGACCCAAATCCCACTCTCCCATCCATAAACCACCAGCCGAGCCCAACCCAAATAACACGTATTCCAGTGAGAAGCGATTCGCGAAAGTTAGTTGCCCCATAAAGTCGCACAAAACATTAGAGAAATACAAAGATTTCAATAATCGCGTTGTAATATTTGTATGCGAGGATCAGGAGCAGCATGAAATGCATCGGTTAATCGATGGTGATAAAATGGAGGTGATTTATAAGAACCCTAAAATAGTGCATGAGTATGAAGCGGATGCCCTAAAAAAACTACATAAGGATAACACACATGTAGTTGGTGAGGGTTCGAAAATATATTACACTAATGCAATGGACGCCCCAGAAAAGTTGTCAAACCGTAACGAGTCAAACCTCCAACAATCCAAAACCGATCACACCTTAAAAGATCTGTATATGCATAGTACTGATTGCAAGAAAGAAGTGGTGACGTCTGAATCAACTGCTGCTACTAGTTCAATTATTTGTCAGCATCCACCTTCGATTGTTGAAAAAGCTGAAAGTGATAAAATGTGTTCGCAAGCACATTGTTTTACGTGCGTAATCGAGTGTCCGGCGTGTGCTAACACCCACAGACATTTCAAAGACACTGATTTTGAAAGGTCTGTTGGCATAAGGGAGGACATCGCTCAAACGATTATAAAGGATAAATTGTCGCCAGTAAGTAAATTCACCACAAGCGTTTCACATTACAAAAGCTCGCAGCTACACATGCGTTTAATTAATGATATTGAAAGAATGGTCGCCAAAGATCGCAAATCTGTGCCTGGGAAATCAAAAAGTAAGGAGCCTCAATTACACAATAGTTTCTAATTAGATTGTTTTTGATATTTGTTAGCGTTTTGTAGTTTCTATATATATATTTTTTAAATAAAAATGATATTGAATCTCATTAGTAGTAATTGGCAATCGTTTTCAAAGGATATTAAACGAATACATTTTGCATAAAAAAAATCTTTTGAAAAGACATCTGACTTTATCCAGCAAATATCTTCGTAACTGTAAATTTTACATAAAGACTTGAAGATATTAAATTTTATCTGTATGATATCTACTTTAAAATGTACAAAGTGGCAACTTTCATATCATAACCGTTTCGGCTCTTCCGGCGGCATTTGCCGCCATAACATTTACGGGTCTCTACCTACTGTGCCTATCCATGTTTGCTTTTAATCACTAGATTATTGATTCCAACAGGGTATTAAATCCATGCGCAGTTTTAGAAACTTTTGAATTTTGATATGTGTGAATAAGCGTAATAATAATTAACAATAATTTTCAAATTTAAAAATTTAAGGCTGAAAGGGTTAAGAGAAACGATTTCGGTTAAATGCCCTATTTTAAATCATAAATAAGTCAACTTCCCAACGATTGAAAGTATATATGTACTATTCCTGTTTAAAAAACGTACGTAACTGTGTCGTTGTCTATTGCGCGAATAGAGTAGTCGTTAATTGTCTTTTGTTTTTTAGCCACTTTGTTGCAAAACAAAAGATCTGTATCAGACCGAGTGTAAACCGAAAAAACCCACGCGCTCAAAAACAGAATGTCTAATCAGCAAACTCGAGAACAAATTGAACGAGGTGCGCGAGAAAATGGACTGTTTAAGTGAGACCTCCTCCTGCAATTGCTCAATACCCGGCGATTGCCAGAACGATTGTTGTTGTAAACCTCCCAAGCTCCTCAAACAAAAAACAATATCCTTCATGCGCAATAGCCCTAGTAAATGCGAGTGTGTGGTGAACAACACAACCCTATACACGAGTGACAGTCAACAGAGCTGTAACAAACAGTGGAATCGAAAAAGGCTTCAAAAAGCGTATTACAACCGCGACGATAGCGAGCGGTCCGATTCAACGCGCTCAAATTCGACTACAGATTTCAAGTACACCGCCATGAATAACTTTGTAATTGAACCACAACAGACGTGGGTAACGTCGACAAGCCACAAACGTGGTAAATTTAAAGTGCCCTACAACAACACATATCTAGCATACTACGTTACGGAGACGCACACCGCTACACAGAACTCGAGCAATCAAACTGAAATACCTATGAGCACGTCTTTTTTGAACGAACTGTTCAGACAGGCTATTAATGATGAGGTGCATATACGTATGCAGGAACAGGCGGAGAATCTGGTTAAAGACTTGTACGAAAAAGATAAGGAGATGTGCGATTTACGTGATTTAGTTTCGATTGGAATACATAGGCTTGCTGTGGTTTTCTCCACGTTGGATAATTTAGAGATGAAAGTTTGCAATCTTGTAAGGGTTTTATAGGATTTTTATAGGTTTGTGTGTATATAACGTACACTACGTAGCATATGATTTGTGGTATCTAATATATATTTTTATTGAGCATCATATTCCATCTTTAAACCACACCGCAGCGTCAAAGTAAGGCACGAACGTTCTTTAAAGTTTGTAAAGCTTACTTCATACTTGCCCGCAAACATTTTTTTAACATTTGCCTCCAAACAAGCACATACATTTGTTACGAGAAAACGTTTTTATTTTGACAATACTAAATATACACTTTAAGCTCGGTTGTATAACGACGAGTTATCATTAAGGCACCTTACACGGTCAATAATACTGCCAGTGCTAGTACTGTCAGTATTTGCTTCAATCCTCCTTTTATATTTATCAAGTAATCAATTCTCCCGATAAACATCAGTAGTCTCTTCATTCCTCCATTACTATGCCTTATGATAAGTAATACTGTCAATATTTTAGAATAATAAACATTTTGAACATGTTATCGAACAGTAATACTGTCATTATTCTAAAATATTGACAGTATTATTGATCGTGTAAAGTGTCTTTACAACCAGTGATTATATTGTTAGAAGGTACATTGTTGTTAACTTTCCATTTCATGCATTCATTCAAACGTCACTTTTGACCACTTTGACTCTTAGATAATGATGAGTCAAAGTGGTCAAAAGTGACGTTTGAACCACGGACAAACTGTTCGACTATTCGAAAATCGGCCAAATGACTAGCCAACATCGGGGCGAATGTTGAGCCTCCTCACTGTGACAAATTCTATCATGCAGACTATTCACCACCCGTGATTTAACAGTATCATATAAGCAACACTTTATTATCGGCAAATGATAATGTTGGCCGCTGCGTTAGCCAACACTTGTATATATATATATATATATATATATATATATATATATATATATATATATATATATAATACAATACTATAATTACGTTTAAAATGAGCTCGCGTGAGTGTGACGTTATAAACCCAAACCTAAAAAATTCGATTCTACTTTGAAATATAACAATATTAATTAATTGAATTGTAGTTGTATAATGTATCTGGATACGGCGATACGGTCATCAATTACAAAAAGTTCCTCATCAACTTGTGTGTGTTGGTGAGATGTACGATTAGTAGATTACGAGGGGATGCCATTAATGAGTTGGTTCAAGAACATGCGCCAGCAAAGGAAGACTATGATCTTAATATGACTTTTCGTTTTCCATAAATGAATAAATATATACCATCCGTAAATGTTGTAATAATTATAAACTATTCGAATATTACATTGTAGTTGAGGGTGTTTTGATGACAACACCCAAGACCTTCTTATAGAAGCAAATATATGTGTGTCATGTGTAGAAGCGGTGGAAACCGAAAAGTAAACGACTCTGGACAATTATATTTGCAATTGTTATTATTCTGCGTTGATTTTTATGTAAGGGTTATGCCAAATAAAGTTTTTTTTTAATCAAAAAGTTTATATGGACTTATCGTCTCCGATCCCTTGTTATAGAGATACAAGACATTGTTTTTCTTGAACAGCACAGCAATATTGAGACCTGATACAAATATTACAACTTTATTAATAAATAAATTTATCTTTGAAGTACACTTTTTTTTATTAATAAAGTTCTAATATTGGTATCAGGTCTCAATATTGCTGCGCTGTTCAAGAAAAACAATATCTTGTATCTCTATAACAAGAGATTGGAGAAGGTAAGTCTATATAAACTTTATGATTAAAAAAAACTTTATTTGGCATAACCCTTACATAAAAATCAACTCAGAATAATAACAACTACAAATATAACGCTCATCCCTTTACTTAAACTCTTCCCCCATCCATGTTCATAATTGACAAGAAAAGTCTCTATATCTCCGAAGGAAATTGGAAAATTTTAGATTATAAGATTATAACTTTTTTGGGCGACCATGTCGCAAGTATTTCGTTATTAATTTTTTTTCACCTGTTTCAATATTGATATTCATTTGAAAAAAATTATACAATGTTTATAACAATATGACAATTGAAAATTAAAAGTCTCTATACTTACGTATTTTTCTTTCTATTTAAATTTATTATTTTTATTTTACTCTCATTGCGATATTCTATTTTAGAGGCTGGGGCGATAAAAAAATTAATGTAACATATTTTGTTAATTTTTTTTAGTGATCTTAGTTCAAAACATATCATATATATATGTACGAGATGCTCGAAGGAAATTGGAAAAATTTAGATTATAACTTTTTTTTGGGGCGACCAAGTCGAAATTATTTCATTATTAATTTTTGTTCACCTGTTTCAATATTGATATTGACTTGTAAAAAATATACAATGTTTATAATAATATGACAATTGAAAATAGAAAGTCTCTATACTTATACGTATTTTTCTTTCTATATAAATTTTATTTTTTAATTTTACGCTCATATTTCGATATGCCTATTTAGAGGCTGAGACGATAAAAAAATTAATGCAACATATTTTGTTTAATTTCTTTACTGATCGTAGTTCATAACATATCAGTATACCAGATGCCCGAAGGAAATTGGAATTTTTTTATTATAACTATGTTTTTTTGGGCGACAAAGTGGACAAAGTATTTAATTTTTTTCTCCTGTTTCAATATAGATATTGAGAAAATAAAAGTCTCTATACTTTTTTTTATGCTCATTTTGCGATATTTATATTTTAGAGGCTGGGGCGATAAAAAAAATTAATGCAACATATTTTGTTAATTTTTTTACTGATCTTAGTTCAAAACATATCAGTGTTCCAGATGCTCGAAGGAAATCGAAAAATTAAGATTATAACTTTTTTTGGGACGACCAAGTCGAAAGTATTTCATTATTTTTTTTTTCTCCTGTTTCAATAATTATATTGATTTGAAAAAATTATACAATGTTTATAACAATATCCTAGTTGAAAACATATAAGTGTACCAGATTCCCGAAGGAAGTTAGAAAATTTTGATTATAACTATTATTTTTTTTGTCGAAAGTATTTCTTATTATTTTTTTTTACCTGTTTCAATATCGATATTGATTTGAAAACATTACACAATGTTTATATCAATATGATAAATGAAAAAACAGTCTCTATACTTCCGTATTTTTCTTTCTATTTAAATTTTATTTTTTACGCTCATATTTCGATATTCCTATTTTAGAGGCTGGGGCCATAAAAAAATTATGAAACATATTTTGTTTAATATTTTCACTGATCCTAGTTCATAACATATCAGTATACCAGATGCCCGAAGGAAATTGGAAAATTTTTATTCTAACTATTTTTTTGGGGGCGACCAAGTCGAAAGTACTTTATTATTATTTTTTTTTCTCCTGTTTCTTCTGTTTCTATATTAATATTGATTTGAAAAAAATATACAATTTTTATAACAATATGACAATTGAAAATTAAAAGTTCCTTTACTTACGTATTTTTCTTCCTATTTAAATTTTATTTTTTAAATTTACGCTCATATTTCGAGATTCGTATATTAGAGGCTGAGACGATAAAAAAATTAATGCAATATATTTTGTTTAATTTTTTTACTCATCCTAGTTTATAACATGTCAGTATACCAGATGCCCGAAAGAAAAATTGTATAATAACTATTTTTCTTGGGCGAAAAGGTGCAAAGAATTTCTTTTTTTTTTCACCTGTTTCAATACAGATATTGATTTGAAAAATTACGTAATCTTTATAGAAATATGACAATTGAAAATAAAAAGTCTCTATAGCTACATATATATTTTTTTTTTATTTTACGCTCATCTCGATATTTCCATTTTAGAGGCTGGGTGCGATAAAAAAAATATGCAACATATTTTGTTTAATTCTTTTACTGATCCTAGTTCAAAACATAGTGTATCAGATGCCCGAAGGAAAGGAAATTGGAAAATATTTATTATAAATATTTTTTTGGGCGACTAAGTCGAAAGTATTTCATTATTAATTTTGTTTTCTCCTGTTTCTTGTTTCTATATTGATATTGATTTGAAAAAATTATAGAATGTTTATAACAATATGACAATTTAAAATGAAAAGTCTCTATACTTACGTAGTTTTCTTTCTATTAAAATTTTATTTTTTTATTTTACGCTCATATTTTGATATTCCTATTTTAGAGGCTGGGGCGATAAAAAATTAATGCAACATGTTTTGTTTAATTTTTTTACTGATCCTAGTTCATAAGATATCAGTATACCAGATGCCCGAAGGAAATTATGTATTTTTCTTTCTATTATTTTTTTATTTTTAAATGTTTCGCTCATCTCGATATTTCCATTTTAGAGGCTGGGGCGATAAAAAAATATGCAACATATTTTGTTTAATTTGTTTACTGATCCTAGGTCAAAACATATCAGTGTATCAGATGCCCAAAAGAAATTGGAACATATTGATTATAACTTTTTTTTGGGGGCGACTAAGTCGAAATTATTTAATTTATTTGCACCTGTTTCAATATTGATAATGATTTGAAAAAATTACACAATGTTTATTAAAATATGAATTGAAAACAAAAAGGTTCTATATCTACGTATTTTTCTTTCTATTTTATTTTTCATTTTTAACTTTTACGCTAATATCTCGATATTCCCATTTTAGAGGCTGTAGTAATTTTGTTTAATTTGTTACTGATAATATGTAATATTGAACTTGCAACTAAAATTGCATTACATTCCTTCAATATAATAACCAGCAAAGTTTTATTACTTTCAAAACACTCGATTCAGTTAGATGGGGTTATTGCATTAGTGATGAAAAATTAAAATCGATGTTGCGCATGACAAATATGTAGAATCGACTATATATGTTGACTACATTGAAGGAATGTAATGCAATTTTACTTGTAAGTTCAATATATATATATTGATTTCATTGATGTTGCCACTACTTTATTTACATCCCTCGTAGCAAGCAATGTTATCACTTCACATTAAACTATGCCGATTATACATATACATAACTATCTACTTGTTTACTGTATATATATATATATATATATATATATATATATATATATATATATCCGCTGGCATTTTCTACCACAGTGTGGTGTAAAGGTAACTTTACTATATTTACCATTCTAAACTATTTGAAAGTTTTGAGTTTAAATTTTAGTTTGTAGCACAAATACTCGTGTTACAAATTTAAACTGTTATTCCGCATGTGTTTTCCAATATCTGTGTCACAATACGTATAAAAGTTATTTGGAAGCTTCCTGCAATTAAAATAGTTTTCTTTTGCAGAACAACGAGGAAACGAATAAACAGGTACATCACTAGTAAACTAACTTATTCATTTAATTTGATCTGAAACCTTTTTGGTAGCTATTGGAACTGCAACGCGAGAATGAAGAGCTGCAAGCGTCAATAATGAAGGCAACTACTGAGTTTGAAAATTTCGAAAGGATAACTGAAGAGAGTGTGAGTTTAAAAGAATACAGCTAAAACTTTAAACAACAAATAATTTTAAATGTTTTTTATGTTTGAACTGTGATAACTCGAGTTGTAGCTTAGCTAATCAATCAAAACTACCCATAATCTTTAAAATACGTCTGGAATGTACTGTTAAAACTTTTCAAAACATTTTCTCTTGATTTTTTTGGCTAATTGTTGATAATAAAATTAATGTTCATTCAAAACATGATCTCTTAATTTTTTGGCCAATTGTTGATAATAAAATTAATGTTCATTCAAAACATTATCTCTTGATGTTTTGGCTAATGGTTGATAATAAAATTAATATTCATTGTTGCTATTTGTACTTGAAGAATAACTCGAGTTGTAGGTTAGCGAAACAATCAAAATCATCCATAATATTCAAAATACAGTACAAAACATCTCTCAAATTGAATTTTTTTGAATACTATTTTCAATGTGACTATTTGTTTTTGAAGTGTGATAACTCGAGTTATAGTTTAGCTAATCAATCAAATCTATCCATAATGTTTAAAATACGTCTCGTTTCTTGAAACTACAAATAATTTTATGTAACTATTTGTGTTTGAAGTATAATAACCCGAGTTTGAAGTATAATAACCCGAGTTGTTTTATTTTATTATTGTTTATTATTAATATATATATATATATATATATATATATATATATATATATAATTTAGGTATAAAAACGACGTTCAGTTATAACATAGAAGCCATAAAGATTTTATTTCGTTTTTAGCTGATAGATAAGAATAAAATACAAGACACCAACAAAACACTTCAGGCAGAACTCGATCAGCTCAAATGTGAAAACGTATGTTAATTTATTTGTAATAGTATATGTTTTGATAAAACATTTTCAACATTCACAGGAAAAATTAAAAGAGGATTGTGAAAAATTAATGGAAGAAAGCTGCCATATAAAGGTGATTTTGCTTTGTGTAGTTATGATCAAATATTGATTGTGGTTTATTTTGCAGGGGATAATTCGTGACAATCAAGAACTACGACATAATTATGATATACGTATAAATTCGTTGCAGTGTCAATTGGAGAAAGCAAAAACAGACTACCAGGCCGTTGCTAATGATTTATCGAGTTTAAAATTAGAGGTAAGAAATATAATGATTTATTTCATCGATAGGCGGCTGTTAGTATTTAAAGGTCGTTTTAGACAAGACAATTTCTTGACTCAAAAGTTAGTCAAGATGCGAGATAATCTAAATTGTCTCGTATCATACAGCAAATTATTTGAAAAATTGAATTGGATGGTAGATCGTATGGAAAATTATAACGCGTTCTATTTGTCAAGGACAAATTGTATGGGAGGAGGATATATGAATTGATTTCTTGAACAACTTTTGAGCAAATAAATTGTCTTATCTAAAACGATCTTGACATTAATTATTTATTAGAGGATTTTACAAAAGTTGGTTTTGTTGTTCGATACTAATGTGAGGCCATAAAAGCTTTTAATAAACTTTCCGGGGTAAGTAAGAATTTTTGTTAGCCTAGGCCAGGGATTGCGGACATTTTAAGCTTGAATGTCGAAAATTCAAAAACATTTTGAACAATTTAACGAGCCAAATATTGTTTTGTATAATCAAAAAAATAAATGTTTTTATTGAATAAATATTGACTGGATATTTTTGATTTTAATTGCTTGAGCTTTTTTCAAAAACGAAGAAATGGATCACGAAGTGGCACGCATGATAAACATGTTGGCAAGTTTATCATGCGTGCCACGTATGCCATACATTCGCCATCGCTGCCCTAGTCATTAAGTTGGTCGCCTGTATAATTTTATAGCAATGAAAAATAGAAATTTAATTATTAAAAAATATACAGGCTGTCCGTTTTTCGAGCGTAAGCATGGGAATCTCGCTTATTTTAAGAGAGCCAAAAAAATGCTCTCCCTCTTCTCAAAAGAAAATATGAAAATAATATTTTGCTTAGATAAGTCCTTTTTAATAGAGCTACAATCAATGCAGTGTAATTGAAACGCTCCAGCAGCGAATAAAGGATGATGTTTCTCAATGTAGCAGCAAACCTGTTACAATATCTGCTGCCTGTTCACCGACGTATCCAGGAACTCCAAGGAACAGATCACCAAATCGCGCTGAGAGAATTGAATATCAGGAACATGTTGATGGTGAAATAGGTATGATTTCAATAATTTTTTAATTATAGTGTTAGCCTAATAACTTGTCTTATCTCACTTAAGGGTGGGATCACGTCTATACTTTTAGCGGTTTAGCAAAATCGATGCACCATAATGGTATACTAATTATGCAAGTTTATAAAAACACTTTGTTATTGGCCCTAAAACTTAGTTTCTACAGTGCACACCGTTTATTGGAATCACGGATAATGTTATCATTCGGGTATTGTTTACACTTTAGCAAAGAACGGACTTCCGTACCGTTCTTACTATATAGGAAAAAAATCGTTTATAGTAATCATTCGTTTGGTTAATGTTATCAAGGATTGTTTACAAGTTTTTGTGCTCGTGGCTGTCCGCTGCCACATTTATTACCATTTTCGTGAGTGTGCCAGCAAATTTTCGCATGCCAGCAATTTTTTATTATTCCTCAATACGCATGTAAAGCAGTTTTTTTATAAATCCAAAACTTAAATACTCTGTATACACAGGGTGCTCGTATTTCGTACTAATCTTGGGGAGTTCGCTTATCTTAAGAGATAAAAGTCGGTTAAATTATGGCAAAGATAATTTTTCATAAGTGCTACAACTATAGCAATTTAAATATCAACTTCTCCATGTTAATAATAATAATGTCAATAATTTCATCAAAATTCACCATATTAAATGTTCTCTTCACGTGAAGGGCACGAATTCCTTTAATTCTTATACATCATTTATAGCAGGGATGGCTAAAGAGTCGACCGCGGTCGACCAGTCGATGCGCGACTATTCCGCCCCGTTCGCCTGTCTGATATATACACATATTGGTTTATTAATAAACTAATTCGTTTTTTTTTAGAAGAAATCGTTTTATATATTTTCTCTCATTAAAATAACTTGATATTGAATAGGTATTTTTATTTAAATTTATACTTATTTTTGGGTTTAAATTACTAATTTACTTAGGATCACTTAATACATACAATCTTGATAAACCGCTGTCTAATATTTAAAAAACAGGTCACACAAAGTGATCAAAAGTTTGGCCATCCCTATTTTGTAGTGATTTATGTTCGACTATATAGGAATCCACACAAAATTCAGTGCTTTACGTTAGAAAATCTGGTGTAATAGGGATATGATTACTTTTTGTACGCTATATATAAATTAATTAACACATTTCTATAGATTCTGACTATTATGAGGTAAAAGTAGTAAAAGAAGTTAACAAAAACTTCAGCTTGGACAGTGGCCAACCGTCTGCCGTGGAGAGTGGACTAAAACCGGAGGCATTAATACTGGAGGGTGCCGTACATGATTTGAAAGACAGTGTTAGTAGAATTATGGGGGTACGCTAATTACAATTCTCTAAAGATACAAATGTGTTGTAACCAGTTCTTAATTTCAGAGAGAATCTGAATCTAAACAGGCCAAAAAACGCATTGCAGAGCTCGAACAACAACTTCAAAGGGTAACGAAATTTATTAGTATGTATTTATAGTAATAAGATCAATAGCCTATTACAAATGGTAACAAATACAATAACTACTACAGCCACTGGGTGCGGCAGAAATAACTCCCATATTTAAAAATAATGAATTTTGTACCGTTAATTTCAATGTATCTATTTGTTTCTTTCGGCAGATTAGCAAAAAAGACGAAATGATCGGTATCCAAAATGACACCCTAACCATTGTCGAACATGAATTGCAGGCTTGGCGCGCGAAAGAGCAAGAGGTCGAAGAGGCGCGATGCTGTCGCGAGCGCGAAATAAGCAATTTGAAAGAGGTCATCGAGAATCTAGTGCGAAGTTTGGACACCGAGAAGAAACGGTCGGAGAATTTGCAACAATCCGTAAGTGCCTATAAAAAAATCACTTTTAGTACAGCTTATGCAGTAGGAGCAATTAGAACGAGACGACTTTACATTGTTAGTTGATTTAATGATGTCAATTTATTGGTTAAGGTGGAGCAGCAAGTGGATTCCATTTACACGTTGCAGGACCTAGAGAAGCAGTTTAAGAAAGAGGTAAAAATACCTCAAACGGTGTTTATAACACATAATTTTGTCCCTTTCTATGCCGAGCCTAACTTTTCGACAGCAACCCTTTTCTGACAACTTCACCTTTCATTTTATATTCTCTTCGTTAGCTTGCAGACGTGACATTTCAAAATTCAATTATTTAGCGTAGTTTGCAGTTGGTGTTTGATACCAAGGATAACACGAACGTTGTATTTGACACTATCAAATGGAAAGAAACTATCGGACTATCTATTTATAGTGATTTATGTTCGATTATATAGGAATCCACTCACAAAAATCAGAGTTCTACGTTAAAAAAATCTGATCTAATAGGGATATGATTACTGTACGCTATATATAATAATATAACGTTGTATTTGGCACTATCGAATGGAACGCAACTATCGGACTATCTATTATATATATTAGTTGAAAAAAACTTTTTTTTTCAATGACAAACTCGTTTAGTTTGTAGCTCAACATGTCTAAAATTTACAGATATCAGACCAACGACTGACAATAAACAACCTCCAGGAAGCCCTAGTGGCAACTAAACTCAATCTAGAGGAGCAACAACAAAAAGCCACTCACGAAGTAGGTTTCGGATGGGCTACGCGTTGGTTTGTCTCTGGGAATGATGCGAGTAAATCTAACAATAACGTTACAAAATCGGTGCATGATGTATGACGTTTGCGCACGTGTATGTTATAACGCCAGTTTACTACATTCCTCAATACGCATGTAAAGAAGCTTTTTTATAAATCTAAAACTTAAATACTCTCTATACACACGGTGCCCGTATTTCGTACTAATCTTGGGGAGTTCACTTATCTTAAGAGATAAAAGTCGGTTAAATTATGGCAAAGATACGTATTTTTATATTGATCAATAATCAAATAATAATATAACACCATTAGTTTTGTAAATATCGCGAAAGAAACGTTATTTTATATAATTAATTATTATATTAATTTTATAAAAAATGTTATTTTAAAACGGATATGTAGGATAACAAATGCGTAAAGCCCGTATGACATTATCTAGTTTCTTATATCGTTTTCGATGCAAACACAAACTACATAGTGTCATACACACATGTAGAAAATGATATAGCGGCGGAATAATAATAAATTCATTTAACAATAACAACACCGTAATAATACACAACTTTAATTTTCCATAGAAATAGTTACACAGTTTAATATATCAATTATTATATATATATATATATATATATATATATATATATATATATATATATATATATAAAACGATATAGGAAACTAGATAATGTCATACGGGCTTTAAACTAAAAATGGGTTAAAACAGCGGTCGGCAATCTATGGCACGTTAATCGTTTTAGCTGGATTAGATCATACCTAGAATATTTGAATGTGAATACCTTAGTGATGGGCACTATTAAACTATCGATGATTCGGACAATATCTGTAGTTGATAAAGTACATAGTAAAATTATATTTATTTGTTTGGGTTTTAACTAACATTCAAAAAACTTTACAGGCGTATTGTCTAAAAATATGTTTAGTTATTTATTTATTAGTATTTATTTGGTAGATAAAGTATATTGTGTAAGGACATTTATTTGTGTGAGTTTTAACTAACATGCAAAAAGTTACGTATATCTTAACACGCGTATTAGCACACAAGTGCAAACATATGTTTAGTTATTTATTTATTACTATTTATTTGGTGGTAGAAGTTTCTATTAACTTAAGATAAAACATGTGATTCTGCTATTTCGGCATACGTAAATATTCATAAAAGACGTCTTTGTGATTATAATTGCATGATTGTATTTTTGTTGTTGTTGTTGTTAACTAAAATTAACCACTATATTTTGAGTCAATTGAAGGCTCTCAAAGCAGATAGTTTATTTGCTATAAACTCTTTTAGGTGCCTGAATAAATTAATTATAGAACCAATATAGAAAAGCGAATTTTACTATCTATTTCTTAGAGAAGAAATTCAAAGAATGACATTTCGTAAACATAATTATATTTTTATTCGTTAGAATTTCAAGAAAATCTTGAAAAAAAAAGGTTGTTCATTTGTACCATGTTCATATATTATGAATCGATGAGAAACAAATAAATAAATATTTTATATTTCTTACATCAATTTCGAAATCATAATGAAAACGTAATTGTTAGCTTACAGCAGTATTTCCCAAAGTGGGCGATATCGCCCTCTGAGGGCGCTGGAATGTTTCAGAGGGGGGTAATAGTAGCTGCTGGAGCCACCAGTTTAAGTCTATAAGAAGAATGTTACGCATTCTTGGATGTGATTTGTGTTTGTCCATGTTCTATTTTTGACTGCACGTTGACTCTATAAATGAACGACTAATGTAAACTCAGAAATAAACGACATGTTTTCACTGCTTGTTATTTGTATGAAAAATATGCATGTGCATCCGACCCTCAAATCCTATTTTGAATTTGAACTGTTCCCGATTTACCAATTAATCATTTTAGATGTCTCAGAAGATTGAGGTGATAGACAAACTGAAGTCATTGGTCGAGAGAGCAGACCAGAAGTTGGGCTTCTATCTAGAAAAGGTAAAAAAAGGTTGTATTAAAATTGCATAATGTTAATAAGAGTTCAACATTATTTAGAAACGTCAATAAATAATTAAATAGAACTCAAACAAGGACTGTATGAATAGTCCAGGATAAGAAATTTTCTTAATGGCTATCTGGTGTGGGCAACACACGACTTTCCGAATTAATTTGCATTTTTGTTAATTTTTCAACATTTTTGACATTTTCTACTTTTGTCACTTTTTTGGTATTTTGACATTTTACATTTTCCACCTTCAATGTTTCTTTAAAATTTTCGTACAAATGGACAAAATTATAGGTAAAACAAAATAAATTTCAGGTGTAAATAACTTTCAAATTTTGCTGAAAATTTCACAGGTCGTCCCAGCTTGAGTTCCAAATTTGGTCGCGATCCGTTAGGACGTACTCCCGGAATTTTGTTCACAGATATACACACAGACTTTTCCAAAAATAGTCCATGAAACGTCAAGAAAAGTCAAAATTAGCAATTCGATTTTTTTTTCAGTAGTGCTGTATTTGGAAAGTAAAAATGAAAATTCAATATTTATTGCCTAATTTCAATTATTGGAGTTATAACACCTTACTACATCTCCTATGGAAAATTTTCTTGGCCTATAATATTTCCCCCAAATTTTATCCTTAAGGAGATCATCAAAATGAATGATATAACTATGTTCTCTTTCAAGTAGCATTTTTAATTTTCTCATTCCCCACACTTCGACTCCATAGAACAGTATCTCCTTTAAGTCGCCTTTGCCGGAATCATGAGTTCAACTATCACTAGAGAGCTTTTGTGTGTCTAAATTTAGTATACAAGAAATCCTTTCTTCTAACGAGGAAAAGTGTGTATATTTCATATATTCTCATGCAATATACATACGTTTCCTCGTTAGATGAATGACCCATCTTGTATACTCAATTTAGACACTAATACTATATTGTTTTCGATATTTTATTCTATATAGACTTAGCGTTAGCGTATGTTTCGCATCCCATTGATTTTGAGAGGCCCTTTTTGAGATTATATGAAATATTTACACTTTTCCGCATCCGTTAGAAGAAAAGCCCATATCTTATATATTAAATTTAGGCACTATTACCAAATATACTTACACCCGGTTTCTTCAATATAGATTAACAAACGCTTCACATTTTAAACTCAAGTAGGCAAAAAGGACAATTTTTTTTGTCATGTTAATTCAAGTTTACATGTCTAAAATCCTCGTTTTATTTACATGCACGTCTTAAATATTTATTCTGTTGCACCAAGCACATCTTAATTAAGATTCTATATAGAATTAGTATATTGCATATGCTTATTGTTCTGTAAGCACATTCTCCCTCCAATGAGGAGTCCTTTTAATATGAAATTAATATTCATTCCAGTGTTCTTCCGTTAGAAGAAAAGCCCATATCTTATATATTAAATTTAGGCACTATTACCAAATTTACTTACACCCGGTTTCTTCAATATAGCTTAACACTCGCTTCACGTTTTAAACTCGAGTAGGCAAAAACGACAATTTTTTTCAGTTATGCTAATTCAAGTTTACATGTCTAAAATCCTCGTTTTATTTACATGTACGTCTTAAATATTTATTCTGTTGCACCAAGCAAATGTAGATCTTAATTAAGATTCTATATAGAATTAGTATATTGCATATGCTTATTGTTCTGTAAGCACATTCTCCCTTCAATGGGGAGTCCTTTTAATATTCAATTAATATTCATTCCAGTGTTCTTCTTTTGCAAAACTGGCGGAGTCTTTACGCGACGAAAACCTCTCATTAGAAGTGGAGTTGTTCTACAACGCTCAGGACCTGGGCACGTTGGAGACAAGGTCGTTAAAGTACCAACAATTACACAAGGAACTGCAGGTATAACTAGTGTTGCGCTTGGCTTTCGCTTGGTAGACATTTTTAGTGCATCAAGATTCATATCTACAATATCATTTGTTTTTCATAGACGAAGTGCGGAAATTTAGAAACCGAATTGTTGGAAGATCGTCGGCTGCAACATACAGCATTTGTGGATGATTTAAGTGGACAGCTTGCTGGTTGCCAAGCGGAATTGAAGCACCTATTTGAAGTTTTAGTAAGTTTAGTCTGGATTTTCACTATTATTTCTGCTTAATTTATGTATTTGTTGATAACTTTACATTTAACAGCATAACGTATCTCCTTCAATACCGCCATTACATTGTGCCTTCTCTTTGCCCACTATATATTATTAATAGTAAAGAGAGAGTGAAGATAAGGTAAATACCGTAGTTATATTCCTTTGAGCTTCTTTGCCCATGAAAAATGGGTTAGGGAGGCGATGAAGACAGACAGAAAGAAAGGAGTGGGTGTGGGTAGTAGAAAACAGGTGAAGATAATAGCAAAGTGTGGGTCCTCACTTTGCTATTATCTTCACCTGTTTTCTACTACCCACACCCACTCCTTTCTTTCTGTCTGTCTTCATCGCCTCCCTAACCCATTTTTCATGGGCAAAGAAGCTCAAAGGAATTTAACTACCGTATTTACCTTACCTTCACATCCACTGTAAAACTCTGAATGGTAATTTGAAACCTTCGCTACCCAATGCTCCATACGAGACGAACTAAGCCACTCATCTGGGTAAAAAATAATATTATTTTACCAATTTCGCGATTATTATGAACATGTGTATAAATCCCAAATTTCGTATAGTCAGTCTCGTACTGACCGTTCCAATTTTGAGAGGTTTTCTGTTTACTGTGAAATAATTATTTTGTTAAAAAATATTTATTGTAAATAGTTTACAATTAATGTACATACGCTCATTACCCTTCATCCTAATTTAACAATACGAATATTAATGGACCTCAGGGATTCACATCTGGTGAATACGGGAACTGGCAATCCCGAGGTACCCTAGCTGGATCTGGTTCGTTCTTCAATTACACTGAGAAAAATGATTTGTGGGGATACGAAGTTTAGCTTCTTACAACTGGGGCCCAACTAGTTTCTGACAGAGCTGTAACCCACATTTTTTCTCTCAGTGTAATCTTTTCTTTCATCTTTTTAACTAACCAGTTTCTCTTAACCACCTCTTGTTTTTCTAGACCCCGACGCTATTAGAGCATTCGAAGACTAGGGGTTTCACAGTCTTAACTATTCATGGAGGAAGATAATATGAAATCATATCCTTTATTCTTTCTGAAAACTACAAGAATAAACTAAATTTTCACATGTAAAAATTTAAAATTATGTCTATTGACCACAGCCGTAGTTGTAGGGTTAAATGTGTATTTTCTTTTTCATTTGCCTTATCTACAGAATGAAGAACAGCACATAATGGAGGACGAAAGCGTGAGTCTCACCAATCACGTGATGTCCCTCCAAACAGAGATTTTCAACCTATCCCAAAGACTAGCATACGCCATGAAATGTTTAGACGTTGAAAAGAAAAACAACAACGTCTTGCAAACGGAGCTCGCGAAGAGAGAGTGCGAACTAAATTGTGCCAAACACGAGGCGTCATTGCTGAACGAGAAATTCTTGTTTACGAAGAAACAAGCAGAGATGTACTACTCGAAAAGCACGGCACTGGAAGATCGTATGCGTACTTACGAGGAGTCCATCAATTCTCTTGATAAGGAGAGCAAAATCTGCCAGAACAAACTAGGCGTTTGTATGGAGAATTTTAAACGAACACAGGATAGTCTTCGGATGAAATGTAAGGATTTTGATGAGCTGAAAGAGAGGTATACAGAACAGGCTAAAGCATTTCAACAACTACAGGCGCATAAAGATGATAATGAAGAGGAGGCTGTAAAGTATAAGGAATCGGTAAGATATTTTTTGAAAACTGTTACACTTATTCCTATTACTAATTCAGATACAACAATATTTTTGTGGGGGGACGCTTTTATGCACAACATGTGGGATTCGCCTTATATTTCGGTACAAGAAATACTCACTAAACCCTAAACCCTTGCTCTACCACCCAGCCCGAAACCTATCGCCCATTGTAACCATCAGGCTCCGATACATCAATCTAATCATTTTCTATAGGTAATCAGCTTGAATGCTAAAGTATCAGCAGCTGAAAACCGTTGCGAACTACTGCAGAACGAAATGACGGCACTACGAACTAAATTATCAATGTCCGAAGAAAATGAAGAAAAACTATCGAGAGACTATTGCGCATGCGAGTCTCAGCTGAAAAACCAACAAAATGTTTACGAAACTGAGCAAAAGCGGTTGATTAGTATCATTGGTAACCTGGAGCAACGTCTGCAGGCGAGCAATTGCCAGTTGGGCGCGCACGAGGAAAATCTGAAGAAAATGAAAGCCGAAATTAGTTCAAGTAGAAACAACGGCAAACAGATACAAATGAAGGAAGAAGAGTGCTGTCGTTTGAAAAGCGAGCTGAATGGTTTACTAAAGAAGCATACACAAATGAAGACTGAGGTGAGTAGAGTAGGAAATTGAATATAATGTAAAATTTAGTCCAGAAATGAAATAACTGTACAACAATATTCCCTTGACTATGTAAACAGTTCCTGATTTTTATTTTTAAACCCAATACACATTAAGAGATAGACGGTGCCTCTAACTACGTAGCTTGGTTACATTATGGGATAATTTGGTAGTTCTCAGAGCACCGTCCATCCATTACTTATCAATAACTAACTTCAATATTTAAGTAGTCATGCCAAAACGCATGTAAGGATAATAATAATAAACTTGTTTCAAATAGAATGACGTTCTGCAAAGAGAAATACTTAAACTACGCACAATAGTATCACAGAACGAGGACAACGGCAAGGTGATAGTGCAAGAATTGCAGCAGTGCTTGACGGATTTGCAAGTCATACAGAGCGAGAAAACGTATCTGATGCAGAAGAACGAGGAGCTCATGCAGCAGATGCAATCGCTGCAGAATACGTGCCAGAATAAAACGGAGTCGGTGGTCAATTTAGAGATGGAGCTGAATGATACGCGGTGCATGAAGGATACGCTTTGTAATGAGAGCAGGACGGTTATTAATAACGTTAAGGACTGGCTGCAGGAGCAGCGGAGGATCAACATGGAGTTGAGTAATAAGATGAGGCACAAGAATGATATCATAACGAAATTGAATTACGAGAAGAGGTGAGTAATATTGGATGATGAATACAAGTTGAAAATTTCTACACTGGGGCCACTAGGGGTTGTTTTTGATGTCATTTTTGGGTCATAAAAATGTTATTAATCTATATTGACTTACAAAAAAAACAACACCGATTTTTACTTTCCGAATACAGCACTGATTCAAGTATTGTTTAGCGATAACGTCTTCACGTTTTCTAAGATTGTCGAAATATGCAAATACTCTCTGGAAAAAAAACTACACTATAAGGAACGTATTGTGTCGCGAACCATTTAGAAAATAAAAATTTCAATTTTCTTTTACGTTCCATACCTAAAATGTGTGTCTGTCTGTAAATAAAATTCCGGGTAAACGGCGTGTGTTTTATATTATTTAAATAAAATTCACAAAAATTGAACAAGCCCATTTGTAGCTGTTTTTCTCATACAACTATAAAAAATCATGGATTGTTAAGGCGTCTACTATGTGATAATTTATTTTAAAGGATAAATAAAACGATTTTTTACTTTTTTACATCACACTTCAGTTACACTTTACAATGACGATGCCATCGGAGAAGCTTGAAAATGGCTAGAGCTTGGCCGAAACTAGTTGCAAAGTGTAACTGAAGTGTGATAAAAAACAAAGTAAAAATTCGTTTTATTTGTCCTATAAAAATCATATCGGATATTTGAAAAATTGCCAAAAATCGTAGTTTCCTCTCTTGTGTATATTATGTTGTTTGCTATTATCCCTGCTAATATACTTTTCAGTATTTTAGAGAACAAAATAAAAACTATTATGTCACAGTGCTACAACTCTAACGACTATAAAGGGTCAAGGGAAGGACCTAATATGAGTTGTCAGTACAGAAATTCCAGCCCACCACCTACCAAGGTACTCTGGAGTTTGGGCTCTAATGGAAGCCCTTGCTGTAGTAGCGATTCAGACTGGGAAACCACAGTAAGTTTTATACATGCACAAAGCTTACTACTAGCTAGCGAGTTATCATGAAATTGAGCCGGCTACTGTCAAATAACTTTGCAGTGCCTCCTTTGAAATGGTGACCAATTCAAAACGTAGAACGCTATAATTTTTTTGACTCATCTTAAATGGATTCATTATTAAAACATTTAAAACCACTATTTTTGTAGGATAATAACGGTTCATCGCCACAAGTCTGGCTACACCGAGTGGAGAGTATGACTGAGCAAGTACAAGAGTCAAGTCGTTACTTTAAAACGCGACTCAGCGATCGCGATTATACAGTATCAAAGGATAAGTAATCCTTTACAGTATTTTATTTAGTTTTAGATTATTTTTTGTGGGGGAGAAAGAGCGAGTTTTATTTTTTACACCGTCTCACACTGGAAACGGTGTATTAAAATAGTCGCAAATGTTCGTGTGTGAAACTGACTGACTTATATTTTATATTTATTATCTATATATTCTATTTATTTAATGGAAATAGATGTTTTGTAATGTGTTTTTTTTTGTGTGTGAATTTTATGGTACTAATTTCTTACATATTTTATATATTATAAAGAAACAATAAAGACGTTTGTTTCATATACAGAATAGCATTCCAGTACGTTATACTATCAATAGATCCATGGAAAATTAAATTCAAAAATCCCCCTACACTTTCCTTGGGTATATTTCGTGACGTGGTTGGTTGAGTCCTTTCTAAAATACACCAAGTCTAACTCTATTATTATTTTATTGTTGTTTCTCAAGCTTGGTAACAATAGTTTCCTAAAAAAATAATATCTAGAGACAAAAAAAGACTTCCTGTGTATTTACCTTGATAACAATACAGCATACTGCGTTTGGAACGTAATAATGGTTTAAAAATACTCAGTATTTACATTATATTACCTTTATTTGAGTATGACTTAATTCTGTACAATCGATTCTGCGTGTAAACAGAAATATAGATAATAAGCAAGCACAGTATAATAAAATAATTAAATTTCAATTATATACGTATATTTAATATAATACAGCATGGAATAGAAACGATAGATAGATTAAAGTATTTCAGTAGTCTCAATTGATAATATACTGTACAACCACCATAATCTCTACATGGTACATCTAAAAAACTGACACGTGAAATGTATTTTTTGTTTTGTTTTACTATAAATAACAAGAAGGCGATGCGTCAAAATTGCTTTGGACCATTTTGTTGTTGTTGAATCGAGTAGTGCACCGCTACGAAATATGCTTCAAAATATTCAAAAATAACGTTGCGGTTAATGAAATATATATTTATTATTAATAATGTTTCGCAAAAACAACTAAAAAAATATACAGAACTAAACGATTTTCAGTGCGAGCCAGAAAAAACAAATCAAGAGTATTATGTTAAGAAGGATATTATTTAATGTATATATAGTTCTTGCAGTACAATTTTCTTATCAACTGTATATCAATAAATATAATCCTACAGGTATGCTAATATTAACATTGATTTGTATTTTCATAATATATAAATAAAGACTTTTCCGAATTACATTTAAAGCCAACTCCACCCTTCCAATTACTTATCTCTCATTATATTCAAAATTGTATACACATAATAAAATATCTACAGTATAAAATGCATGCTGTAACTTGATTTTAAAAAAAAAATCGATATAGCAATGATACACAGAACAGAAAACAAAAATGCTGCTTACATATTAAAACGAATATTTTGAATCATATTTCCTAAACAGAAAGATCTGAAAGGAAAACAACATTTCATTTTCAGACTGTCAAATGTTGGCCTAGTACGGACGTGACGCTTAAAACATAATTAAATTATACTACATATAGAACCCATCAACAATAACGCATACTAAAACTAAATTTGTATAAAATCTTAGTTCCTCTCTAGTGCATATATTAAATATACCACTACGCCTGTTGTTGAACAACCACAAAACCGCTGCAAGCTGCGAAATTAAAATCTATATACACTAGTCGGCTAGTACATCTCAATTGCAGCTTTATGATTGTTACCGCTTCAAGTTAGTTTATACATGTAGTATTGTTAGTGTTTGAACTCTTCACCAAAATTTGACAATCTAAATCAATTAAACATTCTAGTTTTGTTTTGGAATTGAGGTCGTCTGAACAAGTGTAGCCATCATGAAAACGAGTAATTAAAAAAATACAAATGAACATAAGGTTGCCATTATGTTCAAAGCAAATTATTTATTCAATATAAATATAGTATTTCTTGTTAATTGATAATTATAAATATATAATACATTATAGTGATACCTCTGCTCTTGTTTATATACTTTTTGTTTCGTGTTGTTTACACTTGATACGACGAATTATGTGTTTGAATTATTTTACGTGCGCGCGCGACGCGCGTTTTATTTTCTGCATTTTTAACGAACACTTTTTAGTCCATATGATCTTATAAGAAAAGGGCTTATTACACTGATATATCACTATAGCGCATTGCGCAGTTCTCTCGCCAGCACCCTAATGGAATAGAGTATGCGTTGCTGCCGGGTCTGTGATCACTTGCAGCAGTTGCCCGCGGCCTTGGCGCCCGTGTCGCCCTCCACCAACCTCCGGCCCTGGCCGCTGCCGCTCGCCCCCGTCGCTTGTTCATTTGTAGGAAGCTTCTTAGCTAAACAAAGTAATTTTCAAGTATAAATACTAGTCAGTATATATACTATTTTAGTTGCATGACCTTAATTGACCACTTTTTACATTACATGAATATAGAGAGTGGTTCTCCACAAAACTATATGCTTGTCGTGACGTCTAAATGACGTCACTAACCACCGTTTTACAATACAATTTTCTCTTAATTAATTCTTTGATAATTCTACAATTTTATATAATACATTGGGGTGCATAAGTTCAAATTGATTGCAATTTAATTTATTTAAAGATATTAAATAATTACCTATTGCCAAGAAAATGTCGTTAACATTCATGGCCGTTTTCGCGGACGTCTCCATGAAGAGCAGAGTGTTTTCGTCAGCATAGTTTTGGGCCTCCTCGAACTCCACCATTCGTTTGTTCGCGAGATCCTGCTTGTTGCCCGCCAGCGCGATGACAATGTTCGGGCTGGCCTGGCGCTGCAGCTCTTTCACCCACGTCTTGGCCCTGCCAAACGTGTCTTGGTTCGTGATGTCGTAGACGACTATAGCTGCTTGAGCGCCCCGATAGTACATGGGAGCTAAACTGTGATATCTAGAACACAAAATTAGACATTTTGAAAACAAACTATGTGGATGTGCATGGTGATGGCGCGCGAGGTAGCCCAAATAATAATTAACATGAGAAAGGTACTCCTACACCCATTTAAGTCAACTTGGACAGGATTAGAAGATTGCAGCTAAAGTATTTCAAATTGAGCACTAGCTCTACATGTGGTCCTACAGTTTAACATGAATTCCAAACCAGTGGAGTGTTTAGATGAGAATATTATCCAGACCAGAGAAAGGTGCTAGCCTTGAATATAATATTCATTCTTAATAATAATACCCTTAGATATTTGAGTATATGTGGTTTACAGCATATTCAATCTAATTTAACCCATTTCAGACCAACATCATTTCAAACTGGTTGGCAGACCCATAATCATGAAGAAACACACAAATAATGGAGATAATTAATATGAAGAACAATTTTTATTTCATGGAAACAATCGCAATTTAATTATTCAAAGTATCAGTTTGAAATATAGGATTCCAATAACTTTGAGTATTGAGCTGGGAGTTCTCTTTTTAGTTTCATGAGGAGTCTATCATGCTGTACATTGCCAAAGGCTTGGACTACATCAAGAGCCATATTTCAGGTTAGCAGGTTTTTCTAAAATATGTGGACTATTTTGTCCACATAACTTGGAAACAACATGAGTTAAGAAATGTCTAAACCATTAGGGATAATTAATGTCTACCTATTAATTATCCCTAATCCTAATCCATGATATAGTAGCTACATAAATGTGTGCTTGACCCCTATTTTTCATTTTGCCTTCTGGGATGCCAAAATTAATTCTCAATTTTGAATATTCAAATCAAAATACCCCAAAAGTAGTAAAATAATCATCAAACATATGATTGATTTATTTACAAAGTAGTTTATTTATCAAAATACAATCAAAAATATATAACTGAATACAAATATGTTCATTAGAACACCTGTTTACTGGGAATGCCAATTTTAGACAAACCTTAATGTCATAACTCAGTGATCAGCAGCCATCATCAATCTGCATACCACAGTATATATATATAATAAAAAACATAACTGATCTTAATGTGTGTCATGACCCAGCAGTTATTTTACATATCATCCAATGAAATGAAATGCCATAGGTTGCTGACCTCTGTCCTAACTTATAACTACACAAAAATATGTTGAACCTTTAAAAGTTTGACAAAATTACAGCTTTGTATTAAATTGCTGGCATATAATTGATGGAATTGATAGAGTTAACTAAATACTATGTTATCTATCTCTAGAACATTCATATCTTGTAAACAGTTTAGTATATGTAATGAAGATTATAACAATCTACAATAAGATAATACAAGAGAAAACACATTTTAATTAGCAAAAATACCAGTGTTATATCAGTCAAAGATAATAATTTTTTGTTTATTTATATCAACACAATACATAAGTTTCCAGTGGAGAGAAATCAAATGCACATGAATTTTAAATTATAAACATGAACTTTCACCACATCAAAAACCCCCAGACTTGTTTAGTCAGCACTATGCAAACACATGCAACACACATTTTATCATCTCAAGGACAGTCCAAAATAGAATCACATTATCTAATTGCTATATAAACAATCTGTGGATTATTTATCTTACCTTTCCTGTCCAGCTGTATCCCATATTTCAAATTTCACTGTGGTATCATCCAGACAGACAGTTTGAGTGAGAAAGGCAGCACCAATGGTACTCTCCTGATACTCATGGAACTGCCCCTTGACAAATCTAAGCACTAAACTAGATTTTCCAACAGCAGACTCCCCCAGCAAGACCAGCTTGAACTGACAAATTTTGCCCTGTGTGGAACCATTCGGCCTCTGGGCAGTGCCTGTCCTGGTAGCCATAGTCTACATAAAATACAAATCAATGATTTAGAAATTGTTTTCATTATTAAACCTTGCACAAGCTTCCTTTGCAATGAGTGTTACACAATATATTTTACTTAAACAATTACCAATAACAATTGTGACCTTGCCAAAATACAATAATGCAACAAAACGCAAATATTGACAGCATTTTTTATCAAGCAAGCAAGAAAAATAAGTACAGTGCAGCAACAATAAAATTATTATTATCACTTATGAGTCATAGCCAGTGTTACAGATAATTGATTCGGTGATACTGCAGCAATTAAAGAAGCATTCATATAGCCGGAGGTGACGGAGTTTAGTAATTAAGGCGCAACAAAGAAACGCCGAGGGGGGCGTTAATCCCGTTCTCAAGGGCGATCAGCTGGGCGCGCACGGGGGGGCTGCTGCGGGGGGCACGCTACTCAACAGGTTAACAGGATTGCGATAAGTGCGGCGATTCTAGAGATACAGTTAACGGGATTGTGACGCACTTGACAGGCAAAAAAACAATTGATATTTTCACTGTGCACTTTACTACCCAACCTCACTTACGGATTTCGCTCGAGCGCTGCGATTTCGGCTGCGGGCGGGCGGGTTTTTTTGGTTGAGACGCGTCGGTTGCTAAGAGTCCGCACACATAAAAATTCACTGTTCCGCCGAGAATTTGCTCGATAAATTTAGCACCAGCGCCGTATGTAAAATGATTAAAATTCACCAGCTAAATGACAGAGATTGGACGACTGACTTTGACAGCCTCGGACTTGGCGCGCGGCGTTGCCGGCTCGCTTCCTGTTCTACGCTTTACAAGAAAGTTTCAACTTTAATTGTAAATATACTGGATTGTGCCTAATAAGCGGCTAGATCAGTAAACCGGTGTCTAGAAATTTGGATGCCTGATTACTGGTATAGCCGCCTATTTGGATTATACTTTAAAGTCCCAGTAAAGAGGTGTCCTAATTAATCTGACACCTGTTTTCTGGGACATCCGCCTTTTACGGACAATCCTTAAAACCAATAAAAGTTACTAACTTAGATAACTGGATAATTGCACAAATTTCTATGGTCCCAATATGTTCCAAGACAGCAGAATCTACTGTTCTAACAATTTTATTATAATTATTACTAATTAGTGATGGAATCCATGAAATATAATAACAATTGATAGTCGGTACACTATCAGACGTGGTTAGTAGAAAAAGTATCAAAAGATTTGTTAGTGAGTGGAATGTTTCAATCTAAAAAACAGTCGGCCGATAAATGGCTAAAATGTTGGTTCGAAAACTTTATGTTATATAGGTAAAATCAAGGTAAAAAGAGATCAGGCGTCGGCTTCCGCCAAATATCCGACACCCGATCTCGTTTTACCTTGATTTTACCTATATAACATAAAATTTTCGAATCACTTGAAATTTTATGAATCCTGGGGGTCTATTCTGTAAGTTCAGACTACTCTGTTACATATGATAACCAAATAAACAACTGTTTCGTCGTTGGTTTGCCTTAGGCTCCACGAACGCTAGTGTATTAGTGCCTTATGCCAAAGATCACAAATTTGTCATGAGTCCTGTGGCAGGATTAAAACCCATTTCTCTATTTTAACGTTACTTTTGACAAACTTGACGCTACTAGGTAACCTTGATAGCATCAGTATATTGATTGAAAGTTACAGCTTTTGTTCTAATTCAAAACTAATGGACTCGTCGACTAATTTTAATATTGTTGGCCAATTGACGGGCCAACATCGGCGAAGAGACGGCTGAAATTGCAATTACTACTACCGTATCGTACCGATATAATGAATGACTGTTGGCCTCAGCATTGGCCAACAGTTGTGTATTTATATATATATATATATATATATATATATATATATATATAAATCCTATTATGATTGTACTAATAAGTCAAACTGGCAACAGCGCCCACATTACACCTTGTGAACCTGCCCAAACTGCCACATATTAGCCCAGCAATTATCGCTTACTATTGAAAGCAAAGCATTTATATTCCTACAAAGTGATCCGGACTATCATTGTCTAACTTACCTCCGAAAATCGCAGCTGCTCTTAACTCTCCAACGGCGAAATTCGCGAAAACATTGGGTGAGCCCCGACCGGACGCTACTGTCAAATAAAACAAGGCGAGGGCGGGAGTTTTAAATCGTATTAAATTACACGGTCATTCCTAATCAATAAAAAATACAAATTTAATGAGCACATGTGAGGCGGCTTTGTCTGCTAGTAAATGTCCACTTAGCATGAAATTATCTGGAAATTATAGAGCAAAATATTGCAATATACGCACAGTGTATACTCGAATGGACTGAACAATGGGAAATACTTTATTTTTAACTAACAATGGGACATAGATCTTTGTTTTTAACTAAAAAAATAATGGTATTTGTTTGCAAAGTTTTTACTGATTTCAAAACGAAAATTTCAAGTTTTCAGAGCAAAATTCAGAAATGTTTTCGTTTCTAGCAAACGAATAAGTGTCGGCCGACAACTGGCAAAGTGTCTGATTGTTGCAATGGTGGCAACCGACGAATAATGTTGTTTTGCCTCGATTTTACCTAGCCATGAAGTTACATTCCTTTGTTTATAAACCGCTTGGGCCCAGCTCAGTGGCTAGAGACTCTGTCTCGTACTGAGTATTGGGGAGGGACAGCTCAACCCTCCTTTGAGACAAAATTTCGCGAATCGCCTTTTACAGTTTTTCAAAGGTTTTCTGTGAAGTTAAGGTGATTACACTCCTCCGAGCCTCCCCCATGTGAAGTTAAGGTGATTACACTCCTCCGAGCTTCTGCCCTCTTCTCTCTTTGTCTCTGGCATGTTAGCAATACTTTTGTTTCCGCCTCATTAACATTTAGCCCCATTTTGTCTGCTTAATGTTCAAACAATGTATTAGCCGGAGATGATCTTCTTGCTCTTATATAACAACGAATTCCTGCAGACTATATTCTTTCCAAAAAATGAACTGCCACGCCGGGTAGTCCAGGTAGATGATACTGCTGCTTCAACTACCTGCACTCCTGGCCGAAATCCTCCACGAATTGTTATGTAAAGTATAAAATAGATATAAAATAGAATGCGTTGACTTCGTTTCCTTACAAATTATTTGTCCCCAAATATTTCCTAGATAGGTCCTTACCTGGATTGTCCCGTCTAGATCTAATCAATGCCCTACAAATTTGCAAAAGAATATTTGGATTAGATACCTAATTGTGACAGATTTTATAATATCGTCATAATATGACAAATATGTTCTATATGTGATTTGTCAAAAAAAATCTATACAATTTATACAACAAAATGGCCTATCCCGGAAGATACAAAGATAGAACGCCTATAATATGTGCTGTAGGTATAAACAAATACAGATATTTTGTTCACACTACTATTATATCCATTTAGGCTGGAGTGCCGATTAAAATTACAGACACAGTAGCGGGATGTCTGCAGATATACCCTTTGGATGATGGCATAGAGGCTGAAATACACAGAGGTGGCCTCAGAAGCCTACCTCTAGAGCCCAGAGTACAACGAATGGAGTCGTTTCGGCACCGGGGAGTGTTTAATTACAGCAAAGATTTGTTGCACCCACCCCTGCCCACACGGTATCAAACACTGCTCACCGATTTGCATGACACCTCATTGGATAGCTATTGGAACAAAGAGCTCGGTAAAGGGCGGGATGCTTGTGGTGGATTGCCGAAGGGCATGAATTCGATCACGGTTACGTTTGGAAAACCGACACCCAGAGGTACACTACTAAACAATTAGTTATTACAGTTGCAACTAGAATACAGATGTTCCTAATTAAAGTCGCAGTATAGTCGCTATCGATTCGTATATTATATTCGGGTGATCATCTAAAAAAAAGGACCTTTACTGGCCACCACTCCCTCTGCCCTCGCCACTTTCCTTTCCCACGTCAGCCTCCTGCAGATTTTCACGCCTTCCCCATCCTCGCTTAACCATTGACCATCTATATGAACCCTATATATGAATGTGTCTCAGATAGGTAGAGGGTCACCCAGGCGAGAATTCCCGAGTACTTTTTATTCTAAAGATTCCTAAAAATACAAAATTCCGGGAATTATTAAATACGAAAAATTACCTATCTCAGTTGCGAGACATCGTCCAATTTCCTGAATCACCTTTCACAGGTTTTCTGTGAAATTAAGGTAAATTCCTGCACTCTTTTGCTGCGTCATCAGAGAAGTGGGTTTGAAATGAGAAAGGGGAATCGCTGATCTAAACTTGATCTATGATTAGCTGACGCAGCAACGGAAATGTATCGAGTGATAGCTGGAATATGGGCTTTGCGCTCTAGGTGTTGGACGTTGTCATTTACCTTTTAATATTGCGCCAATTGTATGTCGCAATCCAATATGTTGGTAGTTTTGATAGTTTTTTAACACTCGATTGTACCGAGTACTGATAGATCGATTTTGTATTCCATAATTTTTTAACTGCACCCACTCTTACTCTACCTTCATTTACCTCTTGAAATACCATATACCACGGTATTGCCTTTTCAACCACTAATATTTTACTCAGATTTTGTTGTTGCACTCTCTCTATTTTTTTCTTCTATCCTTACACCCCAAACCTCTGACCCGTATAAAAGTATGTTCCTCTCACACAAAAATACTTAAGATTTGGTTTTAAATTAAGTTTATTTTCAATACATGCCCTCTTAATCATCATACAATAAAAGCTTCATTATTGTTTATTTTAGACTCTCTTAGAGATATAGTCAACCCCCCAAAATCCACGTATCAAGTGCTTTACGAGACAGACGAGTTTCATGACCTGTACAGGAAAAGTCACAACGATTATTATCCTGGGGAACATGTCGATCGAAAGTAACTATTATTCCTTCTATAGTAGTAAGAGCCATTTTTTTCCTTCATTTATTGTTGTTTTTAGGTACGACCAACCCCCGTATGATCCAAAGAAAATATGCGGAATGAAAACTAACTACGATCCTCGAGGTATCTACGCAAAATGTTGCTTGACGGCACGCAATTCGGACCCAACTGCATTCGTCACCGACACACAGGCTGATTTTATAGAACGGGATCGGTTTCAGCTAGGAAAGTGTTTGATGCCGTAAGTAGGTTGTCGTATTTCTGGCATTGTCTGAATTATCCAGGATTTTCTTGATATTGCAACTCGTTGGCGATTGTTTGGGCTTGTCACCAGATAATTTGACAATAGTCTTGGCTACAATTTTAATTTCACTCATAATCTAATTACCGAATTTTTTATAGTATCAACAACGCAAAATGCATGGACAAAAATCACCGTTATGGCAAGAAAACCGAACGACCGTTGAGCAATATGGCCGAATTACTCAGGCCGGAAGTAGAGCCAAAACCACTGAGGAACGACTATCTGGGATGGGTGAAGCATTTAAATGAAATGCGAGTTTTCTTCAAAAAGCACCATATAGATATAAAAGAATTAACTGATTACTGCATTCATTACGATAAGGTAACCTTGTACAGCCAGCCACATTTTAGTATTATGGCGACGATATCATTTCGGGTATTGATGTGCTTTGATCTCGACTCGACTTTTTTGTATTTAACTATTTTTGACGAAATAGCTACTTTTAAAGTTTTCTGATTTAGGATCTAACCGGCTGGATTCCATTCGAAACTTTCTACCAAGTGCTAAATGGCAATGGTATTACCTTCAGCCACACAGATATTCTGCCGTTAGCGGGTTTGATGGGAGTCTACCAGGACAAAAAAGTACTGTATAAAGAGTTTATAAAACTATTCGACATCCAATCGGAACTTCCTGAATTTGGAAAATACGACGGTACACTAAAAACACGTAAAATCGTGCAACTAACTAGTTTTTGAATTATTTTAGACGGTTATGATTATAGTCCAAACTACTTGACTACGTTCAGAGCTGCCGATTTGGATTACTTAAAGTTGGATAATTCACGTAAGAAACATTTAGATTATGGATTATAAAGGTAGCCTATTTAATTTAGAAAAGAAGCAAGACAAGTTTATATAGATCAAGAGATAATCTAGGTATTTCTGGACTACCTATAACAGATCATAGTAAAGTCGTATAGTTGTTATTGCCTATAGATATAGGTCGAAATATATATCTTACTACTCAGTAGTAAAATCTGATTGTAATAACGTTCCATTTAAAATTTCTGAATAATCATCATTGTAGAATGTAGAACTGCTGGTATTTCCTCGCAAGATTTTATTAGAAGACCCTTCAAAACCAAAACTGAATGCAAAGCACAAATAGACCACTTGGGAATCGAAACTACGGCGGGAATCCTGGTTAATCCTAGTGTTTATACGAACTATGGACTTAATCACATAGATTTCTTCCAGGTATTCATCTAGTATAAGTATACTAAAGTAGAATATGCTACACCACACCTCACTTTCTTACTCCAACTTTAGTGGTTACTTTTATTTTATTATTATTAAGTATGTTTATTACAAAACTATTTGACTACGTTCGGAGCTACCGATTTGGATTACTTAAAGTTGGATAATTCACTTAAGAAAAATTATAGACTATAGACTCTATGGATTATAAAGGAATTTAGGAAATTATTAAGTATGTTTATTACAAAAAGAGAAGATAACTCAAGCACATATAGCTGCATATAATCACTGCTAAATTAAATTATTCTATTTGATCTATAAAGATAGTAAGCAGTAGTTCTTGTTAGGGTTCAAGTCCAAGGATAAACCATATATTTACTCATTACAGATATTTGAACGGAAGTGATGTGATAAGATAAGAATACTGCCAATATAATTATTATTTATACCAGTCATTGATAAAGAAGCTACTGTAGTTTTCCCACAGTAAGAAATACTCATACAAAGGCAGATTTAATGCTTGGAATTCCTACATTTCTCAACTAATCTGTAAAACTGGAATTACGTTCTCGCCTTATTGCGTAGTAAAAAAATCTAAATATATATATATATATATATATATATATATATATATATATATATATATATATATATATAATTACTTACTACTTACCTATAAAATTTAGTCATACTCACCACAAGTAATTACAAGATATTCCAAAACTGGACTTTAAATGCTCTAAAGATACTTTTGAAAACTCCAACATTCCAAATTTAGCTAGCAACCACTTTAAACTACTAATAATTAAATTCATACTATCTAAACTTCACTTATCACCTTCAGTTTGTTATCTTTGAGCATAAACCTTTAATAATATAACATTTTAGCCGCGCTCGCCAGAAGTAATTCACAAGATCTTCCAAAATGTGGGCTATGAATTTCCAGAAGACACTTTTGAAAAACTGTATGAAATAGGAGTGAAGTTGGACAAAACAGGGATGGTATGTGTGGAGACTTTTAAGCGACTAATAGAAGCCGCAACGCCCATTGAGAGGGTGGACCAACCGCAGGCGATGTGCAAGGAAACAACCTTTAAAAAGCCGTGCGAGTAATATTGTAAATTATATTACAGACAAAATTATAAATGTTACATAGTATTGGTTTAAATATTATAAAAATATTAGCTCCTCCGCCTGTGCCGCTCCTTCTCTCTGTATCGTTCCTCCCTGTTATCGCTTTTGTCCTCTTTCCGACTACTGTATCTATCCTCCCTGTTGCTGTTACGTTCCCGCGACCTACGATCCCGCCTCTGCGGCTGTCGTTCAGAGTAATTCGGATTTTCCCGCCTTCCACGCCACTCTTCTTCATTATTAAAGCTTCGTGGTTCATTTCGTTCCATATCGTTCCTCCGTCTTGGCGGCCTATCTTCAGCTACTTCATTCATTCTAGGATTCCGTGAGTCTTCTCTCATGTTTCTACTTCTATTATCCGGAATCTGTTCTTTTCTCGTTGTGGCAGGTTCTTCGGTTTTCTTTTTCTTTAATTTCTTTTTACGCTCATCGTCAGATGATGAACTGGAATCTATAAAAATTATATTATATTTAATTTTAAACTATTATGTATACTACTGGTCTATCTAACAAATATTTAAATAATGGTTGTCGTGTGTGTGTGTAACTGGAAAGTTAAATATATTACCTGAACTGCTATCCGAACTACTGCTATCACTTCCACTAGAACTGCTAGAGCTTGAACTGCTTGAGGAATCTGAATCGTCACCAACTGTATTAATTTCAGCAACTTTTGGCATGGAAGTGAGATGCTCTCGTAACTCATCAGTCAATCCACCGAGACCAATGGTGGTGAAGAAATTGATTGCAAAACGTGTATTTTTCGGGTTATCTCTTGGGAACAGCCCTGAAAACGCGCCTTGCATAGTCCTGTAAACAAATAAAATCATACAAAATTCTATTCAGCCACCAAATTTTTATATAGAACTTACTCATCCTTCAAACGAACATTAAGTTTTCCAAGCCCCATGTACTCAGATAACTCCTGGAAGAGGATTTTTATGAAAATCCTACTAGAACTGTTGGTGTCCTGTTCGTTAAGTCGGACCGCCTCCATCACCTCCCATCCAATTGCATCAGTAAATAGAAGATGCGCGAAGAATTTGCTTACGTTGCGTAGTCGGTTGGCGTCAAGCCTGTGCGTCGTAGCGTAGGTGTCTCTAAAAATTTGCTCAAATGGCCCTACATACACCTTGTTGATTTGACAGAACCGTTGTGCTAGTAATCCATAGAATTTTTCGTAGGTACGCTGCTCAGCACAACAATCTACAAGAAAAACAAAAAAATACATAACTATTATAATAAATATATAATTGAGATAAATTAAGACAAAAAATAATATATAAATTAAGATAAAATAAAATAACAATAATTAATCAAACTCAAACAGAGTCCAAACAAATTAAAGCAAATAAAATTTTTGAGAAATATCTATATTTTGATTTTTAATTCTTAAAGTCATGTGGTGTTCATACCAGATATTTTTTAACTAAAAATATTCATTCATTCTATTTGTAGGTATGTTATATTCCTCAGAGGACAACCATTTAAGATTATCAAGTGCTAAATGGATCAAATTTTTAATACTTTTAGCTTCTCTGTAATGTAGGTATTCATTTTTAAAGAATCTTGGTATGTTTTATGATATTTTTTTTACTGAAAACTTTATTTCATTCTATTTGTTGGTGTATTATATCCCTCAGGGATTCACATCTAGTGAATACGGGAACTGGCAATCCCGAGGTACCCTAGCTGGATCTGGTCCTTTCTTCAACAAGTCTTGGAACAGATCCCTTTAAACTGCAGTACTAATCGTGTTAACAACAGCTCACCAATATTGGGGAGTTTTCAATTGATAACAGCCACTAATGCAGCATAAACATTAGAAAAAGTTGGTGAAGCTGCTTGTGCATGTATAATTGATTTGCGTAGCAAACCACGACCTCGTACAAAGTTTTCATGTAGTAACTCTTTCTTTTAACTTTTGAACTATCCTGTCTCTCTTGACTAACTAATTTTTTATCTGATACAAAGCTATTTTTGCTGTTGAGTGGTCTCTTCCTTTCACTATATAACTCTTTATGGTGAAAGATAAGATATACTTATCAAACCACATGACTAGATGTAACACATTTTATAAACTCTTTAAAAGAGTAATAAGCTTTCACTAACAGGCATCTCCTCAAATTTACGTTTTGAACTATTCTATTTCTATCTATTCATAATGGATTTCTACAAATACTTAAGATTAGATGCATTGTACTTACCTAAAAACATGTGACATAATTCAATTTCCTGTCCAGGCTTTAATTCCATCTTCATAAGTTTGTGTGCACATTCCTCAAAGTCCAAACTGGACTGTATAGTTAAATAAATAGTCCTCCTCAATGTAACCAAATTTGTCTCTGTATTATCAATAATTGTACCAGCAGTCTTCTCTTCATCACCTTCCTCATCATCATCATCATCCTCATCTGAACCAGATTCCCCTGACCCATCAGAATCTGATGAGTCTGAGTCCAAAATCTCCTTACTTAATGCCTTGTACTTGCCCTCATTCTCTTCATATTTGTCATCAAATTTAAATACATCTGAAATACAGAATTTGTAGTAATTTACTCATGAAAATATAAACATATTATTTTTCTATAAAAAGTTGTAACTAAATAGCATTGATTAAAGCAACTTGTATATGTTGTATAAATGCCTAAATTGAATCAGTGAGTGGAAAAACCTATATAACTCCAAAATCATTGTTTATATAAAATCTGTTTGATTTTATCTAAACTATGATTAATAATAAACTGAATCAATTGTAAAATATATGTGTGAATTCAACTCTTGGCAATCTACATATCTAGATTTCAATCTTCTTAGATCTCATTAGTATAGTTCAGCTAGTGAGGATGAATTTACATAATCTCTAGTGGTTTATATATACAAAATAATGAAACTTTCTATCTATAGAGAAATGGCATTACTTTGCCTAAATTATATATTTAAAACATACTTAACACATCTTCAGAATTGCTCTGCTTGACATCATCCAATGTAATCAAGTGTGTAAACTGTTCCTCCTCTTCAACAATGTCCAACTCTTCAGTTACAGCTGCATGGTCTTTAAAGCCATCTTTTCTCACTTGAAACATAACTTCTATCATATACTGGATCCGTTTCTCAAGTTGACCTTCATGCAGAATGTTTCGCAACATTTCAAAAATTGCATTGATTCCTAAAAGAAATCATAAATAATCATTTAAACAAGTAAAACATAGACATAATAATCTCTAACATATAAATTAATCAAATATAGTGTTTCCCAAAGTGGGTGATTTCTCCTAGGAACACTGGGATGTTAGCTGGTGGGCAGTGAATAAAAATAGTGAAAAATTCAGAAAAACCATAAGTTTACATTTCATCTGCTTTCTAAATATTAAGTCGTAGTTAAGAGATACTCAATTTTACAAATAAATGCACAAAATTCAAGCAACAACAATTTTTGTATAACTAAAACACATCCACCTTCAGATGACAAGTGAAATATCCTAGTACATGTATGATATATAAATACAACTTACCTTTACTAGAAACTTCAGTTAATTTCTGTCCAGATTCCTTCAAAAATGCAATAGCAACCTCAACAGAATCATCTGTAGGTGACTCAACAAGCAATGTGAGAATTTCCAGTGCTAAAATCTCATGTGCCACCCTCTGATTAACCAAATGTGCTATAAAGGTAGCTCCTGATATACAAGTAACTTTATTGTTCTGTTTGAATCCCCTTTTAAACTGCAGCACTAATCGTTTTAACAACAGCTCACCAATATTAGGGAATTTTGAATTGATAACAGCTACTAGTGCAGCATAAACATTAGTGAAAGTTGGTGAAGCTGCTTGTGCTTGTATAATTGATTTGCATAGCAAACCACGACCTCGTACAATGTTTTCATGTAGTAACTCATATGAGATAATTCTGATGTTGGATGTGTTGATTTTATTGATGTGACCATGTACAGACTTCTTTAAGGCCTCCCAGGCTATTCTTTGGTATGCAGCTGATGATTTGTCAGTGATTTCAGCCTGCATCATTCTGAGTTTTGCTGGTGGAATATAAGCACCTCCAGTTTTAGATGTTAGTAAATCAACTGTTTTTCTTTGTCGTGGGGTTATTACTGATTTGTCTTCTTCCTTTTCTTGCTTTTCAGGTTCGTAGTAACGTGTTCCAATAACATTATCATCTTTTTTGGGGTACTTGCTCCAGTAGCGGTCACTGTTTTCTCTTCGCTCATCCCCATAGTATCTTGGGTAATCATCTTCAGGCTGATCCAAATCCCTGTATTTACGACGGTGCTCCCGTGAACGGGATCTACTTCTACGCTCCCTCCTGCTTTTTCTACGACGTTTGTCCCGATCATTTTCTGTTTCACTGTTGGAATCTTTTCGTTGCTTTTTGTGATCGGGCGAGCTAGGCGAGGCGTCGCGTGGCTTTCTTGCTTCTGTCGATCTAGAACGACGACGGGGTTTTCTACGTTCCTCTGGTGAACGACGTTTTGTGGAAATTTCACTTTCTGATTCACCCATTATAACCTCAAATTTATTTGGTTATGAATAGTGTTTGTTAGGTCAATTTTACACTGCTTTTAGGAATTATATCAATTAAAACATTCACAAATTAATTAGATTGATGGAATTGTGATAAAGTAACGTATGCTTTTATGTTTATAAACGCGTATGGCTGTCATTACTGTACAATCGTGTACAATAAATTATGTACAATGAGTTTAGGCTCCGCCCATTTTAATTAACATTCTAATATTTTTATTACAAAACCCCGTTTTTTTCTTAAATAATAATGTATTTTCTTCTAAATATGGTATTAAATTGTATAATTTACTCATTCATTAGAATAGGTTTTTATAATTTATTGATTTTATTCCCGAAAAAACCATTAATTCACTTGTTGTTTAGAGGTTAGTGTATAACTTCACAGACATTTCAGATAAGCATTTTTAGGTTAGTCAGGGTTGTCAACCAAACAACATTGGGTTCTACAGGGCAGTATTAAAACAATTTGAGTCCTATTTTCGATTCCAATTCCTCATTATGATGGAGTTTTATCAGATATGTGAATTGTACATATTTTGCATATCTGACTATTCATCATGATGTACTGCACATACCAATATTACCACTTCTATTTCCCAAAAGATTTAATTTCAAGTTCTTCAATTTTAGGACTATTAAAAATGAAACTTGTCTTCTTGAATATTATCTTTAGTTATATATTTCATGGCTAGTATATTCATCCATTCAGGATAGTATAAGTTAAGCATTCAGCAAACATATCTTCTGTAAAAAATTTGATTATATTATCCTATATCATTTATTTCAGGGACTAATCTTAAAGAAATATATCCAAATAAATTGTAGGGATCATGCTTTATTGTATAAATAACTCTGTAAATACATTGACTATTTTAAGTATAACTCTCTAAATCTAAACTCACAGCAGAATACATGGAGAGAAGTCTATAATAGTTCAGTAATAGTAAAGCAAGTATTTTACTGGACAGTATTGCAACAAACCATTCCCTGTGCCTCTTCAACATCCTCCATCTCTCAGTATATAAACATTCTCCTTCATTGTAACATCTATACATAAACTTAAATCTATTCTAGCAAAACTTGAAATAATCACATAAACAGGTTGATTATTAGTTGAAATATTTGGGGATTAACTGTGTTAAATAAAAATGCAATGTGTTTTAGTTGAATTCACGATCTTGGAGTACAATTGGAGCTACCAAGGTCCATCCATAAAGGGCAACACACAGCCAGCTTGAAACAGCCTTGACCCACATTGAAGCAGCGTTGGCATTGAGGGTTTTTAGAGTTGAATTTGGCCTAGAATATTCAAATAATGTAAGTTTGAACATATATATATATATATAGATTCCAAATATATTTGTTGTACGATTACTTACTTATACCAGTTGGTCAGAGTCATCATGATATAAAGTGTGGCCAATGCAAAAACGATGTGGAAGAAGGTCCAGCTATATGCAACAGTGTCTTCTTCATTGTCCCAAACCTTCTTTCCGCTCTCACCGCCGTCGCGCATCTCCCCACCTGATATTGGAACATAACCAGACTTAGAACCTTCTAATGGCCATGTCAGCAAATTTCATATACACACCAACACAACCATAACGAAAGAAAAAGAAAGACAAGCGTTAAGCAATGTGCAAAATAAGGCAGCGAAATCTTAGTTCACAGAGCACCCATGTTTATTGTTTTAATTTGAAATCAATATTTTATATAGCACAAGCACAGTTCTATTATCGAATGTAGATCAGAGACATTTGATATTTTTGCACATTATCTTTTGGATGTACAAACTGGCTAACATGATGTTATAAAAAGTATTTGAATTCAAAAAGTTCGATCGACGTATCTGAGAAATAATTCCCAACTAATTCAGGAATGACTTCCATAAAGCCCTGATTTCCGTAAGAGCGGACATTTGTGACGTCATTTGTGCATCACAAAAATGTTTTAAGTATAAATAATAAATGATTAAAACCACTAAACATCATTCACAGTTCTAATAATAATTGCAATAAAAAATATCAAATATCCACCATTCTAAATATTATCTTATAGACTACCATACCTTCATGATCTACAAGATTCACATCAGCATTTCCTCTCTCTGTTAAAATGAAATATCATATTAATTTCACACATTTTCATTAGATAAACTTCATGAAACAAAACTAAATGTATAAACAACTAATTTTGGATTTGCTACTTAACAAGCATGGTCTACTAAGGAGTAGTTCAAATTAAAATAATAACCATGAGTGTGAAAATAATGTGAGCAACAAAATAATAATAATAAAGCAAATTAACTAACCTGCGCCATTGTCCTTAACTAGGACATGCTCACTCATGGTGATCTTGGATGACTTGCTGGCTGATCTCAAGGATGAATACAGAACACAGCACATCCAGACAATAAGTCCAATTATGCTCTCCTTGTCGAAGCCCATTTGGGTTGACTTGGCCGAGTTGCCGGCGCCGACAATGCCCAGAAGACCCGGATTGCAATCAGAATCTTAAAAAATATATATTTGCAATTCAAATTCTGATAGCCCCATAAAGATTTGTTTTTCAAATTCCAACACTTTTTATCAAACTAGTGGATATTTAGTTATTATTTTCATATATAATATAATTCTGTAACATACCTGGAGAATTTGAAACTGTAGACCAAGTCAAATAAATAACATAAAGCGAGACAATCGATGACTGTAGTAGTCCAGATCTGGGCAGTTTCTCTTGCACAGCAGGCAAAACTGATGTAATGCTAACCATAATGCATAAAATCAAGTTAATGGAGATAAAGAATTTGTTCAAACTGCAGTCGCCAGCCTAGAATAGAAACAGTACAAATTGGCAAATAGTACTATATTTCATTCATGACCTGATTTCAACTCGATATTATTTGTATTTGTTTTGTGGGACATACTTAACTGGTTTTTATACAATAGTTAGATGATTTTTAGACCACTTATATCTATTTCAAAATAAATAAAGCAATCACATAGATTTGGACAGTATTTAAGGAAATTATGTTACCTTTGTGAAAAAGATGAACAGCAATGTGATGCCTGTGATTGTGAGGGCATAGTTGATAAAAGTGAATGCCAACAGGGCAGCATACCAGCCCCTAGATTCAGTCTCCTCAAAATTGCCCACCCAGGCCTCTGCCCAGGTATGTGCAAAGTCCACAATCAGAATAAGCTGGATTAGAATGAATAAAAATCCTCCAATCATGCCAAAGTACATCCATGTGGGACCAAAACTGCTTTCTGGTATGAAAAATGCACCAATAATGCCTCCAATGACTATCAAGTATTTGAGACCCCAAAAGCTGCATAAAAAAAATCATACTATAAATAATTTTCAAGATGTTTCCACTTTCTCATAAATTGTGAAAAGAAGTTGCTTTTAACAAAAAGTATGTAGCAGAATAGCATAAATTTTTTAACACTAAATTGTTGGATTTATAAAGTACACCTTAATTATACTGTAAAATACTTACCCATTTTGTATGCCTCCACGAGGATCCTTCGAGTGCTTAACACCAATCATAATCATAGCCATCAACAAGAAAAAACATGTTAAAACAAAGCAAATCCTGTAAACTGCTAAATATCCAACAGCTTCATTACAGTTGAATACAACTGAGTCCGGTAGATAACTAGATGTTCCATTAATACAAAAAGGAACCTGAAAAATAGAACAAATATGAAATTCACTGAAAATTAGTAACAGTATTACATGGTTACCTTTCGTAAAACATCTTGCAGTCCAGGAGAAAGAGTAATACAGGCTGCAATTGTGCTCAACATTAGCATTAGAGCATACATTATACGAGATGAAGTTGAGTTCTTGCATGAAGGACATGCTGTGCAGCAAAGGGAACAGGCTGCACTGCCACAACAACATGCCAGCTAAAATTAATTTGAGTCAACTATTTGAACCAACAATTATGGATACTTGTGATTAAAAGTACCTTTTAATATAATAAATAAAATGTTTTAATGTTTTTTTTGCATGTTTATTATGATTTTTATAACAACTGTTCAAATGGAAACCTTTTTCAGTCTCACAATGACCTGTAAATAGAATTTTGAACCATCAGGAACATATCCCTAGTGCTATCAGTGGACTTTTTATAATTAAAGTTTAAAGTAATCTTATAGTGCTAATTAGGTAAAACATCTGAATCATTAAGAAACAAATTTATAAATCACCAATGCTAAAAAACATCATCCAAAATCGCAGTCGCAGTTTATATATCGATTCAAGAATATTTTGCGATGTTTTGGTCTTTTTCCTTGAAAATATTGACTCACCTGGGCGGCACTGCAAAGCCCTAAAACAGCCCCCATTTTCAACGAATTTCGATGCTACACGCGCGGAAGATCACTGATTTTCGAGCAAAACGTTTGTAGAGAAACTCAGCGATGGTTTGATTTCGGAAATCGAGATTTTCTTCCTCAGCTGTCAGGCAAACAACAACAAATTTTCCATTGTGCAATTCCACATGAAGTTGCTCCTTAAAACGATTGCGATGTATATTTGTAAAACGATTTGATAGTCATAAATATTAATTTTTGAGATTTATAATTTAAGTATGATGACTGGGTTATTCAATAAATTGCTTATTTGAACTAAAGTGCGATTAAAACGAATCACTTTACTGACGCATAAACGTTGACGAAACAACGGAAAGTAGGATTATGGACATCAGAATCTACAGGCAACTTCAGTCGTAACAATTGCTTAATTGGTTGCATACTGTGTGGAATCAGTTAGTCTCCCAAAAGGTTATAAATCGGGAATAAATATAAGTTTTATATTTAATTAATAACAGAAAATATGACTGCGACGTTTACATATAGATTTGTGATCACGCTGGGCTTTGTGTCCCTATTTCACGCGGCTTATTCGGCAGCACAACGTAAGTTAACCTCAAAACTATAATTTTATTTAGAGAATTGATCTGATTCAAATTAATTAATGCAAATATTTATTAATCACAATGTTTCTATACTTGTTGTATTATTAATAAAATGATGTTAATAATGTTATGATATATGTCTTATAAAATTGAGGATTAGATTCATTACATGACTAGCACTTTAGCCCATTTATTAATGTAGATATATTAAACTGAACTCAATTTAGACTATCTGTATGAGTTTATTTGTTTTTATTTTGAGTTTTGTATTGTCTAATAGAATTTTTGTTCTTGTAATTATTAACTACAAGCTGTCTTTTTCTAGAATTGATTGATTTTAATTAAGAAAACAATTTTTTTTTTAGATCGATCCTACTTGAGAATAAATGAACAGCAATTTACACATTTACCTGCTGATGTAAGTTTCCATCAACTATAATATATTGCTTTTTCATGATGCATTTCTAAATATGCAACTCAAGAAAAATTTAATTTAGAATATGAGTATTCTTGTTAATATTTATAATGTCATTAATATGTTGATCAAATAATTAATTCTAGATTATAATCCAAGCTGTATCAAGCCTCTTTGTAATCATGTATGGAGTCCTCCACATCGCAGGTGATTTCAAAGTGATAAAAGCTAGTGCAGAATTGGAAAACAAATCATGGGAAACATACAGAAACATCCCAAGCTTTTACACATTTAACCATCGTGGCAAAACATTCTCACCATACTATGAGCCACCCCACTCAAAATCATCCCTAGAAGAAATACAATGAAACAGATAGGTAATAAAAACGCCACTTTTTCACAAAGAATAGATTATTTATTATGTACAAACTTTTACTAACCATAAATAAATAATATTAAAAAACAAAATGCTTAATACATACGGTATTAATTGTACCTTTTAAGATTCAAATCCCTCTTTATAAATATATTTTAAAATATGTAGTTCACAGTTTCGAGCTCATATAAATACTTTTTACTTAGACTTCTCTATATTTAATGACACTTATAAAGGCAGGAACATTCATGTTCAAAGTGTAATCACAACAGCACAGCAGACAAATACAGGTGCAAGAGAACTAGATTTGAGGTGCGTCTAGTTTTCTGGATTTTTTTGGAACCTAATAAATTAAAAGCGCTCAACTCAACATACTTTTTTGAGTTGCTCATATGTTATAAAGAATATGATGTTCCATGGCCCCATGCGCACCCATGTTGGTATGAAGCCTTTGTAGAACGCCCAGAAACCTTCATTTTTAAATGTCCGTACAAAACAGTCTGCTGTGCTTGTGTAGATGTGTGGCTTGACTGTTTGTTCGGTTGATGTTTTGAGGCTCCTTTGGTTCATTAATCTTGTCTGTAAAGAATGGATAGAACATTATTATATTTTATTTGTTTTTTTGTGTTTGTTTGATATATTCTGCCTGTGAACAAAATTCTGTGAAAACAGCCCAATGAATCATGACCAAATTTGGAAATCAACTGAGAAAGCCAGATGGTATGAACAGTGAGCAACATCAGTCCACAAACAGAGACAAAAACAGTATACATATAAATATTTAATAAATTGAGTTGTTGAAAATGATCTTTTTGAACGTCGAATGATTTTGGTTGAACATGTCAACTTAAAAGTTGATTGTGCCCTTGTTTTTTTGTCAGTTTTGTGTATAAACAACCTCATGCCTATTGCAAACATTAGATAACCACTACTTATTATGTATGCCCTTTAAAATGTATTTGTTTCAAACAAATATAATTATGTCACTCATTGTTCAGTAATTAAGTAAAGTTATTTATAACATTATAATATAATGCTAATAATAATACAATGGGGAAAAATACAAAAAGATAAGCCATATAAATAAATGATACAGTTGTTAATAAAAAGCTCATTATTTTTTTATAAGTGATAAGAAAATGTATGGCAAGGTTGCTTCTCTAATGATGTGTTTATTTTGCATATATGTTTAATTATTATGGGTGTGCAAATGGGCTAATGCAAAAGGTAAACATTTGTAACAAATGTTAATAAATAAGCAAATAAAATTAAAATCAAATATAACGTTAGAACAACTTACCCTAACAACATCTATAGGTGTTGATGCTACTGCACTTCCTAAACTAGCTATCACACTTGATCTGGAAATTTAAAAAATAATTAAATTAGTACACTAGTATATTATCTACAAGTCTACAAAGAAATGCTTCTGCTGATTTTTAAAATCACTCGATGATGCTCTATTTGAGTGTTATAGTCATCAAAAGTTTTTTATTTCTAATTTGATAGTGGTGCAGTTTGTAAACAAAAGGTAATCATCCTTATTTAGGCTGAAGAATATACCCTAAAGTGATTGACATGCAGTAGCGTAACATGCTGTATAAATAATTGCAAGTGATTTCTGTATTTGTAATAAAACTTTTGAATTCAAATGGTTAGTTACACATTGTAGTTGTTGATTTTATGACGATTAGAGATTGCGTTAATGCCAATTGCGATGACGTTTTGTTATCAATTGCAACATATTGTTTATTTACTGGTTAAATGTATCAGAACATGTGATTTTATTTATAGTGTTTAGAGAGCTGTTAAAACAATAACACATTTATATCTTAAATGAAGAAACACACAAATAAGAATTAATGATTGATAATGCGGAGAAAGCTTATGTAGATCAAAATTTATAGGGTTTTAGACTAGAAGTAGACTAAAGTAATTTACAAAAAAATATACTTACAAGAAATGATTGGCCACTCTGTCTCCAAAGTAGTCCATCAAGTGACTTTTGCAAAAATCGTATACTGGTAGTTCGACGGCCGCTATCACAGCCGCTCGTTGTGCTGTTGGACTAACGCCCTGTAATTAAATACATACATAAAAATAATATTTGCAACATATATTAATTTATCTGTTCCAAATAATAATTCTTTATTTCATCATAAATTATAACATGAGAAATTGGTGAGGTTCAGGTTATACTTTGAAATGTCTGTGCTCCTCTACCATTTAACCGAAAATAAATAAAATATTGGATTTTAAAAAAAATTATATTAGTATATGAAATTGTATTTAATTTGTTTTGTGCTTTAATTTGTGTAACATGTCCACCCTTCTCTATGACCCACCCTGCATATCATGATGACACCTGCCAATAATATGATACCTGCCAGATAAGATAACATGACAAGATAATGAAGATGACATCTTTCTGATAAGAATTTTCTCACAGTCACAATTTTGTTCCCAGGCCATGGTTAGCCCCATTACTTGCCCACACAATTACATATTGATGATAAAGTAAAAAATAGCTTTAGACCATTATTTTCCAGAAATCAGTTTTTATTATAGTATTTTATGAGTAATGATTTTAGCACCATACTTTCACAATTAAAAATAAAATCTATTAATAAATTTTGGTTAACTTGTTAAACTCACCCTCCATAACCCTGAGATTCCTTCATGTGTATAAACGTCTTTAAAACATGCAACCAGCCCAATATTGCTGTGTGCACCTCCTATCTGCATCCGCACCTTCACAACATCAGTGGGGTTCGCAATTGCACTGGAAACAGCACCCGCGATCACTGCACAGAATACATTTACACTCACACTCTCCTCCCCAGAGTATCGTTTCACTATTATATCCTTGAGGGAGTAATATGTGCCAAATTTTATTGTCCCATAAGTGGCTTGCCTTAAAACAGCAGGCCGAATCCTAGAACAACAATATGTATCAATAATCAATTGTAGTCTGAATACAAATTAATATGTGTAAAATTCTAGTTATTGACAATTGAATTGTGAAATATATTAGATTTTGATTTGATATTAATTAATTAATTTGTAAAGTAGTGTGGTGCCAACAGCTGATATTTATGTTTTGTTAATGTTATTAAGCATATGATAACATTATTATGAAAGCAGTTTTACAGTAAAATTGGATAAAACATAAGCGAATGGGTGAAATATCTGGTTTGTAACTCTTACATACATACCACAACAATTTTTACTTTGGCTATAATAAACATACCACATGTGATTTTCCCTGTATTCAATTGTTTTTGTTATTATTATAACAATTTTCATTTGTTATTAATGTTATTATGCTTAATAACAATTTATTAAGTATTGATTTATCAGATATATCACTATTTACCCTGAATAAAGTGCTTTAACTCCTTCCTGCCTTGTAACCTGCAGGAAGCAATCCACCATGCCACTGTACTTCAGTTTGGCATGCTTGGCATCCAAAGTTTGGCCCTGCACCTGCAACCTAGTCTTAGCCAAGTCAATGGGGAAAGTACCTGCAGCCCAAAAGAGATGATGCAATAAAACCAAATTTTTTGTTTGACCAAGGAAAGTAGGTATTACCAAATTCAGCCACACAGGAAGCAAGTCCTCCGAATACAAAGGGTCTCCAATCTCTCTCTCCCATTCCACACTTTGCGGTTCACTACCGAGGTTTTTTTTGAGGTTAAGCGAGGTGGGTCCGTGCCGGGAATTTCGGAGGATACTCGAAGCTGACGGCTGTTGGCGGCGCACTGCTGGGAAATTATTTTTAACCGCGCGCCGCAAAATTGTTGATTGCGCGCCCGCGTTATCGCGGCCCCGCCGTTACTACGCCGGGGCTGATAACACGGAAAACACACTGAAATTGGTTACATCACAATCGACGGAATAGGGGGCAAGTACGCGCGATGCTGATTAGAATGCGTCAGTGGGTTGCGATAATTAATTTAGTTGATGAGGTATCGGTTATCACTATTTTGGGTCTTATCAGTGTTTGAATGCATATTTCTGATATGCGCCTGATGGGGCGGCAACTGAAAGTCCATTGGGGGCTAAATTTAAATTCTACGCTTTCAAAACTAATATCAAATGGCGTTTTTGTATTGGATTTTTATGAGGAAAATAACCTGGATTTCATTATCCTGTTTGACCTTTATTTAGCATATCCCCATCACATCATGCAAATTGCCTTCTTCAACTTCCTCCTTGCTTTCATATTCCATCTCGCCATCACCGATGTCAGTATTTTGCAAATTGTCACATTTTTTACATCTTCCTATAACCATTCATTCATATTTCTGCAATTCCCTTTCACTTTTTCACATTCGTTGCCCAGGTACCATCACGTGTCCCTTAGTACTATATAGTACACACGCGGTGTACCCTTGTCGCTTCCTCACTGGCACAAGTGATGCATACTTCATCCTCCCTGCTCGTTTCTAGCATGCTCATGTAGGGTGCTACAAAAAGCCTAATTCTAAACACATTCCATTTTCTCAATCATTACTACCTTCCATTTCAATTCTTTACCCACCCATTCCATCCCACATTCACTAACAGCCTTCTCTTCTTATCAAGGTATCAGTTATTCATAATCTAATTAATCTAAATTTCCAATTTGAACAATTTGTAAATTCTATTCTTCTCTGGAGTCATCCCAAAGAATCCATGAGGTTTTATAGTAATAATGCCATTAATTCATACAAAAAATTATAACAAATAATTTATTTCATATATATTGGTTACAAGAACTATTTCAACTACACGCCTCTCGTTCCGACGAGCGTCGCTTTCTACTCTTCCTTGTATGGGACCTGCTACTGTGTCTAGATCGAGACCTACTTCTGTCTCTAGATTTTGAACTGCGATGCCTTTTTGAACTTCTTGTTCTATCCTCCTTCACACTTCCATTGTGATAGCTTCTACTGCTAGTACTATCCCTATTCTCCTTGGATCGACGCGAGCTGGATCTTCTTTCAGATCTCTCTGACCAACCATTTTTGCTATGGTTATCCTCGTGAGGTGCTCTTTCAGGAGACTCCGACCATCGCCAGCTACGTTCACTATTTGGCTCTCTAAAATTTAATACCTTTAGGTAAAATACATGTAAACTTATTACCTGGATTACCTTTCAAATTCATTTTTGGTTGGAGTTCTATGTAGATCCCTATCTGCACTTTGAAACAGATTGCTGGGGTTGCGAAACACATGCAGGAAGTTGCAAACACTGCCTTTTGGGCACTTCTGTCGAAAGAAGAGACCTACAACATTAACAAATGTTTAAAAAATACTCCAGTATATGTTCAATGTTAATGTGATGATTTAAATGTCTTACCACAAATAGCTGATTTCCATGACTCAATACTACAAAACTCCACACTCAACTGCTTGCCTCCATACCACCTGCCATGCAGAGCCCTAAAACCCCTCATAGCCTCCCTATGATGTGCATACTCCACATACACATTCCCCCTCAAATGTGGCTCCTGATTGCAGCAAACTTTCACCTGCCTGACCTGTCCAAACTTCTCTAACTCCGGTAGGATATCATTAAAGAAATCCCTGAAATGCATATAAATCTCCTTGGTTTCAAACTCTAATGTGGAGTCACTCCCATATTCGTTCTCAGCAGTTTGCTGCAAACTGTAATGTGTGTAGAAGTTTCTAATCAGCAATACTTTACTGACTGTGGGCCTGATGTGGTTTCTCGAGCAGGTGTCATTAAACCTGCAAGCCGCCGTCTTTTTGAAGAATGGACACGTGACTTTCCCCGGATTGGTTTCTACCGTTTGTTTAAGCTCCGGAGGCATCTCGCCGTTACTGCTGATAAACTCCTCAATTCTTTCTTGTAGTTTTTCTTGCTGATTTTTAATTTCCTGTTCCTTTCGCTCGCTTTCCTCTTTGAGGTCTTTAAGCTTTCTTTGTTCCCTGTCCCATTCTTCTTTGATTTTCGCGTTTAGTTTAGCACGTTCCTCTCTGGCTAACGCTAGTTTCTTTTGTAGCTCCTCCCATTCCACTTGAGCAGCCTGTTCTCTTTTCAAGTATGCTTCTTCAGCCTCCCTTGCTAATCTGTGCTCTTCCTGTGCTTGGAATTCTTCGATGTTTTGTTGGTCCTGTAGCCATTTTTTGTATGTAAGTGAATTCTCTCTTTGTATGGATTCTAAAGCAACAACAACTTGAATGTGTTAGTGAATTTGATGTCACTGCAGTATACATGCAATCTGGTTTTATGGGAAGAATTATACATTTTTGTAATTGAGTACTTTTGAAGGATAAATAAAATGATTTTTACTTTTATCATACTATCAAAGTAAAAATTTAATTTTCCTATATCCTAGGCTATATACCTAAGGTTTTACTATTTACATGTCAGTTTATTTACACATTATTGTAGAAGTGATTATATAATTTTTAAGTAATCAGCTTATATGTTAGGATATTAAAGACCTGAGATTTCACAAAACCATTGAATAGTGAAGGAGTACATGAGCAGGTTTCTAAACAGCATATTGTATGAAAGGATACCAAGATTTGACATATTGGTATCATTAATATTTTGGATCATTAGGGATTTTATTGATTTCACATTTTACCTCTTTAAAGATATTAGTATTACATCTGAGGAATTATAATTGTACAAAGAAATAAATATTAATAATAATGTGTATTATATCCATAGATCAAGTAGTCCAAGCTTATCTTAATCAATTACTAAGCAATAAACTCCTAATAGCTATTATACTCTAGAAAGCATGTATACTGCAGTTAAGGCATAATCTACAACCCACCTTTTTCTTGCTCTATTTTGCGTAATTCCGCAACTTGGCAGCGTATTCGTTTCCTTCTAGCCTTTTTGGCCAACTTTCGCCACTCAGAATGTCTAGATAAATCATTAAGAAAACATAACCTCAAGTTGTTAGCTTTATACTTACTTTACTTTATACACGAAATAGACTTATTTTATATGTATCTTTGTAGCTAGACTTTGTTTGTAAAAAGGATACCTACTTCCCCATAAAAAGAATTAAATTGGTGTAGTAATTCTCAATAGAAGTGTTTGTTTATTGATGTTCTCGTAGTAGTCGATAACCTCACTTTTTTATTTTTAAAGTTCCTGAAATGTTGGTTGCCTAGTACAGATTCAGGGTTGTACAATATGTTAAAAGTTACAGTCCATAGTTAGTTTGCAAAAAATCAATGTCATTGTTAAACAGTGCCAAAATGGTGGTAATGTTAATCGTTACAGTACAGTTTTTATCTAACTAGACCGTAAGAATTGATGATAGACATATTGTAGCTGATAATCTGTTTTAATATTTTCTTAAAAGGAAAAAAAGTTATATGTTTTTACTTTCTAAACAGCATTAAAATGAAAATTATTCTCTTAATCACCATCCATTTCTCTCACTGATTTTGAGTTTCATCAGAATTAATACAAACATGTTATAGATTAAATACTACAAGACTACAATTGATTAAAAAGAATAGTGGTCCCAATAATTGTTCTTCTCTGAGTAGTTGTTTTTCTCAATATACTAATGAGGCTGCAAAGACCATTTTATATGATATACAATCTAATGATATTGTAAAAAAAATATTATAGATCAAGAGAATAAACAAACGTATATATAAAAGTAATAAATAATTTAATTTATAAAAACCACACAATATAAAGCTCTACAATAATTATATATTTACATAGTCATTATATTTTGGCTAATCTAGCATATTTCACTTGGAATCAGAAATGCAAAACAAAGCAACCAAATCCACTCAAATATGATATTTTTTGTACTTCAGAATAAGCTGCTTTCGTTTGTTTCTAGCGGCCCCAAACGGTTCACGCCTCTCTTGGAAGATTGTATCATATACAATTTCTATAACATTATATATAATTATATTATATACAAATTGTAATGATGAATCGGTTTTAACATGATGAAAAATAACTGCAACCGCTCTAAAGGCAAAATTGTGCATTCTAGGAGCGGCTCCAACACGAGACGAACAGCCCAGAACAGCTCATGAACGATACACGAAAGCGGCTATAGTAAGTAGGAATTGATCACATTAAACCATTTGAGTGGTCGCCCTCTAGCGAAAAATATTTTGTAATCCAGATGCAAGGGCCCAGATCAAAGCAGCTAATCCAGATACATTAAACCATTTGAGTGGTCACCCTCTACAAGAGAAAACCATTTTGCAATCCAGAAGAGTTCTTTAAAAATATGCCTTTAAGGAATTGATGAATATAATAAAAGCCTTCCGGCTGGAAATATGGAATTTTCTTTAATACATTTAGTATATGTTTTAAATGCATTTAAAAAACATTCGATATTTCCATTTTCCAGTCGCAGGGCTTTTATTACATTCATCATTTCCTTAAAGGCATATTTTTAAAGAACTCTTCTGGATTGCAAAATGGTTTTCTCTTGTCGAGGGTGACCACTCAAATGGTTGTGGATTAGCTGCTTTGATCTGGGTCCTTGCACCTTGTGGAAGTTCTGATGTTTACATCACTGATTATATCTCTAATACTACTTTCCACCCTTGTGTACATAAAACCCTTTCTCCTTTAATTTCCTGTAAAGGGAAATATATTTTCCGGCGGACGTAGTTCTAGGCACTATAAACTTTTCGCAAAACATTGTGCGACTTGTAGCTGCCGAGCTTAAATTCCCATAGCCTAGGCTTCGCAGAAACGTCAACACGAACGAGTAACAGTTCTGTTGCTCTTCGTTGTAGTTTTTTGCGCACCACTGGCTTTGTTTGCAAATTGAGATCAGTGTGTTGTCCCAATGTTCAGTCCACGGGGTGCTTGCTTGGTCGAGCAGCAGGCATTGGTTCCAATGCGAGCTTCTGTGTCGACGCAACCCGTGCTTGTCGAATTCGACGATTGTTCCAGCAGAGGTGGTCACGCCGATGTGGAGATCCATGGAATTATAGTAGTCACTAAACAAGAATTTTAGTTAGATATCTAATTGCTCAGACTCTGATATACACTACTACATAACTCGATTTATTAAGATATATACATTTTTTCGAGTCAATGCCGCTGTACAGTTGTATCAAATTCAACAATTCAACACTCTTCCCATCATCTATAGGAAAATAATTAAAATTATTAGAATTTTTCATTAAGATGGAACCATACACAACCAACGATATAATTTGAAATATTTTTGTTTCAGGATTCAGGAAATGGTGAATTTGCCTCTGATCTGATGCTTACTCGACCCCGCTGGAACCGCTTCATAGTAAATTTAATTTTTTATTATAATACTAATCATAATAAGCTTTATTGTTCTACGGAATTAATCTAATTACAGTACAACAATAATATACAAAAATAAATAATTTTTTTTAAATAAAAATATTTTTATTTGTTTGGAAAAGCTAAAACCGTTTTCTAGTATTTTATGTTTTGTTGTTGTATAAAATAATATTAAAATTTATCACGAATAACATTATATTATTACGTAAAACATTATGTCTGCACTATAAAAAATAACTGTCATCAATTTGTGGAAGGAAACTCATTCTCATTACAATCCTTGCCCATTCATCGCATTAAATCCCGCGCTCGTTTAATATAATTGTGTTACAAATAGGGTTAAAAAAATAATAATTCACGTTTCACACGAAGGCACAGTTATTATTATCGTGTACAGTTGCGCGCGTCTGCCCCCGAAGAATCGGACGTGCGGTTATGAGCACATTGTTCTTCTCTTGCGTAACGAGACTTCTTGTTTTTTAATCTTTAGCAAAATACATCGCGATGATACTTACTTGAGGAAGTCGCCGGATGTGGGCTTTATAAGCACAGCGCATGGGTACTGGGATGCTCTCACGAACGGATAAGGAACTCTGAAAAATAATTAACAGCTGGAAATAAGAGAAATTTGACCCGAATGCTGTAGACACAAAGGATGGTAATTGTGTTGCTGCGGTTTTGCAGTCGTTTAAATTTATGTTTTGCATGATTTGTGTTAGCCTTTGTAGACAGGGTCATTGGAGTTGCGAGGTACTTTCCTAATGTTATTTTATATTTATTTGTGTGGTACTTGAGAAATCTCTAAAATACAATGAAATATTAACTTTCAAGGAATGAAATAAATGAAATTTATAAATAAATTGTTTCATCTTTCTTGAATAATCTATAGTATTTATAGATATAAAAATCAAGTTTTATGATTATTGATGCACTACAACTAGAGGAATTTTAATAAAACGTTATCATAAAAAGAATTTATTTACAACTTGTAACTTCATAAAAATTTAAATATATCTGTAATGTATAATGCACCTTACACGGTCAATAATACTATCAATATTTTAGAATAATGACATTATTGCTGTTCGATAATATGTTTAAAATTCTTATTATTCTAAAATATTGCCAGTATTACTTATCATGTAAGGTATAGTAATGATGGAATGAAGAGAATACTGATGTTTATCCGGATAATTGATTACTTGATAAATATAAAAGGAGCATTGAAACAAATACTGACACTACTAGTATTGACAGTATTATTGACCATGTAAGGTGGCTTTATGATAGCATGTTGAAAATGTTCATTATTCTAAAATATTGATGGTATAACTGATCGTGCAAGGTAGAGTAATGATGGAATGAAGAGAATACTGATGTTTATCCGGATAATTGATTAGTTGATAAATATTTAAGTAGGATTCAAACAAATACTAACAGTACTAGGAATGACAGTATTATTGACCGTGTAAGGTGCCTTTATGAATCAAGTATTCTATATGAATCTATGTGATATTATTTTGTTGTATGTTTTCGCGGTTTTATATAATTATAATGTATTGTAAATAACAGTGGAAAATAAATAAGTCTTAAGACATACATGACAGTATCCCATCCCCATCGCCACTGTTATATATGTCGGGATTAACTTAAGAGACTTATTTTCCACTGCTATTTACAATACATCATATACAACCTCGCAAGCGTATAACAAAATAAAATTATATAGATTCCTATACAATACTTCATTAATACATTACAAAATCAAATATCTTTCTTAAATAGATTATAGTAATTAATAAACCTGTTTTTAATATAAATAGTAAGATTTATGAATATTCTTGCACATCAACTAGGGTTAGAGCGATTTTAGGAAAATGTTATCATGTAAAAAGTAATCTCAACTTGCAAATTCATAAAAAAAAGATCAATTATTGCATACCTAAACGGCAATAAGGAAAAATCAGCCTCGGACAAGTCCGCCCTGCACGCGGGGCAGGATTCTGGCAGGTTCATGCAGAAAACCTTTGGTCCGCAGTGCTGAAAGCAGACTATGCCAGGATCCATTTTTGTATTTAGTTGACACATTTCACTATAACATCAAGTTGTTTGGATTCATAATCTGCAACAACAACAAAAAAATCGTAATGTCAATATAATAGATACTTTGAAAATGGTAATGGTAGATATATTACAAAATACAAAATGGCGACCCGACATCTACAAAGTACCGCAAATTTAAAACAGCAGTGCTGTATTCGGAAAGTAGACATTATTGCGAATATTTTTGGTTTAATAATTTTCTTAAAAAACGTAGCTTAATTTTATAAAAATCACTTCATGTTGAGTAAAATAGTTGAATCCTTATACAAATTGTTACCTTTTTTTTTATTAGAAAATTATGATTTTTTTTAAGAATTTTCAAAATGATTTCTAAAATAACTTTATAACTCGAGTTTCTTAAAGAAAAGTGATGTGTTATTAATTTAGGGTATCTTAATAATCAGATATGACGAAATTTGACGATTATTTTAGATTTTGCACGCACAAATTACCTAGAAATAGTTAAAAACTTGCAGGCATCAAAATGTCTGTTGAATCTGTAATCTAAGTAGATGTTCTAGTAAACCACCTTCCTTAACTTATGCCTACCTTAATTTCAAAATAAATCCGGCATGGGTACATTATTATTGTATACAGTTCTCCTATAGTTATTTAGATAGTAAATGAATTCGAACAATAACAAGGTTACACATAGTAGTAATTACCGCTGCAATTTCCGCCCGATTCATTGATATTCCGCTGAATTAAATAACACTCAATTAAAAAACACCGACTTACAATTATCAGCCGCAATTAACGTTAATTAATTTTGCAAAGATGCGCTTCAGCGATGTATTTTCACACAAGAAGATTCCAGTTCTACATATGAAACCACAATGGTGGCAACACATACAGGCGATCATACCTATTATTAGTTTTCGTAGTAATTAGTGTGGGAACAGCGGCGCGAGAAATATATTTCCAATTAATTTTTATCTCGCCTATATGTTTGTTCATCGACGCCAGCTGGAGAGCGGAATTCCATGGGTTTGCTCGCTCTGTTTTATGGGTGTTACATAAGTTTCTTTTATATGTATATGATTTCATAGCTGGATTAATGTGTTAGTAGTGAGTCATACGAGTTTTTCATATTCTACAGTGTACACTTATTTGAATTTTCCATATTATAGAATATTACTAATATTAAAAGAAACGATATTACAATACCTAAACACAGGGCACAATTCTTCAAACGAGTTTCTCATACAATATTGCTCTCAAATATAATTATACGTATTTTTCATATTCTACAGTGTACGCTTATTTTAATTTTCCATATTATGGAATATTACTAATATTAAAAGAAACGATATTACATTACCTAAACTGCCCTGTGTTTAGATAATGTAATATCATTTCTTCAAACGAGTTTCTCATATAATATTGCTCTCAAATATAATTATACGTGTTTTTCATATTCTACAGTGTACGCTTATATGAATTTTCCATATTATGGAATATTACTAATATTAAAAGAAACGATATTGCAATACCTAAACACAGGGCACAATTCTTCAAACGAGTTTCTCATACAATATTGCTATCAAATACTACCCCTTATTTTATTTCATAGACATTATTTATTTGGAAATCAATGGTTGGCCTTTACGCCTACGAATTTTATATTTTTAGAAGAAAGTTTGTTATTATTATTCATAGATAATTTATAATCTTCTCGATGATACTGCATGAGTGTATACGAGATATATGTTGTAAATTTAATTTGTTATTATTATTCATACATAATGTATAATTTTCTCAATGATAGTGCATGAGTGTATACGAGACACATACTGCAAAGTTAATTTGTTGTTATTATTCATACATAATTTATAAATTTCTCTATGATAGTGCATGAGTGTATACGAGACTCATGCACTATCATCGAGAAAGTTATAAATTATGTATGAATAATAATAACAAATTCACTTTATTTTTTAAATTAATAATATATTGTGTTACAGATCAGTAATTCCGCCATTGCCGGTGCCAAGTCCGAATCAGAAGGAGGAGAGGGAGTACTAACCTCGTTAAAAAACCAGGGTTTAACTGGCTCGGTTGATGATAGCACCCTATAAGGGCCCCAGCTAAGGTTACTAGTGAAATATGGCCAACGTTGAAGGAAGCAAATGAGCTTTTGAAATGCACGATGGTCCATGAGGTGAAAGAACCAACAGTGGAAGATTAGTCCCGTGTTCCCAGAAAGGCAACCAATCTAGAGGAAAAGAATCTTAATCTTTTTGAGGTAAAGGTTGAGGCGACAGACTGGTTGTTTGTCACGCATAACAAACGAATTGCTTACCAAAAATCCTAAACACAGGATGGACAGCAAGGAAAACGACACAAGCAACGAAGGACAATACATTTTGGGACATAGAATGTACAGGGGTTAAGTGCACCTTAAAAAACACATCATGTCGACGCAGTAAAACAATAAGAAGTAATAACATACAGATTAAGAAGAGAAAACACATTCAGTACAACAAACAACATCCTTCACACCAGGTTTTCCAGATCAACTCAACGATTGATGAAAGCAATGAGAAGGAAACTACTATTAATTTGTTAATGTAATGTAATTGAGATATGATAAGCAATGTATGATCATAAAATAATTTTAAAAAAAAATGTAAGTAATGGAGGTGGAAAAAGAGATTATGAAGTTGATGATGGACATAGTTGTGTTAATGGAAACATACAAATATATACTTAATATTAATGAGTAACATTTGATGAACGAATAGAGTTAATGATACTCAAGAAATTGTGATATACACTGAATTATGTCGTGTAGCTTAAACCTGTAAATGAAACCTCGTGCGTTTGTTTGTTTTGCATTATCTCATTACCAGTTTATGTTTAGCGTAGAATAATTACCTTTACCACACACGCATTACAGCCACATACGATTTGCCGATCCGTTTACCGAATCGCGCCACGCAAAAGTGTGTTACGCCAGGTGAAAACAAAAGAAACTTACTCTCAATATAAACGAGGCGCGCATTCCTCGAGCCGGCCAGCTCGCAGTAATTCCCCGAACGAAAGTAAACCAAACCGAAACGAACGCGGACCTTAGCGCCGCGGTCTTCCGCTCATGCAGGAGGTTGCGCAACGCGACGGTACACCACCAGGTAGGTTCACCTGTTATGGGGGGCACAGGTAGGAGGCGGCATGTGTTCGCCCAGCACGGGCCCGTCTCGAACTGTGGCCGCTAAAAAGTGGCGGGCGACAACGCGGTCAACACACAGTTTACCTGTCCGTGCCCCACCAGGTGAGCTAGGCTGGTAGGTGGAACTGTACAAACGTCACAGCTTGGGTTTTATGCGTGGCGGATGTTCGCTTGAGTTGATTTAATTTTGAGGCTGATGTCTGCGATATTGTTAATTAGTCGTAATGATGTACCAAATTATTTGTTTTAGTAATTTCATTAAAAAGTAATTGATTTTATATGTTAATTATTTACGATATAATTATATTATGTTCATCATTTACAATAACATAACATATATAATAATAATAATAATCATGATAATTAACACATGTTATTACAGTAATTATATAAAAAAATTGTACCTTAGGTTTGTTACAAGGAGAAAAAAATGTAAAGCCTGTAAAACCGGAGACTAGTTATATATTTTTATAATTTTTCTCCTAAAAATTCTTAACTAAATTATTCATTTAGAAAATAACATTACTTTGGTGCAGAGATAGAAACCTAAAAAACAAAAATTAACAAAATAATTTATTGTAATATACTGAATGATAATGTTGAGCTCTTAATGAAAAAAAAACCTATTATCTATATAGCCATAATATTCTTACTTTGGTGCAGAGATAGAAACCTAAAAAACAAAAATTAACAAAATAATTTATTGTAATATACTGAATGATAATGTTGAGCTCTTAATGAAAAAAAAACCTATTATCTATATAGCCATAATATTCTTAAACATCGCTTAACATTACATTATATGATTATACCGCCTGCACGAATTAGTTAATAACAATAATGTAACTTTTATGAGCACCATTACGGCAACACAATGCATATCATTTCCACATGCAGTATGTAGAGAAAACGTAAATCGTAATTGCACCATAAATAATGCCCATTTGATGGGCACCTCGCAGTGGTGTTCCAAACAAAATTAAATAATTCAGATGGCTGTCACCTGCACACAATGACTACGCCCGCAACTGTGCCAATAGATAAATGCAGGAATTATGTTTTGTTTAGCGGTGCCCATGGCGACCGTTCATATTTAATGTCGGTCTACCGCGAGGGGTTGAAGAACTCTTTTCGGAATTATCATACGAGGTGTATGTAACGAATTAGCTATAACACACCGGAGTTGCTAGAAGTTGTTACATGTGTATAAAGTCTAGTTTTGGTTGAATTTGTGTAGTGGATTTGTTTAAAAGAAAGTTGCATGTTATTGTGTTATGGTAAAGTTAAATCAATATTTAGGGAGGTCTGTGTTACACCACGTGTTGGGCATTAGATCACGCAAGTTTTCGCAAGAAGGCACCGGAAGAGTTTAAATAGTACGTATTAAAAAGTTAAATAATTTTCATAATTTCTCACAGCATTACTTTCCGTATTTTCCATATATATTCTAATACTACAATTATTCTATATTTATTGAATGAATTACCACGTAGTAGATGCCAAAACCAATTTCCATATTAACTTGTTTCCCAACATAATTGTTATGATCTACTTTTTTGCATTCGGTGGCCATCTCCATGGATGATTGTGGTCCCTGGTTCTCAGGTCTCTCATTCTGGGTTGTTTATTCCTTCATTTTAGTTGTTTTGTAAGTAATATTTTTTCATGGTGGCTACATTACGCAAAATAAATCCATATTAACTTTTTTGTCAATATAATTTGCCATTTAACTATTCAATCCAATGCAAATATAGAACTACTATCTTCTTTACTCTAATATTATGGATCGCGTTCTGCAATTATTTCGCGAATAATAAATCAGCTTTCTCGCATCTCCCGTGCAGATCTTGTGCTGCAACATCCACCGGCGGGGATTTCAGGTCGGAAATCCGGATCTGCGCCGTTAATTTTTGTGCCCGCGTGATTGCAACATTTTCTCCATTAACATACATCTCAATTGTTGCAACAGACCGCCGTCTCTGCATCTGTTTCGCAATTATCGCGCTCGCTCGCTCGCGAATTGTTGCGGGCTCATTTCGGTAATTGAACAACGGCTGTTATTCAATCAGTGCGGGTAACGGCGAGAATTAATGGGTTTTAACGTTTTAAGGAATGTCGAAAGAATGTAATTACATTACTTTAGTGTTTAGTATCATGTTGGAAATTTAGTATTACATGTATTTGTCATTTGAGACAAAATGAAACTTAATTATGTATTTTTGTCGCGTATATACTACTACTACTCGTGGTGTTCAGGTTGTATAGGCTAAGCTTGGAGACTCCTGAAGAATCTGTATGGGCCACCACCAGATGCCTGAAACTACTGATATTATCCACTATTGTAATGTGGCTTCCTACGATTCTGAAGATTTGTTGCGTCCTTATAACCGTGCGTTTCGCTATTGCCCCTGTGGCGAGTACAAACCATTTTAAAGTCTTTAACCCTCAACTATTATCGTGTTTTCATATTACGCAATTGCTATCGTGGGGTCATTTCTGAACCCAATATTTAAAAATGGAAGGGAGTAGATAAAAGCATTGCCAGGGACAATTATTGTTTGTATACCATTCATTGGAATAGTTTTATAATAAAATAAATATTTATTCTCTACTAAATAAAAAAGACTTTTATTGGCATTTCCCTCACTGCCCACCACAACAAAAATATACAGAAATAAAAATAAAAATAAAAATAAAAATACAAATCTCTACTAAATACAAAATGGAAAAAGCTATTACTGTTACTACACATTCCATACAAATCTAACTTAAGAAAAACATAGCTTATCCATTATTTTTTATGTAAAAACTGAGGCTGCTCTGGGCAATTGTTCACGAATATTTAGAGGACATTCAAATTAATGCCTGAAAAAAAATAGAAACGTTTTTCAGACATAATAAAAAAAACGGCTACCATATTTCTAGACACGCCCCAAACCCAAATAAAAAATTAATACGTATACTTACGCAGTCGACACAGCCAAACTTGTAGCAAGAACATACACAACTACAAATAGCAAAAAGAGCATCGGCGGTGCTCGTCTCGTTTTTCTGATGTCATGCAAAGTATGTGTGCTGGGTTCAAATTTACAACCCCAGTGCAGTATAGCTCTACTTCAGCGACCCTGCACCTGATTTTCGGGAATGTGCCTACTAAAAGAAGAAGAACTAGTCGCGACCCCACGATACTAGTTAAGGGTAAATATTACTTAATTAACAGTCTTTATTCTTGGTGATTAATTTTAAATTTTATTTGACTAAAGGATGTGAGTTTCAGTAACACGAATCAATTCAATTATTGGTTTTATATTTTTTTCTCTACCGATACTTTCCTTGACAGCCACTAATTATATGATAGACAACGTTAATTACAATCTCGAGGAAATCTAAATCGGCCGTAACCGTTTTTGCGAAACCGCATCCAGAACGCATTATCATATTATTTCATTTACAATCTCCGGAACGGAACGGATTTATTTATTCATAAGTGCAGTTAATTAGGTGGAAAAATAACGCCCCGCGTTTCTTTTGCCTGCGGCCGTTTCGTTTCGCAAGCGTTTTATTTGTTACCTACATATTCGAGCGTGTTTATGAACTAAATCTTGTATACCACAGGTGATGACACCTGATAGAACAGAGAAAATAAACGATTTCTCAATAACAGAAATTTTCATAGAGGAATTTGCTCAACTAATTTTAATAAAATAATAAAATAAAATAATGTCGAAGACAATTTCTTAGCTCAAAAGTTGTTCAAGAAACGAATTTCATATATCCTCCTCCCATACAATTTGTCCTTGACAAATAGAACGCGTTATATTTTTCCTTTCGATCTACCATCCAATTTCTTGACTCAAATGTTAGTCAAGATGCGAGACAATTTAGATTGTCTCGCATCTTAACTAACTTTTGAGTCATATACAGCAAATATTGAATTGGATGGTAGAACGAATAGAAAAATATAAGGCGTTCTATTTGTCAATTACAAATTGTATGGGAGGAGGATATATGAATTCATTTCTTGAACAACTTTTGAGCTAAGAAATTGTCTTGTCTAAAACTACCTTTAAGAATGAATACAGAATAGAGAATGAAATAGTATATTACCTAATGAGCGCGGAAAGGTACAATATACTGAAAAGCAAAATGCTCTCGTTGCGTTATGAATTCATAACGCGACTAATTCTTCTTCTTCTTTTAGTAGGCACATCCCCGAAAATTAGGTGCAGGGCATAGATCGCTGAAGTAGAGCTATTCTGCACTGGGGTTGTAAACAACCATTTGCCCGTTACCCGTGTTCATTAATAGTGCCTTAATAAACCTTTTTCTTAAAAATGTGTCGCGGTCGACTTATTGTCATTAGTGAGTGCTCTATTTATCGAGCAGTCATTGCGAGCGATCGAACGAAAATGGGCTTCGCGACTTGTTGATCACCTATGTTATAGAGCATCTAAGTTCGACTGCCAAACCTAAAAGGCCTGTTATTTCAAAAAAAATATCATTGCTGCTAGTTAAGCTAGTTAAACTAAGACATAAATATAGTAGTTATTTTTTATTTCTAGATATTTTGTACATAATAATGCGGAATGCATTCCATCGGTAGCATCCTACAAATCAGCACGATATCGTCGATATTGTTCCCATTTCCGGCGAAGGTAAGCGGCGGTTTTGCCTGCCTTAGCAATCCATGTGTTCATGGCGTATGCTTAGATGATCTAAATACAACATACTCTTGTTACTGCATCGATGGATATACTGGAGTCCAGTGCCAAACTAATTGGGATGAGTGTTGGTCGAGTCCATGCCAAAACGGAGGTATCTGTCTCGATGGTATTGCCAGTTTTAATTGCTCATGTCCACCAGGTTTTGTAGGTAAGAACTCATGATTGATTCATACTTTTCTTAACCCTGTTCTGATGCTATCCAGCATAACTAATTGAGGTAATTAGCAGAAGATCAAGATATTTTAACCAACCGAACACCCAAGGGAAGCTCGAGGCATAGAAATAGCAAAACGCGACAGAAACCACATAAAGTAAGGTGGGCTGTAAACAAATTCCGGCCGTTTAAATCGCCACGAGTGGCTGGCATATACCCTGAGAATCGCGAAGAGATGAATCATATTGTCGCTAATATCCATTAAGAAGAAGACACTATAATGGCCATATATTATATTATTTAGTATTTAGGTCTGACCTTTACAATTTTTTTCCAGTTGTTCCTGTGACTTGTAGAAAGAGAATCTAATTGAAGATTATTATTTTTTAAATCCAATTCCATAATAACATATATTTATTTGCCATATTTTCACCCATAAAGAACTAAGTTTTTAATTTTATAATTAATATTTTTTTAGGTGATGTTTGCGAAGAAGATCTAAATGAGTGTGAAAGCAACCCTTGTCATAACAACGGCACTTGCCTCGATGGTAGCAATGGTTACACCTGCAATTGCCTACCAGGCTACTCGGGAACGCATTGTGAAGTTGATGTAGCCGTCTGTAACGCCACTAATGAAACCAGATGCAATAATGGAGGTATCTGTGTTGAAGGCCCTGGTGTTACCTTCAGTTGCAAATGCCAATCAGGTAAATTATCTAGTATACAAAGTAAATAGAATTAACATTTAAATTTTCAGGCTGGACAGGGTTTTTATGTGATGTTGAAATTGATGAATGCTTGTCAGCTCCATGCCAAAACGGCGCTGTGTGTATCGATTTTCATGCGGATTACGCCTGTGCGTGTTTATTTGGTAAATATCTATAGCCAGGAAGGAAGTATTTAGTGTAATTTATGTGTGTATAGGTTTTGCAGGTCGTAATTGCGAGGAAGTTGTTCTGGTGTGCGAAGATAGTCCTTGTAGAAACGACGCACTTTGTTTAATGGAGGAAGATCGACCTGTTTGTTATTGCGTACCTGATTATCATGGGGATAGGTGTCAGTATCAATATGATGAGTGTCAACTTGGACCAAGGTAAAATATTTCAATAGTACTCTAATAAACAGGATGTTATTTATTTTATATATGTCTTTAATATAAGTACTAAATTAACAGTCCTACTTCTTAGGGACTAGTTGAACATATTTACTCCCTAGGATACTCCAAATAAATACTTATTATATTTTTCAGACCATATTATTACTTACATTGATTGTGCGTCTAAAGGTCACTTAAATTCAAAACTTTACCAAAAATAGACGCCAAGTAGCGAATTTATAGATTGAATAAACTTATATTAATATATTTATTCATTCTATAGATTCGCTACTTGACGTCTAATTTTTTCCACTCTTCTCGCATACAATTTTGTAACACAGTTAACCGGGTAATATTAGGTAACAAAAAGCGTCTTTTTGGTATATAATATTATTAGTACAGCTTGAAGTAATCCTTAATCCCTCCGACATTTAACTTATATTAATATATCAAATTACTTTCGATATCTGTTCTATAAGGTACCTAACACGGTCAATAATACTAGTCAATCCTAGTACTGTCAATATTTGCTTCAATCCTCTTTTTATATTTATCAAGTAATCAATTATCCTGATAAGGATCCGTATTTTCATTACTATACCTTACACGATGAGTAATACTGGCAATATTTTAGAATAATGAAACATATTAAATATTTTATCGTTCAGTAATACTGTCATTATTCTAAAATATTGGCAGTAATATTGATCGTGTAAGGTGCCTTTATACGAAATTTTTAATCAGAATGTTCAATAATTTACAGATGTCTGAACGGTGGCTCTTGCATAGACGGCATCGACAATTTCACATGTTCCTGCCCTCCTAATCTAACAGGAGTGTATTGCGAGTGTCTAATCATCGATGGTCATTTACTTGACTGTAGTTACATCAGTCCCACGCCATTATATAATTACACTTCATCTATAAATCAAGACTTAACATCAACTACAGAGTTGTTTACATTTGTAACAACGGAACGAACATCAGAGTTCACTGCCCATACCACCGAATCAGGTTCATTACCATCATCTAGTAGTACAACACACGATGTGCCAAATTTTACATCCACCACCCTGCAATCATTCACACCAACAACAGAAATGCCAGTATTAACAACTGATATTGTAACAACAACTGAAATTCCTATAAAAGTTGAAACATCTTCATCAACAACAACTGAAGTTCCTACATCAGTTGAAACGTCTTCACCCACAACTCCTACAACATTTACACCAATCGAAACGTCTTTATCTACAAGCCCCGCAACAGTACTTATAGAAACTTCCACACCTGTTGTTGATTTAACAGAACCATCTACAAGTAAAAGCCCTACAACCGTTGATTTGACTACTGAATCTTCAACATTAACGCCTTCCACAACTAATTTAGCGGTGGAAACACATGAAACTACAGAAATATCTTCCAGCTCTTATGAACTAACCACAATGCCATCAACATTAATTATAATAAATGTTACTGAAAGCATTTCATCCACAATGATGTCAATTCTAACGACAATTTCGGATGGTGTTGAAACTAGTACTGCCGCTTCTGTTACGTTTCCTTTTACTCAACCTGTAGTAACGACTGAGTTGAGTACGCAAGAAGTAAACACTACACAGTCTTACGAATTAACTACAAGTGATGAATCTGTGTATACTACAAAGGAATATACAATGTCCCCAACAATGCACTTAGTTACTGAAGGAACTAGTGTCACTACTGAATTAGTACCTGCTACTACTAGTGAAATAACTACTGTGTCAACAGCTATAGAGTTTACAACGCTTCCAATGTCTACAACAGGTTTTATGGATTTAACTACTTTATTGACGGAACTGCCTACTACTGAAGGTATGGAGGATAATTTTACTACGCCCACAACGTTGCCTGATTGTTCAAAGTATGAAAACAGGTGTAGAAATGGAGGTAGTTGCGTGTATAGCAATAATGGATACCAGGTTAGTGTTAGTTAATTTTTTAGAGCTGCGAATTTTTGCTCTAATTTTTTTTATACTCAATATACATATTATACACATACACATTATACATATACACATTATACATATTATACACATACACATTATTCATATTATACACATACACATTATACAAATTATTTATTAATTGTATGTAAAAGTTGAGCGTAGAGCCGAGCTGTAAAACGCCGGACTGTAATCCAGCAGACACGAGATCAAATCTAGGTGTCGGCATCAATCCCAGTTGAAAAATCTGCGCTCCACGGTGCTCAGGAAGACACGTTAAGCCGTTGGTCTCGTCGGTAACGTAGCACCTGCGCTGCTACTTACAAACGACGTAAAAAATAGGCTAAATTTCCCACAGTAGCATACTAGGGAGCTATCTGGCAATGTGACAGTGTTGTCAAATACTAGAAAAACTAATATGCAGTATGTATATGAATTGGCGAAATAACTTCAAGTAGCGATGTAGGTCTACAAATTCGAAAATCTTAATACAAAAATATTGTATCATGTTTCCTCAGTCCTCCTCAGTCCTCCTCACGAATTATTTTAAAGAAACATACATTTCACAACGCTGCATTCACATGTGCATGTTGGAAGATAACTCAATAAAAATTTCAATGGGGGATGGATAGGCGCGGTCCCGTTCATTGGCCTGCAAGGTCCCCGAACCTTAATCATCTAGACTTAATTATTGTCACTTCAAACAATTAGTATATGCCGAACCAATCGATACTATTAATTAATTAAGAGAGACAATTTCAAATTCCGTAAATAATATTCAAAACTTTTGCGGGGTAATTTCAGTCAATTCAGATGTAAATTTGGTAAAAATTGTACTATTGTTAATAATTCCAGCTAAAAATATATAGACTTATATTATAATAAAATTCTAGTGTATATGTCCATTCGATACTGAAGGTACTTTTTGCGAAAAGAATTTGGGCATAAAAAACGCAGCTTTTACCGGCAACTCCTACTTATCTCACAAGCTGCAGGATAAAACCAAAATGGCTATAGAATTCAAGGCGAAAACTACTAGTTCTAGCGGTTTACTGTTCACCTCAAATATAGATCAAACGTATATGGCTTTATACATAGAAAATGGATATTTGAAGTTTAAGTTTTCATGTGGATTCCAGACGATGCTCCTTAGTGAACTTGGTAAACCTGTAAATAATGGATACGAAATGCGCATAAATGCAGAGTAAGTTGCTTATCAAATTTTGGTTTATAATATATATTATATACAGTACGCGGCATACTTTTGAATAAAAACTATTAAACTATTATATACCATACAGCTGATAGTATGGAACAAAATAATTACAAACGTATATTGATCAATGTTTTAACAAGTTAGTGGTTTCCAGATTTGAGTTTCAATTCAAAATAACCAAAGGTAATTGTTGTTAAATTGCATTGCTTTACAGAAAATTATATTTTTTTAGACATGTGCAATTAATTCTATTCTTATATAATCAATTTATAAAACATATTTAAGGTTGACTTTCAATATGGACTTCAGTCATTGTAACGCCTCAATTAAATTGAACAACACATTGAGCATGAGCGGCGATCAATTAGCTCTAATTGATAGGTTTTCAAAAGTAAATTCGTGGCTCTATCTTGGTGGCGTGCCTAATGAATATGTAAAGGAAAGGATCCATCCAGGATTTGTTGGTTGTATGAGCGACTTGAAGGTAAAATGCTACAACTATATAATATATATATATATATATATATATATATATATATATATATATATATATATTTAATATGATTGTTATATTCGTCGACATTGTAAACAATATGCATATATTCAGCCAATAATAGAGGGCACTACCCGGTGATCCTGATGGCATGAGCATGTTCACGGTTATTAACATATGGGTGTGCATTGCTAATTGATGTGGTGCCGCCCGATGGCGTTTAACTTTCCTTATTGTAGTTTTTTTGGTTCTACTTCCATTTATAATGAATTGTCACTAGCGTAGTAGTCGTCTGAACCTGTCAATTTTTAATACATTGTAGATTTCAAGTAAGAAGATAAGTATATTCAGAGATGCCGAGGATGGCTCTGAAGTATCTGAATGCTCCTCTTTGGCGTGTTTATCAAACCCCTGTCAGAATCATGGCATATGTGCTTCAGTTGGAGATGTTTGGCATTGCAAGTGTAAAAATGGGTACTAAATTTATTGCCGTGATGTAAATCACAATTTTTATTATATTTGATTTTGTAGATATTTAGGGAAAATGTGTGAAATATCCGTATGCGATGATAACCCTTGTCAATTTGGTGGAACATGTCTTCCGTATACAGGGAGTGGTTATATTTGTTTGTGTCCCTTTGGAAAACATGGACATTTCTGCGAAAATGGTATGTTAATTCATATATATATATATATCTATCTATATATATATATATATATATATATATATATATATATATATAATAAATTAGTTCTTAGCCAATTCCTTGCTGGAAAGTACTATAAAACATACCCATGTACTTTTACTGCGCCCATAGCACCTCGCAGCGTCATTCTCGTCAGGTTAATTATTGAATAGAAATAAAACTTTCCTGTAATTTATAATAATTGTTATTATGTTATCATTGAAATGTATGTATATCGTAGTTATGGGTTGCAAACTGCTCCTTTGCTATATGAACGGTGTATTGCAGACAGCTGGTACGAACACACATCGACTCAAAGTCGTACATTATTACAAATTAGGTTTTTTTTTGTGAATCTAAATTGGGGCGAAAACTTCTTACAAAAAGCTGCTTATAAATGTATTTTTCTGTATATTTAACAAATTGATAATTGTTTGCAGAGTTACTAATAACCAAGCCTTATTTCTCATCATCCCTCCACGGATACTCTTCGTATATATCGTATCCAATTCCTAAAGGACAATTTAATCGAATGGAGGTAAAATTTAACTTCAAACCGAATACCATGGATCAAATTTCTGTGCTCATGTTTATCGGACAGAAAGGAAGGCATGATTTCCATTCAGATCACATGGCAGTAAGTTTTGTTAAGGGGTACATTATGCTAACTTGGAATTTAGGGTCAGGTAAGTGCTATAGAATTTACAACATCTTTATTTAAAGAATATAAAATACATTGTTTATACATAATTTCACCTTTTCATGTAAACGTAATTAATTTTCGGCGAAAAACTATTTTAACATATAATAATATACTTATAGGAAGAAATAACAATTAATCTATAGTATTGGGCCGAAATACTTCGAGTCAATAGCCCGTCTAACGGAATCAAGAAGTATTTCGGCCCAATACTTAATATATTATTATATGTTAAAGTAGTTTTTCGCCAAAAATTAGATAGGGAGAAGTAATTTGGGAGTAATATTTTTTCTCACAAAATATTAACAAACGTAGTATTGTGCGATCTGCTTCTATGCAATTGCAACTTCTAAGATAACAATAGACGCAACTATCCTACTACAGCGTTGTTTTTGTCCCCAATTGATGAACATAAGGGAATAAAATCAGCGAGGACACTAAAATTCCCACTGCTCTCGCTTGTTTTATCTTTATCCCCTTATGTTCATCAATTGGGGACAAAAACTACGCTGTAGTAGGATAGTTGCGTCTATTGTTATCTTAGAAGTTGCAATTGCATAGAAGCAGGGTAGCACAATACTACGTTTGGTAATATATAATATAAGTAGTCACACGAGCTCACATGAGTTGGCGAGATGGTTGATTCATCATACGCCATCGGACAACGCGAATTTCACCTAGTAATATCCTTGGTAATATTATATAAGGAGTTTCCTTTCTCTCGCTGGTTGCCATCAATCACTTCTCCCTATATTATTATCTTTCAATTAAATATGTCACGTTATGTTTACAATTTTAATTTTTTTTGTTATGACGTTTTTAATCAATAACAATATATTTTGTATATCAAGATAAAAGTCTGTATGCTTACACTGTAGCTTCAATATGGCATATTTACTGAGTTTAAATTGAAGGACCTCGCCGAATTTTTACAACAAAACCAATAACTGCCGGAAAAGCTAGTTACTCCATCCATATAGGTCGTTATTTGCGACGCTCTTGGCTGTATGTGGAAGACCTAGGAAATGTAACTGGTCGTTCGCCTGGAAATTTAATACAATTGGATGTAGTACCTTTAATATATTTCGGTAAGTTAATAACATCTTTTTATGGGCAACAATATAAATCAATTATACTTAAGGCGGTTATGATGTGCAAAACTTCTCTACACTACCCCACGACTTACCACTACATTCAGGCTTCTCTGGATGCATATATGACATTGAATTTAAAGCGGAGAACATTGCAATTTCCTTGGAAAGTACTAGCAATGCTATCGGAAGGGCTCTAGGGCAGTGTGGTACTACAGAGTGTTACGAGAAAATTTGTCAAAATGAAGGAGCGTGCCTTTATCACGGAGGAACATTCACGTAAATAAAATATATAGGATTAATAAATAATTACGTTATTATTAATAAATTTGAGTACATTCAAAATATTCTATGAAGAAAATTACTAGAAGAGAATGATAATGTTGAGTTGCTAGTTGTACGTTTATATCAGTGTTTTCAAGCTTTGTTGTTAAATAAAATGTTAGAGAAATGGGTTATATGTCAAAATGTATAGTATTTTTAGCCCTATAGATTGCAATTCTCTAACTGTTACCGTTTTCGTGGTGTAGCGGTGAAAATTTCCGGTTAAATGTAAATTGATGGTTAAAAGTGCTGGTTAAAAACGATTACCACCTTAACAAATTTTAGTTCTTTAGTTAAATTCTAGTTTTTTTTAGTTCATTAAATGTGAGCAAATGTATAATTAGCGGCTAGTAATTTTCTTCATATTATATATCTTATTTGTTAATTGTAAATATTTAAATTTTCACATTCTGGCTTTCTATGTTCTCTCTATTTGAAACGTCGTACAAAATCTTGGATACTCAAAATCAACTGTTTTAGTTGTTTATGCCAGGAAGGAAACTACGGCCCACTGTGTTCCTCCAAGTTTAACTACTGCGATTCATTTAGAAATGCGTGCGTTGCTGATTCAACGTGTGTACCAAGGATAGCAGGTTACGATTGCGATTGTCCTATTGGGAAATCAGGCAAACATTGTCAGAAAAGTATGTTTTAATGTTTTTCTTGTGAGAATCACTCATAAATGACGATTTTTTTTAGATGAGTCTTTAACAGATATAGGCTTCTCTGGGTTGAGATCTTATCTAGCCATCGAACCAGTTGACTTTGAGCTAATAAAATTTAATATCGAATTTGAGATGAGGCCTTTGAAAAATAGGGGACTTGTTATGTTTATTGGTAGAATGGATATGTTTCTTTCAATGTCTTTATTGAGTGGGATACTGGAATTAAGAATACTACCAGGTAGGGACCATATAATATTTAATGTTTTTCCATATGAAAGTTAGCTCAATCCGTCTCGTACCGAGTTTTAGCAACGTGCAAGAGTTAAGTTGTTATTTGTTGCACCGTTTACTGATAATTTTAGGACGAAAAAGATTACATCCCAACGAGCTACTAGTAATACGCAGCAACAAACTAATGGTCCTTGGCAACTGGCATAGTGTACGCGTAGGTCTATACGGAAGAAAAGTATACCTTTTCGTTAATAATATAGTCAATACAGGTGTACTACAACCAGGGGAAGTAATAAACCTATCAGAACAACATATTTATATAGGTAATTTTATACCGTTAAGCTTTACATGACACTGTGGTAGTAAAGGCCAGCAGATATATATATATATATATATATATATATATATATATATATATATATATATATATAATTTTATACCATAGAAACATACAAACGTCTTCAGTCAGTACTATTTTTGAATTATTGCTTTGTCATGACAAGACGTGGTGCTTGACGCACGCGGATAATATTTTATTGATTTCTCAACTTTACTTTATTAGTAAATTAATTATTAGTTTATTACTAAGTCTCTGAAGACGAAAACAATACGGTTGTTAAATTAAATAGATTACCTCCGTATATGTGCTGCTATTGTCTGCGCGACTGGTATTACGCCTTGCGCTGAAAAAGCTATAAATCAAAAACAGTATGCGCTGACTGAAAACGCATCATGTGTGGATGGCGTTACATTGCATATCTAATTCCAGGCGGTCTTCCTGATTTATCAACACTTCCAAATGAAGCGACCTCATTTCTTCCAATTCCATACACAGGCTGTGCTAGAAAATTAATCATAAACAATAAACGCATCCCTCTAAACGCCCAAACTATAAAATCCTCTAGAAATATAGCCGATTGCGATGGAACTCCTTGCGGGAACGACTACTGCGAAAATGCGGGCACATGCTGGTTAGATCCTAATTTAAAACCGCACTGCACGTGTGTGCAGCCGTTTTATGGCGAACGTTGCGAGAAATTGCCGAAGTGCGGTGAGAAAGTTTGCCAAAACCGAGGTAGATGTATTGGAGGATACTGCGAATGCACCGTCGGGTGGCAAGGCGCTTTCTGCGAGGCGTCCATCGTTGTTAAAACACCAAAGTTTCAAGGAAATAGTTATTTGTTGGTGAATAAATTGAACAACAAGAAACGAGATGTAAGGGATTTGGATAGGATTCGATTGAACTTTACTACTGCTTCTTTGAATGGAGTTATTATTTGGACGCAAAAGGTAAGTTACATTGAAATGGGATTACGTGTGCAGGCATTACTGCACACGTTATTATAGTAGATTGGTACAATAAATTTGAAGATGCTTTAGCTAATAATGTAGTATATCAAACTCCTCATAAAACATGTTTGTTGTTGTATTTAGTTTTTATAGAAAGCTTGAATATTATTGTACTTCTCTATATTTTTGGAAGTAATTGAAGAAATATAGAGATCCGTAGGGCTACAAATACTCTACATTTTCATATTTAAACCAACTCTCTAGGTTTTGAAATAGAGACGCTATAGAGTTAAAACCGGGGACAACATTAAATTTCATCATAATTTATAAACAATGATTATTATCAAATTATAGATAGACGGGAACATTTCTAAGTTTTCTGTTTCCTATCACTATTTAGTGATAGGAAACAGAAAACTTAGAAATGTTCCCGTCTATCTATAATTTGATAATAATCATTGTTTATAAATTATGATGAAATTTAATGTTGTCCCCGGTTTTAACTCTATAGCGTCTCTATTTCAAAACCTAGAGAGTTGGTTTAAATATGAAAATGTAGAGTATTTGTAGCCCTACGGATTGAGGCTCGACACGTTTCTCTAGCTCTTACCGTTTTCGCGCTGTAGGGCTGATAATATGATAATATCATGAAATTCATGTTTTTTCCCAGTTTAAATTCTGGAGCGTCTCTATTGCAAATGCTAGAGAGATGGTTTATATGTGAAAATGTAGAGTATTTGTAGCCCTACAGATTGACGCTAGACGCTTTTCACTAGCTCCTACCGTTTTCGCGCTGTAGCGGTAAGGAAATGTGAATCTGATGAAATTTCATATTTTTCATCTGATTTAACTCTATAGTGTCTCTATTTAAAATGCTAGAGAGATAATTTGTATGTCAAAATGTAGAGTATTTGTAGTCCTACAGATTGACGATAGACGTTTTTCTCATGCCCTCGCCGTCTTCGCGTTGTAGCGGTGAGAAAAATTGTATATGATGAAATTTCATGTTTTTCCCTGGTTTTAGCTCTGTAGCGGCTCTATTTCAAATGCTATAGAGATGGTTTATATGTGAAAATGTAGAGTATTTCTAGCCCTATAGATTGACGCTAGACGCTTTTCACTAGCTCCTACCGTTTTCGCGCTGTAACGGTGAGAAAATGTGAATCTGATGAAATTTCATGTTTTTCGCCTGTTTTAACACTATAGCGTGTCTATTTCAAATGCTAGAGTATTTGAAGTCCTACAGATTGACGATAGACGCTTCTCTCATGCCCTCACTGTTTTCGCGTTGTAGCGGTGAGAAAAAGTGTATATGATGAAATTTCACGTTTTTCCCTGGTTTGAACTCTGTAGCGGCTCTATTTCAAATGCTAGAGAGATGGTTTATATGTGAAAATGTACTGTATTTCTTGCCCTACAGATTGATACTAGATGATTTTCTGTAGGTATCACCGTTTTCGCAGTGTAGCGGTGAGAATATGTGCACATGATGGTAAATATGTGAAAATGTAGAGTATTTCTAGCGCTACAAATTGACGCTACACAGATTCTTACAATTTCGTATGAAATGATCTAAAACTCAAAAACGTAAACGTTATATCTACTATATTCATATATAATCCTATTTATAAAAATAATCGCGTAGAATTTACAAATACATATACAAAATATAGTATATTAACGTTCACGTTTTAAAGCTTTTAAGCTTTTCATCCTAAATAGTAATAGTAATTTCATCAGCATTTTCGTTTTTTTTTGTTAAATTTTATAGTTTAATAAAAAAAATAATTCAAAAACCTACTTATATAAAATGATTATTATCAAATGGTATACAGACATAGTCATATTGAGTTGTGAGAGCCTTAATAAACCCGTCAATTTCTTATTAGATATTGAAATAAATAATAATAATTATTATTAATTTTAAGGATGACAGATTTTTGGGAATAGGAATCGAAAACGGTCTACTAAAACTAGCATACACCACAAACAATTCAGTTAAGAACATCGAAGTACCGGACATTGGTAGATCTATATCCGACGGTCTCTATCACACATTAGACGTGCACTTCCACCCCTTCAACTTAACCATAGACGCGGAAATCATTGAAATGCCCAACGTGCAAGAGTTACAAACTGAATACCTCACCAGCAACAATATTTTTTACCTCGGGGGAATCCCACGGGGTTCTGAAATCCATAAAGAAGCCCGCAATATCTTCCACAGCAATTTCGAAGGATGCGTGCAGTCGTTCGGCACGAATCAAGACGCGACGATTACGGACTTTTCGCAATTCGAAGGTGAGAATATTGGGGATTGCGGTTACAATTAAAAGTTATTACTGCCATTTGTATTATCTAGTCATTTGTTGTTTTCTAACTTTGTAGTTTATTAATGTAATTGTTCGATTCAAAATCATCTAGTTTCTTTTTCACACATTTTTACAATAGTCTTTATTGTTGTGGATACATTTGTTGTGCAATTGTGCTTATTTATTACCGAAATAAATGTGTTTTATAATTATTTGTGTTGATCTGCTTCTACGTGACAGTTGACATACAACTGGACATTTAAATGTCATGGAGAAGATCATTATTGAGGGTAAGTAGGAACGGTATTTGTGTTAATTATTTACTAGTTGCTACCCGGATGGATATCACCGAACTGAATCGAATTTTTAATTAGCATCCTAAGGAGGAGTTGATTGGTAGCATACAATACATTTTTAAATTATTATTTTTTATTGTCCAAAATTGACCTGTACCTGTTTGATCATTTCACGTGAGGTGGTGATTCATTTTCCTTCAACGACGGAAAACGTAGCGGGTTATTATTTAAACTGCTGTTGCTCTCATATGGGTCAATAATCTTTAAAATTCTCAATTTTTGGTTCAATTGACTTAAAATTCATAACATATTGGCATCCTAGATTGCATTTTAACCCATTTGGACTAATATTTAAGAATCATTGCACTATAAGCCTCATGCAGCTTTTTTAATTTACTTCACTGGTAAAAAACTGTGCATGGAACCGTATTTTATTTCTAGGTGAGCACATCACATATGAACTGTATTTCCTGTATATTCCAATTAGGCGAGCAACGATTCAAGTGTATTGCCAGACCGAAATCTACAAAGCTGTTTGTCTATATTATGACCAAGATTACAATTTGAAACCCGGTAAATTACATTGTTAATTATTGCAAACATTTATAGAAGATATACGGGAAACAAAAACAACGCCGTGCAAGTACATAAAATATAATTGATTTATTTATATTATAATGTATTTATATAACTATAATATATTAATATATTTATTCTCTCTGTGACAAAGTGCGAGGCATCGCACAAATTATGTATCCCAAATGTAGCCAACTCTAAAATAATTGATTAGAATGTAATATAATAGATTAACATTAGATCTCATATATTAATTAATTAAAACGATCTCACATTTTCATTTCTCATCAATTCATTTGCTTAATTGCGTCATCAATTGTAATAGTAATAATAATTTAAAAATGTATGGGACAAAAATTCCAGCCAATAATAATAATAATAATACATTTCCTATTTTCGCCATTTTGTTTGTATGTATAATATATATAATTATTTCTTATAATACCTCCAACCTTATATATGTTACATATAAATTTACATTTATACATAAAAATCGCTTCAAATGCTTATGACAATACGCTAGCGTCTCTTATTTTCATACACATTTAAAGTAAATTGTCTATACAAATACAAGTAGTAGCTGTGGCAAATACAGTTCTAAAAGGGTGTATTCACATTACATGATGTATTTGCAAAAATTGGGCAAAAAATTTAAGAACAACATGAATCGCATAAATTAAAATCATTTTAGTTGGACAAAAAAAAAATAGTTTGCATTTATATTACTCTTACTTTTAAAATTCATTTATAAAAAAATACATATTGTTCTTAAATAACTATTTGTCTATAAAAATATTTATGAATGTATAAGATAAATATACAGATGACTGGAATAACAATACACAACAATTGGGGATCGACATAAATCTCTGGTCGACATCCAATATAATATATAATATATTCACTAGCACCAGGCTGAGTACGGAAAAACATGTATAAAAATACCAAAACAAAACGCTTTGGTCCTCTATATTTATATAATATTAATGATAAAAAGTTAAGCCCTGTTGAATAATACTTAAGAATCCGTGCTCGTCTCTCAAACACGCCTCGTAATAGAATTAGTCTATTAATTACAACATACGGAACAATCGGACACTCAACAATTATTGGAATATAAAAGCAAACATTTTTACACATCAAACATAAACAAATCGCGTTAAAAACCTCTTCGTTCCAGGTACACCCGTTTCCGATCATTCTGTACAGTGAGCATATAAGCATTGACAATGAATTGCACCAATAATAATAATAATAATATAGTAATCACTTTAAATAATATATAATCAATGCTGATAGAACGACGCCGAGTAAGACCACGATTGTCGCTGTCAGAAACACCACTTGCTGCTCGGTCATGGCTTTATTAGGGGACCAGAATTTCTGGAGGAGACTTCTGGTGCGGTTTGTGTGCATCGTTGAGCTCGAACGGATGTTCAGCACTTTCACAGTCGCGGCTGGTTCTAGGGGTATCGTGTTGAATGTTATCGGTGTGGTGAAGGCGCCGGGTAGTTCGCCGGAGTCGGTAAGACGAATGGGGCATACGCGCGCACTGTACCCCGCACCGGATTCCAAGTTGTCCAGAGAGCATTTTGTTTCGGAACCTTTATAAACCTGTAAAATATTAAATTAGATTTTGGTCGCAATTTTATTGAAATAATAATTATACCTGTTTGTATTGTTGATCCTTCAAACGTGATACCTGTACTAAGTACAGAATTGGATCGGTTGTGCTGTTTTTGGATGGCTGCCACTCCAACGTGCAGCTCTTCTGCTCGATATCTATAGCTTTGGGTGCTTTAATAGCGGCTGGTGGTGAGATGTGAGTGGCGAACTCGTAGTCTTCCGAATAATCTCCTTCGCCCGCATCGTTGCTAGCGCTTATCCTAAACCTGTATGTAGTTAGCTCTTGCAGTTTGTTAACTTTGCACGTAAAAGCGGTTCCTTTGAAAACTACTTGATATTCACTGCTTCTCACATTAACCATTTCGACGCAGTACTGTGTGTACTCGAGATTTTTTCCTTCGCCCCATTTCAGCTTCAATGAATTGTGGCCAGTAGCGATGCATTCCAGTTTGGGTGCTGCCGGTGGCATTTTAGGTGTTGTTACTTTAATGTGTGTAGGCGTGCTGGTGCCTACATCGTTTACAGCGACGATTTTGAATTTGTAACTCGTTTCGGGCTCTAGGTTGATGATGCTGAACATAGTTGCTGGCCCGTCTGTGTGCGTTTGGTGGTCGCCGAACTCAATGTTGTATTGGGTTATTTCCGAGCCGTTATTGGCAGGGGCATTCCAGTGGAATGTTATGCTGGTTGGGGTTGATTCGAATTTAGGGGTTTGTATTGGGTTTGGAGGTGCTGGTGGTGTTAGGGTTGCGGATATAGGGGAATATGGTCCATAGCCAGCGCTGTTACACGCTTGGACGCGGAAGTAGTAGGCGGAGAACGGGGTTAAACTTTTAACGTCATGGCTGATGGAATTTCCTTGGTAGATTGATGAGAATTGTTCTTCATTATCATTAGGACTTACTTCCAATCGGTATTCTGTTATACTGGCTCCGTTGCTTGGTGGTTCCTTCCATTCAACTAGGATGTTGAAGGGTGATTTACAGGTGGTTATTGGGGGGATTGGGGCTTCGGGTGGTGCCGCTCCGCTTGTCATGGTGAGCGGTTCTGACCATGTGCCGGCTCCTATCCTATTTACTGCACGCACCGTGAACGTGTACTCGCAACCTGGTTGTAGATTACATACATTGCACTCGGTTTCTTTACTTTTGTGGACTAGGTTACGACTATTATCTGGTGAAACCATCTCCATCTCGTATTCCAAGATAGGGGCTCCGCCGTTGTAATCAGGTTCCATGAATCGCAACACGGCACTCGTTGCTCTCGCTTTGCCGTGCAGCCGGGGCATTGAACACTGGCCTGGGTTTATGGCATCCGTTGTCACTGTGCAAGGATCTGAGTAGTTGCTACGCCCGCCTATACTCTCGCAGGACACGCGCAGCTGGTAGGTCGTGCCTGGTGTTAGTTTATCACAGACCGCTTCCGTTTCAGTTCCAGTGTAGACGACGTCGTAGCCACTACCCGAATTGACTTCTAATATGTAGGTTGAGATTTCTGCCCCTCCTGCGTCCGTAGGCGGTTCCCATTTCAGCCTGAACGAGTGTGCGTGGATTCTACCCTTCACTATCGGCTTCGAGGGCCTCTTTGGTCTATCCGGTAATGTTTGGAATGTAACTTCTTCGGACCATGCAGAGTAACCGCCTTCATTATGAGCCCTTAACCTGTAACACAAATTTTAAATTTAATACTAATGCAATTATAAAACAAAGGTTTTTATTACTTGAATTTATAATCCGTGTATCGTTTTAAATCACGACAGACATAAGCTGTATCCCTTCCATTGTAAACGGCCATAAAACCGTAAGCGTTGAGAGGATTGTTCATCTGTAGAATGAATTCATTATCCTTAGGCCTCTTCTGCCACGAGAGGTGTAAGGAATTGATGCTACCCGATTCTAGCTGAGGGGGACTTGGTTGAGTAGGAGCGTTATCAGACGTGCAGTGGGCCACAACATCCGAATACACACTCTTGCCGACCTCGTTAACGGCAGCCAGTCGGAAATTGTAACAAGTAGCGGGAGTAAGTTTTTGTAACGTGTGCTGATTCCCTCTGGACTTGTGCAACTCGACAAACTCTCCGCCCTTGCCCTCATCATACTCAAGTATATAGTGTACTATGTGCGATCCGTTCGTATTCGTAGCATTCCAGCGGAGCTGGAGTGTGTTCTTCGTGCGTGATATCAATTTGGGTGGCTGCGGCTGGTCCGGCTCGCATGGTGGAGTGGTGAACTTCAGCGGGTCGGAGGCCGAGCCTTGAAGCTCATCCAGGTGGACTTGCAAACGAACAGAGTACTCCACACCGGGCCGCAAATCCTGTATCCTGCATGACAAGGAGGCTCCACTATAAATAGACTTGTACTTCATTTCTTTGCTTTTATCACTGAGCAGCACTTCGTAGCGGAGGTCGTTCTCTGAGATGTCCAACTCGTGACTGTCGTTGCTCGAAGCCTCGGATAGTCGCAAGGGCGCCGCCCATTGCAGTAAGGCACTCCGTGAGCTTAATTCAGACACCTGTAAAAAGAAATTATATATTAAATCAAGCAAAGTGTTGTGTTCGTGAGGAACTTACCTCAGGCGCCTGGACGGACGATAACATTTCAGTGATAATGTGCACGGAATCCTCTTCATCCTGCACACTGCTGCTCTCTTCCCCGTCTTCCGACGTCCCCACGCTATTCATACCCTTATCCTTGACGCGCCGTATCCCGTTCACCAGCTCCTTCCTACCCGGCTCCGAACCCCCCTTTTGCTTGTCGTGCAACTTCTTCTTTAGCTTAAAGTATTGCCGCTGCGTCCTCTCGTCTTTGTAGTAGCTCGGCGGCGGCGAGTGCCCCGGGGGATGTGCGGGCAACGGGAGCGCGCCCGGCGGCATGTTCGTGTGGAAGTGGTGGTGGTGAGGGGGCGTGGGGAAGTTCGGTGGCATGCCCTGTGGGTAGTGGTAAGTTTGGGGCGGCGGGTTCGTTCCGTTCGGGGGTCCAGCAGTCTGTATGGGGTAAACAAGAGTCAGGAGTTAATATTGTTGTTAGGCGCAAACAACACTGTTTAGTAATCCAGCAAAGGGAAGAGAAACTTAAAATGAAAATTATTTAAAATAAACAAGAATTAAATTTTCAGTATAATTGAATAGACTAACTATACTATAAAAACAGTTCTTTACATTAAAAAATAATAATTTAATAAATCAACAAATCTCAAATAGTAATTTTTTTACGATTATATGTCGTAAATAGATGCTTTTATGATGCTTGAAATATGAGCAATTTAATCATAATCTGCCGACGATGCGCTGGCGCGTCAATCGTGTCTAGATCTACCTAGATGCAACTGGACATATTTCTATCAGCAAAGCAGATAGGGTTTGTACATATTATGGGCACTTTACTTAGGGTTACAAAGGTTATAATTAAAATTATTTTAAGCTTCGTTTTCGTTTAAAACTTCAGCTAAACTATCTTTTATTTCAAAACGTGATGGCGACTTCGGATAACGATATTAGGCCGGTAGCGAATATGTTAAATATATTATACGAAACGGTTCGCTTCGCACTAGCTTCGAATTGAATTCGTTTTGCGTAGCTGCCCGAGCTATTCGGCTTGATGGGAACTATCAAACACACTTGAGTATCTACCATTTCAATAATAAAAGTATCGAATAAAAACCATTGACCATAGACGATTGTTATAGTCCTGAATATATATTATCAGTTATGTGTTTGATTTGCTCCGCACTGGCCAGGAATAAAATGTTAGCAGTTTAGTAGGTAGTCAAATAAAGCACTTATATATCTATCTATGTATTAAACGTATCCAATGGAAACAAATAATGTACCAGTTTTACGAATTCAGTTAAATCCTAGTTTCTTAGGAGAGTGGTAGCATTTTTATTTCAAACACTAGCGAGATGGTTTATATATCAAAATGTAGAGTATTTTAGGGGCTACAAATTGAGGCTTAGGCACTTTTCTCTAGCTCTTACCGTTTTCGCGCGACATCCGACAGCAAATTAGAAAATGATGAAATTTCACGTATTTTATCGGTTTAAACTCGGTAGCTATTTTATTTCAAACACTAGGGAGATGGTTTATATATCAAAATGTAGAGTATTTTATTGGCTACAAATTGAGGCTTAGGCACTTTTCTCTAGCTCTTGCCGTTTTCGCGCTATAGCCGTCAGCAAATTAGAAAATGATGAAATTTCACCTATTGTTTCGGTTTAAACTCGGTAGCACTTTTATTTCAAACACTAGAGAGATGGTTTATATATCAAAATGTAGAGTATTTTAGGGGCTACCAATTCAGGTTTAGGCACTTTTATCTAGCTCTTACCGTTTTCGCGCTACAGCCGTCAGTAAATTAGAAAATAATGAAATTTCACGTATTTTATCGGTTTAAACTCGGTAGCACTTTTATTTCAATCACTAGAGAGATGGTTTATATATCAAAATGTAGAGTATTTTAGGGGCTACAAATTGAGGCTTAGGCACTTTTCTCTAGCTATTACCGTTTTCGCGCTACAGCCGTCAGCAAATTAGAAAATGATGAAATTTCACGTATTTTCTCGGTTTAAACTCGGTATCACTTTTATTTCAAACACTAGAGAGATGGTTTATATATCAAAGTGTAGAGTATTTTAGGGGCTACAAATTGAGGCTTAGGCACTTTTCTCTAGCTCTTACCGTTTTCGCGCTACAGCCGTCAGCAAATTAGAAAATGATGAAATTTCACGTATTTTCTCGGTTTAAACTCGGTAGCACTTTTATTTCAAACACTAGCGAGATGGTTTATATATCAAAATGTAGAGTATTTTATTGGCTACAAATTGAGGCTTAGGCACTTTTCTCTAGCTCTTACCGTTTTCGCGCTATAGCCGTCAGCAAATTAGAAAATGATGAAATTTCACGTATTTTCTCGGTTTAAACTCGGTAGCACTTTTATTTCAAACACTAGCGAGATGGTTTATATATCAAAATGTAGAGTATTTTATTGGCTACAAATTGAGGCTTAGGCACTTTTCTCTAGTTCTTACCGTTTTCCCGCTATATCCGTCAGAAAATTAGAAAATGATGTAATTTCACGTATTTTCTCGGTTCAAACTCGGTAGCACTTTTATTTCAAACACTAGCGAGATGGTTTATATATCAAAATGTAGAGTATTTTATTGGCTACAAATTGAGGCTTAGGCACTTTTCTCTAGCTCTTACCGTTTTCGCGCTATAGCCGTCAGCAAATTAGAAAATGATGAAATTTCACGTATTTTCTCGGTTTAAACTCGGTAGCACTTTTATTTCAAACACTAGGGAGATGGTTTATATATCAAAATGTAGAGTATTTTATTGGCTACAAATTGAGGCTTAGGCACTTTTCTCTAGTTCTTACCGTTTTCCCGCTATATCCGTCAGAAAATTAGAAAATGATGTAATTTCACGTATTTTCTCGGTTCAAACTCGGTAGCACTTTTATTTCAAACACTAGCGAGATGGTTTATATATCAAAATGTAGAGTATTTTATTGGCTACAAATTGAGGCTTAGGCACTTTTCTCTAGCTCTTACCGTTTTCGCGCTATAGCCGTCAGCAAATTAGAAAATGATGAAATTTCACGTATTTTCTCGGTTTAAACTCGGTAGCACTTTTATTTCAAACACTAGCGAGATGGTTTATATATCAAAATGTAGAGTATTTTATTGGCTACAAATTGAGGCTTAGGCACTTTTCTCTAGCTCTTACCGTTTTCGCGCTATAGCCGTCAGCAAATTAGAAAATGATGAAATTTCACGTATTTTCTCGGTTTAAACTCGGTATCACTTTTATTTCAAACACTAGAGAGATGGTTTATATATCAAAGTGTAGAGTATTTTAGGGGCTACAAATTGAGGCTTAGGCACTTTTCTCTAGCTCTTACCGTTTTCGCGCTACAGCTGTCAGCAAATTAGAAAATGATGAAATTTCACGTATTTTCTCGGTTTAAACTCGGTAGCACTTTTATTTCAAACACTAGCGAGATGGTTTATATATCAAAATGTAGAGTATTTTATTGGCTACAAATTGAGGCTTAGGCACTTTTCTCTAGCTCTTACCGTTTTCGCGCTACAGCCGTCAGCAAATTAGAAAATGATGAGATATTTTCTCGGTTTAAACTCGGTAGCACTTTTATTTCAAACACTAGGGAGATGGATTATATATCAAAATGTAGAGTATTTTATTGGCTACAAATTGAGGCTTAGGCACTTTTCTCTAGCTCTTACCGTTTTCGCGCTACAGCCGTCAGCAAATTAGAAAATGATGAAATTTCACGTATTTTCTCGGTTTAAACTCGGTAGCACTTTTATTTCAAACACTAGCGAGATGGTTTATATATCAAAATGTAGAGTATTTTATTGGCTACAAATTGAGGCTTAGGCACTTTTCTCTAGCTCTTACCGTTTTCGCGCTATAGCCGTCAGCAAATTAGAAAATGATGAAATTTCACGTATTTTCTCGGTTTAAACTCGGTATCACTTTTATTTCAAACACTAGAGAGATGGTTTATATATCAAAGTGTAGAGTATTTTAGGGGCTACAAATTGAGGCTTAGGCACTTTTCTCTAGCTCTTACCGTTTTCGCGCTACAGCCGTCAGCAAATTAGAAAATGATGAAATTTCACGTATTTTCTCGGTTTAAACTCGGTAGCACTTTTATTTCAAACACTAGGGAGATGGTTTATATATCAAAATGTAGAGTATTTTATTGGCTACAAATTGAGGCTTAGGCACTTTTCTCTAGTTCTTACCGTTTTCCCGCTATAGCCGTCAGAAAATTAGAAAATGATGTAATTTCACGTATTTTCTCGGTTCAAACTCGGTAGCACTTTTATTTCAAACACTAGCGAGATGGTTTATATATCAAAATGTAGAGTATTTTATTGGCTACAAATTGAGGCTTAGGCACTTTTCTCTAGCTCTTACCGTTTTCGCGCTATAGCCGTCAGCAAATTAGAAAATTTTTCTCTAGCTCTTACCGTTTTCGCGCTACAGCCGTCAGCAAATTAGAAAATGATGAAATTTCACGTATTTTCTCGGTTTAAACTCGGTAGCACTTTTATTTCAAACACTAGCGAGATGGTTTATATATCAAAATGTAGAGTATTTTATTGGCTACAAATTGAGGCTTAGGCACTTTTCTCTAGTTCTTACCGTTTTCCCGCTATAGCCGTCAGAAAATTAGAAAATGATGTAATTTCACGTATTTTCTCGGTTCAAACTCGGTAGCACTTTTATTTCAAACACTAGCGAGATGGTTTATATATCAAAATGTAGAGTATTTTATTGGCTACAAATTGAGGCTTAGGCACTTTTCTCTAGCTCTTACCGTTTTCGCGCTATAGCCGTCAGCAAATTAGAAAATGATGAAATTTCACGTATTTTCTCGGTTTAAACTCGGTAGCACTTTTATTTCAAACACTAGCGAGATGGTTTATATATCAAAATGTAGAGTATTTTATTGGCTACAAATTGAGGCTTAGGCACTTTTCTCTAGCTCTTACCGTTTTCGCGCTATAGCCGTCAGCAAATTAGAAAATGATGAAATTTCACGTATTTTCTCGGTTTAAACTCGGTATCACTTTTATTTCAAACACTAGAGAGATGGTTTATATATCAAAGTGTAGAGTATTTTAGGGGCTACAAATTGAGGCTTAGGCAGTTTTCTCTAGCTCTTACCGTTTTCGCGCTATAGCCGTCAGCAACTTAGAAAATGATGAAATTTCACGTATTTTCTCGGTTTAAACTCGGTAGCACTTTTATTTCAAACGCTAGAGAGATGGTTTATATATCAAAGTGTAGAGTATTTTATTTGCTACACATTGAGGCTTAGGCACTTTTCTCTAGCTCTTACCGTTTTCGCGCTATAGCCGTCAGCAAATTAGAAAATGATGAAATTTCACGTATTTTCTCGGTTTAAACTCGGTATCACTTTTATTTCAAACACTAGAGAGATGGTTTATATATCAAAGTGTAGAGTATTTTAGGGGCTACAAATTGAGGCTTAGGCACTTTTCTCTAGCTCTTACCGTTTTCGCGCTACAGCCGTCAGCAAATTAGAAAATGATGAAATTTCACGTATTTTCTCGGTATAAACTCGGTAGCACTTTTATTTCAAACACTAGAGAGATGGTTTATATATCAAAGTGTAGAGGATTTTATTGGCTACAAATTGAGGCTTAGGCACTTTTCTCTAGCTCTTACCGTTTTCGCGCTATAGCCGTCAGCAAATTAGAAAATGATGAAATTTCACGTATTTTCTCGGTTTAAACTCGGTATCACTTTTATTTCAAACACTAGAGAGATGGTTTATATATCAAAGTGTAGAGTATTTTAGGGGCTACAAATTGAGGCTTAGGCACTTTTCTCTAGCTCTTACCGTTTTCGCGCTACAGCCGTCAGCAAATTAGAAAATGATGAAATTTCACGTATTTTCTCGGTTTAAACTCGGTATCACTTTTATTTCAAACACTAGAGAGATGGTTTATATATCAAAGTGTAGAGTATTTTAGGGGCTACAAATTGAGGCTTAGGCACTTTTCTCTAGCTCTTACCGTTTTCGCGCTATAGCCGTCAGCAAATTAGAAAATGATGAAATTTCACGTATTTTCTCGGTTTAAACTCGGTATCACTTTTATTTCAAACACTAGAGAGATGGTTTATATATCAAAGTGTAGAGTATTTTAGGGGCTACAAATTGAGGCTTAGGCACTTTTCTCTAGCTCTTACCGTTTTCGCGCTATAGCCGTCAGCAACTTAGAAAATGATGAAATTTCACGTATTTTCTCGGTTTAAACTCGGTAGCACTTTTATTTCAAACGCTAGAGAGATGGTTTATATATCAAAGTGTAGAGTATTTTATTGGCTACACATTGAGGCTTAGGCACTTTTCTCTAGCTCTTACCGTTTTCGCGCTATAGCCGTCAGCAAATTAGAAAATGATGAAATTTCACGTATTTTCTCGGTTTAAACTCGGTATCACTTTTATTTCAAACACTAGAGAGATGGTTTATATATCAAAGTGTAGAGTATTTTAGGGGCTACAAATTGAGGCTTAGGCACTTTTCTCTAGCTCTTACCGTTTTCGCGCTACAGCCGTCAGCAAATTAGAAAATGAAGAAATTTCACGTATTTTCTCGGTATAAACTCGGTAGCACTTTTATTTCAAACACTAGAGAGATGGTTTATATATCAAAGTGTAGAGGATTTTATTGGCTACAAATTGAGGCTTAGGCACTTTTCTCTAGCTCTTACCGTTTTCGCGCTATAGCCGTCAGCAAATTAGAAAATGATGAAATTTCACGTATTTTCTCGGTTTAAACTCGGTATCACTTTTATTTCAAACACTAGAGAGATGGTTTATATATCAAAGTGTAGAGTATTTTAGGGGCTACAAATTGAGGCTTAGGCACTTTTCTCTAGCTCTTACCGTTTTCGCGCTACAGCCGTCAGCAAATTAGAAAATGATGAAATTTCACGTATTTTCTCGGTTTAAACTCGGTATCACTTTTATTTCAAACACTAGAGAGATGGTTTATATATCAAAGTGTAGAGTATTTTAGGGGCTACAAATTGAGGCTTAGGCACTTTTCTCTAGCTCTTACCGTTTTCGCGCTATAGCCGTCAGCAAATTAGAAAATGATGAAATTTCACGTATTTTCTCGGTTTAAACTCGGTATCACTTTTATTTCAAACACTAGAGAGATGGTTTATAAATCAAAGTGTAGAGTATTTTAGGGGCTACAAATTGAGGCTTAGGCACTTTTCTCTAGCTCTTACCGTTTTCGCGCTACAGCCGTCAGCAAATTAGAAAATGATGAAATTTCACGTATTTTCTCGGTATAAACTCGGTAGCACTTTTATTTCAAACACTAGAGAGATGGTTTATATATCAAAGTGTAGAGTATTTTAGGGGCTACAAATTGAGGCTTAGGCACTTTTCTCTAGCTCTTACCGTGTTCGCGCTACAGCCGTCAGCAAATTAGAAAATGATGAAATTTCACCTATTTTTTCGGTTTAAACTCGGTAGCTATTTTATTTCAAACACTAGGGAGATGGTTTATATATCAAAATGTAGAGTATTTTAGGGGCTACAAATTGAGGCTTAGGCACTTTTCTCTAGCTATTACCGTTTTCGCGCTACAGCCGTCAGCAAACTAGAAAATGATGAAATTTCAGGTATTTTCTCGGTATAAACTCGGTAGCACTTTTATTTCAAACACTAGAGAGATGGTTTATATATCAAAATGTAGAGTATTTTAGGGGCTACAAATTGAGGCTTAGGCACTTTTCTCTAGCTATTACCGTTTTCGCGCTACAGCCGTCAGCAAATTAGAAAATGATGAAATTTCACGTATTTTCTCGGTTTAAACTCGGTAGCACTTTTATTTCAAACGCTAGAGAGATGGTTTATATATCAAAGTGTAGAGTATTTTATTGGCTACAAATTGAGGCTTAGGCACTTTTCTCTAGCTCTTACCGTTCTCGCGCTATAGCCGTCAGCAAATTAGAAAATGATGAAATTTCACGTATTTTCTCGGTTTAAACTCGGTATCACTTTTATTTCAAACACTAGAGAGATGGTTTATATATCAAAGTGTAGAGTATTTTAGGGGCTACAAATTGAGGCTTAGGCACTTTTCTCTAGCTCTTACCGTTTTCGCGCTACAGCCGTCAGCAAATTAGAAAATGATGAGATTTCACGTATTTTCTCGGTTTAAACTCGGTAGCACTTTTATTTCAAACACTAGGGAGATGGATTATATATCAAAATGTAGAGTATTTTATTGGCTACAAATTGAGGCTTAGGCACTTTTCTCTAGCTCTTACCGTTTTCGCGCTACAGCCGTCAGCAAATTAGAAAATGATGAAATTTCACGTATTTTCTCGGTTTAAACTCGGTAGCACTTTTATTTCAAACACTAGCGAGATGGTTTATATATCAAAATGTAGAGTATTTTATTGGCTACAAATTGAGGCTTAGGCACTTTTCTCTAGCTCTTACCGTTTTCGCGCTATAGCCGTCAGCAAATTAGAAAATGATGAAATTTCACGTATTTTCTCGGTTTAAACTCGGTATCACTTTTATTTCAAACACTAGAGAGATGGTTTATATATCAAAGTGTAGAGTATTTTAGGGGCTACAAATTGAGGCTTAGGCACTTTTCTCTAGCTCTTACCGTTTTCGCGCTACAGCCGTCAGCACATTAGAAAATGATGAAATTTCACGTATTTTCTCGGTATAAACTCGGTAGCACTTTTATTTCAAACACTAGAGAGATGGTTTATATATCAAAGTGTAGAGTATTTTAGGGGCTACAAATTGAGGCTTAGGCACTTTTCTCTAGCTCTTACCGTTTTCGCGCTACAGCCGTCAGCAAATTAGAAAATGATGAAATTTCACGTATTTTCTCGGTTTAAACTCGGTAGCACTTTTATTTCAAACACTAGGGAGATGGTTTATATATCAAAATGTAGAGTATTTTAGGGGCTACAAATTGAGGCTTAGGCACTTTTCTCTAGCTATTACCGTTTTCGCGCTACAGCCGTCAGCAAACTAGAAAATGATGAAATTTCAGGTATTTTCTCGGTATAAACTCGGTAGCACTTTTATTTCAAACACTAGAGAGATGGTTTATATATCAAAATGTAGAGTATTTTAGGGGCTACAAATTGAGGCTTAGGCACTTTTCTCTAGCTATTACCGTTTTCGCGCTACAGCCGTCAGCAAATTAGAAAATGATGAAATTTCACGTATTTTCTCGGTTTAAACTCGGTAGCACTTTTATTTCAAACGCTAGAGAGATGGTTTATATATCAAAGTGTAGAGTATTTTATTGGCTACAAATTGAGGCTTAGGCACTTTTCTCTACCTCTTACCGTTCTCTGCGCTATAGCCGTCAGCAAATTAGAAAATGATGAAATTTCACGTATTTTCTCGGTTTAAACTCGGTATCACTTTTATTTCAAACACTAGAGAGATGGTTTATATATCAAAGTGTAGAGTATTTTAGGGGCTACAAATTGAGGCTTAGGCACTTTTCTCTAGCTCTTACCGTTTTCGCGCTACAGCCGTCAGCAAATTAGAAAATGATGAGATTTCACGTATTTTCTCGGTTTAAACTCGGTAGCACTTTTATTTCAAACACTAGGGAGATGGATTATATATCAAAATGTAGAGTATTTTATTGGCTACAAATTGAGGCTTAGGCACTTTTCTCTAGCTCTTACCGTTTTCGCGCTACGGCCGTCAGCAAATTAGAAAATGATGAAATTTCACGTATTTTCTCGGTTTAAACTCGGTAGCACTTTTATTTCAAACACTAGCGAGATGGTTTATATATCAAAATGTAGAGTATTTTATTGGCTACAAATTGAGGCTTAGGCACTTTTCTCTAGCTCTTACCGTTTTCGCGCTATAGCCGTCAGCAAATTAGAAAATGATGAAATTTCACGTATTTTCTCGGTTTAAACTCGGTATCACTTTTATTTCAAACACTAGAGAGATGGTTTATATATCAAAGTGTAGAGTATTTTAGGGGCTACAAATTGAGGCTTAGGCACTTTTCTCTAGCTCTTACCGTTTTCGCGCTACAGCCGTCAGCACATTAGAAAATGATGAAATTTCACGTATTTTCTCGGTTTAAACTCGGTAGCACTTTTATTTCAAACACTAGGGAGATGGTTTATATATCAAAATGTAGAGTATTTTATTGGCTACAAATTGAGGCTTAGGCACTTTTCTCTAGTTCTTACCGTTTTCCCGCTATAGCCGTCAGAAAATTAGAAAATGATGTAATTTCACGTATTTTCTCGGTTCAAACTCGGTAGCACTTTTATTTCAAACACTAGCGAGATGGTTTATATATCAAAATGTAGAGTATTTTATTGGCTACAAATTGAGGCTTAGGCACTTTTCTCTAGCTCTTACCGTTTTCGCGCTATAGCCGTCAGCAAATTAGAAAATGATGAAATTTCACGTATTTTCTCGGTTTAAACTCGGTATCACTTTTATTTCAAACACTAGAGAGATGGTTTATATATCAAAGTGTAGAGTATTTTAGGGGCTACAAATTGAGGCTTAGGCACTTTTCTCTAGCTCTTACCGTTTTCGCGCTACAGCCGTCAGCAAATTAGAAAATGATGAAATTTCACGTATTTTCTCGGTTTAAACTCGGTATCACTTTTATTTCAAACACTAGAGAGATGGTTTATATATCAAAGTGTAGAGTATTTTAGGGGCTACAAATTGAGGCTTAGGCACTTTTCTCTAGCTCTTACCGTTTTCGCGCTACAGCCGTCAGCAAATTAGAAAATGATGAAATTTCACGTATTTTCTCGGTATAAACTCGGTAGCACTTTTATTTCAAACACTAGAGAGATGGTTTATATATCAAAGTGTAGAGTATATTATTGGCTACAAATTGAGGCTTAGGCACTTTTCTCTAGCTCTTACCGTTTTCGCGCTATAGCCGTCAGCAAATTAGAAAATGATGAAATTTCACGTATTTTCTCGGTTTAAACTCGGTATCACTTTTATTTCAAACACTAGAGAGATGGTTTATATATCAAAGTGTAGAGTATTTTAGGGGCTACAAATTGAGGCTTAGGCACTTTTCTCTAGCTCTTACCGTTTTCGCGCTACAGCCGTCAGCAAATTAGAAAATGATGAAATTTCACGTATTTTCTCGGTATAAACTCGGTAGCACTTTTATTTCAAACACTAGAGAGATGGTTTATATATCAAAGTGTAGAGTATTTTAGGGGCTACAAATTGAGGCTTAGGCACTTTTCTCTAGCTCTTACCGTGTTCGCGCTACAGCCGTCAGCAAATTAGAAAATGATGAAATTTCACCTATTTTTTCGGTTTAAACTCGGTAGCTATTTTATTTCAAACACTAGGGAGATGGTTTATATATCAAAATGTAGAGTATTTTATTGGCTACAAATTGAGGCTTAGGCACATTTCTCTAGCTCTTACCGTTTTCGCGCTACAGCCGTCAGCAAATTAGAAACTGATGAAATTTCACGTATTTTCTCGGTTTAAACTCGGTAGCACTTTTATTTCAAACACTAGAGAGATGGTTTATATATCAAAATGTAGAGTATTTTAGGGGCTACAAATTGAGGCTTAGGCACTTTTCTCTAGCTATTACCGTTTTCGCGCTACAGCCGTCAGCAAACTAGAAAATGATGAAATTTCAGGTATTTTCTCGGTTTAAACTCGGTAGCACTTTTATTTCAAACACTAGAGAGATGGTTTATATATCAAAATGTAGAGTATTTTAGGGGCTACAAATTGAGGCTTAGGCACTTTTCTCTAGCTATTACCGTTTTCGCGCTATAGCCGTCAGCAAATTAGAAAATGATGAAATTTCACGTATTTTCTCGGTTTAAACTCGGTAGCACTTTTATTTCAAACACTAGGGAGATGGTTTATATATCAAAATGTAGAGTATTTTATTGGCTACAAATTGAGGCTTAGGCACTTTTCTCTAGCTCTTACCGTTTTCGCGCTATAGCCGTCAGCAAATTAGAAAATGATGAAATTTCACGTATTTTCTCGGTTTAAACTCGGTATCACTTTTATTTCAAACACTAGAGAGATGGTTTATATATCAAAGTGTAGAGTATTTTAGGGGCTACAAATTGAGGCTTAGGCACTTTTCTCTAGCTCTTACCGTTTTCGCGCTACAGCCGTCAGCAAATTAGAAAATGATGAAATTTCACGTATTTTCTCGGTTTAAACTCGGTAGCACTTTTATTTCAAACACTAGCGAGATGGTTTATATATCAAAATGTAGAGTATTTTATTGGCTACAAATTGAGGCTTAGGCACTTTTCTCTAGCTCTTACCGTTTTCGCGCTACAGCCGTCAGCAAATTAGAAAATGATGAGATTTCACGTATTTTCTCGGTTTAAACTCGGTAGCACTTTTATTTCAAACACTAGGGAGATGGATTATATATCAAAATGTAGAGTATTTTATTGGCTACAAATTGAGGCTTAGGCACTTTTCTCTAGCTCTTACCGTTTTCGCGCTACAGCCGTCAGCAAATTAGAAAATGATGAAATTTCACGTATTTTCTCGGTTTAAACACGGTAGCACTTTTATTTCAAACACTAGCGAGATGGTTTATATATCAAAATGTAGAGTATTTTATTGGCTACAAATTGAGGCTTAGGCACTTTTCTCTAGCTCTTACCGTTTTCGCGCTACAGCCGTCAGCAAATTAGAAAATGATGAAATTTCACGTATTTTCTCGGTTTAAACTCGGTAGCACTTTTATTTCAAACACTAGGGAGATGGTTTATATATCAAAATGTAGAGTATTTTATTGGCTACAAATTGAGGCTTAGGCACTTTTCTCCAGTTCTTACCGTTTTCCCGCTATAGCCGTCAGAAAATTAGAAAATGATGTAATTTCACGTATTTTCTCGGTTTAAACTCGGTAGCACTTTTATTTCAAACACTAGCGAGATGGTTTATATATCAAAATGTAGAGTATTTTATTGGCTACAAATTGATGCTTAGGCACTTTTCTCTAGCTCTTACTGTTTTCGCGCTACAGCCGTCAGCAAATTAGAAAATGATGAAATTTCACCTATTTTTTCGGTTTAAACTCGGTAGCACTTTTATTTCAAACACTAGAGAGATGGTTTATATATCAAAATGTAGAGTATTTTATTGGCTACAAATTGAGGCTTAGGCACTTTTCTCTAGCTCTTACCGTTTTTGCGCTACAGCCGTCAGAAAATTAGAAAATGATGAAATTTCACGTATTTTCTCGGTTTAAACTCGGTAGCACTTTTATTTCAAACACTAAGGAGATGGATTATATATCAAAATGTAGAGTATTTTATTGGCTACAAATTGAGGCTTAGGCACTTTTCTCTAGCTCTTACCGTTTTCGCGCTACAGCCGTCAGCAAATTAGAAAATGATGAAATTTCACGTATTTTCTCGGTTTAAACTCGGTAGCACTTTTATTTCAAACACTAGGGAGATGGTTTATATATCAAAATGTAGAGTATTTTATTGGCTACAAATTGAGGCTTAGGCACTTTTCTCTAGTTCTTACCGTTTTCCCGCTATAGCCGTCAGAAAATTAGAAAATGATGTAATTTCACGTATTTTCTCGGTTTAAACTCGGTAGCACTTTTATTTCAAACACTAGAGAGATGGTTTATATATCAAAATGTAGAGTATTTTAGGGGCTACAAATTGAGGCTTAGGCACTTTTCTCTAGCTCTTACCGTTTTCGCGCTACAGCCGTCAGCAAATTAGAAAATGATGAAATTTCACGTATTTTCTCGGTTTAAACTCGGTAGCATTTTTATTTCAAACACTAGAGAGATGGTTTATATATCAAAATGTAGAGTATTTTAGGGGCTACAAATTGAGGCTTAGGCACTTTTCTCTAGCTCTTACCGTTTTCGCGCTACAGCCGTCAGCAAATTAGAAAATGATGAAATTTCACGTATTTTCTCGGTTTAAACTCGGTAGCATTTTTATTTCAAACACTAGAGAGATGGTTTATATATCAAAATGTAGAGTATTTTAGGGGCTACAAATTGAGGCTTAGGCACTTTTCTCTAGCTCTTACCGTTTTCGCGCTACAGCCGTCAGCAAATTAGAAAATGATGAGATTTCACGTATTTTCTCGGTTTAAACTCGGTAGCACTTTTATTTCAAACACTAGAGAGATGGTTTATATATCAAAATGTAGAGTATTTTAGGGGCTACAAATTGAGGCTTAGGCACTTTTCTCTAGCTATTACCGTTTTCGCGCTACAGCCGTCAGCAAATTAGAAAATGATGAAATTTCACGTATTTTCTCGGTTTAAACTCGGTAGCACTTTTATTTCAAACGCTAGAGAGATGGTTTATATATCAAAATGTAGAGTATTTTAGGGGCTACAAATTGAGGCTTAGGCACTTTTCTCTAGCTCTTACCGTTTTCGCGCTACAGCCGTCAGCAAATTAGAAAATGATGAGATTTCACGTATTTTCTCGGTTTAAACTCGGTAGCACTTTTATTTCAAACACTAGAGAGATGGTTTATATATCAAAATGTAGAGTATTTTAGGGGCTACAAATTGAGGCTTAGGCACTTTTCTCTAGCTCTTACCGTTTTCGCGCTACAGCCGTCAGCAAATTAGAAAATGATGAAATTTCACGTATTTTCTCGGTTTAAACTCGGTAGCATTTTTATTTCAAACACTAGAGAGATGGTTTATATATCAAAATGTAGAGTATTTTAGGGGCTACAAATTGAGGCTTAGGCACTTTTCTCTAGCTCTTACCGTTTTCGCGCTACAGCCGTCAGCAAATTAGAAAATGATGAAATTTCACGTATTTTCTCGGTTTAAACTCGGTAGCACTTTTATTTCAAACACTAGGGAGATGGTTTATATATCAAAATGTAGAATATTTTAGGGGCTACAAATTGATGCTTAGTCACTTTTCTCTAGCTCTTGCCGTTTTCGCGCTAAAGCCGTCAGCAAATTAGAAAATGATGAAATTTCATGTATTTTCTCGGTTTAAAATCGGTAGCACTTTTATTTCAAACACTACAGAGATGGTTCATATATCAAAATGTACAGTATTTTAGTTTTTCACCTATTTTTTCGGTTTAAACTCGGTAGCACTCTTATTTCAAACACTAGCGAGATGGTTTATATATCAAAATGTAGAGTATTTTAGGGGCTACAAATTGAGGCTTAGGCACTTTTCCGTTTTCATGCTATGCCAGACAGCAAATGAGAACATTTTAAAAGTTCATGTATTTACCTGGTTAAACACGGTAGCGTTTTTAGAGAATAATTCCGATGTATTTTTTACTTTTCCAGCTCTACCATTCTATCTCTGTCTTGTCGGTAAACTTGAACATTGTCTTTCCTGTGTTTTATTATTGGGCGAGCAATGATTCAGGTATATTGAAAGACGGAATTCTACTAGAAGGAAAAATTCCAGCCAGGATACGAAGATGTTATTAAATTTCACGAGATTTGATCAAAAATTTAAGAATTTTTAAGATTTATGGTAAGAAGGGGGGAGTACGGTGACCATAAATCTTAAATTTTTTTAAATTTGGCCGAAATTCCGCGAAATTTCGACCAGAAAGTGAAAATGTTATAAATATTTCAACCCTAGGTGCGAAAGTGTTGGCGAATTTCACGAAAATCGGTCCAAAATTTAAGGATTTTTAAGATTTATGGTAAGAAAGGGGAGGAGTAGGGTGACCATAAATCTTAAATTTTTCTTAAATTTTGCCGAAATTCCGTGAAATCGAAAAATTCCATAAAATCTTCTATAGAAGTTGAATGTTGAATTGCGGCAGTGGCAATTTTTTTTTTAGCATAACGGAAACTTTGACCGCATAATATTAGCTGAAACTGGTACCGAAATTTCGTTGGACATTAGAAACAACCTTTTAAACAAAATTTTCTTATCAGCAAAACTATCTTGCTAATCTATTATCATCAAGCATGATAACATGATAGTATAATACCTCGCAACAACAACAAATAAACTTAATAAATCTCACAAAAATAACCCAGCACTTTAACCCATCTCTATAAGAGGAAAAATTGACTTCTACTCTTGTATCCAAGCCGGCCATACGAACTCTCTCATACACACATACACACACGTCCAATAAAAAAATCCAATATCAATACGTTCTGTTTTACCGCCACCCTCTTAAACGACATACCTCCGCCGTGCTGACACTTTTCAACGTGATCGTTATTGTGGTCCGGCGCGCACCCCCGTCGTCACTATTTTCCCCCATATTATGATTGTTGGGCCACTCGCGACGGCACAAACGACACCAAACATATGCGAGCGCGAAACATGCACAGAAGCGGGCCCGTTATCAAGCCGGTCGATGTGGCACCGTACGTAATACGTACGTGGCCGATAAAATAATACGTATGTATGTACGAACAAATATTCTGTATCACTATCGGGCAATAATGATGATGATGGCGCACGAGAAGCGCCGGGCGCATCATTATTTCGCGATTAAATACTGCTTATGTTATGATGAATATTTATGAGATGGCGAGTACGGTAAATTATTTTAAAAGTTTACAAAAGTTTGAGAATTATTTTTATAAAGGGTTTTTCACATAAACGTCCCGTTTTTTCTTGAGATTAATAGCCACAAATACAAAAATCGTAACACCGGCGACGGCGTGTATATAAGAGTGATTAATATTAGAATTTTGATGTTCGACATTCTTTTTCCAAAAATTAGCTTTCGCTCTGGCTATTGTGGAATACAATTCTTAATCAACATGACTCGGTGCATTAAACCAGCGATTCTAAACCAGTGAGCCGCGAAAGACTGACGCGTAAAAAATGCAAATGCCCAACATTATGCAGCCAATTATTATTTTCAAACTGGCTTCACTTCTCGGAAACCATTCGTATTAACCCAACTGTGTGATCACCGTAATTTAAATTAAAGAGAAAAAAAAACTCTCTAAACGTACGTTTTACGTGAATTAAAAAATAGTGCACGCGATCACCATCATCCTTGTGTGTCATCTAATTCATGAATGAACATAATTACGCCGCTGAGTGCCTGGCGCTCGTACCGCGCGTTATCTGTCGCAATATTCTTATCAGCGCAGAATGCGGCCGCTGTGAAAAGTGTGTTTGCTCGAATTGCATATGGAGATACAAACATCCGCAATTACATACAATTATAAAACACACATATCTGAAATTACATCCTGCTTGCTTGCTCTGCGACGATGCTTGCAACGTGGACACGGCAAACGAATAAAACGTAACAACAATGCAGCAACAACATTATTGTGCTTGTTATAAATATTAATAGGCATGCTAATTTGTCGTAATATTAATTGCCAATTAAAATATATAGCGGTTGTTAATACTGTGTTAGCTACCTTTGAACTGTATTATTTTCTGTGGAAAAATATTTTTTACCCGAAATTATAACGTCACACGACGCGCGCGCGGAAAATTTTAGTTGATATTTTTTTAGCTAACAGAATCAAATAAGATGCGCTGTGTTAATGTTAGTTGATTTATATTTAGGGTTTTTGTTAGGCGCGTAGTTGAGGGTTTGTTAACCCAGTAACTCTTAACCCGTTTTAATGAATCACGAATTTTACTACACTACTACACACTACTTGCTGAATAGAACATATGTTTATATCTACATATATAAATAAATGGTTTAAAAGGAATCTTACACAATAAATAATACTGTCAATATTTTAGAATCATGACAGTATTACTGATCGTGTATGAAAAAGGCACCTTACACGGTCAATAATACTGTCAATCCTAGTACTGTCAATATTTGCTTAAATCCTCCTTTTATATTTATCAAGTAATCAATTATTCGGATAAAGATCAGTATTCTCTTCATTACATCATTAATATACATTACACGATGAGTAATACTGGCGATATTTTAGAATAATGAACATTTTAAACATATTATCGTACAGTAATACTGTCTATTCTATATCTTATTCTAAAATATTGACAGCATTATTGATCGTGTAAGGTGCCTTATATAGTAATGATGGAATGAAGAGAATACTAATGTTTATCTGGATAATAGATTCCTTTATAAATATAAAAGAAGGATTAAAGCAAATACTGACAATACTAGGATTGACAGTATTATTGACCAATACAGATGAACGGACATGAAAAAAAGCAAATATAATACGTGTAGGCTTGTAAATTGTATCTATAATCAAATTCAGCTACATCAGCTAGTACTAGTATTTTTTTAAATTTTATTTATTATATAATAAAATAAAATAAATAAAACTGTATTTTTTAAGTTGCCTAAATTACGTTCCTCCCAAAAACAGGTATAACAAAACCATTCAATCAATCTATTAATTTCCACCCCAGAGGCGCGCGCGCATACACATAACAAAAAAACTTTTACCATAAAACACCCGATTCAATCAATCCACTTCCTCACATCTCCTTTGTCTCCCCCTTCCGTTTCATTATCAATTGTTTCTTTTTCGGCCGTGTCGGGGGGCTAATTGTAACTAGTAAAAGGGGGAGGGACGCCACTCGCTTCCGGCCGAGATTTAATCCGTGCGGAGCGCTTCCGCTGTCTTTCCTAGTTTACATAGCGACGTTGACAGATCGTGTACGCACATGCACATCCTTCTTAATATAACAAGGTGGGGAGGGCTGCCGAGGAAAATAATGTTTAATATTTGTTACACGATAGTCTCTCTGACAGCTTGAAATTTATTTAGTTTAGACTGGGATTGATTAATTGAGGATGGTAACCATATTTTTTCTCTTTTTCACCAGCTATGCCCTGACATGAAAACCCCGCTAGATGTTGTAAGGTTGACGCAAATTGACGTTCACCAGATATGTTCTGACATGAAAACTCGACTAGATTTTGCTAGGTTCGGACCAAAATGACGTGCACCAGCTATGAGTGTTTGTCGTACTGACTTCTAGCATTGATTAATCATGTGATGACTAATCAATGCTTCTAGTATATATTTATAAATTAATTCAGTGTGTAGTTGTCTATAAAGAAAAATTATTAACCCTAATCTACTAGATTAATGTTGGATCCAAAAAACGGTCAAATAAAATTTTTTCAATCAAATTAATTTTATTCTACTAATCTATAGCCTTAAAGGTGCTAATTTAATATACGAAAACCTTCTGTGGATATGCATTCCGTTTTATTGTACAACAATAACAAATTCGTAATAATTTTTTGAAATTTCCATTTCAGAAACGCCCTATTCGAGCAGTTCATTGTTTGCTGTGGCGACTTCTAGTTTATATTTTTGGATTCAGAGGATGGCTTTATATCAGGAAATAGTATTAACTCCTATCTACGTCTATTCGTTCTAATGTGGGATGCAAAAAACACGAAATCAACAAACGGCTAGAAAACAAATTTAAAAAATCAAAATTCGTTTCAAACTATCAATCAAGAGTCTTCAAGGTTCTATTTAAAAATACAAAAACTGTTTGTGGATATCTCGTTTTGGTTTCATTCCTACATATCTCAGAATCCTACAAAAATCGTAAACATTGATTGAAATTTCCATTTCAGAAAAGCTCTTTTCGAGCTGTATTTCAGTATGTGATTGTCGTAATTAAAATCAATAAATTAAAGGATTTACCCGTAAGAAAAATACTACACTCAAGTATCTCATCTTCAAGCGGAACTGATTTAAATGAAGTCAATGAAATGAAGAGTTTTACCTGGAACAAACTAAAACTATGAACTAAATTATCTACTCGTTGTTTACTTTAACATACGAAGTATAGATAAAGTACTGATTTTTTGCAAAAAATATATACCACATTCCGGAAATGTAAAATGTGGTTGCAATCATTCGTTAATATATCTGTACAAATAGGAAGAGATAATTATTTAGATATAAAGGCACCTTAATAATACTGTCATTCCTAGTACCGTCAGAATTTGCTTGAACTCTCCTTATATGTATCAAGTAATCAATTATCTGGATAACATTAGTATTCTCTTCATTCCATCATTACTATACCTTACATAATCAGTAATAATGTCAATATTTTAGAATAATGATACTTTTATCGTTATCGTGTAGTAATACTGTCATTATTCTAAAATATTGACAGTATTATACATATTTATTTACGATTTTAAAAAGTCTAGTCATAATTTACCTTTATAGATAATAGGAAATCTCTATATTATTTAGCTTTCCAATAGACTCAACTTAGAAGATCCATTGTCCAAACCATTTCAGCGATGGCTAACTAACTAGGATGTACTAATTAAGAACGTAAACAGATTAAAAAGGCAAGCATTTTGATAGTCTATTTCCCATTTACCTCTGCAATCTAGTTCCATCACCAGCAAATTGCATTACTTAATAAACTCCACAAGAAATTCCAATTAGTATTGAATTTAATTACGTTTCCTATAAAATCCATCGATAAATACTTCCCCTATCGAAAGCAAACCAAATTGCGCCATCCGTCCTGCATTATTTCCTCGCCAGCCAGCAAACAAAATAGAAATCTAGACAATTATGAGAGAATCCCGCATCCCTCCGTCCGGCGATCACACAAGCCAGCGCACTGTTCGGAAGCGTTCGAGGAGGATGGAAAGCTGTTACGTGAGCTTCTTCACACAGCTCCTCTCTTGTGTATATACGAGGCGCGCTGCAATGGGAACATTCTTCGCTCAATGCCTCCAGCAATAATGCGCTGGTCAATCACCTCTGCGCGTCTGACTTTCTCAGTTTGGTATTGAGGATGTTGGAATTTATAAATGTATGCTATGTAGATCACCGGCCGTTTTCTGTTTGCGCTTCGACTTACCGCGCTTGCTTTTTAGATTATTATTGTTGTTTGCTTGCATTGGCGCCGTTACGTCATGTTCCGATATGTGTGCGCACGTTTAAAACTCTATAGCATCGGAATTAGAAAGTAGCGCAGCGCGTTGCATTCAGAAATTTAATCACAACTTTGTGTTGGCTATTAAAAATGTCATGGGAAATATAATTAACTAGCGGTGTACAGGCTGTATTTACATTGTAAATGAGAGGATTTCATTAAATAACTGAATTCAAATGAAATTAACTAAATAAACTATTGGGAAATATGGATGTCTATAGGATTTTGTATTGGTCGCTATTTCAAATATGATTTCTAGTAGTTATGTTTATTTTAGCAAGCTTGTGAATTCGAATTTCAATACATATTCTATAACTAAGTGTAATTGTCGTCGTGCGTCAGAGTATGATGAATTAACTATCCCTCCAACTCTTCTAAGCCTGTATGACTATTTGTATACTTTTTCTCTCAAATTCTGCTTTTTCTTCGAACTATGCACCTTTTATAATAGCAATAGACGTAACTATAATACTATCGCGTTGTTTTTGTCCTCAATAGACGAATAAAACTGTCGGTAATAAATATTAGAGAGTGATCACGTTTATACTATTATTATGACGTGGATTGCGAATTTATATTGAACTTTTATCAAAAATTTAGCACCAGTATGGTACACAATTTATGCACGATAATAAATACATTTTGTTGGATTGTTTTGAAAGAATTTATGATCATAATCCATGTAAGGGACATCAATTGCCGTCGTCCGCCTGCGTATGATGAATTAACTATCCCTCCAACTCCTCTGAGCCTGTATGACTATTTGTATACTTTTTCTCTCAAATTATGCTTCTTCTTCGAACTATGCAGTTTGTTAGTACATGTTAGTATTTTAATGTAAGATTACTAATCACCCGTTTGCTTAGCAGGCAACTGACAGGCTTAATATATATACTAACATTTACTTATTGCTCTCGAGCAGATTGCAGGTGATCCTATGAGTTAATAAAAAAATGTAAAAGGTCTTCGAATCTTACAAAATAAGCTTCACTGCCAACAACAAAGTGTTTGATTCACGTGTAAAAAGTGTATACCATTCCATATATAAGTGTGAATCCACCTCTTAGCAATCTACATATCTAGATTTCGATCTTATTACATCTCATCAGTGTAGCTCAGCTAGTGAGGACGAATTTATACAATATCTCGAGTGGTTATATACAAAAATGATACCACTAACCCCCTAGGAGGAGAGTTAAACACCATCTGCTAATTGATTTGGTGCCGCTAGATGGCGTTTAACTTTTCTTCTAGGGGGTTAGTTGTATCATTTTTGTATATAACCACTCGAGATATTGTGTGAGTTCATCCTCACCAGCTGAGCTACACTGATGAAATCTAATAAGATCGAAATCTAGATATGTAGACTGCTAAGAGTTGGATTCACACTTATATATGGAATAGTATACAATTTGTACACGTGAATCAATAATTTTTCTATGCCATTCCCTTTTTGCTGAAAATTCAATACAATTTCATAATTAACGATCTAAAAAACATATTCACTCAAGTAATATACAAAGTTATCATTAACTATTTCTATATGAATAAGTGTTAGCAAAATTCGTTAAACTTAATGGTGGTACTAAACGATAACGATAACTCGTGCCCGATACACACGTGTCCGCCGGTATCATAATGACAGAAATATCTACGTCGCTTCCTTTTTGGCAAACACACGGAGTCGCGTGCCCATTTCGAAAATAGCTGACGCATCGATTCCGACCACTTAACAGCGAAACGGCTTCCGCTCCTGTTTGTTTTCAACATCGTCGACACACTTCCCCGCTATCGCTACCGCGCCAAAGTGCATTCTAATTTAGGACAATTACCCTTTCTCGCTTTAATTGCACCTGCGGTTTTGGGCGATAAGATACGGAAGTAATCACCGATAAAATTCCGCTTATAAATAGTTTAACGCGAACGGCAGGGAAGATACGCGTGCGATTGCGATCGCATGTTGACGAAACAAAAACGGTGTCATACTTGACTATTTTTAAGCTGCATTCCGCGGATACTTTCACGGCGTATCAAGTTCAAGGCCGTCGGCGTTTGAATTTCATTGAAAACTAGAGGCGGCGGATGCTTGATGGCTTTTCATTAGCTTGTACATGTATGCAGTTCATTTTACAAATTCATATTTAATTATTACATTTATTAGTCGATTACGTATGTACGATATTTAAATGACTATATAGAATGTTACAACTAATTACTAAGTATATCTCAAAGGTGCCATTTTATACTCAAAAGGATTTTCATTATCATCTTATGATATTTTAGGAAAGAAAAGCCAACATTTTCTACGAAGGAGTAAACATTTTCTGAACTGTATTCACCCAAAATGAAATTCGCCTAAGACTTACTACGTATTTTCACTTTTAATATCGTAATGTTCTACACCAAATTAAATTTGTATGCGATCAATGTTCAACTTTCAGATCCTAACTACTAGAGATGGAACAATATTTCTGGTACTCGTAACAAATATTTGGTTGCAACTGTTAAAAAATCCTGCACTTTAGATATTAATAGTTTATTTGTAAAGGATATATAAATCTATTTTTAACCTATTTTGCCCTGTATCCGATAACTCATTTTGAAAACGCCTATTTTGCACTGTATCTCCATTACTAAACGAAATAAAGGATTGCGGTTTGTTACATTCGCTTTAGTTCGTGGTTTCTATACGAGGAGCTACAGCAATTGAAGAAAAACCCGCTAGATTTGCATGGTTGAACGCAAATGACATTTACCACCTATGCCCTGACAACTAACAAATTATCATTACTTCTTCTTCTTCTTCTTTCAGCCCATTATTGTCCACTCCTGAACGTAGGCCTCCTTTAGATTTTTTCACGATGTTTTGTCTTGGGCTAGATGGTACCGGGCACGTCCTGCTACCTCTTTAACCTCGTCCAACCATCTCCTTTGAGGTCTTCCGATTACTCGTTTTCTTTCCCTTGGTCGCCATGACGTTATACGATGTGTCCATCGACAGTATTCTTGTCTGGCAACGTGCCCTGTCCAGCTCCACCTGAGTTCTGCAATTCGCGCCATGATATCTGTCACGCCTGATCTTCTGCGAATCTCTTCGTTCCGAATTCTGTCTCTCAAGCTTACGCCTAACATGGCTCGTTCCATCGTTCGTTGCGTAGTGCGTAATCGTTTTGCACTTTTTACGGTGAGTGTCATGGTTTCTAAACCGTATGTTGTTACCGGGAGGATGAATTTTTCATACACCTGCCGCTTTAAACCATTGGGAATTTCTGTTTTTTAGTATGTAGCCCAATTTGCCAAACGCAGCCCAACTATGTTGTAATCGTCTTGAAATTTCTGGTAGAAAGAGACATACAAACCGCCAACTGACGTTTATATTACAGAATAGTAGCAAAATAATACAGAATGATATATTAATTGTTTCAAGTAACAATATAATTTTCGTTATGGTTGGTCACACGATATTTGGAATTAGTTCATGAAACCGGAACCATTATTTTACATAATGGCATTAGTTAGTTCAACGTGCGGCAAGCAATAAAGCGTTTAACGATGAATTAACAGAACAAACAATCCCACACGATTACCATCGGATTTTTTTTTAATTAGTCCACAACATGATAAGTCAATTTATTCCCTCTTACTCACGCCACACTCGTTTAACGTTAATTATAATTGAAACATTATAAAAAATGCCATATGCATCGTACGACCTTGTGGGCGCCTCGAATCCGCGGCAAGAATGTATAAATAATAAATAAAAACATTCAATTTAATTGTGAATAGAGGGATTAACAGTTAAATTGCTGTAATTGTAATTATGTAAATGTGTTCATATTTAACTCGGTTTTGCACATTGTATAAAATTGTTTTGTAATATAATAGAAGTTTTAATACGGTTAATTATTGAAGTGATATACAGTACACTAATTAACCGCATTGAATAATATCAGTACCAGAGCCGTCTTGAGGGTTTATGGGGCCATTGCACTAATAAGTTAGCACTTAATATTACAAACGTCCTTTGTTGTCCTCAACTTGTTAGTTGGTATGCAGTAGGGTAGTAGTAGTCATGGTATGCAGTAGGGTAGTAACACCAATGACATCATATGGGTTAGTAGTTCACAAAGGACTTACTAACCCAAGACAGGAAAACCGTCAGACTAATAGTAGACCTGCTAATAGGCCACCGCAGGCTTAACAAGCATATGGCACGGCAGAAGAATGTCTCTGTAGGTTCAACTAGGGCAAAGACCACGTCTATATAGTATGCCGTTGCCGAGGCGCTATGAATTGGACCGCACCAACGAATTCGAGAATGGCAAACCACGACCATCTCTATATATCAAGGAATTATATCGGTTCTTTGATATATAGAGACGCTTTGCAGTCTGCTAGCCAGGACAGAAGTCCTTTAAGACGCGCCGGGGACCACAAAAGCACTAGTGATGTAGGTCCTGGAAGGCCATCCCTTCTTAATCTAATCTAGTGTCATGGTACACGCTATACATTGGACCGCACTAACAAATTCGGTAATGGCACCCCACGACTATCTCTATATATCAAGAAACTATATCGGTTCCTTGATATATAGAGACACTTTGCCGTCTGCTAGCCAGGACATAGGTCGTTTAAGAGACACCAAGGACCACAAAAGCACTAGTGCTGTAGGTCATGGAAGGCCATCCCTTCTTAATCTAATCTAGTGTCATGATCCAAACCTCTACTGCCTTCTTGATCCTCCTACGGTCTGTAGGTGAATTGTCTCTTGCAATCTTTACAAAACTATTTCGTTCATCTTACTTGGTCGACGTGTTTATTGTGAACAACCAACGAAATTATTTATGTTTCGAAGCGCTGAGTTAATCAACGAAATTATTATTTTACGATGTGTATGGTTATTCCACTCACTTCTTCGTTTCATCCTCTATTGCATATTTTGTTTTTGGTCAAGTTGTTCTGTTTGTATTATTCTCTTAGTTTTCGCAGTTTCGGATCTTATTTCGGCCGTATATGTCCCGTGTATTCTAGGATGCTTATTTCTCCACATGGTATCGTTTAGATATCCTGCCACTCTAGTGACTTTTAATACTAATTGCCTGAGTTCTGTTTCGATATCTCCATGACTCGTAATATAAATATAACTTATAATTCTTAGTTAGATACAAGATTGGAGTGTAGACATTACTGAAGCCATTTTTCTACACTATCTGCCAATTCCCAACAATATTCGCCAAAACTTTTTTTTGCGAAATAACTATACATCTCTAAACCTATTATTATTATTAATCTCTCTTAATCAAACACTCAGAATGTACAGTTGATTTTTTTGCGAAAAAAACTACGCATCTCTAAATTTATTATTATCCATCTGTATACACTCAGAATGTTCAGTTGACTGTTTGGATACTTAATAAATTCAGTTAATTAAACCAATTTTATCTCGATGCAGTAAAAAATTCGTGAATTCCACTTTGTTAAACTTGTTTACCCAACTGCAACCCGGGCTTAGTGACTAACTCGTAAATCATACGAGTGACGTCAATGCAAATTTGCAACCGCATTCCAAACGTATCTCTATTTTCCCGAATAGTTTAGCACGTCCTAGAAACCCATTGTGATTTTTAATCTTTTTTTCTAACAAAGGTGGGCTAGTTTTTTTTTTGGATACCCATTCACTTTTACCTAGTGCGTCACGAGCATTCCGGAAACTGTGACGCATTTTCTCTACCTACATTTCGGCAAAACTTCTGTCGATGCACTCGCCGTCATCACTACAATTTCTGCATGGCATTAGCTTGGGAATGATTCACGGATTGCGATTGCTTCACGCATTTACATATAGATGAAATAGTATTGGCTGCGCGTGCACATTCCAGTACCTTGCCTCCGCGGTTGCACAATGGGGCGGCTGTTGAGATATTCGCGCCTTCGAGGCCAAAACGGCATATTAATTCAATATTAACAACGGGTTGAAATTTTTCATGTTTATTGCATTCCTGGTGAAAGAAAAGTGCATGCAGTTGGGAGGATACAATTTTAATATATTTCTTGATTCAGGATGTCTGGAAATAGGAATTTTGGGACCCTAATACGTTGGTTACTATAATTTAATCTACATAGGTAATATTTTATATACCTCGACTGAAATTGCTCTTTTAATTCTAAATTATCGAGTAAAATCGAACTAAATAATAATATAAAATTGTACCATCACAGCTCAAGTTGTAATGTTACAAATTTAATTAAATAAACTGTATTTAAATGAAAATGTAATTAAGATTAGTTGTAGAGATTTTAAATTTATTACCTTTAATATTATATTACTTTATTATTATTATTATTTAATTTTTTCATCACAAGTTCATCTTTAAGGTCGTTTTAGACAAGAGAATTTCTTAGCTCAAAAGTTGTTCAAGAAATTAATTAATATATCCTCCTTCCATAGAATTTGTCCTTGACAAATAGAACACGTTATGTTTTTCCATTCGATCTACTATCCAATTCAATATTTCAAATAATTTGCTGTATGATACGAGACAATTTAGATTGTCTCGCATCTTGACTAACTTTTCAGTCAAGAAATTGTCTTGTCTAAAACGACCTTTACTCAAACAACACACGAAATAATTTTATTTACAATTTTAACAATTTGTAAAAAAATTAATAATGAATTATTAACGTTTTCAACTTTTTACAAGATACACCAAAACCAAAATAAACACACACTAACAAGTGAGTACATCCGCAAATAGTATATTAAATAAATTGCATTGTAGCTCTAAAAGTCACACAGCGTGCTAACAACATTCCACCCCAAATTTACCACTCCAACCTCCTTACCAAAACAAATAACCCCTGTGTTTTTTTAAGGTAGGAAGCAAGCAATTACAAATTTGTAAACCGGAGCCGCCTAGTGAATGGACGAGAAAAAAAATATCCCAGCGGTGCTTTCCGTTTCTCCGTTCCCCCCGACCTGACAAAGAGGAGGCGGTAATCGGTTTGCCGGACCCGCCGAATTCCCAGAAGAATATTTCAAGCACGGCCACCGGTGTGAGCGAGAACACGAAAGATCGGATTTAACGAGGAGGCACCGCTATAGCTGACAGATTTTTTTTTTGGAGCAGACCTCACAAATGAAGAGCTCGCACACGGCAAGCCCACACACATAAAATGAAGGTTGGGAGGTAAATAATAAAGACACCTCCGGAGGCGTGCAAGCTTTTCAGACAGACAAAAAAAGCGATTGATACGATTTGATGCATGATCGATGATCCATGGTAGGCCCAAAAAAATATGATTGTGAGAACCAGTGGTGGTTTACGATATTTTTTTTGCACTCGAGCAGAAGAATTTACCATAAACAATAACACTTTTTTGTTATTGATGTGGCCACATTAGTACATTACTTTATCATACGTAACACATTAATTAAAAGATATAGGTTTAGGTTTTCCATAGAAAATTAATATTTCACTTTTTAAATTTTCGTCCTATTTATTTGAAAATTTGTATATATCGCTAATATTTAATCTGAATAATATATCATTATTATTTTTCTATATGTTTTGAAGACAAAATATATTTTACCAGGATGGATTGTTATTTTTTTTGAAGAAAAATAAAATAAATGAAAAAATTTTTTTTTTTAATTTTGGAAAATCGTCGTCTAGAACGTTCCGGCGACAGATATCCATCAACAATTATTTTGTCAAAATTTCAAGAAAAATGTCTTATTATATCTGATTGTATTATTCTAATATCTTCAAATTATGATTGATGGATTTTTTCGCGAAAAATTTTGTACTAAACACTATTTTGTACAAAATTTCATGAAAATGATTTATGTTCAAAATCTGAATATCGTTGTTGATGAATATGGATTTTCTTCCAGTTCTAATAAAATGCTTATCAATAATTAATAAGAATTTTTTTTATAGTATGCTTTAGATGGTTTGATTGCCAAGTTTTTAATATTCTAACTTTGCCCACCCTTCAAACTTGGGATTAACAATCATAAAGTGAATTAAATGATGTAACATATTTTTGTGTAAACATTATGAATACTTATTCGATCTGTGTAAATAATTTAAGCACTTGCAACCGCGTATATTTTTACCTATAAACTTAACAAAATTATTACCTACCATCTCAACCTTACAAGGTGCCGCCTGACACATGGTAACATAAAAATCATAAACAAACATAAACTCTGAGTTTTAAGTTAATATTCCATTAGTGTGAACAATTAGCAAGTACTAAAAAGTGTCCTTTTTTTCTGTATGCAATTAGCTCCGCCTAATATAAACACAATTACACATCGTAAAATAATAATTTCGTTGATTAACTCAGCGCTTCGAAACATAAATAATTTCGTTGGTTGTTCGCAATAAACACGTCGACAAAAATCATTTATTAATAGCTTTCCAAGCGGCTGTGCTAATTAGTTTGGCTCCGGCTGCAGCCTGCTACTGATAATGAAGATAAATGAATCCAAAATTAAATCTATTTATACATTCAATTCGGACGTCATAGTCCTTTTTATGTTAATTCGCCTATTTTAGTCCCCCTTTTCAAATCCATGCAATTATTATAATTGCCCCTTTTACTATTTTTAACGACACTTTCAGCGCAGCACATTTGAAAGCTCGGGGTGGTGAAGGCGCGAGGGTGTAATAAGGCTCTTTTGTAGCGAGGGCATTTCTGATTATGCGGGAATTATTTCAAACGTAATTTTTATGCATAAAGCATGACACCCGTGCGCCCTTAACGATCCTCCATTTAACCGACAGGATTTTACTTCGCTTACACATCAAAGCCTGATTATGCAAACTGGAGTTCATTGTAAAATGTGATTGTTTTAGAGAAATTGCTAACACCAAAGTGGCATGCAAAGAGAATTATTTGTATTATAGATATAATGTACAATTATAAACGTGTATGGGTTGAATTCAGTGATTTATTTTACGATTTTCATTGCCATTTCGTTGTACAGATTTTGTAATAAGCGTGTGGATTGGAATTCTGTATTTATTTTACGATTTTCATTGCGATTTCGTTGTACAGATTTTGTAATAAACGTGTGGATTGGAATTCTGTATTATAAAAAGAATTTTGGGTTACAGTTACATCGTTTACGTTCTTATACCATCCCCAAAATGGTTAAAAGTTAGCACTCTTACGGCCGGTTCTACAATTGCCATTTAACTGGAGAATAAGGCTATTCCTGGAATAAGTTTGACATATTGGCGTTAATATCACAATCTTATTCCAGGAATACCCATATTCTCCGATTAAATGCCAATTGTAGAACCGCTCCATAGTTCGTTTGGAGGGCATTTGGATAAAAATAGCTACAGTCCAAACCACGGGGTGTTACTTCTCTTCATTTGTCTACTTATCTTCTCTTGTCGATAGCAGTATAGAATATTATTAGATAGAACATGTCTCTAGCTCAGTTGTGAAAGGTTACCGAATGTAGCCTCTGATAAATTTGCGATAAATAGTAGCAACTTTTTTCACATTAATTACCCTAATAAGTTGATTTATACCAATACGTTCACAACTCGAGGCAAACTCGTCATAAACACAATAACACTCTCTGTCCGGTCAATTAAAAACCTCTTAGCCCGACAACACATAAACTAATCTAATTTACGGCGGCACGGCTGTACTGTAAAAACTCTCGACGAGTAATTTATAGGTGATAAATTAAGCCCCCTCGGCGGGCGCGGCGCGTCGTTCTGTGCATATCGATCAAACTGTCGGACCTTCGCGACGACTCGAAACGTGATTAAGCCCTGCGATATTGTTACGATATTTCGGCCACGCGCGCGACCGGCGAGAAATAACACCCGTGCTTTCGGGGCATGAATAATGGATGACGCAAAAAAAATACATTTGGGAGGCCGCAGTTTAATTTAAAATTGAGTGCGAATGTTTGCCGAGCGATTTTTGATGGGGGGGTTGGGCGACGAGGGACGGCAAAAGTACAAGGGCGTGTTGTCGAATTCGAGTGAGTTTTGTGAACTTGTCCACGTGCCACATGTCGGTGACACTGATTACGCGAAAATCGGGTCAAACTGGGGATTATGTGAAATTAATATTGAAGGGTTGTTGTGATTTCTGAGGTAATTTTATTTGATTACTAGCTAAACGCGAGGCCACACTAAGCAGTAAAAGTAATAATTTACATATGGATATGAAATACTATTCCAAATTAATAATAAAGCATTAATGAGTGAATTTATGGAAATTTATGAAAAAAGTTAGTAAAATTCACATATCAACTTCTGCCAAATGGCTACAGAAATATATTTATATGTAATTGCATATTTACATTCGGAATCTCCTCCCTTGAGAAGTTTATAGAGCCATACATATCTTATAAATCAATGTTTCTCAAATTTTTCAGACCGCCACCTACTTTTTTTTACTTAAAAATTTCAAAAGACCGCCTGAATAATGGGTATGTGTATAAAAATATCCCGAATGATCTGTATTCAAATTTTTTCTGGGACCCCCAAACATTTTTCACGACACCCGTTTGGATTCGCGAACTCTACTTTGAGAATCAATTTATTATACGTTTCTATCCTATTCTCTGTTTGTGTGGACTATTCAATTTATCGACTCAGAAAAACAATTATGAGGTTTCTCTATAACATAATTCATTTAATATTTAATTGTGTACTTACATAATGGGGTGGATTATGCGAGTTGATCGGCAGAAGTCCGGCCGCTGCATGGCTATGGGTGGATAAGATGACGTGCCTCAAGGTGCCACTCTCGTCGACGATCTGCTGCACAACGTGACCGGGCGGCACCTGGACCGGCATGGCGATCGGCGGCGAGGAGTTTGTGGAGACCATCGGCACGGACACCGGACCTGCAACAACGGTTGTAAAATTAGGCAACGTACACCCCAGCTGGACTCATTCAACTTGCTAGTTCACACGCGCAGCTATTTTAAAGCGACGCGTCTTGCAGCACATCAAAAGAAATCACCACCGTCGGCTGTAAAAAAATGGTGCGCGCTTTTTATGGCACCTCGTTAGCGCGCGGCGGTTTTACGAGCGTGCATGTTTAATTTGTTGACAGGTTGTAGATTTGACAAGTACTGTCAATTGTTACACTATAGATTAATTGGGTACTTAGGACGTCAAAAATATGGGTAGTTTTAATTAGATAGCAATGCTAACTAAGAATATCAAAAGCGCTTTTAGATGATCCTGATCATGTCATTTTTGATCCTTATAATACATCATTCGAAGTAATAATTAAGATTTTTATTGAGAAATATTATTTATTAGCCGCTTAATCATTTCAGATCATTTCCGGTAGTCGTCTGTGACAAATACTTCCACTACGTTTTCAGCTAAACCACTTTTTTTAATTTCAACCCAAATTTTGCAAGTGACTATTATTTAAAGTTTTGAAAATGTAGAGGATTTTTAGCATTACAGATTGAGAATAGATGTTTTTCTGTAGCTGTTACCGTTTTCGCGCAGTAGCAGTGAAAAAAATCGAATAAGATGAAATTTCATGTTTTTCCCCAATTTCAACTCGGTAGCGTCTCTATTTCAAATGTTAGAAAGATAGATAATATGTGAAACTGTAGAGTATATCTAGCCCTACAGATTGAGATTAGACGTTTTCTGTAGCTTTTACTATTTTCGCGCTGTAGCGGTGAGAAGATGTGAATATGATGAAACTTCATGTTTTCCCCAGTTTCAACTCTGTAGCGTTTCTATTTCAAATGCTAGAGAGATGGTTTATATGTGAAAATGTAGAGTATATCTAGCTCTACAAATTGAGACGTTTTTCTGTAGCTATTACCGTTTTCGCGATCTAGTGGTGAGAAAATGTGAATATGATGAAATTTCATGTTTTTCCTCAGTAGCGTCTCTATTTCAAATGCTAGAAAGATAGATTGTATGTGAAAACGTGGAGTAATCTAGCCCTACAGATTGAGACTAGACGTTTTTCTTTAGCTGTTACTGTTTTCGTGCTGTAGCGGTGAGAAGATGTGATTATAACGAAACTTCATGTTTTTCCTCAGTTTCAACTCTGTAGCGTCTGTATTTTAAATGCTAGAGAGATGGTTTATATGTGAAAATGTAAAGTGTTTCTAGCTCTACATATTGAGACTAACGTTTTTCGTATCTGTTACTGTTATCGCGCTGTAGCGGTGAGAAAATGTGAATGTGATGAAATTTCATGTTTTTCTCCAGTTTTAACTCTGTAGCGTCTCTATTTCAAATGTTAGAAAGATAGATAATATGTGAAACTGTAGAGTATATCTAGCCCTACAGATTGAGATTAGACGTTTTTCTGTAGCTTTTACTATTTTCGTGCTGTAGCGGTGAGAAGATGTGAATATGATGAAATTTCATGTTTTTCCTCAATTTCAACTCTGTAGTGTCTTTATTTCAAATGCTACAGAGATGGTGTATATGTGAAAATGTAGAATATTTCTAGCCCTACCTAATACAATATTAATTTTGAAAATGATTTCAAGAGAATACCATATATTAGAGTATTTGTACTCATTCTTGAACTTATTTTTGGCCAAAATACAGAACTAGTTATAAAGTATGGAACTCAAAACTAAATCAGGTCGCCAATTAATTAATATTATTAAACTCATCTTATAATACTACGTGTCTATCTGAGACTGTTATCTGTTATAAGTTATGTGAGCCTCTTTGTGTTGCTCGGTCGCAATTGCGCATTCGTTAATTATAACAAACATTTATAAATTTGCAACGTATGTTATTTAGATTATCTCATAAGCAAAGTTCAATTGCTGCTTAATTTATGCTCCTGTGTATTCCAATGACTCATTCAGTTGCAATGCCCGTCCCAATTGCGCCCGCGTCATGTTTTATTGATATTAAAAGACGTCTCAATAATAATGTCAATTGGAGAGCACTACACGGGAAAGAACGTAGTAATTAGTGATCGAATATGGAAAGGGTGGTTAAACCTTGATACGCCTCCTACTCGAAATAATTAGTAATTTAGATTGGAGGATTCAAATTAATAATCTAGTCACACTAAATTATGTATAATAATAATAATAATAATAATAATAATAATAAAGAGTTTTATTTGTTCAACAGAGCAAACTCCAATTACAGGACAATGCTCAAACTGTGCACCATTTATCTAACAATGAGTTAATTGAAGAACAAATTAGTTTTCAAGATTTTCAACAATATCTGGAGATATTGATCATGTATATTATATAATCAATAACGATAAAAAAGACAATTGAGGTCTATTGATTAAAATAATTTTCAACTTTTTGCATTAAACTTTTAATACGAAACAAAATATTTGAAATTTACACGGTTCAAGTTTAAGTTTTTAAATATATATTTTTTATATATTATTTTTTTATATTTATATATTATTAAATTATATTTTTTCATAATTCAATACAATTGTGCTCTTTGAATAAAACAAAAGAAGTAAAACTATATGTAGTTATATCTTTTCTTTTATTCAAAGAACACACAAAAAAAACGATGCGTCGCTGTTATTAATTTTCATGCCTCCTCTTTGAATGTTGAACCCTCTGTCTTCACCATTCAGGTGCTCTCTTGACTCAAACTTGCTGAAATGTCTAGACACGCCTAGTCCGACGTAATTCACGCTTAAGTCTCCCTTCTAATTAAAATGTCATATAAACTATTGCTATAAATGCACTCCCAGATATTACAAACGTATTCCTCGCAAAACCTCCAGCTCAGACAAATAATATCACTCGGTAATCCCCCTTAAGACTCTCAATTCGTGAATTTAATTAACGTCAGTCCCGCAGACAAATCTTGATCGTAATATTTCCAATCGCGCTTCCTACTTTACGTCATAATAGCCAACAACATTGCCGCCCCCACGCCGGTGCCGAGGGGGCGGTGGGACGCTCCTGCGGGATCTTCATAATTCCGTCGTCGTGCGCTCGCAGCGGCCGATTCAATTTGTGCGACTGGAAATTCATTAAAACTTTTCATAAATTTATTAAGGAAGTCTCGCGATGTGACAGTTTATATTAATTCCACCCCCGAAACTCGCGCGACGCAACGAATGTTTCTCTATTTCGCAGGTCCAAGTATACTGGATAAACAGTTTGATTAGCAAAATGTTTTTCATATTACTTTTTATAGCGAATATGTTAGTAATAACGCATTTTAGAAAATAATATAAAGAGATCAAAGTTTATTAGCATGATTTTTTGTTGCTTTCATCGCTATAATAGAAAAATGAAGACAATGAAGCCGACCACCATTTATGACTTATGTGCTGTCAGTGCATGTGATAAATATTTTCAATTCGTTTTGTTCGTCAAATGAGGACAAAATCTAAAGTATATACTTTCATAGTTTCATAGTTCAATTTAATATTATATTTTTCATATCGGTTATTTCAGTATTCAGAGTTGTATGATGTGGAGTTTAATTCCTGTCGCGTTTTAAAAGCCATAATGTATTTAAAATCAAACAGAATAAATGGAAAATATTTGCATAAAACATAATTTCCATAAAAACAGATGCAACCGGTCCGTGTAGTTTGTATTATTTCAATTATTTAAAAACAGCGCCCACCACAAAAAGAGCAATTCGCATTTTTTATTATTTGCACGAAAACTCGCTTTGCGTCTGACCGGACGACAAAATTCAAATAAATAACCAAAGGAAAAAAAAAAGAATACAAATGATGACATTCGTGTCTGGTACCCTGGTGACGCACCACCCAGTAATGACCGGTCACCTGAAGCGCGAGCTCTCCAGCTCTTCGGCCTTGATAGTGCCGTTGTCCCCGGTCCGCTGTGACCTTCTACTCTGCTTCTGTTCCTCGTCATCCTTGTTTAAACTGCCTTCTTCCTTATAATATATAAATGTGATACTTTTTGTTGTTGGATGCTGTGTGCACGCGTACATGAGCCTATTGCTATTACTGTGGTGGCGGCTGACATGAAACTCTCATTACGCGCGCGTAGCGCTCAATTAAAACTAATCTCTTTTGGTTGTGTGTGTGTGCGGCCGTTCTGCGGGGCGGTTTCGGCTAACGAGTTCTTGGTAGCAAGGACGCCAGTGACTGGCTACAAATAAGCCAAGCCACAAGATTATTATATACAGTTGGAATATCTCTGAGATTTAAGGATGAAATTAAGAATTAACCAATAATGATATAAATGGACCACTCATATACATTAACTCTTTCGGCCCTGCTGGTGGCATTTACCAACATAACATTTACAGGCCTCTACTTCCATATGTTTGCTCTTAATCGCTAGATTTCAATCTAACAAGGTATTTTTTAAAAAAACATGTGCAGTTTTAGAATCTTTTGAATTTTGATGTGTGTGTAAATAAGTGTAACAATAATTAACAAAGAAAAAATAATAATAAAAAATCCAAGGCTGTAAGGTTTAATAACGCACAGTGGTTACAAGCGCTTCAAACTGCCCTTGATGTACACGTGTAGAAACAGAGAGTACATATTTTATTGAGGATGATATTATTATTTACAAAGTTACAAAGTTAGCAGGATATTTTTAGTCATCATAGGGCTATTTTATTTTTGAAATTTTTGACCTCAAATTTGATATTTTTACCCCTAAAACACTACAAGTACTGAATTTAAAGAATGTTCGCTCATAATTGGATTTTAGGCTAGCTACTTGGGCATCTGGATGAATGTGCAAGGTTAGAAATTATGAATTGTAATAAAATTCTTCAAACTTCTATCTTTATAGGGCTATCAGCCGTAAAACTTTTCCGGGGGTCAAGGATGAACCTCAGAGGAGTTTAATCACCTGGTATTTACCTTAACTTCACAGAAAACCTCTGAAAAACTGTGAAAGGTGATTCGCCCCGCTGGGGATCGAACTCATGCTCCTCAATGCTCAGTACGAGACGGATGACGCCTCTAACCACTCGACCACTGAGTTGGGTTTGTCAAGATATTATTCAAAAGCTAAAGGTCGTTTTGGACAAGACAATTTCTAGCTCAAAAGTTGTTCAAGAAATTAATTCATATATCCTCCTCCCATACAATTTGTCCTTGACAAATAGAACGAGTTATATCTTTCCATTCGACCTGCCATCCAATTCAATATTTCAAATAATTTGCTGTATGATACGAGACAATTTAGATTGTCTCGCATCTTGACTAACTTTTGAGTCAAGAAATTGTCTTGTCTAAAACGACCTTTAGAGAAGGATTCACGCAATTATTAAAGCTCGAGAAGGGAATAACCGATATTGACATCATACTACTATGAAATTGTTTAAAAAAGGCAACTTAATACCTTGTTTCAAACTCATATTCATTTGTAAATTTGATAACAATTAATAAAGTAAAATTAACTATGTTGCTGAATATTGTTTATCTAGCTTAATGGTTTTAAGTCCCATGTAAGGGTCGATAGCCAAATAAAGATTGTTTATATACGGTTTTAAGTCAACTTGTAAAATAAAGTACTTTCATTAATATGAGCTCCTTAATTTATTTAGATTTATTTTAGAAAATCGAAATTTTGGTAAATGTAAATATCAAATATGCGATTATTTTGTCCATGTATATTTTAAAATCTGTATTTATTTTAGAAAATTATATGGAGACTATAAAATTATATCTTGTCTACTAGTCATAGAAAGCGGTTAATACGGTTATAAAATTTTCATTGAAATTAAATTAAATTTTTGTTTAACATGCATCATTATGGTTACAATCGAAACATTCCAGTTACACATCCGCTTTCCATTGCACCAACAGGATATGAAATTGAAAACACGATCCTCCAATTTTCACCGGCAACTTCTCTTAGAAAGTGTGCGGATTTCACCTTTAGCGGCGCGATGAGAGCTCGCCGATCAAAACAAGTGAAGTGACTGGAAAATTTGCCGGGCAAGTTCAATGCACCCGCCAAAATTTTTTGGTGTGGTCTCGCCTACGCAAATACTTTTTGCCATACAGAGAGAAAGATCAATAACCGCGTGCCTTACCTAGGATGATTGTAGCCGGAAGGTATTGGTAAAATAACGCGGTGGAAAAGTAGGTGCCGCTAATGAGGGTACCAGCAACATTTATCGGTAGTTGTTTTGTGGATTGTGATTGTAAAGAGAAATAATATATTTTATAGTTTTCATTATTATAGTTATCAAGCATTCATTGCTATTTGTTTATAAGTTTATTAAAGTTTTCATTTATTAACGATATATTGTATATGAAAGTCAACAAATGATATATCGATATCGAGTTTTGCAAATATTATAAACTTGCAACACTAGTTGATGTAGTTACCACATAATAATAATGATTTATTGCCCCAAACAGGACTAATACTAATTAAAGGACAACAATAAGAGAGTGAAACTATATGTATAAAATACAATAGGAAAAACGATTTGATTTCAGGATTGAAATCGTCTTTCCTAACTAGTTTTCGGGAAAAACTATCCTACGGTTTTAAAATACAATACTTACGCCCGGTTTCTCCAACGAATCTTAACTAATATTGGATTGTTAAGGCGTCTACTTTGTGATAATTTATTTTAAAGGATAAATAAAACGATTTTTTACTTTGTTTTTTATCACACTTCAGTTACACTTTGCAACTAGTTTCGGCTAAGCTCTAGCCATTTTCGAGCTCCTCCGATCATCGGTAAAAAGTAAAAAATCGTTTTATTTATCCTTTGAATCTTAACTAGTTTAAGACCGTCTTAATAATAAGACGGTCTTAAGCGTTGCACCAAACAAAAATCGGATCTTAAAACGATAAGACGGTCTTACATTGTAAGACTAAGTAAGATCTACATATGTTTAGTGCAACAGAACTTAAGAAGTTTAAGACAAGTTTATATAAGACGAGCTTTAAGATTCGTTGGAGAAACTGGGCGTTAGAAATTCTTAAAATAAATGGATACTGAAGGGGCTTTCGACCCTCGATCTTTCTGCCCGATTTTTTTATGTTGCTAGTTTTGCTTGTTATGTGTGTTGTAAGTGTGGTTCGTTATGTAAGTTCTCAATTTTTGTAAATATTGTTAAGCGTGAATTACATTTTACTAGATTGGGGTATATGGGATTGCGCTGTATGGGTAGTACCGTTCATCCAGGACGGTCGCAACCAGTGGTGGTAGTGACAATTCACAAAATGATCGTCTGAACGATTTATACAAATTTAATTGGTTTATAAACTTATTAGTTTTTGATTTATTAACATTTTACTGTATATGAAAGTCATTATTAAGTTTCTTAACTTCCTAAATTCTACATTATTTCATCATCTTTTTAATGGATTGGATTGGATTGTCAACAGTTTATCCGTCTATGTGTATGTGTGTTCGTGTAAACGTGTATGTGTCTTATGTCGCATTTCAATTAATCATTTATACATTTTGATTAATTAATATATTCTGAATATTTTGTTTTTTTGTTGTTTTTAATTGCGATAATTACTTAATAAGCCGCGATAGACTTGTTGTCGAACAGAAAATATATCTGCAGGTTTAAATCATCGTCACAATTCATAGCATGGCTGGTTTTTCCCATGTGAGTTTACGGATGACGACCGGTTGTTAAAAACAACTAGCAATATATCTTAATTACACAAAAAGTATGAAATCCTGTTTTATCTGGAGTAATTCTGTGCGACTGTTATTGCTACGCTCAATCAACTAATTAAAATGTTGGATGCATTGAAAATCTACCATATATAAAAGATTTAATTTAAATTTTATATATAGTTTAAAATTTAATTACGCACAAACGAATACAAATTTAATAAAAAGACAAATATTGTCAAATATAGTTAAATATTAACAAATTCAAATTTAACTATATTTGACAATATTTGACGATATTTGAAAAGATCTACCAAAAATAAAAGATTTAATTTAAGTTTTATATATAGTTTAAAATTTAATTACGCACAAACGAATACAAATTCAATAAAAAGACAAATATTGTCAAATATAGTTAAATATTATCAAATTCAAATTTAACTATACTATACTGTATTTGACGATATTTGATAATATTTAGCTATATTTGACGATATTTGACAATATTTGAATATATTTTACGATATTTGACAATATTTAACTACATGTGACGATAATATGTAGTTAAATATTGTCAAATATCGTAAAATATTGTCAAATTCAAATTTAACTATATTTGACAATGTTTGACGATATTTGAAAAGATCTACCAAAAATAAAATATTTAATTTAAATTTTATATATAGTTTAAAATTTAATTACGCACAAACAAATACAAATTTAATAAAAAGACAAATATTGTCAAATATAGTTAAATATTATCAAATTCAAATTTAACTATACTATATTTGACGATATTTGATAATATTTAGCTATATTTGACAATATTTGACGATATTTGACAATATTTGAAGATATTTGACAATATTTGAATATATTTTACGATATTTGACAATATTTAACTACATGTGACGATAATATGTAGTTAAATATTGTCAAATATCGTAAAATATTGTCAAATATTGTCAAATATCGTCAAATATAGCTAAATATGATCAAATATCTTCAAATATAGTTAAATATTGTCCAATATTGTCAAATATTGTCAAATATTGTCCAATATTGTCAAATATAGCCAAATAATATCAAATATTGTTAAAATTATCAACAATGCAAAAAATGTTAATGTAATTCGGAAAGTCTTCTGGTGCTCCCACCAGATATTTCTTGAATCTTTTAGCATCCCCAATTCTTATTCAGCGCCCCCAGGGTGGCAAACACTGCTAAATTTAGTTTTAAACGAAAATGCTATCTCTTATGAATAACAAAAATATTTACGTTTTATTCAACAACACAACCTTGCTCTCATCCCTTTGATCCATAGCCCACAAAATGTTCATACAAGTTCATATTTACACACATCACCACTCGTATTACCCCCCATTACTCTCATGCAAAATAAAAGCACACAGCACACGAGCCGAAAAAAATAAAACATCCACTCAGTGCACAAGATCTCTGTTATTATTATTTCCCTGTTTACACCGCTGCCGCCGGGCATTATTTTTAGCCACATGATATCACTCTTTCGGCGCTCCACTTTCCCGTGCCGTTTTTAGATCGGCGGGGCTATTATGATCCCTCGCGCATCCGCTAAAATCGGCCGAAGCAACAATTTCGAACCTTAATTCCAGTCCATTAGATGGGGCAAATAATAATAAAAAGACGCACGCCGCCGTGGGACAGCCGCACGGTTCTCACGTTGCCGGCGGCCGCAGAGAGAAAAAAAATGAGCAGAAAAATTATGGATTCATTGTTGTTGCCTTTTAATTATGGAACATCGTAAAAAAAATTGAGCGTGAATAATTATAATAAAAATATATTATATGGACGGGATGTGAAGTGTAATTTAAACGAATTTAAGTAGATTTAATATAAAGATGGCGAGTCGAGTTATAATTGCTACTGGAAGAGACTATATAAATAGTCTCTTCTAGTAGCAATTATAACTTCAAATCCCCGAAAAACTATGATATCCATAAGGATATGTAGGTTTTTGCTAACCATAATGTTTCTGGTAAACTCCTGCGTTTTTTCGTTACTTATAGTAGGATATCATTAGAAATAATTATTAGATTCTTATGAAATATAAATAGAGTTTACTAATATTAAATATTATATAAGTGTTATTTTTTCAGTATTATCATTCTAGTGATCCTTCCCGACAGTAATGTTTTATTGCACATTACTGTTGGGAAGGATCACTAGAATGATAATACTGAAAAAATAACTCGAAAGAAGTTGTACTAAAGTGACAAATTACAATGCTAAAATTTACGTTTTTTTTTTCGCCTTTTCCACTAAATATTTAAATGTAGACCTTTGACAGGAGCAACAGTAAATATATGCTGCAAAAAAATAAGTTAATATCAAGTAGGATTTTTTTTTATCTCCAAACTCTAATTCGACTGGATATATGTCTACTAACTAACAAATATGTATGGAATATTATTCTTAATATTTAGATACTGATGTAAATATACTTTAATGTTCTTGCATGTAAATATAACTGATATGTAAGCAAAACAGATTTTGTTGAAACTCTCAAAAGCCTCGTCGCATAAAACAGAGGATCCTTATATATTCTAATTATAAAGGTAGTCTATGAATTTAGAATACTCTGATGGTTTATAAAATCATTATAGTCAAAATTCTCCATGTCTAGAAGAAGAAATAACATGAAAGTATATCAATTATAATATTATATAATATTTCTGAAAGAAACATAGTAGTCGAGAACTTTGCCGAATTTTTATCGAAAATAGACAGTGAAAAAATAATTTGATTGAAATCTTCTTCATCAGGTTTTTGCAAAATGATATGGTTTCATCTTTGCTATAATAAAATCAAACTTGAGTCTTTTTGATATAGAGAACTAATGAATTCTAAAGAAAAACCCAAACCATTTCGTTTTTTTAAACCTGCCCACTAATAATACTATTGTCAGAATATAGAGCTGATACTAAAATGACACAGGGATGTAATAAAGAAACATTTCTGCATCTCAACTCGAAAATGCATAGCAACAAAACTGGCATTATCCAGCAGGCAAAGCCGCTCCATTAACAATCGCATTCTTTCCACCAATTTGGCATTGACATTTACATCTGAATATAAAACGGAACGAGAACAACAGGCTGGCGCGGCGCTCACGTTTTAATTGCCGGACATTTGCATGTCTGCTATACTGCTTTTGAATCCAAAATTTCAACCGACTTTTGGTGTACTAAACAGGGCACGGATCGCTGGTGTGATCACATCATGGAGACCTGTGTGAATAAGTAATCACCGCAAAACAAACCGGTGATGCACGATACAAAGACAATGGACTGTAATTTTTTAATAGATTTGACACTGTTCATTATTTATGACCCTGCCAATTGTTTTGTTTAGTTTTACGGCTCACTAAAGCCTGCAGTTTATCTAGCGAGTTGGTAATATTTGCAATGGTATGGCGACTTAAATGTTTAAAAATTCTTGTAATTATGTAATGCTAGTAATTATGAGTTATAGGGAATTGTTTGCTCACCAATTACAAATCTGGCAGCTATTTAAAATTTAGTTAATGCCTAATCAAAAGTTTTAAATAATTTTTGCCATTTTCATTCTACTCGCATTACTAGAAGTTGAGTTATGGCGATATTAAGTAAATGTTGTTTGGAATATGTATGTTGTAAAATAAAAATTCATCAAACATATTTTTTTTGTTAACCATGAATTACATTGTACTAAATTCGTCAAGAATTTCGCAAAACTTTTTAGTTGCAATTAGCAAACCATTTTAATTCGGTAATGCATACATACATGTGTTTTGTATGATTTTTTTGCCCATTTTCATATCTCATCATATCATAAAACTTTAGTTATGGTGAGAGTATGCAAATATCTTGTGAAAATTGTATGTGATAAATTTAAAATTCACCAAATAATCATTTTAGGTTATTACCATTTGAATTTAGTTAATACATCAATGTGTTGAATGAAAGATCGAACAAATTCATTACTAATACATTATATTAAAAAACTGTAGTCCTTTCAACAACTTTTTGGGAATCAGTCTACTATTATGGACTGATTCCCAAATAGTTGTTGAAAGGACTACAGTTTTTTAATATAATGAATTTGTTATATCTTTCTGTGGCCTATCTGGGCCCCCTCCACCTGGGCCCTGGGCACGTGCTTCTGCCTAGTTACGGCCCTGACTTCTACTAGTTCTACATTTTAAAATGCATACATAAATGTGTTTTAATAATTTTAGCCATTTTTAGCCGATGTGCTTGACTATAATTTGTTAGTACGCACACAGTGTTAGAAAAATGTATATGAAAATGCACAAAAAAATAATTTTTGGTAGCAAACATTTCAAATCTAATCAGTAATACTAAATACATCGAAATAGTGTAACTGTAACTGGAGATATAGCGATATTACGCAAGCAACATTTGAAAATAGTTATACACAACAATTCTATAACTATCGACTTTTCGGTCCTTGTGTCATGTGTTAGTATTTGTATGTGAGTCTTAGTACTTGCTACTTCAGAAAATCGTCCTCGAGTTTTCTAAAGTGTCGATAATTGTATACCAACGACAAATGGTACCCTCTACCCCGGCCAGAACGCCCGTTCGTAAAGCGGGGGTACTGACCACTGCACTACATCAGCGTGTAATAGTTATATATAATAGCAATTTTATAAATTCACCAAAACCAGATTTTTGAGGACAACACCTTGAAATTTATTTCAGTATTTAATTGTATATATTTTAGATTGATTAAAAATTCCATTCCGAACATAAAATATTTTATTAATGTTAAATCTAGAGCAAAATCAAACTCACACAGTTAAAACTGCAATTGTTTCTCTTTATATCATTGTTAAACGTTGCATGAATTAATTTAACTACATTCATTTTAATGAAGTGAATTCCAACCAAATTATATTTAAACAAAACCTATTTTCCTCTTGAATACTTGTAACATTTGTATACAGTAAACTTTTAGCATGTAGTTATTAAACGCGGTTATTATGCGTGTATGTGAATAATCACGTAGTGTTGTGGTTTAAAAAAAAATGTGTATACAATTTGTTCGTTATGTTAGTAGCTAGCTTATATTTATTAGTATACTTGTTAAAGTAACTGGTTAGATATAGCTGAGAAAGCACTTAGTTTGCATAAGTGTTTCTCGCGCCAATGCGACAATGTCGCTAATTTATCGCAAACATGTGTGTTCACGGTTTTAGGGATGAATAAATAAATAAGGTTTGTGGAAGCCATACCATAATCTCCGTGCACGGTGCACATATGGGGTGCGTGTCCGATGTCGGGTGGTATGGTATAGTAATGCCCGGTATCGGCCCCCGGGTAGTATTCGCCATGGGTGTGATACGGCGAGTGTACGGGGTACATATCATTTTCCACGCTCTGGCCGGCCACCATCCCGCCACGCCGCGACACCCTACGCCGCGACACTTTTACACTATCACAGTACACCACTTAACGAAAGGGCAACCCCGCGACGTGCCCGGCACCACCATAAATGACAAACGTGCTCGTCGCGCACTCTCACACTACGTACTCGCCACACGGCCTGGAGTGGACACTGCGAATTTCACTGGCGTGTGGGGCGGCAGGTATGACATATCTAAACGGCAAAACGGGGAGAGAAAACAACCAACATTATTAAACCAAGCCGATATCTTTTTAGAGGCACACATAAAATCAAGAGGGCAAAATAAACAACGACAAAGACGCGGCTTTTAAAACAGGTTTTCCTGGGGCGAGGCGCGCATAAACTCGCAGGAATATAAACGCGAAACGAATCAAATTAGGTATATTTTATATAAAATATCTGGCTGTATATTACAGGTTTTTGGTAACGAAAGGGCAGGTAGTACCCACGCACACGCGGCGAGGCGAAAATATTCATTTTGAAATTACACCCCCTCGAGTTGAGTTTTCATAGAATGTCAAAGGTGACTGTAATGTACAGAGGTACAAAATTAAATTCTAAATATATTACCTGCAACTGTAACGTGCAATCAAATATGTTCTTAATTGCAATATTGCACGAATAGCTTTTACTCTATTTTATTGTTTAGTGAAAAATTCGTTTATTTCGTTTTAAATCGGTCAGGGGGTGGATTTTTGAGTGATCGCAATAAATATACCGATCGATAGACCTTCGCTATTATTGCGAATGGTGTCGATTTGTGACCCTTCACTTCGTGAAAGGTGCAGCTTATATTTGAAAGAACTGGAAGCTACACAGTAGTTATGAAATTAATTTTTGAGTTAATTCTATTAGTTCAGTACTATGAAACATATTCGCATTATAGCGTATGGTAATAGCGATCGGTCAAAAATTGCACCCTAGAGCCGTTACTATATTTGTTTGGCCATTTGTAACTACTTTATTTTGTAGCACACTAAAGGTGCTTTCTTTAACGTTACTAGTTGCCCCGAATATTATGGGTCCAAGCAACTTGAAACAGAACAAAAATCGAACACGCTACAATGCTGCCACGACAGGTGCTATTTTAACATTACTAGTCGCCCCGTGGCGTGCCGTATCGTTCAAAATATTGCGGTTGTGCGCTGGTACGAGCTAGAATTGTGCGCATCGGGAGCAGCTTGCACGACAAATAGAACAACAGTCCGGAGCAGCTAACAGTGATAAAAGAAAACAGCTAATAAGTACGTTCAGGTGCCCGTATATAAGCCGCCTTCGTTTAACGTTCGGGAGTTGTTCTTAGAACAGCCCGAAACAGCTCCCGAACGATACACGAAATCGGTTATAATTGTCAAACTCATAAAAAATCAATTTACTGTTTATAGGCAACCACTAAACTGTTCATGCACAGTGTTTCGCTATAACTTTTACACGAAAGCGAATATAATTGTCAAATCCTTAGAAAATCAATATACTGTTCATAGGCAACCACTATGCAGAGTGTTTCACTCTAAGTTTTGAGGGGGATTATTCTGCGTAAGAGACGTGATAAAATTGTGCGCATCAGGAGAAGCTTGTACGTAAAATAGTACACGAGACAATCATCCCGGAGTAGCTCAGAGCCATAAACGAAAACAGCTTAAGGGAAATTTTTGTTTTGAAAATTATTTTATGATATATAACAGCATATTTGTAATATACTACATGAAAACAAGAAAATAAATAGCGACGGATTAAAAAAATTTGTCGTACAAAAGAAATAATATCACGACGAATGTGTTTCGTGTTTTGACCAAAAGGCACCTTACACAATCAATATTACTGTCAATATTTTCGAATAATGACATTATTACTGTTCGATAATATGTTTAAAATGTTCATTACTCTAAAATATTGCCAGTATTACTCATCGTGTAATGTATATTAATGATGTAATGAAGAGAATACTGGTGTTTATCCGGATAATTGATTACTTGATAAGTATTGAAGGAAGATTCAAGCAAATACTGACAGTACTAGGATTGACAGTATTATTGACTGTGTAAGGTGCCTTTATCAAGTAATCAATTTTCCGGATAAACATCAGTATTCTCTTCATTTCATCGTTACTATACCTTAGGCGATCAGTAATACTGTTAATATTCTAGAATAATGAAACATTTTAAACATATTATTGTACAGTAATACTGGTAATACTGTCATTATTCTAAAATATTGACAATATTATTAATCGTGTAATGTGCCTTACACACAAACAAATATACATAGTTATTTCTACCAAAATTGATTTATGAAATTTATGCAAAATTGTGTCCACATTTTTTTTATAAATAATTGGTTTGTTATTTAATTAAATAATACAAGGATCTTCAATGTTATAAAAGATGATTGTAAAAAAAACAAATTGGTTCTCGTATTTTAATTATTTGTTGACTGCATTAATAAGATGCAAACGTGCAATGAATATATTAACCACAATAACAATATTTTTCTCGCAACTCTTCGAAGTTCAGGAGGATAAATTTATAAATAGAACCAGTTTGTTTTTCGAATTTGCACTGCAAGGTTATAAGGACATTCAAATAATGTTTTACTTTCCGAATATAGTACTGCTGTACAATGAAGGTATTGTTTTAGCGAAAACGTTTAATGCACTATACGTAAATCACGCGGGGAATTTAGCGAAAATGGTCGCAATGTAGTAATGAAAATGTGAGAAAACGTGAGAAAATGTGGGAAGATGTGAGCAAATGTGAGAAAAAAAGGGAAAATGTGAGAAAATTTGGGAATTTGTGAGAAAATTAGGAATGTGGTAAAATGTGTTAAAACGTGTCAACATTTGTCAAAACGTGTCTAAGGCATTTTTTTTGAAAACTTTTAATGCTAGAATTGAAAGTTAGCTTTCGCTATTTGCCGAATTTTTATCAAAAATAGACAGTGACAAAATAATTTGATTGCAATCTTTTCTCCATCAGGTTTTTGCAAAATGATGTGGTTTCATGTTTGCTATAATAAAATCAAACTTGGGTCTTTTTGATGTAAGAGCAACTTGAATACTGTTCGATTTCTATTCTTCGTTTTTATGTTCATAGAGTGGAAGATTAAAATATTACATACATATATGACTAAATTACTCACAGACATATTTATTCGCGGTTAAAATTCTCACACGCGAACGTTCGCTATGCCACCAAGTCACACACTGCCTTAACAAACAATTTGTTGTTGCATAAGGAATGCATATTTATTCCGAGATACCGTTGGAATTCGCTGAAAGTTTCCTTTTATTATTTGCAATTCCGCGCAATGCAGAAACACATAAGCCGGCGGACACGAACGCATAAATAATTTAATCAAATTGCTAAGGGTGATTACACAAAAATATACGAGCTGCTAGAAGTGGCAGTGTTCGGATTAATTATGTAAATACCTTGCATCTTTCAAGAAGAAACAAGAGTGATTTGTAGCTATGAAGGTACGTGTTTATTTTTCAAAAGACTTACGATTATAAGAATTTTAATTATTTTGTATTCAATTCATTTTTTGTTGTTGTATAAAGTGCAGTTTAGACTTACAAACATTTGCCTGCAAAATGTATTATTTTATATAATTAAAAATATATAATATATATAATATTATAATTAAAATTAAAAACATTTAACAAATGCACTTATGTTTTCTGTTTTCCATTCAGCATGGAAAATACATGCTTTTGTGCTCGCAAACAAGCCAATGTGGACATGTTCTGGGCATGGTGTTTGCTAAAATGTGTATATTTATATATATATATATATATATATATATATATATATATATATATATATAAGAATTGATATATTAAATTGTATAACTATTTCTAAATGGAAAATTATTATTGTGTATTACGGTGTTGTTATTTTTAAGTGAATTTATTATTATTCCCGCACCATATCATTTTCTACATGTGTGTTTGACACTATGTAGTATGTGCAGTTTGTGTCTGCATCGAAAACGATATAAGAAACTAGATAATGTCATACGAGCTTAAGAGATACGATCAGTGAGGTTATATCTATAATTAGAGATCGCGGTTATAATGAACAATAGGTGATTGAAAACCTGTGATATCCTGTGATATATGCTTTGGGTAAAATAAAGTAAATCCAATACAACTTACGAGTAAATAACACTAGTAGTATTTAAGACTTATTTATAGTAGAAAATCTCAAAAATTGTATTGCCAAAAATGAAACAGGATATGTGAAAATACATAAAAGTTGCAATAGAAACCTCACAATTCTCGTTTACTGCTTCATTTAAATGCTCGCATTCAAATTGTTTATAACCGCTAGTAATATATAAACAACAACTATCAGCAAATGAGAAATATACCGAGCGAACCAACAGTACAGAGGTAATTCTACTCTTATCAACGTATTTGATGGTAGTAGAAATTATTATTTTATCTAAATAGGGCAGAACAACTTCATGCATTCGATAAATTGGTTGAACGCTATCAGTATTATACGAATCTTGCACACCAAGTGAACGGAATTAATTTGGTGGATTCATATTTATTAGTGTATTATTTTAATTTAATTTCTGTGTTTTTTAATTTTTTATACTTTTTAACAAATTTTTGGTGGTTATATGATTTTGGTGTAGGGGCAACATTTTGTTATTAAACTAAAAATATCATTACGTGTTTCCATATTTGTAAGTATTTCAGGCTTTTATTAAAAATGAATTCGTAAAGTCTATTCGTGTTTCTTTAAGTTAATGGTGGCCCTCCCTTCGTGTTTCGAGAGTTGGCACGCAACGGTTTTTTAACGTCTGCTACAGAAACCTTCGAAAACTAGGAGGAATTAAAAGTGCATTGCACTTTTATTAATGCACTACCGGGGAGGTTGCTTACCCCTTCATTTGCAATAGTGCCTCTTTATTCATATAGATGTTTTATTTTTTCCATATGGGTGTAATACATAAGCAAATGTGTGCGGATATGATGTTTGTTTGCTCAAGAATGTAAGTGGCTGCGGAAAATCCACCCGATATCCTAATTACAGAGTAATATTAGATGAATCACAAAACATCTCGAGTTAATTAACCCTACACATCACCCAATTACCACTACTACACAAAACAAATACCAGTGGGGCGGCAAAGAACACGTTCAGTCAATCGCCGCCAATTTATTAATAGTATCGAGAAACAGTCACGTCCAGAAATAAAGTGTGTTTACCGATTTACGCACACACATCACATATTGACGTAATCTGGGGGGCGGCTGGCGGGGTGGTATTTGCATTACAAGTGGACTTATTGAAACCGCCCACGTCATCCCAGACGTCTACAGCTAATTAAATCCAGGCCGGAATAAATTATAATTCGATGTGCGCGCAAGAGTTCGCTCGCTAGGGTTTTAATGGAAATGGAAATCGACGAAAGTTTACCGGTTTAAGTTGGACCAAAAATATTGGAATTTACATAGGGAAAAACGCACGTTCACGGGTGTATTACTAAGTTTTCGCACCATATTATTGAGTTGACATACACGATCTACAAACTTTTACTTTTTGTTGCCTATTATGAAGGGTATTTAAGTAAAGAGTAAATTACATTGTATTAGATTTACCATATATTATATATATTCATGTATTTATGTGCGGTTCAAAATACTTATTCGATATAAATTTAATTTAAAATTTAAATATCCAATCAATATTTTGCTAATATTACCCACTCTTAAGATGGATGCACTTGAAAGACAGTGGTAGGTAAAATCTATGTAAGGTATAAAATACTTATTCTATACAAAAATTAATGTAGTATCCAAATATACTATAAATTATACCATTGTCTATTTTCATGATAGTTTTAACTCAAAAATATCCTAAATTCAAGCATTTAACACTTTTAAATTTATTTTATGCATTCATATATGAACTTTTATCGACTGTAGCCTCAATAGTTGAGATAATTTAACGAATTATGTGTCTTTGTAAACATAGATAAATAGATAATATATAAGTATCTCAAAAATATGTAAAATCCAATCATTTAATAATTTCTTGAAATTTTTATGGTGGTAAAAGTATTTTTATATGAACTTTTATCGATTTGAGCCTCAACAATTGAGGCAATTTAACGAATGTTATGTCTTTATAAACCTACATAAATGGGTAATATATAAATGTCTCAAAAATATCCAAAATTCACTCATATAATACTTTTGTAAATGTTTATGCAGGTAACAGTATTCTTATATGAACTTTTATCGACTGTAGTCTCGATAGTTGAGGTAATTTAACCAATTATATGTCTTTATAAACATAGATAAATAGATAATATATAAGTATCTCAAAAATATATAAATCCAATCATTTAATAATTTCTTGAAATTTTTATGGTGGTAAAAGTATTTTTATATGAATTTTTATCGATTTGAGTCTCAACAATTGAGGTAATTTAACGAATGTTATGTCTTTATAAACCTACATAAATGGGTAATATATAAATGTCTCAAAAATATCCAAAATTCACTCATATAATACTTTTTTAAAATTTTATGCAGTTAACAGTATTCTTATATGAACTTTTATCGACTGTAGTCTCGATAGTTGAGGTAATTTAACCAATTATATGTCTTTATAAATAAAGATAAATGGGTAACATAAAAATTTCTCAAAGAAATTTAAAATTTCTGTAAAATTGTATATGAATAAGGGAAGAACTTCAATTATAATTATAATTATAATTAAAATAACAATCACAATTTTTTTATATGTAAGGTGGTCAACAAAAATTCTTTTTCAAACATTCTACAAGCTCTCCCTCCATAATGCTTCCAAAACTTCTATCTCCTCATATCCACAGATAAGCTATTGTGCAATATTTGTAATGGTCTGCTATAATATTTAAAAATGTAAACCATCTATCAATAGTCTGTCTTTATTTTATTTCAATAATGAAACTAAGAGTAGACTTATCATTGGTTTATAATAAGTCTACTGTTGGTTTATAAACAATTTAATGTCCTACCCTGAGTTTTTTTCAATTTTGAAACCGAATATGTAAAAAATTAATAATTTTTGAATATATATTTATATTATATATAATATATTTACATAAAATTTATTTCTCTTTAAATCGGATGTCGAAAACGGAAGGGCCATTGGCCAATAGCCTAATAACGATTGTCGGATGTCCTAAAACAAACTAGCCTGTACACTACTGTAAATCAACACTGTTATAGCTTAGTCACTAATGCTCTAGAATAATTAGTAAATGAATCATTTTTTTTAATCTGTAGGATGTTGTAACGTGAGCTGTGACTGGAAACAAATTAGTATCGTTACACACACTCATAGCTGGCGGTTTAGGCACTTGTTTTCTCAATTAAGAGTAGCAGTAGCAGAGTTAGCGGGGAACTGCGTACAAAAAAAAGACGAATAATGAACTGTGCCGGACACGGACGCTTCGCGATAGAGGAAAGATAGATGGAATTAGTTCAGAAAAAGGTCAAACAACGCAGCACGTGGGACGGGCAGGCGTCGTCGCGATAAGTCACCCGCCCAATTACATAACCAGAAATGAATGAAGACCGTTAATGTTATCTGCCAGTGGTGCGATAGAAATTACGACTAAATACGAATTACAATCAATGGATTTCAAATTAAATTAGTTAAAGCTAAAAATAATAGATGTGGTCATCACAGCATTTTCAGATAACTAATTTAAATTAATATTAAAGGTTGTTAATTTTTACATTTCATACGAAGTATAGATAAAGTGTATTGTAATCGTGTGGGAAAAATTCGAATTTTATTTAGTTTTTGTGTAAAAATCAGCCGGGGAAAAGTCCATATAAACCAGTTGCTATTTTTCGGTTTTGAAAAAATTACATCATACATCCCGTATTTTTTTGGTGCCATTATTGAACTTTCGTAAGTTGTATTGTACATTCATATACACAGTTTAACCCTCTAAAATGTTCATTTCATAAGGCAAGTTTATTTATGGAGATAATTCTTCTGAATCAGGAGTGTCCAATCTTTTAGCATAACTATGCCATAATAAAAATGAGTTGTTTTTGCATAAATTAACTATTGATCAAAATTATAATCCTTAAAATGATCTCAAATATAATAATAACGCTAAAAAAATTACATACAAAGTATTTTCTCAGCATTATATCGGTAATGAATAGTAGTTTTCATGCTAGTAAATATTACAATAATCAATAAAACATTCAGTCTTGACGGGTCCCTCGTAAATCACTTTCAAAAGTCTTCCGTGCTTCGTGCGCGGCGCGCAACAATAGCGTCGTCGCTTTTATTAATAGTTTCCGATGAAGCATCGATTAGGCCGGCCGATTTGCGTTATGAAAACAGCGGCCGTTTTCGAGGAATTCCGATGTTATGAGTACATTTTTAGCGCGTGCTAAATTTAAACGCAGCACGGCAAGGACGCGACGAGGAATAACTGCACTTGTGCGGAGGAACGCGCAAAGAAAAATTCAAAGCACGGCGCCGCGAATAAATCACAACCTGCGCCTGTTTTGGCAGCGCCGTCCGTGTCTAATCGCACGCGAAAATTAGCGGCAGGATTTTCCTGCAAAGGTTGTAAATCGTTCGGGAGTTTTTGAGAGTTGTTTATTTATGGATGTGGGGAAAACCGACGGTTTTATATTTGGAGAAGTTATTCGGTTGAATCTTTTATGGCTTTCTTAATAATCAGGATGTATAAAGTTAAGAATATAAACAAATAATGGTTGAATATAAGAGGAAGTGGAAATACAAGGGAACATTATTAACCAAAGATTAAATTAATAGTATTAGAACAAAAAATACACACTCAAGTTTTCATTGTTTATGCAACAGATGCCTTAAGGTCGTTTTAGACAAGACAATTTCTTGACTCAAAAGTTAGTCAAGATGCGACACAATCTAAATTGTCTCGTATCATACAGCAAATTATTTGAAATATTGAATTGGATGGTGGATCAAATGGAAAAATATAACGCGTTCTATTTGGAACAAGGACAAATTGTATGGGAAGAGGCTTTTTTTACGGTGAGTACAGCCCCCGCCCCTAGGCTGTGTGCACTGCGGCCCTTCACGGACCTATTGTGCTTCATACAACATCCATGATATGCTAGCCGGGTCAACTCTTTGTAGAAAAGTTTCCAGACTAGCAGTGGATTCGAACCACCAACGTTCCGTACGCAATGGCTTCAGACCGTCGCCTTAGACCACTGCGCCACGGACCGCCTCCTATGGGAGGAGGATATATGAATTCATTTCTTGAACAACTTTTGAGCTAAGAAATTGTCTTGTCTAAAACGATCTTTACATATCTGTTTGTTACCTTTATTTTGTAGTAGGTATAGATCAGGAGTGGCCAACTTTTGTATACATAAGATCTACTTTTATCTTAAAAATGTATCGCGATCGTCTTCTCATAGGCATAGTCTACGTGGGGAGGGCGAGACATGAAAAACATACTATGTTTATACACTACGTTTCAGTAAGGGGCGACCTATGGGTATGTAATCAAAACACATGTTCAAACACACGTATTTACCTTAAGTAGACATCGCGAGCGATCGTCCACATTTGGCTTCGTAATCGATCACGATCGACTTCTAGGCCACCCCTGGTGTAGATTATAAAAACTGAATGTGAAATAAAATTCCGCAAATTTTAAATCAATCCACAGAATTTTTGCTGAAGATACAATTATCAATATGGTGGCCATTAAATATAGTCTTGTGTGTAGCAAACCACAATTCCCAGTTGATTACATTGCACATTTATGTAAACAATAATTACTTTAAATTAATGAATTGCATGAAACACACCAGCCAAAGGATTATAACGTACAACCTATCTCCAGTGACCTATTCGCATTTCATTGGATATAGTGCAAGTGCCATTATGTTCGTGCAGCAGCTTTGTGTCGCATTATAATATGAATTGTCATACCAATGTGGACCGCAGTAAGTCGGCGTTTGAGACGACGACAACGAAACTAATATAATTTAATTCCCCCTAGTTAAATGTTTGATGTGCGAGTGTTCTGGAGCGACATTGAACTGTCCCGCACACAATAATATCATCTAAGAGCGCGCGCGGCGCGGGGAAAGCGCGCGGGAATTTTCCGATACGCCATAGCCGTTCGTAATTGCCATAATTAATAATTTGCATAACGATGATCGGTTCCCATCGGTAATTATCGGTAAGGTTATAGAAAGTGTGCATTGCGCGCGAATATTTCTTCATTTTACATTTACCGCACGGATCTAGGCCACGGTTTAATGTTTCCTATTGCGATTTTAATCTCGCCGCCGGTGATTTAATGAACGAAACTTTATGCGAGCGCGGCGCGTCGCGGCACGGCGCGGGAAAATTTCATCCGGGTTTTCAACCGGATCGGCGCGTCCTCGAAAGCGCGGGGGTGTTGCGCAAGATTTTCCGGCGCGCGCGCACGCTTAAAATAGTTGAGTGTTAGTGGAGCGATGAAAATGAATTCCTGCGCTGAAAAGTAAACGACATGGGTTTATTTTCATCGGTTTCTGGAATTTTCACGCGGATATCCGTAATACTCACGGCCAATTCCTTGGAAACTAAAAGTTTATGCCAAAATTATTTACCAGGAATCAGTTTGAGATTATGAAAATGTCAACGATTGGCGGATGCACGGACCAAATGCAGCATGAGATGAGTTTTGGATCCCGCTTATTTTTGCTATACCTAAGATCTTGTAGGATGCGAGATTAAATATCAATGTTCTACAGAAATTGGGATCTCTGTTTACCCTGGCTGTAGCAATAATAAACAGAACTTAAAATCATATGAAAAAGTTGTTTTACTCCTATAATATAACTAACCCCCTAGGAGTAAATAATAAGATCGAAATCTAGATATGTAGATTGCTAGGAGGTGGGTTCACACTTATATATGTTTTGTTTTACTCCTTCTTTATAAGGCCAGGTCATTTCGATTGTTACAGGACAAATGGCTACACCTTGAGATTTTCAGAAAATCGTTTTTTTTTCTTGGCTAAATCAATTCTTCCTACTTTTAAGAACTTTCTAAACGTTTAATCATTTCTAAATTCAAAGTATTTCCGAAGTTATAGTAATGAGAAGTGAGCGCGACTGGAGGCCGGCCCGCAACGTATGGTCGTTTTAGACAAGACAATTTTTTAGCTCAAAAGTTGTTCAAAAAATGAATTCATATATTCTCCTTCCATACAATTTGTCCTTGACAAATAGAACGCGTTATATTTTTCCAATCGATCTACCATCCAATTAAATATTTCAAATAATTTTCTGTATGATACGAGACAATATGAATTGTCTCGCATCTTGACCAACTTTTGAGTCAAGAAATTGTCTTGTCTAAAACGATCTTTAGGTAGCAATCGGACCGGCAGTACCTTTTCTTTTGCATTTATCTCGAAACTACTAATTTTTGATTTGGTACCTCGTTGATGAATTATAAATTTTGTTAAAAATCAGAGGTTTTTTTTGTCAAACACTTGTATTTTCTACATTTTTTAAAAATTATCCTATGCTACTTCGTAGCTATTACCTTTCTATATAAGAAAACATTTTTTTTTCACATGATGCCTGACAGCTAAACTATGTACACCATCAGCAGGAATTTCAGAAAAGGGTCCTACTTGACAACTCAAATTTCCGTTGTTTATTTTAATTCGTTATTCTTTTATAAAATTCACAAAACTACCAAGTATATATGTAAAATAAAAAATAATTAATATATATTCAATGGCTGCGTCAATTTTATTTTTTAAATTTATACCCTATTTTCCGAGCGCCCAGGTGGTGTAACCCCTTTACAATGGTATCACGTCTATATTATTTTTATTCAACTAATTATGTAATTATATTATGTTAAACAATAGTACGGCATGTCGTCGCCAATATTTTAATTACTGACAGTTTATTTTCGAAAACTAGTACAGAAAGAACGCGACTATATGATAAGTTTTAACGAAAATCAACAGTACAATTCAATACAACGTTAGAAGTTAGAAGAAGGGGCACACTATTACATTTTTTGAGATACAAGTATTGAAATAGTTGTCACACAGAGTTGGCGAGAGAATTAATTCATCATACCCCGTCGGACGACAGGGTTTTCATTTAGAAAAAAAATATCAAAATAACCGTGAATAAAAGATTCTAGGAAATAAAAAATTAAAATAACCGTGTATAAAAAATTCATTCAATCTGTTTTCCTAGTTGCAAATCTTTCATCAAAATTCGGCAAGGTCCTCACACGGTTGTTGTTTGTTTTTTTTAGGAGTACCATCCGCAATGAAGCAATTCGTTCCAGTTGCGATTTTGTTCACCTATCAGAGAGTCATTATTGTTTCTTTTTGTGAAAGTTTTCGACGGCGATTAGCATACAATTGTGGGAACTACACAGAATTCTATTTACGCGCTTCGTTAGCTCTTAATTGCGTCAATAATATTTTTGGAAATAGAATGAATTGCATTCTTCGGGGGCACACCACCAGAACCGACCAATTCAACTCAATTCATATGAACAGGCACATCTTCTACTATTTAGAGCCGGTACACCGGTAATAGAAAATTTCTCTCGATTGTGTTTGATAGATTAAACTTAAATTTCGAAAAGTGACGCCTGTATTAATTCATTGCAGGATATGTATCTGTGTATGTCTGTAAGTCTGTGTTTTCCTGTGTATACCTGAATGTGCCTCCATCTGTGTCTACAGTATTTGTGTGTCTATGGACGTCTTCGTATATATCTGATGTGGATGTCTGTTAGTGTTGGTTGTGTGTATCTGTGCAGCTTTGTACATGTATGAGTATGTTTGTGTAACTCTGCGTGTATCTGTAAATATCTCTGTATGTGCATGAAAGATGCCTATGTACTCTGCTGTTGCCTGTAGAGGTATATGTATGCCTGCATGTCACTGTATGTTTGTGTATGTCTGTGAACATATGTACTGTTAGTGTCTGTTGTGTGTATCTGTGCAGCTTTGTACATGTATGAGTATGTTTCTGTAACTCTGCGTTTATCTGTAAATATCTCTGTATGTGCATGAATTATGCATATGTACTCTGTTGTTGCCTGTAGAGGTATATGTATGTTTACACGTGACTGTATGTTTGTGTATGTCTGCATGTGACTGTATGTATATGTATGTTTGTGAACATATGTACTGTTAGTGTCTGTTGTGTGTATCTGTGCAGCTTTGTACATGTATGAGTATGTACGTGTAACTCTGCGTTTATCTGTAAATATCTGTGTGGCTATGAATGATGCCTATGTACTCTGTTGTTGCCTGTAGAGGTATATGTATGTCTGCATGTCACTGTATGTTTGTGTATGTCTGTGAATATATGTACTGTTAGTGTGTGTTGTGTGTATATGTGCAGCTTTGTAGATGTATGAGTATGTTTGTGTAACTTTGCGTTTATCTGTAAATAACTCTGTGTGGGCATGAAGGATGCCTATGTACTCTGTTGTTGCCTGTAGAGGTATATGTATGTCTGCATGTCACTGTATGTTTGTGTATGTCTGTGAACATATGTACTGTTAGTTTCTGCTGTGTTTATATGTGCAACTTTGTACATGTATGAGTATGTGTGTGTAACTTTGCGTTTATATGTAAATATGTCTGTATGTGCATGAATGATGCCTATGTACTCTGTTGTTGCCTGTTGTATATGTATGTCTGCATGTCACTGTATGTTTGTGTATGTCTGTGAATATATGTACTGTTAGTGTGTGTTGTGTGTATATGTGCAGCTTTGTAGATGTATGAGTATGTTTGTGTAACTTTGCGTTTATCTGTAAATAACTCTGTGTGGGCATGAAGGATGCCTATGTACTCTGTTGTTGCCTGTAGAGGTATATGTATGTCTGCATGTCACTGTATGTTTGTGTATGTCTGTGAACATATGTACTGTTAGTGTCTGTTGTGTGTATATGTGCAGCTTTGTACATGTATGAGTATGTTTGTGTAACTCTGTGATTATCTGTAAATATCTCTGTGTGGTCATTGTTCCTATGCACTCTGTTGTTGCTTGTAGAGGTATATGTATGTCTGTATGTGATTGTGTATGTTTGCTGTTGCCTGTAGACGTCTGTGTATATAAATCAGTCTTTGTGTGCTTGTACAGTCTTTGTAAGTCTGTGTTTATCTGTAAATATCTCTGTGTGTTGATGAATGGTGCCTACGTACTCTGTTGTTGCCTGTAGATGTATAAGTATCGTTGTTTATATATGGCACCGTCGCATTATGTGAAAAAGTTGCCAAAAGTTACGTTTGAATCACGGATTGAAAATTAAATTAACTCGTGAGTTATCTGCTTTTACAATCCAGCCGTAGTCATTATTATAGTAAGATGACAATCCGATTATACGAGAAATGAAATATCCCCCCAAAACACAATTATTAAAAAGGACGCTTAAAAAATGCATGTCGCTGCTTACACAATTCAAAATAAAAAAATCCGCCTGGTGAAATTAACGCTTCCGCAATATCTCTTCATTCCTTTTTGTTTATTACAATTGGTGCGTTATAGCAACCTCCCAATTATTTATAATTTACGATGCTCAATTTCTCCTCTCTCACGACTCGCACTAAAAGCCTGTTGGCCCGACCCACTGTCCAGATGTACAACATCCAGGCCGCATCTTTTGCAGACAATCATAATTGCACTTATAATGATAAGTTATTATCGAGGTGATAATCATGACTTCGATATGGCCTGCAACGATCACGATTTACTGTAATGAGTTTCGGCAGAAGATATTGAGTGGTGGTGTGGCCTGAGACATTTGTGTCACTGTGGATTATTCGGTAAAATTTCAACAGCATTCTGAATGTAAGCAGAACATGCTTGATTATTGAATTTCTGGCATACGTAATATATGGACCGCTTAAAGCCAAAGTGGTGTAAGTCAAAAGAGTAAAATGTTGGAAAATTGGCTTTCAAGATTTTTTATCTTTTACAGTTTGTTACTACTTTTACATGGTTATGGAAAATATTGATTACACCTTATTTAGGAACTCAAAACTTAGTTAAGTAACTAAAGTAAAAAAGTTTTTAAATATGCTTTTTTATCAGGCATAATAATGTGATTACACCTTATTTAGGAACTGAAAACTTAGTTAAATAACCAACGTAAATAAATTGATAAATAATTTATTTACTTAGTTTTCAGTTCCTAAATAAGGTGTAATCACATTATTATGCCTGATAAAAAAGCATATTTAAAAACTTTTTTACTTTAGTTACTTAACTAAGTTTTGAGTTCCTAAATAAGGTGTAATCAATATTTTTCAGAATTCTGTTACAATTTTTATCAATGCATATATCATAATCCTAATTATTATAAAATTAAAATTTAAATTACTTGTTTACAAAAAAAAAATAGATTCTTCCCTCCGTTCTCGCCACGAGGTTTCACACAGGACACAGACAATAGAGAACACGAACACGTTCTCTAGTTTCTGTGTCCGTGTCTAAGTTATTTGTTGTACCGTTTTATTCTTCCTCTATTCTATTCTATTTTGATTTTATTGTTTAGTAGTAGGTTTTTAATTTTGAATTTGAGTGGAATGTATGACACTGATTTGATTTGTTTGCTTAGTTCGTTGTATTGTCTCGATTGTTAGTATTCGAGCTCGTTTTCTGTTATTAATGTCAAGCTATTTTAATCTTTATAAATTACTCTACTGTAGACAGTCTACGACGTACCAGACGGAAGCGTTTTGTATCCATTTTTTTAGTGATTTAGTCTAGACAGAGGACGAAAAATTAGTGCCTATCACTAGCTCTAATAAATAAATAAATAATGTATCAACAAATATAGTACTATAATGTTATTTCATTGCAGAAAATTATTAAAACGTGAATTAAAGTGATTAAATGTGTCCCTTTAAAGCAGTCCCCCTTCTCTTAATTTGGCAACGATGGTTTTGAATGGGGCACCTGTGAGCACAATCGGTGCTGAGGTTTTTTTTAACGGCGCGAGGTCACCGCAAGTAAGTCAGGTGCATTTAGCGCAGTTAGGAATGTCCGAGAGATGCGCGCAGTCGGGAGAGAGAGGACGAGCTCTGCTTTTGAAGTCTCTCAGGTGCAGTTAGGAATGTCCAACGAGTGGCCGAGAGGGGCACACTTTGGTGCAGGTAGAGGTTGCAAGCACGCACGGATTCGTTCTTCTTCTTTGTAAAATGCATTAAATGCGCGTGCGTGTGCGTGTTACCAACACGGTATGCGTGGAAGCAAAGCCCGCGTGTTAACGTCCGGCTGACCGGCTATTTAAAACGGGGCCAGGCATAATGTAACAAATTTCACATGGTTGTTATAAAAGAGCATGTAAATATCAATGAACTGGATACAATGTGCGCTTCAAAAACTTGTATTTCACTATTTAACTAAAAAAATACGAAATCAAAAGTTTTTTGCCATTTATAATCACTGCCCTGCGTTGGGTCTCAAGAGTTATTGCTCCCTAATTAGTCTTTTTTTGCCAAAAAAAACTACTACAACTGAATTAATTTTCTCAATAGAATTGTGTTCTTGCTTCCATGTTCGAAATGAGCGTTTGAAAAACGTATATTTCATGTTAATTAAAAATATACGACTTTAGAATTTTTTTAGTTTTCGATATTAGTTGAACGGGGCCTTTGCCATTATATCTATTTGATGCAAAATATTCATTCTTTCCAATGTTTTTTTAGGATGAATCAAAAACCATGCCTAGTAGGTACCTCCTTTGCTACTTCGTTCAGCTGTATATTTGTAAACATTTTAATATTTTGTAGAAATTGAAGGGTTGTGGCGTCTAGGGCGATGAAATTCATTTTCAATGAAGTAGATGAACATAGTAGTTTTATTCATCTCTTTAATTTTAATATTTTGTAATTTCATAGTAATTCAGCGGATCTATTCAGATTTATTTATATTTAAACATATCTCGATAACTAAACGAGATAGAGGGTTGAAGTTTGTTGCACCTGCTTTAGCTCTGTGGTTTCTATTCGAGGCGCAACAGTAATTGAGGAAATAGTTTGAGGGATTTTTGAAAATTTTGATATGGATTTTAGTTAGTCAGTTATATATCTACAAAACGGGTTATAACATGTTTATTTCTCATAGTTATTAACTTTACAGTTGGAGGATATGTAAATTAAGTCTGATATACCTTGATATTTAAAATGCGAATAGTTGTGTCTGGTTGACTTAGGGCAGGTTCTACAATTGACATTTAACCGGAGAATAAGGCTATTCATGGAATAACTTTCGAGATATTGACGCCAATTTCTTATTCTACGAATAGCCTTATTCTCCAGTTAAATGTCAATTGTAGAACCAGCCCTTAGTGAGAAACAGTTTAAAATCGGAATAGGTCGGCACAATTGTTATTAAAATCCATCTATATATAATAATTCCTATTGATATGCAATTAAAGTACTTTCCTAAAAGAATTATAATCCCAATCTCTTCCTAATAACAAATGCCTCCTTATTTACATTGTTACACCACTTGATTTTTCACGGAGAAAGGAATTCACTACCGGCAATTAATAATTTAATTAAGATTACACAACGAAAGCGGGAAGTGCTGACAATCGACGAGGAAGTTTTTTTTTCTTCGCGCCACTCTCGCGGCGCCTTTTATTCCCATGCGATAACTTTCTCCCGGTGTGCATTTCGATCGGTCGACCTCCCCTGCAGCGGTAAAATCGAACGACGACATAAAAATATACCACCGCCGACGGTTGGTTACGCAAAAAGCCACTAGCGACAGCAATTTTCCGCGCATTGTCTCGTACGTGCGTGTAGTATTTCGCGAACGGCAGCGCTTTTCGTCCTGGCGTTGAACGAACTGTTGGCCTGCGCGCCGCCGTCCGGTCAGCGTTTTTAAGTATGAATGAGGCGCTTTATTTTTATGAATGAACGGTGCTACACCCTCGAAGGGCAAAGTTCGATAAGCACGCATGCCGGCGCGCGGTCGCTCGGATAGAACGCCGGGCGCAATGATAAGAGTCCGTGTTCTAATTCCGTCAATTGTAAATATTATGACGACGAATTCCTAAGTAGTCTTGTTTGCTCGGTTTCCGTATCGGTGGGTGCGGGAAAAATCGGTTGTCGAGACTGTGACTGAAGGCTTGAATCGCGTCTGGGATAGATTATTTATGTCATAAACATTGATAGTTGTATTGTGAAATTGCAACATCTAATCGGGTTTTTTAGGGATACTGAATACAGAGTTTGGGCAGGCCAAAACAAAGATTTGGTTAGAAAAGGCACAGAAAGAAAATTTAACTAGTTACAAAGTGTGGGGGGAATTTGTTGCTACTATATCCTATAAAAACTATTGTTTTTACGCGTGTTATATTAATCACATATTTGATTCCTTTTTAACTAATGATTTAATCTCAAGGAGTTAAAACCTGTGGCCATACCGGCATGGGTGAAGGCACGGGTGGAGGCACACCCTCCCCTATATCAAAACAAGAAAATAAACGTAAATTGAAAAATTGTTCGTAGAAATCAGTGGAAACATATGTACTAGCTTCGTCCAAAATATGTTTTACCTGATTGTACTACTGGTTAAAACTATTATATTGGGAAATAAGTAGCTTTATTTAATTTATAAAATTTAGCATAGGGGCGTCCAGAGATGAGGACCCTAAAAAAGATATTTTACGGCCCTGCTTGCATAGTTGAAGACAAGTACGCACAATTACGTTTAGAAATAGCTTGAGGGGGAGAGTATATATTTTTAAAATAGTTTTCATGCGTGCTTAGAGGAATTGGCGACATAATTGATTATGATCACACCCCGCTGAAAATCGTGAATTTGACCTAATATCAAATATTATTTAAATGTGTGATAGAACAAGCCTTAAGAGGCCTGTCGATATATTCACAAAACGAGTCAAAAATACATGACTATAGCTGAATGACTATTTACATGTGTACTATACTGTCTGTGTATTCTTCAGGAAGCCAAGTAGCGTTAAAATAAATGGGAACGATCCTTCCTGTACGCGCGTACTTTGTAATTTCGCTCGGCACATAATAAAGGTTATTACGCGAATTGCAGGTAAAAAAAAAAGTCGACTTCCCCGCGGAATTCTTGGCTATTCGACATACTTTCGGCTGCGATGTCAATTTCGATACCGTTAGGTACGCGCGCCGCATTGCACACATCAGCGGCGGCGAAAATTGTAAAACCCAGCGCGGACGAGGGGCGGCAAAAGAAACCAGACACGGGATGATGTCACTGATGTCCTTCAGATGAGCAGACCTCGCTCGCCTCTTAATTTAAACCAGCCAATAAATCGTGTCTATTTAGTTTTACTGCCGCAGATGGACACGTATGCAAATCGTCTTTACCCCAGGTAAAAAGCTCGCGACAATTACGGCCCGGCTTTTATGTGCAAGCCCTTGAAAAACAATTGCAGCCGTTTTATTGGTACCACATTCCGAGGATTGTATTAAATATAAATCGTAAAAAAAATACCAAGCCAACTCTTCTTTTACTGCATTGTATGACATCCAATGTAAACCAACCACCCCCCAGAGAATATGACCACTGCAGTCCATAAAATTTATACGAGTTTGAAATCAATCTACACTTACGATTTTATTTACGACTCTGAAACTAAACTCATCCGCTGGCGTTTTACTATTAATCAAACCAAAGGCTTCATTTTAACCCTCCCTGAAAAAAAAACCTGCTGCAATTTCGTGATAGTTCAAAGCGATTCGCATCGCCTTTCCAAGACCCGGCTTTTTTGCGTTTAAAAGGTCTATTTAAATGTATGGGGGGGCGGTTCGTGCCTCGGTAAGCTAGTTGCGGATAATGGCGTGGCGTGCGGCCCTTTTCAGGGGCATCCCCAACCTTGCCCAACGATGGGTTTAATCGATGGCGAAATGAAATGCGAAATCCGCTTACTATGTGATTCGCGGCCGCTGCGGGTTCACACAGGATAACAGTAACGGCGAGCCGGATTGTATTGTTAGATTATTGCGTGCAAAGTCTTGCATTTGCATGTCGCAACTCTGTGAATGCTATTAGCCGCCGAGCTGCTGCATTAAAACGCATACACACGGCGGCGGCGGCGGCGATGACGACGACGGAGCAACAAAGAACTGGTGCATTGCGAGTGCGAAAAATAATATGTTTATAGTGAGTGGAAGCTGGTTTCTGCGCCTCTCACGCAACCGCAACGACATTCCGATGATGGGTTTTTGTTAAATATTAAATTAACTAGTTTTTTTTTTGGGCGAGAAGCATTCGATTTACAAGGTTGGATCTTGTACATCTAATTAAATATTATAACATGAAGATAATTTGTTTGATCATTCAATTGCCTTGTAAGATTCAAAACGAAAAACATACATCATTTTAATTAAGACAAATAACACAGGACAACATAATGACATTTTTGTCAAAGTACTGTTGCAACAATAATAATCTTTATTGTACAGGCCGGGCCCTTGAAAAATGCAATAATAATACAACATTTGTACATAGATACCTTACATGACGAAAATAAGATTAAGTGTAATCAAAATATAATCTTGTTTCACATTCAATTTAGGTTTAATGTGATATAATAATACTCGTTTTAAAAAGTGGTAAATGATCCGAGAATATTGAGATGATACCTCGATTATGGATTATTATATCCAACATTGATTTTTATGAATATAATACAACTAACCCTCTAGGAAGAAAGTTAGACGCCATCTGGCGGCACCACATCAATTAGCAATGCACACCCATACAAATCTAGATATGTAGATTGCCTAGAGGTGGGTTCACACTTATATGGGATTTTTATGAGTTTATGAGTATTTTGTTTTGAGATACAAACTAATTATAAAGTTTGTACTATTACGATTTTTTTGTTAGGCCAAGTGTTGGGTAATCCATAATAAATACAAAAATCAAAACTCATAATAATCAAGACGTATATCCTTCTGCATCAGCAATTCCATTATTCCGGCCGCGTCTTACCCCACCCCCGCGACATTAGTGAATTATGCAAGCGCATGCATGCTAAGAACAATTGTGCTTTATGATAATTCACGAATAATGAATCGCGTCGGCGGTTTTTCTTCTTGGTCGACGTCCAAATCGCGACCTTCCGGCGCGGCGGGCCGTTTCAATTTCAAGAGCAATTTTAATGGCATCGGGCGTGCAAAGCAATCGAGATAAATTCGTTCTGTTTTTTTTCTTATTCGGACGCCGCCCGGCCGCCCCCCGCACCGCCGCCGTCGCGCCATGCCGCGCTATCGCGTTTACGTCAAAACACTATTATAAGAAAATCCACGTCCGCCCGTGATTGATGCTCGCAGACATTGCCTTTTTAAAGTATATCATCGGTTCATTGCTCTTCGGAAATATTTAGGGCGAGTAAAAATGCCATGCACTTGGGCGCCGACAGTTGCGGTTTATTATTAGACGAGGGGGGATTTGTGTCAGAAGACTGCAATTTTCAATACCAATATTCATAATGGTCCATAGTTGTGTGGGCTTGTGCGTTCAAAAGTACGAAACCTAATCTCGTTTTTATCGTGCGGCGTAAAAAACCGGATGTTCGTCGAACAATATATGAGAGACTATGAGACCAGAGTTGCGTGTATGGAAAATGCACGCGAGGTGGACGTGCGGTGCCGCATCGTCGCTGGAGGTATGCGAGTGGTGTCACATCCAAGTCGAGTACTAGCACGATGGGAAGAAAATCATGAACTAAATAGTTCTAGTGCTAGTACTCGACTTGGATGTGACACCACTCCAATATTATAAATATAATAGAGAAAGTACTGCAGAAGAAGTAGAGACAAGAATAAATAGCGAAGCAGATACTATTACAAGGAGTGACAGAGACCAACGGAGGAAAATGACATTCAGGAATCAAGATATAATTCAAAACCATCCGGGCACGCAGATACCTAACCCAGTCGATAAAGGACAAATAGCAAAATTCATCTGGGGAAATGTAGAACTTATATAACAAATACTGTCTAGAGGAAAGATGTCGCATATGCATGTGTATAACGGTAGAAGAGACGATAGACCAGGGTTGGCAAATTTGTTTGTACATAAGATCTACTTTTTATCTTAAAAATGTGTCGCGATCGACTTACATACTATGTTTATACATTGGGTTTCAGTAAGAGCCATGGTCAAAATATATGTTCCAACACATGTATCTACCTTAAGTAGTTAAGACATCATGAGCAATCGACCAAAATTGGGCACCCCTGCGATAGACAATCTATTACAAAGATGTAATGAGGTTAGGGAAGAGACGAAGACACCAAAATAAATCGTAAGCGATGACGGGGTAAAATAGATGAAACACACAGAAAGAAGAACATAAATCGAGAAAAAACGAGCTATTTGAAGTAATTTATATTGTACATGAAACAGTGAAACACGATTTCTTTTTTTTTACTTTGATTTAGTTTAATTTAAACTTTACTAAAAGATTGTTGAAGAATTAAAAATAATTAAATTTCAAATGTAATACAATTAATGAAGATTATATGTTCATTTGTCCCTATTGAATGAATACTATAGAACTATCGACTAATTTTTTATAGTCCGATAGTATTCTGCTATCGGACTATAAAAAGTTGTCAATTTTCTTTAATTTGACACTGGGGATGTATTAAATATAACAAAATTAATATGATTATCTGAGTAAAACACCATTAGATTCTTTTTGTCCTATATTGTAACAAGTAGAGTTATCAAAATCACAACTTTTCAGAAATATCAGTATAAATCCAGTTTTTAGAGAAATATTAGACATTACTCGTACTGTGCATTGGGGAGCCTGAGTTCGATCCCCAGCGGGCAGCAAATTTTCGCGAAATCACCTTTTTCAGAGGTTTTCTGTGAAGTTAAGGTAAATACCGGGTGATTAAACTCCTCCGAGCTTCTCCCTTGTCCGGCGGATAAGCCTCACGGCTGATAGCCTTATAAAGATAGAAGTTTTTTTTTATTAGACACATTTAAGCCCTTAAATACTTTTAGTCCATATTTACTGTACATACACATACGTTTTCGGATAATTATTCCCACAATGCTAATATAATTATGTTTACATGAAACATATTAGATTTAAATCACTATGAAAATATTCATATTTAAAATATTGTATATTATATTATTATTAAATGCTTCACCGTACATTACCCCGGCACAAATTTAATGGTTTCTGGATAGGGCGTCGTCGCCGCAGGCTTTTATGTCTATGTGCAGGCGCTCTCGGAAGGAATTTGGCGATGGGGCGCATACGTACTCGCATAATTCGATAAGGACGACGTCGCCGGGGTGGAAATCAATTAGGAAATGGTAAATGGAGATAAACCATCGTCGGGGGAGGGATCGGGTTGAAGACAAACGGTGAAAGGCGAGCCGATTTATCGGCGGCGGCGGCGTGCGCGCGGTTCGCCGGGTGCGGTTTGTTTTTATTTCAATCCCGAATGGAAATTGAGTTGTCACCCCTCCGCCTAATGGGCTCGCTGCGGTCCATTAGGCGATAAAATAGGGGGTAAATTGTCATCGATTTTATTTTAGTTTCAGAAAATTTTATCTATTAATAACATGGTGAATATTAAAAAAAAACATTGCTCGATAGACTAATATCTACGAGGGTAATCCCTTAAGTATCCGTATGGCGGTTGTTTGAAAAAAAAACTACTGTAGAAAGTACCAACCTTATATCACTTAAAGTTTGAAGACAAACAAATTCGTTTTTAAACTTTATTTTAAAAGATACCAGTGACCAAATCATAATAATCACGATTTGGTCTACCATTGACCAAATCGTGATTATTACGATTTGGTCACTGGTATCTTTTAAAATAAAGTTTAAAAACGAATTTGTTTGTCTTCAAACTTTAAGCGTTATAAGGTCGAGAGCGCTAAAAGAAGAATACGAAGTTTGAGGACGCTGCATTGTTTAGTATTTGTTTGGCAGCCATCAATAGTGAACGCTATAGTGAATTTGTGAACATGGAAAACATCGTTATGTGATACGAGGCATGTCGAGGAAACTGTTCGTGAAGACAGCCTCCGTACAAGTTGGACTATGGAGGAGCTTGAGACGACAATCAGAAGACTGGCCAGCCTCGGGCCCTGGTACCTCAGGAGCCAGCCAAACGGACAGCGGAACTGTTCCCTGAGGTAGTCTTGGGGGTTGGGTTATGAATGATTCGCTGAGGCGTGACTTTTTTCCCGCAAGATTGAAGATAGCCAAGCTAGAGAAACCTCTAGACAGCCCATCGGCATACAGGCCCGTATGAATGCTCGAATAGATGGGCAAAGTCATGGAGTACCCGGTCTTGAAACAATGATAGAAAGACAGATTCCGAAAATTGTGCGTAAGATACCAAAACAACTATGCTCCGTCAGTTTTTTTCGGATCTTGTACAAAGTAAAACTTTTTTGTATATAACCACTCGAGATATTGTATGAATTCACCCTTACTAGTTGAGCTACACTGACGAGATCTAATAAGATCGAAATTTAGATATGTAGATTGCTAAGAGGCCAGTGAAGTTGATATCGTATTTTATTTGAACATAACCCAACCTTCATTCTTGCTCCTCATATATTTGTAAACTGTTTTCGTTTATTACTGTTTGATGCTCCAGGCTTGTTGTCTCTTGTTCTATTTGTCGTGTAAGCCATTCCCGATGCGCACAAGTCTACCTAGTGCCTTACAACCGGCCGCACGACCGCAAAACTTGGGAGCGCTACAGCACGCCACGGGACGACTAGTAATGTTAAACGAAAGCACCTCTAGTTAGAATATAGATGCGCCAAAAATTGTACAATAAAGTTAGAAAGCGCCTTAAAATGCGCGAAAAGTAGAATAGGCGTTTTTTTTTCGTTTTTATTTGAGAGTACAGCCAGCATCAAGGCTGTATGCACTGAGGCCTCTCAAGGACCTATTGTGAAGAAATATAAATATCAAACTTAATGACAATATATTACGACTATGCATTAATTAATGTACGCTATTTCGTTGTTTAATAACAATATAATGACCATTAATGCAAGAGAAGATATTAAAATTTGGAATAGAAAACAGTTTTGGTGTGTTTTAATGTTTGAAATGAGACTTGATGGAGACATCTAAAACTGCGCATAACAAACAGCAATAAAATCTTCGAAAAGTTCATAAAGTGAAAATGTTATTCGAATTGAGTGGCCACATTAACACTAACTCGGCACACTATGGTGATAATCATTCCAGAAATTACTAATAAACTATTTTTAAAATACTTTATGACTAAAAAAAACATCAAAGGTATGTTATTAACAGTTAATCAAACAAAAATCGCTTATGGTGTATACAACTGATGGAATGGAATGCGCCAGTAGTCACACAATTGATTACTATGCGTAATTCTCTATGCGTTTGCTATATCAAAACTGCGGTGAGTAAGTTTATAGTGAATCATGCGCATGAGGTTTTCGCATTGTGCTGCATAAGAATATATTTAACATCGCGCCCGATTAGATAACGTTTGTATGTGTGTGCTTAAAAAATGCAGTGCGATTACATTGTTTACTGCGCTATTATTATTGCAGCATTATTATTATCGATTATTTTAATATAAACATACGGAGAGTTGTTACGGGTACAGTTTGTAAAATAAGTTTATTTAGTTGGAGCAGAGATGTGGGCAAATGAATATGCAGAATATGGCTATGAAATAAAATCTTTCAGAATAATAGCTGGACATGATGTACACACTTTATTATTAAATTTTATAAAGAAAGTTAGCAAGCTAATATTTTTTTTTATACAAAACTATTCATGTTACAACTATCCTCCTAGGGGGTTAGTTGTAACATTTTTGTATATAATCACTCGAGATTTTGTGTGAATTTATCCTCACTAGCTGAGCTACACTGTCGAGATCTAATAAGATCGAAATCTAGATATGTAGATTGCTAAGAGGTGGATTCACTATTATATACTATTTATGTATCATTAGCAGAATTTGTTTGAAATAGTTAGCTATGATATGCTCAATGAGGTATTTAATAAAATGTGTTTATATCTGTAAGTAAGGGCTACACATTTAGAATATTCGAACAACCATGGTATGAATATTTCGGTATGAATGAATAAAACATCTGGCAATCAGAAAATATTATGATTAGTTAGCTATAACTTGCCAATGTTTGGAATAACATTTATTATTATTAATTAAATCACATGAAAACTAAAAAAACCTTCTATCTTTATAGGGCTATCAGTCGTTTCGATTTCGTTTAGATTCATTTTTCTTTTTCTTTTGTTTTTATTTAATAATCATAAAAAAATACAATCTAAATGAAATATATCAATTTAATATATACAAAGAAGAAAAAACGAAATCGAAACGAATTTTTCAATCTTGAGAACGAAAGCCAAAAACGGACTATTATTAAATTGATGATAATGTTCACCAAATAACTGTCGATTATGTAAGCGAATTTCTAATATCTTCCTAATAGATGGAATTGTAGTGTTTTGACTTTCTTCAGTCATTATTAGCCACTAATGTATGTATATAGTTTACGGGTATTGGGGACGGCCGTAAGTAGCTTTTTTGGGGGCCCTGGACAATACCTCATCACAGGCCGACTACACCAAAGTTTATGAATTAAATAAAGCTACTTGTTTTTCCAAAATAATAGTTTTAACCAGTAGTATAACCAGAATTTAGAGGAAGCATTATTTGGACTAGATATGTTTCCACTGATTTCTACTAACAATGTATAAATTTATGTGTTTTTGTGTGTCGGGGGTGGGCGTGCCCCCCAGTTTTTTAATATAATGCTAATTATAGCGATTTTTCTATGGACTTTCTAGGCCCCACTTCCATCTGGGCCCTGGGCATGTGCCTAGTTACGGCCCTGATTGGGGTTATATATTTCTATCGAGTCCCAAGTAACAACTATTTATTTGTAATATTCGATATCCTTAAAACAGTGTTCTTCCTGTTACTTATCAATTTATAATGACGTAACATTATTCAGATACTTTACATTTGTATTTTTATATGTGCATAAAATATAGTAGGTACAGCGGAAATTCCTCTTCGCTATGTAGAAATAGCCAACAAATAAATGTTTAGATAGTAATATTATTTATATACTGAGAAATGTCCTTTGTTTGTAACGTTCAACAAAACAACGCTCTATATGTAATAATTTTTTCTGTAAACTGTTTATTTTGAAATTGACAGCGAAAAAAACTCTAAAAACTATTAAATTTGTCATCGTCAATGAAAACATTTCTGGGACCCAAACTATGTTAATTTCGCCCTGATGGGCAGTGTTGAATATGAAAAACTATGGGTTGAATGATAATTGTGAATTTATCGTATAAAAACTATTTTATTTTTAGTAGCAGTACCACATCAAAAATTATTACTTTTTATTACCAGGTAAAGTAAAAAGTTTTTTGCAGTAATATTTATAGTATATTAATTTTTTTATTTGTTTGTTTGCAACTATAGAAATTGCATTAGGCTTTTTGAAACATTACATTAGTGACTTTTTAATTAGATTAAAACAGTATATACAGAAATTTCATAATTTTTAACAAGTTACCTACAAAATCCGACAATTATGTAAATGCGTTACATGCAAGCAAATGCGCAATTATCTTCTCGGTAAAATAAAAACTAAAACGGTCGCAATTAATTTATTACGAGTCAATTCGCAATAATTAATAAAACGACGGGCCAATGACCGCACGGTTCGGCCTCGCAAATATCCCCATTACAAACTCCGCGGGTCTCAATGTTCAATAAAACCCGAAACACTGAAGAGCCCATTCAAATAAGAACCCAACTCGACTTCCTGTCGCGGTCGTTTTCCAGGAAAAAAGCAACCAAAAAAAAAACTCGTGCTCGTTATATATTTTTGTGATCATATGCAACAACATTTAATGATGAGGCGTTTAGTTGGCATTTGGTCTCTCGGGGGAATTGTGTGTGCATTCCGACTTTCAAATAAATCCGTGCATTGTTGTATGCGCGCCACAAAAGAACCATGTAAAAGATATCTACTCCCCCCGCGCGACCCTTCTCGCGCGAGAGCGCTGGTGTATGGCCAACGACCGCTCAACTGTGCAACACACACAACTGTTGGCTCAGAAAAACTTTCACCTGACGCGGCGAGTTCGGTTCGCGATAATAATAAAAACAATTACGCAGGGGTGACATTTAAAAATTTAAAGCCCATCTTGATTCTATATGTACAACTAGGATTCGAATTCAGGATACTTACAATAACTCCTGCTTAAATCTCTCAATCGCACGGACACACTAATTAAGAATCTTATAAAAACACACCGGTGGGGGCGGTTCAGTCTCTCTCTCTCATACACTTCGACGGCGGCACACGGTTTATTTTGATCGCGGACCGTAAAGCGCGGAGCTTGGCGTTCAACTGGGCGCAGCGACTGAGCGTTGAATACGTGTCGCTCAAGAACTGCACGAGCTGCGGCGGGCGAGCACGAGGCTTCTTATAAAAATGCTTGGAATTTTATATAAAATACCGGACTTGAGAGTGGAAAGAAAGAGAAATAGAGAGAGAGAGGCTAGACGAGCGTTCCATTCGTCCTTTCAAAATTTTATTGGGTCTGAGGGTGGCGAGCAGCACCATATGCCTTATTTTCACCCCAAAACTATATTTAACCTGTATTTTTCGATAAAAATAGAAAATCGCATTGTGCATTATGCACCGATTATTTTCGGTTTGAGGGCTTAAAGTGGAGCATGAAACGTGAAGGCCGCACGCCGCCGCCGCCGCCGCTACATAGGGGCCGGAGTGATTAATTAACTGGTGCGGATAATTACCACAATGCACTTTCGTGATGTGTGATATAACTGATGTAAATGTAAATATATATGTAAATTGTAATTATACAGTTTTTTTCTCTCCGGAATTAAGTTGTAATCACAAATCACGTAAATCTACTAGTAAATGTCAAATGTAATTTCCTTTAAAACGTATTCGTAGGAATATTCGATTTTAAGAAAATCAATTTAATTGTTACTGAAAATAAGAACTGACTGTATAGAACTTCTGCAGTAATGCTTTATTATTAATATACGGGAGAAGTTTTAACTAAATTGACTACATACTAAAGAATTACATCCATTTAGAGGTACTGTATAGATTTAAAATGCATTAACCAAAAATTAGAGGCGGTCCGGGGCGCAGTGGTCTAAGGCGATGGTCTAAAGCCATTGCGTACGGAACATGGTGTTTCGAATCCACCGCTAGTCGGAAAGTTTTCCACAAAGAATTTACGCGGCTAGCATATCATGGTTGTTGTATGAGGCACAATAGGTCCGTGAAGGCAGTGAAGGGTCGCAGTGCACACAGTCCAGGGACTGTACTCTACTACTACGTAAACAAATTTAGGCAGAGCCCAACAAGTCAAAAAGTCGATACCTAAAAGAGATAGATAGAGAACAACTGCAATAAAACCACCCAAACAAATTTCAAACACCTATTGGCAAACACATTTTGAAAACAGATATGATATAAATATGATGAACAAGATCATTCGCAGTCTAAACCAAGCAGCGGTAGCCTACACTCTATCAACAAGTAAAAAGACAAATAAACTAAGTGCACAAACCCTAAACATGCTAGACAAAGGACGGCAGTTATAACGGACAACAGAAGATCAACAGTAGAATACGCGGGGAGACAAATGAAACCACCAGAGAAATGGAAAAGCAAGATATCAAAAATATAAAGCTCGCATAGCTCAGAAAGTAGTAGTGCAATACAAAGGGACTAACGTGTTCAGGGGTGCGGTTCTTGAAAACACTCGTTTTGAACGAAATCGATAAACTGTGAAAGTCGTTCCGCAAAATATGGAATTTCCAAAGACTGCTGGACTAAGCAACAGCAGAAGAAGAACAACCACAAAAAGTCTCTCGTATACTATTGGAATCAATAGTAGATACACCAACGTAGAAGGAAGTAGTAGATAGTATAAAAAAATAACAAATCACCAGGTTAAAGGAGCACGGGAAGTACTATGGAGTAGAATACGTAGTATAGTAGAAAATGTATGAGAACAAGAGCAACTACCACTCATATGGAAAATGGGAATAATAGTAACCATCCACATAAAATGCATGAAGATGGAATGCTCTAACAATAGGGGAATATTCCTCCTAAACATATCCTACCAGGCACTAGCATACATTGTATATAAAAGTCTAGACCAACTGTTTACAATACAACTAATGGAAAAAGCATGTAAATTGAACGTCAATATACAACAACTCTTCGTAGATGTCAAACAGGCGTAGACAGCGACGCATTCCACGGAACTATGGAAGAGTTCCAAATCACCAAAGAGCTAATAAGATTGACAAAAGCCACCATTACAGATTTGCGATGCAATATAGCTGCATTTTGCATCGCAAATCTGTTATGGTGGCTTTTGTCAATCTTATTAGCTCTTTGGAGATTTGGAATTCTTCCATAGTTTTGTAGAGTGCTTCGCTCTCAACGCCTATTTGAACCATAACATCTAAACGCTTCGGAATCGAGACAGGACCACGACTAGATAAGATAATAAGAAAACTATCGGTAATTGGAAGGGAACAATTTTTAACACGTCCTACGAAATTACTGTCAACAAATCAACAAAATTTCGCCTTTACAAAACAATCATCTATTCAATAGCAACCTATGCTATGGCAGTGAAACGTGGAGGACTTATTTACGGTGAGTACAGCCCCCGCTCCTGGGCTGTGTCCACTGTGGCCCTTCACGGATCTATTGTGCCTTATACAACATCCATGATATGCTAGCCGGGTCAATTCTTTGTGGAAAAAAATCCGGTTAGCGGTGGATTCGAACCACCGTACGCAATGGCTTCAGACCATCGCTTTAGACCACTGCGCCACGGACTGCCTATGTGAAAAACTTACATTTGCAGCTCTAGAAAATATGTTTAGTTTTCAAGCGCATAATCCAATGGTCAATCTTTGCAACAGTAAAGGAAGGAGAAACCTGGAGAATAAGAATGAACTACGAACTGAAAGAGCTCTGTGGTGGGAAATCAATAATTGGAACAAAATTAGATCAGCTTGACTAAGATGGACAGGACATGCAATAAAGAATGGTAGAGGATCGAATTACCAAAAGTATGCTTAACAGAAGCTTGGACACGACATGTGCTAGATGAAGACCACGAAAAAAGATGGCGGGATTGTGTAGAGGTAGACATGAGTGTTACAATATGGAAAACGAAAGAGCTACAACGCCAACAGTGACGGGCTATAGTCGAGACAAAACCCAGTAATAGGGTTGTGACGGCTGATAAGTAAGGGTATTTCGGTATTATAGATTTTTCTAGTTGAAATACCCGTCGCAGGAATTAATTATTTCGCTAATTCTTCTGGCGCATGTGGCAATTATTTGTATACGTTAGTCTCAATAAAATTCAGTTCAAATTACAGGATACTGAGGAATACTAACGCAAAAGTGTGAAATGCCCGTTGAGGCGATTTAAATACCTATATCATTTATCCATAGATTCAATTTTATGAAACACAATTTGTAATTTCTCGATTCCAGTCAACTTTGAACATCGCAAGTCTATAATTCAATTTTTTTTTTTTAATATTTATTGAGTGAAAAATAATAATATTAATACAATATAAATTAAATATAATCATTAATAAAAAAGAAGTGATTCTCCCTGAGGATGCCCCTCTTGGTCCTGGTATCGAGAGATGCAGTTGGTCGTGTTATAGTGGTAGTTGGTGATTTGGTTGTCTGTGTTATTTATCTCTATTTTTTATTATATCTTTCTTCAGATTTTCTCTGAATTTTTGTTTGTTAGTGAAACTCTTTGTTACTTTTGATATTTTATTGTAAGCTATTGTACCTGCTATTTTTAAAAAAATATTTGTAGGATAAAAAAAAATAATACAATATAAATTAAATATAATCAATAATAAAAAAAAGTGATTCTCTCCGCAGGAATTCGGAGGATGCCCCTCTTGGTTCTGGTATCGAGAGATGCGTGGTATGGTCAAGCTTATCAAGGTTATCAAGCTTTTCCCGATGACTAGTCCCAGTCATCGCGAAAAACTTGATTATGCCTAGAGCTTAGGCGAAACTAGTTGTTCCAAACAATTAAACATGTGGTAAAAAACATGGTAGTTTTATTCATCTCCTTTATTGAAAATGAATTACCACATAGTAGACGCCAAAACCATTCAATTTCTACATATAAATAAAATTTAGAATAGGTATGACAAGTAGAATTTCAGGATTAGCTGCAGTAAACTGGTGGAATTCCGTTGTGTTCTGCGATATTTCCGACTTTCAAAAAAACCACTTTGACTTCTATGGAAGAACGTTATTTGATGTTGTCGTTTACTATTTACAGTTTATTTTATGTCTATAAAATTACTAAAATAATATTAGCCAACTTTTATCGTGATATACTATATATACACCGTGCGGCGTATGCTAGAAAACTGCACCAAAAGGCGACTTATCCTACCGGCGCATCGGGAAATTTCCCGGCATCCTGGCGGCTCAAATCGCCCCTGAGGGACACATTTGACGCTTTTGCCACAAAAGTTTGTCGACCCCTGGCCTACGTCAACGAGGCCATGGCTTAGGGCCCGATTATTCGAGGCCCGGTCGCCGGTCATAATTTTAGTTTGTAATGTTACTAATTTTACTAATCGTTGTATGGCTTATATTGCTTTCTTTTTAAATATAACTATTCCTGAATTACATAAATAAATACTTCCATCTTTATATATATATATATATATATATATATATATATATATATATATATATATATATATATATATATCAGCCCAGAGGACTTTTTCGCTGTAAAGAGGAGTGTAATCAACCGGTATTTACTTTAACTTCACAGAAAACCTGGGAAAAACTGTGAAAGGTGATTTGTCTCACAACAGGGTTTCAACTCTCGCTCCCCAATGCTAAATACAAGACGGAACGGCGCCTGTAATCACTAGGATACTGAGCTAGGTCATGAATTAATTTTTTTGAAGAAATATCTATATAAACCCAGCTCAGTAGCCGAGTGGTTAGAGGCGCGTCCTCCGTCTCGCCTGAAATTTCGCGAATCACCTTTCACAGTTTTTCAGAGGTTGTCTATGAAGTTAAGGTAAATACCGGGTGATTTAACTCCTCTGAGCTTCTCCTTTGACCGGCGGAAAAGCCTCACGGCTGATAGCCCTATAAAGATACAAGTTTCTTTTTTATTATATAATCGCTTCTCAATTTTACAGGTCTTCTGGGATTCCAGGAAAATTTATATTCAAATATGCCAATTCCCGGCAACAAAAATAATCCGGGAAATGTGACTCTAATTGCACCCCAGCCTAACTCTCTTAACCAGCAAATATTACCATCTAGGTTTTTTAATCTTGTACATTTCAGAATGTACCTCGATATTTAAAAGAGGTAACAATGTAGTAGTATTAAAATTAAAAAAAAAATATCATTAGGTATGATATAATCTTTGGGAACTCCATACTTTATGTTTGTTACTTACACTATGGCAAATATTCGGTATTGATCTGGATGACTCACCTGCAATAGAAAGAGATACACATTAGATAACGTTATAGAGAACAAAAAGTACTAAATAATAATTTTGATTATATGGCAATGATAAATGTGTCTAAGAGTGTAAAATGTAGTAACAGTAAAATCACAAACCTTTTACAGTGGTAGTACTTTTAAATATTATTCTATAAAAAGCTGTATTAGGCGTTATAATGGGGGTTTATTATACTAATATTTCCAGTATTGTAGCGTGGAGAGGAAATAACTCTACTTGGTAAATTTTTACAGTAAATGTGTGGTTTTCAATATGCATAAACAAGTAAAAGTATACAACAGGGATAGCCAACATTTGTGCACATTTCGCGATAGTGATTTTATTAATAAATATATTAATGATATCATTATAATGAGAGCACAACTAATTATTGCTCTTACTGACGAATAGAGAATGGATTTTATTTTGTTTATATCATCAATACTAGCTTCACAACCCTCTATGGCAGGGATGGTCAACTTTTGTGCACATATGATCTACTTTGTAACTGTGCCGCGATCGACTTATTGTCATTATCTTCTATTTATCAAGAATGTAGTCTAATCGGTTTTTTCGTTAAGAAATCTCGAGCGATTGACCAAAATTGGCTTCGCGATCCACCAGATTTGTTAGCCACCCAATGGTATAGGGTGTCTAATTGTTGACCTAATTTTCTAATATCCAAAGTGAAAATAATCTTATAATCTACACAGTTGGTTTGATACCTGCATCTGTAATGTATGGTCTTAATAAATAACACAGTCTAATGCATTATTAAATTACACAACGATTCACAAACAAAGCTGGTATTCGTATGCGTGATGCACTGAATGCGCTGCGAATTGCGCGATGTAGAAATTAATTAGACAAAAAACATGTTCTCCACCACCTAATTGCATAATTGCGGATGTAAATATTTTGTCGCGCGGGGAGTGAAATCCTGGAATTGCCCGGCGTGGCGTATTAAAAAAAATGTACAGTCGTGAGATCGCGCCCAAAACGGAAGTTGTTACGCGCGCATTTTAACATTGCACGAATCCTAATTAACACGTTTAATAAATCCCATCCGTCGTTCTTTTTTTTTGCAACGTTAAACAATAGATAAATCACACACGAGCACGGCAGTTTGAAAATAAATATTTTATCTCAACAGTGGTGGCTATTCATTAATTTGGTGTAATGTTTTACTTAAACAGCGGCACAGCAACAATAATTTTACGAGCCGCGTGCTCAGTCACCGGGCCGAATTAAATGCATCCATAAACAACGACGCGGCGGAAATTACACGAAAAGATATCACTTGAAATTTCTGCGAAAACTAAAAAGTCTACACTACTACTGCTTTAATCCGTCTGTTTGTGAACAAACAAGGGATTGTTCTCAGCATTATATGGTTATATCGTCTGCGATCTTGAGACGGTGACAGGCGTTAAAATGGGGGGTTTATTGCACTAGCATTTCCATAATTGTAGAGTGGCGAGGAATTAATTGTACTTGCTAATTGTGTAGAGGAAATGAGTAGTTTTCAGAATATATATTAGTGTTTTCTAAAGTGGACGATATCGACCCCCTGTTGGCGCTGTATGTTTCTGGGGTGGAGGGGCATCTTTTTTATAAAGCCTCTACCAACAATGGAAAAAAGAGTTATAATTTTCCAGAATTTGTGTTTTGGTTTTGGCATACAAAATTTTACCTTAACTTCACAGAAAACCTCTGAAAAACTGTGAAAGGTGATTCTCGCAAATTCGGTCCACGTTGGGGACCGAACTCAGGCTCCCCAATGCTCAGTACGAGACGGACGACGCCTCTAACCACTCGCCCACTGAGCTGGGTAATTAAAAATATTTACTTACAATTTAGTATTTACAACTTATTTTGTCAGAATAAACAATATTATGGAAAAAAGACTCTGAAATTCACTAATTTCTATTATTTTATGTCAGTAGAAACCTACTTGATTCAAAATGTATATATCAGTGATAAATGTTATTGCATGTATTATATCAAATTGAAACTCGATTATTTCATATTAACACGCTTGACACCGTTGAAAAAGAACCATAAATTATATATTTGATAAGTGTGAGCGGTTGTTCTCACTTTTTTTTATGTGATTGGCCTATCAACGTTCTGCGGGAGACAACGACCTCAGAGAGCAGCAACAGAGCCCGCATCATAAATAAAATCGAGTGTAGCATAGTTTCCAGATCGCCCTCCCGAAAAAAAGAACCAACGGGAATGACACGACAATGCGTTTCCAGATCGGAATACAAACAGTAACCCCACACACGCGCGCGCGACAAGCAACCGTTTCGAATTTGCATTCAGCGTAACTTTTTAGTGGGAATTTATTACAGCCAGCGTTTATGATTTTAATGTCGCGCCTTATCTGTGGAAACGTATAGGGGCGTGATGCTCCGTTTTGAGTTTCACGCTCCAGCGGGTAATTGAAATGCTCAATCACACGTTTTAGTCACCATAACGACAGAAGTGAAGGCAATATGTTGACGCAAAAAGGTATATATCATAACTGCAGCAGTTATAAATGCGTAGCAAATTCAGCCCCGGATGGAAATTTTAGATTTGGTATGCTAATTTTAATTTGTAGTATCAGTATAGTTTAAGTGAATACAAGTAACATATAGTTATATGTAGGATGTAAGTATTACGATACTTTTTTTCTTCTTATTTTGTTCTGTAAGTGGAAGAAAGTCTGTAGAGCAATACATCTATTATTATTATTATTATTGGACATTATAAGGTATTGAAAAAAGGAATTGAATCATGTACAATGAAAATTGCCACCATAAATAAATTCGAAATGGGGAATTTCGCCGCATACTAAAAATTCCTTGGTGTCCGTCCATGAAATTTTCAGAATGCGGCAGAGATATTAGCCCGAATGCGAATTACGAACTACTAACTAAACTAAAACGAAGAAAGACGAGTATTTCGGCACATAATGCGCAACCCTAAATACAGTATCTTATCAGTGCTCTTAAAAGGGTATTTCTGTAGTTGCTTCACTAATTTAGACTACTAATTATATTCATAATTTACAGCAGCAATTAATATTTTTAAAACTGACAAAATAATCAGTTACGCTGAATTATAATAAATAAAGAAGCTATTGACCCTATCCACACTTTCTACTTCATATTGAACACATGCAGACATTATAAATACATTCAATTGATTTGCTAATATCAATAGCCAAACATGCTTTATCGTAATTATTAATCGAAATGTAACGTTCTCATTACATATATCGTTAGGAAATCCAATCGTTGCAAAACGATCATCTCGTAGTGTTCTACATTCCTTGAAAACACTTTTTTTACTATGCAGATATACATAACAAATGTCACTCATGCGTTTGACATGAATCGTTCGGCTCGTATAACACCTCCTGTCGGTGATCCTACATGTAATTTTACACGCTGTGTCGGCAATTTTCGTATCTTTTACCGCCTCTTCAATGCAAGCCAAACAAATAAAAATCAAACAGCAAGTTAATAATGTTTACGTGCATGTATGTGTGGAAAATATGTTAATGCGATTCCATTCTCTATAGCCCGTCACAATTGCCATTATTTACTGTCAGTTGTCGCTCTCGGAAGCGCTGCTGCTGGCTTCATTTTTCAGTCGCCCCCTTTAAAGAAAGGCCGCTTGTCTTTTATGCTGCGAGGCACGTGCCCCCGCGGTTACATTTATATATTTTTTACCATCATAAACAACCGCTTTACGTGTGCACAACGCTGTGCGAAATTTGTAGCATTTTTTGTAGCTCCTCTTTGTGCGCTGCTAATAACTGGAAAGAGTATTAATGCGAAGGACGAACTGTTTATTTGAAATTGCATCACGTTCCTTCTCCTGCACCGGCATTATGTAATTAATGATGAGTCCTCAACAATTGCAAAATCGATGTCACCGTCTGGACCACCCCTGTACAGTATTGTTTATATTAGACAAGGTCGTTTTGGTTTTAATAAAAAAGTAAGCGAGTTGCGGTAATTCGTGTTTTCAATTAATTCTCTCCCCCGGAGTCGTTATACAACGCGGTGCCTGTCATTACACAATTAACCGGCCGGCAATTGATTGGCCGTTATTAAAATGTGAATAACCTAAAACTGTCGTTAGGCATCAGGCGTGCTCATTTTATGTAACCTGTGTTCTAATTGGGACTGCGTATTGCAAATTGATAATTAATAGGAAAATCTGATTAAACAGAAAATAAAACACAATGAGGAGAAAGTAGCAACACAAATTTTGCAAGAGCTGTGCTCTGAGGAAGTAGGGGCTTGATGTACACTGTGTTAATCAAAGTAGGAACTAATTGGGTCGCGTATGCAGCTTCGTGCGCGGTGTGAGCAATTGAAATTTCATTTCCGAATGCTTGATATGATTAAACAGAAAAATAAAACAGGAAATTTATTGATTAACTACTTATACAAATAGTAATTTGAATAGTAACCAGTTGAAACTATATGTATGTATATGCATGGGCATAACTGCTGTTACTGCGGAAAAAAGTAGAATAGTTACCCATGGCAACCGAATAAACAACTGTTTCAGCGATGGTACGCCCCATGCTCCGCGATCGCTATTGTAATACTGCCTAAATGTGACAATTTTGTCAAGTGTGATGTTAATATAGTGACCCCCGTATTCACCGACTTTCCATAAATCTATCAATAGCTATTGAACTCATAAGTATTCGTTGTTATAGCAACAATAAATAAATTATCTAGGGAATGTTGTTACTTTAGATTCTCTCTATTGCAAACACTGAATAATTAAACAAAAGGTGTCATCTAAGCTCCAATCACAAGCTCTACTCAAGGGGTTGGACATTTGTTTTGGCATATTCTGTCACAATGACGTTGTCAATTTATCCATTCAATAGCTTATGGGACCTATAAAATGTATGGGATGTTGGTGGCATAAAATAGATAAAATAATAACTTATTTCACTATCTTAACATCATTTTTGACATACATCTGACACTTGGCATAAGCTATAGGTAACAGACCAGTTTATTATTTTTTACCAGACCATCTGAACTTACACAATACATCTATAACAGATTATTTTTAGAATTAGTACATAAAATATATACAACATCAGTTCTTACTTCTCGGGATAAGGAAAAAAATAAATTTTATAGCCCATTTAAATAGATAGTTTACAAATTCAATATATAGTAACTAATAATATAAATATATTTCAACTATGAATATCTTTGTATTTATTTTAAGTACTAAAAATGCATTTAATTATAAGTATAACTATTTCGATAACCGCACTGCCTTGCATTCACGGTCATAAATTTAGTTTCAAAGTTCGATATTATATTTAAATATGTTCAGTTGTTGCTCAAAGTGTTCGTGGAAATGTTATCAGCTAACAAGTAGGTAGCACTTCGATACCAAAATAAATAACACGAAACAGTGTGCGAAATAATTACTTCCTAGAATTTCACTTTGGACCGTCCGCGTAATGATTGCATTTACAAAAATTATGTTAGTAAATATTTTTCATTTTATAGCTAAGATATTTGCAAATGGATGGTTTTTTGCATACTTTATTTAAAGAATTCGTAACACCTATAAATAGTGAACGTAAAAATTAAAAATTATAGTATGTTGCTGAGTATTATTTATTGTTTAATTTTGTATTTTGGAGGGATTATACTAAATTAAGGTCTTTTTTTAGTATGTTGCTTGAAGCAAATGAATTTTATAAAGTTACTAGCCGAAAAGCCTGTCGTCCGAAAAAACTAGATATAATGTAGATAAATATTAGCACAAATCTATCTTGTAGTATCTAGAATTTCTTGTAGATTCCACTTTTTGTTATTGTACTCTAGGTACAAATTAGAAATGAAATATATATTTTAAAATTTAAACAGATATTACAACACCACATTATAACCCTAATAAAATTGATTGAATCATAAAAAACTAGTACTAGGACATCAAATAAAACTGAGCAAAGAAAATCAGGCAACAGAAATAACTAGTAGAATAAGTCAAAATTGAGTAAAGAAAATCAGGCAACAGAAATAACTAGTAGAATAAGTCAAAGCTGGGTTTCGATCAACTCACGTACAATTCTCAAGAACCCTGACATACCACACTGTCCGAATGTTCGGAAAAACACAAAAAATGGTGAATTGGTTTTACACTTGAAATGCCGAAATCTTACAGGGTAACAATACCTGAATGAGAAAAATGTGGCTACAACTTAAACGATCAATCTGGTTTACCGATGGATCTAAAACCCACGAAGGAGCAGTAATAGGAGTATATAAGAACTGCTCGATAGGAGTCTCTTCAGCTGGGCGGGCATACCCTAGAAACCATCGTAATTCAAAGTAGCGTTTAAACTTTATTCAAAAGAAACTAAAGATAGAAAGTAATCAATACTGTAACAGCTAGTTAAGCAGTACTGAGAACACTAGACTCCGGCGTTAATAACTCCATAGTCATAGAATATAGACCTGGTGATTCTGGGAGACCAAATCAAAGTAGTAACAGTTGTGTGGGCACTGGGATATGAGCGAATCAAAGACAACGAAAAAGCAGATAAATTCGGAAAAAAGGCAATGATTTATTCAGATGATTCTTATTGAATAATGTATCAGAATTTCAGTTATTGATAATAAAATCAGATATCTTCATTATTTCTAAAGATATGCATCAGTAAAGATGAAAATTATGACAATCCGCTCATTTGACCAATAAAACTAGGCACCACATTGACATACAATGATTTATCTAGGCGATTCTTATCGAATAATATGTAAGGATTCTAGATATTGATAGTAATATAAGATATCTTCATTAATTCTAAAGATATGCATCAGTAAAGATGAAGATTATTATCATTTGTTAATTTCACCAATAAAACTAGTCCCCCATTAACTTACAATGCTTTATCTAGGTGGTTCTTATTGAATAATGTATCAGAATTCTAGATATTGATAATACAACAAGATATCTCCATTATTTCCAAAGATATGACTCAGTAAATATGATATCATAATTGGATAATTTCACCAATAAAAATAGTCACCACATTGACGTACAATGATTTATCTAAGTGATTCTTATTGAATAATGTGTCAGGATTCCAGATGTTGATCAGCTATCTTCATTAGTTCCTAAAATATCTGTCAGTAAAGATGAAAATTATCATCATTTGCTAATTTCACCAATTAAACTAGCCACCATATTGACTTACAATGATTTATCTAGGTGATTCTTATTGAAGTATGTGTCAGTATGCTAGATATTGATAATACATTCAGATATCTTCATTACTTTCAAAGATATGACTCAGTAAATATGAAAAAGATCATAATTTGATAATTTCACCAATAAAACTAGTCACCACATTGACGTACAATGATTTATCTAGGTGATTCTTATTCAATAATGTATCAGGATTCTAGATATTGATAGTAATATCAAATATCTTTATAATTTCCAAAAATATGTCAGTAAAGAGGAAAATTATCATCATTCGCTAATTTTACCAGCAAAATTAGTCGCCACATTGACTTACAGTGATTTATCTAGGTGATTCTTATTTACTGGTGTATCAGGATCCAGATATTGATAATACAATCAGATATCTTCATTATTTCCAAAGATATAACTTGGTAAATATAAAAATTATCATAATTCGATAATTACCAATAAAACTAGTTACCACATTGACGTACAATGAGTTATCTAGATGATTCTTATTGAATAATGTGTCAGGATTCCAGATATTGATAATACAATCAGATATCTTTATAATTTCCAAAGATATACGTCAGTAAAGATGAAAATTATCATCATTTCGCTAATTTCACAAATAAAATTAGTCGCCACATTGACTTACAGTGATATATCTAGGTGATTCTTATTTACGGGTGTATCAGGATCCAGATATTGATAATACAATCAGATATCTTCATTATTTCCTAAGATATAACTTGATAAATATGAAAATTATCATAATTCGATAATTTCACCAATAAAACTAGTCACCACATTGAGGTACAATGATTTATCTAGATGATTCTTATTGAATAATGTGTCAGGATTGCAGATATTGATAATACAATCAGATATCTTTATAATTTCCAAAGATATGCGTCAGTAAAGATGAAAATTATCATCATTAGCTAATTTCACAAATAAAATTAGTCGCCACATTGAATTACAGTGATATGTCTAGGTGATTCTTATTTACGGGTGTATCAGGATCCAGATATTGATAATACAATCAGATATCTTCATTATTTCCAAAGATATAACTTTGTAAATATGAAAATTATCATAATTCGATAATTTCACCAATAAAACTAGTCAACACATTGAGGTACAATGATTTATCTAGATGATTCTTATTGAATAATTTGTCAGGATTCCAGATATTGATAATACAATCAGATATCTTTATAATTTCCAAAGATATACGTCAGTAAAGATGAAAATTATCATCATTTCGCTAATTTCACAAATAAAATTAGTCGCCACATTGACTTACAGTGATATATCTAGGTGATTCTTATTTACGGGTGTATCAGGATCCAGATATTGATAATACAATCAGATATCTTCATTATTTCCTAAGATATAACTTGATAAATATGAAAATTATCATAATTCGATAATTTCACCAATAAAACTAGTCACCACATTGAGGTACAATGATTTATCTAGATGATTCTTATTGAATAATGTGTCAGGATTGCAGATATTGATAATACAATCAGATATCTTTATAATTTCCAAAGATATGCGTCAGTAAAGATGAAAATTATCATCATTAGCTAATTTCACAAATAAAATTAGTCGCCACATTGAATTACAGTGATATGTCTAGGTGATTCTTATTTACGGGTGTATCAGGATCCAGATATTGATAATACAATCAGATATCTTCATTATTTCCAAAGATATAACTTTGTAAATATGAAAATTATCATAATTCGATAATTTCACCAATAAAACTAGTCAACACATTGAGGTACAATGATTTATCTAGATGATTCTTATTGAATAATTTGTCAGGATTCCAGATATTGATAATACAATCAGATATCTTTATTATTTTCAAAGATATGACTCAGTAAATATGAAAATGATCATGTCATGAATAAAACTAGTCACCACAGACATAAAAGTGATGAGATCACAACTGTCGTATTGTATATGGAAAATTATTTATTATCAGATATGAATATTTTTTTTACAAAACTACGTTGGTGAGTTGAAAAGCATTTGCTATTATATGAAAGCTAATTTACCTAGGTTTTGTTTGGTATGTAACTTTCTAAAATCGGTGTTGATTTCTAAAATAGGTCTACTATACTAAAACTGACATTCTATTACCTCCCTTATACCACCCTGTGTCGATTGAAAAAAAAAACAAATGTTGGAAAGCTATACACCGTGGCCCACTTAAAATACCTTTAATGGCTAAGGGCCGGTTCTTCAATTGATATTTAACTGGAGAAAAAGAATATGCGTGGAATAAGTTTGACATATTTCTTTAAAAATCAAACTTATTCCTCGAATAGCCTTATTCTGCGGTTAAATGTCAATTGTAGAACCGGCCCTAAAACCTTTTAATTGGCTTATATGGAAAATATAAAGATTATATACAGATTTATACTAATCAAGGCTTCTGAAATATATTGTCACTGAAATGGCTTCTATTTAAGGCGGCCAGTACCTCTTCCTCATTCCATTCGTCCTGGTCTAGCAGTTTCTTCCTGTTATTCTAGCATGCTTGTGCTTACGACAGAAAATTAAAACTTCAACCCCATTTTCTCTTGCCGTTTTTAGGGTCGTAAGAAAAATAGTGTACATAACTCGCTGGAAAGTGTATTTCATACATTCGTGTGACTTCTCGTCACACTTATATGAAATATCTCCCATTCCGCGCTCGTTACGTAATATACTATTAACTTTATTATTTGCCAACGAAATCGCTAACCATCTAACATTTAGCTAAAATTCAGTTTGAATTCGCGGATTATGTATCCTTTCAGTAACGGCGCGAGAGGAACGGCATACATAAAAACGCCAGCGCAACACTCGCGCTCGGGCCATTAAGTGAAAGCAACGACTTTTCTGTCTGTGCACTTTTCAATTTTTAAGCTTAAATGTCAAGGAGGTTCGAAACAATTACTGCTGCGCGCCGCCTGAAAAGTGGAGTATTTGGCCCCCACGCCGCCGTCACCACCACCACCACCGCAACCACCGGCGAAAACAAATAAATAAATAAACGTGTATATGTGATTGTTCGCGCTTTTTGCCGGCCTTGGCGGGTAATTTATGCAGCAATTAAAACGCAAACGCAGTCGCAGTGGTCGTCTTTTAACTGCCGGCCGAACGATTGCGTTTGATTATGGGCTGAGATAAAGAGACATACCCAACTTGTGTATGATGCTTAAAAAATACATATGTACCCGTATTTTATTTTATCTGATTGAAATATGATGTGGAAGAAGTTTGCACTGAAAAATACTACAACCACATTTAGTGGAGTAAAATATATTAATAAATAAAAATAAAAAATAAATAATAAATAATATAAGTTGATTAATATTAATTTTTCGCTTCTATTGCAAATTACTGGACAATCGGATAACTTGAAACACATTTCGTTTATCGTTTCTAGCTGTCTTGAACGGTTCGCATCCGTGTTACTCATTGGGAAAATTGTATCGTGTACAATGTCCATAATATAACAATAATATAAATTATATATATATATATATATATATATATATATATATCCGTTGACCTTTTCTACCACAGTGTAGTGTATGTAGTGTAAAGGTTTGAATTTTTAATTTTTCTCTATTCTTTTATACATTTTTTCAATTCTCTTCTATGTATAGCCAGTTCTTTTGCTTCCTTCCAGTTTTTTCCTTTCCTTTCTAATACTTCCGATATAGCTTCATTATAACAATAATATAAATTTATCATATAAAATATTGAAATGATGAATGCGTTTTAAAATGATGAAGAATAACTTTCGTAAAATTGGAAATTTCAAAGACGTTGCAATTGTTTATTTGAATAAAATCCGAAATGCGCAGGCTCCATCGGAGGTATCAAATTTTAGGTAGGTGCAACCGCGGTATGGGACGAGGTAAAAGCAACTTCCGAACGATAAACGAAAGCTGCTTTATTTCATTAGTATTCTATGTATCAATTAGTCTAATCGGTTTCAAAGTTATAAAATTGTGAGCGATCGATCAAAATTGGCTTCGCGATTGATTTGTTGGGCCATACGGTTGAAATGGTGACTATAGTTCTTGGTTTGTATATTATAAATGGAAAGAAGTTTAAAATATATTAAGAAAAGAAGTATATTAAGAGGATCTTTCAACGAAGTAAATAGTATAACCAAGATTCTCACAGAATACAAATCAACATTCCATTATCTCCCATGCGCACGTAGTTATTTACTACCCCACATTTATTATCCTCTCGTAAACTGTTTAACTATATTTATATTTCTTCGACGGTCGTCTGGAGCGACGAGAGATTCGCGAGCAGCACACTAATAAGTGGGAAACAGCGGCCAGAGTGATTTAGACTATGCACTGGTGGTAATTACGAAATTTCTCATCTTGCATAATACATGCAGCACATTTAAAATGGGCTCGGTGATTAATCGAAGGAACACACAGTTAATTATACGGTGCGCATGGAAAGTATGCAAATTTTCGTTTAATAAATCATGACCCGAGTAAGGTGCACTTTTTCATGCGAGGTGTTACAAATTGCCATGCACAAGTAGAATGAAATCAGAACTGACAAAATACTAATCGAAAAAAAAACTGTGTCAAACTAATATATTAATATATTTAATATTAGTTATTGCAAATTTATTATATGAAATTAATGGTTTAATAGAAAATTTACCATAAGAGTTATAAATATAATTTTAATATGCATATATTTGGAATAGTGATATGCAGATATTTTTTTTTTGTAGATTTCAGTCACAAAATTAGTTTGGCAGCAAAAACAACATTCATCAAATCCGGAGATTAGCATTTGATGTATGTTGTCTTTGCTGACAAACTAAGTGACATCTACAAAAAAAGCGGAATTAAAGATTTGAATAAGTCGCAAAAGTAAATGATGCCGAGGGGCGGCCGTGCAAGGCGACGGTCTGCAGCCACAGCCTTCGCGCCGTCACCGGTTCGAATCCGATATTAATACTCTTTTTCCGTTCGGAATTTGGGTCTATTAATCCATGGGTAGTGTGTCTGTTCATAAGTGAGTGTGCGTTAGTGTAAAATGATGCCGAGTAAAAAATAAACCATGCAAATTCGTATTCAATAAATATGAAATTTTGCATATTGTATGGCATTGGATTGCCCTACTTTTCCATGCATTTTCATTATGATTGAACTATTCAATAATAATGCAACATTATGGAAAATGTACTTTTTTATGTTTCTCATTTATTTTCTCGTTAACAATTGATGAATTTTAACGTTACTAGACTTAAATTGTAGGTAATTTAATTGTTCTTGTCTATTTAGTATAAAAAGCAGAAAAACACGAAATGTTAGCACTTTATGGCCACTTTAGCACCCGTTTTTTTGGAAGTTAATTTTTTGGTATTATCACTCTAGTAACCCTGCCCGACAGTAATGTGCAATTAAATATCAAGTAATTTTTTAAATTATTTTCAAGCTATGTGAAGCTAATTCGACTGGACTGGTAGCAGTTACTGTATTTGTTACAATTTGTAACTGGCAATCGACCTTCTGGTCCTTCATGTGTGAATTAGTGTATGTGTAGTGGCTTCAGAAAATCGTGCCCGAGTTTTCTATAGTGTCGTTAATTGTATCCCAGCGACAAAGAGCACCGACTCGAATCTGGAACGCCCTATTTGTTTGTGTTTTAGTCGCTTTTAATGAACAATTTAATTCTTATGTGTGGATTATGTGTGTGTAGGTGTTTTGAACGTGATTTTAACGATCTTTCGTTGAATTTGTTTACATTATGTAGTAATTTATTAACTGCCACCTTATACATCACTTTCCATCCTTTATTTATCAATAGGACTACTATGTTCTGTTGTGAGCATTTTGTTTTATGGTTTACAGTTCATTCTAATTTGAAAAACATAACATAATCCAGGTAAGTGGATTGGCGACAGCACTGTGAAGGCAACACGAAAATCTACTTGTATATCACTGGAGCTTGGGCAAAAGGGCTTATGTCAAGATTTTTACGAAAATAAGGTTTTTATGTCATTTTAACCAAAAAATTCTGCTCTTTCCATTGAGCCCTTTTGCCCAAACACAAGTGATCTGATATAAAAATGATACAATAACCGCCTAGGAGGAAAGTTAAATGCCATCTGGCGGCACCACAGCAATCCACACCCATATGGCAATAACCGTCAACGTGTTCATACCATCAGGATCACCGGATAGTGAGTGTCCTTTTTTGATATATATATATATATATATATATATATATATATATATATATATATACTTATATATGTTGTATAAGATTGGCCTTGAGCTGATATCACAATCACTTTGTTGGAATATTATTCCATAGAGGGCACTACCCGGCGATTCTGATGGCATGAGCATGTTGACAGTTATTACCATATATCTGTGCATTGTTAATTGATGTGGTGCTCCCAGATGGCGTTTAACTTTCCTCCTAGGGGGTTAGTTGTATAATTTTTGTATATAACCACTCGAGATATTGTGTGAATTCATCCTCACTAGCTGAGCTACACTGATGAGATCTAATAAGATCGAAATCTAGATATGTAGATTGCTAAGAGGTGGATTCATAATGTTTGATATGATATTAGTTCTTTTTCCCTGTATTTTTATTATTATTATTAAAGCAATTAAAAAAAGTATAATATTTGTTAATTCTAAAGTAGCGTTTGTTAGTAACGATTAACAAAGCTGTGATTTCACATAATGTAAATCCCTTAATCTGCGTCACCCAATAAATCCCCGGCCGCTCGTTAACGCACTCAAACAAATCCGCTTTCGTGTTTATGTTTTTTTTTTCGGGAAGTTTATTTTATTATCGCAATTCGCGGGATTAGCATTTCTATTCGTGGGCGCCATATTGATGGATCCTTCCGCCCGTAAGCAGAGCTGTCGGGGCGGCTGTCATGTTGAATTTGCGGCTGTTTGTAAAATGGAAAACTATTAGCGATATATTGCCTAGATTCCGGCCGTTTTTGCATGCACCGCCTGCAACCGAGCAGCATTATGTAACCTCCATACATTCTACCTGACAACTACATACATACTGCCAACATGCATCCAGGTCCCCGGATCTATGTACATGCGTGGCCATCACGCCATCGCGTATTGGATAATAACTCAATTTAGAAAACTGTTTTCTGGTTAAAAATATCTCACGCCGGGTGACGGATAAAGTGAATTTCCAAACATGTGGCGTTGATTGAGAGTGGAAAATTATGATATAATTGACTATTACATATTTTTTATATCTTCTCATAGAGATATATGCGGCAATAAACACTGAAATGTAATAATATATTGACCAAGAAATTGTCTTGTTATCAAGTAAACAATATAACAATATAAAACGAAACCATTTCTGGAATAAAGGTCGCTTTAGACAAGACAATTTCTTGAACCAAAAGTAAGTCAATATATGAGTCCATTCAAATTATCTAGTGTCATACAGCAAATTGTTTCAAATATTGAATTGGATTGTAGAATGTATGAAAAATAAAATACTTTCTATTCTTCTATTACAAATTTTATGCGGAGCTGCATGATCGCGTACCCGCTCTTAAGGTCGTTTTAGACAAGACAATTTCTTAGCTCAAAAGTTGTTCAAGAAATGAATTCATATATCCTCCTCCCATAGAATTTGTCCTTGACAAATAGAACGCGTTATATTTTTCCATTCGATCTATCATCCTATTTAATATTTCAAATAATTTGCTGTATGATACAAGACAATTTAGATTGTCTCTTATCTTGACTAACTTTTGAGTCAAATAGTTTGAAACTATCTTTATTCCAGAAATTGTTTCGTTTTATATTGTCATATTGTTTACTTGATAACAAGACAATTTCTTGGTCAATATATTATTACATTTCTTGAACACATTTTGATTCAAACAAATGGAGGTCTAAAGAAAACAAAGATGCTGCATTATTAATGATTGAGAAAGTTATTAAGCCGAGTCCTAAGCGAGCATCTAAATTAAAAAGAGAATACACCCTTAAAGAGAAACAAAAAGAAGAAAAATTTACGAATACAGAAGTCGTGGCTATGATAATAGATTTAAATTTGTTTAAGCACAAATAATGTAGAATGGTCATGGAAAATTTCGACAAAAGAATGCGTATGTGCCAGCAAAGCCGTGGAGGACATTTGCCCGATGTGTTATTCCACAAATAACCCAATCCTATGTACTTTATGATTCAATAAAAAAATAACAATCCAAAGACTGAAAACTGTGTTTTCTATTTAATTCAAATATTGCGTTAATTTTGGGACACCCTTTAAAAGAAGTAATTCCAAGTTTTTCATTAGTTAGTAGTAATAGTATTGTATTGTTGTAAGTTATTTATTTATTGAACTGTTTCCTTCTTTAAGTTTATTATATTTTTATATAATTTTTAAACAAACATATTAAATTTGTGAACCGTATACATTTGTATATGGTTCCATTTCAAAAAAAGTCATTACTCTCTTCTTAGCTTCTCTGGTTTGAATTATTTGTTCATTTACATCCGCGATTGTTTTTTTTTTCCTGCGCCTCTCTTTGATGAAAATGGGACGAGTGCGCGCAAGTAACCATCTGTGCGTCTGTTCGGTAAATCATTTACACGACAGTGCTATTAAGAATCTACGATTGGTGAACATGTGTGCCGCCGTAACTGACCAGCGCGCGTAATGCAATTCGTCTGTTAAAAGTCGATTAAAACGGATACGCAGACAAATACACACAATGCTCTTTGCCTATTCTTAATTGCATCCGTAAACCTATTTAAAAAAAAAACACGCTCATGATGATAAAAGAAAATCTGTGATATATGATTGTAATTCAAAAAATAAAATAATTTAGTAAATAGCACACTTGTGAAAAGATTTATTTAATCCTGATGGTAAAGTGAGCCAACTAAAACGTTACAAACCTAATTTGCATTCTTTTTTCGATTGGGAACTGTTCCGGGATGTTCTAAGTCAGCTAAGACCAGTCTAGAACAGCTCCCGAACGATAAACGAAAGCGGCTCTAATAACTAGATTTAATTAACTAACGCCCGGTTTCTCCAACAAATCTTAAAGCTCGTCTTATATAAGCTCGTCTTATATAAGTCCGTCTTATATAAACTCGTCTTATATATAACCACGTCTTAAATTTGTATTCTGTTGCCATTTTCGAGCTCCTCATCGGAGGAGCTCGAAAATGGCTAGAGCTTAGGCGAAACTAGTTGCAAAATGTAACTGAAGTGTGATAAAAAACAAAGTAAAAAATCGTTTTATTTATCCTTTAAAGGTGGTAATGTTCCTCCTTGTGGAATTCCGTATTTTCGTGTTAATATTTCACTGTAGGTTTCATTTATCTTTGTAGTTTGTTTTCTTGTACTTATTTATGATTTTATCAAGTTATAAAATTGTTATATGTAGCATTATAAATTGAAATACTTTGAAAAAAATATATATGTAATAATAACAATAGAATGGAAAATATTAAATAGGACATTTCCCGTTACACCTGGCGCGATTATTAATTTCCCATTATTGTTGGCATGGCGCGGACTAGACTATAACGCTGCACGGGTGTGAATTCACAATGTGATTTTTTTTATTATTATCAATAAAATGTCATGCGCGCGTTCCGGACGACGGGCACCGGATGCCAGTAGATCTGAATGCGCTTCCGTTTCGCATCCTACACTTGCTATTTGTCAAAATATAATAATATAATAATTACAACATCGAGATGGATAAAGATTCATGGACACTCACTTCGGTGGTTTCACGAGATTATTTATTTATAATTTCAAATGAGTTCTAGCACATACAGACACACAAATAGACTTTCAGTAATTACCTATCAACAACCTCTCCTAACAAATTGAACCTGTCTAAATTTTGTGCTAATTGATGTGAGTATTCTACTTGGCGGAATATCAGTAGGTACTTGTTTGCTTTTTGTATCAATAGCGCCGACTTCTTTTAATATCATACTGAACTGTTGACTGAAATCAACTCTGAGGGTGTTAATCCATTGTCAATATACGTGGCACCCCTTTTGCCGAAAGCTTTTTCATCCGTAATTCCACAGTTAAGAATGCAATGTTTTTCATCTGAAATGTCCATATCCTTAGTAATTTCCGATCCCTTTAATCGACGATCCTGCATAACCACATCGTCAATTTCAGGCATACTGTCAGTTTTTGATCGTCGTCCATATCGCAGATCATCTTCTAGGCTCTCATGACAATGTTAAAATTCTGATACCAACATATGCACAGTCGTATAAGATGGAGATGGGGAGTCTCCTGCCGTATCCTGCATATCTTTATAAAATAGAAATTTAGAAAGATATGCAGGATACGGCAGGAGATTCTGCTCCATCATTTACGACTGTGCATATGTTGGTATCGGAATTTTAACGTGGCCCTGCATATCTTTATCAAATAGAAATTTAGAAAGATATGCAGGATATGGCAAGAGACTCTGATCCATCATTTACAACTGTGCATATGTTGGTAGCGGAATTTTAACATAGTCCTGCATATCTTTATAAAATAGAAATTTAGTAAGATATGCAGGGTATGGCACGAGACTCCATCATTTACGACTGTGTATATGTTGGTATCGGAATTTTAACATGGTTCTGCGGATCTTTATAAAATAGAAATTTCGAAAGATATGCAGGATATGGCACGAGAATCTTATCCATCATTTACAACTGTGCATATGTTGGTATCGGAATTTTAACATGGTCATGAGATCCGCGCAGTGGACGACGACCAAAAACTGACAGAATGCCTGAAATCGAAGATGTGGCTATGCAGGATCGTCGATTAAAGAGATTCGAAATTCCTACTAACCTTTTTTCATGAAATATTTGATAAATGCGCGCATTTAAGTATTATACAATTTGCAAATCTAGCTTTACACAAAGGAGCACCAAATTGATACCAGTTGACAGAAGAATGTAAAATTTAATATTTGTGCAGAAGACATCTATTGTATATATTTTATTCGAACTGATGCTACCATATGTGCTTCATTTCACGAACTTTTCAAAGTACCCTCGTATATATGATTTTAATAAAACATGTGGCAAGGTAGAAATCTGATTAAAAAAATTAATTACCCGACCCGAACTTATATTTATAAAGAATATTTCTGAGAAATATAGTTACATATAGACCGTGTTTAAATAATGTAAATTAATTTGAAAACACAAAAGGGATTTGCAAACTTCTTTTACATTTTAGTTTCGTATTTGGTTTCCAGGCATCAAAATAATCCCCGCGATTTTATATTTATATTTATCGCAGTCAGTCTCTTTCACTTAACTTTTCTACAATGAGTTTGTTAAATGTAGGAGAAGTAAACAAGGCGAACGGGGAGTAAAAAATAAGAAAACGGCTGCGTGGAAGTTTTATAGCGCAACAACTTTCGATGTGGATTTATTGCGCGGCTGTTTTTATCGATTGCTTTGAAATTTCTCTTATTTTTGCACATTTCCCGGCCGCAATCTAATTCCGTGCACGGACCGTTAAAACATACGTGCTCGAATTGTTAAAACAGATTACTTCTATGTGTGCGAGTGTGCGTAAACACGGTGAATAATTTCAACGGAACAGCTCTATTTTTCGTCCCGCGGATTTATTAGCGGCGTTGTGACACATACGTTAATAGTTTCAATGAGGAAAAAAAAACAACAACTGTTAACTGTCGCCTAGTGTAGTAACCGCAGCGAATTTAATGTGCAATAAACTATTAAATAGTTGTAGAAGGTTGTAGTTATAAATGCTGCACAAACAAGACGAAAATATTTTTATAATAAATCACATTCGAGTTTACTGGCATATATTTATAACTAGTGGTTTACAAACCAATTTTAAAAATTAAAACGTATTTGTATGAAATTTTATTATTCATAGATTTTGTTAGATATATGTCAAGGATATTTTTTATTAGGGATACATTATTATTGAATTCATATTACTGTCAGTTACATAATGTTTGCGGCATAACACTATAATATAAAAAGATTTTTATTACCGAAATATAATACAAATACGGTTTATAGATTTGCGGCGAACCAGCCGCAAATCTATAAACCGTATTTATAATTTATCGAATTTATGTTTGAATATCAAACAGGTAAAACAGGATAAACTCTCAGATCGTAAGGATAGATAGCTATCCTGCAAACTCCAACATTTAAAAAAATAGTTTTTATAGGCTATTTTATATAAAATAAATCAGATTGACTATTGCAGCCTGTATGATTTCTTTTCGTGTATAATTAAATTAAAAGTGTTGTTAATTAAGTAATTTACCTTTTGACGTACCGCGAAATCGCACCAGCAGCTATTATATAAGTCGGCAACCCCGTTCGCGCCTCATATACAGCGCCGTTTATACAATTTAACGACTGACTGGCGAGATATGTTTTCACATATGGTGTTTCTTATTAGCCAGCAATCATAAACTTTATCGCTGGCCATTGTCCAACAGGCGAGCATTATTTAATATTTATAGCAAATATTAGGCGCATTATGTCATGCGTTTTATTGAAATCCCCGACGTATGCATGTCAATTATCCATAAAATGACCACAACAACATGGCCTGGTGTAAACAAGCAACAACCCATTATTTTTTGAAACACTAAGGAGAGTACAATTACAGTTGTAGCTTTAATTATGCAATGCGTCCAATTAAACAAATTACCGTCTATGTTTGTGAGTGCACACGATTCCGATACATTTCCCGGAAAATTCAATTAATACATGATGCCTTTTCTGCGAGATAAAAATGTGGGAATATCGGGGAACGTTAAAATTCCGAAAAATTATGCAACAGCCGCGTGGCCGCGCAGGATTTTAATTGGGAGCTTTCGCTTCGCGCGCCCACACCGCCGCCAATTAGTTAATTGCGGATTGGAAAAAGAGCCATGCGAACTGAACGGTTGGTATGTATAGATGAATGTTTAAAGAGACTCACTAGAAAATGAATTTAATGTATGTTGAGTATTATATATTTTACAAGCAGAACCAAATTTTTTGAGATCTCAATGTATAAGAGAAAAATCGTAAATTGGCCATTTTTCTGCCTGTTTCATGCTACGAGAAAACGGTAAGATTTATAATTTGATTCATCCTTCTAACTATAACAGTTATAGCTGAAATTCCATAAAACGACAGGTATCGGGCTTAAAAACACCCTTTATATATGTTAATGTTGTTATAGGCCTGGTTATATGAAGGCGAGGTAACTATAACTCGTGATTATATATAACCCTGGCTACGTAGAGTGGCAAGTGCGTGGGAAACTCCGGAGTTACTTAGCCAGGGGTGAGTGGAGCAGGGAGGACACGGTATGCATGGCAAGAGTGAGGTGTGGTTCAGACGAGAGAGGGAGGAAAGTGTGGATGGATCTGGGGTACAACGCGTGTGCGCTGTGTAGTAAGGGAAGCGACACGTGGTGGCACCTTAGCGAAGAATGTGAGGGTGTGAAAGCAGAATGGGTGGGAGACTGCAGAAAGCGGAATGAATGATTAAGCGAGGATGGGGAAGGCGTGGGAGAGCAAAGTGGCGAGGACAGAGGGAGCGGTGATAGATGAGGGTAATTTGTATTTTTTTGCGGAGTATTACTTTTATTTCTATTTGTATTTTTATTTTTATGTTTGTATATTTTTGTTGTTGTTGGTGATGTGGAAGGGCAGTATGCAGAATGCCAGAATGCCAATAAAGGTCTTTCTTTTTCGTGATTATATTGTTAAATTGCTTATAACTTTCCATTTGATATTCTCGTGTCTACATGGCAATATTGTATTATGTGTCAGTGTTATCAAAAGTGAAGTTATAATCGCGGATTAGAAATTAACTCGAGAGTTATCTGCTTTATACGACAGAGCCATAGTTTACTGTTAAAAATTTCAAATTTATATAAAACGTTTTATAGTTTTTATTTTATATTTAAAAAAAACATAAAGCCATAAATCATTCTCGACAACTCGATATTATATATAAGATCAAATCTGTTGAATCTAAAACGCAACTTGCTAGAAGAAACCGATGTTTTCGCTGAAATAGATATCTACTCATTATTATATTCGGCTTGATTTATGATATTATAAAATTAAATTCTCTTTTTCCTGCGAACTCGATATGAGTACAACATACGGGCGAGTTTCCTCAATACAAAAGTTTCCCTGGCACATATACATGGATGGTTTATTGAAAAATTTAAAATTGAAAACATTTTCAATTGAGATCAACGCAAACAATGCGCATCGCACTAAGTTTCCCCCATATATACAGGCGCAACGAAAAGCGCTTCGCGAGAAATTTGTTAAAAATACACGCCGAAATGTATTATTCGGATATACTACAACAACAAAAGCTTCGTAACATGAAACTTTATTAATTACAGTATGTCCAGTTATACATCAAGAGGATTATAAAGCTTTAATAATAAACTAATGTTATTAAACAGCATTATATAAGTGCTATGAAACGAGAGGTATATACGAGGGTAGTCCCAGAAAATCCCGACCTGGCGTTTGGTGTATGAAAAAAATACTATGGTAGAACCATATATAATCCACTCGCCAAGAAAAGTTATAACATATACACTTATGGCTTTTATTTTATTCCTCCCAGATTCTTTAGATTTTAGAGTATGTGTTATTCTGAAATCTAAACAATCCGAAAGGAATAAAATAAAAGCCAAAAAGTGCATATGTTATAACTGTTCTTGGCAATCGCTTTGGGATGATAATATAGGATGTAAATAGAAAAACTCAAATTATTCTGATCAAATACCTAGTTAGCTATAGCAGCAAGAAGAATAAACATGATTGCAAGCATAATTCGGTTTGATAAGACATTTTTATTTCATTATTAAATATATCTTTAAGGTTTTCTGTGAAGTTAAGGTAAATACCGGGTGATTAAACTCCTCTGAGCTTCTCCATTGACCGGCGGAAAAGCCTCACGGCTGATAGCCCTATAAAGATAGAAGTTTTTTATATCTTTAAAGGACAATATTAGGCTGTAGATAAAGTGAGAAGTTTAATCACACAGTATTTACCTTAACTTATTTATTATCCAGTAATATTTGTTTCATTATTAAATACAGCCTTAACCAACAGTCTACGTATAATTAAACGAAAATACCTGCATCTATAAAGTGTGTTTATTTTATTTTCCCTGGATGAAACTCATTAAACATTCGCTAATCTATAAGCTAATTAAACTTCCGCAGACTGCATCACAAAAGCAAAGTTTACATGCAATCGCAATAGATGTTTGCGCTGGAAGCTTCGATAAATTTTCAATGTGGACCATTGTCCGCGAAATCAAGAAGTTAAACAATCACGGGGCGGGTTCGTCATTAAGATAACTTGCCTGTATCAAATCCGCATTACGTAAGCCCGATCGAACATCAACATGCTGATAATACGGGAATTATGTAAAATTTTATTCGCCCAATATAATAATTTCATTCCGACGACGGAAAACAATTAAGCGGGTTCCGTTTTGGAATTTTCGGGAAAATGGGAAACCGGCGACCTTTCTCAACGGGTCTTTGTATGCGCCCGCCAGCGCCCCCGGTATAAATCACATCGGCCCCGTCGCTGTTATTAAGCGATCCGGCGCACGACGGCGGTGGAATTTATTTTTGATGAAAATTGCCCCCTAAGAAATTAGGTTACAGATGTTGTAATACCTCACGAGCGAACGGATGAAAAATTACGACTAGCGCGGTTCATATACAAAGATAATTTCTTGTAAATGCCAGTATAAATGTTGTGTATTAGTGGAGTAAGTTAAGTAGTTTCGTTTTATTTTCAATGGATATAAGCGGTGCTAATTAATTTTAAAAACTGTAACATTTTCATTGATATATAAAGATTTTTGTTGAACTTTCGAAATGACGTAGCTTTTGTAGCTTAAATGTGAAGGATATTAGTCACTTTCGTCATTTATCATTTGCAATGATTCAACCAAGTTTGAGAATGAAGTGCAAGTATAAAACGTGATATATGTATATGATTTGCATCGTCCTGCACTTGAGAATTGCTTTGAAATGGCAGGAAAACAATAATCATAACAGAAGATGCAATGCACCATGTTTGTTGTATAAAAAAACAATGTATATATTTTCCGAATACAGCACTGATAGCAGTGGAAAGTATTGTTTTATTAGCTCAAATGTTGTTAAAGAACTTCGAACGATCATGTAGAACAGTGATTTTCAAAGTAGAGGTCAAAAATATTTAGGGGGTCGAAAAATATGTTTTACAGATCCTTGATGTTTTTCTATACATAACCATTCCTCAGGGGGTCCTTTGAAATTGAAAAAGTGGAAAAGGTGGTCGCCCTCCAAAGCATCAACACCTAAAGACGAAAGAGAAGCAAAAAAGCAGCTGGAGCAAATGCTCCTGGTAGGGTCATCATTGCCGGTAAGGTCAGTGGTGAGAAATTAAGCTAAGTGAATCCACAACGGCAAAATCAGACCCAGATTGGGCAGCTGTAAACCTCGCCAGAACGGCGAAATACTAACCATGGGCAGCAACATCGTTAAAAGTGCGCATCGGCGCTAGATAAATAATATCTAACATGGTAATGTAGATTTGATAGTGCAGCCGGAATGGCATAAACTGTCCCGACGCTGCACGAAGAAGGCAACGGGAAACCACCTCGTACAAATCTCCAAGAAAATCTTTTGTCATGACTGGAAAACTAAACAAATGGCCCCTAGTGTAGTTCTTAAGTGGTCACGGGGTGCTAAAAATCACCGGGCCAGTCTGCAGTATGTTTTACAGCGGGAAGACACAGAACATGATTAGAGAGATAGGAAGACTCAAGATAGATATATACTAGGAGTTAGTGAGATGAAGTGGCGTAAGTTAGGGCAGTGGCAGCACGACAACTATCACATATATTATGCTGGTAATGATGAACCCAACCATTATAATGGGGTTGATACAACATACACAAGATCATACCATAAAAAACACAAAATCCCAAAACCGTGAAAAACAAGCACTATGTTTCTCATGTTTCAATAGAATGAATAAAAGGAATTAACCTTCTCGATACTGAATTATAATTGACAATCAAAATAATTGCAAAGATAGGTAATCAATAACATTATAACCTGGTCAGAAGAACAGCAAGGGTTTAGAAGTGGTATATCCTGTAACGATGCCGTGTTTTATTGCGACATTTAAATATTTCGATTGGAAGTTGTTTTGATATAAGATAAAATTCTACAAAAAAGTTTGTTGATAATTTTAATGATATAGATAAAATTTATAACACATTTACTTCGAAATTGTAATACTTATCAATGTTATAAGACATATTATAAACAAATCATTATTATAAATCCATAAATTTACAGCTGTTTACACTGAACGCCTCATTTCCGATTACTTATCAATATAAAAGCTGTATCATTTAAAACCGTACATGCATGCACATACAATTCTTGTATATGTGAGGATTGTGCGTTACTTGCACGCGTCGTGCGAGTGCATTGCAGCCGCATTTAACGGAGCCAACTGTACTGGCAGCCTTGCCGAACGCTAATTTAGAAAAGGAAAAAAGAAATGAGAGGCAATTATTTCCCCGAGACCGCCGCAAATGAGGCCGCAATCAGTCTACTTAATGAAATTAACCACTTAAAATGTTGTTACCAGTATCCATCCTTTACTCGATATTAGATTTTATTGTTCGTGCGTTGTGCAGATGCGCCTCATAATACAATATTGATGGGGTATTAAGGCGTCACGATTTCGCAATAATAGATCATCTAGGTCGTGAATTATAGACAAAGAAGAAGAGCGCAATTAATAAATATATAGAGAAATAAATAAATATATTAATAAATATAAATAAAAATTATTTTATATATTTATCTAATTAAATGCTCTCCCAGAGATAGCTATAATCCTTGAAAACGTACCATGATTTAACGAAGTAATGCGCCATTCTATATGTAGAGAGAGTTTAACGCCATCTGGCGTCAACCATGTTATTAAGTATGTACAGCCATATGGTAATAACCTGCAACATATTTTTGCCATCAAGATTTTGAGAGCCCTATGGGAAGCTGGGAAGATACACAACGTACTCCAATTCAAGAAATGTGTTGCATACATCACACACTCAAAATAACACAGGAGAATGTTAGAATGCTCTACTGTATAAATCTTAATTATGAAGTTAAAAAATCAAAACATTTAAGATTTGAATGTTTACTCAGTGAAAAGTCAATTCCCACCCGTGTGTGACATAACCGGACAAAATCGAGCACGCGAAATTTAAATGCGCCGCCGGACAGGCCGAAGTTTCGCGCCCGGTTTCCTGCTTTCACTTCGCCGCTGCCTGCCGCAGAAACGCAATCGGTTTCGCGCAAACATTCACCGCCTCTTGCGCGCACACGTATTCTTTTGATTATTATTTTTTTTTGTTGGTGTGCAGCCCGGTTAATGATAACAATTTCATGAAATCGCAACCAATCGCGGTGCGGGGACTCAAAAAAGGCCGCGCACACAATGTGCAATTAAAGAGTTTCGCAAGAGCGATTATCGTTACTGTAGGGGGGCCGAGGCCGACGGCGGTGGGGCCCTATGCGCTTTTGGCCCCGTTGCGGTAATCCTTGGGGGGTTCGCGCACAGGAAATTCCATCTTGCATAAGAGACAGATGAAGTTGCATCGCAATAATGGCCCGAGCGAGGTTTACTTTCAATTGCATTCCGAGAGGAATATAAATTCATATTATTGCAGGCGTTTATATAGTTTTTATTGCCCTTTTATTGAAGTAATTATTACAAAACTACTACCACTCGTATTTTATATCTTTTACAAAGTTATTAAACTCAGAGGAAAGCGGACAATTAGTTGAATTTTAGGTATTATCATATCATAGCAACGATTTTGAGTATAGTCTCATCATGCAAGGGATGAGAAAGAAGGAGGGTTCGAAGAGTAACACATCGTTTAATAACGAATAAGGTTCATTTACCCCAGATGATAGCACCCTTGTAAGGGCTCTAGCATAGGATCATGAAAGTTAAATTTAATAAAAAAGATGAGATAAAGTGGAAAGGCTAAAGCAAATATACAACGTATATCTGCAAAGAGGTGGAGCGACCATTATGGAAAGCTCCTAACTGAAAATAGAGACGAAGTACCCGAGGGTGACACCAACAGGCATAATTATTGAGGGCTAAGGAATCAATCAAGAAGGAACCAATAAAGAGCAACAGTTGACAAATGGGTGAACTCCAGGCCCAGAAGAAATTCCAGCAATACTAATCAAAAATATCAAAGAAGCTGCTTGGTGTATGAACCAATACCTAAATGCTGCTACTGTACCTGAATAGTGGAAAGTAGCATACATCTCCACAATTCCAAAAAGGGAAATAAATTGGATTGCTCAATTTTAGAGGCATGTCGGTGTTGTGTATATAAATAATTGGCGTCCGATTATCCCTGTGGATAATCGATTGACGTCGTTAAGTAACAACAAATAAGCTAATGACGCACCCCTGAAGAAGTCGGTGCATTTGGGACCCAATTAGCGGACGGGCATTACGTTTACAATCCCATTAGAAGAGTTTAACCCGAACCCAATATCACCCTTGAATAGGACCTCATTCATTCACCATTTTACCTATAATATATCATTCCACATCGACTCTCCTAAGACATCAGAACCAGCCAACATCACCGAGCTACAGAAGCTAGCTCTCACTTTAAATAGTTGTTAACCATTACACATTTTTAAACTTGTACGAGTTTTCCTCAATCCTGAGGTGATGGCAGCGAAACCCTGGTGTTCTACACATCATCGGTTACCAGCACTCTAAGTTGCCTTTATGAAAGGATCATCCCAGACTAATAGAATTGGAATACAGAGACAAGGGGGAGGAAAAACAATCTGATTTTTGAGCGGGAAGAACTTGTACCGACAACATCTTCTGTCTGAAGCAAGTAATAGAAAAAAGGTCAAGCACTAATCAAGAAACTCTCATCTTTAAAAAGCATACGATACAGTACCCATTCTGGAAAACCCTACAGGAAACAAACATTTACAGAACATCCTCATAAAAGCCCGGCAGAACCTATACCACGGGGCATCGCCGAGAATAAAGATTGTTGAAAATATTCTTCTAAATAAAAGCCTACGCCAAGGCTGTTGTTTATCAGTCACACTGTTCAAGATATAAGTGACTAGAGCTTTAAAAACATGGAAGAGGAAATCTAATGGAATGAGTATCGAAATCGTAGAAACGTGCTTATATACTTTGCAATTGGCTAGTCAATGACAAAGACGACCTAAAGTATATGCCACGAAATCTAGAGGAAGAGTATAAGAACTGGAGTTTAGAACTGAATACCCAGAAAACGAAGTATTTCCCTATTGAAGCAGAACCGTCCAATATACACCTAGAAGGAATAAAATAACAATATGCAAACATGGGTAGCCTGTTATTAAAAGTAGTTTACTTGGAACAGAGACATGGAAAGTAACGGAGCAATATAGCAAAAAACTTGAAGCGGTTGAATTAGCTACAAAATAAGATATAATGTGTTTATATAGCTAAATTATTAAGATCAGAATAATGAAACGCGTAGAAAAGTAACCTCTCAAACGTATGTGGGCTATTTAAAAAATTGCAAAAAATTTAGCTATAATTTTTGAAAATTCTAATAACAGTTATGTATTACTAGCTTTATTAGCTACTAAATGAGATATAATATGTTTATATAGCTAAATTATTAAGATCAGAATCATGAAAAGCGTAGAAAAGTAACCTCTCAAACTTATGTGGGTTATTAAAAAATTGCAAAAAATCGTAGCTATTATTTTTGAAAATTCTAATGACAGTTATGTGTTACTAGCTTAATTAGCTACAAAATGAGATATAATATGTTTATATAGCCAAACTATTAAGATCAGAATTATGAAAAGCGTAGAAAAGTAACCTCTCAAACTTATGTGGGCTATTTAAAAAATTGCAAAAAATTTTAGCTATTATTTAAAAAAATTCTAATGACAATTATGAGCTACTAGCTTAAGTAGCTACTAAATGCGATAAAATGTGTTTATATAGCTAAATTATTAAGATCAGAATAATGAAAAGCGTAGAAAAGTAACTTCTCAAACTTATGTGGGATATTTAAAAAATTTCGAAAAATCGTAGCTATTTTTGTTGAAAATTCTAATGACAGTTGTGTATTACTAGCTTAATTTAATACTAAATCAAATATAATATATTTATATAGCTAAAGATTAAGCTCAGAATAATGAAACGCGTAGAAAAGTAGCCTCACAAACTTTTGTGGGCTATTTAAAAAATTGCAAAAAATCGTAGCTATTATTTTTGAAAATTCTAATGACAGTTATGTGTTACTAGCTTAATTAGCTACTAAATGAGATATAATATGTTTATATAGCTAAATTATTAAGATCAGAATAATGAAAAGCGTAGAAAAGTAACCTCTCAAACTTATGTGGGCTATTAAAAAATTGCAAAAAATCGTAGCTATTATTTTTAAAAATCTAATGACAGTTTTGTGTTACTAGCTTAATTAGCTACAAAATGAGATATAACATGTTTATATAGCCAAATTATTAAGATCAGAATTATGAAAAGCGTAGAAAAGTAACCTCTCATACTTATGTGGGCTATTTAAAAAATTGCAAAAAATTGTAGCTATTACTTTTGAAAATTCGAATGACAGCTATGTATTACTAGCTTCATTAGCTACTCAATAAGATATAATATGTTTATATAGCTAAATTATTAAAATCAGAATAATGAAATGCGTAGAAAAGTAACTTCTCAAACTTATGTGGGATATTTAAAAAATTGCGAAAAATCGTAGCTATTTTTGTTGAAAATTCTAATGACAGTTGTATATTACTAGCTTAATTAGCTACTAAATGAAATATAATATATTTATATAGCTAAATTATTAAGCTCAGAATAATGAAACGCGTAGAAAAGTAGCCTCACAAACTTTTGTGGGCTATTTAAAAAATTGCAAAAAATCGTAGCTATTCTTTTTGAAAATTCTAATGACAGTTATGTGTTACTAGCTTAATTAGCTACTAAATGAGATATAATATGTTTATATAGCTAAATTATTAAGATCAGAATAATGAAAAGCGTAGAAAAGTAACCTCTCAAACTTATGTGGGCTATTAAAAAATTGCAAAAAATCGTAGCTATTATTTTTGAAAATTCTAATGACAGTTATGTGTTACTAGCTTAATTAGCTACAAAATGAGATATAATATGTTTATATAGCCAAATTATTAAAATCAGAATTATGAAAAGCGTAGAAAAGTAACCTCTCAAACTTATGTGGGCTATTTAAAAAATAGCAAAAAATCGTAGCTATTAGTTTTGAAAATTCTAATGACAGTTATGTGATACTAGGTTAATTAGCTACAAAATGAGATATAATATGTTTATATAGCCAAATTATTAAAATCAGAATTATGAAAAGCGTAGAAAAGTAACCTCTCAAACTGATGTGGGCTATTTAAAAAATAGCAAAAAATCGTGGCTATAATTTTTGAATATTCTAATGACAGTTATGTCTTACTACCATAATTAGCTACTAAATGACATAAAATATGTTTATACAGCTAAATTATTAAGATCAGAATTATGACAAGCGTAAAAAAGTAGCCTCTCAAACTTACGTGGGCGATTTAAAAAATTGCAAAAAATTGTAGCTACTATTTGTGAAAATTCTAATGACAGTTATGGGTTGCTAGCTTAATTAGCTACAAAATTACATAGGATATGTTTACATAGTTAAAGTATTAAGATCAGAATAATGAAAAGCGTAAAAAATGGCCTACCATCACACCGTAAAATGAGGAAGACCAAAAAGAAGTTGGAAAGAAGGAATAGCTAACACAATGAGTACTAATGACCTGAGAGATGAGCAATGACAGAAGCACGTTGGAGTTAGGCATCGGACAACGGCGAAAGATTTTTTATAACCGATTTGATAGATAGATTGAGTATAGAGGACCGAGAGTGCCCACCATGGGAATATATTAGAGAATCAACTCTAAAGTGCGTCCGGAGAATTTCTGCAGTGATTGAACTCCTCTGATTTCCTTCGTTTCCAGCAGAAAAGCACTTAGGGCGTAATAAGATTCATGTTTTATAGCGACGACTATTTTACGTTTCTATGGATTATCACCAGATGGTGGAAGCACGCTTGGTCAGCCCTAAATATTAAATTAGTTGACTCATTCGAAAAAAAAAAAATTTAATTATAATATCTTAATCACTCATGTACGACCCTATATATGCTCAAACAACATAATATAAAATGTACTCAAAATACAACGGCACCACAAAATAAAGTTTATCAAAATAACACCCAGATAATCCAACGATTCGAAAACAAGGAATATCGTTAATATTCCCTGGTATTTCAGAAATAGTGACTTTCATCGAGATATCGACATGAACACCGTTGACCAAACCATCGCTAATTTCGCAAAGAGTCATAAACAACGACTAATTCAACAGTAACATGTTGAGAGCGGCTTGACAACGTTAATCTAACGTGAACACAGAAAATGATTAAACCCTTTGAATTAAATAAGTAAAAATCAGAGCTCAGTCTGGATCATGTACATTATGATTTAACTGTAATTAAGTTAATAGAACTTCAGGAACATTCGTGAGTGAGATATTTGCTATAAGACATTTAACTGTAGTAACTTAAATCTGAAGAAATTTACTCACTGATCTGTAATGATCAGATTGTAATGGTTATAAATGCCTCCTTGAGATGTTCATTAATACAAAAATAACATATACGTAACATTCCGTTGTGGGTGCTTTTAAACCTAACCTAACCTACTTATGCTATTCAGTATATCGGCGCGAGAGAGGCATTTTAATTGTCTTATTACTTATATTGCGGGTATGCGAGCGCACAGTTGCAACAGCACACTTTATTTCTGACTGCCATTTAATAAAAGTATTGCAACACATCGCGGCGTCGGCGTGCGCTTTTTCACGTGCGGTGAACGTCTTTATTAAATCAATAATTCTCTTGCAAACCGCCACGTCAATATTTCTAAAACCTTGGCTTTTCCATCATAAAATAAGTCACTTAGTTTTTAATGAAAAACTTGATTTAACAAATTATAATAAATGCAGTTCAAGTACTTGAAATATATAGCAGTAATAAATTACTCATATCATAAGGTGAAAAATGGGGTTCAATATTGAATGGTTGTGGCGTCTACTATCATCATTTACAACGAAAACGGCTTTAGTGAAGGAAAATTAAATTGTATGAAATACTTGTAAAAAATTAAATTTAGATGTTTTGTTAAATCGTCTCTAACGGTCCGTTTAGATGTTAATTGAGCATTATGTGCTAACCACTGGTTTAAATGTATTGGCATACTTTTTTTAACAAGCCGTTAGCACTTTAATCATCGTTTAACATTACATGGTGAGAACGGGCGTAATACTGGTATGTATAAATATAAAATATAGGACTTTATAATTAAATTAAATAACACAATCAATTAATGAGTGAGTGCATAGCATGTATGTGTAAGTATAAGAATCTTAGAGCTTCAGTTTGTGTGAATATACATATAGAGTTGGCATCTCAAATTTACAAATAAGTTTATTAGTTCTACTCAAATTTTTAATTTTAATTTTGTCTTTTCTTTACTATTCAATGTATAATTTTTTGTTTATATGTATATATAATATTTTTATCAATAGTTTTTTTTTCTATGCTTAGTGGTTTGTATACTGTTTGCGATAATTTTATTAGTTCTTAAGTAATTATATAGACTTAAGGTCGTTTTAGACAAGACAATTTCTTGACTCAAAAGTTAGTCAAGATGCGAGACAATCTAAATTGTCTCGCATCATACCGCAAATTATTTGAAATATTGAATTGGATGGTAGATCGAATGGAAAAATATAACGCGTTCCATTTGTAAAGGACAAATGGTATGGGAGGAAGATATATGAATTCATTTCTTGAACAACTTTTGAGCTAAGAAATTGTCTTGTCTAAAACGACCTTTATTATAGAAATTGACTGGTTTTGGCGTCTACTACGTGGTAATTCATTTTCAATAAAGGAGATGAATAAAACTACTATGTTTTTTACCACTTATTTAATTGTTTAAAACAACTAGTTTCGCCTAAGCTCTAGGTATTGTCAAGTTTTACCCGATGACAGTCATCGGGTAAAACTTGACAATGTTTAGAGCTTAGGCGAAACTAGTTGTTTTAAACAATTAAATAAGTGGTAAAAAACATAGTAGTTTTATTCATCTCCTTTATTGACCTTTATTATATATATTCGACATGAGTTTTTTTTTTCAATTTAATAGATTCTTTATTTATTTATTTATTAATATACAGGAAAACCCCATTCATTCATGTACATACAAATATATATATATATATATATATATATATATATATATATATATATATATTTGTATGTACATGAATGAATGGGGTTTTCCGTATATTAATAAATAAATAAATAAAGAATCTATTAAATTGAAAAAAAAACTCATGTCGAATTAACAACCATTCACAATTCACTATTGCCACAATGATATTATCAAGAATACAAAACTAACGCTGTGAAAATCGTATTGTTTTCTCATTCGATTTTTTTGTGTGTAGGCAATTACATTATGTGTTTTTTTTGTTGCTGCCGTAATAAATATATAAGCCGGCAATGGGTTGAACCGTAAAAACCGGCAAACGATAATAACATTCGCCATTAAAAGTCAGTTAAACCAGCCAGAGGAGACCTTGGGACCGCGTGCCCATTCAACAGCGAAACTGTATGTAATACACATTTTATATTACATATTATAAAATAGAGAGAGAAAGAGGTCAACGCACTAAAGGCTATATCGATAAATATTTTTTATGCGATAACAAAATGGAATAATGTAATTAAACTTGTTGCGCGAGAGGAAACGTAAATTATTGTTGGAGAACTACGTTTGTGTATCCGTTTTATCAAGCGTGTATTACACTCTACTAGAGTAAAACTAGTTTAACTTATTTATTCATGTGCTATGTTCAGCTTTTATTATGATTAATCACGTCTTGAATAAAAGACATACGCAGTACGTAGTTGGTCATAGTACGAACTGAACATAGCACTTCGACTATATTCAGAAATTTGTTGAAGTTTCTTCACGAATCTAGTACAATGTACTTCATGATTTAGCCTTTAAGGGAGATGCGATAAGCCATCACCATCATCCTCCCTTGGATCCTAGTAATATTTAAAGAACACGCTAATATACTAATTTGAAGGATTTGTGTTTAAAAAATCGAATTCTATTGATTTACCACCCCTCGACCGATCGAACTAGTAATACATATATGAAACAAAGCAAAATATAACGCGACGAAATCGTGTAAAAATATATAATAGGCTTCAGGGACATTGCTGTAAACTAAAAGAGTTGAACCATGGGGTGATTTAGATTAAAGCCCACACCAGGTACAATAGTTATGGAAGAAGAAGTACAACTCACCCCGTAAAATCTCCAAGTTGTCGCCGATTTGGAAGCTGATCGTGACGCCGGGATTCACGTGGAACAGGACAACGTACTCGGAGCCATTCTGGTTGGGCCCAGTGACGTAGGAGGGTTGCGGCTCAAAACCCGGACCCAAGTAGAATCGCGTCGGCGCCGTGCCGTTAGCGTCGGCGGCGTCCACGGGCGTGGGAAAGGTACAGTGGTGATAGTGGTAGGTAGAATAGTGATGGTAATGGGACGGATAGTGATGGTTATTGTAGCGGGGTTTCCTCACGCCCGGGCTTATGCCGTTGCTGCTGGCACCGGTTGCACCACCGCCGCCGGCGACGGTTGCGTTATTCGCGGCCGCACCGGACGGATTTGCCATTTCCGTGTCCTCTTTAACCTTCACCATTCGTTCGGGTTTAGTAGTACTATTCGAAAAATTGTCTGAAACAAAAACAAAAAGATTTTATAGGCGGAGAAAGTGCAGAAATATCTATTGTAATAAAGAAGGCCGGAAGAAGTATAATTGAGTGAGTGTCTCTATATATTTGATTAGATTTGAATCTCGGTTAAAGGTCGTTTTAGACAAGACAATTTCTTGATTCAAAAGTTAGTCAAGAAGCAAGACAATCTAAATTGTCTCGTATTATACAGCAAATTATTTGAAATATTGAATTGGATGGTAGATCGAATGGAAAAATATAACGCGTTCTATTTGTCAAGGACAAATTGTATGGGAGGAGGATATTAATTCATTTCTTGAACAACTTTTGAGCTAAGAAATTCTCTTGTCTAAAACGAGCTTAATAGAAGCAGGAAATATATACGTTTCACTTCAATAATATTAATAAAATTATTCTCCAGACCATTTGTGATATAAAAAATATGCAGGTACATAATGACAGTATTATTGATCGTGTAAGGCGACACGATCAATAATACTGTCATTCCTAGTACTATTATTGCTAGTACTGTCAGTATTAACTTGAATTCTCCCTCAATATTTATCAAGTAATCAATAATCCGGATAAACATCAGTATTCTCTTCATTCCATCATTACTATACCTTACACGATGAGTAATACTGTCAATATTTTAGAATAATGAAATATTTAACATGTTATCGTACAGTAATACTGTCATTATTCAAAAATATTGACAGTATTATTGACCGTGTAAGGTGCCTTATAGAATACGAAAAATAAATACAAAAAAAAAGTAGGTTATCGAGAAAAGGCGAGGTTCCGGTTTCAAGGTTTAAAGGACTAAAGTGCCATTCACAATAAGCGTAGTAGTGGTAACCTGGCAGTAAGCGAAATTGTACACATGTATAAACATTCAGACGTTTACAGTAGCGCAGTAAAACTATAACCGAATATGGGTAATTACGTCTACCTTAATTATCCCACACCATAACTGCCCAATTCCGAATGTCTGGATTTTTATAGACACATTGATTCCCATTACGTTATCACTACCGCGCTTATTGTGAATGTTCCTTAACCGTTCTACTCCCGAGAAATATTTTGGAAGAGTCAAGTACAAGCCCTCTTAATCCAAAAAGTTGCCTTTATTGAGATCATAGTTTCTTTTGTTCATCTTACTTTTGAAAGTAACTTTTTGCGAAACAATACTTAAGCTTTAGCTTAATGTTTTTTTGCAGCTTGGTCAGGATGGGGCTAGTTTTAAGACGGATGAAAGTGTACTCTTTGGCATACGCAGATGAAATAATATTAAGGAGATCGGAGCATGAGATAGCGGAAAGGATTGCAAGACTGGAAAGATTTTATGATAGGACACGTACCTGTGGAAAGTAGCAAAGTGATGATTTTTTGAAACAAAAGGAGAATAAAAGAAACTTTTAGGTGGAAGGGCATTTATGTGGTATACATATAGATTCATTTAGTTAGGATACGTATGTGTGATAGAATGAAAGGGAGAATATAGCATAGAAAACTGTGGGACTGTTTTGTCAAATTTCTTCAGTCTTCCTTCAGTGGCAATACTAATACTAAAATAATTATAAAGCGACATCTACAAGATAAATAAATATATATATATATATATATATATATATATATATATATATATATATATAAAGTATATACCCTGATACAAGAACGCCTAAATTCAGCTCAACATGTTATTCAACATTACATAATATCGACAACCCATAAACATTTTTTCTCCAAACCAGTCGTAAACCCTTACCCGACAAACTCGCCTACACGCGATTGCTATATTAAAAAGCAGTAAAACACTGCACACCAATTTCTAGCGTATCAAGAGATATCCGCTCGCGCACCCCCTCAAACCCATAAAACCCCGTTGATCACGCCGAGCAATCTCCAAATACCCTGTTAATTCGCAACTAAATTTCGCGTGAAACGAAAATGTATCCTATCGGTGTACATTATTATAACTATAGCCTGCAACTATTTGCGACAGTGCGATAAATAGCGGCCCACGTTTAATTGTATCTTTATGCTGTGTACGCGCTCGTTTTATTGTCATTTAATCTGAATTTTATGACGTCAACGCATGCACGAGGGATTTACCTTTATCAGCAGCTGATAAATGTACACGGCGGGTGCATAAGAGCGTGGAACGGTATGACGCGCGCGGTATGGCTTTATTGGTTTCCCGGAAAATGAATAATGTTGGCCGTCTTGCACGGTGCAAATGCAACTAACTGGTAGTTGTTGCATGGTGCGAGCAAGGATGGATGGTGGGAGCTTGTTTGCAATTTTTTTATTGGTGTGAATTTTTATTTGTTTGAATTTGTGATTGATTACACTTGTAATTATGAGGCTGTGGGTGTATTATTTGTTTTGTTAGTAAAATAACAAATGAGTTATGAATCGAAATTTTTATTTTCATGTTAAAAAATAACATTATAAGCACCATTGTTAAACTGTCAAAATTCAATCTCATCACCCCACTAATTTTTTCATAGCTATCACACAAACCATTCTCCCCTTTGATTGTACCCATTCCAATACTGAGAAAGAGAGAGATTTTTCCTTAAACAGGCTATCCCCCCGAAGTTTCTCGGCCCTACCTGCACGAATTTGATTTAATTATAAATTATATATAAAAATATAAACATAAATGGCATACTATTATCTTTACAATAAATATAAGGCCAAGGCCATTACCATGATTCTTATGTATTTTATTTTATTTTAAAGTTCTATACCTCTAAAAAAAACATCCATCCTTTATTTTATTCAATGGTCCCACTGCCCACACATTATTACAGTTCCAAATCACATTATCCCTCGAATTTATTTTGAGATTGACAGAATATCAGTTACTCGCTCATAAACTCAAATTATATTTTTTAATACCAATAACATAAAGATGGAATTTAAAAAAAATATATATTTTAGCATCACTCATAGATTTTTTATATTCAACGCAATTTTTTCTATCAACTTCGCAATCATTTTTGCTATGTTAAATATATTTTTGAGGTGGCACATGACACCTTTATATACCTCGATTGTTAGTCAGCCCATTCGACTTTAACAGTGATTAAATTTAACAACATTTACCACCTAAACAATAATTATGTTTTTGATTACACGATATAAAACCGCAAGCCAGACGTTTTTTTTTCTCCTGCGGTGTTAGCTTTTTTTTACTCCCAACAGACTACAATTTGACGGCATCACCTATTAGCAGCCGCCGTTCATTATAAACTTTCAAAGCAATTACATTAAATTATCGATTTGGACACACAACAACGGCGACCTTGGGGGCGGCCTTTTTTTTCTCTCTCTCCCGCTGATATTTATCGGCCGCTCGCAGAAATTGGCGACAGGCGGCGGTTTTACTTTCATAAAAGTAAACGATTTTCCCAGATTTTTTTTTGCGCTGCGTTTTGTTTACTCGCTGATTCAAGACGGTGTTTCACAAGAGTAAACGGAAACCGGGCATACATTATGTACAGTTGTATGTTTCCTAATACGGATGCATTAGAGTGGCAGTTTATTAATTAGATAATTCACACTGACTGGATAATTATGCTAGATCAGTGTTTCTAAAACTTTCCGGTCCGCGACTCCATTTTCTAGATATCAAAGGACCTCCTAAAGAATGGGTATATGTAGAAAACCATCCAGAATGATCTGTAATCAACATTTTCTGCGGCGATAAATATCTGCGCGAGAGACAACAAAGCCCGCCCAAATATTTTTCGTGACCCCCAAACTCCTCTGAACTTCTCCCTTGATCGGCGGAAAAGCCTCTCCGCTGATAGCCTTATAAAGATAGAAGTTTTTTGTATTAATTTCCACAACCCAACTCGATGATCGACCCCCACTTTTAGAATCACTAGCACAGTGGTGCTTAACCACTAGACCACTGAGCTGGGTGAAAATGTTTGAATTGCGAATGTTGACGTTTCTTTAATAACTAATATTAAGAAAATATTTAATTATTAAGAACCCAAAAAAACTCTATGTTTTAAGAATGTTGAATAGGCGCCTTCTGACAAGTAAAGACGACAAAAGTCTAATAATAAACACATTTAGGTCGTTGTGAGACTAAACGTGATTTATTATCATTATCATTCACACATTAAGGATTATTACATTATCATATAAACGAAGTGTTGCTTGATGTGTATCAAACGCAATCCCGCACGGCCATTAATCACTGGCTGGCATAAATCCCAGCAGAAGAAATTTTCAGATAACCATGCGTTAAATGCGGCGATAAATTTTTGTCGCGCCCGCGATTTGTTGGCGGGGCACCCACCCCCCTGACAAGATGATGTCGGTTAATAAATTCGGGATTTTCTCGCGCCGTGGCCTGACATTTAATACAAAGACCGATTGCAGCGGAATATTCCATTTTAAAATGTTAGGCACGGCATTAGTGCACTTTGTACTCACTTACTGCTGCAACCATCGTCGTCGTCGCTATAACAACTTCCAGGCTGTATGATAGATGGCATTTAAATTGCGGGCCCCGGCGCAGCGGCGGCGGCGCTATCGCCGCATCGTATCTGAACGCGCTGGCCTAATGTCATTAATTAAAGCGATATTTTAAATATAGGGAGGTGGGGGATCATGCGTATTACATTAAGTTTCTAATGTATCGTCTTTTAATATGATGACCTGGTCACAAAAGAAAATTGACAATGCGTTTTTATCTAATGTATCATGCTGATTATTATTTTACTGTTACGTATGAATAGGGTGAAATAAAGGTCTCTATGTAGCGTCTTTAATAAAATTATAGAATCGTATAAGTCATTTATATATAAACTTTATTAATAAATGTAAAAGTTCATTACAATTAATATTAACTACGAACAATTACTAAATGAATTATGTGTTAATCTTGTTAGTATAGTAAACAAGGTGCTTTCCAAGCATGTAATAAATGTTCTTTTTTAATGGCTTGTACCTCTATTTAAGCAATTAAAGGTTATGACTCTGGCCTCGGTATATATACCTCTACAACTATCTACTTAAAACTATCGAAACTAGAAGGGAAACCACTAGACATGCAGGAATTCAGATAATTTATATATAGCATATATCTGCATTCCTTGTAATATGCAGATATATGCTATATATCTATATATATCTTATCTGAATTTCTGCATGTCTAGTTGTTTCCTTTCTTGTCTTTAATTTCGGTAGTTTTAAGTAGCTAGTTGTAGAGCCACAAGCTCATAGAACCAGCAACAAGCCTCGGATACAACGATGACGACCTCAGCTATAGACTAGGATATGAGAAGAAGACACAAAAAAAGAGCTGTGGAGGGAAAATATATTAAGATGCGCTTGTTGGAATATAAGATCTTGGAAGTTCTACTAGAGATGGAAATACACAAAATAAATATATGAGCAGGGAGGAAAAGGCGATCTTACATATAAAGGATACATACTCAAGTATTGTGAGACTGAAAAACACACACGAGCCACAGCCGGAGTAGGTCTGCTAATCAGTGATAAATTCACACAGAATATAGAAGATACATTCTACGTTAATGAAAGAGTAGTCCTAGACACCGGCAGGGACAAAATACATATTATCAGCGTTTAGGCTCCCGACACTAGCAAAAGCAAAGAGGGAATTGACACCTTCTACGAGCATCTGCAGAGCGAAGTTGACAAAATACGTACCGAACAGAAGATTCTAATAATGGGCGATCTGAATGCTAGAATTGGTAATGCAATCGTAGATGGCGTAAAACAACCCGGAGAAACTCTCACCACATTTTGTGCACAAAACGAGATTAGAATAATTTTTTTTTAAATTATTATTATTAAATTGCTTATAACGTGTTTATAAATCCCGGGTCATTTTCAATTGATTTAGAGCAATTTTTATTCAATTTCGAGTTGGTTTTTCTGCCTAATGTCAATTTTGGGAAAACTAATTTCGTTTTAAGGCGAAATAAAGTTATTTGTGGCATTTAGGCTAAATCCAACAGGACTTAAACAGTCTTAAACAGTCAACAATTAGAGAAGCTACAAGAAAGTACAAATTTTAGATTTTAACTTTACGTTAAAATAATAATATCACCAATATAGCCTTGTTTGTGATACTGATTTTAATAATATAACCAATAGCAAAATATATTTAAATATTGAGTGGTATTAATATTTTTGTAATACATATAAAACCAAATAAAGTTAGTAGTGGTGCAGCGATAAATTGGTCCAACCTCCATGCAGATCAAGCCATAAAAAAGTGCTCATTGCATTTTCATGACTAATCAATAACTCTCCTATCTAAACTTGCAGTTATGACACGTGTATGACATCACAATTTAGCAATGTTATACATTTTTGTTAGGTGGCACGTCTGCGCCGCTATCGCTCCTACAATAAATCAGACTTTCGGGTTTTATTTGCGGCACACACGGCTGCTGCTTTTTTTGTTGTCAGGGCGTCCTGACGCCATTGATAAGCGTCACGACGCCAGTCTATTATATTTGCATGCAGCGCTGCTCAGTAGGAGGACCGTGTGGGCGGCTAGCGCGTGTCCACCTCCGGCTTTCAAAGAATATATCGATGTCCTGAATATTTAAACGTTATTTACACAGCGCTAGAATTTTATGTTTACTGAAGTGTGTCCCGCGCGTAGTTCAATCATATCAAATAAATGATTGTGCCGTTTTGTACATCGTGGGTGCTGGTAATTGAATGATAGTAGATAATTAATTGTGTAAGTTTCCATGTATAGTGTCCAATGGCTCGTGCACACAGCAGGGGATATATTAAAGAAACTTGATGCCGAAAGTAGTGAAATTTCGTGCACGTCTTTATTTACACACATTTCATGACTTATAATACATGATTATTAATTAATATTTAGTTTAATTTTAAAAACTTAAATAGTCTTGAAATCAGGCGGTTAATGCCAATGTGGGCCATCCAACATTTTGGTCTAAAGGTCATTTTAGACAAGACAATTTCTTGACTCAAAAGTTAGTCAAGATAGAAGACAATCTAAATTATCTTGTATCATACAGCAAAATATTTGAAATTTTGAATCTGATGATAGACCAAATGGAAAAAATATAGCGTTCTATTTGTCAAGAACAAATTGTATGAGATGAGGATATATGAATTCATTTCTTGAACAACTTTTGAGCTAAGAAATTGTCTTGTCTAAAACGACCTTAAAACGTGGTCTAAAGCGATGGTCTCAAGCCATTGCGTACGGAACGTTGGTGGTTCGAATCCACCGCTAGCTGGGAAATTTTTCCACAAATAATTAACCCGGCTAGGATATCATGGACGTTGTATGAGGCACAATAGGCCCGTGAAGAGCTGTACTCAACGTAACTAAAAGAAATAAGATTAAAATCTAATACCGGATAGTTCTTTAAAAACAATCGGAAAGAAAAAGAAAAATTTCATAGCAAATGCGTGCTTAAGAAATATAACCGAGAACTAGCAGCCGACAAGACTGAGATAACCCAAGTCTGGAGAGATTATTTCAAAAACCTACAGACTGCGGAAAGAGAAGAAAGACAGGAAGAAAACATATATTTAGAAGCGGATATACCGGTAGAGGAGCTATCCATAATGGAAATTATCAAGGCGATATGCAAACTGAAGATTCAAAAGTCCCTGGTTTGCATGCCCACGGAATTGCGGAAGAATGAAGGAAACGCCCTGCACGAATAAACAAATAACACTCATATGGAGTAAAAAATTCGTCGAAATGGCAAATCACATTATAATTGCCATCCACAAAGGAGACAAAAGAAAATGTTCCAATTACGGAGGGGACTTTCTAATCAATACAGAGTACAACGTTCTATCCAATATCCTGCTGGATAGAATGATACCGCTCGTGGAGGTCTCCCAGGAGACTACCTAACGGGCTTTAGAACTAATTGATCTACCGATCGAGCTTCTCGAAAAGGGGTGAGAAATTAACAGAGCAGTACATAAACTCTTCATTGTCTTTCGCCAGTAGTATATTATCAAAGAAAAAGCAGTAAAATCCGCTCAAAAATAAACAGAACTACTAATAGCCGAAGGACCTAAACAACTGCTAGCATACTTTTGAAAGAATCTACAGAAGAGCACTGGGAAGGGAAAAAGACGTTCTGCAGCCTAATGTTGACTATGACTATGAGGTCGGTTCGGTGATACTATATCTAGCGATTGTATCCTTAAGTTAAGTAAGTCGGTTTGTTATATGCGGAAAAAATAGTAAACCTCTTATAGGACTATAAGGATAATCAAATTAATAAAAACATAATACTCCATCATTTACACTCGGATGTCGGTATTTTTAATTAACCCAACACATTGCATTACATTAATACCTCGACTGAATTATTAGCAATATCTTCATCCGTTCCTATTATCCGCACCAACAGTGCAATTACCTCCCCTGATATCTTTATCACGTGCATTTCACCACCAGTAATTACGGGCTAATTTAAATATCAGCCACCAAGAACCGAACCGGGGCGCGCTCATGTAATTTTGTTTTGTCCGTCGTCGAGCGGAACGGCGCGGCGCACCAGAAATTATTGGTAATCTTGTATGCTTTATGTGTCTGTTTCGGAATCGCAAAAATTCCGAATTGGCCCCGGCCGAACAGGTTATAATTTCCGATGTTTTGCTTTATTATCTTTTTGGGGGCCCCTAAAAGTAAAAACAAAAACTGACAGACCGCAACTCGTTTCATCGCGATAAATATTTACCCGGCCAGTATCTATTTGATGCGTAAAGGATATTAGTCATTAACGGTCGCAATTACAGTGCAATTTTGTTTGAAAAATAGCGGAACAATAATAAGATTAGAGGCCGGTTTGCTGAGTTATGTTATATGTTTACATTGTCATTAATTATTATCGGATTTTGTTTTTATTACAAAAAGCGATACCATATGACATCCAGACATAATTGGTGGAATAAGATTTATTAAACTGTTCTAGCAAGTCTATTTTTAGTTTCTTTCTATTTATCACAATACTTTTTATATTAATTATCTTTTACTTTTCATAATGGAAAGTTTGGTATTAGGAAAACATTTAATTTTTAATTTAGTTCAATTGGTCCTGCTGTTCGGTGAAGTATTTATGTTTAAGATTTTGCTTAAATTTATGTAATTCTTCCTCGTTACATTGCCGAGTAAGTTTATTGTATTATTTTATTGATTCTTCAAGTAATCATCCATTTGTTTTTGCGTGCCTGGTAGTTAGGTCACTTCTTCGTCTTGTTTTGTAGTTGTGCCGATCTTTTTGTATTTGTTTGTAAACACTTAAATTTCACTGAATTTCATGATTTTAGAAATAATAATCATAACAATAAGACGAACACAAGTTGTGGTCTAATGTCATCTCATTTAGTACAATATCGCACTGTGAGATGACAAATATTGTAACTTCCAAAACAGTTTTTGAGATAAATGCATTTTAAAAATCGCAATATTTCCAGTAGTTTTACCATTGAGTATAATGTTATCTAATATTTTTAAAGCATAATTAGATTTATTAACGCAAAGAATGGATTAAAGGTTCAAAAATACTACAACGAACCCCCTAGGAGGAAAGTTAAACGCTATCTGGCGACACCATATCAATAAGCAATGCACACCCATATGGTAATAACCGTCAACATGCTCATGCCATCAAGATCACCGGGTAGTGCCCTCTATGGAATAATATTCCAACAGAGTGCTTGAGATATCAGCACAAAGCCAATTTTGTAACACATATATAAGTGTGAATCCACCTCTTAGCAATCTATATATCTAGATTTCGATCTTATTAGATCTCGTCAGTGTAGCTCAGCTAGTGAGGATGCATTCACACAATATCTCGATATGTAGATTGCTAAGAGGTGGATTCACACTTCTATATGTGATTAAAGGTTCGTTAAAATATACATAATAATCATCAAAACAAATATCAAAACCTGCAAGTTAATGTTGGGTAACAGCCAATGTCATCTCATAGTGCGATATTTCACCCTTGAAGTATATACATTTGCACCAATCCACGACTTTACGTTTTAAATTATCTTTTTTAAGTAATGCCCATAATATTTTATGAATGAGACATAAATAACATTTGAACGCATTTCTTAATAAACGATAATCCATTAAAAATTAGGTGTGTATATATGCATGTATATTTTAATTGCACATTCATTTATGTAACTGTAAAATAGCTGTTAACACCATTTGCACAAACTATGCACTATGTCCAAACTAATGAACCATTTTATTAATCGTATTAATAAAGTTGGTTATTATTAATGGAAACACTCACATAATATCGTACGTTTTGTCGCATACTATCCATATGTAATGGGGAGAAAGGAAAATTGAACGCCAGGCAATATGAAATCCGTCATCCGATCCGAAAGTCTTCCGCAATTTCAAACCTACTGACATTACTGGCGATCGTGTTCTTTTGTAAAATTTTGAAAGTGTGTAATTTGTGAGACGGTCGTTATTATTAGAACTATTAATGATGATTATTAAGTCAGCCGTTATAGGTTTCTGTTACTTCATGCTATGAGAAGACTTGCAGAAAATTAAGATCAATTAATTATAATCACGGAAAGAATTTTAATCCGGGGTAAACTTTATTTATATTAATTAATGAGTTCCTATAACATTTTACATTCGAAAAGGTTATAGTAAAATTTATTAAAGACGGACGACGGATATTCTGACGAAAGACTTTTTCAAAATTTATCTCCAAATGATAAGGTGGCCTATCATTTGGAGATAAATTTTGAAAGAAGTCTTTCGTTAGAATATCCGTCGTCCATCTGTAATAAAAATAAATTTATCAGGTGTATTGAATAGATTTTATTTATCTAAATTACGTATTTTAGATCTTGATATGTACAATATATATATATATATATATATATATATATATATATATATATATATATATAGATATATATATATATATATATATATATATATATATATTTATATAAATACATACATACAATTATACAGTTATTCCCCCTATCTTTAGCTCGGGATTTGTGGTCTTTGTCCCATCCCGGGCTATCGGTATCGAGGGATGTATGTATGTCGATTTTATTGTAAAATTGTTAGTATTCAACCCACACATAATAAAACTAAAATGACAGCAAAATAAAAATTTGAAAGGCGAAAAGCCAGATACCTATAGTCGAATAAAGTTGATTTGCACGTCAAATTTATTTATTAGCCATACTATAACTTTTAGCTCGCTTTTTAGTTAAACTAGTTTTTAGTAAATTAATAATTGGCCTAGTGGCGTCTCGTACTTAGCATTGAGTAGTATGAGTACAAACCAAATTGGGTGGAATTTTTGCGAATCACCTTGAATAGTATTTTTCAGAGATGAAGTTAAGGTAAATGCCGCGTGATTAAACTCTTCTGAGCTTCTCCCTTTATCGGAGGAAAAGTTTCACGGCTATAAAGATATTTTGTTAATAATGCGGTCAAATATGAATTTCCTTACTTTGACTATAAACTTCTTAGCCATGCTATAACTCTTAGGATAACTTATTTCAAAATGTACAGCAATATTAAGTCTGCTCGGATATAAATTCACGAAAATCATCTGCAACATCATCTCAGAAAGCATATCCATGCGAGAACATAAACAGGGCTATCGAAAAAAATCGGTCCACAACAGACGATATATTCGTCATCCGATAAATAGTAGAGAAATCAGTAGAATACAAGAAGCCGGCGTATATGTGCTTCATAGATCTAACCAAAACGTTCGACCGAGTGAGGCTAAATGACATTACAACCATATTGAGACAGGGAAATACCCCGGAAGAAATCGTTAGAACCGTTGAAAATATGAACACAAATACAACGACCAGACTACTTGTTAACAACAGCTTGTCCAAGGAAGTCCCGATCTCAACAGGAATAAGACAGGGGGATTCACCCGACACTCTTCAAACTAATTATGGACAAAATAATAGTAGACGTAAAAAACGCGGGGCATGGATTCAGAACTAGTAAAGGAGAAATATCAATAATGTGCTACGCAGATGACGCAGTAATCATATCCGAGAACGAGGATGAACTACAGAGGTTACTACATCAATTTTATCTAACGTCGAAACGCTACAATATGCTGATTGCGGCACAGAAGGCAAAAACAGTTGTAGCAAAAGAGCCCACAAGATGCAAACTGGCCATTAACAACGTAATAATAGAGCAGGTAATGTCCTTTAGGTACTTAGGGGTAGAAATAACCGCCCATCAAGACAGGACGTCGGAGGTAAAGAACCAAACCGATAAAACATCTAGAATATCCGGGGGTTTAAGGGACATAATATGGAAGAACCCATTCCTGAAACTGGAATCAAAGACCCAAATATATAAATCATCCTTCAGACCAATAATCGCATACGCCGCAGAATCTAGAGCAGACAACAGCAAAACCAAGAGCAAACGGCAGAGATGAGAACGCTTCGAAGTATCACGGGACACACACTACGTGACAGAATACCCAACCAAGACATAAGACAAATGTGCGACGTACAGGACATAGTAAGGTGGATGAGGCAGAGACGAAGAGAATGGAACCAACACATTAACAGAATGGAAGACATCAGAATTGCAAAAATCGCCAGAGATGGAAACCCACACTCTAAAAGGCCCCCAGGCAGACCACCAAAGAGATGGAGGGATAGCTGGGGGTCGACATCACAAGTAACTCCTTAAAGCTGGAAAAATAGGCTGTATGCCTATTTCAAGAAGAAAAAGAAGAAGGAGAAGAGTATATAAATTTCTACTAAAACTTTACTATAACTCTTAGGTTCAACTATATTTCAACATTTGTACTCATATTTGACCTTCCTTAATATATGTGTGTTCTTAGCTATAGCTATTAGGGCAAAATATTGTTTACTAAAAATTACGGTAACCCTAAAGCCCGTATGAAATTATCATTTTGCCAGTATTGAAAACTATATCGAAAACGATATAAAAAAACTAGATATTGTCATACGGGCTTAAAGCTGTGGTAAAATTGAACCATTTTTACTCCGAGTGTAAATTTCGTAGACATGTTATAACGCTCACGGTAAAATATGTTTTAGTAGAACTTACAGCAAAATAAATATTAAACAACATTCTTTCACGCCTTTTAATAAAGGCACCTTACACGATCAATATTACTGTCAATATTTTAGAATAGTGACAGTATTACTGTACGATAATATGTTTAAAATCTTCATTATTCTAAAATGTTTCTAGTATTACTCATCGAATAAGGTATAGTAATGATGTAATGAAGAGAATACTGATCTTTATCGAGATAATTGATTACTTGATAAATATAAAAGGAGGATTGAAGCAAATATTGACAGTACTAGTATTAACAGTATTATTGACCGGTGCCTTACTCATGCCAGACATGCAACTCCATTTCCATGATTTTGGGTGCTGGTAAAATGTACAATTTTACCTTTCCGCCTTAGTACTCATAAATGATGTTTGAGTAACAAAATAAAATAAATTAAATTTAACACTAAAAATAAAATCAATTCATAATATTAAACCTAGTATATACAATAATATCATTAACATATTTGCAGTTAATAAAATTATACATAACAACAACCTCTCATGAATAAAAATTCTGAACTCAAACTCAAAAACAAATTTAATTTAACCAGTGTTGAACTCCTCCCCTATGAAAATGAGTCTGTCTACACCTGAATTAATCGCGACGTTAGATCATGCGTGGAATAGAAGGCGGAGGGCGTCTCGCCCTTTGGCACCGCCGCAAGTGCGCTCCGAATTAATTAGCATCCACTCAATGGCGGGCGCGTAATTACGTTCTCCCGCACACATACACCCCATAAGGTTTTTTTTATTGTGCAGCAGAAATAGCCCCGTGAGCGACATGCACCCATCGTGGAAATATTAACGGGGCCACCGCCGCGCCGAGAGTTATTGCGGAAACCATATTGTCATGTAACAAGCTTCCACTCTGGCTTAGCCTAGTTCTGCTCCTCGGGACCCGCTTATCGTATATTTCACTGTTAACTCTCGTTCTTTACCGTTTGCCATTCCGGCTCCGTGCCGTTGCACATTCTTTTCCAGCTGAATGGATGAGGTGGATTCGGATAATTGATGGCATATCGCATATTTACTTTCCTGATAGGAAGATTTACTAGCTTTGTAATCTAAGCGGAGTAATTTATAGTATAAAAATAATTTTTAGCTCCTTTTTATAGATCTATCAAGGTTTGAATGTATTCATTAGATAACTAGAATAAACATTAGACATACACCCTAGTAATTTATATTTTTGTTTATATTGCAGGCTTTTAGTGTGCGTTCATAAATATTTTTAATTTAAATATTGCCTTTTAAATCTTGGTGAAAATTATTGTAATAGGGAATTTACTTACGAGCTGATACCGTAAAATTTTGCTTCTCATTCTAATTTTAGTACATGTATTTTCTAAAAGGCTCTTAGAATGCAAGAATACATGTACTTAAATTAATATAAAAAATATTTCAATTCCATAACTAAAATTTGAAAACTATTTTCCTATAATTACCCTACAAATAACCAGATATCAAAATCATTTACACTCAGCTGGCTATAACCCCCATCCTAAATATTTATCCATCTTTTGCAACTTCTTAGGCTCTCCAAACATACTATTTGCTGTTCTAAAACTCTTCAAACTGATTTCTACGTCTCTCGATATCACACCTGCATGCTTCCCCGCATCTTCACACCCGGAGCGCCTGCCTCTATAGCTTCTATTAATTGATTCCTGGTTCATGAATTTCATGATACTGATCCGTGGTGTCAGTTAGACGAGAAAGGATGCGTATTCTCTTCTCAACTGTCATCACGCGCTTTAATGTTCCTAATTATTTCTTCTAAAGCGTTCATCGTGCCAAAATTCATTTGATCTACCTTTTGCTTATAAGGAATTTATAAATTTTCTGGTGAACTTTACACCCCTAACTACCTTTACATTTTCTTCAGTTCCTCAATTTAGAGATTGGGAAATCGTGCGACACATCTCCGACGTCTTAACGTTCTAATGACTCCCATTTATCTACCATTACTATAATATATTACTGTCTCCTTGATATGTGTATTCACCCTCCCAATCACCCTCTGTCATAGCACTTAAGATTGTATTTTTCTTGCTCTACACATTCAAAACATCTTCCTTCAGCGTTCACCACTTTATCTTCTGCGAATAATCTGTGATGCACGCATACTCCTTCATTTAACCCCCCCACCATTTGGATCTCCAGATCTCACATACCAGTCCGTTCCTACTTTCAGTTAATAAGATTGATTCAAATCACTTTTTTCTACTGATACTCTTAATTTCGTAGCTCGCTCTTTAAACTTATACGCTTTGAAATTTTTCCATTATTTCCCTCCTATTTCTATGATCTGGTGTAGCTGCCCTACCTTCGTGGCAACCTACACTTCACTAGGATCTTCATATTCTTTTCTTAGCCCCGTGATAACTCCACTGGCTCTTCCATGTTTACTTTCCCCATATGATCCCTAGCACTCCCATAAGAAGTTAGCTTATGGACACACTCCCATAGTCCGAGTCTTCCATTCACGTTTCCGTGAAATTCAGAAGGACCTGCTTAGAAATGACAGATTCAGCCACTTTTTTTTGTTTTAATGGTCGATGTGAATCTTGTGAAACGATGGCGTTCGCAGAACAATATTATATGCACTTATTACTATGGTGAGGGCGTGGGTGCAGTACCACTCCCTCACCATAGTAATAGGTGTAGTATGCAGCACCACTCACTCACCATAGTAATAGCAGTAATATGTGTAGTATAATATAGATTTGTAAACGCCATCGTTTCATGGGATTCACATCGTCCAATAAAACCAAAAATAAAACCACTATACATAATCTACTAAGCAGGGTAGGGTTGAGCAAGAAGGAAAAATAAATGTCGACCTACGATGGAAAGAATAAATCTCAACAAAGGGGTGAGTCAAGAAGATCCCATCTCCCTCAACCTATTCACTGCAGTCTTTGAAAAGCTTAACTGAAGCGAAAAAGGTCTACAGATCGGCGGAGTCTAACTAGCACCAGCATCGAAAAGCCCAAAATAATGGTAGAAGAACTAAGCAGTCTGTCCAAAACAATACGAATGAGAATGAATTTAAAAACTAACATGGGCCGTCTTTGTTAAGCTCAGCTATATTCTGATGGATCAAGGTGTTCCTTTGTATTTAAAACGCAAGGTCTATACAGCTGTATACTTCCTGTTGCCACCTAGGCCCAGACACAATGGCTATCACTAAAAAATCAGCTGCGAAACTTGGGGTAACCAAAAAACCATGGGACGCGCAGTCAAAAACGATATTCGAGCAAAAACAAAAGTAACGGATGTCATGAAGAGAACAGCAGACCTCAAATGCCAATGGGTAAGAACGTGGCGGGAAACAAAAAGAAGTTCAGGAAGACCGCAAGGAAGATGGATCGACAAACCGTAGCGGGAAGTCAGTGTATGAGGACAGCAAACGACAGAAGACATGGAAAGAATGGCACATATCCAACAATGGAAACACGAAGGCTAAAAAGAGTAAGAGAGAGCTGTACACCAGTGAACGAGATTGGTTAATTGATAATGATGAATACAAGTAAAAAGATTACGTTGGTTGCGACACATACGGATGCAACACGACTTCCGAAAATAGTACCATACAGCACAATATTAGGGTGGAAGAGAAAGGGAAGACCTGGAACCAGATGGAAAGTCGAAGTACTTGGAGAAAATAAACATCACAGGACGGAGGAAAATAACAACATAAGCCCACGGGTGCGATTCTTGAAACCAATCGATTCTAACGTATTCGTTTAACTGTCAAAGTGCTCAGCAAAATACAGACAATTCACGATTTCAGTGCGTTCAATGATTCAAGTTTTGGTTTGTTAGTGTTTTTTTAAGCTAGTAAACCAAAATTCCATAATTTTGCGAGCTCACATCGATAAACTTCTTAAATAAACGTAGGTTTATTTAAATTAAATAGAAATTCTTATAATAAGCATGATAAACATTACGTCCTTTCCAACTAAGCAACAAAAATGTGGAATTATGTATCATTTAAATACTAATATATTCCAATTTCTGCAATTCAAAAAATGTAACCTTATACTCTAGACCAGCAACATATTTTAGTCAGTAATACCTGTATGCTAATGAATTAGTACAATAATGCACCGAAGAAAAAAACCCATTATTGACAGTGACACCAGTATGTGGCAATTTGTGGGTGTGCGCCACCATAATTCCTTCAAATGACCCGGATGCCGATGCTGGGTGCAACAACAGGCAGCTCAAAAAAAAACCAAACCCGTATTTCGGATTCACGAACCCGCGCGCGCCACAATAAAATACCACAGAGTCTCCGGCAGGATTTCCCAGCAACATTTACATCGAGGACACGCGTGACAAGTCTAACATTTCCACTCTTTTATGCCTAGATACATCCGCCTGCGATTTACAACCGAATAGAATTGGCAAGAAAAAAAAATATCACGCAAATGCCACAGCAATTTAAATCAATTTAAAATCAAAAACAATAACAAATTATTTTTAACGGGATTACACGCCGCAAAGTGTGTCGGTTTTTAAAGAAACAATCAAGTAATTAATTAAGCTGACAAGTTGTCAGCGCGGGCATCACTCAAAGCGCGCCATAAAAACAGAAACGCAAAACATATGCAATCAAAAGTATTTTGACAGATCGACGCCCACATGCCGCTGTCAGGTTTGAATCAAATCCCGGATATCTCTGTAAAAACGCGTTAACACCTTCCGGTTTTGTTTGTACATGCGTTGCGGGATACCCCGGATAAAATTTTGCAGGTGTAATTGTTGACAAATCAAAGGTACTCACCGTATTTTTAAAAGGAGCCGCACGACTGTCACTCGCGTACACAGGATACCACCATGTTTGTTTTTATTGATTTCAGTAAGGACGCGAAATGCTACAGCGGCCTTGAGGCGCGCGCCGCAGATGGAGCCACGCGCCGAGCTACCGGGAAGGAACCTAGACAGGCATAAAAAAGGTATACATTAGTTAAACACGCTTATTTTGTAAATTACCTTTATTTACACTTAAAAAATTAGGAAACAAGAATGGAAGTGCGTTAACATCTCTTATAAAATTTCTTTTTAACAAAATATAACGATGTATAGAGAGATAAAACTAGATTTTTTTTATATATATGTACACATTGAAAAAACATTTGAATGATAATAATGTCATAATAGTCATCTAGCTTACAATTTTATATGTAATATATATTTATGATTTATTCGCATTTAGATAAAAATCGTCACAAATATGTCACCTAGATTTTACACAGTTGTTCATCTACTAATTATGTACAATATACAAATTTTATTTTACAAATTTAATTTACTGTGATGAAGTTGTTTGAAACTTAAGTCATACAACAGTACTGAGCAATTTCGGTGCTCCACATGTAGTCGACGTGTGGACGAATTTTTATACAGCTATAGCTACGCCCCACACGTACCATATCACTTTTTATACAGTTTATTATTTACAAAACAAGTGTTTTTTTTTTATCGTTTATGAATTGTGGCGTCGCGCACGATAGATTGTTTATGTTTATGTTAAACGAGTCGTGGGGAGAGAAAGAGACGGTATGCGCGTGTAAACAAGTGTCGCTGGTAATTTTCGATTAGTCAGCGAGTTAGAATAATATTTGTTCGAGTTTTTGTTAAGGACGGAAGATGCCTAGAGATAATCATAATTTAAATTACATGCAAATTGGTTTGATGACTTTTCAATATACGAAAATAAGATCAATAATTAAAATGTGGCTTGGCAAATTTCTGAAAGTTTTAGTTAAGTTGTATTTCATAATAAATTGGTTTGACGACTTTTCACTATATGAAAATAAGATCAACAGTGTACTGTAATTAAAACAAAACAATATCCTATAATAAATTTTAAATCTTAGAATACACAATCTAGATCTGGAATAAATATAATTATGTAAAGAAAAAAAACTATTGAATTCGTTTAGCGATCACTAGGGTTGGTAGAAATATGTTGTTTGAAAGATAGATCCTTCTAGACGTAGGGAAAAATAAATCAGACAGTGTAGCACTGGTTGGAAAATCGGTAGATCAATGGAAAGCCGGGAAAGTGGGGAATATGAAATTCATCGTAGAGATCAACTGCAAGTTTGTGCAATATAAAAATTCAACTGCAAGTTAGAGCGATATAAAAATTAAAGAAAAATGTGCAAGCATATATAAGAAACTGTCTTCCAGCGCAGGTGTATCCCGGAAAAGTGCAAGAAGGAAAAGAAGTTTTTCCGATCAAGTCGAATTCGGGCTCATTGGATAGATCAGGGGTTGGCAATCATCATAGATCTGAATGCCACTTTATAAAAAAACATAACTGATCTTTAGCGTGCCACGAACCGAGAGTTTTTTTTTGCATTACATGCAATGAGATAAAATGCACTCAAAATTTCTGACGTGACACCTAGAAATGATTAGCGTGCCAACCTATGAAAAAGTGCAGAAGGCAAAAATAAATTGATTTGAATCAAATATAACGCTTGGAGACATTATATGGAATCAAATAAACTTCATCACCATCAAGAAACGATACAGAAACTCAATCAGAATGGTAAAGAGTTATCCTGGCGATCACAAGCTACTATTTGCGAAAATCTCATACCGTCTCAAGAAAATGCAAAGACCAAAACACCAATAGTATCCAGATCTTAACAAGTCAAAAGATCCTTATGAATCCAAAACGAAATTACAGACAGGGCCGTAACTAGGCAGGGGCAACAGGGTCACGTGCCCAGGACCCAGACGGAAGAGGAGCCCTCAGAAAGGCCATGGAATTATAATATATAAAATAAAATATTAAATATAATAATTTCGCACTATAAAACAACTGTACTCCTTCCAAACAATTTTTGGAAATCTGTGCAAACATAGTAGAGCTATTCAACAGTTGGAATAATAATTTTTTATATATATATATATATATATATATATATATATATATATATATATATATATATATATATGAGGAAGGGAAAATTCTAGCAGACTAGCCAAAATCGGCGTTTATCACTATAGCAAAAAACAAGAGCCAAGGAATGCAGTGCACTCTCATGAGCCACGTTCTGAAGATGTTCCTACGAATCATATACCAGATAATATACCCAAAAATTGCAGAATACATTGAGTATACGCAATTTGGAATCAGAAAGAGCCTAGGAAGTAAAGAGGCACTCTTCACCATCCATGTGTTAGTACAACATTGCAGTTATACTGCGACATCTCCTTGTGATTTTGAGAGGGTGCTTGATAAGGTACAGTACGAGAAAATAATCCAAGTGCTAAAGACAACTGGCATTGATGACAAAGACCTACACATATACTGGTGAAGAAGCAAACCTAATAACGGGGATCTGAACAATGAAAGAAGTGTCAATCAAAAGAGACGTAAGACAGGGCTTCATCCTGTAGCACAAGGTGCCTTTCAGACAGGTCACAATAAAATTTTGTTTCTGTAAAACAGGTCAATGATTAAAAATAAATAATTAAATAAATTATTATAAGTGCGCTATTATTGCACTGTTGTGTTTTATGTCGTCCCCATAAAATTAAATAAAATCAAAATTTAATCAAACTAAAGTACGTAATAATAATTATCCGAATGTTCCGGTTAATTGGTCAATAATATACGCTGCAGTTTAAATTTAATTAAAATAATTTGCAAGTGTGCGGGTGGTGGACGAAATGAATATAAATTTGCTTCTTTCTTCTTTCAGTAATGAAATAGCGCGCATTGTTAAAACACATTATTTAAATCGCATGCCACATTTAGTGATTATATTCGTTAAAAATTAATTGTAATGAGTTATTGCAGTCCGTCGAGTTGTTCAATAAAAGTGCCAACAAATTTGAACAGATAAATAGAAAAATAATTATTATTTGTAACAGAAAATAGAAAAGTAATTATTATTTGTAAGGTGATTAAATATGTAAGACTCAAAAGACCTAAATAAAAATAAATGAGAATCGTACATTGCTATATTATCTTAGTTCTCATGTAAGGAGTTCTGAACCATACGAAGAATTCGAGGCTGTCGAAATGTGGATTTACAGAGAAATGATGAAGATAAACTGTATAAAGCGAGTTACTAATGTAGAGGTAATTAATAGAATGAAAAAAGAAAAGGAAATTGTTAACACCGTGCAGATCAGGAAACTATCCTATTTCGGCAATGTAATGACTTAACCAGATATTGTAACAGACAATAGAAAAATAATTATTATTTGTAAGGTGATTAAATGTGTTAAACTCCATTTTTGTTGTTGTTGTGTGTCTCAAAAACCAAAAAAGATGCAACATTCAGTTTACTGCAATCGATTCTGATGATTGTTGGGTTGATCACCATCAAGAAATTCGTATCATTTGTATCATTTGGAATTTGCAATCTCAAAAATTTGTCACATCTTCATACAAGTTATTTAAATCTCATGCTACATCTAGCGATTGTATTTATTAATTTATTTTTTAATTATCTATCGCATGATTCAACAAGCAAACGATACATTGCAAAATGAAAGTTGGTTGTTCGAACCCACCGCTTGTCGGGAAACTTTTCTACAAAGAGTTGACAATGACTAGGCTAGCATATCATGATGTTCTGGGTCCAATGATGGTTATTGAGATATAAATTTTCGGAGAAATAACTGCATCTCCGTGCCAAGTTAGAATTTAAAATAGCATGTGTAAGGTCGATGATAACCTACGCAGTATAAACAAGAGCGGACACTGCTGAGACTAAAGGCGCTTTCGTTTAACATGGTTTATCATTGCTAGTCGCCCCCGCGACGTGCAGTATCGCTCAGATTTTACGGTCGTGCGCCGCAGGTTGTAAGGAGCGAGGTAGAATTAAGAGCATCGGAAGCGGCAAATAGAACAAGAAACAATAAGCCCGTACCAGCCTAGAGTGATAAACGAAAGGCACTCAAAAGAATGGTCCGGACAAATGAAATGAAAATACTAAGTACAATAATAGAAAACACGCTGCTGAAATCTGTGAAGAATGCAAATCGGAGGCAGTGGCGCGATGGGTCCGGGGCAGAAGAGGAGAGTGGAAGGATGGACAGCATCGCAAAAATTACTAGAACCGAAAAACTTGTCGCTAAGTGTCCTGTAAGGCGTCCAGAAAAACGATGAAAGGATAGTTGCTGCTCAGCCTCAATTATACTTTTACAAGAAACATGAAATTTAGAACATAACTCTATAACGCTTCAAATTCGGGAAATTAGAGATGCACCAAGCTGAACAGTCCCAGAGTCCTAGAGGAATTCATCCGGAATTTATACAGTATGGATCAGTTAAATTTACAAGAATATTGACGACTATTTGAAAGATGCCCTAAATGGAGAGGAAACGCCAATTGAATCTACTAGAAATAAAAAAGGAAGCAAGGATGACCCAAAAAAAATTTATAGTGGCATAGTAATCATACCAAGAATAGGGAGAGTGCATTCTAGGATCCTTAAAAATCTGGATAGAGGATGATATGACAGGAAAACAACTAAAGGAACAAGCATGTTTCCAAATAGGCAGATTCACAGTGGATCGATCACCTTTTTACGTTGAAGATGGCACTAGAAAAGCGAACTCTGAGAAATAGGGACATGCATGTATCCCTAATAGATCTAGGAAAGGCGTTTGTTAGCGTCCAAATATAACAGATGGGAAAAGAGTTAGAAAAAAACAACATTAATCCAGGCGCAGTCAGTGGCGCAGTGGTCTAAGGCGACGGTCTGAAGCCATTGCACATGGAAAGTTGGTGATTCGAATCCACCGCTAGTCGGGAAACTTTTCTACAAAGAGATGACCATGACTAGGCATATAGCATATGATGATGTTAATTTTAATCGACATTAACATCAACAATTATGACAAAATAACATATACACAACACGAAAGGAATATCGACGACTGTCGCTTCTATTCGCATATTTTTTTTCCATTGAAATTAATTAAGGGTGGGAAATTTAAACCAAAAACAGATATATATATATATATATATATATATGTACATATGGTATATACAAATTTAATTTCTTTCTCGAGCGATAACGTATTTATATTGCGCTCTAGATGATAAATAAATAAATAGATACTGCCACTAATAATATCAGAGTTATTAGATATTATGTCGATAAATTAACTTGTTTTGTCTGCTATGCATGCCCGTGATTTAGTGATTCATTAGTTACGATAAACACGAGATAACATTCCTTGCTACTAATTTCATCAAGACTATTATTACAGTCATTATCACAAATATATTACTAATATATTTTATCTATAACTGTTGTAAGTATTTCAATGATTATTCGCTTATTAGCAGGTTTGATTATTTCTAGATTCTAGCAGAATGCCATGCGTTTAAAATTGCAATATTTGTATTTTCACTAAAACAGGGTGATAATTTATAAAGCAAACGGTTTTCAAAAATATTTTAAATCACAATTATTGGCTCTTTTCTCGGGCGTAAAACATACGAATTGCAAAAAGTTGAATCCAAATTATTTAAAAAATGCTTATTATTGTAGTATATTTAAGAATTAAATGTATTAGGACTTTTTTGTACAAAAGTGATGTGTCTTGAATTTTAGTATAGAGACGTTATTAATTGACGAAAATAAATAATTGATACTTCATTTAAAAGTTAAATAAATGATAAATATAATTATATTATCATTTGGTTATAATTATAATAATTAACTTTATTTTATTTTTGTTACCAATTTTCCTTTATACAAAAGTTATGTGTCTTGAATTTTACCGTATAGAGACGTTATTAATTGACAAAAGTAAATAAGTGATACTACATTTAGAATTTAAATAAATGCTAAATATAATTATATCATCATTTAGTTATAATTATAATAATTAACTTTATTATTTTTTTGACCAATTTTCCTGCACTGAGATCTTTTTAATTCACCAAAGTAAATAAGCAAAACAAGCTAAAGAAATGCCAAACATGATTATTTATTTTATTTGCCATAAATAAATAAATAATAAAAAGTAAAAAATTTATTACTTGACTTTTTTAACAAAATGTTTTTTTATCGAAAAAATATGTATCTTGTAAAAACCGGTTGAATGACAATTTGTTGTCAACTAATTATGAATTCAATTTCAATTATTTTTTGTAACATGTGATTAATACAAATTTTGTTCAGAAAATTTAAATCATTCATTATAATCCTAAAATATCCAGTTAAACTACTTTTCAAACATCCCCCTTTATATCAATAAACCTCATCATGGATGGACATAGGATGAAGGTGAATAGGATTCACCAACATCCTATAAACTTTATAGGTTCCATAAGCTGTTGAATGGACAAATTGAAATTGTCATTGTAATTACTAAAACAAATGTCACCTTGAATAGATTTGATGGCACCTTTTGTTTAATTATTCAGTGCTTTCAATAGAGATAATCTAAAGTAACTACATTCCTTAGATAATGTTGCTATAACAAGTAATACTTATAGGTTCAATAACTATTGAAAGATTTATCGAATGTTGTTGAATACGGGGTATATATTAACAAATTACATGATGAAATAAACAAACAATAAATCTTTCAGGCTTCACCGGCAAAACTGCCTTTGTAATACTCAATCTTGAAGCCTTCCTCTAGTAACACATAACTTGTTAAATTCGGTGTTATATAGTATTAAGTAATAGACAGAGTGGGTGGGAGACTGCAGAAAGCTGAATGAATGGTTAAGCAAAGATGGGGAAGGCGTGAAAATCTACTGACGTGGTAGAGGAAAGTGGCGAGGGCAGAGGGAGTAGTTATTTATGATTTTAATTTGTAATTTTTGCGGAGTGTTACTTTTATTTCTATTTGTATTTTTTATTTTTATGTATTTTTGTTGTGGTTGGTGTTATTGAAGAGTTTTTTTTGTGAGGAAAATGCCAATAAATGTCCTTTTTTTAGTATTAAGTAATAATTAATCAAATTAAAAATATCCTTGCCGGCTTTAGAATCATCAAAAGTATATGGGTAGGATGTGTTTTTGATGAAAAACTTTTGATGATTAACTCCGTGCACGTCTACACCTCACGGTGGAAGGCATATGATTAAATAAATAAATAAATAAAATCTCAGTGTTAAATCATTCCAAATCTCTATAAAGACATCGAATATATTGTATTAAGAAGGTGACCTTGTTTACTACGCGTGCACTTGCTATACGGTTTGTGACTCACATCAACGATGGCCATAAAAGTGGTGACTTATTATTTTATATGTATATAAATAAAAATCTCGCAAACAATGAACATTTAATAAACTACTAGCACTCATTAGTCAACCAGCAATCGAAATATATATACTCATATAATATATATTATTAAACTCATTAAATGAAACATCATTGATAAACTGTGTTTTGCTTGTGAGTAAACATCGATTATCTAGATAAATCACCATATCCTTCAATTACCACCCACTCTTCCACACACCGCAAATGATTTAATAATTACGACTCACGTGGTTGTCCCGATGAATATGTCACACGCGCACAATCGAACACAAACCGCGCACCGCACCGACACACTGAACACTGCGGACCGCTCAGCTGTCCGCAAAATCTATTGTTTCTTATCAACCAGCGGTGGGTGAGTTTTTGCTGTAGCGAGAGCGAGTTTATTGACTAGGCCAGAAATAGTTTTAATATTTTTTTGCGGGATATGATACAGACTCGTTCGGACCTGTTATTGAAATGCAATATGTTTGTGTTTTTTCTTCTTCTGTGTTTGCGAGACGATTGCATTTGAGATTTTAAAAATATAGACAATTAAAAATTAATATGTAGTTGTATTAGATTATTAATTATTTTAATCTCATTTGAAATTAAGTGCAGTTACTCAATGCTCTTAAAATAAATCTTGAAGCCTTCCTACGATTGCATTTGAGATTTAAAAATATAAACAATTAAAAACTAATATGTATTTGTATTAGATTATTAATTATTATGAAATTAAGAACAGTTACTCAATCCTATTAAAATAATATTGAAGCCTTCCTCTAGTAACACATGACGTGTTAAATTCGATGTTATATAGTATTACGTAATAATTAATCAAATTAAAAATATCCTTCGCTTTGAGAAATTAGTTCATTGTTAATGCTGAAAGCTTCTACTTCGTTTTACATTGTATATCAGGGATGGCCAAACTTTTGATGACTTTGGGCGTCTTGTTTTTTAAATTATAGGCGGTGGTGTAACAACATCGTATGTATTAAAAGATCGCTGTGCGGGTCGGGGATCAGGGATATGTACATATCAAACAGACTACTAGTAATAGTTACAATATAATAATAACTATTAATAATAATAGCTAGTGGACACTTTAGCCACCTCTGTTGTATATTATAAATTAATGAAAACACAGTTATTTTCAATTGTTGTTCCATTAGTTGCTGTATTTGTTACAATTTGTAACTGGCTATCGATCTTCGGGTCCTTCTGTCGTGTTTTTATTAATTTATACAAGATACATGATACATAATAGATACATGTATTATTTATTTAATCCTTATTTTCCAAGGAGGCTGTTAGAAAACAATTGAAACGGAATAATGACCAAAACGTAGTAATACCTTACACGATCAATAAGGCACCTTACACGGTCAATAATACTGTCAATCCTAGTACTGTCAGTATTTGCTTGAATTCTCCTTCAATATTTATCAAGTAATCAATTATCCGGATAAATATCAGTATTCTATTCATTCCATCGTTACTATTCCTTACACGATCAGTAATTCTGTCAATATTTTAGAATAATGAAAATTTTAAACATATTGTACAGTAATACTGTCATTATTCTAAAATATTGACAGTATTATTGACCGTGTAAGGTGCCTTAATAATACTGTCTACATTTTAAAACAATGACAGTATTACTGTACGTAAACATGTTTAAAATATTCTTTATTCTAAAATATTGACAGTATTACTTATCGTATAGGTATAGTAATGATGGAATGAAGAGAATACTAATGTTTGTCCAGATAATGGATTACTTCATAAATATAAAAAGAGGATTGAAGTAAATACTGACAGTACTAGGACTGGCAGTATTATTGACGGTGTAAGGTGCTTTTATAAGGAGTAATATAACGAACAAGAAAGAGAGGACAAAAGAAAAAAATAACTGGAGAAAAAATCATGGGCATGGGTTAGTTATATAGAGTTAGAAAATAGAGAATAGGAAGACTGAAATTTATATGAAACGACGAAATATTCTGCTAGATGCACACGGCCGGCAGTTTTGCTGGCCTGTGAAAAAAGCGTTGATTTTTTTTATTGGGACGTGCACCGAGTCCGAACGGCAACTGGCCGGCAGAATTAATATGAGGTATGAATGAATTCGTTGTTGCCATAGAAAAGTAAAAATAGATGGCACCGGCTAAACCATTCATACTCGTGTATATTATGCCGCCCGTTTGCCGATGGTGCTCAGCTCGGTAGAGGTCTCTATGTAAAGAAGTGGCAACAGTTTTTTCAACGACCGGTCGTGTGAAATAAGCCTTAATGTATTAAATGATATGAACAGAGTAACATCACAAACTGGAAAGAAAAGACGATAGAAAAAATATGCAGAGAGAAGCAATAAGCCCACCCAGGTATCAAAGAGAGTCTATGAAAATGAATATAATATTTAGTCATTATTTGCACGATGCACGACATTCTAATCTCTCCGCCGTACGATAGCCTACAATATCGGACACGTTCGTAAGTGGTCGTAGGAAAATGTTGAATATGATTTCATGTTGCGCTGCAGCGGTGAGAAAAAGTGAATATAATGAAATTTCATATTTTTCCAATGTTTCAACTCTGTATCGTCTCTATTTCAAATGCCAGAGAGATGGTTATGTATGATGGATATGTGAAAATGTAGTAGGTCTAGCGCCACAGATTGAGACTTCACGTTTTTCTGTAGCTGTTACCGTTTTCGCGCTGTAGCGGTGAGAAAAAGTGAGTGTATTGAAATTTCATGTTTTTCCAATGTTTCAACTCTGTAGCATCTCTATTTCAAATGCTAGAGAGATGGATTATACGTGAAAATGTAGAGTATTTCTATGCCTACGCGTTGTAGCGATGAGAAAATGTGAATATGATGAAATTTAATTTTTTACCCCAGTTTCAACTCTATAGTGTCTCTATTTAAAATGCTAGAAAGATGGTGTATATGTGAAAATGTAGAGTGTTCTTAGACTTACAGATTAAAACAAGATGTGTAATAATAGAATAACATTAATAGATAAAATAAAATAAAAATACCTATTTTGAATGTTTGATGTCCGTATTCACCAACATTCCATAAACTGTATAGACTCCATAAGCTATTGAATGGCATTCAAAAATTAAAATGTCATTATAACAGAAATGGTCAAAATAAATGTCAACACCTTGAATACCGCTTGTGATTGGAGATTTGATGGCACATTTTCCAATAGAGCCAATCTAAATTAACTACATACCTTATATCATTTATTTATTGTTGCTATAACAACGAATAATTATGGGATCAATAGCTATAAAGGCACCTTACACGATCAATAATACTGTCAATATTTTAGAATAATGACAGTATTAATGTACAATAATATGTTTAAAATGTTCCTTATACTAAAATATTGACAGTATTACATATCATGTAAGGTATAGTAATGATGGGATGAAGAGAATACTGCTGTTTATCTGCATAATCAATTACTTGATAAATATAGAAGGAGGATTGAACCAAATACTGACTGTACTAGAACGGACAGTATTATTGACTGTGTAAGATGCCTTATAAAGGCTGTGTAAGATGCCTTATAAAGGCACCATGAAGGCACCTTACACGATCAATAATACTGTCAATATTTTAGAATAACGACAGTATTACTGTACGAGAATATGTTTAAAATTTTCATTATTCTAAAATATGGACAGTATTACTGATCGTGCAAGGAATAGTAATGATGGAATGAATAGAATACTAATATTTATCCCGATAATTGCTTACTTCATAAATATTGAAGGATTCAAGCAAATACTGACAGTAATATTGACCGTGTAAGGTGCCTTCTACACGATCAATAATATTGTAAATATTTTAGAATAATGACAGTATTATCAGTATTACTGTACGATAATATGTTTAAAATTGTATTTATTCTAAAATATTGTCAGTATTATTTATCGTGTAAGTTATAGTAATCATGGAATGAAGAGAATACTGATGTTTATCCGGATAATAGATTACTTGATAAATATAAAAGGAGGATTGAAGCATATACTGACAATACTAGGATTGACAGTATTATTGACCGTGTAAGGTGTCTTATTGATCGATTTATAGAGCGTTGGTGAATATGGGGGACAACCTGACATTTGAAATTGTTTGATTAGTACCTAGCGCCAATTAGCAAATGTAAGAAAATTAAAGTCAAATTAAAATCGTATTTTCATACATCTTATCAACCATAAAACCCTGTAATTTCTGATATCTGTTACATAAAACCAATCAAACTGTTTATAGCTTAAATAAATCTTCTATGTTATCTCCAGCATCAAATAAATTTACCTGTTTTCAACATCACGGAAATTACCAACAAATTTCGAGGGGTATCAACGGCAGCCCTGAACGCGGTTTCGCCATCGACTACATCAACAAACCGGAAGTGAGTAACAAACGCCATCGATCTCTCTTTCTCCATTTACCTTAACATAAAAGAGCCGCCACGATTAATTAGGTCGCTCTTGATAGGCAAACTCGAACACATTTTTGATTCTTTGTTTATTGGGGTCGGCACCAACTTGGGCGCGGGCACGGTAAAGTTTCGTCCTGTGTTGTGAGCCGTCGGCGGCTGAAATACTGGCCAACCAATTTCAGTACTCGATGTAGACAACTGCACAATTATCCAGACCCTATAACTGTACGGAAACTAAATCACAATCGAACAGTTCGTGCTCCGGAGTGATATCAGGTTTCGGGGCCTGATTGCACTCCGTTCTTGATTGCTATACGGATATCTCTTGAATCTGCACGCGCTTTTTCATGGTGCCCCCCGGCGGGTTACTGGATGTCCTCACCGGGGGCATAGGCTTCTCCTTTTTGTCCTGGAGTGTGGAGTAGCAAGGCGGTTTCTCCTTGCGATTGAGTACCGGGGATTGTCGCAACGAGCCGCATGGTGTGCTGGAGCGTTGCGACATGGGGATGTTCTCCGTGGAGGAGTTCGAGCGGGACGGCCTGTTTTGCGACTGCCGCCTCCGATCACGCTCGCGCTGATAGTAAATCCCCGCGAATATCAACATGTTGAGCACTAAAAGAAGACAACCTACACCCACAGTTACCCCTAAAGCGGCAGTGTAGCTGTAATAATGACGGGTGGCTAATCGCTGCAGCAGTTCCCCGTCCTCATCGTCCTCCGCTGCAGCCTCTTCATCACCCGGCACATCCAAATCCATAACATCCTCTTCAGTGACGGATGGCACACATTCGGTGCCGTCACCGACTGCATGAGGATCCGTCATGGAGGCGGGATGCAGTGGCGGCGGCAGCCTCGTATACGATTCAGCCCGTACGGCACCTACATAAACACACAATCATAAGGGACGAATTCATCACGAATGTAATAATGTAATAATACAAACATCCCTTTTGGGACCCGCAAAAAAATAACCAATACATCACGCCTGAATTCTAGTTCTAGTACACTCCTGTAGAGAAAACGTTGTTTGTTAATTGCTTACAGCGTTTTGTTGTGTAATTGATAATAATGCTCACCCCTTTAAGTCGTAAGTAGCGCGCGCCACGTATTTATTCAGCAGCCCGAGTGTTTAAACGCCGACAATGAAGGTACTTGATGGAATTACGCGCGGGCTTCGAAAAATATAGGGATGATTTTCGGATGCGGCTGAGAAAACGTTCGCGCTACTAATTCAATGAAAACTTGGGATGGCGGCGGGCTGAAGTTTGATAGAAGGTAAATATTTGATGAATTGGCATTCGAACGGCAGGCAGCGTTCGTCGAGTGGCGCGGGGGGCGGCATTAAATTTTATATAATGAAGACGGAGGAGGAAAGAATGATCGTATTCCATTGGATGTGATATCAATTTCAGCATAATTGCACAAAAATAATCGTACTTGTTAACGTTTTATTTAATAATTTATTAGTGATTAATTTTAAATAGTAGTATAAGCAAACAGTTAACTTACCTGCATAGTAATGGGGTTCTCGTTCGTGGAAATGATGGTGCCTCATGCTCACATCATCATCTCCTGGCTGATGGAGCTGGGGTATCAGATTCAGCCATACAGCCATTTTGTGGCCTCGGTAATGACTCCTCATTTTTGGTTTTAAAGCTAGAATAATTATATATTACTTGTAAATATAATCGAAATAATATACACGTTGTTAAGGGGCACTGGAATCTTATATATATATATATATATATATATATATATATATATATATATAAATATATGAGAAATTTGTGGATTTTAAATTTATATAGTGCTCTGTTTTTATAAACTGTATGCTGTGCATGTAATATCAATTTACCATTAATATTCACAAATAATGCTATTGTATGAATATAAGCGTGGTGGGAGTATATTTATAGATGAGATTTATCGTTCTATTCATTTTGTGCATGTGGAAAAATCTTTTGATAACTGCTGATTTAAATTTTTTGTTAATTTTGTAAACTTGCGTATATTCACACTTCCGGCGACTCAGCTGGTTAGGACCAACGCTTAGAAATCAGTAGATTCTTCCCTATATTTAAATTTGACAATTTACAAAAAAACTTCTATCTTCTGCCATTGGCCGTGAGGATTTTCCGCTGGTTCAGGGAGAAATTAATAGAAGTTCACGAGGTATTTACCTTAGCTACACGTACATTTTTTTTTACATAAAAATTACTTCAAAAGCCATCGCTTTTAAACGACCGCTCTCCTAGGAAACCAGAGCTTAAGTAAGTTTCCGAATACGCAGGATAATTTTCATACAAACAGAAAAAATACGAAAAAATTTTGTGTGTGTGTATGACCTTGATCCACAGATCATCATAGTCAACAACTATATGTGATACGATAAATTTAAACCAAGAATTACGGACAGACATTTACTTATACCGTAAATGTCTGTCCGTAATTCAATACATAAGATAATTCATAGTATATTTTTGTTGGATGCTACGTTGTCCTCTCTACTCATCTAATTACATATTATAAACCCAATTACTGGGAGTTTAATAAGCCTATTACCACCATCTTTCCCTTCAACGAGTGATGTCAAATCCCATCAAAAACACCCAAAGTCTTTGCGAACCAAGGGGCCGAAAGAGCATACACACACACACATACACACACAAACACACACACACACACACACAGGCTCTAAATGTAATACTGCCTTTATTAAATCTCCTCTGGGCCCTCCCTTCACGTGTATTTAGAACATTGTCTATTTTAAGCCGATTAACTTAGGCTCGTTATGTTTATTATCCTAAATAGTTTGCTTAATAAGTTAATCAGATTAGATTCGTGCGCGTGTTACGAAAATTCCGATACACATATAGGGGTGGGTGCTTCATGCGAAATTAAGCACGCTTTAAAATATTATCGGGTGGCCGAGGGATTTGCAGTGGCTGCACGAAATGGTAATTTCATTAATTCCGCCGTTTGTGTGTTTCGGACGGATCGGCGCGGCCGTTTCTGGTTATGCCAAGGCATTAACATACGGGACAGATTTATCGCGTTCCTAAGTTATATTTCATGATAAAACTATAAGGGTTTAGAGATATCACTGCTGAAATAGATTGCCATTAAAGTAGGAGTGAGCGAATAAATTTCCGCAATGGAAATTAGAGGAGTCGCGTCTGCGAAATTTATAGTAATGCTGTTTTAATGTGTATTAAAAATAATCCTGTAGCAACTATAAGGATTTAAGGGCATCATTCTGGAAATTAATTGCCATTAAGGAAGAAATTAGCGTATAGATTTCTCCGCTGTAATTACGGCCACATGTGCAAAATTATTCGGAATTATTTACAATAAATGGTTTAGGGTAGTAAATATAATCAAATTGCGTTGCTATGTTAATTATATTTATACGTTAATTGTAATGTAATGAAACTACAGCAGTTAGAGTAGTTTCCAAAATATACTTATCTTAAATCGACACCAAATTTATATTTATGGTGAATTCGCCGGGTAAAATATGTAATTAACATGTCCTTTCTCACTTTTATTGGCAAGTAATATAATGGGATATAGTAATTCATAAATAACTAATAGTACTCTGCGGAGCACCGGTCAAGGACCAATGTTCAAGAGTAATAATTGCGAAATATAGTTGTAAAATCTATAGTTGTTTTTCTGAAAACTTAACTCCAAAATTTACGTAAACGACTATTACTATCTACATTCTATTTTGTGAATATCCCAGTGATAAAATTGAAACTAAATATACTTTGGCATAAAAAAAAACTAAAATAAATAAATATAAGGTTTATTAGATGTAGTTTTTTTTGTTGTGATTTATATACCTAGTAAAGAAATCACCAAAAAAACTACATGTAATAAACCTTATATTTTTTTTAAAAATTTTTTTATACAAAAGTATATTTATTTTCTATTTTATTACTGGGACATTCACAAAATAGTATGGAGATAGCAGAATTCGCCTATGCAAATTTCGGAGTTACGTTTTCAGACAAACAACTATAGATTTTACAACTGTATTTCGCAATTATTACTCTTGAACATTGGTCCTTCATTTTTAATGAAAATTATGTCTGTATGTTTTGTACTTTTTGATTTTGGTACTCAGCGAATTTTTCTTCAAAAACTTATCGAGAATAATTAAATTTACAACATTAATGTAAAATGTATTGAAACTAAAATAATAAAACATCCCTTCAGATCTTATTCAAATATTTAAAAAGCAATGATGTAATGTCATTCGTTTAACTAGCCCATGAATATTCCGGAAAAGGACCTAAAATATAATCAGTTTGGTATTTTTTACGTTATTTTTAGTTCTACCTATTTTCTATCTGTGCGCATCCGACTAAATTCACAATTTATTCGCCTGTAACCGTTCCAGCGATAAATTTAAGCGTTATGATCGCATTTAATCCCTTTATCCCGGAAGGCTTCTCCCTCGATTAAACTTAATCGCGTTTGCATCGGCGAAAATTCGATTAGCACCGCCTCCGCGCCCTAATTAGCGCCGCCGAAAAGTGAACGCGCTGATCCAATCGATCATGTGGCCGCGGAATATATAATTGAAGAAAATAAGAAAGATTATCATTGAGTAAAATTACAGAATTTTTTTTAAAATATAAAATGTGTTCTATGCAGAACGAATAATTCTAAATGAAACCTCCACTTGGAGATTTCAAACGTAAACGATATTTCTTATATTTTATTATTATCATACATATGGATAAAGTATCTTAAAGGCACCTTACACGATCAATAATTAATAATACTGTCAATATTTTATAAATAATGACAGTATTACTGTAGGATAACATGTTTAAAATGTTCATTATTCTAAAATATTGACAGTATTACTTATTATGTAAGGTATAGTAATGGTGAAATCAAGAGACTACTGATGTTTATCGGGATAATTGATTACTTGAGAAATATATAAGGAGGATTGACTCGGTATTTGTGATAAATTGTTTCTCCACAACTTTGGAAAAACTACTTTTATATTTTCAAACCAAATTTGAATTTTGTATGTAACTATTATCTCACATAGCAGGTCTTGATTAGTTTTTGGTAGAAATCAGTCGATTTTGAAACAAAAATTATGTTACTCTCTCTGCCCGCTATTCATTGTATCGAAGCCTTAATATACATATGACAGCAATATATATGAGGCACGCCTGTCATGTCCATAATCACAATTCATCAATGTGTTAGATGTTTGTTGGCGTTAAACAGGTTGATCACATATGAGTTGTGCTGGCCGTTGATTAATTAGAAATCAATATCTATTTTGCAACACTCGGCGCACACTGTAATTAGATTCCGGATGGTTTAATATGTTATTAGTTTTAATCAGATATAAATTTAACTCTGAATGGGGGGGCTCCTGACTGGATAGAAAAGGAACAGTTGAAAGGGAAATACAAACTAAAATATTCCTACGATAGCAGTTCATTAGATTAGATTCTCTACCAGATGCCGATCATTCGACAAATAATATTCACTAAAGCCCTGATTTTCTAGGAATACGATATAGAAATATCGGTTAACTCGGCAAATCGGGGCAACTGGTAGATGGATCGAGTAGCCAACCAGAAGTCACTACCGGTTCTAGGCCCGGATAAAGGAGGAGTGTTGGCAGACAAGGATAGCAACCTAACTGCCGTAAAACCAGTAGCCTGCTCGTGTGAAGTGTGAAGCAATCTACATTTCTAGATTTCGATCTTATTAAATCTCATCAGTGTAGCTCACCTAATGAGGATGAATTCACACAATATCTCGAGTGGTTATATACAAAATAAATACATATAACTGGTAATAATTCAACGTATTTCAATGATTTTTTGGGTTATGTTGAAACATACCCTCTCTCTTCTTCTTCTAAACATGCCGTGTCATTGAGGATGTTGGCGATCAATCTGGCTTATTTAATTGTGTCTACCGCGGTTCTAAAAAGATCTACTGAAGCCTGGTTGGCGCAAGTTTTTCAGCCAAGAGGTTCGTCGTCTTCCTAGTGATCATTTTTCTTCGTGTATGAGTATCAGGGCAAGAACTATTTATCGACGTAATTTTTAGTAGCATTAGTAGTAGTTACTATATTTCTTAGAATTCTGTAACTGGCTATCAACCTTTGGGTCCTTCTACCGTGTGTAAGTAAGTGTATTTATATATACGTGTTAGGACTCGTTACTTCAGAAAATCGTCCCCTAGTTATCTAAAGTGTGATTATTTGTATCCCAACGAAAAATAGTCGGTACTATTTTATCTAGACCGGGTGTCGAACCGGGGCTGCTGGTTCGTAAGGCAGTGGGTGCTAACCACTGCACTATATCGGCGTGTAATATATTTTTATTATCTCGTAAAATTACTTTAAAAACAGTGGATTCGAACCACTTTCTAGAAAACATACTCTTAAGTGTGTCCACAGGTGACACTATCTATCTCAAATTGATTTCATCCCTCCCCATATCCTTTTCAGGATACTCTTGTTTATGGATTCAATGGCTGATTTAAGCGCAAAGCTATGCTTTCACTCCGGTTAAGTTGTTCCAGATTAATGGCACCCTTTTAAGTGGATATATGTTTATTTTAACAGGACCCCGAGAGTCTCGTTGCCGTGATCGCAAGCATCCAGATCATTACTCTCTCGCTTTACGATGCAGTGCACATTAACATATTTATAGAGGGCTTGCGAAAGAACTAGATAGGGGATAACTGGATGCAGGAGAGAATCATTTAATAAGAACTTACAGAAATTGTATTCAACATTGAAGAGGGAATTGGCTCTTAATTAGAGGTGGGCAGTAATAATTACAAATGTAATTCATTATAAATTTTTAAATGGAAATAAAACCATTGTTGTTAACTGTGGAGCCATACGACATAAAATAGTACTGTAGTATATTTTAGTACAATAATAAAAATAAATTTCATTTAATATGAAAATGAATAAGGTTAATATAAAAATTTAGCTACCACTACAAGCCCACCAGGAACGAGGTGGGCTTGTAGTAGTAGCTACGTTTTTATATTGACCTGTTTCCTATATCATATTAAATATATTTTATTATTGTACTAAAATTTATGTGAAATAAAGATTATTATTATTATTACTATTATTATTATTAATTGGTTGTAATGAAATGATTCGAAATTAACAACTCTTCTTCTTCTTAATGTAGGACTAGTCCTGTTAATTGCCAACTATTGTGCCAGTGATATAGACATCCAGCTATCTTTCCATCCTTTGGAAGGTCATCCAAGGGGCCTCCTTGTGATTAACAACTCATTAATTTAAAATTTACATAAATGTCACACATGTCGTCAGAAAGATTAGAATTAACATCGGTAAAAGATAATCATAATTACGTATGTTATGTAATCTGACTGTAAATACAAAATAAACAAATAATAAAAATAAATAACTAATACTAAATAAAGCATTTTTTCGAAAAACAAAACTAGTAACGAAATGGGCGAGTAAAAAAGAGTAGCGCCGGCCTAGCTAGCAGGAATAAACGTGATTTATAAAAAAAACAGGTGGTGATAATTATTGTTTATACATGTACAAGGATTTATAATTCAGTTTTATTGTTTGAAAAGAAATATGAAAAGTTCAAAACTATTTTATTGCAACAATTACCAAGTGGAAACAATATACGCGACAGAATATAAATATCACATTCCCTTCGAACGGTACAATTTTGCAGTTTGTTGCAATTCATTCTAGTGGACACTGATGGATCGGAAACTCGCATGTCAATTCACCACCCGTTTTCGCACGTTAAGTAAATTAATAAAACGTGATGTGGGTGCGATCGCCGACACGGTTCTCGACAATCTCATTGTCCATCGGTACCGGAGTGATTTACAACGCAGCGGATTGCTTCATCAACAAAATGTTGTAATTTCACGCGTATAATTGCTTGCAATTATTGAAAACTAGTACGCGATGATTACTCAATCGATACTATTTCATTACAGTCGATTAGTGACACTAAAATAAATTTTATAAACTTCTTAAAAGCTTTCTTCAAGGAAAACAAAAAGAAGATGTGGACAATATAATTGACTAAGGGAATATCTATAAAAATGATCGAAATGATCAAAATACTTTATGAAAATGAATAAATGGCGGCTATCCAATTCAAAAAATTATTGATGAATTATAATAATATAGTGAAAATCAAGCTCAATGAATAGCGAGTCTCTATTTGGATAATTTTTGTAGGTATGCCATTAGTTACTAATATTTCGACATAGTCCGGTGTCAATTAAAGTAGTGTGATAACAGTACAAACATTATTCGATAAAAAAATCTTATTTTTAGGTAATCGTGAAATTAAAAAAACGTATATTGGTATGATCCTTACCATATCCCCGTGATACAAAATGTAGCAATATAAAATAATCGCTATGTAATGTCTAGTTTATAAAACTCATTCGCAACAAAGTTAACCCACCATTCCTCGTGTAAGTATCATAAAGTTTAATGTAATAGAAAGATTAGTTACATCTGCAAAATTTCAAAAACAACATATGTACCCAACAGTCCAGTACACACCTTAATTGTATTTGAAGGACTGCGGGACTCGGGGGGTGAACTGGCAAAGTGCCCGCGCTCTGTGTTTCAGCTTTAATTGCGCCCTCACATTTCACGTCCGCAATCGCTTTTATCGGGCGCCGGGTTTTTTGGGCACACCGGAATTACTTGTGTCTCCGAGTAAACAGATCGTGATTGCGCGATATTCAAATTTTCCGTGATGGATCGCGCGGCAGGTATGCTAAACGCCGGCAACTCAACTGGCGTCCATCATCGCCGGGATTAAATGTACAAAGACCGTGGCGCGAAAACTTTGCTCGCGATAGTGTGTTGCAAATCTCGTTTCGACTCCACTCGACTGTGAACAACTGTTCGGAGGCTTCCAAAGTTTTTCGCGGAGGAAATCGCCGGCGCGGAGAGGAAAGTCGCACGCGAATTCCGGCTTATCTGCTGAAGTTTGCGTACAAATGACACACATTTTCTTATTTCTTTTTTGGCTTTGTGGTACATTCAATATATATATATATATATATATATATATATATATATATATATATATATAAAGGAAAATAATTATTTGTGTACAAAAATCACTGCTAAAATGTGTCTCCTTTTTATGAAATTAATTTCAATCACCACCGAGTGGGGGATGCGCGTAGCGCCAAAATCAACTTTAAAAGTATTGAACAACCACATATATTTATAATACGATAGTTAATCAATTGTGCAATTAATTTAAATACTAGTTTCTTTTAGCAACAACATATTTTCAGTAAAATTTTCAGCATATACCCCAAAATATTGTGCCCATATAATAAATTAATAGATAAATACTATAGTTCCAGTTTATTTAGAGTATTTATTACTCATAACTCCGGTTGCACAATAAACAAAAAAAAATACCGGAATTTACAACCATGCCCTTATCAGCGCTCGGCCGAATAACATAATCCACGAACGTCCCGCGCGTCCCCGAAAAAAGCACCATAATTTTCCTCCCCCGAATGCGCGCGTCCTATTAATCTCGGCGTGCGGCTGCATGTTTTCCCCCCGCAACTAAAATATGCACGCGGCATATGTTGCGGGTCTCAGCATAAAATGTGTTATTCCCCCCGCGCCTCCCTCATATAAAACCGAACAGCCCCGTTCCTTATCGCCAACAATATAATAACGGCCGTCCTAAAGAAGCAACAATAAAAGCGTACGGGGTGTCACTTTGAATTTATCTAATTGGCCTTCGAAAAAGCGCGTTATTAGCCCCAACAGTCCTCGCCGCAATAATCACGTCTGGGCCGTAATTCAAACGGAGGGGCAGCCGCTATCGTGATGCACGAAATCAATTTAGCGACCTAATAAAGAACGTGGTCGTAATATGATGCAAGAACTCGGTGGGGCAATTTGAATATCAAGTTTACTACGACATTTACACCGATTTGGAATTTACGAGGACGCAAAAGCCCCTAGACGCAGGGAAGCAGACGACTCAATCAGCGGTGTTAGCTAGTAATGAAACTGCACATACTAATCCTGTTTACCAAGTTTAATTCACACCAATTAGAATACGTAAAATTTGAATATTCATGGTGTTTTAGACTATCCATCATCAGTTTTTCTTATTGGATTGTTTTCAATACGTTAAAGATGTATTTTCGACAGGTTTCTCAAAATACATCGTTGCCTAAATTATCGATTTTTAATTATATCTTTTAATTCAGAGATTCGTTAAATTTAAAAAAAAGTAGTTTTTAAAGGATTCATATTTGGTTTATGTGTAACAAACTATACCAATGAGTTGATATGGATATGTTTGTTCTATATAATCTATCTATTATTTTTATCACCGTGCAAAAAGGATTAAGTAATGTTAAGTAAGTTTCAAAAGATACACGTTTTGTTTAATAATATTTTTTAACCACCCCTAACCTCAGTGGCTTCGTGGTTAAAGGGACATCTCGTACAGAGCGTTGGGGAGTTCAAACCTCGCTGTATGTGTAATTTTGCGAATAACTTTTCATAGTTTCTTTGAAGTTTTCTGTAAAGTTTAGGTAAATACCAACTTTTCTCAGCTTCCCGACAGAAAAGCACTTGAGCTAATAGCTGTATAATGATGAACTTTTTTTTCAAATTTTGAACCAAATTAGTTTAGGTGAAACAATTATTGGGACTGATAAAGGCACCTTACACGGTCAATAATACTGTCAATATTTTAGAGTAATGACAGTATTACTGTACTATAATGTGATTTTATTATTTCATTTTTATTAAAATATTGACAGTATTACTGTTCGTGTAAGGTATAGTAATGATGGAATGAATTGAATACTGATGTTTATCCGGATAATTGATTACTTGATAAATATTGAAGGAGGATTCAAGCAAATATTGACAGTACTAGGATTGTCAGTATTATTGACCGTGTAAGGTGCCTTATAGATAGATTACTTAGTCAATATCCAGAATGGTCAATCGTCATCTCCACGGAGTTCAAGCTCAGCTGTTTTTTATCATAGATTCTCTGTCAAGTTTATGTAAATAGTACGATACTCCTTTGAGCTTCCCTCTTGTCCAGCGAAAAGCACTTCGGGTGGTCTAGAAGTTGGAAGTTTTAAAAAAAACATTATAGGGCTATCAGCCGTGAGGCTTTACCGCCAGTCAAGGGAGAAGCTTAGAGGAGGTTAATCGCCCGGTATTTACTTTTACTTCACAGAAAACCTGTGAAAAACGGTGATTCGCGAAAATTCTCCCCAATTTGATTCAAACTCAAGATTCGCAATATTCAGTACGAGACAGATGATGACTAACCCCTCTTCCCTGAGCTGGATGGAAGTTTTTTATTTCCATAAATATTCTACTTTTTAAATATTTCCTAATTTCTTTTTCACTTGTAATGTGAGCATATTATTTATGTAATTGAATAATCTAGGACATCATGACATCACCAGAAGCTTATTTAGTGGTTTTTTTTTCATCAGAAGCATTGTTGCCATCATAATTCACACTCTCTCTCCACTATTATACTTCCCGATCTATTACCATTATATGGCGATCATTATAATTATCAATGCGTTTTATAACAAATCCCAAATTGACTATTGTGCAATTCATATAAACAGATATTTCAATAGGACCTCAAGGGCAGCCTTAATATAAAATTAGTTTAGTACTCACCTATGCTAAGATAAAATTGCGTTCCCACTTCGTACGGGTCCCAATTGATGCCCTTGTATCGCGTCTTCTCCCTGGCAGTGCCGTAGTCTGGGATGTCAGTCTTCTGGATGCCCGGCCCGTTTGGGTCGCCGCTTTTTGCGAAGTTACTGAAGAAATTCAGGACCGCCTCAGCGACGCCCATGTCCTGCCGACTGAAATTCGCCACGAAGTTGGGCATGCCGCCAACGAGGGGCAGTCCTAGGATGTATGTTAGGTCCTCGCCGCGGACGCTACCCAATCTCTGTAACAAAATGACACAACATAAATAGAAAATTGTAAGTTTTAATATTTAAGTGCACTTTGAGTGCCAAAACGAATATTTTCTTTCTGTTTTTTGAGGGTTAATTGAGTGATTTCCCCCCTTAAATTATAGGATAATTAACAAAAAATATATATTGTATGCAAAAACACGTAGTAATTTCTCCAATCTCTATAACAAAGTGACACAAAACAAATAGAAAATTGAAAGTTTTAATTTTTAAGTGCACTTTGAGTGCTAAAATGAATATTTTCTTTCTGTTTTTTGAGGGTTAATTGGGTGATTTTGCCCCTTTAATTATAGGATAATTAACAACAATTATATATGGTATGCAAAAACATGTAATAATTTCTCCAAAAAATAGTATACAACATAAATATAAAATAGTATTTTCTATATTTGGGAGTTAATTGGAGGTTTTCCCCTTTAAATTTGATAATTTTAAGATAATTAACAAATGAACCCAAAAATAACCTATAGCCTGTAAAAACACCAATATTTATTCTGTTCATCACCCCCTCATCAATACATATTTAACATCCCTACCGCCCCAATACAATTTTTCACCAAAACAACAACATCCATCCCAATTAGCCCGCACGCCATTAAAACAAAGCCTCAATGTTCAATTATACCGGTCTCGTCAATTTTATTCAAATGATTTTAATTTAATGACCGTTTGCGCGTAGAATGGCAAACACACACACACACACACCCGCACCCTCCCCTGAGCAAACTTTCGAGCAGCTCCCATGAATACAATTCTCCGATTACGTCCGTTTGTTTTTTCGATTCCCATTCCGCACCCGCCCCGGAAACGCTTGCCAAATATATTCCGCAGATCCATCATCGGACGATGGGGTTCGACTGCGTTCAAGTTTTAATACCTGACATAAAGGAAATCGCCGGCGGAATGGGTAAAAAAAATATAACACAACGGGGATTGAATGCAGACTGGGGAATTTGATTTTGCTGTGCGAGGGATAATTTTAAACTCGGAGATAAAAGCAGTGACTGCGAGTTTCTAGATAAGGGATGTATGCGAGTTTATATAGAAATCTTAAGCGGTACGAAAAGTCGGTTGGCTGGAGAAAATTATTTGTACGGTTCCGGCAAGTAACGTTTTTGTGGAGAGATAAGATGCTTTAGTTTTATCATTATTGTGTCGTTTATTCGCGTCACTGAAAAGTAATTGGGCTGAAAGTGGAGTGGATCGCTTGGGATTTTAAGTTTGTTTTAAATTTACTAATTGCATTATGAATTTAATATTATTAGATGTACATATTTATTGACTAATGGAAATATTTGCACAGTAAATTTAAAATGAAACTAATAATGTTTCTTTAAATTTATTACTTTCTTAGCGAAGGTATCTGGACTATGTGAACTAGGCCTTATATGTGCTCTAACCAAAAGATAATATAGTTAGGAAATATGTGAATTCAAGAGAATCTAGAATAATACAAAATAAATATATATTTAGTATGTGTGATGTCTTTAAAACTCTCGATGATTATGGATAGGTGCACAAATAAAATATGGCTATTGCCTACATTAGGTGTTAATACATACTGACTACAAATATCAACAATAACCAATAAACTCGAACTTGTGTATATACATTACATTACACATACATTACAGTATGTACAAATGAAAAGCAAATGTAGAATGAATTAAATACAAAATCATGACACAGTACCTGTGGATAATCTCCATCCTTAGTCTGATACCCAAAATGGAAGAAATATGTTTTCGCTCCTCTCCTCGCATGCAGATAACCAACTCTGATCAACGGCGACACTGTATGTCCATCACTTAACGCCTCCATCGTAGAATCCCTGATATTTATAGGATGCTGAATTGGTTTGTCCCAATCCGTGTACTCGTTTCGCACCGCAGAAAATATTTCATTCAGATGATAAATGTACGCGTTTCTAATATATGTCCTCAACACTCGATTTCGTTGATCTTCCTCAAATCCGTACTGTATATCATTGGCGTTGAAATCATTGTAACTCTCCGTGGTGGTTGTGCCCAATAGAAGTTCGCATGTGATAAAGTTCTCGCTGGCGTGCTCCATGGCGAATGCTGGATCTGGTGTGTCTGGGTCGACTGGCAGTGACGGAGCTATGCGCGGCATGAAGCGAACTGTTTCTAGTTGGACGTCTAGGAGGGCTTGAAGGGGTCTACATAAAAAATAGAGATATATACCATTAGAGATTCAACAGATGTTGGACAGAATGGAGGGTAGCTTGATAAGAGGAGAAGTAGTGAATGTGGAAAATGAAGGATAAAGGCAAATTGTATGAAGGAGTGGGTATGGTTGAGGTGTGAATGAATGAAATGAACATAATTGGTAACTATAGAAAATGGGGGTTGTTTAGTGGCAACAAGGAAAGGAGAGAATGAATGAGATGTAGTCCAGTCCGGGTTATGTGGAGTGGAAATTACGGGGAAACCCCCGGGCTACATAAATGGGTTAGGGTGTAACAAGGAAAAGGAAAATAAAGTATGCATGGTACGAGCGTAATGCGGATCTGATGAGGGATGGAGGAAAGTATGGACGGGGCAAGGTTGCACCGCTGTGTAGTGTGCGGAGTGATACCTTGTGGCACCTGGGCAACGAATGTGAGTGATAGGACAGTAGGTGGGGGAATGCAGAAGGGTAAGTGCAGGGTTGAAAGAGTATGAAAAAGGTGTGGAAGTTGCAAAAGATTGGGATGTAAGAGTAAACGGGTGATGGAATAATGCAAGTGACGAGGGAATATATTTTTAACATTTCTTTTTTGATATTATATTGATGTAATGATTCTCGAGCCAAATAAAGGTATGTAGTTTTCTTTATATAAAATTATTATAGAATTTGAATAATTGAAATTCATTTCATACTTGATGTAGTGATTCTTGACATGAGTGTGCCAAATAAAGGTAGTTTTCTTTATATAAAATTATTATAGAATTTGAACAATTGAAATTCATTTCATACTAAGGAAATTAAAAAAGCGACATATCATTCATTTATCTATGAATAAATGTATATCCATACGTATGATCAGGTATCATTTTATGTAGCATAAATTCACATATACATTTAAAAAATACTCTCATTAATTGCATCTCTTCGTGATTTTTAATTGAAACCGCACGCGATCTAGCCCTTTTTAATTATTGAAATTTGCAACTGGCTTCCAGTAATACCGAGCCGGATCGATGGTACAACGCGGGGCCTGGGGGTGGCTCACACATGCCCGCCATTCGGAATGTATAGATTTAACAATGCGGAAGTTATAATTGCAGTTCTGATGGAGTAGTTTGATAACAATCCGTGTCTTGTTAAAGTTCGGCTGGGCGGCTGCATAAAATGATTTAGCGTTGCCGTTGTCCGTCTGTGAAGTTCGACCCGGGCGGATGCCTGTTTTTGATAGATATTAACTTTCCTCGTTATTATAAAGTGCTTCAGAGTTTATTTTAATGCCCTCCTCCCCCCGCCACACATCCTCTCGCACGAATGAACCCTTTAAACGCCGTTTTAGGTGCGAATCACGCAATTTAAAGTAGATAGGAGAATAATGAATGATAATATTTATTACTATCAACTTTTACCACATCCAAATCAAGGTGGAGACACTAGCCCGATTATCATGATAGTATTTATTTTTAGTTTTTATGTATATAATTTTTGTTTTGTTTTTGTTGTTCTTGAGCATGGTATATTGGAGGGTTTTGTATTTTGTTGTATTGAGAGTTAAAGGTCTTTTATTTTAGTAGCAGTACAAATGTAACTAACAAGTCAGTTAAAATCGGTTTATTTACTTTTTAAAATATAAATGTTTTTCCTTCCTCTTCACGAGAACCCTCGTCATTTTTCGCTTTCAAGTATTATTAAAATCTGTGATTTAAAACAGCCTAATTACGTATATTTTTCCCCTTCGGGTGCTTTACATAATAAACTGTTTAAAGCTAAATGAGACAAGTATGTCATAAAAGCCTAATTGCAAGATAAAGCAAAAGCGGCTCAATGTAATTATTTTCATTTTATTTATCTTTTATATTTATGGCATTTATGAAAAGCAGTGCTAAATTCTTTTATTCGCTCCCCCATTCTCATTCAAATAGCGACACTCTAATTCAAACAATATTAAAACTCAAGATTTCAGTTTGGAGCGGCGCGGAATAACGAAATCACCGGCAAACGACCCTCCAAAGTACAAAGTAATTCTGTGCGCGCCTTAAAGTTTTTTTTTTACGCTTCATGCAATTATTCAGATAGGAATACGAGGAAAAAGGCTGCTGTATTGATCGGGTTTTTTATATTTACCTTGACCGCAAACAGGGCGCAATGTCCCTGTCGGTGTCTTGTTGTGTGGCGGAGGCCGTGGGGTCGGTGGATGTGGCGGTGCCGGGCGGCAAACAGCCGGTCTGTTGGCCCACGGTCTGCCTCAGCGCATCCGGGTTATGTATGGTGGCCCAGGGACTTAAAGCGGTCCCACTCAATAAGACGACCCTTCTGAATAAACCTGCAACAGAGGAGGATTACATCAGTTTGCTGTATTCATGATCTTAGGGTGGATTACACTGTAGGTAGGGCAATGGGACATTGTGAATAGTGTGTTTCTTGCTATAAATAGATACAATGATCCTTATGTATTATACTTAATATACAAATGCCCGTATTCACTAACATCCCATAAACTTTATAGGTCCCATAAACTATTGAATGGATAAATTGACGTCATTGTGACAGAATATGCCAAAACAAATGTCAAACATCTTGAATGGCACTTGCGATTGACGGAGCTTTGATGATACTTTTTGTTTAATTATTCAGAGTTTGCAATAAAGGTACCTTACACGATCAATAATACTGTCAATATTTTAGAATAATGGCAGTATAACTGTATGATAACATGTCTAAAATTTTCGTTATTCTAAAATATTGACAGTATTACTTATCGTGTAATGTATAGTAATGAGGGAATGAAGAGAATAGTGATGTTTATCCGGATAATTGATTACTTGGTAATTATAAAAGGAGGATTGAAACAAATACTGACAGTACTAGGACTGACAGTATTATTGACCGTGTAAGGTGCCTTATAGAGAGAACTACATTCTCTAGATAATGTATTTGTTGTTGAATACTTATGGGTTTAATAGCTATTGATAGATTTATGGAACGTTGGTGAATACGGGGGAAACAGATCTATTTTGAACAAATTAATTCAGAGTATTCTGTATTTAATAATCACATTACTAATCAGGGACGGTAAGTCTACCATTTCGGGAAGATGTCAGAAGGGACGATGCATGAGTGTGTCGGTGGGTAAGGTATTTAAGAAAAATATTAACTGTATAAGGTATATTACACCAATAATATGGTAGACATCTTACATTGCGAAATACTTTTTAGTTTGTACTGACCCACTCCCCATCCTGCATGGCCAGCGTAGGGTTTCACAGCTAACACCCTTCTCTGGTAGATGATATTCTCATCTAAAAAACGTAGTCCAGTGCTTTTTTATTTTTCGATATTTTTTAATTTTTCGAAATTTTTTAATTTTTCGAAATTTTTATTTTTTTTACTCTTTTTTGACTTTTTTTGCCTTTTTTTGACTTTTTTTGACTTTTTTGTGTGACTTTTTTGACTTTTTTGACATTTTTTTACTTTTTTTAAAACTTTTTTTTGACTTTTTTGACTTTTTAAATTTACAATCAAGAACTAAATCATGATTGATGTCTATTTTCGTCAACTATATCTTTTAAATTGAAAGTTGCAGCGGAAAACCAGCTATCCTAGAGCACACCACACGTTTCGAACGTGTACTATATGTCAGGACAAATAGTACGCACCTTAGAATTCACATAATAAACGATTCAAGTTTGGCGGAATTTCAGTTTACTTGAGTTGCTTCTGAAAACATTGAATGAACAATAACTAAGAATTGCCCGAGAAGTCGGATGAGATTTTGACAGCACACCATCCGAATAATGCAAAGATCATGCCCCAGTCCGCCCCTGATGAAATGACTATCGTTTCTTCATTCTGTCGTAGAATTAAATTAAACCGCACAATCAATTAAGCAATTAAGACACTAAAATGGATGTTAAAAGTCACCAGTCACCGTAAAGTTTGAATAACACCAGACCCCCCATACTCCAAACAGGTATGCATTGCGGCCACCACTCCAGACACATGTCTGCAGCAATTGCATTCTCGAAAGTCCTGTTACCGGCTTTATACCAATCGTAACTAACTTAACGCCTTGTGCGGAATTCAGTCAGTTACATATGCGCGCACCACCCCAAAAGTAATTTCCAATGAATATTTATCACCGAGCGCGCAAAACCGCGGCGTCAAGAGCCGGGGGATGGCGCATTGTTTTAATGCGCGGAATTACACCGATCAATCATGATCAATATTGTTTCATTGCCATGCAAATGTGTTGTGATGCATGCTTGAGTGCGAAATGTATTGTAGCTAAGCAGTCATGGTAATAATAACCCTGTATTGATCAGTATGGTTAATATCAAATTATTCTCATACTCATAAAAAATGTTTTTAATGAAATACAGTCTTTGAGTCTACATCATTATGATGATGATGTCCTTTCATACCCCGGCCATTTTTTTATACAAACTTTTATGTCTGCGAACGCAATAACATTTTTATTCGGCCATAAGCTTTATCCGCATCGGTTATATCGCTTCACAATATTTTCCTCCAGCACGCTCCGCAACAACATGTGCGCCGGCTGTATTTTCTTTGTTGTATGCATCGCGGAGACAAAACTAACTCGGCAAAGTTATCCAGCTCATCGCCGGCTATAACTCCGCGATGCTGGGGTCGCCGGCAACATCAGTAAATTGCTGCACATATATTCTCCAGCTCTCATTTGATGCATCAACGAAAATATGGAGCTAAAGAGGAAGCGATTTGCGCCGGATACCACCCCATTTCAACTTTACCAGATAAATCATCACCGTTAAAGTTAGTAAGAAGCCCAACGCATTTATCACTACAAATAAAAATAACTGGGTGGCTGGATGTAATTTTAACGCTTCCCCATATCAATTATTAGGATCATTAAAGTTGCCTAATGAATTTCCCCTTGTACTGGAAGTGGCGTCCCTGGTGGACGTTAATAAAATATGGGTGTGGTGCTATAAATGATGTATGCGGGGCGCTTTACCTTTGGAGGAGGGCGACACGAAGAGCAAGTTCGCCAAAGCTGCTCCAGTGTCGTGACCCAGCAGGGTGACTCGAGTGGGGTCTCCGCCGAACGCCGCTATATTGCTCTTGATCCACCTGAGGCCAGCGGCGATATCTTTCACCCCTAAGTTGCCTCCCGAGTCGTCCGACTTATCGTAACTTGGACGTGTTCGCAAAAATCCTGCAACAACATCATTATGATTATTAGCAATAAAATACACACAACACAGTATTCATTTGGTTATGATATAAGAATGCTGCATGTTTAAAATTAAGAATGAAAATGCGAAAAGGCATGATCTAGTATTTTACATAATGCATGCAGGATGCTGTATCCCGTGCACTTACTGCATAATCTGTAAATAGGTTTTATGCAAATTTATGTAAATAAACAATCCGTTTGTTTTTATTGCAACTACAAACAGCGCGGACTGGGCTTAAAAAATATTTTAAATAAATCTTTTGCTGATTGTGAATTATACGTCTTTTATAAAGTGCTAAAGCCCCCGAACATAAATTCAACTCACAACTTCCTCAGAAGTAGGCTAATTTATTTAAGGCACATCTCTACAAAAACTAAAATCGAAAAAAAAACAAATACCGCGCTGATGGGGGGCGGCGACTTCATTCGTTGCTGCAAGGCGAAAACAAATTCGGCGCAAATTTTTCATAACCGAAGTTGTCGCGGGACGCCCGTTGCATAATAAACGACGCGCGACTTGCAACCGCCTCCGGGGGGGTTTACTCGCAATATCGCATAAAAACGGAATCGGTGGAATTTATTTTCGGGATTTGTTGCCCGTGCGCGGTGTAATGTAATAAAATAGCGAGCGGCGGCCACAAATTTTAAATTATTGAGAGGATGCGGTTGTGTACTAGCTAGGAGCTTGTTTGGGGATTTGCCATCGGTCATTTATGATACGGCTACGAGAGTTGAATTCGGCGCAGAGGTGGGTGGTAATATATACATAGTTTACAGCTGGATTGCACTGACGTGCATGTAAAACAAACACATTTAGGAGTGATTGATTTTTTTTAAATGATGTTTAGTGTATTACTGTCTGTTTATCTAGCTAACCCTCTTTCTCTGTATATATTTGTCATTACCATGTTCTTTATTTATGTGCTTCTCTTAACCATAATAGGGAGGCTTCGTTATTAATGCGGTCTGCTTCAAGTTGATTAGGAAAACATCCATGTGGCTTATTAGATATATTATGTGTGAGGGTTAAGCCGCATCCAGACATTGTTCTCCCTCCTAGTTTTTGGTTTTCATTATTGTTATTTTGTATTCCTAGGTTCCTAGTGAATTTGTTTGCCTTCCAGCCTTATGCCTAATCTGAACGCATCTACCATTTTTAGTTCTTTAGTTCTAGTAAAGTTACAACTTACTAGTACTTCTTATTTACTTTTTCTTTAATACTTCCTCGCTTTTGTTCTCAGTGTAGATGATTTGTTCTTCCTCTAGCTTCTGAATACTTTTGCAAGATGATGGGCTAACAGTTTTCATTTTTTTCACACAAATTCTATATCAGGTTTCTGTTTAATTGTTAGTATTCTTATGTCTAAGCTGAAAGCATTTGCCATTTTTAAATCTGGTAAAGTTACTATTTACTAAAGTACTTCTAGTTTAGTTTGTAGCAGTTCCTTCAGCTGTTGGTTTAGGTCATCATGCTTTTCTACCAACCCAGTTACAATAATGTTCTTTCTCTCTCTTCGTATTCGTTCTGCATTTTCTATTTTTCCTTTAATACTTCCTCGCTTGTGTTCTCCGTGTCGATGATTTGTTCTTCCTCTAACTTCTGAATACTTTTGCAAGATGTTGGGGAAACAGATTTTTTAAATTTTTTCACACAAATTCTATATCAGTTATCTGCTCTATTGTTGCTATCCATAGTTTCTTGTATTATATTCATTTTCAGAAGCATTATCCGGCACGTATGTATCTAAATCGCACCCGGAGTCCAGGACTACACAGAGAAAATAGCGTTAAATATGGAAGCCATACACAGATCGAATATGTCTCTCCAATTCTTAACAACTCACCATTTACCAAGGCACCCTGTAGTGCCATGGCATCCATGCATGTATATATCTCCCGTTTTTGCAGAAATTCTGGGCCAAAGCAACGTATTGGAGATGATGTACCTTCAGGTCACATCATCCTTAAGGATCAAGGATCCCATCGTACCCCTCAGGGGGCACATGGTATAGTTAGATAGTTAGTTCTGGATAGTTGGCTGGAGGGTAGCATAGACACTTAGGCCTCAAAATGGGCCCATTGTGAAACCTCCCTTTAAGACTGCTCACTCGTCCCACCAGTAAATTTTGCGTGCAAGCTGCAAAACTCTGGCGGGTGAGGAGCTGCCAATGCTGACCATACTAGGCCAGCACTCCCCTAGTATTAGATGCCTGGTGTTTACTAGAGCTGGGCAGAGGCATATTACATGCTCTGCTGTTTCTAGTTCTTCATTGCACCCTCTACATAACGGGCTGTTCACCAGACGCATCGTGAAGCACATGGTATAAACGAAGATGGGATATGTCCTATTATTAGGAATCACCAGGTACAAATAAAGACAAACAGAAACCATACATGAGGGACCAACCACTAATTCATAGTAAAAAATAAGACATGAGGCGTCTGATGAATCTTAAAGGCACACCATAGCTACAAAGGCCAATACTCATCTTAGGATCTGATGAGTGGGCAGCGACTGAATTCTAACCCCCGACCTTCTAGGGGTTGATAGTTATTATTGTTGTTAGTCGTAGATTTATAAAGTTATAGCCTTACATGTAAGTATATGTTTGAAACGTTTATTATTTAGAGTTTAGATAACTTTGGGGTCAGAACGAAAGCAAAAGAATAATATTGGATTGTTAAGGCGTCCACTTTGTGATAATTCATTTTAAAGGATAAATAAAACGATTTTTTACTTTGTTTTTTTTATCACATCTCAGTTACACTAGTTTCGGCTAAGCTTTAGTCATTTTCGAGCTCCTCCGATGAAAGAATAAATTTAGATCATAGTTATAATAATAACTAAGGCCTAAATACTCACAATGAATTACGTAAGCACATTCAGCAACATAACTAATTGTATCCAGCTCCGTTTTATTTGTTCAAAGAATATCATTAACGCGTGAAGGGTCGCCGCGCCGTGCCGACGTAAGTACGGCGTTCTCACAACCCTCACGTTCGCTTCTTAATTCTCTTTCGCGACGGGACGCTAATTGTTCGCGAATATTAACGGTCTAAATAACGAACGACGGCGCCCGCTGTTATTACGAGTTCCAAAATGCGCGATCCGCGTATTTGCCCGGCTAGGGGGGAGCGTCGCGCAATGATGTTGAACAGGAGTCGTCGCCCTTAATGGAAAATGGAAATGTGGCATTTAAATAATGCGTGCGGGAGGTCGGGGATTCCAGCCGTCGCAGGCGGTGAACTGGAAAAGAGATGTTTGTCGTCGGATTCGTCCGGGTTGTAAGTGTGTAAATTCATGAAATTTTAATGGGAGGGTAAGGAAAGTAATAAATATGTTAAAATGATGAGGGATGAGACATTTCTGTATATTCTATAGATCTAACTTTAGTGACATTTAGTAGTATGTCAAGGAAGTTTACTGTACTAGTTAAAGCTCCCTTCATATCTAGTGGATTTAAATTATGCAGCATTGCGAATAACAAGACAAAAATATTAACTGTAGGAGAAACACAATAATTATTTAACGTATGATACAATTTTCCCCCTAACAGGAACGTATAGCGCCATCTGGCGATATCACATCAATTAACAATGCATACCGATATACTTGTCAACTGTCAACATACTATCAGGATCACCGAGTAGTGCCATCTATTAGAATACTATTCCAACATAGTGTTTGATATATCAACACACAGCCAATCTTATAATAAAATAGATATAGATACACAGCCAATGTTATAAAAATAGTACAACTAACCCCCCAGGAGGAAAGTTAAACGCCATTTGGTAATATCCGTCAACATGTTCATGCCATCAGGATCACCGGGTAGTGCCCTCTAGGGCATAATATTGCAACAGAATGCTTGAGATATCAGCACAATGCCAATCGTATAAAACATATATGAGTGTGAACTGACTTCTTAGCAATCTGCATATCTAGATTTCGGTCTTATTAGATCTCATCAGTGTAGCTCAGATAGTGAGGATGAATTCACACAATATCTCGAGTGGTTATATACGAAAATAGTACAACTAACCCCCTAGGAGGAAAATTAAACGCCATCTGGCGGCACCACATCAATTAGCAATGCACAACCATATAGTAATAGCCGTCAACATGCTCATGCCATCAGGATCACCGGGTAGTGCCCACTAGGGAATAATATTCCAACAGAGTTCATAGGGGTTAGTTGTACTATTACATTACGTTCGGTCTTAGGCCACTGGCAGCCTAAGACCGAACGTAATGGAAGCAATGACGGGAGGCCTACGTCCAGCAGTGGACTAGAATAGGCTAATGGACGATGTTGATGATGATAATAACGTTAGACTTTTACATAAGAAATTATTATTAAACCCTAGAACCGAAATGCAAATAATTGCATTTTTTACTTCTCGCACTTCGCACGAAATTTTATAGAGGAAAATCATGATAAAAAAAAATCACTTCGAGCGTAAATTAAGGCCCCACTAGATTTAGTTCAACTGTCATATTGTTATAAACAATATGCCTATTATTTATAAGTATGATTTATTCAATTTATTTTATTTGATTTCTTATTGGAAGTAAATATAAATTCAACTTTAATTATGTTTGTGTTGCATTACATGTTTCTTTTGCCAATGTTATTAATTAGAAACATATTTGTAGATAAATAAGAGAGATTGTTATAGATCCCCAATTGAAACATACAGCAAATGAAAAATAAACACAATCAATAAGAACACGATGTGCAAACACGCGGAACACAATCCCTCTTCAATTCCAAACTTCCCCGGCTACACAAACCTCCATATATACGGAAGCAACAGTGCAAACAGGCGCTAAGTAGTTTGTTATAAACTAATTTTTCGCGTATCGATTACACGTTTGCTTTGGGGGAGGACTACCCCACCCTTCGGCGCCAGCCGAGCAAAACCGGCGGTATCTATTATTTGCAGACAATTATTCAGTAAATAGATAATGGCGGCGACGAGATTAATTTCGCAAACTCAAATACGTACAAATTTAGAGGGCGGGAGAGAGTTAAGAGCACGCAGACGTTTGCGTTGCGAATTATATAAACTGCGACATTTTGCCACGATTCCATAGAGATTATTATACATTAAGCAGGGGTTTTAATTATAGTTATAAATACTATTTGCTTGATGTAGAGTGGATTAATTTAAACATTTATTAATTTATAATTATAGTTTGGAGCTTATGTATTTGCATTTTAAGATCAATATGGCTGGCAGGAACGAATTCAACAAGATATAATACAGAGTATTCGGTTTATAGATTTATTCTTAAGAAAATACCGGATAGAAAGTTATTATTATATATAAGCTTAAATCCTGGTCAAACGTTACTGTAAAGTCGACAGCTTGTAACATCATCAAAAACGTTTTTGTACTCATGTACAAAGCTAATGTATTTAAGTTAAGAATTTATAATGCAACTAATTACGTCATATTCAACTACTTTCGAAGGAAAAGAGTTAAAAAAAAATTATTAAATTCTCGGTTTGTATTGCCTTCCTATATCGAAATATACCGCACGTTTGTGATATGTAAATAGCGCAAATTCTGCTGCTTTTAGGGAACCGCTCTCCTGGAAACTCAAGGCTTTAGACATTCGTTATCTAAACATTGAACCTGCGTGATGTAATTGGGTGGCCTTGTGAAGTTTGACGAGTTTTCACGAAAATAAAACATATTTCTAATCAAAAGAAGATTGATTATAATCTTAACTAATTAAGCACTAATTAAGCAAAATACGTCCGCCAGGTTTATAAATTCCGCAATATCCTATTTTGGAGTAGACCTCCTTTCCGTTCGTTTCCGTGGCGTTCTCATTTTTTAATGTGCCCATAAAACTTCGCGCCCTTAAGCGGCGTATTTAAAAAGAGCGCCGCCCCCGCCGTTATGACGTGATTTACGACCCGCAGTGTATGACTCTTCATTATTTATTATCCAATAAAGATAGGATCCGCATAAGATCTATATTACATTATCATTTTTACTACTCGCGCCGAAATGAGAAATTTACGGGCCGGGCCTTTTAGAAAAAGCACAGCTAATAATACTCTTCTTGGCAGCAACGTCGCGCGAAATATAAATAGAGAATATAGAGCTTTAATAAAAAATTTAATGGTGCATAGAATAAGAATTCAGGTTTATTAATATACACGATGTTTTATGTTCGAGTTTTTCAGTCAAATTGAAGTTATTAGATATAGTTCTAACAAACATAAGGCGGTTCGTGGCGCGGTGGTCTAAATGTCGTTTTAGACAAGACAATTTCATTATCACTCAACACTTGCAATTTACTCTACAATATATGGTATTTTTCTCTATATTGTGTCGCCTAAGCTAAGTTTTTCCCGAGCCAAACAAGTGGTATAAAACATAGTAGTTTTATTCATCTCCTTTAATGAAATTAATTACCACGTAGTAGACGCCAAAACCATTCAATTTCTTGATTTATTTCGTTAATGTTTTAATATTTTTTGATTTTATACTACAAACATTAAGGCTTTAAATTAAAATTCAAGAATGCACAGCGACGTGTCATTTCCTCCCCGCCGCGCAGTGTTTGATTATCGCGCCGATGTGACTCGAATTTTATGATCTGATTATTTAGTCGTTACGCGAAATCGCGCAGCCGGTCTCTTGTTAACTTAATAAGTGTACTCCGGCGGCGGCGTGTTTTCGGATTGCTTTATTAACCACCGCAACCTGGCGCCGCCGCCACTTCCGCGCTCGCGACGACATATTTCAGCGTAATGCGCGGCGTGGGAGGGTGGTGGCACAGGCATAAATTGCGGCTAATAAATGCACATACATTTCTTCCTGGCGAATGCGGTGTAAAAGAAAGACGGAGGGCAGGTTTGTGCGGGCTGCTGAAACGGTTGCTTTTGTGAATAGAAGTGGTAATTAATGGTGATAAATTTGGGGCGCTTGGCATAGAAAACATTAAGTTAACGCGGGTCTTGAATTTAGAATTATTAGTAGAAATTTAAAGAATTATTTATGCAATCACACATGGCAGAAGGATCCGAAATTCGATAGCCAGTTACCAATATAATAATGAAAGTAAAAACTACAACAAATAGTTGAATTTTCATTAAATGTAATATTTCCCACTAGTATTTCTAAAGTACCACAACTCAAAATCATGTGTTTTTGAGTTGTGTTTATGTAAGAATAGAGGGGGCACTGGAACGTGTCAGCGGGGCGTTAGTTGCTGGTGCAATTGGGGAATGTTGAATAAAAACAAGGGCTGGTGAATTCTTTTATATGTATCTAGATATATCGTTTTGAAAACGCCTATAGAAAATATAATATAATAAATTTTCGAAAAAAAACATACGTTCACGTTTCATCTACTGTTTAAATAGAATGTTGTAGTTCATTTTCCAAAAATCAGGGAACACTGAGTTATTTTTGCATCTGAAAAGGGGACGTTAGGCCAAATAATTTGGGAATCTCTGCTCCAGACGATCCTTCGAAATTTAAACGCACAATAAAACGAAAGCAAAAAAGGTGCTCGTTGCAAATTGCCATCTATAAATAATGTGGAAACGGTTCATCCTCTTGCCGAATATTCGCGCACAAAACCGTACACTTTAATCTCCCGGGGCTTACAATAACTTAAAATTTATGGTGTAATTCCCGGATTAAAATTTTACTATCGCCAGCATTAAGAGCCCGTAAATTCGGTCTTTGCTGCGGGGGGGCGGCGTCGCAAAACACCGTCGTCCTTTATCGCGCTTCGACACATGCCCGGGGTGGGCCGCCGCCGCTCAAAATTGCCGCGCGCCTCGATTTACGGCGGCGTTTTCGCAACGTGATTACGTAATTAGTAAAAAGGTGGCGGCCGTGTCGAATTTGGGGGCGGCGCCCCTCGGCAATCGAACTGCATGGGTATTGATTAATAATTATGCGCTCTCCGCCACATTGTTCGGCAAAGTTGCATAGAATTTCATTAATTTTCGGGGGAGGGGGCAATTATAATCGGCCCGCCAAGAGATTGATGCAATACCGAGCGGGATTGATTAATTGTTAATTAAAATATTCGTGTTCGGACATAATTTAGTCCGGCACGCAGGAGCGATGAGTTGGAAACTTTCTCCAGTGGCTGGAAATTTTGGAGATAATTATTCAGCGATAATACAAAGTTAATATTATTGAATCAAATTCGATATCAAATGGCCTACAATTAACAATAATTAACAATATGATTTAATTCTTGGGTAGACGGTAACTATTGTCGTTGGGAGCCAATTAAAGACACTTTAGGTAAGTTGAGGTTGATTTGAAGTAACAAGTTAATACGCACATATACTAATACATGGTAGAAGGGCCTGAAGTTAGATAGCACGTTACGAATTACAAGGAGTGCGAGTTTTTACCTCGTTGTTTGTGAAATTTCACGTATTACTTTTCATAGGTTTTCATAGGTTGCGAGGTGAGGCTCAGAAGAAAGATAATGAAACTGTGTTTTGGGCTGAAGTACAACCGCGTGTGTGCTAAAAACAGGCCGGGCATTGTACCGCCGGTGGGAAAGATGGCAGAACCGTAGAAAGCCGGGAAAGCGGTAAAAGAAAGCTTTTCCGATAAAATCGAGTTTAAGCTGTTTGGATAGATAATATCGAATTTATAGAAAAGCTTAATGTATGATTACACTAAACTTATGGACAAATCTACAAAAAGCATATATGCAAAATATCAAAAAAATATCAGTAAACGTTTTGTCTGTGCCCTTCTTTTGCTGTTAAACATTTCAAAGGACCCCGTGAGCATGGGTATGTGAAGAACAACATCCCGAATGATCTGTAATCAATTTTATCTGTGCCCCCAAATATTTTTCACGACTTTGGGAATGACTGGTCGAGTTCACGGAACATATAGAGATTGTTTCAAATTGAACTGGTGCCGATCTTATTCACCTACATCCCTATAGCCCGGCGCTTTCACCAAAACTACAACTGCAGTATTTATCGTTAATTATATTTTAGAAATATACTTATCGAATATAAACAATTAGATGTTACAATTAGTTGTTTATATCTTTTATTGAATCGACAGCTCAATTATACATAAAAATCATGCTGCGAGTAACTAAAATTTAATATAAAATATGTGTTAAATTCTCGGCTGAAATCCCGCAGGATTAAATAAAATTGGACCCCCTAAATTTCGTACTGCATTTTGCCATCCGTCGATCGGAACGTAATTACGCATTTTTTTCTGCGATAATGGCTTTCGGCCCCAGCGCTTTTCCGCCGTATGCTATTTGGAGCCGCGTCGCAAACAGATTTGCATCAATTTTGTGCGCGGCCCGATTCCAAAATGCAAACTAATTTAAATAGAATTGCCCGTAATGCGTGCGGCGCGGCCCTCGCGGCGCACGTCAACGCGTGTGTTTATGTTTTATCGGAAGAGAGGGGCCATTTATGCAGAATTTAATTTTGATTAAATTGCAGGCACGCCTGTGTGCGCGCCGATTATTTCGCCGGCGGCGAGCCCTTATCGGCGGGCGGGCGAAACGAGACGGTATTCCCTGCAGCAACATTTAATCTGCATGCATAATTATTGTTTTAGCGCGAGGGCCGGATGGATATGGTGGCTTAAAAATTGTACGCAAACCGATTGGTTTAATTAAGTCCTGTGTTTGGTTGTTTGCAAATATTGCGAGTTGAATTTACAACAGTTGCGTATTTTAATTTTAATTCAATGATTCACATTTAACCCTCAACACCGATAGTCAGGGATAGAAGTAGAACTACAAAACTCTTGGCGATAACATACACTTACATATTATTTCAAATAAATATAATAGTTACTGTATTTATGCACAGCCGAATAAAATATCGAAATAATCGAATTATAAAAAGAATATTGAAAAAATGTTTATTACATTTTGTTTTATTGCATTATGATATAAGGAAATTTTCTTGCCGCACTCTATACAAATATAATATATAATAAAATATATTTAATATAAGTGCAGTATAAGTCACATATAAAGGTCGTTTTAGACAAGACAATTTCTTAGCTTAAACGTTATTCAAGAAATGAATTCATATATCCTCCTCCCATACAATTTGTCTTTGACAAATACAACGCGTTATATTTTTTCATTCGATCTACCATCCAATTCAATACTTCAAATAATTTGCTGTATGATACGAGACAATTTAGATTGTCTCGCATCTTGACTAACTTTTGAGTCAAGAAATTGTCTTGTCTAAAGCGACCTTAAGAACATATGAACATATGAACACATAATATAATTATGTAAAAGAAAATAATTATTTTTCAAAATTTTAGTAATAAAATGCAATCGTAAAAATAAAACTAAAATTTTAATGGAAACCACACTTGACTTAATGAAAAGCCATATTTGCCAACAGTTACTATATATGTTTCTTTTCAGGTCAATATTTCCCACCAATGAAAGACTTCATATCACAGCTATAACTTACTAATAATTTTAAATCCGGTTTCAGTTATTACGTTAGTATATGGAAAAAAGTTCTGTTGTTGTACTTTTAAACCAAGTTTTTGTAATTTGCATTTTCGTTGTTTGAGTGCGTTTGACGCAAAGTGATTAGAATAATAAGATTAAAGGTTTATGCTATTACAGTAGTTGCGGTTTGGTTGATTCATCGGCTAAATCAACTGAACAATGTGGCTTCATAAATTGGTCAGTAGCATCGCCGCTTTGTGTCCAATAAATAACAATCTCTCGAATATTGTGGTGTACTAGCCCAATTAGGGATGGTAGTTTCTTATCTAATATAGACAGAAGGCAAAGTTGTCCGCCCTAACAATGGTCGGAGCACTCAATAAAACGTTGTGCTGTTGTGTCCCCGAGTAGTAGGACCGGGACTTCCTAATGAGTTTCCGAAGGAGTCTAGTGGGTAGTGGTCTGTTCTTGTCATATCTCCGAAGATGCTATCACGTACGATAGACGCAATTATAAGTTGGTAGGAGGGCGGCGCTTTTACACTGCCACAAAGGCTTATAAAGTTATAATAACAAGAACGGCCGTCGAATACTCAAAAGGATTCCCCTCCACAAACAGAGGCCTTAATTCATCCAACTGATAAAAGGATCGGATCTTTTTTATATATCATTTGATTAAAGGCTACCCCGAAACTAATATCCGCTCGATATTTTTTTACGACTTTTACGAGCGCTTCCGTCATTTAGCGGTAATGAGACGCAATGAGTTTCATTTGCGGCCTCGATAAAGTTGCATTAGTCGGCGCGCATTTTTTCCCGATTACTCCCCATTAGGGTCGGTACTGTGCGGTTTTTCATGTATGTGACCATTAAGCGACCATTACTCGTCTCTTTTAATTAAAGGCGCTTTTGGAAATTGTACCATGCGCAAAGCTGTTCCAATTAGTATGACGAATTTTAATTTTGATTAAAGAGATGTTTGTCTCCATAAAAAAAAATATCTTAACTCTTACGCTCTTACCTTGATATGCCGATTTTAGATGCTGGGTCGATAAAAAAATTATGCAACATATTTTGATTAATTTTTTTACTGATCTTAGTGCAAAACATATCAGTACACTAGATGCCCGAAGGAAATTGGAAAATTTTGATTAGAAGTATTTTTTTCGGAAACCAAGCCGAATATATTTCATTATTATTATTATTGATCATGGATCTGTGAAACAATAGATTTGAAAAAACTACAAAATATTTATAGCAAAATGTTAATAGAAAATGGAAAGTCTCTATCTTGGCATATTTTTTCTTCTATTTATTTTTTATTTTTAACTTTTAGGCTCCTATCTCGATATGCCGATTTTAAAGGCTGGGTTGATAAAAAATATATGCGATATATTTTGTATAATTTTTTTACTCATCCTAGTGCAGAACATATCAGTGTACTAGATGCCCGAAGGAAATTGAAAAATTTTGATTATAAGTATGTTTTATTCGGCGACCAAGTCGAACATATTTCATTATTATTATTTTTGACCATAGATCCGTCATACAATTGATTTGAAAAAATTACACAATGTTTATAACAAAATAACAATAGAAAATGTAAAGTCTCTAGCTTGGCATATGTTTGCTTCTATTTATTTTTTATTTTTAACTTTAAGCTCCTATCTCGATATGCCGATTTTAGAGGCTGGGTTGATAAAAAAAATATGCAACATATTTTGATTAATTATTTTACTGATCCTAGTGTAGAACATATCAGTGCACCAGATGCCCAAAGGAAATTGGAAAATTTTGATTATAAACATTTTTTTTCGGCGACCAAGTCGAACATATTTTATTATTATTATTTTTGACCATGGATCCGTCATACAATTGATTTGAAAAAATTACACAATGTTTATAATAAAATAACAATAGAAACTGGAAAGTCTCTATTTTGGCTTATTTTTCCTTCTATTTATTTTTTACTTTTAACTTTTACGCTCCTATCTCGATATGCCGATTTTAGAGGCAAAGTCGATAAAAAAAATATGCAACATATATTGTTAATTTTTTTTTACTGATATTAGTGCAAATCCTATCAATGCACCAGATGCCGGAAGGAAATTGGAAAATTTTGATTTGAAGTATTTTTTTTTCGGAAACCAAGTCTAATATATTAATAATATATTTCATTATTATTATTTTTGACCATGGATCCGTCATACAATAGATTTGAAAAAATTACAAAATGATTATAACAAAATGACAATAGAAAATGGAAATTTTTTGTTATATAATTTGTTTATTTTATATTTTCAACTTTTACGCTCCTATGTCGATATGCCAATTTTAGAGGCTGGGTCGATAAAAAAGTTATGCAAGAAATTATGTTTAATTTTTTTTAGTGATCTTAGTGCAAAACATATCAGTGCATCAGGTGCCTAAAGGAAATTGGAAAATTTTTATTATAAGTATTTTTTTTCGGCGACCGAGTCGAACATAGTTCTTTATTATTATTTTTTACCATGGATCCGTTACACAATAGATTTGAAAAAATTACACAATCTTTATAACAAAGTGACAATAGAAAATAAAAAGTCTCTATCTTGGTATATATATCCTTCCATTTATTTTTATTTTTAACTTTTACGCTCTTATCTTGATATGCCGATTTTAGAGGCTGGGTCGATAAAAAAAATTATGCAACATATTTTGTTTAATTTTTTTACTGATCCTGTGCACAATATTCCAAAGCACTAGATGCCCGAAGCAGATTGGAAAACTTTGAATATAAGTTTTTTTTTTCGGCAACCATGTCGAACATATTTAATTATTATTTTTCACTATGGATCCGTCATACAATAGATTTTAAAAAATTACACAATGTTTATAAGAAAATTACAATAGAAAATGGAAAGTCTCTATCTTGGCATATTTTTCCTTCTATTAATTTTTTATTTTCCTATCTCGTTATGATGATTTTAGAAGATGGGTCGATCAAAAAAGTATGCAACATAGTTTGTTTATAGTTTATACTGATCTTAGTGCAAAACCTATCAGTTCACCAGATGCCCGAAGGAAATTAAAAATTTTGATTAGAAGTATTTTTTTTTCGGCGACCAAGTCGAACATATTTCATTATTATTATTTTTGACCATGGATCCGTCATACAATTGATTTGAAAAAATTACACAATGTTTATAACAAAATAACAATAGAAAATGGAAAGTCTCTACCTTGGCATATTTTTGCTTCTATTAATTTTTTATTTTTAACTTTTACGCTCCTATCTCAATGCCGATTTTAGAAGCTGGGTCTAAAATCTACATATCGAGATAAGAGGGTAAAAGTTAAAAATAAAAAATAAATAGAAGGAAAAATATGCTGAGATAGAGACTTTCCATTTTCTATTGCCATTTTGTTATAAATATTGTGTAATTTTTTCAAATCAATTGTATAACGGATTCATGATCAAAAATAATAATAAACGTCTTTCCGTCTTAGTGGAAAATAAATTCAAAGATTCTCAAAGTTTATTCAGGACTGGTTACAGCGCTTAGGACCACATATTTATTTTAAAACAAATAGCCGAGAAATCCCTGGATCATAACAAGGAAATGCATCGCTAATTATTAGCTCTGGAAAATGCCTTGGAGACGATCTCAAGAGAAGAAATATGCAGGAGCCTTGAAAATAAAGGACACTATGAAGGCAATCAAAGTGAACACGAGCACAAGAAACTATATCAGGATAAAGATCACGAAGTCTAGAGTATTTAGAACAAAAGAGGGAGTTAGACATGGAGGCATCCCAAGTCCATTATAGTTCATTGGATTGATGGATGATATAATCAAAGAGACGATGGAAAACTCAAAAGAAGTTACTATAGTACACATAAAATATGATAATGTAAAGTGCGTTCGCGGACAACATTGTGATATGCGCGGGTTCCGAAATAGCAATAAAAGATAATCTCATAATCTGGCAGTCTGCGCTAAGTAAAAGAATGTTGTGGGTAAATATAGACAAGATGGGCCCATTTTGAGGCCTAAGTGTCTGTAGCTATGCTATCCTCCAGTCAACAATCCAGAACAATCCAGAAATATAGACAAGACAAAGGCGAATCAAGAAAAAGTGAGGAATATGAAATTGTAGGAGTAGATGAAGGAATTTAAGTACCTTGGTCCAATCATAGACAGTAAAGGAACATTTATACTATAATTAGTGCGGCTTCTAGGATGTATAACGGAATAAGGATGCAGTTTATAAATATGAAGTCAATATCAAAAGTGACAACGATGACAGTGTTTAGCACAATATATACACCAATATTAATATACAGAAGCGATACATGGGTGATGAATGAGAGACAAAAATCGAAGATTCAGACTGCAGAAATGAAATATTGAGAAAAGTCGAAGGAGTGACAAGAAGAGACAGAATGCGAGTCGAAGATATAAGAACAAAACCAACATCAACAGTTGAACAGAAAAAGGGGAAGGACACATGAAGTGGTTTCCACATGTAAGGAGAATAAATATAAATAGACAAGTAAAGACAATTTTGGAAGCGAGACCCGGAGGTAAAAGAAGAAGCCACATCAGCCATAGAATGAAGTAATCAGAAAACTCTAAATAACAAGAACACAAGTCGGACAAGCAAAGGAGACTGTAAGTAGTAGAAAATAGTAGTATTGTAAGAAAGTTTATAAAAACAAAAATAGTTAACAAACTTTTACGCTTCTATCTCGATATGCCGATTTAAGAGGCTGTGGGTCGATACAAAAATATGCAACAAATGTTAAAGTATAATAAATGTAAAAGAGGAAATTATTAAAAAAGACGAAGAAATAATTTTGTTAACATGTATTGTACAGCAGCAACCACTTAACTTAATGTCAGATCTCTCCAAAAACACAGAACTATGACTTTACAATTAAATCTGATATAAATGTTTGCCGCATTGCATCGCATCGCATCACATTCCTTTTATAATTCTAATTAAAACTTATGCAGCTCCATTCGAATCGCAATACCAAGTTGAAAGCGTTCACTAACAATTCCAGTTTCAATTCCCGGGCGGCGGGGGCCTTTTAGCGACGATAGGTTTATGAAGTATAAGTAGAGTTAGAAACGCGCCCTCGGCGCGAGTGTGTGTGCGAGGTCCTGTTTACGCCACCCTCCAAGGCAATTAACTCTTGTATTGATAATTACCGTAAATGCGCACAATTGCCGCATGCCGACGTCTTCGTCCGTGCTCGATTTGCTTGTCTATGTACGCGCGCGGGTGTGGTGTGCATGCGAACGGGGTTGTAATTGAAGTAGTCGAGTGATCGACTCTCACATGTAATGGGATACGGGGTCGAGAGCGACTTTATCTCCGTCGAACGCCCCCCTTAAGAGAACCACCGCACTGCGGGGAGTTCGCCGGCGGGACTATCAAACCGGCATTATTGATGAAGCTGGGAGTGATTTATTGCAATATTTATTTACCGGCTTTTGTACAATAATATCGCAATAAATTATTCCACTGAATTTAGCTCGAGCAGGAAAGTCTTCATTAATTTTAAATAGTACAGGAATTTGATTTAGATTGTAGTTGTTCGAATTTTTGATGTATGTGGTTGAATAGTATTAGACCATAAATATAATTTAGTGAAATACTTACATAATAGTACGTAGTTAATTGCCTTCAGGCGAATTTTCCTACAAGCAGTTATTAATTGCTGTAATATATCACAAGATATACAAACTACGGGGAATGAATCATTTTGATATGTGAACTAAGTTAATTTTAAACTATTTGTTTCCAGTAGTTGCTCGGAGTAGATACTGGGGGACATGCAAAACAATGCTGGAAGACGATAAGAACGCAGCTTATGGGATTTGAATTTATAAGATGCTTGGCTACTATAGTTACTTTACGCTATGGAGAATATTTATGATATTTACATAAACGTTGGAATAGTATAGTAATAACAATTTATTTATGCAATTCAAAATTTGCTATTAATTAAATCAAAGAGTTGAAGCAGAGTGAGGGAGGAAAATAAATTTTCACCAATATAATATAATCGATTTTCTTTCATAATTCCCTACAAAGAAATTATGTTAAAATACGGAATACAAAAAATATAGTCCATTATTGATTATTGCACGGATGGATGATATAATAAAAAAAAAAAAATTATATATTAGCGCTAATAACTATTTCATCCCATGTATGCCATAACGAATTAAAAAAATTTATAATATAAATAATAATTATATCATATTATAATATTTTTATAAGGGAGTTGCTTCGGTTAAGAAAATACATGTCTCGATATCTAACTTTGCATTACTAAAGGCAAGCCTAAACCCCTAATTTCAATACCAATTATAGCAAAAGGTAATTTAAAACGTATTACATCTACAGATGTCCGTTTATTTTCAATTAAAAGCTGTTTAATTCCTACAAAGTTCATTAAATTTACATTGCACGATGTAATTTCAATTTTATTTCCATCAATTTTTTTACTCTTCTATTCATTATGACTCTACGCAGTTTTTCCGAGCATCGAGCAAAAAAAAAAGAAATATCGCACCAATCCACGACGATGGCCTTTTACTTTTTCAATTAAAACCTCTTCGCCGGCGGCGGCGTGCTCGCAGAAAAATTAAAAGTATTCCAATTTGATCAAAGAACGCGAGGCCGGGGCCGCTGCGAACTTCCCGGCCAAGTGAAAAAAGACAAACAAAAAAATAAATCCAATCATGGACAAGTTCTAATTAAGTATGCAGAGGAGAGGGTGGGTCCGGGTAATAAATCGAGAAAGAATTATGATTAAAAAAAAAACTTCGCTGAATTTGAGTTTTATGTAAAAAAAATCCGGAACAAACGCGGAATGCGATTAAAAAGGAAAATGTCTATGTTTAGTTTGTGTCGGCTGTAAACGGCGAGTTCAATAAAATAATAATTTTATTGGTGGGATTATTTTTATTATGATTTATATATTATAGCATATATTATAGGTTCAGCTTGTTGTTTGTTTATTAATCAATCGACTTGCTGATTGATGCAACCAAGAGTTTAATAAATATTATAATTATAGGTAGGTCTATGGTTTTATGTGAAGTTAAGTAATCACCTTAACTTCACATAAAACCATAGACCTACCTATAAATATAAAAAAAGACCTTTATTTGGCATATCAGCCCAACCCTTCCCCTTTACACACATTCCAAAACAGTACTTTCACAGAAAATATAATATTTATTAATCTCTTGGTTGCAATTCGTCTGAGCTTCTTCCTTGACCGGCCTCACGGCTGATAGCCCTATGAAGATAGAAGCTTATTTTAAGTCTATCAGGTCATTTTATTATAAAAATAAAATTTAGCCTAGTGCCATAACTCATCACCACTAAATTTATACAGATATTTACAATATATGAATTGTTGTTGTACATATATACCTTACAGTATCAATTAGTAATTAAATACACCAACTACAAACGCACTATTTACATTTCCGTCAATTCTCTCGCTCAGTGTAATTTTGTTACCCAACCGTTGCGAGCTTTGGAAATATTTCAATAATTCCGCGCTGCGTAAATTCAATTAGGACTCTAAAAGTTATCGAACGAACTGTTTTTTTTTTGCGCTAGCTAATGCGGTCACAATTTTAAAACGAAACGTTGCAAATCGAGCAGATGAAGTAAAATTAGTTTTCGCCGAGACGTAGAGGAGTAAACCCCCGCAATAGGATGCGCTGTATTGCAATTTGCGGAATATTAATGCCGATGCTGGATGGGGAGGAAGAAATTAAATTGAATCGGGTTTTCTGTTTTTGATGTACCATTCAGTCGATATATGTGTAACGGGCTATTGATATAAATTAATTAGACCAGCTGTGCATCCGATTTGAATGTATGTGGATATGGGTATATTTAATTAGTACCTAATAGTATTTGTGACATTAATAAATTAAATTGCATTTGGAAAATAATACAGAGTGGTTACTTATATTCGTTTATAAATTGTATGCACATTTGTATGTGTGATTTAATAACTAATTAATAATTATTGTTAATAATTATAGGTATTTTTAATTACAGAGTTGTTACTTATATTGGTTTATAAATTATATGCACATTTGTATGAGTTATTTAATAACTAATAAATAATTATTGTTAATATTTATAGATTTGAGTTTAATTTTAAAATATTGTTAATGAGAATATATAAGGCCCAATCACAATATCGTCGGTTTGGAAGAAGACAGTTACAACTGAAAAATTTGAATTTCGAACTTTGAATGGGCAAAACTATTCCAGACAAGACGCAAATGCCAATCACCACTAAAACTTAACGCAGCATATAAAAAGAAGTATAGAATTTCTGAGAAGAAGAATCAAGGTAACTTTTTGCAAAAAAAACAATAATGGCATTTCTGTAATGCCCAACTATTAAAAAGATTATTATGAAAATTTATAAATTACTTCTAATAACCCAGCCGAGTGGTTAGAGGCGTCATCCGTCTCGTACTGAGCGTTGGGGAGCCTGAGTTCGATCCCAGCGGGATATTAATTTTCACCTGTCACAATTTTTCAGTGGTTTTCTGTGAAGGTAAGGTGATTAAACTCCTCTGAGCTTCTCCCTTGCTGGCGGAAAAGCCTCACGGCTGATAGCCTTATGAAGATAGTAGTTTTTTTATTGTTTTATTTCATGTTATTTCTATTTAAATTAAATTCAACATTTTTGCCAATTAGTCGTCACAGAAGGTCAATGGTAAATTTTATCTCTCCTAATTTTCGATTTATTTTGGCTAAAAGTAAGAGTAAAATGTATCATAGGATATAGAATATGTTTTGTTATAAAAATGTAAACGATTAAATAAATCGTCTTATATATAATTATTTAATTGTAGAACAAGAAAGTAAAGTTTTTCGATTAAGAAAATCTTTAAATTTAGTACGAATAGAAACAAGTAGTTTTAAACGTAAGTAGCTTTACAGAAAGACGCAATATACGAGGTTGAACATACTAGAGCACATACATTCGAGAATACAATGAGAGAGCGTGGCGAAGTTACAGATCTGACTGTAATGTCTCTCCTCGGGAGATAGAGCCGGCTTTAAAGTCTTACCCGCGCTGAATGGAATTATAAATTAGTTGCTAGTTTGCGAGTACATGTAAGATAAGTTGTGTAAGCTTCTAGAGTGTGTGTGTATATAAGGAGCAGCATTAATAACCGTCCGTGTGTGCACTAAATACACTTATGTGGGCGGCAAACGGCAACGACCAGATTTCATGCTGCCTACAGCGTTAAATTTCAAATGCAGAGTTAAATAAACGAGCGATACTAAAACTCCATTGCAACGCAAATTAAAATAATCGCAAAAAAGTATGCAATTAAAATTCTCATTATCTCCTCCACAAAGCTTTAAATTGCAATGAAACTATTACAGTCGCTGTGTGTTTAAGACTTTTTGCACTCGTAAAACGGAATTATTCATCGCGTGTAACACAGGAAACTCGTCCAGTCACACGGACTCGCAAGACACACATTGCGGGCAAAGGACCATATATTTCCTTCTGTCCATTTTGTCTCAATTTGATAAATGTTACTACTACGCGGTCTGTTTAAAATTCCGCTCAGCGCCGCCAATGTAAAAGTATTTACTGTGCAAGTTCCGCGGAACTTGTCAGCCGGAACGAATTTATATCACAGTAACACGTTTTATTTACCGGACCACTGGCAACCCCATAAGGAATGATATCTTGCAAGGTTTCACTTTCTGGATAAACACTGTTTGTTCTATGCAGAAATATGTATGTTATCGTGCAAGATATAAATAAGATTTAGCTCCTGCTATTATTGTATCACATTAAAAAAAATACTTCTATCTTTATATGGCTATCGACCGTGAGGCTTTTCCGCCGGTCAAGGGAGAAGCTCAGAGGAGTTTAATCACCCAGTATTTACGCTAACTTCACAGAATACCACTGAAAAACTGTGAAAGGTGATTCGCGAAAATTCGTTCCTCGCTGGGGATCGAACTCAGGCTCCCCAATGCTCAGTACGAAACGGACGACGCCTCTAACCACTCGACCACTGAGCTGGGCTATCACATTTTATTTTGCAAGAAAATAAGAACTAGCTATTATATCACTTTTTTTTGTAGGACAATAAGAACTAGCAGGGAAAGAGAAATAAAATGATGTTTTTTAAAATAGTAATTGATATTCACAATTGTTGTAAACTTGAATTTCAACCGCTATAAATCTAACAATTTTATGGGCTTCTATTTATTTGTAACATGCTGATCAAAATCGATGAAGCATTATCTTTAGTGCAGGAAATTAATTCCCAATAGCTTAGAGAAGCATGCCAAATGGCCAAACATTATTCAAAATGTACTCACAATATTTTAAAAATTGTAGAAAATGCTGGTACAAAACGCAGGTGCAAAACGCTGGTGTAAAACGCTGGTGCAAAAACGCACCCAATTAAATGGGTTAAAGAAATACGTTTCCAAGAACTCACAGTTTTTTCCTCGTATTGGTCCTTATAATATTTTAAATTAATAATTTATTGTTAAGCAACAATAATGTAAAAGAAAATATTAATGATTTTTTTTGTAACTTGGAACCTACATCGTGAAAAAATCGTTTAGATAGTATTTTAAAATAATATTTTATTCCAAAGTGGTAATAATGTAAAAGAAATTTGATATTTTTAAAATATTTTGATATATTTTAAAAACTTATAACGTTTATATAGTTAGATTTATAATAGTAAATAATTTCTTAAAGTTGTAATGTTACTGTCCCATATTTCGTAGACTAGACAATAAATCATTACACAAACTGATTGAAACCGCCCCATTGAGGCAGCGTTATGCATTTGATTGCCCATCACTGCAAGTAATTAATTATTAATTGTGATAAGTTCCCAATCAAGCAAACCGCAACCATAATTACAGATTACTGTTACACGAAATAGCGATATTATTTAATTAATGCTTTAATTCCGTATTAATTGCTTGTTCTGAGATTATAATTTATTCTGTAGAAACTTGATTATCCCGGAAACGTATGTAAACGAGGATTTATTTACAAAATGTCGCGGGTACAGTGTTTTGGTGCATGTTCGTACACGCTGCGTTTGATAGCTACTCACCGAGTATTCCCAGACGGAAGTTTAGGGTAACCACAATGACGTGCCCGTAGGAGGCCAACACGCTGCCGTCGTAGGGGTTACCCGAGCCCCACTCGAAGCTCTCGCCGTGCACAATGACCAGCACGGCGTAAGGCGCCTCCAGACCACGATTACCTAAAAAGAATACAAAAATACAGCATTAAAGAAAATTGTTGTAGGTCTTAATCTTAATAAGTTTGCGGTTCTTATTTTTTAATACTCCACAGCTGTTTTAAATATGTTTTTACGGTTCTATTAGCTTCGGGGTTGGTAATATATTTTATAAATTCCCTCATTTTAAGTAAATTTTCCTGTAAACTCTTTCACGCCTTTTCCAAGGGCCAATAAAGTTTATTTTCACACTCTCAGCTTAAGCATAGCTGGAATATTAATGCAACTCGCTACCTCGAGCATCTATAACGATCGTATTGAATCCTTTTTAAAAATATTTAAAAATATTTATAGATAGTAAAAGACAGGCTTTATGGGTGATTATTTTCATTTCAGTTGTCGAATAACTGTGGTTACCGACATATAAAGGCTATTACAGAATTATTTTTGTTGTAAATAAAATATTGCCTACATAAGCCGCATCAAGTAGGCAAACCGGATTAAGTTTATAAACCAAATGCGGTTTGTCTGTCCACCGAATAAACTAAATGTGTTCGAAAGGGTCTATAGTGGATTAAGTGCAGTCTGCAGATGAGCTCCCGGCAACTTTTTGTTTTTTTTTATCAAGGGACTATATGCAAGAGTCTTCATGCGTATTTTATTTAAATGCACTATTTAAAACATACGAGGGCAGTCATAATAGTATACATGACGTATCTGGATAGTTCTGGATAGTTGGCTGCACGGTAGCATAGCTACAGAAACTTAGGCCTCAAAATGGGCCCATTGTGAAACCTCCCTTATGGCCACTCACTCGTCCCACCAGTCAATTTTGCGTACGAGCCGCAAAACTCGGCGGGTGAGGAGTTGCCAATGCTGGTCAAACTAGGCCAGCTCTCCCCTAGTATTAGATGCCTAGTGTTTACTAGAGCTGGGCAGAGGCACATTACGTGCTCTGCTGTTTCTAGTTCTTCATTGCACCCTCTACATAACGGGCTGTCTACCAGACCCATCGTGTGTAGGTGTTTGTTTAGCCGGCAGTGGCCAGTTAGGATATTGGTCAGTAATTTCAGATTAGTTCTAGATACATGACGTATAGATGACTATTGCTTTGAAAATAATTACTATGATAGAAATTTCGTTGTTTAGTATTTTTATTTTTTATGTGTACATTTTTGTTGTTGTTCTTGATGAGCATTGTATATTGGAGGGTTTTTGTAGTTTTTTGAGTTGTCATGCCAAATAAAGGTCTTTTTTAGTATTTGTTTGGCAGCCATTCATAGTGAACACTCTCAGTGAATTTTTAAATTGGTGATCGTTATGTGAAACTATAGTTTCATTTGAAAGTTCATAGTCCAAGCAATATCAAAGCCGAGTTAGATTCTACTCTGGGGGAGTCTGCTCCTTCGTTCGACAACAATAAAATATTGGATGGCGGAGTTTATACGAGGCCCTATGAGCTGCCAAAACGAACATTAGGCGACCTAAATGAGGTGAGAAGAAAAAGCACAAGATAGCATAGAATGGCGGTCGGCTAAAAATGCGCGAGCTGGCAGACATAGTAGCCATTTCAAGAAGTGCTGTACATCTGCATATTGATTGATAATTTGGATTTGAAATAAATGTGCGCAAGATGGGTGGAGAATTTGCTCACAATAGAACAAAAACAGCGCCGTGAAGATGTTTCAATCGAGTGTTTGGTTATCACACTAGTTTTTGCGTCGATTCATAACTATAGATAAGAAATCACTTTATAGCTGCGATCTAGGAACAGTCAAAAGAATAGACTGCAAACCGGTGTGAAGTTAGCCTCTAAGATTCCAGCCTCTAATCGCGCTCACAGCGGATTGTTTGCGGGTCTATACGGTCCAATTGGGGAGACCAAAAAAATCCAAATCTTGAGGAATCCTTTGTTTATGTCTTGCCGACCATAATATATATATATATATATATATATATATATATATATATATATATATATATATATATATATATATATATATTTGTTTTAATAATTTTTATAGGCGTTGTTGTATAATATATGTTGTAACGTAAATTATTATTTTTAACCTAGTCTCGCAAATGATATGGATTTGAAAAAAATTGCTCAATGTTTACAATAATATGACAATGGAAAATGGAAAGTCTCTATCCCAAAGTATTTTTCTTTCTATTTTTTTTTTAATTTTTAACTTTTACGCTCATATCTGGATAATCCGATTTTGAATCTGAGTCGATAAATAAATAATGTAATATATATTGTTTAACCTTTTTCCTGATCTTTACACAAAACATATCAGTGTACCAGATGGCCGAAGGAAAATGGAAAATTTTGATTCTAAGTATTTTTATTTCAGCGACGAACTTGTATATAATTATTATTATTTTTGACCAAGTCGCGCAAATGATATGGATTTGAAAAAATTGCTCAATGTTTACAATAATATGACAATATAAAATGCAAAGTCTCTATCACAACGTATTTTTCTTTATACTTTTTTTTAATTTTTAACTTTTACGCTCATATCTGTATAATCCGATTTTAGAAGCTGAGTCGATAAAAAAATAATGCAACATATTTTGTTCAAATTTTTTACTGATCTTAGCACAAAACATATCAGTGTATCAAATGGCAGCAGGAAATTGGATAATTTTGATGAACTTTTTTTTCTCGGCGACCAATTCGAACGTATTTCAATATTATTATTTTTGACCAAACGTGCAAATGATATGGATTAAAAAAAATACTTCATGTTTATAACAATATGATAATGTAAAATGGAAAGTCTCTATCACAACATATTTTTCTTTCTATTTTTTTTAAATTTTTAACTTTTACGCTCATATCTCCATAATCCGATTTTAGAAGCTGAGTCGATAAAAAAATAATTCAATATATTTTGTTCAATTTTTTTACTGATCTTAGCACAAAACATATCTGTGTATTAGATGGCCGAAGGAAATTGGAAAATTTTGTTGGTAAGTATTTTTTTCTCAGTGACTAATTGGTATTTCATTTTCGAGATAGGAGCGTAAAAGTTAAAAATTTAAAAAAATAAATTAAAAGAAAAACTCGTTGTGATAGAGACTTTCCATTTTACATTGTCACATTTTTATAAATATTAAGCATTTTTTTTCAAATCTATGCGCGACTCAGTCAAAAATAATAATAATAATATAAAAGTTAGTTGCCGAAATAAAAATACATCGAATCAAAATTTTTCAATTTCCTTCGGCCATTTGATACACTGATATGTTTTGTGCTAAGATCAGTAAAAAAATTAAATAAAATATGTGGCATTATTTTTTATCGACTCAGCCTCTAAAATCGGATTATCGAGATATGAGCGTAAAAGTTAAAAATTAAAAAAAAAATAGAAAGCAAAATATGTTGGGTTGGAGACTTTCTATTTCGCATTGTCATATTGTTGTAAACATTGAGCAATTTTTTTCAAATCCATATCATTTGCAAGACTTGGTCAAAAATAATCATTTATGTTACAATATATATTATACAACAACGCCTTTAAAAATTATTTTATGTATATATATATATATATATATATATATATATATATATATATATATATATATATATATATATATATATATATATTATGGTGGGCAAGACATAAACAAAGGATTCCTCAAAATTTGAATTATTTTCGGCACCTCAATTTGTCAGTATAGACCCGAAAACATCAGCTGTGCGTGCGGTACCATCGCGCCACCTATACCGCGTGGCGCGATGGGCTGAGATCTTAGGGGCTAATTTCACACCGGTAGAGTGAAAGGGGATAAGGAAAGAAGGCAAATGCAGTAGGCATGGCCATGGCGTCAGTTTTTTTTGGGATGCGCGTTGGATATTATTCATTGATTATCTTTAAAAAGGAAAACCAATTAATGGCGAGTATTATGTGAACTTATTGCAGCGTTTGAGTCTTGAAATCAAGAAAAATGGTGATAGAAAAGTGTTGTTTCATTTAAACAATGCACCAGTTTAGACATTTGTTATAACGGTGACCAAAATCAATGAGTTAAAGTTTGCGAATTGCATCCCCGCGCACCCTATTTGAAAGATTTAGCCTTATTTTCTTTTTCCTGCAGGATTTAGTCAATGGACCCCTCCTCTAGGACGTCACGTTGGGTGACGCTCTGTGACTATGGAGGTGACAGCGATGGCGTTCACTGACGACTTTACCATCGTCTCCCGAGACCCGGACACAGAGGAAGCAAAGGGATAGCTGAGACAGGCAGCAATGGTGCTGGCGGAATGAATGATGGACATCGGCCTTACCATCGCTTCTGCCAAAACTGAGGTCTCCTGGTGGCTTCCTGGAAATCTGTTCTCTTAATTGAGAGCAGGTATCCAGGAAGCCACCACTACGATAGACATGCTGGGGATTCCTTTTACATAGCGCGCAAAGTTGAGTATCTTGGAACTGTACTAACTGCTCGGTGGTACAAAATTCGCCAACAATAAAGAAAATAAGTCTGCAGTTGATGACTATTTTGAGGGGCTTGACGGTTCTCACTATAAATAGGCATGATGCTATTAAACATCACTGAGAAAAGACCGGTGTGAAGTTATCCTCTAAAATCCCAGCCTCTATACCGCACGGCGTCGCGGTACTGCGCTCATGGCAGATGGTTTGCGGGTCTGTACTGACCAATTGGGGTGACCAATAAAATCCAAATTTTCAGGAATCTTTTATTTATGTCTTGCCGACCATAATATATAGTTCTATATTTTTATTAATAATTTGTATAGGCATTGTTGTATAATATATGTTGTAACGTAAATTATTATTTTTGATCATGAATTCGTCATACAATTGATTTGAAAAAATTACACAATATTTATAACAAAATCACAATGAAAAATAGAAAGTCTCTATCTTTACATATTTTTGCTTATATTTATTTCTTATTTTTAACTTTTACGCTCCTATCTCGATATGCCGATTTTAGAGGCTAGGTTGATAAAATATATTTGCAACATATTTTGTTTAATTTTTTTATTGATTCTAGTGCAGAACATATCAGTGCACCAGATGCCCGAAGAAAATTGGAAAACTTCGATTATAAATATATTTTTTTCGGCGACCAAGTCGAATCATTTTCATTATTATTATTTTTGACCATGAATCCGTCATGCGATTGATTTAAAAAAATTACACAATGTTTATAACAAAATGACAATGGAAAATTGAAAGTCTCTATCTTTATATAATTTTTCTTCTATTTGTTTCTTATTTTTAACTTTAACGATATGCCGATTTTAGAGGACGGGTCTATAAACAAATTATGCAACCTATTTTGTTTAATTTTTTTACTGATCTCAGTGCAGAACATGTCAGTGCACCAGATGCCCAAAGGAAACTGGAAAAGTTTGATTATAAATATATTTTTTTCGGCGACAAATTCGAATAAATTTCATTATTATTATTTTTGACCATGAATCCGTCATGCGATTGATTTGAAAAAATTGCACAATGTTTATAATAAAATGACAATGGAAAATTGAAAGTCTCTATATTTATATATTTTTCCTACTATTTATTTCTTATTTTTAACTTTAACGCTCATATCTCGATATGCCGATTTTAGAAGCTGGGTCGATAAAAAAAATATGCAACATATTTTGTTTAATTTGTTTACTGATTCTAGTGCAAAACACACCAGTGCACCAGATGCCCTAAGGAAATTGGAAAATTTTGATTATAAGTATTTTTTTTCGGCGACCAAGTCGATAATATCCAAACTTCAACAAACGTTTCCCTAGAAAACAGAATTCTATGTCGATATATACACAATATTTGTTTTACTTATAACCAACATTTTCCAAAATTAATCAGTAAAAAAATTAAACAAAATATGTTGCAAATATTGGATTGTTAAGGCGTCTACTTTGTGATAATTCATTTTAAAGGATAAATAAAACGATTTTTTACTTAGTTTTTTATCACACTTCAGTTACACTTGCAACTAGTTTCGGTCATCGGAGGAACTCGAAAATAGCTAGAGCTTAACCGAAACTAGTTGCAAAGTGTAACTGAAGTGTGATAAAAACAAAGTAAAATATCGTTTTATTTATCTTTTAAATATGTTGCATATTTCATGTGTTGGTGTTATTTTTGAACGACTACCCTTGTAATTAACTTTTTAAAATAAAATTGTTTTTATGTTTTGAATGGATCCCAGCCAGATTAAATCATGATTTTTTTTCAAATACGTTTGTTTTATTTTTTATGAGACTACCTTCGTAATTTACTTTTTTAAATAAAACCGTTTTATTTTCTATTATATTTTTAATGCCTTCCAGCCAGATTAAATTCATGAATTTCATTCCCCCCATTTATTACATTAGATAATTACGCTAGACAAGATAATGTGTTCACTAAAAAGGTGATTAATGATTTCTTATTATCCCGCAACAATTAATTACGGATTAATTCCACCAAATGTTACAAGTTTGTACCTCCAACATAATTTTGCAGTACGTGTACCATTTGATACGTGCCCTCATTTCCCCACGGGAGCGTGCAAGTCCGATCCCGGTCTGTTCTGTGTGTGCGTCCCCCCGTTTCCGGATCGTTACAAATTGCCGCACGCGGTAATTAAATTACTACCATGTTTATTGTTGTTTTTGGCCGATAAAATTTATACTGCCGTTCGTTATTTCCAAAGCACGACGCCCCATCCTCCTACCACCAGCACGGACAATGCGGAGCGAAACAGATAACCCAATAATGTTAACAGACGCGTCGCAATTAAAACAAATATGAATTTAAAGCTTCACGCTTCAAAATTGTGAGTTATGATTTGATGGAGCAAGTCTATACAAAATTTCGCTCGGCCGTCGGAAATTATGCGGGGGAATTATTAAGTGTTATTGGGTGGTTAATTATCAATGGCTTAGTTAGGGGTAATATAACGGATGATGAATCCAAATTTGAAAAGCAGGGTATTTATGATAATTTAATAAAGCGTATTAAATTTATTATGGTTGATTACTGTATTAGCGAGTTTTGTGTACTGGGACACAAATGATTAGGCTAAATATTAATATGTGGTGGGATATTTAACAAAATTTCAATATCATATTTGCATGTTTTATAATTTTAACAACATAATTTTTGAAAACAAAATCATATTAAAGGATTTACAAATAGTAATCAAATGTAAAAACAAATCTACTGAATGTGTACTGCTTGTTATATCACAATTTTTAACTAGTAATTTTAGATGGTGCTGTATTTCACAATTAGTTTTAATATATAATTCTGTTTGATGTGATAATGAGCTAATTGAAGAACAAATTCGTTTCTTCTTCTGGTCATCTATCTGGTTCAGTTATATTTTTGTATTGATACACTGTAAAATGATAAATTATAAATTGATATATGCAATATAATATTTGCATATCTAACTTTCTAATTTATCATTTTCAAGTGTATCTCCACAAAAATAAAAGTTTTTTTTATTATATAATTCTGTTTGAACATAATATAATAAAAAAAATACGTTTTTCTGTTTTTTTTTTACCTGAACATTATCACTGTCCAATTTAAGCTTGACAATTTTATAAATAGCCCCGTGTAATATTATCCTGCCCGTTTGCTGCTGGCGCTCTCCACAGTTAATTCCTCGGAATTAACAGCAGTGCCTGCGAATTAAGGGGTTAAAACAGGCTTTGTTTATTCGAAATAAATTATGAGCGTTCTACATTTCAATTTTCTGACTGTATGACGAACTGTATCGAATTACCGCCCGTAATTGTAGCAATAGGACGTTTCAAACGGGTGGCAGCAAAAATGTCACAAATCCAATTTCAGATCTCTCAGAGTGAACGAAAATTAAAATCGACGTCCGCATTGTTTTAATTGTCCCCAGATCTGAAGCGAAAAACATGCTATAAATAATGTAGATGGTGCTCGTTGTAATTCAGCAATGGAGTTGTGTTTACCTGACCAGCGATTCGGCAAACAAACAAGGCTACAGCATTGAGGGGTAATCTAATCGGGATTCAGTGATTTAGATGGCCGCATTTTGGTCTCTAGAAGAACACCGTACACACATGCAGCGTTGTTATATTAAATTAGTCCAACCCCCCGCGCCAATTTTCCCGGCGAACAATTTCCGCAGGGATAACTTTCGCCCCTGCGCCATTAGTTCTTATATGTTCCGCTTTATTATCCACCCGATTCCAGATTGCCACGTTCCATTTTTATGTATCACATTCACCTATTCGCCCCCAATATTAGCCAGAAGTTTTCAAATCTTTTCCAAACTCGTTGATCGTGGAAAAAAGGCGAAAATCCACAAACACACGTGCAACCCCAAGAACTTTATTTGAAATGTAAATTGTGTCCCGAATTATACAGCAACATGCAGAAATTACAAATTGCACGGATTACCAAAACGCTACATTATTAAAGAAAATGTTATTCAACTCCCGTTTACATATATTCGGATTATATCTAATTTAGTTAAACGCCCCACTTAAATTCACAACCCTGCAAACTTGCCACTCGCATAAGCCAGTACGTGATTTTCCACCAGGTGCGAAATTAATATTAGCCCGTCAAAACGACTTCTGTTAATTAAGGTCCAAGCGCGACGCCAATTCCGTTTGTTTTTCTCTTTCGTCCGCTTAGCGATTCGATTAAAGTGTCAGCGTGGGATGACGGCAGCGCCGAGTTGCAAAATCGAACCCGCCATTACACTTACTCAATTAATCTGAAAAACCGGGGATTAACCGCACTAGAAGCCAGTAATTAATGGCGTCGTTAGCTAGAGAAATTCTTCTACGCCATGCACACTAAAAGAAAGGAAAAAAATATGCAGCCGGGCGGGTTTTAATGGCCGGCCACTTATAATTATGCAGATGTGATTATGATTAGTGGTCGGTTGGGGGAGAAAAGGATTTTTAGAATTGGACAGTGAAATATTTTAAGTAGTTTTATTAAAGAGATGATAAGGAGGAACTTTTTCGCATCGTTTTTATTACATTCAGTGCCGCAATATCTGCTTTTTATAGTATGGCAATAAATGACAGGCACTTTAGAGAGAAATTTAGTAAAAATGGGATATGGGATACTGAATATAATTATTTTGAACGATATAACGAGTAATTGGATTTTTGTTTAAATTGTCATGTTCTTTACTCGTCCCGTTTAAAATCCCGACATTTTTTTTTATATTTTTAACTTTTACGCTCATATCTCGATAATCCGATTTTAGAAGCTGAGTTGATAAACATATTTTGGTCAATTTTTTTACTGATCTTAGCACAAAACATATACCAGATGGCCGAAGAAAATTGAAAAATTCAGCATTCCAAAATGTTTGTTTGTTTGTTTTCTTTTAAAATTTTATTTTAAACCACGATGTTCCCTAATTATTTGTACTGCTAATCAAGTCTACTAGCAGAATAATTAGCAAATTACATAATTTCAAACAAGTTTGCAATCTCCAGGATGCGGTAATATGGCCGGCGGGTTAAAAATCGTAGCTCCGGAATACTCCGAAGAAATTACAACAGATTACAACAAATGCTGCCGGCTAATGTTAAGATAGTTACTGAAGTGATACTCACCTCCCTTGCGTTGCTCTATTTTGTCTGAATGTTCAAATGCTGCGACAGACATCGTTATATCCTAGCAGTGCGCTCGAAAGTTAATTTCTTGATAATTAAATAATAAACAAACAAACAAACAAGATGCAGTTATCTCCAACTGCAGTTTCTTGTTTCTCAGTTAATTGTGATACAAAGCAAACATTTTGTGCATATTCTTGATAATATGTCTTTACATTATCACACATAGAATTATATGATCCATTATTGTAATTACAAAGAATCTATTAATTAGTTTATTTGTTTCATATAAATTATCATATATATATATATATATATATATATATATATATTATGTTTGTGTGCAAAATTAATGTTATTTGATAACTAGGTGAGATTCCCGTCGTCAGGGGAATGATTTGTAATTACAAAAATAACTTTATTTTAAGTATTACAATTAATTCTGATGTAAAAATAGATATACATAAGACTGAGCAGGCAACGATAATGGCAAGCAACACGGATACTTTAAAAGTAATACAGATATTTAGATATAATATTAGAAAAACAAAAAAGATTATGATATAATTACGATGATGAAAACAGGGAATGAGAGATAAAAAGTAGAAAAGGGAAAATCAAATCTAAGGATGTGAGGGGAATGAATTAAGGTGAAGCATTAAATATTTTAACGAAGGAGATAAAGGGAGCCACATTTACCGGTGTGAAGTTAGCCTCTAAAGCCGGCCATATACGTTCCGGTATACCGGAGAGGTAAAGCTGTCGGTTTTCCTCTCCGGTTTGCCTGCACAGTTCCTGGAGCCGGTTATACACGTTGCGGTATACCGGAGAGGTACGCCTGCACAGGTAAACCGGAGCGTGTGTGTGTACAATTTTCGGTAAACCAGCACAGGCGTAGTGACCTGTACAGGCGACCGGAGAAGAATAAAAATTCGATTCTATCTACCGGCAGCCGAGTGCTTCTTCGGCTTTACCGCCAAAACTGTACACTTTTTATTACAATATTTTTTCGTAATTTTCTTTGGAATTAAAAACCTACAACACGACTTTCTATCATGAAATAAAATTTTCCAAGTTTCAATCTTTTGTTTCAATTCCTGTAGTTTTTCCGGTTTATCTTGAAATAATCTCGACATTATTCCCGAAACTACTATATACTATATTTTTATTACAAAACGACAAATAAATAGCTCAGTACTGTTTACCCTACTGTGTGTGTGCAAGGCAATGACCAGATATACCGGAGAGGGAAACCGACCTGCACAGGCTTAGTGACCTGTACAGCTAACGGGAGAAGAAGAGGTCAGTAAGTCTGTGCAGGTATACCGAACTTGTCCACACACACGCTCCGGTTTACCTGTACAAGTCTTTGCGCAGGTAAACCTCTCCGGTATACCAGAACGTGTATGGCCGGCTTAAGATTCCAGTCTCTATACCGCGCGCGACTGTTTGCGGGTCTATACTGACCAATTGGAGAGACCAAAAAATCCAAATTTTGAGGAATCCTTTATTTATGTCTTGCCGACCATAATATACGTATCTATATTTTTTTTTAAATAATTTTTATAGGCGTTGTTGTATAATATATGTTGTAACGTAAATTATTATTTTTGACCAAGTCGCGCAAATAAAATGGATATGAAAAAAATTGCTCAATGTTTACAATAATATGACAATATAAAATGGAAAGTCTCCATCCCAACGTATTTTTCTTTCTATTTTTTTTTTAATTTTTAACTTTTACGCTCATATCTCGATAATCCGATTTTAGAAGCTAAAAAAAATAATGCAACATATTTTGTTCAATTTTTTTTACTGATTTTAGCAGAAAACATATCAGTCTACCAGATGACCGAAGGAAATTGGAAAATTTTGATTTTAAGTATTTTTATTTCGGCGACTAACTTGTATATCATGATTATTATTTTTGACCAAGTCGCGCAAATGATATGGATTTGCAAAAAAAATGTTAATATATATAACAATATGACAATATAAAATGGAAAGTCTCTATCCAAACGTATTTTTCTTTCTATTTTTTTTTAATTTATAACTTTTACGCTCATATCTCGATAATCCGATATTAGAGGCTGAGTCGATAAAAAAATAACGCAACATATTTTGTTCAATTTTTTTACTGATCTTAGCACAAAACATATCAATCTACCAGATGTCCGAAGTAAATTGGAAAATTTTGATTCTAAGTATTTTTATTTCGGCGACTAACTTGTATATCATTATTATTATTTTTTTCCAAGTCATGCTAATGATATGGATTTGAAAAAAATGCGTAATGTTTATATAAATATAACAATGTAAAACAGAAATTCTCTATCCCAACGTATTATTCTTTCTATTTTTTTTTTATTTTTAACTTTTACGCTCATATCTCGATAATCCGATATTAGAGGCTGAATCGATAAAAAAATAATGCAACATATTTTGTTCAATTTTTGTACTGATCTTAGCACAAAACATATCAGTATACCAGATGACCGAAGGAAATTGGAAAATTTTGATTCTAAGTATTTTTATTTCGGCGACTAACTTGTATATCATTATTATAATTTTTGTCCAAGTCATGCTAATGATATGGATTTGAAAAAAATGCGTAATGTTTATATCAATATAATAATGTAAAACAGAAATTCTCTATCCCAACGTATTATTCTTTCTATCTTTTTTAAATTTTTTAACGTTTACGTTCATATCTCGATAATCCGATATTAGAGGCTGATTCGATAAAAAAATAATGCAACATATTTTGTTCAATTTTTTTACTGATCTTAGCACAAAACATATCAGTCTACCAGATGACCGAAGGAAATTGGAAAATTTTGATTCTAAGTATTTTTATTTCGGCGACTAACTTGTATATCATTATTATTATTTTTGTCCAAGTCGTGCTAATGATATGGATTTGAAAAAAATACGTAATGTTTATATTAATATAACAATATAAAACCGAAATTCTCTATCCCAACGTATTATTCTTTCTATTTTTTTTTTACTTTTTAACTTTTACGCTCATATCTCGATAATTTGATATTAGAGGCTGAGTCGATAAAAATATATTGCAACATATTTTGTTCAATTTTTTTACTGATCTTGGCACAGAACATATCAGTGTATCAGATGGCCGTAGCAAAATGGAAAATTTTGATTCTAAGTATTTTAATTTCGGCAAGTAACTTGTATATCATTATTATTTTTTTGACCAAGTCGCGCAAATGATATGGATTTGAAAAAAATTGCTTAATGTATATAACAATATGAAAAAATGGAAAGTCTCTATGCCAACGTATTTTTCTTTCTATTTTTTTTTTTAAATTTTTAACTTTTACCTTCATAACTCGATAATCCGATTTTAGAAGCTAGAGTCCATAAAAAAATAATGCTACATATTTTGTTTAATTTTTTTACTGATCTTAGCACAAAACATATCAGTGTATTAGATGGCCGAAGGAAAATGGAAAATTTTGATTCTAAGTATTTTTCTTTCGGCGACTAACTTGTATTTCATTATTATTATTTTTAACCCTGCGGCGACAATGAAATTGATTTGAAAAAAATTACATACTGTTTATAACAATATGATAATTTAAAATGGAAAGTCTCTATCACAACTAGTTTTTCTTTCATTTTATTTTTATTTTTTAACTTTGACGCTCATATCTCGATAATGAAATACAAATTAGTCGCTGAGAAAAAAAAACTTATAATCAAAATTTTCCGATTTCCTTCGGACATCTGATACATTGATATGTTGTGTGCTAAAATCAGTAAAAAATAAACAAAATATGTTTTTTTTATCGACTCAGCCTCTAAAATCAGATTTTCGAGATATGAGCGTAGTTAAATTTTTTTTTAAATAGAATGAAAAATACGTTGGGTAGAGACTATTTTACATTGTCATACTGTTATAAACATTAAGTAATTTTTTCCAAATCCATATCATTTGTGCGACTTGGTCAAAAATAATAATTTTAGTTACAACATATATTATACAACAATAAATAACAATTTTAAATTTACTGAACTGGGAATTCCTAAAAATTAGGAAGTACGACATGAACATATGTATAGGAGATACAAATGCAAAAAATGGTAAAAAATATGTTTTAACCTACACTTTAGCAACCACGAAACCACCAATAAGAATGGCTAGTTATTAATAGACTGTGAAATATAAAAATGTATTTTCATAAGAAAAACATCTACAAAGGAACATGAAAAGTACCGAATGGGAGCTATGTGAACCATATAGATCACATCTTAATTGAGAAGAGTGAACACAAATCTATAAAAGTCATAAGGAGCTATAGGGGACCAGCCTTTGACTATTTTCTGGTTGGAATGAAAATTAAACAAATAATATCTGTTACAGAAACACGAATCAATAAAAAAGCAAAAAGAAAAATAAACAGATTACATACTGAAGAAGAAAAAAGAGAATATAAAAATAAAACTAACCACCAGAGTAAATACAATAATTGATAATGACAATATTGAATCGAACAATAAGCAGACATTAAAATGCATTATGTGAAAAACAGAAGAGGGCAATAGGAAGAACAAAAACTGGCAAGTTAAAAAATGCGAAGACGAGCTGAAAAAGAGAAAATATCTGAGAAAAAAAGCAATTCGTTCTAATTGTAAAGGAGTGAAGTGGAAATATTTAGACCAAAGAATAAATGTCAAAAGTTCTTAAGAGAAAAGAAAATAAATTGTAAGAGACACAATCAGTATTATAATATGAAACATCATACATCATATTAAGGGCAGTTTCCAAAATATAACAATGATACAGTTGTATAGCAATTACTTAGCTGAAAACATCAATAGTATCATATTTTGCCCAGTTAATTTAGATATACAATGAATACTTAAACACACATCCCCCGTACTGTTTTGATAATGTCTGCCATCATTTTGATGGAAAATATTATCATAATAAATACATGCATTGGCGCGTTACTATAATAAATAATTACAACCAGAATCCATACCGGAGCCTAGAATAACAAGTTGTATATGTTCAACTCCTCATTAAATTACAATCATGACGGTGAAGTTTGCGCCGGGCAGGCCCCCTTATTATATTTTCGGATATGAATAATACGAAATTATGCAGGAAATTAAACAGAAACTGTTTCGGGCAGCAGCACTCGTTGGGGGGGATGTAGCGAGGCGGCGACGAAGAGAGGATTTAGGAATCATATATCTTCATTAGAGTGTTTGTCTGGAGCCGGGCCAGAGGATTACTGAATAATACTAATATGTATGCTTTGTAATCATTTTTCCCTGACATCGCTAAATAATTGGTAACAGTATACCGTTGCGGGTTACAAACGACCGGATGGTATAGAAAAGTGCAATGAATAATGAACCCAGTGGCATCGGGAAATATTTCACAATTGTTAATGAGATGGAAATGGAAAGAGCAGGATATCCTAGTGATATTGAATTGCATTCAATGTTGAATTTAACTAATGTAGATAATTGTATTACATCTGTATTTTAATGAAATATGAGAATATTATGGAAATATTTATATTTTTGCAGTGAGATATTATAATCAAATGAAATTTACAATATCATAACTAGAAATGTAACGGATAATGTTTTTAGAAATAGCCGAATAGTGAATATTCCGTTTGCAGAAAAGGTCAGATACCGAATATTCAGTCGGATAATCTGCGGCCTTATATTACCGACTACCGACGATATTTGATCACACGTGAAACGAGCATTTAGCGTGAAAATTTTACGACGTTGAAGCGGACATATAACATGCTCATGCTTTTAATGTGTTAAAACATTGTGGTCCTTTTTCAAACATGGTTGTGGTTAAATCTATTGTATATTAACCGTTCTTGTACTTTTGCTATAAAAGGTATCTTGCCCATACTGTACAAGAACAGTTAATATCCACTAGATTTACCCATAACCATGTTTGAAAGAGGACCACCATTAAAAGCTGAGCATGCTATTTGTCCGCTTCAACGTCGCAAAATGTCAACACTAAATGCTCGTTTCACGTGTGATTCAAATATCGTCGGTAGTCGGTAATATAAGGCCACAGATTATCCGACCGAATATTCGGTATCTGAACTTTTCTGCAAACGGAATATTCACTATTCGGATATTTCTAAAAACATTATCCGTTACATTTGTAGTTATGATGTTGTAATTGGCAATTTAAAATTAAAAATCGACGTGTTGGAGCAATTTTTATAAAATAAAAGGTAATAAAAGGTTTTATCGAATTTATTCCATACTTTAGAGACAACCTGTACATATATTTTTCAAGCCTTGTCAATAATAATTATTTCTGTTATTTGAGAATTTCAGTCGTTTTTTTTATTTGCTCTAAACAAAAAAGAGGCCAGAAAAAAAGCATTGGATGCGAAGCGGAGCGGTTAAGGGCCACTTCACCTTGGAGCACAAAGCGTTTTACTTTGAAACGCTCGCTACGCCGCCGCCGCCGAGGGCACAGGTCCAATTTGAACGAACGGGGCGCGGCTCCGGCGACGGCGGCAAAAGGGGCTCGCATCAATCCGCGACTAATTAGTTTCGCGATGGCGCGAGGGCGAACGACGACAAACAAGGCGCAAATTGAATTTAATTAATAATATATAATGGGGGTATTAGTTGGGGTGGCTCATTTTGTCTTTGGCCCGGCCAGAATAATTGCATTTCGCACCCTGTTTATTGTTTGTTCGGTTAGTTGATTATATTATAGTCAGGGTCCGGCAATTAATTTGAGCTATTATTAAATCAACAGAAATTGTACTAATCTTAAATTAAATTACATCAAATTTATATTATGGACAATTTTCTTAAATCCACAAAATAAATTTAAACCACCCAGCTCAGTGGGCGAGTCGTTAGAGGCGTCGTTCATCTCGTACTGAGCATTGGGGAACCTGAGTTCAATCCCCAGTGGGGAGCGAATTTATGCGAATCACCTTTCACAGTTTTTCAGAGGTTTTCTATAAACTTAAGGTAAATACCCTGTGATTAAACTCCTCTGCTTCTCCCTTGACCGGCGGAAAAGCCTCACGACTGATAGCCCTATGCCCTAGTCAATATATTAATTAATTTCTTGAACAACTTTTGAAACTTTTCTTGATTACACCCAACATTTCCAGCTTTAAAATGGGTTTCTTATCATGTACGATTTTATTTATAACACCGACAGGACATCCATAAATGTATGTTATTAAAACATATTGATTAGTACTTTTAATATCTTCTGTTTTATTTCTTATTTAATGTCAGCATAAACTCACCTTAAATATTTTAAAGATATTTATGCAGCTAGATATTAGCCCGCTCGTGTTTGCGCGAGATATTAAAAATCTCGGAGCGTATATATCACACCAGATTCGCGATAAAAGCTGGCAAACCGGTTTATGCAATTTCCTTCGCCGCGAATTTGGGCCCCGCGTCGCGACGTCCGCCCCGCCCGATCGATACTTTTGATTCGCGCTTTCTGCATCCGCCCCGACGTCGTCGTCGCCGTCGGTGGGGGGGCGGTGGCGGCGGTGGGCATGAGGGGGGTCGAACGACGTTATAATAACTTCGTCGGCAAGTGTCAATGCGGTACAAGGCGACGGGCGATATCGCGACGACCTGGTTTTTAAGAAATTATCTTCAGCTCGCAACCGAACTGGCTTTGCGAAAACGTCAGCGTCGCCGGAAGGGATTTATTCTCCTCCATTGGTTTATCGCCCGAGTTTTTTTGTGCTTGAATTCACGCACGGATGGCTCATAACTATCTGCGCTGGGTAGTTTTTAAAGATTTGATTTTAATGTCAGGCATTTGTTTCAAGAGATAAATTACAAAGAGTAAAAATATGGGACAGAATTATACCCGCATTACTATTCATTTAATCAGCTACCTCCAGATATGCAAAAACATGAGATTTTTAAATGGTCATTATTAATTAATTTCATCAAATGCAGTGAAATATAATTATTAGTAAATCTAATAAAATTCTCAATAAATATAAATACATTTAAAAATATTAATTAGTATATTTATAACCACAAACTCATATTCAGTTCTAACAGCAGGCGGAAAAGTGCGTGCGTTCTACAGATCAAGAAGGCCTAGATCTAGACTTGATAGAAGAACCCTGGCTACACGGAGGGAGAGTTAATAAGCAGAGAGCAAATAATAAACCACGGGCCTGCCTGCATAATATACAACGAAAGAATAAGGTGCACACTAATATCGGTACCTTGGACTTCGTTGCAGCTCTCGTTTTGACCGTATTCGTTTAACTATCAAGGGTGCTAGGCCACATACGTACAATTCACGATTTAAGCTCATAAAGGCACCTTACACGATCAATAATGCTGTCAATATTTTAGAATAATGACAGTAGTGCTGTACGATAATATGTTTAAAATGTTCACTATTCTAAAATATTGACAGTATTACTGATCGTGTAAGGTATAGAAATGATGGAATGAAGAGAATACTGATGTTTATCCAGAAAATTGATTACTTGATAAATATTAAAGGAGGATTCAAGCAAATACTGATAGTGCTAGGATTGACAGTATTATTGACCGTGTAAGGTGCCTTATATACAGTTGAATGAATTTTACGTAGCGACTTTGGCAGTTCAAGGAAAATGAGTGGTTTCAAGGATCGCAGCCCAGCCAGGGCATAGACATAAGGCGCTTTCGTTTAGCATGGTTTATCACTGCTAGTCGCCCCGTGGCGACTATGGAAGAAAAATAATAAATATTTAATCTCTTGATATATTGCGTAATTATCGTACATACATAAATAGCGAGTGATATATGCCCTGTCATTATAGCTACTACTAGTGACTAGTAGTGACACATGGTGACGTCACGCTCATACTAATAGTATAGCGTGACGTCAGCATTTGTCACTACTAGTCACTAGTAGCAACCAAACGGGCAGGACCATAATATTAAAAAAGTTTGCGAACGAAAAACAAACTGTTAGTTTTTATCGTATCGAAGTAAAATATATTGCCAATGAGCAGCAACATATGTATACACGAGTTTATTCAGTTGCGAGTTTTCATTCTATAAACGAGCTTTCTATATTTTACTAATTATATTGCTTTGCAAATGATTCCAAATTAATGCATTTTTGCTCTTAATGCAAGCATCTGCATGTCAATTAACTAGTCGATATATCTATGATTTTAGTCGGGTGAAACTTGAATGCACACGAGCATGTATCAAAGCGATTGGGAATTCGGTGTCCGCACCAGGAGGGCTAACTTGATTAGGCGAGTTCTGCACCTAACTGAAAATGCCAAACACCCTCCTGTATATACGTATCTATTAAGGACACAGAGGCCGTCTTGCTGAGGCGTCCTGAACGCCGAACGTGACGCGGGGATTAATTAAAGTTCTTCGAGAACAAAACGCCTGGCACCCTCACGTGGAATCGTATTAATCTATAATTGAGAAATGTATCTGGTGAACGCGCCGAGGGGGTTGTTTCTGTATCGACAATAATACGTTTTATTTTTAGCAAAAGCCAAACACAATATGGTTTTCATTTACGGATGGATAATTCAATTATTATTTGTACTGAAAGGAGGTTAGATAGACAATAATTTAAAATATGATTTCATTGTGAGGTATATTAATGGCTTTATTTATAAAGTAGATTTGTTATCATCTAGACAGATTGCAGTAGATTCATATTAATACAGGTAAAGATAAGTGGATTTTGTCTTTCATGGAGATGGAAAATTATATAGAACCGGAGAGTTTCCTTTCTTAGTTGCAATTATTTTAGTTATATATTAACAGCAGTTTCTAATAAATTTCAATGAAAACATTAAATGCCGATAGGGGCCCTTTATAAATATTGACATATGTATCTTCATTGATAGGGCCTTAATATATTAAATATATTAATAATATATTCTTAATAAGTTACATCAGATATTTATTGTTTGTTCTCCGAAGAAAGCATAATCACACTCTTTCTCATATCCTACTATTTTACTCCACTATTCCTTCCAATACCGTGTAAGTTTAATGTTTCACATTATGAAAAGTATAGTTACGAGTGTTGTAAGGACGAACACATACTGTTATTACAAACATATATGTGTTTAATTGCGTTTTAAACCAACATATACATCTATGAAACATTAATATCACTCAGTTAATGATATTCCACACCCTATTATACGAATATAACCGCGTGATAATTAGCTCCCAGCTATCACATCCGCTATATAATTATTTTCGCCCCACTCCTCATAGTGTCCCTTTGAAGAGAATCGTATCGCATATCAATTACTCCAGCGCGCGTGTTCTCCATACATATGCAAACTGGCGTGCTACCTTTCGCGTTAAATATTAATATTTAAAGCGTCTTTTGATCTCGTGAGTGTGTACGCGCTAAGGGTGCGAGTGCTCACTGGGTCACAAACATATCATAACCCCTGCAAAATGTGGGGAGATGGCGAGTAAAGCAAGCGTGAATGTTTTGTGGCGTGGGGGTTTATGCGTGCGTGTTATTATGGAAAACGACAGACGTGAATATTTTTTGTGTGAGGCTTGAATTTTTTTTAAATGCTATTGAAGGTTTACTAAGCGTTTTATTCAATTTATTACTCTTTTTGAAATGGACATAATACTTTCACTAGTTTAATTCTTTAGAAATTATATTCCTTAATTTTTCGTGTAAACAATTCTTAGTACCTGTTCAGTCTTTTAAGTTGAAAGTCCCATATGGGTGTTGTGCTATTTTTAAATATGAGTGACTACCTGCGAAGGGCCTAGTATGACCACCAACTCCTCACCCGCCAGAGTTTTGCAGCTCGCACGCAAAATTGACTGGTGAGACGAGTGAGTGGCCTTAAAGGGAGGTTTCACAATGGGCCCATTTTGAGGTCTAAGTGTCTGTAGCTATGCTACCCTCCAGCCAACTATCCAGAACTATCCAGAACTATCCAGACCTATCCAGAACTATCCAGAACTATCCAGAACTATCCAGAACTATCCAGAACTATCCAGAACTATCCAGAACTATCCAGAACTATCCAGAACTATCCAGAACTATCCAGAACCTGCGAAGGGTGTAGCTACGAAACTAACCTCGCAGGGACTAGTCTAATACAGACTAACAATATTCTTCTAAGCATAAATCTCGACAAATCCTTATAAATTTCTTGATTACAATAAATCGCACGGTAATTAATTTTTTATTAGTTTGATACGAACATAAAAGCTAGTAGTCGCCCATAACTCGCACAGTACAAAAATAACTCGCAATTTATTTTAATATCAACTCTATAATATACTCATACATACAGCTCTCTCATATTCTTCATTTCCGCCTGTTGCCCGATTCCAACTTTACGATCGAGCGTCGAAATGCCCCGGCGCCTCCGCCATTGTGCGCTGCGCGACAATTTCGACCCCTCCGATACGGGTAGGTAAATAAGGAAACCCTGCTGCCTCGCATTTTTATCCGGTCGGCGGGGGTGTTCGGGAACTTTATACACGTCGCGACATAAAGTTGGCTATTTTCGTCGGCGCGGGTTGTTAAAGTCGTTCGCCCGGCGTGCTGAAGCGCGTCGCGGCTGCTTGTAACCCAGGGACACAAACGTGCAAGACAAAAAAAAGTTTTCCCCTTGGAGCTTGTTAAAATTACACCTCCGCGAACATCATACAAGTTAGGATGTTACTAAGTGTATACAGGAATACAATTTTATGATATACATAGGTATATTTTGTGAATATAGAAATCTAGAAATAAAAAAGGTTTATTTATATGAATGCTACCGTCGTTAAAAATATTTGATTATATGAGTCTATGCGAATGAAAGTGGTGTAAGTTACTTTAGAATTTTTGTGAATAGGAGAAAATTTTGCGTTTGGTATTTATCGTTAAAAATATTTGATTATATGAGCCTGTGAGAATGAAAGTGGTGTAAGTTACTTTTGAATTCTTGTGAATAGGAGAAGATTTTGGGTTTGTAAATCTATGGTGTACATTTTGTAAAAACAACATAGCGGTAGTCCTTTTACAATCGAAATACAGATATAATCTTGGTATATATACCAATATATTAGCCTGTGAGAATGAAATTAGTGTAAGTCACTTTTGAATTTTTGTGAAAAGAAGATTTTGGGTTTGTATATCTATGGTGTACATTTTGTAAAAATAACATGGCGGAAGTCCTTTTACAATCGAACTACAGATATAATCTTGGTATATATACCAATATATGAGCCTGTGAGAATGAAAACGGTGTAAGTCATTTTTGAATGTTTGTGAGTTTGTGTGTAAAATTATATCTGTATTTTGGTTTAAAAGGACCACCGCCATATTGTTTTCAGAAAATGTATACCATAGAACTAAATTTATGAACTTGAGGGGAGATATGGATAATTGTTCATGCCAATGTCGGCATTATCACCATATTATTTATTAGTTATATAATAATAAAACACTTTAATTTAATTAAATAATAATAATAATTTAGACATGAAATGTGTAATTGACGGAGATGTTAGTTTTTACTTTTAGGGCAATTTTATGGAAGCTAACGAACACTTATGATAGTTTTGGAAATATAGATTTTCAAAGGGCCAGTTCTACAATTGACATTTAACCGGAGAATAAGGCTATTTGTGGAATAAGTATGAGATATTAACGCCAATATGTCAAACTTATTCCACGAATAACCTTATGCTCCAGTTAAATGCCAATTGTAGAACCGGCCCTAAATCAGTCAGAATATATTTGTGACTTAGTTCTATAAGGCCAGAACCAAGTCACAAATATATTCTGACTGATTTAGAAAATCAATATTTCCAAAACTATAATAAGTGTCCGTTAACTTCCATAAAACTCCCCTAAAAGTAAAAGCTAACATCTCAGTCAATTACACATTTCATGATAACGCCGCTTTTATCTCCCCGCTGGGCAATTGAAAGGGGATAATTAACTGCGCGCCGGGCTGAATTCCTTTTAATCTCTTTCCACCGCCTCCATAGCGCGCGGGGGCTGGGGCACACAATCGCGCACATAAACAAATATAATTTAAAACGAGGTCCGAAAAAAAGGACGAACAAAAACGTGACCGTACTCCCCGGTCAAGGATGCGGGTTATTTACTGCCGGCGAGGTTTTTTTTTATTGCGGCGGAGGAGCAGGAGAAATGATTTTACATTTATCGTGCGTGTTTTGTGCCGCCGCTTAATGAATAGCACCCCCCTCCTTATCTGCTCGTTATAAATACACGCACGCACGCATGCAGACAAAAAGAGCGGATATATGTATACAGATATATCATGACTAGAAATTTAATTGCACACTTTTTTTTAATATATAAGGGTGCGATTACGCCTATACTTTTCATATGACTTTGAGCGACTTCTATGTTCTATAACCACGAATTAGAGTTATTATATATATATATATATATATATATATATATATATATATATGTATATATATATATATATATATATATATACATATATATTTAGTAAGTCCTGATAAAGCTCTGTCAGCAAGCCAATATTTTGAGTGGTTGAAGGAAAATCATATTCACCATCTATGCTCTGATTCTAAATTTTGTTACATTCGCTTCAGGTCGATGGTTTATATATGATGAGCAACAGTGGCTGAGGAAAGGCCAGCTAGATTTTGTACGGTTGAAAGAAGAAAATGGTCACCACCAAAACTGACTAGAAAAAATTGGTTACAAAAATATAGTACCATTTTAGCCGAAATTGTAGTAATTTTTTTAGATTTCTAGATTTTGTAAGGCTGAAAGAAAATGTTCACCACCAAAACTGGCTAGAAAAAATTTGGTTGAAAAAATATAGTACTGTTATAGCCGAAATTCTAGTAATTTTTTAGCAACAACTATACCAACAACTTTAAAATATAAATAGTGATAATACATTTATAGAATGGAATAAATTGCTTGAGCATGTCCAGTAATCGGTAGTAATAAATTTCAATGGTAATAAAATAGGTAGTTTATGTACCGTACGTTCATAAATGTCGGTTTTTAGTTTAAGTTTAGCGCGTCATTCATGTTGGTTTGAATGATTGCTCAGCACATGGCGGCGCATTCCGTAATTTAATCAGAACTGCAGAGTAAATTGTTTGTCACAATGTTGACTTGAATATTCTCTCTCATCTTCTTGATTGCCTAATTCTAATCGTAAATACGTATTACATTCATCGAAATGGATTCATATCGAAATACAAATAAAAATAAAACCAAACTGGTTTTCTAGGTATTAATTTTCAACTAGGACGATATTACCTTAATATCAGTTTTTGGTTTATATTTATATCTTCTGCGCTAATTTTCTTTCCAAGCTGATAATAAATAATAAATTCTTCCATAAAGCCCCGATTTCCTAGAAAGGAGTGTCAATAAAAGCGACCGTTATATACGTCGTTTTGACATGGGATGGCGGAACAATTAGGAGCAAAGAAGAAGCTGCCGAAGCACCAAAAAGTAGACAGTGAGGAAGAGGACGAAGCTCAAGATGTCGATAAAAGCGGCTGTTTAGACGTCGTTTTGACATCACAAAAAAGTTTTGTGTGTTTTTATATAGATTTGATAACTCAAAGAGTGTACAGTGTAATGAACAAAAAAATCATAAACTACAGTGGATTATGGTGAACCATTTAATTATTTATATATATATATATATATATATATATATATATATATGTATATTTAAAATGTTTCTTGTAATGTGCAAATGACGTCCAAAGCGGCAGCTTTAATCAATACCGCTTCCTAGTAACCCGAGGCTTTATGGAAGAATGTATCATTTATTAGCAGATTGGAAAGAAAATTAACGCGGAAGATATAAACATAAACCAAAAACTGATATTAAGGTAAAACCGTCCTAGTTGAAAATTAATTACCGTAGTAGACGCCGCAATAATACAGTATTTATTAGTTTGACATTAAACCTGTATATTTATTAACTATGAGCTTAAATTTAATGAAAATTTATATACCCGTAACTGATGTAGTACAATTTGTTTTACATAGCATTATATTTTAAACGCTCGGTTTAGTATGATAGTGGGAATTTGCATTTCAAAGATGCTGTTTAGGATACAAACTAGACTGCTGGAGAATATTTATGCGCTATTTAGTCAGGATGTTATGTGTCTGAAGTGCTCTACTACTAATAATATACTTAATTTAAATAGAATCCACACTAGTGCGAAATTAATTACATTGTGATGATTTAACTATGAAAACTATAAGAGATTAGTTTTCATTAAAATTAGATATCAGCAAGGGATAGTTGCCAATACTAACAAATATAATTACTTTTTCATAATAATCAATTGACAGTACATAATAATCTCTGGGGATTTTATATATATATATATATATATATATATATATATATTTATATATATATATATATATATATATATATATATATATATTTATATATATATATATATATATATATATATATTTATATATATATATATATATATATATATATATATATATTTATATATATATATATATATATATATATATATATATATATATCCACAGGCCTTTTCTACACAGTGTGGTGTATAGGTATACTGGGGATTTTAACGTACAAATTAGACAGAAAGTAGAAGGTGATACTAAGAATATTGGAAAAATTTTCTAAGAGAGAGAGAGAAAAAACCGAGATATTAATAAATGTCTACCCTAGTGAAAACATACTAAGCATATTGGAAGATTTTTCTAAGAGAGAAAAACAACCGAGTTATTAATTAATTTCGACTCTAGTGAAAGCATTTACTGCAGAAACACCTTCTCTTAAGCCCGTATGACATTATCTAGTTTCTTTTATCGTTTTCGATGCAGACACAAACTACATAGTGTCATACACACATATACAAAATGATATAACGGCGGAATAATAATAAATTTACTTAACAATAACATCACCGTAATACATAATGTTAATTTTCCATCTAGAAATAGTTATACAGTTTAATATATCAATTCTTATCTAATAAACGATATAGGAAACTAAATAATGTCATACGGGCAAACATTTGGAAAATCTGTCTTAATCTATAAAATGCGTTTGCATATAAATTTGTAACGGTTCAGTTGTGCGATAAATACATTTTTGATCAGTGTATTGTCATACGGGCTTTAGAAACGAAAGATCTTCATTCGATTCTTTTAAAACTCATTTCAGACAGCGCCGTTTTAGTTGTACTATTTTTAAGAAAGCTTCTCTGTAACTTTCGTTACATATTTTTATTTGATCTTAAACAGTATAGAAAAATTATTGTATTCGTACAAAAAAATGCAAATTCCTTTTATTAGGTAAGAATATGTCTGTAGTCCTTCCGTCGTCTGTATATTACTTTATTTCACGCTATCGGAAAAACTGCTTAATATTTTTTCTAATTAAATTTTGCATGTCGCTATCACGTAACTCTATCTTGATTTAGTTTTTTATAGTAATTAGCCGGGGGAATGACTATGTTTACGGCGATTTTGAAAAGAAATTTCCATGATGAAATTTTGTACATACAAATCTTATTAATTAGTTTTTTAATAGAAATTAAAATAATTGTATCTCTAACATAAATTACACTTTGCCTGTGTCAATTTTACAGAAATTTGCATTCGATTTAGCTAAACTGTGGTTACATATATAAGTGTGAATCCACCTCTACATATCTAGATTTCGATCTTATTAGATTTCGTTACTGCAGCTCAGCTAGTGAGGATGAATTCACACAATATCTCGAGTGGTTATATACAGATGACGTTTAACTTTCCTCCTAGGGAGTTAGTTGTAACATTTTTAAAGTGTGTTTCTTTAAATTTACCATGACGTTTACGAAAATTCTTATTGATTAGTTTTTTTTAATAGAAATGAAAATAATTGCATCTCTGACATAAATTAAATTTTGCCTGTGTCAATTTTTCAGAAATTACATTCGATTCAGGTAAAGTGTTTCATTAAAATTACTTACCGTGATACAGATTTCAATAATAAATTATTAATAATTATTAATATTGATACATAAATATTGAAATGTTTTATATAAATTCATTAATGCGATCGATTAATTAAAAGATATATTTCAGTTCGCAGCAATTATATATGCTGCGATAATTGTTTTTAGATTTGATTAAACATATGCTCATAAATTATGCAAGCTGTGTTTAATTACTAGCCAATATGAGTTATAACTAACCAGAGCAAATAATTAAATTTGATTAGTTACAAATTATATATGTAATTTGTTTAGCAAAATCAATAAAGAATATTGCACATCACTCGATTATTAGTCAATGTAATAATATTTGTAATATATGCACGCTATGAATCAATTTATTTAGTTTATATATTGAGAATATTAATTATGGAATACCTAATTAAACCAAACAAAAAAGAAGTTCTATCAATAGCAATGACTCGTGATGGGAACAAGATGCCTAAAAATCTCGAGATGAATAGTGAGAAAAGAAATAATCAAGACTAAAATAATTGTAGTAATAATTATTATATAGATTTTTAACGGGTGTGGAGCATTATAACAATATACAATAATTTAAATAAAAATAATATTGCTAAATATTTCGTAATTCCTTCAGCAACAAAGTGCAACCATAGATATCGGGTCAAATTTGACAGCTTCTAAGAAATAATTGCTATAATTTTTTACAATAGGACTTTTTAGAAACCACTAAAGTCATGTTTTAGCAACAATATGGTTGGATTTAAACAAAGGTTTATCTTCACATCAATCTGTACTCAACCGTCCACGTATTTGGTTTAATTAATTAAAAATCGATATATAAAAAAAATGAATCCGTATAAATCTAAAAAAAATACGTTTTGTAACAAATATCGGGTTAGCAACAAATGGTGAAAATTTGAAAAAAAAACTTCGCGGGCAATGATGGAAAATTAAATCATTTTGACTTTGACCACCGTCAAAAACTTATAGAGTGTCATTTTTGGATTTTCGATTTTATCCTATATTGACCAAATGTAATATAAACAATATACAATAATTTAAATAAAAATAATATTGCTAAATATTTCGTAATTCCTTCAGCAACAAAGTCCAGCCATAGATTTCGGGTCAACTTTGACAGCTTCTAAAAAATAATTGTTATAATTTTTTGCAATAAGACTTTTTAGAAACCACTAAAGCCATGTTTTAGCAACAATATGGTTTGATTTAAATAAAGGTTTATCTTTAGTCAATCTGTAATCAACCGTCCACGTATTTGGTTTAATTAATTAAAAATCGATATAACAAAAAAAAATGGATCCGTGTCAATCTAAAAAAAAAATATGTTTTGTAACAAATATTGGGTTAGCAACAAATGGTAAATATTGAAGAAAAAAAACTCCGCAGGCAATGATGGAAAATTAAATAATTTTGACTTTGACTCCCGCAAAAAATAGTAGGGCGTAATTTTTATTTTTTTTATTTCAACCTATGCTGACTTAAGTGTTAATCATTACAGAAAATATAAACACATTACTTAGTTTCTAATCGATTTTATTGATTTTTACCACGCCGTACAAGTTTAAGTTTAAAATTAATTAAAAAAAAATAAGGCCAGTGCCACTTAAAAAAAAATGTTGATGATACTATTAAATTCTAAACAAAACATGAAAATTTATAAAAAAAATCCGTGAGGAAAGTTGTTAAAAATTGCAAAATGTTTTATTGCAAATATTATTCAATAACAAATAACTAAATCAACTTATTTTTTTTATGTCTTATTTTATGGTTACCAAGACCTGAGTAAACAATTGTACCAAAAATGATTTTTTTTTAATGCTCCACTACTGGAGAATCATAACCCGCGTCGCGACCCCGCGTGGCCGCCGGAATGATCGGAAATGGATATCTGCACACCGGTTCTTTCCGCCGGGTGTTTTTAAATTCTAGGATAATTAAAAAAATCAAGTATACTGTGATCAAATTATACTATATATCAATTTGATACGTTCCCCATTTTGGCTCCTAATAAACCATCAATTATACTAAATAATCAAATATTTATGTGTTAATTTCTGGGGGCCCCATGAATTCTTAAATCCGCATTAAATTACATTAAATAAAAATCAGCATTGATTGTAGGAAGTTAAATAATTGACTTACTCCATTAAATTTATGCTTACTGTGCTGAATTCCCGATCGAAACGGCAAAATTTATATAGGATTCACATATGTGCAGAAACGAGCGAGGCGACGACTAACCGAAAGGACCGGAGTCCATAGCGGATCCGTGGCTATCTAGGAAATAAATCAAACGATGGCATTACTTACCGTTTCTTAGGTCCCACAAAGAAACCCCCCATCAAACCCACAAAGCGAGGAAATCCGTTTCATATTGGTCTCAATGGAACGTTCCGGATTAATAGTTCCGGAAATTATTCTACGACATGTACTTACATAGTATACGAACTGCCAGTCATACATACTAAAATCGATGCGACTGATTCGAGGAGTGCTACATTTGTTGCATCTGGCATACAAATGCACCCTCAATCCCATTTGTATGCATGTGAGTATATGTGTGTGTATTATTTATTTATATGGTTTAGACATATGCAGTTGATGTTTATACCTGAAAATTATCTCAACGGAATGTACATTTTTGAGATTAATTAATAATAGTTCTTTACTATACAAGTGTAGCGTTTTATTCACGCAAGTATTTCAATTATATTAAGTGTATATAAAGCAACTGCAATACAATATTTTATCCATAATCCACATAATTACCAAGCTATAATTATTCGGTAAAAGGAAATCGTTGCTATATCGCATAAAATTCAGTGAAAGCTAAAAATGTACAGATTTTTAGTTTTCACTGAATTTTATGCGATATAGAAACGTTTTCCTTTTGCCGAATAATTATGGCTTGGTAATTATGTTGATTGTAGATAAAATATTGTATTGCAGTTGCTTTTTATACACATAATATCAGCAATCGCAAAATCGATACCACATGCATCATTGTTATCTACTGCACAATATTTTCGCAAATAAGTGCACATATGTTTTATCATTTTTATATTTGATATAAAAGATGTTCGCCTCTATATTACTTCAAATTTGTCCTGAAAGTTACTTAATTTTCTTTCATGGAACTTTGATTTATTTATTATATCATAGTTCTAGTTTTTAATAAATACTATACGACAATAAAATTATCCACAAGAATTATACAACTAACCCTAAGGAGGAAAGTTAAACGCCATCTGGCGGTACCACATCAATTAGCAATGCACACCCATATGGTAATAACCGTCAACATGCTCATGCCATCAGGATCACCGGGTAGTGTCCTCTATGGAATAATATTCCAACAGAGTGCTTGAGATATCAGCACTAAGCCAATTTTGTAAAACATATATAAGTGTGAATCCACCTCTTACCAATCTACATATCTCGATTTCGATCTTATTAGATCTCATCAGTGTAGCTCAGCTAGTGTGAAATCATCCTCACTAGCTGAGCTACACTGATAAGATCTAATAAGATCGAAATCTAGAAATGTATGGAGTGGTTATATACAAAAATTATGCAAAAATTACAAATATTTTACTAACCCCACAAGGGTAATTTATTTATGATATCATAGTTCTAGTTTTTACTAAATACTATACTACAATAAAATTTTCCCACAAGAGTATCAATTATTGAAATTGATTAATATAAGTTATTTACAGTACCTTTTGTTCTGCCTTTAAATATAATAAATTAGGGCTCTAATTTAGCTAATTAATATGGCTTGAGTTTTAATTACTATTTTCCTTTGGTCTGTAATTATGTAAAAGGGCCTATCTTCTGTCGCCATCTTAATTATATGGTTTAATCTAATCAAATCTTAACATTTTTTTGAACACCATTTAAATACTGATGCGGGGAGGGGGAGAGGGCGTGATTGATTCGACTTTTTTGCTCGTTCATTATGGTCTTATCGTAAATGGCCTGTCAACGCGCTGGGCGCTTTTTATTTCATTCTGTCGGGGAGTGTTTAAGTGAGAATGGAATTGCGTGAACTGGATTTATGACAATTTAAATCCACAGATATTACTTTTCTAATACTTAATTAGGTTTAAATGTACTGAAAAACCCACCATAAAAAGGGGTGAATTACATTGTACTAGGTTAGTTCGCACAACGAATGAATTGAGTTATAAATTCGTGTGATTTCATGTAAAAAGTGCACGTGAAATGTCTGTAGTTTTGTATCCCTGGCTTTGTCGTACTTTGCACTCTGAAAAATTAACCAAATGTTCAACGTCACTGTCATGCCAGTCCTAGTACTGTCACTATTTGCTTCAATCCTCCTTTTATATTTATCAAGTAATCAATTATCCAGATAAAAACCAGTATTCTCTTCATTACATCATTAATATACCTTACACGATGAGTAATACTGGCAATATTTTAGAATAATGAACATTTTAAACATATTATCGTACAGTAATACTGTCATTATTCTAAAATATTGACGTGATCGTGTAAGGTGTCTTATAAACATCAGTAGTCTCTTCATTCCACCATTACTATACCTTACATGATAAGTAATACTGTCAATATTTTAGTTAAGGAACATTTTAAACATATTATCGTACAGTAGTTCTATCATTATTCTAAAATATTGACAGTATTATTGATCATGTAAGGTGCCTTTATTGTATGTCGTGTGAGTGTCAGTAACTGTATCCCGACCCCAAATGGTACCAACCGGGCCGGGATTTGATCCCGGGCCTCTCATTTGTAAATCGGGGGTAACTACCACTAACAACTGCACTACATCCGCGTGTTATATAAAATATAAATTAGAAATTGCTTGCAAATTTTAATGAAAAATAAGGATAAAATGAATGCAAAATAGAAAATATAGTATGAAAAACATGTATTATAATGACCATTGTAATATTTGTTTTGCAACATACTATAAAAATAAATTTTCCCTGTAAAATTGGATATTACAGTTGTTACTTGTTTTGAAATGTATATAGATTTTCATTAAACAATAGCTGATGAATCGCAATAAAAAGGATATCATAAATATTTTGTATGTTGACTTTACGTTTTCATAAAGCTACTTTGTAACTATCCGTGCTTTAAATCGAAGCCCACTGTAAAATTACACGTTTAACGCTAATATTTGCAACTATTTGAGAACATATTTTACCTTTTCATTATTTCATAGCTGTAGAAAAATTTAGGATCATAGTATTTTCTGAGCAAAATCCTGACAAACGTATTTTGTTTATTAGAATGGAGTTTTGTCAAATTAAAGGTCAGGCCTTTTAAAAAAATTTGATCATGGCTCTCCGACTGGCGAACAAAATTACTCGCAAGAGCTTTGCTAAATTTCCAGTGCGATTGATGTGCAACGAAACTGCCAAACCGGAGCCGGCTGTCATAGAGGAGCCCTCGTCGGAGAAACCCGTTAAACTCGCAAAGGCCGGCAAACAGTTTTTCTCGTTTCGCAATGAGGAACAGATATCTAAAGAGATCACAATGAATCAACACATGCAACCCGGAAAGTTGCCCGAGTATTTCGCAGCCAAGGCGGACTTTTCGGCGGTGAACGCCATGAACAAAGACGATAGGAGCCCGAAAGCAGGGATGGGCAGTTTGCCGCAGTCGAAGACTTACAGGAGCCTCACGATGCCGCTGAAGCGGTCGCGCCTGGCCAACCCGTTCCCGGATCCGGTGAAGCCGATGATGTCGGACACGGAGACCGATCAGGAAAAGGCGCAGCGTATGTACTCGGATTACCAAATGTCGATACGTCAAAATTCGCGTTCGTAGTGAAACGTTTACAAATGTTAAAATGTGTAAAGTAAATTGTCTGAATATAATAACTTGAGGTTGTGTAATCTGGGGGGTCGTCTTGTTAATTGGGGATTTTAATAATATGCAAGGGAATTAATTTAGACTCGGCATTTGTCCGGCGTTTGGTTATGTTAGTTTGCAAATTAACAAGGGTGAAATTGGGTAATTACGAAACTTTACCACGGAAACAGCGGAGTTTCCATTTATAAGCGGGGCTGTTTGTTTTGATGTGTATCAACCGAAAATTATGTTTCGCTGACCAAGCTAGTTGGGAATTATATCTTGATATATACATATATATAGTAAAAGACTCACCACTTCCTGGGACGTAGATGTTTAAAAACAGACAGTCCTCACTTTGGTTTACCAATAACGGCACAAGCTTTTTTAAATAGTGATATCTTCCTTTCGGCATGTATAGCAGTGCGTTTGTCCTGTTGCTCACGTCCGGATATTTCTGCGGGCACACCGAGCCGAATGTATCCGCCAGACGGGTGCCAGGCCAGGAAAGGGGCGGCTGGGGCGGCCGGAAGCGTAGCGGCCCGACCGGGGGTGCGGCGTATGGTACGCCTCGGAACACCTCCACGGGTTCAAGGTGGCGCGAATTTAGTTCAAGGATAATGCCCCGGATTGCGCCCGTTTGTATCTCGACAATGCGCGAACTGTAACGCGGTCCTGCATGGGCGGTGGCCGTCAACAGCAGCAGGAGTATCACGAGGTGTTCCCTGCGGAGGCATCTGGGAGGCATGGTCTGGTGGTGGGCCAGTGCGCGTGCATCACTTTGCCTACGGTCACCTGCCTATGGTTCGGTGCGACCTCCAGTGGGTGAACGATAGGAAACGCATTGATGGGCGATGGTGATGTCTGCAAAAGAAATAATAATATGAAATAATGTTCAATGTGATTCACATAATTAACCATTCACTTAGTGATCAGAGTATCTTACACACTTCAACACTGACTATCATATCATATAGACTACTAATCAGGTAATGAGATTGCCCGCACAGTCTATATGCGTTTATAGTTTAAACTGACATACCATTAGTTATGGTGCGCTTTAGTACTTTTATCAGACTTTTGATGTTTACAGTGTCATAATATTAATTGTGGCACTTGTAGTACTACGAACATTATAGGGACTGTATAGAATATATTCTGAAGTTCAGGTTATTTAAAAAAAATGAATTTTTAGTGAATTTTAGTGCACAAGAAGTTCAGAGAAAGGAGAAAGCGAAAGAGAGGGGTAAAACTGAGGTGGGATATCGAAAACTAAAGATTGCGGAGTGGTGGATATAGCAGAGGACAAAAAATTACGATGACAATAAGGCAAGGAGGCAGGGGTGGTTAGAAGAAGGGCAAGGAGAATTCAGGGTGGGAAATTGAAATATAGTTGGACTACAGAAAAAAAAAATTTGCAGGGGATGTGGGGAAATGAACTGGAAGAGTGGATAAACACATGAGTGAGGAGAACAAGCGAAATGCAATTTGTCGGCACCACACCACCAAAATCATTTTAAGTATTTGTAACTGAATAACTCACAATTGTTCATCGTAATTCATTGCGTTTTTGCAGTTCGTTGAGGTATTACTTTTTATGGGAAACCATATTCGTTTATATACACGTAAATTTATTTTTCTGAGGTAAAAATGACGTCAAACGCGGCTGCTTTGTAGTGACCGCTCTTCTAGGAAACCGGGATTTCCTATCCCAAAATAAAGGTTAAAAACTTCTATCCTATCGGCTGATAGCCCTATAAATAGCCGTGAGGCTTTTCCGCCGCTCAGAGGAGTTTAATCACCCGGTATTTACCTTAACTTCACAGAAAACCTGTGTGAAATGTGATTGCGAAAATTCGCTCCCCACTGGGGATCGAACTCAAGCTCCCCAATGCTTAGTACGAGACGAACGACGCCTCTAACCACTCGGCCACTGAGCTGGGCAATAAAGTTTATTTTTTTCGTATTATTATTTAACAGCTGATACAAAATGTATTATAAATATTATACCTAGAGGTAGAAATTAATTTACATTAAATATGCGAAAAACATAAATAGTAACTATGAATAATTTGGAATATTTCATGAATATCAGTAATAATACCTGGATCCCGATTTTGCGAGATTTAAATACCGAAATACCGGTATAGAAATTTTCTCCGGTATTGCAATTCATACTCTATACCCGTGTTTCCCACCGAGGGGCCCACGCTCCACACGGGGGCAATTTTGAAAGGCTAAGGTGGGGCATGGCACAAAAAAAGTTGGGAAACATTGCTCTATACCCATATTTTGTAACAAAACTACAGCTAAAGTTGTAATTTATAAAATATTGGCACTAGTGGGGATTCACTTTTGACAAGCGGAGATGCACTGCGCCGGCAGAATACAATTTGATAACTTCATTCATACTTACATTTATTCATTCAATAAAACATATTACGTTTCACTTCATACCTTGTATTACTCTTATTTCAAACGCAATTTTCTGCAAATTCTATTATGAGAAATTGCTTTCAAAAAAATCCGAGCTTCGTCTCTCCGCAATTCCGCTCCTACAGGTAACACAAAAGAATAAAAGTCCCTTTTAGCATCAAATAAATATCAAAAGTACTCAACCTTTTCCAACGTAAAAGCGAGTACACATTTATTATTATATTATTAAATAATTCCTTCTTCAAAGTTGAGCAAGTAAGGGTGCACCCCGCACAACAGATGTCAGTGGAAGTTGGCTTAAAAGGGATTTAGGGGGTGGCGCTCTGTTTCCGATTTGAATACTAAGCGAACGTTATACTCTTACGTGGGGGTGGCTCTCCGCTTCTGGCGCCCCGGGCGAAAGTTGCGAACGTGCCGAGTTAAAAACAGCGCACAAACTTTCCGGCTGGTCTGTTTGCATGTGCAGCACGAAATCGATGGCGCATCAACCATTGTTGTCGGAATGAAAATCGCCCGCGGAGAAATCTTTATGGCGGAATTCATTTTAGCAAAACGACGGGTCGCATCCAGCCAACCCTCTTCAAGTTTAAAGCGTAGCACATACATTGGAGTTTACTTTCATTCCGCTCTCTGAGTGGTTTCATTTCATTAAAGAGCCGCCGTTTATTTTTTTGCAGGGCGCGCGCGGTCGAGTTTGTCCCTGAAATGTGTCTGCGCGGACGAATTCCCGCCAAGGCGATGCCGTTTATTGCACCGCCGGAGATTACACCAAGTCCAAACTGCACTAAAGGTAGCAGCTACCCTTTGGAATTTATGATTATTGCAGTTTCGGGGAAATCCGCAAACTTTAAATGCCGAATGCACGGACCGTGGGTGTAGCCCTACTTAATCTCAAGGCGACCGCGACGGATGAAAAACACATTTATCTGGGCTCATATGTCAAGCGGAAAATTGAAAACTTGATGAGGAATTTAGTTGGGGAGAGTTCATTTCATCCACTATCGGTTTTCAAACTTTCTATAAATTGTGAATCTTAAGAATAATCAGTTTAGAAATAATGAAACTTCAGTTTATTATTTCTTTATATCTTTAAAAGTTTGTAGGAATATTGTGGAATGTTGGATAGTCAGGTTTTAAAATGTATAATCGAGGACAGAGTAAATATGAATAAAATTCTTTGGAATTATTATTTCAGTGGCAATAATAATAGTAATAACCCCACCCCAGCCACGGCAGCCACTTGGGATTGACGAATCCATCCATTATAATAAATGTTGGAGCCACTACAGTCCTTGATGTTAACAAACAACTAAAACATAGGGATGGTAAATCTAAAATGAATAAGCAGAAAATTACAAATCTCAGACAAAGGATCGAAAGCATTAGATCAGATATAGGAATGTTGCTAAAGTCGGCCATACACGTTCCGGTATACCGGAGAGGTAAACCTGTCGGTTTTCCTTTCCGGTATACCGGTGAGGTAAATCTGTCGGTTTTCCTTTCCGGTATACCGGAGAGGTAAATCTGTCGGTTTTCCTTTCCGGTATACCGGAGTGGTAAACCTATCGGTTTTCCTTTCCGGTTTGTCTGCACAGTCCCTGGGGTCGGCCATACACATTGAGCTATACCGGAGAGGTATGCCTACACAGGTAGACCGGAGTATGTGTGTGGACAAGTTTCGGTAAACATGCACAGGCGTAGTGACCTGTACAGGCGATCGCAGAAGAATCAAAATTCGATTCTTTCTACCCACAGACGCGTGCGTCTTTGGCTTTACCGCCAAAACAGTACACTTTTCATAAGAAATTTTTTTTTCGGAATTTTGTTTGGAATTAAAATACCTACATAATGAGGCCAAACACAACTTTCTATCATGAAATACATTTTTCCAGGTTTCAATGTTTTCTTCAATTCCTGTAGTTTCTCCGGTTTAACTTGAAATAATCTCGACATTATTCCCGAAACTATTATATACTATATTTTTGTTACAAAACGACAAATAAATAACCCAGCACTGTTTACCCTAATGTGTGTTTGCAAGGCAATGTGTAGATATACTAGAGAGGAAAACCGATAGATTTACCTTTACGGTTTACCGAAACGTGTATGGTTGGCTGATTCTTCTCCGGTCGCCTGTACAGGTCACTAAGTCTGTGCAGGTTTACCGAACTTGTTCTCTGGTTTACCTGTACAGGTTTTTACGCAGGTAAACCTCTCTGGTATACCGGAACGTGTATGCCGGCTTAATGGACATCAGAAACCCGACTAGCCGAAGAGGCAAACATTATATGAATAATATGAATAGGAAAATGATTGCAATGACTATATCAGTGGTAATAGAAATAACAATTCAGGTATGATCAAGTGTTCTTTCTATTATTACTACTGATAGTATAGTAATTCCAACGATTTTTATACATATTTACTTGGTCCTCAATAATACATTTTAAAACATGAGTCTCTAACATTCCATAATGTTCCTACAAGCTTTTAAGGATATAAAGAGATGATAATAAACTCAAGTACTATGTGAATGGGCTCCCAGCCGCAACAGAATCGAATTACTATAATTTTGCGATAAGAAGGCTGCCGCGGGGGAATACTCAGCCGCCACCGCCGCCGCCCCCCGATGTATAAAACATCCGCGTGTACGGGCTGCATTTTTATGCGGCCTCCCCCACATAACATCCCTTATCCCGATTTACGGCTCTACCTGTTTCATTTATTTCCCGCCGGATGCGCGCGTTCCCCGCTTCCCCAATAAACCACCACCGCCGCCGCCGCCGCCGCCCCAAGACCCAGCGCAGCGGCATCCGCAACACGTGAATTCATTCGAACTTTTCTAATTAGTTTATCCGCGTGCGCGTTTTTCTGCATTTCCCTGGTTCCGGCTGGCCGGAGCCGCGCACCCGGTGATTTTATTATTTCCTTATTTGCACGCCTCGGGGCTTTTTTGTACCGCCCCTTATTCGGTATGCATAGGGCGTCGCGGATTAAAAAGTTTACCACGAGAAGGAAAAGAAAAACAAGGGTGGACTAAATTGTAAGTGACGACGAGGGTAAGTCACGCGGGGGGCTTGTTGTAAATAATGAATTCCTCTCTGTCTGGAATATTAACGAGGTGCGGATTATGTTTCGCCACGACATGAACACATTTATAGCAGCCTTTTTCATAAAAAAAATATTTATCATGTAAATAGTTTTATATCGAAGTCACGCTATATTGTTTTTTTCTAGGTATAATTCAGTGCATTCATTAATAACTAAATTGTATTAGAGTTTCTCGTTATTATTCGCCCTATATTGTTGCCCTCTAAAAACCAAACGAAAAACTTATATCGCTCTGAGTACTGCGATGCACCGTTCATACAGCAAGGGGGTAGCTGTGACAGCAGTCATGTGCAACGAGAAAACGTGAAAAATAGGGGAAACGAAAACAAACCCATAAAAACGTGAATCGAACCAAAATATCTTAAATTTTGATTTAATATCAATTATGTCATTAGGAAAGTCGTGTGGTGTCCACACCAGATATTTTGAGATTAATTAACTAACCACTTTTTATGGTGTGGTAAAGGCAATGAAAGTATTTAGTTGATGTCCATGTCCATGAATAATATTTAGTTCATATCATGAAAAGTTTCTAATATTTTTATAAACAAAGTAATTTCTTAAATGAGCTGCAGACATTTCAAATAAACTTTCTCATTTTTTGTTTGACGTACTTTAAAATTCAATTTCAAAAACTTTACGCCTCAAGCGAAGTCAGTAGAAAATAATTTATGAGTCCGTGTCGGCCAGACAGCTGAAAACTACCGAAGCAATGAAATATTCACACGCACCTTCTTCTCTCCAAAGGGAGTTTCCCGAAAACTTCAACTGATATGAACTGTTTTATGGGCGCTTGGATTGCCTCGCGATGCTTATATTAAACGCTAACGTTCATTTCATGACGTTTTAGAACTTGTTTACTTTTATCTCCTCGCACAACTTTATGCATGTTAACAGTTTATTAAGTTCGCCTTCAGGGGCACTGCGCGCGTTCGCGAGCCGAAACAATGCGGCCACGCGACGGGGTCGCACGCGTGCGAAGTTGCAGTATAATTTTAATTAAGGGATGTGTTTAAAAATTTAGTTGTGCACGAGGAGAATGTAATACAACTTGAAGTCCCTCGGCCATTATTGCGCACTGGGTTATTAATGGCATTCTGCTTGGCAACAGTTGAAATATAAATGAAAAACTGTATTATCTTTTTAATGCCTTTTTAATGGCCGCTGGCGAATTAAGGGATGCCTCGCGAATTAATAAGCTGCTACAGCAAAATACACGCCAATGTTGCAAGGTTTTTATAAAGCTTGATATTTATGAAATAATAATGGTTTGAGATTTATAACGGTGGTGACTTTACGATGTTTATTTTTTGGTGCTATCCTTTATTTCTCCATTTAGGAGACTGTATATTATTTATTTCATATCTAATTTTTTTAATTACTACTCCACAAAGTTAATATAACAAAACAAGATAAAACAATTCAGTATTCAAATATGAACTACCCACCCAATTTTGAAATAAAAATAGGATATCTATTCTAATTACTATTACTTATTTTCATGGAAACAACCATATGTATTCATAAGTAAAGGATAGAAGGTAGCGGTGGAGAACTACGAAATTATCACATAATACAAACCAACATAAACCAACAACTGTTGAATTCGCGTACAAAACACCTATACAAACGAATTCATTCAAGAAGTCGATAATTGTTCATACAATGCAAACGCTAAAACGGCTAAAATGTAAACGAATAGAAACAAAGCATAATGTATATGACTCTAGTTCATATGCGGCGCTACATGTCATTTATATTTTATTATCTACAAAAGTGCATTATTAATTAGTAAAGAATTTTTTGTTTTTTTTAACTTATCTATATTATTATTTGTATTATTTATCTCAAACTTTTGTTGTTTTGTGCAAACCTATACACTTAAAGAAATTATATATCTATCTTAACCATCTATATAATATTCTCAAATATTAAATTGATAATTAGATTCATTTAGATTTTATTATCTTAGTGTGCAAAATTTTAATTTTGTAAAAATGAATGTGATTTATTTTCTATAACATGTAACTACATATATATTTTTATTGAATATATGCATCTATATATCAAACAAATTCTGCGTAAATATATATAAATTCAATTGAATTTAGTTTTATTTATATATAATATCTAATAATAATATCTATATAATATTCTCAAATATTAAATTGATAATTAGATTCATTTAGATTTTATTATCTTAGTGTGCAAAATTTTAATTTTGTACAAATGAATGTGATTTATTTTCTATAACATGTAACTACATATATATTTTAATTGAATATATGCATCTATATATCAAACAAATTCTGCGCAAATATATATAAATTCAATTGAATTTAGTTTTATTTATATATAGCACTTGTATTTTATTTATATAAAAATATGTAGCATTCTATACAAGTAGACCGTCATGTTTGCAACATTTGTTATTTCACTGGCTCGGATTTTGTGTTGCCCGGTGATGGAAATAATACACCGATAAATCAGAATTAGGGGCGGAACGCTTCACGCACTCACGGCTGTCCGCAATTTCGCCATAAAACAATCACAACCCGGCTATAAATCCCACGACATTTCTTTCAAGAGTTTTCGCGAAGCGCACTCTTCCATTTTTTTTTCTCCACAGGGAACAAGATTCAGACATTAGGATACGTACTATACGTAGCAACAATAAATTACCGTGATGCATAGAACATTGCAGGGACAAAGAAGATTATTGGTTTTATTTTCAATATTCTACCCCAAATCTGTTATAAATTGAGCGTAGTTTCTTTTTGTGTACGTTGCAGGGGAACATTTATGGAGCCTTAAAACAAAATATTTAAAAAATCCAACCTTCAACTTATCGACATAAGAAAACTGATTTTTTTAACAAAACTATATTTTTGATGTGTTAGGTTTCTTTTATTCATATTAGGTGAACTTATCGAGATAGGAAAACTTGAACATTATTTCTTTGATTTTTTTTAACAAAACTACATTTTTGATGTGTTAGGCCCAATTCACACATAAGCAGCGACGGGCGCAGGCGCGGTGTAGGCGAGGCGCAGGTGCGACGTCGCACAGGCGATTGTGATGTCCATATGCAGTGAAGGGGTGGACATTGCACCTTATGTTTACATAGAGGCGGCGAGGAAGAGTTATGCCTTTCGCCTCTTCGCCTACCGTGTCCTAGGCGAAGACGCGAAGACGCGGTGGCGATGCTGCAAGAGGCACAACGCTTCAAGCCCCTTCTATATAAACATGTGGTGCAATGCCCGTTTGTCTTGCTCAATTGTGACTGCTCAACCCATTGTTTCCTCTACTGTAGTGAAAACAAAATTATTTTCAAGCCGCTACCCCATAACATTCGAATTCATCATAATGGGGTGCATTATGATGAATTCGTCATTGTCGTACATCTTCCGAAAATATAATTGTGTTTATATATTTTCAAAGTGTCAACTAAATCAGCAGGCAGCTGAAAGGCGTGCGATGCGTATCCAGTAAATCACGTCGAAGTGTGCGTCTATCTCACTCCCGGAACCGGAAATAAATCACCGCGCGTTTCGTCTGCATAATGAGCAACCCGACGCGGAAGGCGGCCAGATTTATAGGCGCCGCTCGGATTACGCAAATTACGGGCCAAGTTGCCAAAGCGTCCGCCGCCACCCCCGGCATACATTGAATATGCACTCACGGCGCGGAATTTTGAAGAACACACGCCTACGAGGCGGATCATGGCGGCAACAATTGCCCGCTTGCGGATCGGTGTTATTTCGCTTGCTCTGGTTTAATCCATCATGATTAAATGGACATTACAACCCGGACTGGTTGGCGCGCGTGTACACACACACGCTGCATGAGAGAATATGGTAATGTCTGTGTAATTGCGCAAAGGACTTTAACAAGATCCGTAATTAATACATATGTTAACATTCGCATTAATATTAATTTGCGTTCCATACGCGCTGGGAAGCATGGATATGTTATTATATATTAATTAATTACATTGCAATTATGTTTGACATTTCATACTTGAATATTTTTAGCACGCCTGATGTTAAAACATTCTAGATTTATATTTAAAAATGTAATATAGTAATAAACCACGATTATGCTCGACGTTAGTATCAATTAATTGTATAATACAACTAAAATTTATGTATTTTTGTTTGTTATTTCTGTTATGAGCATTGTGTATTGGGGGATTTTTGTATTAGGAGTTATGCCAAATAAAGGTCCTTTTTTACAACTAAATGATAATATAGTTATGTATGGCACTTATTTGGCTTCAATAATAAGCATAGTTTGCAAGGATAAATAAAACGATTTTTTACTTTGTTTTTTTTATCACACTTCAGTTACACTTTGTAACTAGTTTCGACTAAGCTCGAGCCATTTTCGAGCACCTCGGAGCTCCTCCGAGCTCGAAAATGGCTAGAGCGTTCTAAAAGTAAAAAATCGTTTTATTTATCGTTTTAAATCACAGTTCCGGCGGGCTTTTCCGTCGGATTGTTGGTCGAAAGTGGTAATTCGGAAACGAATATTACCACCAGATACAACAGTGTGCCACAGTTGTGAGTGTGTTACAACTTACAACTGTGGCACACTGTTGTATCTGGTGGTAATATTCGTTTCCGAATTACCACCTTCGATCAACAATCCGACGGAAAAGCCCGCCAGAACAAATATGCCGGACTTGATTTATGATTATGCTAAGCCCTAATAAACAAGCGCAAAACGGCGCGAACAATCACAAAGTAGACGCCTTAACATACCAATATTTAAACTAGAAATTTTCTGTTTCTAGTTTCAAATGCGAATAATTGATGAATGTAACAACATTTCGCATTTATTGACGATTCTATATGTAGTGAATGTCTTTTTGATCTACGAGTATAGTAATTTGTTTAAGAGTTCATGGCGTTTTTATTTATCCTTTCTAGTTTAATATAATGTGCGTGATTATTGTGTTGTTTTATAAATGATGGCACAAACTAAAAATAGTTACGCTGAAATGTGCAATTGCATTGTTAAATCCATTTACCACAAACATATTCTTTATTCTGTCCTCATAAATGCCTGCCGTCACTCGCTATAAAATTCAATTATTTCAAAGGCCGTGTTGCCCCCTATCTGTTCCCGCATGGGCCACCCGGGAACTGTCCCACATTTCGTCACCACCGCCATTCTGTGCATAATAATTTATCGCGCGCGTCTTCTTTTATGCGCGCGCGGTGAAATTATGGCCGCGCATTAGTGCTGAGTTATGCGGCGAGGGAGAGCGTCGCGACGCGAATCGGTCAGATAAAGATGGGCCCCCGCTTCTCTGGGTTAGCGAGAGAGGAAGGATGCGGCGCGGCGTAATGGATACGTAGGTGGAGTGATGTAGGGGCGCTAACGGGGACGGCGAAGAATGGGAAGCGGTCGGTTTTATAATTCATGCGGTGTGGGCAATAAACACAATTTCTGGTGCAGCTGCCGGGGACGTGGCAGGTGAGCAGACGAGGTCGGCGGACTCTTGGGTTTAGAATGTGGAAGTTGGTCCGCCTGGGGCGGCGGGCGGTGGTGGATGGAGGTCTCGAGTTTAATACTTCGAGCGGATGAGGAATTTACTGTTGTTAGGGTATTTTTGCGATAAAAATGGATTTTTATGTGGGGAATAATACCCTAGTTGAGTGTTTCGCTTTTATCGCACAACGCCGTCTGCATAAAACTGGTTGCTGGAGTATATTTGTTTACAAAACGATTTTTGTTTGTTTATAGTAGATAGGAATATGATTTAGTAGATTATTTTGTCAAGTACTCTTTCCGTCCTTGTGTACTACTGTCTAATCTGTGTGAATCACGTAAGCATTCCCTACAGACGATGTTACGAATGTGAAGTGAACGTCTACGAACGTGGACATTTGTACATTTATCATTGGAAAAGTATACACACGGTGTGGAAATGAAGGAATGCGCCTACTTTTGCTAACATTCGTAACATGGTCTGTAGGCAATGCTTAGATTTGATCATAAGAAAAACTCGCGGAGCACCAAAATTATAAAGTATAAAATCATATACAGTAGATGAGCCAACATTCAATTTCGGCTTTCCAAATTTGGCGGAGAACTTGCAACAAGCTCGTAGAGTACCATTTAAGAACCACCGCTTTAGCCACTCTCTATATTATGCGTTGACAAGGTCATAACCGTTTTCAACTTTAAACACATTTAACCTTGCATCGCCTCTCATACAAAAGGGTCGCTATGTTGTAGTTAGGTTATAATTTACTGTACAACACCTACTCCCACCTTAATCAATCTTTTTCCCGTGCCTTTATCAGCCGAACGCATTTTCCGTGACAACTGGGCGACGCTGTGAATAAACGGCGCGCGAGTGAATGGCTTAAACGAATTTTCCGTGTCCATACAAACGTCCACCATTGTGTCGGTTTTGCTAAAGGAATGGGGGGGGGGTTCCAATACAACTCCGCATCCATTTTAAAAGGGCAAAAGAAACGCGTTAGGTATTTATAATCGGCACGAGTAGATTTTGTCGCGTTCGATATAATGGATATACCAATATGTTTTGTAGGAGCCACAAAAGACTATTATATGTATTTTAAATATTGTTGGACACATCACTCTCCTCTATTTTTATTTATTTATATATTTACTTATTTACATTTATTACAATTATATTATTGCATTTAATAATTTGAATTTACAGTAATTAATATTAGCCCTGTTTATTCATAATGAATATATTAAAATAAACGTTTCTTCATTCTAAAACGAGTTAATAGTAGAATGATATGAAATGAAATAGTAGAATATCCAGAATGACCATGTATTTAATAAAATAAAGTTACAAGGTGGGGAGTTGAAATCTTCCAAGGCTAAAATGCTCTTAAATTAATAAGGAATATTCAAAATAACTTGTGGCTAGGTTGTATACAAACATATTAATTTAATTAATTAACTCAATTTCCATCCCCGATTCAAACGTCACTTTTAGTTTAGTTTGGCACAAATTGCAACATTCTCATATATAAATAGTAGCAGATGACGGTATGAAATGCAAGATTAACAATCATTTATGTAACACCAATTAGTGCATTACAATTAATCTAAAAGGCATTTATACAACCTAGCCTAAAACTTTCGTAGTGGACAAACACTATTAGGCTATAATAAATTCATGAACGGAATTAACGCACCACTCAATTAAACTGAGATAATTACAATACTGAAATTAAAATTGTAATAAAATTTTCATAGTAGCTTATGGCTAGGTATTGTCTACTAGCTTGTAAATGAAATCAACGAAACATGGCGTTATTTCTGCAATCTTAAATCTTTCGTTTGTGAGAGAATTGAGTTGTAGAGGAATTTTATTATACATCAACATTTTCCTATATATAAACGGCATCGGTGGACGATAATGGCATAATTTGATTATTGATTTGTTGAAATACACAATTACCCTGTTGACGGGAAAAACGTAGTCTCAAATAATTACCAACAACTGCGCGGATGACAATAACATTTATTTTCTAACAATCAAAAGTTCGACTATCAAATGTAAGGATTTTAAACCGGTGTAAAGTTAAACAATTCTCATAATTCCTGGCGGTCCGTGAGTTGGCGCAGCGTGGACTTTTTCTCGGTGCATTGTTACTAAACGGAGTGTTCAAACAAATTTTTTCTTTCTACTATTGGTTACTTATGTCTTGGTAACCATAAAATAACAAAAAAACAAATTTAAGTTAATTTTGTCAGCTGTTATTGAATAATATTTGTAACAAAACAAATTGCAATTTTTATTAAGGTACCCCCCCACGATTTTTTTAAAAACTTTCTAAATATTGTTTAGAGTTTAAGAACAATCATCATACATATTTTCGAATAAGGTGTCGGGCGTAAGTTTTTTTAAAATATTATTGAAACATAAACATAACAAATGTATGTGCCTATACACCAATGTTTTTATTTAACAATTTTGTTTATAAGACATCTCTTTAGTGGTATGATGTACCCTCCAGGATTTTTTTTGAAACTTTCAAAATATTATTTAAAATTTAACAACAATCATCAGACATATTTTCAAATTGGGTGCCAGGCGTTAGTTTTTGTTTTAAATATTTTTGAAACAAAAACATATTAGTAAAATATTTGTAAAATCATTTTTTATTTATAACAAATGTATGTGCCAATACACTAATGTTTTTATTTAACAATTTTGTTGATATGACATCACTTTAGTGGTATCAGTTAAAAAAGCAAGTATTTTTTTATAAGCCTGTCATAGAATATATATATATATATATATATATATATATATATATATATATATATATATATATATATATAACCATCTTTATTAGACTAGTGACCCTTCACGGGTCTTTCCGTCTGTTAGAATAATATTTGCAACAAAACAATTTTCAATTTTTTTATTAATGGGGCTACCCAGGATTTTTCTGAAACTATCAAAATATTGTTTAGAATTTAACAACAATCATTAGACATATTTTTGAATAGGCCTTAGTTTTTTTTTAATATTTTTGTTTTTTTTTTAATTTATAGCAAATCTATGTTGTTGTTTAATGCAAATATTATTCAATGACAGGCTTATAAAAAATACTTGCTTTTCAACTTTTTTAACTGTTCGTTTTCGATACCACTAAAGAGATGTCTTATAAACAAAATTGTTAAATAAAAACATTGGTGTATATGCACATACATTTGTTATAAATAAAAAAACATGTTTTTTTTAATGTTTAAAACAAAAATTAACGCCTGGGATCCAATTTGAAAATATGTCTGATGATTGTTTTTATATTTTAAATACTATTTTGAAAGTTTCAAAAAAAATCCTGGAGGGGAATAAAAAATTATTTTACAAATATTTTACTTGCATGGACGTTTATGTTCAAAAATATTTAAAAAGGCCCACCACCCTATTCGAAAATATGTCTGATGATTGTTGTTAAAGTCTAAACAAAATTTTGAAAGTTTCAAAAAAAATCAGGGGGTACATAATAAAAATTGCAATTTGTTTTGTTGCAAATATTATTCAATAACAGCTGGCAAAATTAACTTAAATTTGTTTTCTTCATATTTAATGGTTACCAAGACATAACAATTGTAGAACACTCCGGTTAGTAACGAGAAAAAGTTCACGCTCACGGGCCGCCCGGAATTATGAGAATTGTTTAACTTCACACCGGTGAATTTTAATGCATATTTGGTAAAATAAATTGAAAAATTATAATCAAATTTTAGGAAACATATTTATTCCCAATATTTAAGAGATGGCTACTTGTGCCGGTCAGTGTATTTCTTGCATTCTTGCGTTCGTAATTTGTCTACACTTGAACTAGTTTATATTTTCTATTATAATGTGTATTGTATGTACTATAATTGCATGTTAAAGCACTGTATTCTAGAAAATAAATGTTACATCTTCATTATAAATACCAAATATGCTTGCATATGATTATTTCAAGAAGTAAAGTATTAACAAAAGTTTTTATTTCTTATATAGTCTACGACGTAAAGACATTTAAACAAAAGAAATAAATATAATAGTGGAAATATATGTTGTGTCGTCCCTTAGGGCAATAAGTTATTAAACATGTTTTTTACATTCAATCCCCATAATACTAAAAGCCAAACAAACGGCATTGTGGTTCAGAAAAGCTTTGTAGTCAAATATATTTAATTACAGCCTGATTAATATTAATAATGCTTACGGGGCCTAATTGGATGTTTCATAGCAAACTTTTAATAATACCATGTGCAAATAGCTCCGTAGTGCGGCCCCTAGGAAATAATGAGCTTATTTTCGTACGCTTTGACTTTGTGTTTAGTCGCGCAACGTAGTATTTGTACACATGCTAATTTGCATAACAAAGTCAACGAAACGCGACAGGCGAGAGAATTTTAGAGAAATTGAAAAAGTATTTCATCCCAAATTAAAACATGTGCATGGTTTTATTATCACAAACATGAATAAACAAGCGTTGCATACACGCGCCCATATGGATTATGCACCTAGCATGGTAAACATTTATCAACTCGCTTAAAAAAAAAACTACAATTCGCTCGCCCGTGAAGTTTATTTGCTTGCAAACACACCGATTCGCTCATCAGACGCGTTTGTTTTGCATAAACAGCCCATCCCGTGTGGGTTGTTAACTAGGATTTATATGTGTAATAATGTTTAACTGCGAGCGTTGTTAATTATATATTAACACGCGCGCTGGGGGATATTTATCGACATTGTAATGAATTCTAGGGAGTGAGAGGACGCTTATTGAAAAAATATACCCGCGGCGAGATTTTTGCCGAAGTGCCGGTCTAATGAGGGCGCGATAAAAACGCGGTTTGCGAGTCGATGTCTTCTGCTGATGTCCTCATCACACAAATGACTCTATTTTTATCTAGGGGAGAAATAGGAACGTCACGGCCGTTAAACTGTGGCGGGTGATATAAATTGATAGCAATAATTTCCTGATCTTAAAAGTTGATGTCGGTAATACAATCACTTATACTAATGTTAGTGATATTATTAAAATTAGGCATATTATTAATTTAATTATTGATTGCTCTAATTTTTTCATTGAAAAATATATATATATATATATATATATATATATATATATTACATCCTCCAGTTATTCAAATAATTTATATTCCCGCCCAATGTGATACTATTTTTAATAATTGTTTGACCTTTTCTTGTTACTTTGCTAGTCCTACCTCCTTACTAGCTTTATGCTTACAATAGTTTTTAACATTTTATTCTGTTTTTTCCTCCCCTTTTTTTAATCTTTTTAATCATCTGAATTTTAACTAGTCTGCTGTTTTTTAATCAAGATTGTGTGAAGTGATTTGCAGTTTGATGTGTAACGTCGTACATTATTTTTATTAACTTTATGTACATGTAAGTTTCATTTATTTCAAATTTACATATGTATTGTACTACAGTTATCTGTGACACATAAGGAGACTCCACTATTCAACATGTCTCCTTGCTTCCAGGCCCTGATGATGCCTGGCACTGGCTAGCGAAACGTTGGCACGTAACTTAATAAACCGGAACCAAACAAGATCTTGGCTTTAATTTTGTTCACCTGCCCTTGGTTTCCAGTATTACCCGTTTTGGACTTATACCCGTCATCCACTCCATATCCATAACAGTCCGTCATTCTACTTGCTATATATATATATATATATATATATATATATATATATAGTCAATTTTTTTATTAAATTCAGTCGCGTTTTAAATGTATTAACTATCGATTGTTTCAATTTTAATTTTGAAGAACTTGATTGGATACAGAGATTCTTGTTGAAATTTGCGGATTAGAATAAATCGGTAATTTGTATAATAAATATCCGCCAAGAAATGGTGAATGCGCCGGGTAATGTTTGTTTTTTAAATATTATTTTTTCTTTTCTTTCTCCATACATACAACAACATAATCATAATTATATAGAACGCAAAATTAAAATCAATTGTATATCTACAAAAAGTACAAAAAAAATATGAACGGTGGTTTCTTCTCGATCCTCGCCTCGAGGTTTGTGGTTTTGATTCCTCATCGGGCTATAGGTATTGAGGGTTGTGTTTGATATTCTCTGTGTCCGTGTCTAAACCATTCGTTTTTCTTCTACTATTGAATTTTAATTTTGTTGTTTAGCAGTAGGCTTTTAAGTTTTAATTTAAACGGAACGTATGCTAGTGATTTAATTTCGTTGGGTAGTTCGTTGTATTCCTGTATTGTTTCGGTTGTTATTATTGGTGAGTATTTTGTCTTTTTGCATTTTTTCGTTCTTAATTTCAATTTCCTTCTTGTTTGGTTTCGTGAATTTCTTTGTTTGTTTTTAGTGTTATGTTCGTTTTTATTTTGTTATTTTGAATTTTGTAGTATTAGTAATTTGTTAAGTGCTTTTTTATGTTTAGTTCCTGTATCTGTTGATATAATTCTCTGGTGTTGGTTTTCTTGTCCGTACCAGCTCAGAGTGATAAACGAAAATGGCTATATTACAAAAGGTGCCTTTTACTTTCGAATTTTTGGTGGGAAAACGCAGATGTGCATGCGTGTTCATCACAAATTTCAACATTTTTCAATAATCACATTGGTTGCAAACACTGGCATTCAGACAGTGCAATTCTCTCGCATTGGCGACATTTCTACACTTTGAACTATTTTGTAGTTTTCGTTGTAATGTGTATTGTATGTACTATAATTGTATGAGAAATGTACTTTTGGAAAATAAATGTCACACCATCATTATTATTATACATATATACCAAATGCTAAATATGCTTGCATATGATTATTTCAAGAAGTAAAGTATTCTGAACTAAAATAAATTAGTGACATCTTCACTGTTTCATACGGTAATATAAAAGCAATAATGAAATTAGCGACGAAATATCGCCAAAATTCGCGCACAATAGCGAATTAATTACAGCCATAATATGAAAGCAGGGCTTTTAATCAGTCACGGCATGGTATTCTGCCGGCGTTGATAAAACTAATACCGGTGCCGCACGACTCAACCCTATAACACGTGAGGTGATTCCTGGCGCGTATTAAGACCTCTTGTTGATGCCGTCCGGGCGTTGTCACCGGATTTAATTGCGCGCGTAAGACGGCGACGTCACTTTTATTGCGTTCAAATAAGCCAATTTGCAATCATCCAGAGAGCGCGACGAATGGATGGAATCGAGGTAATCTAACAGAACGCGATGTAAGTGGAATTGCGGCCTGATTACGGCGAGTGCCACTGCAGGTTTATAAAGGTCCCTTAATTAAAGTGTCACTGTGTACGGCCGTAATCAAGACACTCACAGTAACTCGTGCTGCTCTAATAATTGCGATTTGAAAGGGAATAATCAAGGAGGAGTATTGGTAGTGACCAAATAACGTGTTTTCGGATGTATAGTTAAACATTGATCGCAACAAAAAAATGATACAAATATAACTTTTAAGGAATATATTTAATAGATACTAAGGTTGTAAATAAAATAGTGGCTATATAAACAGAAATCAATTTATATAGTCATATTTATTTCTTCATACATATATACTTCCTTAGATGTACTACTGCATGTTTAAGGAGGTAAAATATAAAATCATTTCTATGCAACACAGCAACCTAACTATATCGACCGTTTTAAAGATAATATACTTTTTTTTTATTAGCCATCCACTACTGGATATAGGCCTCCCCAAAGTGCTTTCCTGTCCTGTGCTCTTCTTATCCATTGTCTTCTGTCATTGTCCGACTACTTTCCTGATGTCGTCCTCCCATCGCATTTATGGTCTTCCTCTACCTCGCTGTGTTCTTCGTTGTCTCGTCTAAGTTGTTTTGTATGTCTATCTTTCTGCATTTTGTCTTGCGACTTGGCCTACCCACCTCCATTTATGCCTGCAATACGCTACCGTTTGTCCTGTTGTCTCGAATTTCTGGATTTTTCATAAATTTTACTGGTGATTATATTGAAGGAATGTAATGCAATTTTACTTGTAATTTCAATATAGATTGATATCTATCTATATTGCCATTATTTTATTTACAACCCTCGTTTATAAGTAATTTTCAGGATGAACATAATTGTACAAAGTGTGCACGATGGAATTTTATATCGTACTATAAGGAACTGAATAACACTAACTTAGCTTCAGAAATTTTCAAGTTCAAAAAGTAAAAAGCACAGTAATATATATATATATATATATATATATATATATATATATATATATATATATATATATATATATATATATATATATATATATTCATCTATTTTATTGAAAATAAATTACCAATTAAAACCATTAAATTTCTATCGTACTATAGTTGCTACATGTGGTATTTGCTGATATATACTATGAGTAACCTGTATCATCATTTTGCCAAACTATTAACACCATCATTAATTCACAATGACATACATTTTTAACGAAAGTTAAGCTGAGCACACGGGTTACGCGAGAAGCCAGCTCGTAACTTTGCGCTCTGCCAACGGGCAAACCCGAGAACGCAACATTGTTGTAAGTTATGTTAAGCTTTAGTCCAGGTTTTGTTGTTCGTCTCCGCCTTAAATTATTGCCACCAGCCCCGCCACCACCACACCGGGCATGATTTACAACGGCCGCGATCATCGCTTTTGCATCGCGTATTAAATAAAAATGAATGCAATTTTTCAACGTTGAATAATTACAGCCCGGTCTGGGGGGGTTGTTTGTATATGGATAGTTTTTGTACTTGCTGCCGCTAGCAGTTTTGCAATCGGCGGCGCTTACTGTTTGAGTTTGCTGCGAAACATATTCGACGGCAATTAAAACTTTACGCGGAACTTTTAATATCATCCCTACCGAAAGTAATTGGTCAGCCGGATGCGCGCCGGAAGTTCCGGGGAATTATCTCTAGACGGGGGGCGGGCGAATTAAGATAATCAAATGGAGAAAGTTAATTTGGAATGCTCTATTTAATTCGCCACGTTAACAAATCACGGAGTAGTTTTAATTGGATTAATTATTCTACAGTTGGAGACGTTAGATAAATTGCTTATACAGAGTATTTCAGAAATGAATAAATAAAGATTTATAAATTCATATACTTCTTATTCAATGCATAAGTAAGTTCGTCATAGTTGACTTGACTGATGTCTTATGTCTATACTAGTAGCCCGTTTAGCACCCGGTAATCCAATGCAATAGATGCCGTATCTTTCATTTTTCGTTACGTAATTATATATATATATATATATATATATATATATATATATATATATATATATATATATATATACGTTGACGTTCTACCACGAGGAGATGCAGGTTCGGATTTTTCCTTAATTGAGTTTAGGACCGAGAGGCATTTCTTAATCCCTCTAGGGCTATAGAAGGCAAAAAAATTTAGTGACATGTAAATTTTGTCAAAAGCAAATCCTTAACCATTTTTCTAGGAAACCAGATTATTGTGACTGGGGTGTTTATATCTATACCAGTAGTCCTAGCGGGAGCTAAACGGGCTTTAAATATGTGAGATGATATGTAGATTGCTAAGAGGTGGATTCACACTTATATATGTTTTATAACATTGGCCTTATGATATGATATCTCAAGCACTCTGTTGGAATATTATTTCCTAGAGGACACTACCCGGTGATCCTGATGGCATGAGCACGTTGACGGTTATTACCATATCGGTGTGCATTGCTAATTGATGTGGTGCCGCCAGATGGGGTTTAACTTTCCTCCTAGGGGTTAGTTGTATCGTTCTTGTATATAACCACTCGAGATGTTGTGTGAATTCATCCTCACTAGCTGAGCTACACTGATGAGAGCTAATAAGACTGAAATCTGGATATGTAGATTGCTAAGAGGTGGATTCACACTTATATTTGATTTAAAAGCCATTATGTTTTCGAAAAAAAGAAGTAAAAAGAAGACTATATTTACACATATTTATTGGACCTTAATAAAGGCATAATAACAGCTGTATTCAATAATTTTCAACTAACGAACTCTCAACAGTTCAATATAGCTACATAAAAAATGTATAGTACAAAACTAGGCATTCATAGCGTTATATTGACCATGCATACGTGACGCACACGCTCAATGGCCAATGTATCGACAGGGTTATCAAATATAGCATTCCATAAAACAATCAGAACCCGCGGGGACCCAACGAACCGTAATAATTATGTAATCAATCAGCGTATAAAATGCTGGCGCGTGTTTGCATGTATGTGCGCGAAACCGAGATTTGCGGCGAGGCTTCCGGGCGCACACACAACAGCCGTGCACAAATTCAATTTCCTAGCGTGTGTGCAATAACGGGCACGATTGCGTTCCGCTGGAATCCTTTAGGGGTGGAGGCGGCTCGAGGCAAGATTAACGAAGCTGAAGACATGTTAAGGGAGAACCGATAGGCAATTAACAGCGTGTGCGCGGCGGCATCGCTAAGTACACCTCCGACGTGGCGTCTCGCCGTTTCGGGTAATGGTTGTATATATTGCTCTGGGGGGGCATTGATTGATTTAAATCGATGAATGGTTAAAATGCGGGGGCTACGGTGTACGTGCGCGCCCAAAGCTTACCGAGCGGTTTTAAGTGGCGGTCTCGCCCAAGGAGGAAGCCGGGAGATTTATTTCCAAGGTACAAGACAAATGAATTAGAATTGTAGGCACCTAAAGCCGGATTCCGTAGTGCTAATTTATTTCGCTGGGTAAAGCCGACAATCAATAATGGTAAATTGTCGCCAAGTTTTATATCCATGTTAAATTATAGTTACATTAGTACGAGAAAAATACACACAAATCTTACATTCTAAAGAAAATATATTCTATATAGTTTTAATGCTTTCTAACTTACTTGACATTATTAGTGTATAAGGTACCTTACACGATCAATAATACTGTCAATATTTTAGAAAAATTACAGTATTACTGTGCAATAGGATGTTTAAAATGTTTATTATTCTAAAATATTGACAGTATTACTTATTGTGTAAGGTACAGTAACGATGAAATGAAGAGAATACTAATGTATAACCGGGTAATGGATTACTTGAAAAATATGAAAGGAGGATAGCAAATACTGACAGTACTAGTATTGACAGTATTATTGACTGTGTAAGATGCCTTCTAGGCAACGTGTGGCAGCCAGCTTAGGTTTTCTTATTGGTCATTTTAAATAATGATGCTTATAATACTTTTTATAAAGTGGATTGTGCACGACATGCATCTTATTCTCAATAAGTTCTTTCATCATTTCTGGCTTCATCAAACAATTGAGCTTACGCAAACTGTACAATGTTTGAGAAAAATATTAGTTGTTTTTTTGGCTTGGCAGAAAGGCGAGTAAATGGTCCTCTCTTAGCCAGTCACTCGCCTTTTCTGCAAAGCTGAAAACCAACTAACGCTTGCGTAAACTAAAACTAGATTAATGAGGTTATCCAAAAACATGATTGAGAAAAATATTATTTGTTTTTTGGCTTTGCAGAAAGGCGAGTGACTGTTCCTCTCTTAACCAGTCACTCGCCTTTCTGCAAAGCTGAAAACCAACTAATGTTTGCGTAAACTAAAACTAGATTAATGAGGCTATCCAAAAATGTAAAGCACATGGTTTTATCTCACGAGGAACAAGTTTTACAGCTAACTAAAAAAGTGTGAAATTTTATTTTCAGCTGACTTAATTAGTCAATAATTCAAGAAGTTTTCAAAGGAATTGGCTAAAAATCACCTCCGATGTTCAAAATAACATATACAATACATATGCAAAATTTCGCGAATAAAAAAAAATTTGGCTCACAAATTTTGAAGGTTAACACACACCCCTTACGATTTTGTCAAAATTTGGCATTTTTTCGATTTGCTTTAAATTTTGCTAATTAACTACAACCGACTAAATAAACGTATTTCAGAGAAATTAAACCGTTTTGTGCTTTTAATATTTTCAGTTATCGGTGAAAAAAAATTATGGTCCTGGTTTTCAACCGATATTTCCAAAAATACATTAAAAACATGGCAATTTTTAATATTTTTAATTTGTATATGAATGTGGCTATTCAAAACAGTTTACATTTTAGTTTCACCTCATATGAAACAAGACTTAGAGCTGTCTGAAATATCCTGAAAATTTGCGTTATGGCAATATTTTCAAAAATTTCCAAAACATTTCAATCGGCTTCAAACTTCATATTTATATTACATAAGTACAAATGAATATATTTTGACTGTTTTAGAAAAAAAAATCAAAGTTTTTTTAGTAATGACAACATCTTGAAAAATCCTGCCCTCAGTTTTCATCTAATATCTGAAGAAATATACTACTGATATTATTTGTTGTTGTTTGATGAAGCTAGAAATGATGAAAGAACTTATTGAGAATAGGATGGATGTCATACACAATCCCGTGAGAGGCGTGGATAATCTGCAAAAGGCTGGCCTAGGCGAGGAAGTGGGTGAGAGCAGAGTGGAAATTGTGGAAGGGAGAAGGGTTATATTTCTAGTTATATTCGATATTATGTTGAGATGATTTTTTGTGTAATGGTTATGCCGTGGGTGTGGGCAGAGTAGGAATTGTGGAAGGGATGAGGGTTATATTTCTATATTCGATATGTTGAGATGGTTTTTTGTGTAAAGGTTAAACATATACAAGTGTGAATCCACCTCTTAGCAATCTACATATCTAGATTTCGATCTTATTAAATCTCATCACTGTAGCGCAGCTAGTGAGGATGAATTTTTGTAATGGTTATGCTGAATAAAGATTGTTTTTTTACTATTTCAGTAAAGAAAACGTTTGATAAAAATACAAATAGTAAAACACATTAACAACTCCAAACAAATGTAATTGTATCTTATTGAATGGCCCTTCGTTTTGTATGACGGTCGAAAACATGTTTTTCCCTTTTGAGTGCGCGCCGTCCCTATTTCTACGTATGTATAAGTGGAATGCTTTTAAGCCATTAACGTAAGAAAATTATGGCGCCGCCCCATGTAACGGCGCTATACACTTTACCTCGGTGCAGGCGTCGACGCTGCCGTGCCCGATAAATCTGCACCACGACGTGGGGAGCGGGGACAATGCGCCCGCCCCGCACCGCGCGGCACAAACTTTCCGCCTAAATTTATTAGACTTAAAACGTCGCGGAACGTGAAAAGGGGGGCCCGACCCGCCCGTTCGCGCCCTTTTGAAAATGCTCTAAGTGCCTGTCAACTAATCGCGACCTGTTTTGCATGAAATGGAATATGTATATCCTAAGTAAATACAGCCTATAAGAATATACATGTTAGCAAGAATGTATTTAAAATTCATTGTTGGTATATAAATATATAAATTCAGTCTCTTCCGATTAGTTAGTATTAATTATTATAACCATTTTGTAACTAATCTCTATCACATTATAGATAAATCCGCCTGAGATATATCAATTGATTACAAAGGAGTTTTTCAGTATCCTTCGCTTGGAAAAATGGCTAACACAATAAATTCGATTGTATAGTAAAATTCACTACTTTTATGTACATACAATTTAGTTTATATTTTTCATCAATTATATGTATATTTTACACAGCTTTGCCCAAAACAACAGGGGATTATGGAAAATAAACCATATCACCCGGCGCATTCACCAAACATTATAATAATTTTTTTTTTATTTTTTTTTAGAATAAATCAGTTACGTAAACATAATGTTAAATTGCATCTAAAATAATAACAACAGCCTACCATTTTAATCCTGCATAATTTAAATTGCTTTGCGAAATAATACTCTCTTTCCCCTAATACCATCCCACCCTGGGCGCTGCTCTCAAGCAGCCCCTTGTATTCACGCCAGACGCTTAATGCAATCGTTAAATAGATCCAAATCTCCAGAAGCCGGTTATACATTGTTTATGCGCCGCCTAAAAACTAACAGAAGGGGCGCGCAAATCGCCTAGGGGTTGTTCGTAAGTGCCATCCCAAGAAATTCTCAGCACGGCTTAATTATATTACGCCCGCCAGATTTTAAGGGTCGCTCGTTATAATATTGACCCACATTGTAGCAAACAGCGCGCGTCTCAGAAAATAGTTTGAGTGGAGCAAAAAATATTGCTTGTGAATCCAATTTTATTATCAAGGTATAATAAGTATTGGAGTAAAAAACATATAGTCGAGTGTTATATTAAGTGCCGTACACTTTTTCAAGACGACCCCGTTATAAAGCAAGAACTTTATCTCGATAACTATTTATTGAATTGTAAATGTACTTGAAATATTATTGTATTGTATGTGTATTATGTTTAGTTATAATCTAACAACGTTAAATTGAAATGTATATATGCCTAATGAAAATATTATTTTTATGACAAAAAGAATCAAAGAAAACAAGTATGGGAAGCAAGAACTGGAAATAAAAGAAGATGAGGTAGACCAAGAAAAGAGTGGGACAACAGAATAGAAGAAAAAATAATCAAGAAAGAAAAGACAGTTAAACTAGCAAGAGAATTGGCGAAGAACAGAAAAGAGTGGAAAGATTTTACAAATGTATAAACAACAACAATAATTGTAAAGTATAATGTTAAGTAATGTAAATGTAATAGTCTGCACTGAAAGGTAAAAGGCAAATATATATATATATATATATATATATATATATATATGAATTACATAACATCCTTGAATAATAGTTGAAAATGTTTTGATTAGGCTTGTATTCAATTCAATTTATGTTGTTAGATTTTACTAAACATAATACACATAAATTAATATAATTTTTCATATACATTTAAAAGGACAATCTGTTTATTATTATTGTTTATATATTTATCCTCGTTTGACAATTTTTAATCAAAGTAAGAAATAAAAATAAACATAAATGTCTCTCAGTTAAAGATTTTCACAAATATACCATCAAAGGAAAATAATTCCCAAGAACAACTAATAAAAAAAACGTTCATTTCCTTTAATGAAAGCATCAAAATATACAACACGCTATACGTCTAAACCAAAGAACAAAAATAATGAACATCTAAAATTTCAAAAGCATAGTGAATGAAATATTACGTACGAAACAATAGAAATAAAGCCAATCATGAGCCATTTGAGAACTCTCAACAGCAGGAACCACAACTATCCATGAAAATGACTACAGACTGCAAGGAGAAATACCAAACGTTGAGAGTCCAATGGGTTTTTTGGATTTCGCTCATACAGCCGTGCCGATGTGTGACTAATTAGAAGGTGACATTTTTGAGAAATTATTAATTAACATTGATATATCTGGTGATTCTTCATTCATATAGCCGTACACGGCAAGAAGTTCTTCACTATACATTGGATTGAACATTATCCGAGACGAAATAGCCATTCAAAAATTTCAGCTTCTAATTAGTCACACGTCGACACGGCTGTATGAGCAAAATCCAAAAAATCCATTGGAGTTTCAGCACAGTTCAAGCGTCAATGTGTGTGAATAATATGACATAATGAACATCTCACGCGCTATCCACTACCACCCTCCGTGGTGCAGTTGGTAGCGCGACGGCCGCCATAACCGGAGCCCACGTCCCACCAAAGAGTGAAATTTTTGAGAAATTATATATTTATAATATATATATATATATATATATATATATATATATATATTATCTATTTGCGTTTTATCTTTCGGTGTAGGCTTTAAAAAATAATTATAGTAATAAATTATTAAAAAATAAACGATTTCACTGAACCTAATTCAGACAACTTTGTTTTTTCAAGTAAAATGAATGTTATTTCATATAGTAATCATTGTATGTTGTTTACCGCTGAGATTTCAAAACAGAGTTCACTTGTATTGTTATTTATCTCATTTGCTAACGTAAATATCATATTTACAATGCATATAAAATAAATAACCTAATTTATCTGTCTCACTTGGGAGCTTTGGAGTATTATAAATTTTCTGTTGTTGATTTCAATCCCAGCCCCAATTTGTATCGTTTGATTTACGCTCATTGTCCGTCGCTGGCGGCAATTTATTATGCGAATTTGTAGCGCTGCCGCAGCACCATCAATACACCGCCACCGCTCGTCCTAATTGATACCAGTCCCGCGAGACGCAGTTTTAGGGGAGGCCATTCAGTCACCCATCCGCGAACATGATTGTTTTCAAATGTCGATGCGGCTGGCGGCGCCGCAGGGCAGGTAAATAGATTCCTGCGAACGTGTGCTTCATATTACACGTCAGTATCACGCCGAGTGCTCATATTATGTTTACATAAAGTGAAGATAAGGCGTCCCCGGCAGCTTATATCGTCTTCTACTTGCACAGGAAGATGCTCTGCTGCTGGCGGGTTGGATAATAAATAACATGTGCAGTACTTAAAGAGTGTCTTAAAGAATTAACAAATATGTTCCATAATTATGTGTTGTATAGAAATGGTCATTATTTAGATATCTCACATACCAAATTGAATATTGACCTAAAATGATTTAAGGTGGGTTTATACTGAAATAAAATAATAATTAATAAATAAGGATTATTTAAGAGCGTTCATGGTCACAAATAATAATGCATACTACCAACAGTGGTGTCGCTAATATGTCTGCGACAACATGGTAACTCACAATCTTTTTATATATTAGGCGTAAATTAATAAATGAATCATAGAAAGTAACGGATAATATTGTAGTGCAGAGTTCAAGTCATTTGAAATAGTGGACTGGCTTAGTTTGGTTGGTAGGGGAGACATGGTGAAGTGAACTATGCACTAATACTAGTGCTTACGGTGTCCAGAAAAGTCATCCTGGTCATTGCCTGTATGTTCCCGATCGAGAGCACTTACAAGGTTTGAGGGATGCAAGAGCTAGGACGGTAGCAAGGTGGCAGACAAAGTGAAATAAACAGGCGGACAACGCCATATGGACCCGTTGACTAGCTAGGACCAAGGATCGACAGGAGTCTTGATGAAGTGGACTACACACTAACCCCTGTATTCACCAACGTTCTATAAATCTATCAATAGCTATTCGCGATTCAAACGTTAACGGTTTTCTTCAAGGTAGTAAGTAAACAGCTGATCTTTGTTATTGTTTGATCAGCTGATTGCATTAAAATCATATGATTTCAGTTACTTCAACAATAATGCGCTATTGTTAATGTACTTTTAAGGTATAAATAGTATAGCCAAGGTTATACTATTTATACCTTAAAAGTACATTAACAATAGCCCATTATTGTTGAAGTGACTGAAATCATATGATTTTAATGCAATCAGCTGATCAAACAATAACAAAGATCAGCTGTTTACCTACTACCTTGAAGAAAACCGTTAACGTTTGAAGTTTATAGTCATATATAAGATGAAAAAACAAATGTTATACAAACAAATTTCCTACTAATTGTAGTTCATTTCCTGCCATAAGATGGAGTATCAGCCGGCTTGAATCGCCAATTGAACCCATAAGTATTTGTTATAGCAACAATAAATAAATGATCTAGGGAATGTAGTTACTTAGAAACACTGAAAAATTAAACAAAAGGTGTCATCAAGGCTCCAATCACAAGCGCTATTCAAGGCTTTTGATATTTGTTTTTGCATATTCTATCACAATGACATTTTAAATTTATCCATTCAATAGCTTATGGGACCTATAAAGTTAATGGGATGTTGGTGAATACAGGCATAACACAAGTATTAGGGGTCTCGGCTTCTTTATGGCATACCTGAAACGTATGTGCCTGGAACAGTCAGAGGAGTGTCCCCATGGGAATTTTTATGTAAGGGCTATCCCAATTAATGGTTGGTATTTTTCCTTTATCCCTATAATACCAGTTCCATAGGTTTTACAAAAATATATAAAAAATATTATATATATTCTGAAGAACATCTGTTAGTCCACAGCCATTAGAGTTAAAATCACAGAATATCTTTATATATAATATAAATAATGTCAATAAACAGAAATATAAACATATTACATACATTATTTGAGTGAAACAGCTAGTAAAAACTAAATAAATTCGCCTGCCTTTAGATTAAATATACGGCTTCTTTTCAGCAGACAAATCTGTTCAATTTGTAGCTTAGAACGTGTACGTATATGCTAAATTTATCTTGCTTTCTACTCTTTAACTACTTGACATCAGTATTACAAATGCGCCACCATCGAAATCGCATCGACGCCCGCGTTTGAGAAATTGCCGGCGTTCGGAAGCTGAGCATTGCGCACCAAACGTGCCGCACGTTGTTGCCGCCGCCGCCGCCGCCACTTCCTTCGACGCGAGTAAAATGAATAACAAAAATCGCGACCTAATACATGTGAGTGCTTCGGAATTTTTCGCACGTACATTGCATGATTTAATAACCCGTAAGCCATGCATTACGGGGCGCCTCATGAAATTTTAACGTGAAGAACTCCCCCACAATACTGCATGACTATAATGATTGCTATAGATTAGAATAGAATAGAATAGAAATTTATTTCAGATGCATACAATAGTACATTATATATCATACATTGAAATATTGTCAACAAAAAAAAGGGGGTGATTACATAATATTTTTAACTTCATTAAACTATTCCTCCAGGGAATATGGTTCACATTCTATAAGAATTTTGAATACTGCATTTTTGAATTGCTTAAAATTATTTATAATTTTGATGTAACTTGGTAATGAGTTAAAAAAAATTAGACTACTGTATACTGGCCCTCTTTCAAGTATGCATAGTGTGTATTGGATAATTATAGTCCAAATTCGATGTCCTTGTCTGATGGTTGTGGTTACTTGAAAAGGTGTTTAGCTATATATATATATATATATATATATATATATATATATATATATATATATATATATATAATAATTTCTTCAAGTCCCACCGGAGAGTGACATTTTTGAGAAATTATTAATTAACATTGATACATCTGGTGATTCTTCATTCAGATAGCCGACAATGGCAAGAAGTACTTCACTATATATATATATATATATATATATATATATATATATATATATATATATATATATATATAAATTTTAAAATGTGTTCAAAATTAATTAAATAATTTAACATTATTATAAAAAACTTTTTGACATTGATATTATAATTATGGTCAAATGTGTGTCAACATGATGTTAAAATTAATTTAAAACTGTTATTTATTGTCCTTTTCCATTCTAATTGGACATCCAATAATTACACACATATAGCGACTGATGTATGAAACAGAACCCCTCTGTTAGTATCAAATCAAAATAGGGCCGCTTTAATTGCGCCCGTATGGAATTTTAGACGAGTGCATTGGGCGATCCAAAATTTTGTTTGCAACCCACCGTTGCATGTAATGTTTTTTTCTCTAGTGACGTGCCCTAATTACTTTATTAATGACTGCCGTGGTAGAATTGAAAATGCTCGTGTTTCACACGAGAAAAGTCCGAATGGCGGTCTATTGTGGCAGAGGGGTAAAAAAAAACAGCGGCATCACTCATACAACAGCTCGTCGGCATTGTTGGTTAATTAGCGAAGTTGAGTTTAGGGTGATGCAACAGATGTGTCAATTCCAGTATATATGTTAACTGGACTATGAATATTAGCTGTTAAATATTGAGTTTGCCGGGTTAATCAGTACATTATGAAGGCGTATATTAATATGAGCGGACGTGTTTGGATTATAACAGATTATCCACGAATGTTAGATATTATTTAATATAAAAAACTTCTATCTATATTGGGCTATCAGCCGTGAGGTTTTTCCGCCGGTCAAGGAAGAAGCTCAGAGGAGTTTAATCACCCGGTATGTACCTTAACTTCACAGGAAACCTGTGAAAGGTGATTCGTGAAAATTCGTTCACCGCTAGGGATCGAACTCAGGCTCCCCAAATGCTGAGTACGAGGCGGACGACGACTCTAACCACTCGGCCACTGAGCTGGGTTATTTAATGTATAATTCGAATTTTACTAATAATTTATTTTATTTCAAAGTTATTTCAATAACTGAAATTTCTCCCTTACTAGTTTTTTAAAAATTGCTAAATATATATATATATATATATATATATATATATATATATATATATATATATAACTTGGATTACGGGTATAAGTTCTGGGGGGAAAACTGGAACAAAGGGTTGGGTGCGAGATAGTAATGTCTCGCACCAAGCCTTGGTTCCTGTTACTAGACTAAGCAAAACTTAGTTCTTTTTTTTAATATTTAGTGTTATATGGAAGTCAATGTGTAGTTATTGACCATCATTTTATTAACGTTATGTATATGCCCTAATGATGCTGGAAGTGGCTGGCGAAACGATGGCTGCACTATATAATACAGGGATCAAATAGGATTGAGGCTACAAAATAAAATGTTTCGCACCCAGCCCTTGGTTCCAGATGTCACAACCCCCTGACATATGTCCATCATCCAAGCCGTATATAAAATATCCCATCATCTTTATGCTTATTTGACTGTAACCCCTTAAGGATCTTTCTGATTGTGGTCAGAAAATAATTTAAAAAATATATACATACATGAAATAGAATAGCAGTACAACCGAACCCTAAAAAATGTCATTAATAACTGTTACATGCTACCAAAATAATTCCGCTCCCAACTTAAAACTATTGAAATTCAATGAATTTTCTTGGGCGACCATTGTGCAGCGTAATTTCCAATTTGCCGGTCGCTATATCGACAGGCGTTGAAGTTTCGACCGAATTTATTAACGCCCTATTCCATAGCGAAAGTTTCACTGCGCATTACTTATACATAAACCTCTATTATTCAAACTTAAATTCTAATTAATATCGGGAAGTTCTCTCGCAGGTACGTTATCCACCGACACCCACTCTAAATTTTAATAACCGGCAAATAGTTCACGGAGCGGGAATTCCCGAAACAAATTGCATTTCTTTGTCTGGTGGTACAACCGCCGCCGCCGCCGCCGCCTCGAGGTGGTAACTATTAAACGCGCCCTCGCGCGCAATTCAATTTCGTATGGGTTTACTTTGCTGTGCGATACAAAAGTGGGGCACTTAAAGTTTGATAACTGCCTCGTTACCAACGTGTTGTTTTAGTTATGGCGGCACTGATGAATTGTATTAGGTACTACTGGAATTTTGGCAAATGCCGTGTGTAATGCATTGAAAACTTTTTATTTATGCGCCAACAATTCGACTTGAAGTGTCAGACCCTTAGAGGTTTGCCTCTCATATCCTTTATCCGTCCGTCTGGCACGTATGAAATATATATGTTTTCTCTGCAATTTCACACTCTGTGTGCGGTCGGTTTTTATATGGAAAGGCATCACTCACTCTAATCAATCAATATGACGCTGCACATATATTTGTTATAGAATTGTAGACTCTCAAGTTTATTTTGCTTAGTAGGCGTGAAAGATAAGAATTTATACATAAACTCACCTCATCAACGTCTAATAAGCAAATAAAAACCTTGAGAGTCTACAGTTCTACAACAAATATATGAGCAGCATCCTGTATTGATTGATTTGAGTGAGTAAGGTTTTTCTTATAAAAACCGACTACACTAAGAGTGTGTATAAAGTCCGTATGACATTATCTAGTTTCCTATATCGTTTTATATATAAGAATTGATATATTAAACTGTATAACTATTTCTAAATGGCAAATTAACATTGTGTATTACGGTGCTATTATTATTAAGTGAATTTATTATTATTCCGCCGCTATATCATTATGTACACACTATGTAGTTTTTTTTTAAATAGGTTTACTAATCTATTTTGAGATACTATTAAAAACCAATCATGTTAATGTATATATTTTTTTGAGATATTGACTGGAAATGAAGAGGTTGAGTTTTTCATGCATTAAAAATAAACTAGCTGAAAAGATAGACGGAAACTTTCAAGTTACATTCTATTTTGATATATGCAAAAATAATATATTGTTTAAAATTTTCAGACAAATGTAATTTTTATTAATTTTTAGTTATGGCTGAAATTTTTTTCATCCCGATCGATTTCAAATTTTGCACAAATATTTTGTATGTCATGGTGGATAACTAATGCAATTTTCAGCCATTTTCATTCACAGGTTTTTCAGTTATAAATTTGTAACAAAATTTTCAGACAAATGTAATTTTTAGTTATGACTGAAATTGTTTTCATCCCGATCTATTTCAAATTTTGCATAAATATTTTGAATGTCATGGTGGATAACTGATGCAATTTTCAGCCATTTTCATTCACAGGTTTTTCAGTTATAAATTTGTAACAACATTTTCAGACAAATGTAATTTTTAGTTATGGCTGAAATTTTTTTCATCCCGATCGATTTCAAATTTTGCACCAATATTTTGTATGTCATGGTGGATAACTAGTGCAATTTTCAGCCATTTTCATTCACAGGTTTTTCAGTTATCGGCGATATTTATTCAACTGAACGTAAATTTTCAATGTTTTTCAGTGTCTGCATCATTCATTCAATCAGTCATACGGGCTTAATAAAGATCGAACATGTAGTAAAATTGTTTCATTATAGTCACCATGTATCCATAAATATAGTTTTAACCAATAGTTCTATAACTAACTGAAAAAATGTGAAAATTCCGAAGTTAATTCATATACATTGTCAAAAAGGTGAAATGAGAACATTCCCTACATAATTCAAACTTCGCAACTGGAAAAACTTTAAGATATTATTTCCCGCAGCACGCAATTAATAATCTAGCGGTCTAATTTGTGTGCAGATTTTTTTCTCGGGGGTGGGCTTTTACTGCGGTTTTATTGTTGCGCAGTGGCGACCTCCCACAGGCGTAATCCGGGTTTATTGTCGCGCACTCACTAGGACCAAAAAATTGGCCGACGTCGGGCGTGATGATTACGAAAATTTCACGACGGCAATAAAACTTTTTAATGCCGCAACTTGCCGCGGAAATTGCCCGCATACATGACAAAGTCACGGGATCTTATGATAATAACGGGCGATGTGCTGCATTCTGATCTTCTCGACACAAGTTACAACCAGTTACCTATTAAACATTGTATACTAATGTGTAGTAAGTTGATAACAACTATAATAAATCGTGTATAGGATAACAGAAATTTCATGTAAATAGAATATCCCAATAGTCAATCATACCCATAATGAGTATATGTAAGAATTTTGTTGTTATTTGCTGTACTCCAGGCAGTTGTACTCCAATAAGTTGTATCAATCCGTATGATGTCATGATTTCTAAGAAACACTATTAAATTCATTTAAATTTTTGTATTTACTTAAAGTCGCATTCACCTTTTATAGGTTATTAGTGCAAAACATTAGAATAAAAAAACTGTAGTCAGTTACAAATATTGTACATAGTTATTAACATGTTCTTTTCCTTTATCCTCGCCGCGGAATATATATAGTTCTAAATTACTTATGATAACAATTGAATGACATGAAAAATTAATGCACATAGTATGAAATCCAATATTAACTAAAACATATAATAATAAATCAACTTTAATACACTATACAGATTATATTTTGTTATATATACTTGAATATTTGTTAAATATTACTGAAATTTACAGGTATGTTCAATGTATGCGATACGAATTGTTTGTTAAACATTTGTTATTGTTGCCATAAACATATATTTATTGCTCGAGCAATAATCGCTTAGTGTCAAATTGCTTGAGTTATTATGCGATATATTTGTAACATACCGACGCAATTTATTATTAAAACACACTAATATTTGTGCCCCGGTCAAAGTGGTTTGCCTAATTTATGTACTATTTGCCGATGATGGTAATATTTTGTGACTGCCGGCCATATAGTAATATGGAGCGGGATTAAATATTTGCACATGTTTTATAGATCCACAACTGAAGTGAACGCAGTTGAATAAATGCCAGGGAAATATATTGTACAGTTGTTTTCAGTATTTTCTGTAAGCGGGAATATTATTTCTTTAATCGAGGAAATGGTCAAAATCGCTAGTTTTTCACTTATAACTGAAAAACTAGCGATTTTGGCCATTTAGAAATTATATAACTAACCCCATCATGATTTTCCACCAAGTTTTTCAGACATTACAAAATAACTAGCCTTTTTTTCTAAAACTCTCAAATTACATTCATATGGATAGATCTAATCCACATTTAAAAGTTGAAGTCAATTGAAAAAAACTTGAAATTTGGGTAAAAATCAACATTTTCAGGATTTTTCAGTGAACTATAACTTTCATTTTAAACCAAATCATAACAAATTCTAAACGGGTTTGGCTTCCCTAATTAATCTGTTTTAAAAAAATAATAGAAAATATTTAGTCATTTTTATATTTTTTGAGATATCTGAACATATAGATACATAGAGATAACTGAAAACTAACACCATTTTGTCGTTAGATTTTCAGTTATAACTGCAAAACTAGCAGCCTGAAACGAATAAAACTTACAAAATGTTGTTTTTTGTGTCCGAAATATTGTATATGGAAAATAAAGTAAATCGAGAAAATGGCCAACATCGCCAAAAATCGAAAGGGAATTTTCAGCATAAATTGTTTGGGATATTATTATGAACATCGGGAGCGATTTTTAGCCATTTTCATCCAACAATTTTTGAACTATTGGCCAATTAAGTCGGCTGAAAATTAAATTTCACTTTTATTCAGTAAGCTATAATTAACTATAATTAACTAACCTGATGTGAAGAAAATGTATACTATGCATTTTTGTATAGCTTTACTAATCTATTTTGAGATACAATTAAAAAATAATTGTCGCAGATGTATATTTTTTGAGATATGAGATAAAATAAACTAGCTGAAATTTTTTATATTTATTTTGATATATGCTATAATAATATATAGATTTCAGCCAAATATAATTTTCAGTTTTGGCTGAAATTTGTTTTCACTCCGATTGATTTCAAATTTTGCATGTTATGGTGGATAAAGGGTTTTTCAGTGATCGGCGAAATTCATTCAACTGAACGCAAATTTTCATTGTTTTTCGTTGTGACCTGTGAGATCTGTTTCACAGCACATTTAGTCAACTGCTATACATTTTTGATTAGCCTGATTAATCTAATTTGAGATAATAATGAATAAAGTTTCAGTCGCTAGTATATTTTTTTGAAATATCGACTAAAAACCACCACCATGATTTTCCAAGTTTTTTAAACATTACAAAATTACTAGCAGATTTTGTTCTCTGAAACTCACAAATTACATTTACTTGGATAGATCTATTCCACATTTAAAATTTGAAGTCGAACGAAACAACTTGAAATTTGGGTGAAAATCAGGATTTTCAATTATTTTCAGTGAGCTGTAACTTTAATTTCAAACCAGATAAAAACAAATTCTAAGCGGATTTGGCTTCTCTAATTAATCTATTTTCAAAAAATAATACAAAATAGGTATGTCATTTTTATATTTTTTGAGATATCAACTAAGAGGCTGATTTTTGAAATATTTTAGGCATTAAAAATAAAATATCTGAAAAATTTTACATTCATTTTGATATATGCTATAATTTGATATAGCTTGAAATGTGTTGAAATAGTAATAACAAAAATTTCAGCCAAATCCAAATTCTAGATTCACATGAATTTTTTTTCGCTACTATATAATTTTACCACCATGATTTTCCAAGTTTTTTAGTCATTACAAAATAACTAGCTGATTTTTTTCCCTGGAACTCACAAATTACATTTACTTGAATGGATATAATCCACATTTAAAATTTGAAGTCGATTGAAAAAACTTGAAATTTGGGCAAAAAGGGATTTTCAGGATTTTTCAGTGAGATATAACTTTCATTTCAAACTAGATATAAACAAATTCTAATCTATTTTCAAAAATAATAACAAATAGGTATGTAATTTTTATATTGTTTGCCATATCAACTGAAAACTAACAACACGTTTTCGCTAGTTTTTGAGTCACAACTGAAAAACTAGCAGCCTCAAACGACTGATACTAAAATACTGTTTCTTATGTCTGATAATATATATATATATATATATATATATATATATATATATATATATATATATATCTAAAATTTGAAGTTGAAAAACGTTGAAATTTCATATTTTCAGTAGTTTTCAACAAGTCATAACTTTTTTATACCGGATAGAAACAAATTCTAGGCTGTTTGGGGTAGTCAGAATCATCTATTTTCAGATAATTATAAAAAATAATTACCTTAGTTCTTGATTTTGTTCGAGAAATTTGTTAAACGTGGATACTGCTTCATATTTTGTTTGTCTTTTTGCCTTATAACTTTTTATTTACAACGCTGGAGGGATGATAGCACTTAGGCAACGTACAGGGAATTGGTAGCCCAACAAAATGCCTTATGAATTAAAATAATGAATAAAAACAATTTATGATTATTATTTATTATATACAGGGTTTAGGGTCTCTGCAGGAGATTGCGAAAAAGTTAAGAGTAGCAAGGGCAGTTTTGGATTTCTCTCCCTTCCCCTCAAATTGAAATCAATCACAAACGCTGGCAAAGGCGACGGGACAGACTCGACCCGAATGGAGGAAGAGTCTGCTCATGTGGCAGAGTCTGCACCAAAACAGGTAGCTGACACACGTGAGATAGAAAGGCAACTGAGTACGGGCAGGCTACAATGAAGAAAGGACCCCGCACAGTTACCCGCACTGCTCCGGGGAAAAGGGAACCTCGTGGAACATTATATAATACAATGGTAAATATCCACCAAACCCCAGTTTACTAGCTTTGGACCTACACAAGTCAGAATTAGCGGACTAGATGGGAAAGATGTTTAATAGTGGCATCAGTCTATCTACCGCTCACCGCAGCCCCTATCTTCCATCGAGAAGGAACAATTAGTAACCTATGCAAAAATGCAAAATTCATCAGATCATTAGCTGTGATTCCTATGCACACCATACGCTGTGAGGAAGCGCAAATACAAATGATAGGGGTATGTCTCTTCCGGATTATCTTTCAGATACTAACTTAAATATAATAAACCAAGGTTGTGAATCAACGTTTGTGACTTTATTTTATGAAACGATCACCCTGGCTAGTGTTCTGAACATCTGAAACTGCAGAAGTGTTATCAGAAACGCATAATCAATTTGAGTTCAAACTAGTAATGCAGCCCCCGCCCTCCAAACAAAGCGAACTAGAGCATGTCAGTAACATGCTATTGCCGACTCCAAGATTACTTGAGCTATACACTCCATTTCACTGTCTAATAACTCGTATACAGGTTGATACATATAAGTAGTAAATTAAACGTATTTGTGGGGGTCAAGGATACACCGTGTGACACCCCCCTGCTGTTGTTATTTACAATTTCCTCCGAGCACGTATTTTTTCAGTTAGCTCCCCTCGCGCAACGTGTTCTTAATGTAAAATAAGCGCCGCCTCGGCACAATAAAATGGGGTAATTAACCCGTTACGTTTTAATTAAAACTGCGAATCATGCACGGGGGCGCGTTGGATAGAACAAATGCGTGGCATTCTCCCCCTGTACGCCAGCACACGTTTGTGCATTTGGGCAAACCGCGAACGCTGTAGAATTGAAACCGTTTGAAACAATACACAGAAAATACGTTTTTCGGGGTTCCTTTAATGTTTGAATATAGCAATAATGTCCCTCACATATTTTTTTTTGTAAATTGTATGCAATGTAAGCCATCCTTTGAACATGTTCTGTGATTTCTTTACTACAAGAGAATAATATTCTAAAGCCCGTATGATATTATCTAGTTTCCTATATCGTTTTATATATAAGAATTGATATATTAAACTGTATAACTATTTCTAAATGGAATACGGGCTTGACTAAACTTCGACAAGACACAATACTTAACAACAGCAACGGAAGAAATGAAAACACTAGTACTGGATGAGAATAGAGTGATCAAGGGAACAACTAATTATAAATATTTGGGATTTATAATCTCAAAAAATGGAATAACAAAAGAGAAAATCAAAATCAGGCTAGGGCAGAATAGAATCGCGTTGGCCAGCGTGGTAGGAGTATTGGCAGCCAGGATACCAAATGAACAACGACGAGCACATGTCTGGAGCAACGGATGGGGTAGAACGCATAGCAATTTTAAAATGGAACTGAGCAGGCCATGTAGCTAGCACTCACTGTGGAAGATGGAGATGAAAGATTGTAGAATAGAGACCGCGTCAAGATGCATACCGTAGTAGAGGACGTCTACCAATTAGATAAACCGACGATATCAGAAGACTCCAGAAAAACTGGATGGGCGTAGCACAAATGGAATCAAATACGGGAGGCCTATGATCAGCAGTGGACGCAAATGGGCTGAGTAATGTTGATGATATAATGGTGATACGGTATGGATTATAGTATGAATATAAATACTGTAAACAACTACTGGATGATCGTGGTAATCGGCGGAAATATATGCTCCATAAAATAAAGCATTCTAGTTGGCTTTGTCTGTGGTGCTTCACTAATTAGCTCATTTACTTCTAACATTACGTCCTCATCATTACTGGATGATGAATCACCATGAGATATAATATTATAGCAATTTGAGATAATAACGAATACTTGTGCGTAGCACCTATACGCACCAACTGTATCTGGCCATTTAGTCAACGTCGTTCAGAATCATCCGGGCACTTGCTAGGTATGACCAGTATGACGGATCATATTTATCCAAATATGAATGCGCCCCGGTTGTATCAACCATATCCCAGCGGAGCGAATTTTAAAATCGATGATAATATCGGACGCACTCTGCGCATAATTGCATCCGTTAATATTACATATTGTTTATTTCATCGGGCGTGCAATTATTTATCGCATAGATTTCGTTATGTATTTAATTGCGGCATAATATGATTGCTGTTCGTTGCATGGCCGCTGGTGATCATTTCAATGTTGTCCGCTTCATTTAGCGGCATGCGATCCCAACCGAAACCATATTCCCCTATATGACCTCTATATTTAATTATTTCAATTAAGAGGTGCCCTGGAAAATTCAAATAGAGTCCTGTTTGTTTCATGATCAGTAATTAGTTGAGTTAAACAGTGGGGAATAGGAATATAAATGGAAATTTTGGATAAATATAATTTAAAACAATCATTCTTTATGGTATCATTAAATTAGTTATCATTGTAAAATATTATTAACTATTACCTATTATTAACTATTATTTTAATTTTTTCCTTACTTATTTTTATGTTAATTTACTTTTTATATTGTAACTTTTGGGAGAATATTTATTTCACTTTATAGCTAACTAAAATGTACACATGGAAACAACACGGAAAGACCCAGGAAGGGTCGATAGCACAATCATGATTGTTTATATATATATATATATATATATATATATATATATATATATATATATATATATATATATATATTCTAACGCGTTAAATTAACAATTTATATAATATTTTTGATACTAAGAATAAGTTGTTTGTTTATAGATTAATTTCCGCGTGAACGCGTTCTGCATTTAGATGTGTAAACAAAACAAAGCGAGTTTTACAAGTTGTATAAAACTTTTCGCAGTTCCCCCTCTATCGTCAATTGCAGATTTTCACAAGCTATAAACTCAGCAATAAACTTCAGAAAACTAACGCGCAAAACTAAATAAAACGCGGGGTATTATTTCATGAATATTAAGAGATTTAAAATAATTTCAACTTTCCAGAACGAGTGGCAAAAATATATGCCGTGATAAAATTTTCCATGGTTTAAATTAAAAGTTAATTTTTAATAACTTGTAGTTTCTGATTGTTTAACTTTTCCACAGCTTTCAGTATCTTTTTTTATGTTCGCCATTAATTATTTAATATGATTTTATATTCAGGACATCGTAAAATATACTAGTTTTATTTAGTACGTGTGTATGTCCTATAATTCCTAAATCTAGGAACATAAAGCCCAGATCGTTTCCTAGCATGCTACTAAATTCTTTGGTCTGATTCTTATGTTATTATCATTCAATCGATAATGCCTATAAACGTATTATGACAATTTTACATATATATATATATATATATATATATATATATATATATATATATATTAAATAACAGACACTATACTTAGCAACAAAAGAAACTCCAATAGATTTTACCACACATTTAAATTCCCGCCTCATATTTCCATAACATTTGTTCATTTTAATTCTTCAAATGGTGCATATAGGTTTCCACCAATAAATTGGCTAAGCAATTCGATTTTCGAATCATTAATTCATGCAATTAAAAATTCAATCACGCATTTTTTGCCTCCGAGCGCAATATCATTATAATTTTATCACCTATTGCTATATGAATTCAATCAAACAAAATCATCCACGGGTCGTGTTGGTAAATAAAAAGTTAATGCGCTGAAAATGCAATATGGAAACGTTAAACCACTCGGGTTTTTTTTGGGGATTCACGCGGACATTTTATTTTCACGGCCGGTGTTTCGGCACACATTGAGGGGGCGGTTGCACGATAATGCACGGAGCGTGTTCGGTTAAAATGCATCAAATTCGGCTCGGAGCGGTACGATATAATTTGCGCAAGCACACCGAGTGGGGTGCGATGTACCGTGAATTGAAGGGGGCCTTTTACGATTAATTTGCGAGAAAATTGGGTGAGAGATGTAAAACGCTTACCTTTAATCAGCGCCGAGGAGCACAGCGTCCTGAAACAGAATTAAAGATTTATTTATGGGAAAGCTGATGCAATTTGGATTTAAGAAAGTACAAACATAATCCTTCGTTGGGTTAAGTGAATTTAATTTAAAGTTCACAGGCTCAAAGAGTACTTTTCATAATTATTTAAAAGAGTTTAAAAATCTATATTGTAAAATGATTTAATATTTGTATGATTCTATACACGTGGAGAGAGAGAGTTAAATCATTAAATCATTTATCACACATTTTCTTAATGTAGCTATGATAGTTTATCTTCGCACATCCAATCATAGTTCCAGATATTACAACTTATACTACAAATATTAATGTGACCAACGGTTAGGGTATATTAAAAATATCTGGGATAGATTTCGAATGGACACTATCTGTAAGATTATCCGATTCAATGCATTCAATTCCTTTTCCAGGTCCTATCGTGGGCGCATTTTCAGGAATATTTCAGATATATGTCAGGTTTTCTGTGAATTGAAGGTAAATTTCGAGTGTTTAAAATTCCCCAGAGCTTCTATTACTAGGCGTTGTTGTATAATGTATATTGTAACGTAAATTATTATGTTGATCATGAATCCGTTATACGATTAATTTAAAAAAATTACACAATGGTTATAATAAAATGACAATGGAAAATGGAAAGTTTCTATCTTGACATATTTTTCCTTCTATTTATTTTTTATTTTTAACTTTTACGCTCCTATCTCGATATGTGGATTTTAGAGGCTGTATCGAGACAAAATTATGCAACATATTTTGTTTAGATTGTTTACTGATCCTAGTGGCTTTTCTCCCCTTAATTTTTTTACTGATTTTAGTGCAAAGCATACCGGATGCTCGAAGTAAATTGGAAAATTATAATTATGTTTTTTTCGGCGACCAAGTCACATTTCATTATTATTATTTTTGACCATGAATCCGTCATACAATTAATTTGAAAAATTACACACAATGTTTATAACATATATGTATGACGGATCCATGGTCAAAAATAATAATAATGAAATTTGTACGACTTGGTCTCCGAAAAAATAATACTTATAATCAAAATGTTCCAATTTCCTTCGGGCATCTGGTGCACTAATATGTTCTGCACTAAGATCAGTAAAAAAATTAAACAAAATATGTTGCATAATTTTTTTATCTGAAATCCGCATATCGAGATATGAGCGTAATAGATTAAAATAAAAAATAAATAGAAGGAGAAATATGTCAAGATAGAGACTTTCCATTTTCAATTATCATTTTGTTGTAAACGTTGTGTAATTTTTTCAAATCAATTGTATAACGGATCCATGGTCAAAATTAATAATTCTGAAATTTCCAGTTGGTCGCCGAAAAAAAAAATACTTATATTCAAAATTTTCCAATTTTCTTCAGACATCTGGTGCACTGATATGTTTTGCACTAAGATCAGTAAAAAAATTAAACAAAATATCTTGCATAATTTTTTTATCAACCCAGCCTATAAATCGGCATATCGAGGTAGGAGCGTAAGTGTTAAAAATAAAAAATAAATAGAAGGAAAAATATGTAAAGATATAAACTTTTTATTTACCATTGTCATTTTGTTATAAATATTGTGTAATTTTTTCAAACCAATTGTATGACGGATCCATGGTCAAAAATAATAATAATGAAATTTGTACGACTTGGTCGCCGAAAAAAAAATAATTATAATCAAAATTTTCCAATTTCCTTTGGACATCTGGTGCACTAATATGTTCTGCACAAAGATCAGTAAAAAATGTGTACAAAATATGTTGCATAATTTTTTTATTGACCCAGCTTCTAAAATCGGCATTTCGAGACAGGAGCGTAAAAGTTAAAAATAAAAAATAAATAGAAGGAAAAATATGTTAAGATAGAGACTGTCTATTTTCCATTGTCATTTTGTTTTAAACATTGTGTAATTTTTTCAAATCAATTGTATAACCGATCTATGGTCGAAAATAATAATATTCAAACTTGTAAGAATAGGTCGCCGGAAAAAAAAATAATCAAAATTTTCCAATTTCCTTCAGGTATCTGGTGCACTGATATATTCTGCACTAAGATATATATATATATATATATATATATATATATATATATATATATACAAAATATGTTGCATATTTTTTTTTATCAGCCCAGCCTCTAAAATCGGCATATCGAGATAGGAGCGTAAAAGTTAAAAATAAGAAATAAATAGAAGGAAAAATATGTCAAGATAGAGACTTTCCATTTTCTATTATCAATTTATTATAAATATTGTGTAATTTTTTCAAATCAATCCTATAACGGATTCATGATCCAACATAATATTTACGTTACAACATATATTATACAACAACGCCTATATAAATTATTAATAAAAATATAAACTATACAATATGGTCAGCAAGACACAAATAAAAGATTCCTCAAGATTTGGATTTTATTGGTCACCCCAATTGGTTGGTCAGTACAGACCCGCAAACAATCTGCTGAGCGCACGGTATAGAGGCTGGGATCTTAGAGGTTAACTTCACACTGGTCCATAATCAACGAGAATTCTAGCCTACAATTCCCACTCTTGTACTTACAGCAGAAAAATCCAAATGACAGATCGGTTGGCTTCAAAACATTTATTTGACTTTTACATACAAGAATAATATTCAGTACAAAAGAACAGAGAATTCTCAGCGAATAATAGACATAAAATACAAAAGTGATGTTTTGTGATTTTCAAATAATTAAATTGCAATACAAATCGCCTTATTAGCCGTTTTCCAAATTTGATCCTTTTCGTTTTCCCAAAAAGTTGTTCATAGATATACAGTGTGTGGTCTGTATGTCTATGAACAACTTTTCGGGAAAACGGCTCATTAGATCGATACCGACATTTTCCAAAAATATCTATTTCGACTAACTTGTCCAAGAAAAATAAAAAGCAATTCGAAATGTTTTTGCGATAACAATACCTTCCTTATACAGTACTGCTATATTCGAAAAGTAAATCCAATACAGATTTAAATGTTAAATCAATTAACATAGACAGTAATTAAATCTACATTTTAAGTAAAATTATTTAATAGTATTTATAGTTGTTTATTACGTTATTATTATGTAATCAACTGGTTTACAGAGGATATACAGTCACGATTATAATACTTGTGGCGCATGCAGACTAATAGTGTTGCACGTTTATTAGCGTTGAGAGGGTCAAGCCGGTTTAATTTTAATGTAGGTGTCGCCGCTGTAGCAGTAAACAATAAAGGGCCAATCTAGCTGATGCAATGCATAAAATATAAAGCGCCGACCGTAAAACGGCGGCGCGGGCATTAACTCGTGAGCAAATAGTCAGTGAATTTAGATGAACAATTACTGTAATTCGCAAAATAGCCGTATAACTGTTTATTCCGGCTCCGCGAACGAGATCTTGCTCGACATAGAAGCATCTTCGTGAGTACTCTGCTGGATTAGACGTGTTTCTATGGTTGGAGGTTTTATGACTTAATCGTGTTTCCAGTTTATTTAATAATGCATCAGGTCGATCATCATCAATTACCATCCAACAGCATGTTTCATCCACTGCAGAACATAGGCCTCTCTTATAATTTCAATCGCCTTCAGTCTTGGACTGCTTGAATCCCGATTTTTTAGTTGGAGGTTTTATGACTTAATCGTGTTTTCAGTTTATTTAATAATGCATCAGGTCGATCATCATCATTACCATCCAACAGCATGTTTCATCCACTGCAGGACATAGGCCTCTCTTATAATTTCAATTGCCTTCAGTCTTGCACTGCTTGAATCCCGTTTTTTTGGTTGGAGGTTTTATGACTTAATCGCGTTTCCACTTTATTTAATAATGCATCAGGTAGATCATCATCAATTACCATCCAACAGCATGTTTCGTCCACTGCAGGACATAGGCCTCTCTTATAATTTCAATCGCCTTCAGTCTTGGACTGCCTGAATCCCGTTTTTTGGTTGGAGGTTTTATGACTTAATCGTGTTTCCAGTTTATTTAATAATGCATCAGGTCGATCATCATCAATTACCATCCAACAGCATGTTTCATCCACTGCAGGACATAGGCCTCTCTTATAATTTCAATTGCCTTCAGTCTTGCACTGCTTGAATCCCGTTTCTATGGTTGGAGGTTTTATGACTTAATCGTGTTTCCAGATTATTTAATAATGCATCAAGTCGATCATTATCAATTACCATCTAACAGCATGTTTCGTCCACTGCAGGAGCCTCTGTTATAATTTTATATGCCTTCAGTCGTGGACTGCTTGAATCCCGTTTTTTTTTCAGCGGTAGCAGTTTCTTTAGTACTTTCTCAATATATTCCTTGCAGAGTTATATGGTTAACCACATGTTGATTCGGGGCTAATAAATTTTAATTCACTTGTTTCTTTTGCCAATTAATCCACTTTACCATTGCCTTTACTTCTCTGATGTCCCGGTGCCTACACAAGTGTTACCTTGTTTTAGGCGCACCAGTATCATCAATGAATTCTATGATGACTCTAGAATTATTCACATTAAAGGCTAGTGCTCTCAGCACTGCTTACAATATTGATTTCTTTCTTATTATGGTTTCTTTTCAATAAAGTTTACAAGCAAATTTGAATTGTCATGATCTCTGCTGTGTACTCGCATAGCTGAAGAATTGTACCTTTTACAGAACTGTTGTCATATACTCCTATTTCTGTTCCATTTCTGGTCTATATCCATCGATAAACCAGATTGATCCTTTAAGTTTCTGCGCGTAGCCATACATTTTTCATTCAGCCCTATCAGGTATTGTTACCCTGTAACTTCCCTGTAAGTTTCTGCGTGTAGCCATACATTTTTCCATTCAGCCCTATCAGGTATTGTTACCATGTATCATGTGGAGTGTGTTTAGTGTCATATCCGGACACATTCTTAAAGGAACCTTACACGGTCAATAATACTGTCAATATTTTAGAATAATGACATTATTACTGTACGATAATATGTTTAAAATATTCACTATTCTAAAATATTTACAGTATTACTGATCGTGTAAGGTATGGAAATGATGGAACTGATGTTTATCCGGAAAATTGATTACTTGATAAATATTAAAGGAGGATTCAAGCAAATACTGACAGTACTAGGATTGACAGTATTATTGACCGTGTGCCTTTAGAACATTTTCTTCAGTTTGGTATGATTTGTGGGTGATTCGTACAACCTCTCCGTGGCGTTAGTTCTGTAGATTGCTATTTTGACTTCAACCTCTACTTTTATGTGAAGTACATGTAGATCCAATATCTTCTGACAATATATGTATGGTAGCAAAATGTATAAAAGAAATTTGATTGCTTCCTCATTACAGTCATTAATATATCATCTTTAAAAATAGCGGTAATGAAAGATGATGATTGATATATTATTATTTTTAAGTATAAATCCATCATCTTTAATTAATGCTAATTTGTAAAGAAATAGGTATAATTTACGAAATAAAAATATATCATCCTTATCTGCGGTTAAAATTTATTTTTGTGATACCGCAAATTTATGCGAATACAGAGCAATTCCGGAAACAATTCCGGCGTTTAAAGAGGAAAAATTAATAGGATTTACAGCGGCAATTATTTCAAATTAATTAAAACTCCCGACCGCATCTTGTAAATACTAAAAGCCGCACGCGGGCGTAAAAACGCGGAGGTTAAACGGGCTTAACTGCGGCGAGATAATGGGCGGCAAGGGAGAGTTACGGGCGGCGGCGGCGGGGGAGCACTTTAAGCCGCGAGTATCTGGACCGAGTTTCAATTTGATAAGTGCATATGCTTTTTATCTATATGGGCGAATAAGCGGGCGAACTACCCCCTCGCGCGCTCGCGTCTAATCTCAGCGACGTCGCGATCGCAAAGAAAACCGGGCGAGGGAAAAAACGCCGCGCGTTTAAACTTTGTCCATTCGCGTCGCGCTTCTTTTATGCGTCCATTCCGGCGCGAATAAATTAAAAGTTTTCCCTTCCTACTAATTCAGCCTCATCCTGCTTGCTGACTGGAGCCGCCGCCGAGATCGGGGGGGCCGGATAAAACGAACGGCAATGAGAGTGGAAGAACGGGGGCAATTAAACGGAATATAAAACGGTCCGGTCTACTCAGTAATGACGTTTTAATGGGACCAGCTCTTCTTACAGATGTTTAGCTTTATTGTGCAGAATACCGAAAGTATAGGATTAATTATGGAAACTAGTTACAAACTCAAATATTTAAATAATATAGCATGATTGTTATGAAATTGTTAATTTAGTTATAATGACAAAAGTATAGGATATATTATGAAGATTTGCCTTAGATCAACATTATATTCTAATATTTCATATTACCGACTCAACCCTCTATAGCTGCTTTCGTTTATCATTCGGGAGCTGTTCTGTCCTCATCTTAGCTGGCTCAGAATAGCCTGGAACAACTCTTGTACGATAAACAGAATACTTTTAGGTTGGGTTGTATAAGAGAAATTTAATTCCGAGTCATGGTTCTAAATTTTGAACCACATATAACTAATGAATTTTTTAAAATTTTGAAAACTTTTACACAAACGACGTTATTTTGGAGGTATGAAATGTAAACTTAACAACAATTTATGCAACATCTATGATTGGGTTGTATACAGGCGAGTGAACTGTAGCTTCTAGTAGGTAATCCACATACTATAAGCTACAGTTAACTGGCCTCTATACAACCCAGCCTAATGCATGAAAATATTTGATTTTCAAATGAATTTGCTAGTTAATACCAACTATTAAAAAAATATGGAATACAAATATTAAATGATAATTAAGTAGCTACATAATACAGTACCTAGGTATTGCTACTATCAACAAAAATCCTCACATGAAAAAAAACAACCGTACGACTATACAACATCAGAGTAAACTGTTTATTAAAAATTAAAAGCTATTTCCCGGTGTCCATACATTTTAAGAAACCAACACGAGTTGCAAGTGGGCGAATTGACGGTGGAGGTGGAGGGATTGTGCAAACATAATTCTAGAGGAGAGACGTTCCCAAACAGCAGTTGTTGACTTTGCATTATGTCATCTCTTGTCAAACATTTCTATGCAAGGACGCGGATAGAAAGGACACGAACAGGCCCGTTCTGAGCGTCCGCGTTGCAGACGACAAATATGAACTAAATTTCGAGATTATTGCACCCCGGCCTTTGTACTGCACAACCCGCCCCCGCTGTGTACTTAACAAATCTTACAGGAATGCCAAAGAAAACAAAGAGTTTGGGGGAGGGCTGAAGTATTATTCATAATTCGAATAACAAAGACGCGGAAGTTTGATTATATTCTGCTCTTCCGTTATTTCGCAATGGGGGGAGGAGGATAAGGAATTATATTTTTGTTTTCAAATTACGAGTTATATTTCTTTGTAAATAATATAGCCAAATCTCTAAATATCTTTATAAAATGTAAAAATGAATGATTAAAAAAAAACTTGCTAAAGTACCAGCATATTTTTATTTATATAATAATAATAATAAACTACCTTTGATATACCTCTCGGTAATATTAACGCTGGACAAAAGCTGAATCCAGTGCAGTTTCGATTACAACTATAGGCGTTTTCGTTTAGCACGGTTTATCATTGCTAGTCGCCCCTGTGGCGTGCAGTATCGCTTAGCTCTTGCGGTCGTGCGCCGCCGGTTGTAAGGGCCGAGGTAGAATTATGCGCATCGGAAGCGGCAAATAGAACAAGAAACAATAAGCCCGCACCAGCCCAAAGTGATAAACGAAAGGCACTTATGTGTAAGCAATCTCCCGAGAGTATTGAACATGTGCGCACCACGAACCAACCAATTTAATTTGCGAGGATACAAGTCAATCCGAACTGTCGGCTGATACTGAGTCTGCAGGGATCCTAATGAGGTCCTGAGATTGTGTATCATAGAGACGATATATATATATATATATATATATATATATATATATATATATATCGTGTCTATGTCTCAGGACCTCATTAGGATCATACAAATACTCTAATTTCTTAACTTCCACAGCCCGAGAAGGAACCAAATCCACAAACACAAAGGCAAGAAATAAACCATATTCTAAAACATTACTAGAAATGACCAGGGTTCAAAGGTTTTATAACCGCTAGAAGGACGGCTCCAAGTAAATACTTGATAAAATAACTGTTATGGATACCATCTCTAGTATCTACACTTTAACAAACTGAATTCATGCGTAAGTAAAGATGCTTCACTGTATTTTCAGCCGAGTTTATCGCACGGCAGCTGTTCCGGGATGTTCTAAGCCAGCTAAGACCAGCTAAGAACAGCCCAGAATAGCTCTCGAACTATACACAAAAGCGGCTTTTGTTATATGTAATTTGCCTATAATAGCATTATTTGCATTCAATATGAGTATAATAATAGTGACATATGTGTTCAAAGTTTCAATAGATCTTCACGCCAAATGAAAACTGCATTTTTCAATTTCCTGCAAAATTCCCAATACCAGCAAGATAGAAATTCCATATTTCACCGCGACCGGTCTTTAAAGGACACTCCGGCAAATTGAAAACATATCCTCCGCCGTCGTCGCTGCAGTCGCCGTGAGAACGGAAGGCAAATATTTGCGCGTAAATAAATTCAGGAGCTCTGACAGGGCAAACAGGATGCCGAATTAATTAATAATAACGCAATTCAATAAACCGCAACACCGTGCACGTTACTATGTGCGAGTAATTACAATGGTAAATTGTGCCCTGGTGGGCGATTGGTCGGGTGCATAATTTCCCGTATGATTCTGGGGGGCGCCCGAGAGCGCAGGAAACGGATATCACCTGGCTGCTGGGAATACGTATCGATCTTCGCCCCGACCCGTCAGCTCCGCCGGATGCGTATCCCCGATGATGCTACCCGCCTCCCCGAAACATGTATCTATTTATTCGTTTTATACCTGGGCAACGGTGGCGGTGAACCGGAATTTTTTTACTAATGCTCGGGTTATCGGGGTCTCTTGCAATATATATTGAAATTGTAATCGATCGCAAAACGTAAACAATATTTTTAATTAAATTATATAGACATAGAAGGTATCAATCAAATTTCTTTCTATCTAAATTAACTACAAACATAAAAGAATATATGGTCATGGATACATTTTATGATAGAAAAATCTTAAAATGTATCCATAAGCATATATTATTTTTATTTGTAGCTTTTGGTTAAGCTTTAAGTGAATCGTACTCCATCACATTCCATATTCTTCAAAGCACCATAAATAGACTGCATTTTATAAGCTATTGAATTATAAGCATTGAATAGACAACAGACTAACATACTTTTCTTAAAATATATCTGTATCTCGAAGGTCAATTTCTTTACCAATTTAGCATTATTACAAATTTATATTTAACTTCAAAGTACCATAAATATAATGCATTTTATAGGCTATTGTATTATAAGCATTGAATGGACAATTTGAGACTAACATACCTCTCTCAAAATATATCGGTACCTCGGAGGTCAATTTCTTTATCAATATAGCATTATTACAAATTCATATGTAACTTCAAAGTACCATAAATAGAATGCATTTTATAAGCTATTGAATTATAAGCATTGAATTGACAATTTGAGACAAAGATACTTTTCTCAAAATATATCTGTATCTCGGTCAAAATATATCTGTATCTCGGAGGTCAATTTCTTTATCAATATAGCATTATTACAAATTTATATTTAACTATTCACCATATAGCGGTCTATTACACTATGTCCTAGAGGAAATGTGCCATAGCGTTCTATACCTCCGAGGTACAGATATGTAAGGGTGAATTTTATTTATTTAATTAGCAATCTACCGATGGGCTGTAAGGGGTTGTTGAAATACATCTTCAAGAAATCCTAAATGTCAACCTCACCTGCGCATCGTACACCCTGCTGGTTAACAAGACCTCTGGGGACCATATTATTAAAATAATAATAATAATAATACATTATTGTATCCAAAGGAAAACAATGCATAGTATAAATATAAATATATACATGTTTGTAGGTACAGTCAAGATAAATTTTAAGTGGATAGGGAACTTCACGACTCTATGAATTCCTGGAAGCTTCTGAGAATACAATATTTAGTTTTGTTAATGCTTTTAGAAGATTTCTTGCTTTCTCAAAATACTTTAAAAATTTTCGCGACTAATGAGAATTGAAGTATTTGCTTTTACTTTTGCTGTTTATAATCGAATACGGATATATGTAATATATGAATGTTGAGAATACAACAACGCTGTACAATGCTTTATTAGTGAGGTATTTTTTGAGTTCTACTTTAAATATTTTTGGTTCCTGTACTGTTTGTTCGGTGTCTCGGGATATTCACATTATTTGCATTCCCCGTATTAGCCATAATTCAAGACAGCTGAGTGGACCAGGAGAATAATACAAGCTGCCCGCAAGTGGTACGCGCGGGTGTTTGGTGAGGTCGACTTCCACCTAACGCAATTCTTGGTTCGTGAGCAAGGATTGAGGGTGTAGTGGGTATGACCTGTATTGATTCATAGGGTAGTCACACACGCCGTGCGTAAATGCATTGCCCCCCAATAGCAAAAAAAAAGAAGAAATACGGAGCAGGTGTCAACTGGTAAAGAGGACCTACAAAGAACATGGACAGATAATAAAAACCCTAATGTTTCCTATACAGTATGGCGCCAATGCCTGGACACTTAAAACTAAAGACAAAAAAAACATAGTGATGAATGCGAAATGTGGCAATGAAGGAAAACATATCACGATTCCTCTGGCAAGAAGAAAAGCAAAAAAGAAGATAATCTACAGATCTAGATTTCGATCTTGTTGGATTTTTAATTATGTGGTTACAGCTAGATGGAGTTATATGTTTCTCTCTAGATAGTAGTGCTGCAATAAATTGAATGCATGACATTACAACTAAATGATTAATTAAATAAAGACACATAAGTGCTTCCAAAAAAATGTATTTCTTCCTCACATGTAATTTTAATTGTACCATCAGGATTACATAAGTTGAGAGTTGAGAAATACAGAGCGATAGACGAACATGGAACAGAATGTCATAAAATTACTGTGATACATTCACTAATTACCGAAATCTGCGTCTTACACAATACCACTGAATCACAATTATTACAATACGCCATCTAACATTATCGCAAGCGTCCGTGCCGGCATTGTGTTGTTGACAGACCGTTTGTCTGCCGGGGCAATCCCGCAAGAATATCTCGCTGCCGATAGTGCAATATGGCACATTACTTCCGCCGATAACACGCGGGGGCTCTCACCTATCTCCGCCGCCCCCACGATCGAGATTACGTGTGGCGAATGGGGCCGCGCCGCACGACACCGCATGTGCCGTTTCAGCCACCGAAATGCAAATTACCGCCGAGCCGCCCCGTGTTACATATTAATACGAACAACCGCGCGCCGCAGATTGCCGCGGGAACTGGGGAGCGGCGCTCTTTTTGTGTCAACGTCGCGTGTGTAATGCACGTTTTGCTACTTTCGAAATTCGCCGCGACCATAAATTAAGTAAGTAGGGGCTGGGCCGTGGAAAACAAATGATTTTCATTTTGATAACAAACTTTATAAAGCAAATAAGCGTGTTATTATCTTTTTTTAAAAACCTAAACAGGTACTGTTGAATATAGGAGATTAAAGTACAACATGAAATATATAATGGTAAAGAGTCAGGAAGGTTTGCAGAGAAGGAGCAAGTAAATGGAATTGCAGAAACTAGACATTGTAACACCATTGAAAGGCAAATACTAGGCTGTTAGCTTATGTGAAAATAATGGGAAGAGCAGAATACCAAGAGTATGATAAATAATAACATATAATGCCAGAAATTAAGAAAATTATGATAAAATCCAGATAGAAACATTTTTCTTTCAATTATCTCACATGGTCCAATATGTGTTTGCTTTAATCCTCACGTCTTTTTAATCCAGGTCAGTATTTCTCAAAATATAAATTAATTTTTTGACAAATGAGACATAGAAATACGTCACAGTTCATATCTCTACATCTTTGGATCAGTATCTGTATGCTAAAAATAGCTTCTCTTATTCCTACAGCAGCTTGCAATCCAAATTATGTAGGTGCCATCTGCAAAGAGAATATGGGCATCTAAACAATTTGGATTTGGCCTGTATATGATTTTTAGAAATCGTATTTAAAAGTGACTCATGAGGCTAATAGTTTTATATTCTTCGCACTGCATAGCTCCCACTTTATGATGAAATTTTATGTTCCTCAGTTTCAAGTCCGTAGCGCCTCTATTTCAAACACAAGAGAGATGGCTTATATGTGAATATATAGAGTATTTCTAGCTGTACAGATTGCGACTAGACGTATTTCTGTAGCTGTTACCATTTTCGCGTTGTAGCGATGAGCAGATGTGAATATAATGAAAATTCATGTTTTTCAATTACATCTCTGCACCGTCTCTATTTCAAATACTACAGCAATGGTTTATATGTGAAATATCTAGCTGTACAGGTAAATACTTGACGTTTCTCTGTAGCTGGTACCGTTCTCGCGCTATAGCGGTCAGAAAATGTGAATGTGATGAAATTTCATGTTTTTCAGTTTTGACTCTGTAGCGTCTCTATTTCGTACGCTAGAGAGATGGTTTATATGTGAAAATATATAGTATTCCTAGCCCTACAGATTGAGACTAGACGTTTTTCGGTGGTAATAAAATGTGAATATGATGAAATTTCATGTTTTCCCCATCTTTAATTTTTTTTGGTCGGTGCACTTTATTCTTGACTACGGTCACAAAACGCTATGAAACATAAAATGCAATTTATAATAGACAAACCGAAAGTAATACAATTTTAGTTAGCACAACGGGAAAGCCAGAGATGTTCCTCCAAGTCCGGAGAGTGAAGTTTCGAGATTAATTATATTAAAACCCAATACACAAGGTAGTTCATAATTAAAAAATAGATTTGTAGGTACATTTGTTGCATGTATTATGACGTGAAAAAAGTAACAACATATTTTTCTGCAAAACTGTTAATTATAGTTGCAGCATCAATGTCATTATTTTGCACTAACATGCAAATAACAAATTACTCGGTTTGTTAATGCAGACGGACCGAATCGAGCGGCCGCATTGTTGAAAGATCATTAAAAATTCCCTAATGATTTACTCGCGAGTACTTTATGGGCTCCATTCCGGGCGACGTTAAATAATGCCCGCGATTTTTCACCCCGTCCCCTATTTTTATTCTTTTCATATCATTATTTATCTTTAATACGTGCAAAAAAGAAGTGCGCCTCGTTTATTTTCTAGCCTCGCCATCATCCGACGTGCACTTAATTCCATCCTCTTTAATGTGGGGGACGCCTGAATATTAAAACAACAAGGGCCTGGATAATCTACGAGCCGGCGAGAATAATATTTTAAATGGAAATTTTACGGAAATGAAATTATTTAACAAGACATTTTTAGGTACACCCACTGCGATGAGACTTGATATTCAAGGACTAAATTGCTACATTATAGTACTTTTTTGGGTAATTTTATAATATTGTACAGAAAAAACACATAAATATGAATCATTTTGAATATGAACGGGAACTCAATATGGCGTGTGTTCGATAATATATTAATATTTTTTAATGAACACACGAATTATGGATTTTAAACATGAAGAAAATGAAGAGTGCCATCTCCATTTTCTTCATGTTCAAAATCCATAATTATTTCAATCAGCTTCTAGCTAGATTTTCCGTGTATCTACAAAAATATATCATGTATGAAATTAGTGTAAAATGTAATTGCAACAACTGATTATCTCTTGAACTTTAACGATGAAACGGACAATAAATTAGTCAAAAGTTTAGATAAAAACGGTAGCTTTAAATTTTCAATAAATGAACTCGCTAAAACGTTTATAATGCATTATCGATTTCCTCTAGGAATTTTAGACTGAGAATAGCAGCATTCACAACAGTGCGGTAACGCCATTGTAAAGGCCTACAATATTCACAGTGTGACAAATAGTTTTCACAATGCAACCAGTGGATAGCCATAGCTATGTGAATAGTCTTTTAGTTTTTAGTGATTGCTCACTAAATGTATGAAACAATACTGTTAAATGTGGTGCCGTATACTCTACTCTTACGGGCCAATGTTAATACTCAAATATTATAAATGATCATATTTCTCTATAGACCAAATTATATATAAATGACAGATGAAATAATATTCTTTCTGTAACGACTGGCAAAAAATCAGTAGCGAGCGTGCGTGATGTAACGGATTCATTACCTGGTGCATCCACCAACATGTCATGGGTAAAGGGTGATAGTTTCTGACCATTCTCACGCCACTCCTGGCACATGGATCTCTTTCTATATTTTATTATCTGCCGTATTATTAGAAAAACACTCGTTCTCCTAGTTATATTTTTAGTTTTTATTAATTATACTAATTTATTTATAATTCATTATCAAATTTAATTTAATTTTTGTTTTGTTTTTCTGTAATGTAATGGCTAATACCCACTATTAGCCATTCCATCACAGAAAAGCAAAAGAAAAATTAAATTAAATTTGATAATTAATTTTTATTAGTTTTTATTAATTATACTAATTTATTTATAATTAATTATCAAATTTAATTTTTTATTTTGTTTTTCTGTAATGGAAAGGCTAATACTCACCATTAGCCATTCCATCACAGAAAAGCAAAACAAAAATTAAATTAAATTTGATATTAATTTTTATTAGTTTTTATTAATTATACTAATTTATTTAGAATTAATTATCAAATTTAATTTAATTTTTGTTTTGTTTTTCTGTAATGGAATGGGCAATACCCACCATTAGCCATTCCATCACAGAAAAACAAAACAAAAATTAAATAAAATTTGATAATTAATTTTTATTAGTATTTATTAATTATACTAATTTATTTATAATTAATTATCAAATTTAATTTAATTTTTGTTTTGTTTTTCTGATATGGAATGGGTAATACCCACCATTATCCATTCCATCACAGAAAAACAAAACAAAAATTAAATTAAATTTGATAATTAATTATTTTTATTTATTTTTATTATATTATATTGCTGTAAGGATACTAAACGATGTATAATTTTTGTTTATTTTGTTTATTTTTAAGTTTATTACTTACTGTGTAGAGGATAAATATTAAAAAAAATATTAATTATATAAATTTGCCAATAAAGGTTTATTATATACTAATTTTTAGCTAAAGGATTAAAAAAAATCCTTTACCTAAAATTAGAATAATTAATAAAAACTATAAATACAACTAGGAGGATGATTTTTCCAAGAATACGGCAGATAAAAAATATAGATAGAGATAGAATATAAAAAAATTACGAAATGATATTTCCGTTTTCCCCTGCACCCTCGTTCTAAGATTTCAGAATTGTTTCTCTATCCGTTTTATTTTATTTATTTTAATTATTCAATTTATAGACTATATTCTTAAATTATTTTGGGATAAATAAATAATTTCATCAGGACACTTATATTGAGAGGGTGTAAATGATCCAATATTGAATTTCCGTCACAATATTTTCACATTAACTATACTAACACTCTCATCGAATATTCGGTCAGTCCCTTCGTTATTTACCCATTTTTCGGGTTGAACCCTCCGTCTATTAACCGTCCCGACTACCCGAGAAGCCGCAATAATCCTCACTCACACAGTGTTCGGACGGTGGAAAAAATCTAGGCGGAAACCTTCCGTTTATTTTCGTTCGGGATTTCAGAAAGCCGGGAAGTCGTAAAAGTAAAAACGTGGAGGATTGAGTGGAGGTCTTCGGGAAGCCGCCTCCAGTGGCTGGCGTGTTTGTATGTATTAGCAATGCAATGGGGGGGGAGGTCAGTCCCGGAGCTCACTGTAATATATGTGGAAGCCCCGGCTACTTCGTACTCGAATAAACACCGTGCGCGCGAATTGAAATTTACACATTCAGGGAGAGAAGTTTGTCGGTTTTGTGCAGTTCAGCAGCGCCATTCACATTTGAAAATACTTACGCTGACAGGAATTGACTCGTTTTTTTTTTAGAAAAACTAAGACTTGAAAAGGATAAATTGAATAGAACGTATACTACTGAAACTATTAGTAAAGCCGAAAATGCCCCAAAGTCTTCACATCTTAACTTAGATTATTAGGATGCAATAAAATATAACAATATCAACTAGCGTACTTAGCTAAAAGTGTGAAGATATGGTTGTTGGGACACGTGGGGTCATGGTTTTAATTTAAAAATTCATTTGTATATATATATTAAAGGATATTTTATGTAGTATAAAAATGATACAACTAAGGAGGAAAATTAAACGCCATCTGACAGCACCACATTAATTAGCAATGCACACCCATATGGTAATAACCGTCAACATGCTCATGCCATTAGGATAACTAGGTGCCCTCTATGGAATAATATTCCAACAGAGTGCTTGAGATATCAGCACAAGGCCAATCTTATAAAACATATATAAGTGTGAATCCACCTCTTAGCACTCTACATATCTAGATTTCGATCTTATTAGATCTCATCAGTGTAGCTCAGCTAGTAAGGATGCATTCACACAACAATCTTGAGTAATTATATACAAAAATGACACAATTTTCCCCCTAGGAGGAAAGTTTAATCCTGATGGCAGGAGTATGTTAGTTATTACCATATGGATGTGCATTGTTAATTGATGTGGTGTCGCCAGATGGCATTAAATTTTCTTTTTAGGGGGAAAGTTGTATCATATTTATTAATTAATCATTTAATTCAGAACCACAGGGCATACAATCTCACATCTTAATATAACCTTGATTTAGCAAAGAGATTGAAGCATTTTTTTATGTGGGGAGGGAAGTTTGAGGATGGCGTTTGAGTTATTGGAATTATTAATTGTGCTTTTAATATTCCACATAAAGCTTGAATTTTTAAATAATTTTATCGAGAAATAAGAATTTATTTCTATTCCTTTAAATTTGCCGCTATGTGTATATTTTATTAAGAAACATTATTTAAGAACTCACTTGCAGTCTTCAGTCATCAGTTGAACATTGCAGTTAGAAAGTTTCGCGTATTAACTTTCACAGTTTTAAATAGGTTTTATGCGAACTTCTGCACTCCTCCACTTTACCGGCGCAAAACCTTTGAGCGGATAGATCTATATAGAACTTAATTATTAATTTTACGATATGATCGAATAATTCGTACATGAAAGAAATCCAGAACTATACTTCCTCTTAAATATATGTCTTTTTATTCAAACGATTTATTTGATGCATAAGGGGCATTATACGAAAGATGACTATTTGTAGAACGATTTCTATTATAAAATAATTTAATTCAATAAATTATTCGGAGATAAAACCACGTTTTCTTTTTCTTGTTCTAATGATTTACGAGAGGCTTTAACTTTTGACCCAGAAGGGAAGGCGCTGACCGAATTCGCCTCTAAACTAATCTAAACTTATAGCAAGAAACTTTTGCTGGGGGGATCCTCTTGCTTTGTTTTTCCACATCCTGTTTTTATTCGGAAGTTGTACTACTTGATTGCGGTGATAACATCTGTTTAGCGAGGCGGCGGCTGTTGAGGCGCATCAATCCCTTTTCCGAGTATTATTTGAAGCTTTATCTCACTGCAGTAATATACGTTTGTTATTTTTGCGCCACGTTTGAACACACTATCGCGAGGCGAATCGTTGGAGAGGAAACATCTTGAGCCAACAGCACGTGTAGGTGCTTCAATTAATATGTTAGCGATGGAAAAATTAAAAATATATACGAATTACATACGAATTGCGTAGTAATGAGAAGTTTAGATGTAAACATTATCTGTATATTTTTATCAAATCTAATTTTATTATAAAAGTGACTTAATATCAAGAAGATCGAATTGCCGGTTTTTCTAGACGAATATCGGTATTTTAATACCGTCAATAATGATCAGGGATCCCCCAATTCCTAATCAAATGAATTAATATGCGTTTTATAAATAGTTAGTAGATAGTGCTAGATGTTATATTTATATTTTTATCAAATCTAATTTTATTATAAAAGTGACTTAATATTAATAAGATCTAATTGCCGGTATTTCTAGACGAATACCGGTATTTTAACCGTCAATAATGATCAGGGATCCCCTAATTCCTAATCATATGGAATTAATATGCGTTTTATTAAATAGTTAGTAGATAGTGCTAGATATTATAGCACTATCCATAATAATTCTATATTCTTTACATCGAAATTGCTCAGCACTACACAATTCCTGTGAAATTAAGTTGTAATTACTTTCGTCGAAGAAAGCTCATTAAATAATTTTAATTTCACGTTAGAATTGCGATATCAAATCTAATTTTATTATAAAAGTGACACGAGAAACACAAGAAATAATATTCGTTATATTTATTTATTTTTATTTATTTATTTTTATTTATTTATTTTTATTTATTTATTTTTATTTATTTATTTTTATTTATTTATTTTTATTTATTTATTTTTATTTATTTATTTATTTATTTATTACTTCCAGTACTTTCATACAATATATACAAAAGAACAATAGAAATATGGGAGGTAATGATTAGGTTTGGGTTAGTAGATTATTTAATCTACGCCGGTCTTCCACCTAATCATATATAAGTCCATACAAATCATAATATACATAATAAACAATACAATTGCTAATAATCAATTATTATGGATTGTTAGACACTTTACTATATGCATATTTGCATGGACTTTTATAACGAATATTATTTCTTGTTTTGTAAGTCACTTTTCTTAATAAAATGTGATATCGCAATTCTAACGTAAAATTCAAATTACTTAATGAGTTTTCTTTGAAGAAAGTAATTACAACTTAATTTCACAGGAATTGTGTATTGCTGAGCAATTTCGATGTAAAGAATATAGAATTATTATGGAGTGCTATAATATTTAGCACTATCTACTACCTATTTCATAAAAACGCATATTAAATCCATGTGATTAGGAATTGGGGAATGATCATTATTGACGGTATTAAATCGTAGACAATCTTATTAATTATTATTAATAATTACGGTATTCGTCTAGAAATACCGGCAATTCGATATTATTAATATTAATAAATTGTGGATCAAAATTTTAAAAAAGAGTCTAACAGCGCGTCCATGTGTAGCAATTAATATTTTAGGGATGGAAAAATAAGAAAAATATATACTAATTCCACACGAATTGAGCATCAATGAGCAATTTTGAGGTATAATATATAGATAGAATTATGGATTGCTAGACGATATAGAACCATCGAATAAAAATCGCATCATATTTTGAAATACGTGTAGTAGTAACCAAAACCAAAAAAACTATATAACTGTATAAAGTTAGATATTCAGCCAAAACTTTATCCAAACCGCGCGCACAAATTGTCGATAAACGGAAACTTTCCTGAATGCGCACCGACAAATTTCCAAACCGCCACCGTGCCAATCACAAATAGTGCCAAATGCAAATCGGTGAAAATTATGAATTGGGGGGCGCCATTACCGCCGTTTGTACCGCGTCACGTTTCAATTTTCCGGCGTGCTGGAAAATATTCCGAGTGCACACATTCCTGATTACATACAAGCCTGCGCGCCCCCGCTGTTATTATGATTATTATATTATAAATAATTCCCGCGCATAATTCATGGTTCGGGCCGTATAAATAATTCATCGAAATAAATAGCGCTCATCTGTCTCCCCCCTGCCCTGCTGGCCGATTGACTCCGCCGTTTAATTTAATTTCATAATTGATGAGGCAACCGGGCGAGATTGTAGAGCAATCGTGATAATCACGGAGCGTTGCAAAAATATCACAATTAAGCCGGGAGGAGCAGGTAGAGTTTTAATTAAAATCTATCGATGTTCGCAGGATTTTCCGTGATTGGTGTTTTAATATATAATTGGGTGAATTAATTAAATAATTCCAATTACACATGAAAATAGGGGTATAGATACATGTGTAACGTTACTATATAATTGTGGATTATGTTCTTTATTATTAAATTATATATATATATATATATATATATATATATATATATATATATATATATATATATATATGTGAGGGAGTAAAAGAAGAGTGGGTTGGAGAGTGCAGAAAGCTGAACGAATGGTTAGGAGAGGATGGGAAAGGCGTGAAAATCTGCAGGAGGCGAGGGCATAGGGGGTTTATTTTAATGCATAGACAAATGTATTTTATGTTAATTTGTATTCTTTTTTTGTGTGTCTTTTTTGATTTCTTTTTGTGAAAGAATCTATTTACCTTTTACCTTTCGGTGTAGGCTATAATATATAATAAAATTATAAATTAAATTAAACTAAAACTACATGGAGCAAAATTTAAATGAAAATCTTTCTTCTATCTTAACCTCGGGTTGTCGATCCCAAACCTGAAGAAGGAGGGCAGTAAAGTAACAACCTCGGTAACAAAAAAATGGCTTCAGCTGGCATCAGGTGGTAGTATCTGGTTAGGATCCCTGTCTAGGGTTACATGGTGAAAAGCGGTTAATGGTCTGAATGGCTGAGTAAGACAAGAAACTCCATAGTCAGAAGAGCGAATGGACCATCCAAACGAATGATTGATTTCCGAATTCTATAAGACGATCAGTCTAGAGAATAAAAACCCGAAACATATTTTCCTGGCCCTCCAGGTTAAGGGTTTAGGCGTAGAACGAATAACCCACACTAGTAAAAATAAAAATCGACTAATAATGCCAATATGGCAATATAGTTGTCCCAATGAAAAGAAAAACAGCAGTGAAACATATAAAAGGCACCTTACACGATCAATATTACTTTTAGAATAATGACAGTATTACCAGTATTACTGTGCAAAAATATGTTTAAAATGTTCATTATTCTAAAATATAGACATTATTACTTACCGTGTACCTTACACGTAGTAACGATGAAATGAAGAGAATACTGATGTGTATCCTGATAATTGATTACTTGATAAATATAAAAGGAGGATGGAAGCAAATACTGACAGAACTAGGATTGACAGTATTATTGACCGTGTAAGGTGCCTTTATAAGTAATTTAGAATGAAAAGTGTTAATACTGCTGTTGTCCGGATGACCCTCCAGGTTAAGGGTTTAGGCGTCGAACCAATAACCCATACTAGTAAAAAAAATGACTATTAATCCCAATATAACGACGCTGGACTGGAAAACTGGCTACGAAAAAAAAAACAATGAATATAGGTATCTAGAATACACAACGTCTAAGAGGAAAAGCGGAAGAAATAAAGGAAGAGCTAAAGAAACTAAAAATTGATATAGCAGTTCTGACTGAAACGAAGGAAACAGGACACGGGGTGGAGGACCTTGGACACTATATGCATAACGGTCTGCCGAAATAAGAGAGGGTAAAATAAGTCTCAAATATACTTGGATAGAAGAGACCCAAAACCTAAAATCAATAATTGATTATACCATCCTAAAACAGAAAACGAAACAGGATGTGACGGTATGTAGAGGAATAACCTGTGCTAGCGACCAATATTTTCTAAAAACGAAAGTCCTACTTCCTAATTCTATAAAATTAAATACAACATACCGTTATCGAGAAATTGTTCGAAAAGAGTGTCCTTGAATGAGAATTTCAAGTAATTTTTAACAAATTTGAGAGCTTTTATGCCAAATAAATAGTGACAACTAGGTCTTAAATTATAAACTAGTTCTTTTCCGTCAATAAAGGGTGAAACTTACCGGAGTTTAATTACTGGGCATTTACATTAACTTAGGAAACCTTTGAAAAACGCTGAAGGGTGATTTGCGAAAGGTCGCCCATAACTGGGTGTGAGGTCTCGCCCCCCAATGCTCTGGATAGTTCTGGATAGTTGGCTGGAGGGTAGTGTAGCTACAGACACTTAGGCCTCAAAATGGGCCTATTGTGAAACTTCCCTTTAAAGCTGCTCATTCGTCCCACCAGTCAATTTTGCATGCAAGCTGCTGGCGGGTGAGGAGTTGCCAATGCTGGCCATACTAGGCCAGCACTCTCTTAGTATTAGATGCCTAGTGTTTACTAGAGCTGGGCAGAGGCATATTACATGCTTTCTAGTTCATCATTGCACCCTCTACATAACGGGCTGTCTACCAAACCCATCGTGTGTAGGTGTTTGTTTAGCCGGCAGTGGCCAGTTAGGATGTTGGTCAATAATTTCAGATTATTTCTAGATAATGCTCAATACGAGATGATCCACTAGGGCAATGAGTAGGGGATAATTGTATTATATACTTGAATAAATCTAATTAATAATTATATTAGTTATGTAGTTGTTATACCTATTTCTTAAGCTGTGCATCTATTGAAAAAAATTGATGAGTAGTCAAACTAAGCGTAAGCTAAATAGACAACGTTTTTGACAATGAATAAAATTATTGGAAAGTAAACTGACAACTGACTACGATTTTGAATCAGAAATATCTGATATTATTATTATTATTCAAAGAAGTACCAAAATAGTTTTGTATAGAGTATATAAACTAAATAATGTTGAGTAATGCATGATTTTTAGAGAGTGTATCTTGTGTACAATAAATATGTATTGGCACGGTCCATTTTATATTTTCAAATTCTCCCAGGGCGTTTGTTTCTAAACTGTATATATTTTTAATGTTGCATTACAACTCCTCGGCGTTATTTACGGCGACCATAAATCAATGAAAATTATTGCGCGCGGGCTCGGACTCGGTGTTTTACACGCGTCCGCCTCCTGCTACCCGGTCCGTGTTTCTTTTCCGTCGCAGCCCCCCCTGGAACCGTATTTCACGTAGCTTTCCAGAACTCGCGGATTAGAAAAGTCGTTTATAATAAAATTGCCCCCTCGTGGCCCAAAAATTCGCGTTTTTGCCCCGACCGTACCCAGCGGAATTATTATATTAATAATGTACAAAACGTCAGTATGAAAAATCTCTATGTTGATGAGGGCGATGGGTGTGATATTCCTTTGCATCAAGATTGATGAAAGATACAATAAGATTTTAAACCATACACATGCTAAAGGAAAAGGACTATATAAATGCTCGTGTAACAATAAGGGGTGATGAGAAGGTGGCAATTTAACCATGTGCAAGCATAGTTGCACCAATGAAAATAAAAACAGCAGTGAAACATATGAAAATGGCAGTATATTAGTAATTTGAAATGAAAAGTTTTTTAAGACTGCTATTGCCCTTTACATACAATCTTACAAAGGTATTTGCTCAAAAACAACTATAAAAAAATACGGGGTCCATTGCATTGGATTAGCGGGAGCTAGGGGGCGGGTAGGAGGTTGGGAAAGGTATCATTGGAAAGCGTCATCTTCCTAGACGCTGGGAATAATAGATTGGGCCTTGTCGCGATGGTGGGAAAAGCTATGGACACGTAGAAAGCGGGGAAAGCAGGAAGCATGGAATTAATTGTAGAGAAAAACGAAAAAAATGTCAGTATGTGCGCGCTAAAGAGGCGAGTAAAGATCGGGGGAAAAATATTAGAGAATGTCAACCAGTAGGCATCTACTGCCGGAAAAGTGCAAAAATCTTCATCTTGATTGTACAATTTTTATTTTATATTTCATCACTTCTTCGAGATTACCGCCAAAGGGGTATACTTTTTCATAACAATATTTTGATCTTTTTCTCCTACAAAATAAGACCAAAAACCACTTTCTATCATGATATAAAAGCCAAAAAGGGTATACTTTTCATAACAATATTTTTATCGTTAGGCTATTGGATATATAATTTTGAACCAAAGGAAAGTCTTAATAATAGTTTTTTGTTTTTAGTATAGTATTGGTTGGTGTAGCCCACCCAGTACTGTAGCGCTAAATAAAGAACATAAGCAGTAATTAAATATATACTAACGCTATTCTAATGGATACTGTTGTACTTTGAACTTTACTAAACAGTTAAATAGAATCTTGAATTAAAAGCAGCAGTTGACTCCTTTTTTTCTTAGAACAAACCCTCTCAACTGATTCAAATCGCAAGTTTAATTACCTCACCTCTGAGCAACCGCTTTTGTCGAAGTCGGTGCCACGAGCGTCGCGGAAATAAAACAGTTAGAGCACATTACCATGGAAATTCCCCCGTTCCCCGTTGCGGGAATCGTCGTGACGCCACTTACGCCGCGGCGGCCGCCGTCACCGAACGCCCACCCCCCCACAAAAACCCCGCTATTCACCGAGAAACACAATGAAGGCATCGATAGTTACCTCACGTGCCGTTCACTTCATGTCCTCGCAGCATTCAATCCCACTCTCTTAAACTGTTTTATTAAACTTCATTTATCTAGATTTACCATCGATTGTTTTTTTCTTGTAAACGTGCGCCTTCGAGTGACAAGTTTAGTGCGCACTTTTGTTTGTTATATGTGAGCATGAAAGTTAGTGATAAAATAAACAATCAAGTAGTGAGAATAAGTGAGGCTAAATTACTGTTATATCGTTGATTGAATTTTTTATATTTCAATCAACGGTTATATGGCTTGTTCACTCAGAATTGATTTTTATAAGAATACTAGGTCCCGTCGTTCTATAAGGCACCTTACACGATCAATATTACTGTCAATATTTTAGAATAATGACAGTATTACTGTACGATAATGTATTTAAAATGTTCATTATTCTAATATATTGATAGTATTACTGATCGTGTAAGGTATAGTAATGATGGAACTAAGAGAATATTGTTGTTTATCCAGATAATTGATTACTTGATAAATATTGAAGGAGGATTCAAGCAAATACTGACAGTGCTAGGATTGACAGTAATATTGACCATGTAAGGTACCTTTTAAAGGCACCTTAGACCATCAATATTACTGTCAATATTTTAGAATAATGACAGTAGTACAGTACTATAATATGTTTAAAATGTTCATTATTCTAAAATATTGCCAGTATTACTTATGTTTTCAGTATTACTTATATGTAATGTGTATTAATGTTGTAATGAAGAGAATACTGATCTTTATCCGGATAATTGATTACTTGATAAATATAAAAAGAGAATTGAAGCAAATATTGATAGTATTGGGATTGACAGTATTATTGACCTTTATAAGGCACCTTACACGATCAATAATACTGTCAATATTTTAAAATAATGATAGTAATACTGTACGATAACATGTTGAAAATATTCATTATTTTAAAATATTGGCAGTATTACTGATCGTGCATGGTATAGAAATGATGTAATAAAGAGAATGCTGATGTTTATCCAGATAATTAATTACTTGATTAATATAAAAGAAGGATTGATGTAAATACTGACAGTACTAGGACTGACAGTATTATTGACCGTGTAAAGTGTCTTTATAGGGTATTATGAATCAGTTTCCAAAGGATGAAATTGCACGACGGAGAGTGAAATACTAACACACTAACACAGTTGTACCTATTCCATTTGAAATTACACAGTAATAGACAGCTCGGAAAAATTTGACCAGACTGTATAATAAGAAATTACTGTCAAAATTGTACGAGAAATTTGTAAATAGTGCACAATAGAAATATTATACATGATTTTTATTCTACTTGTATTTATAAAACATTTTTCTAAAAAAAAAAAACACTTATATTTTTCGTTTCAAGTGATGTTATCTTAAAAAATATTGCAATTACCCCCGTATTCACCAACGTTCTATAAATCTATCAATAGCTAATGAACCCATACGTATTTGTTGTTATAGCAACAATAAATAAATTATGTAGGGAATGTAGTTACTTTATATTCGCTCTATTGGAAACGCTGAAAAAATAAAGAAAATGTGTCATCAAACCTCTAATCACAAGCGCTATTCAAGGTGTTGACATTTATTTTGACCATTTCTGTCATAATGACATTTTCAATTTATACATTCTATAGCTTATGGGACCTATACAGTTTATGGGATGTTGGTGAATACGGGCATTAGACCCATTATTTCGCATATCATTTTGCACTATTTTTTGACGTGCATTTGGTATTTGTAAGAAAAAAATAATGTTTTTAAAATTATTATAACTTTGATACAATATTCTGTATACGACAAAGCTATTTTCAAGAAAATAATTTTAGAAGTTGCTCCTTATCAGTCTAAATATATCTGAAAATAATTCTAGCATTCTGAATGATAGTTAAAACACAATCCGCCGACGCGTTGTGGGACATCCTTTATATATTTAAATAATGTATATTCAAATTTTAAAATCGCACAAAGCTATCAGCAAAATTCATTTACAGTGATTCGTCATTATAAATAAATTCTCAACAATTTGCTTATAGTGACGTGGATTTGACTTGTGGAGTTGTACATTTTTAAAATATATCACATCAAAGCCGTCAGCAAAATTCATTTACAGTGATTCGCCACTATAAAGAATTTATCTCAACAATTTCCTTATAGTGACGTGGATTTGCCTTTATTGAGTTGTACATTTTTTAAATATATCGCATCTAAGTCAACATAATGTATAATACAAAGTTTATATAATATTAAGTTGTTCGGAAAGTCTCTCGGTCTATTCTGTTATATAATATAGAGCTCGGCTGGCTTGGCTGCTGACTAATTTATTTGCCTGTATATACAGGTGACTCACAAAGATAACGTAATAAAAAGCATAAGAATATTTAATTCAGTGCATGCGTTAAATACGCAGTAATGTGGTGTAAAATTAATACAGCACGGGTTAATCATGTCATTAAACTAATGAATATAAGTAATATTTCTTAATTTCAATACTATTGACTCATAACAATCGTCAAGACTTCGGTACCCGAAGCTGGGTATTCTTCGTGTACCGAGGTCTTGACGATTGTTATCAGTCATTAGTATTGGAATAATATTTTTTTAAATAGAAAAATGTAACTTATATTCATTAGTTTAATCACATGATTAACCCGTGTTGTATTAATTTTACATTACATTACTGCGTATTTCGATAAGCAATAAGAGATCGATTACATAAACTACCGGCAGCACCACATCAAAGCGGTTGTTGTTATCTTTATATTATATTAGTCATTGCATATCCACATGTTATTTATTATTATGCACTTCCACCTTCAGTGGACTATATGTAATGCACTTACTTGCAAACTGCTTAGATATTAGTTAAATCAATTATAATTTGTACTTGGTATAGAATAAACGCTTTAAAAAAACCTTCATCCGATTAACCTAAATATAATTTATATGTATATGTACATATGTCTTTTAAATCGTATAAGAGCGCTATCGTTATTTGGTTTAATGATCGAGCAAGATTCATATAGATATGAATCATCTCTTATAATTTAATACTGTAAGTAACCTAATAAATCGCGAGAAACATCATTTGGTTTAATGATCGAGCAAGATGCATATAGATATAAATCATCTCTTATAAATTAATACTGTAGGTCGCCAAGTAACCTAATAAATCGCGAGGATCATTATTTGGTTTAATGATCGGGCAAGATGCATATAGATATGAATCACCTCTTATAAATTAATACTGTAGGTTGCCAAGTAACCCAATAAATCACGAGAATCATCATTTGGTTTAATGATCGGGCAAAATGCATATAGATATGAATAATCTCTAATAAATTAATACTATAAGTCGCCAAGAAATCCAATAAATCGCGAGAATCATCACATTAGAAATGAATACTGTAGATCGCCGAGTAACCCAATAAATCGCGATAACCTTCACCATCGTATAAAATTAAACTCGCTTACCTAATCAAGACATTCACTAATGCTCACTGCACTACTTAAACCACGCACATTAATTAAAACACCTGAATTGTCTAGTTAAAGTCATATTATAAGCAAAGTCACTCGCGCACACTAACCTAACACTCCGAATGACACACCGTAACAAATGCGCAGGCACAATAAACTGGCCTCTGCGCACTGCATACATTTGATAAGGCCGAGTTAATTTTAGCATCCACAAAAACTTGTGCGGATTCATGCGACCTCGAACTTGTTTACGATTTATTCGAACACAATGGAATGTTTCATTTTACCCATTTACGTCCACTATTTTTGGTTTTAAATTGATCCGAAAAGAAAGGACTATCGTATGAAGAAATAAATAATATTCCAAATGACTTTTATTACAAAGATATTCCTTTTGTTTATAATACGCATATGTGTCATTTGATTTTATTTTCATTACATATTTTAGTTTTGCCAGCTATGTAAGTTGCATTGTTAAAAAGTATAAATTAGTTTCAATTAAACAGTACCAATTTGAAATATTGAACACCATTATTTGTTAGTAATTGTTTTCATCGAATGTGCGTTTCGCGAATTAATTACATGGCGCCCTGGAATTACAACACAATACGAATAACAGTGTTTCATTTGGATACATTAAATGACATATGAAATTTTTACGGCATATTTAATCTACTATGAAAAAGGCAGTTGTTGAAAAATATTGAACAATTGGTTGTAATTGTTAAATGTGTAAAAGAACAAAGCTGCCGCTATATAGCAAATTCATTAGTGAGCTAGTTATGCTGAACGTGAATATGAGTGTGATATTTTAAATATGTGCATTCATTTATTTGTTAATATAAATTAGGGATAAGCTAATAAAGTGAACACTGTTAAATAAATATGATATCTAGTATGAGTATAATATGTCTTTCTTAATGGGGTGAAAGTAACCAATCCAAAAAACTACTAGCAAAAGAGAAAACGGACGGAAGCAAAAATACAGCGAGGAAAGGAAAGGGACAACGAACAAAGGAAAGAAGAACAAACACATCATAAATGGAAACAAAGAAAAGAGTACAGTAAAAAAAAGAAAAATATGGAAAATTAGGACTTGGAATATCAGGAGTATAAATGGGAAGGAAAAAAGCTGGAAGAAGAATTTGAGAAAGCTGAACTAGACTTCTTAGTGGTAACAGAAACAAAAAAGAAGCGGAAGGGAGAGTACAAAATGGACAAGGAACATATATTCATATATAGCGGTGTAGATAACAATCGGAGAGCCGCAGCAGGGGTAGGATGTATAGTGCATAAAAAACTGAAATCGAATATATATATATATATATATATATATATATATATATATATATAAATGGGATGCAATTACGGAGAGGATTTTGTCTATCGAAGTTAGAGATCAAAGAAACGGCTACCATAAAACTATCATAGCAGTGTATGGACCAAACGAAGATGATACTGCGTGCAACAAAGAAACATTCTGGGAGCAACTCAACGAAACAACAGAAAAAGCCAAAGGAGAAGTGTACGTGGCGGGAGACTTCAACAGCAGAATTGGCAACGAAGTAAAAGATAATGACGCGATGAGAGGAAGATATGGAGAAGGCGTACTCAACGAAAATGGTAAGAAAATGCTAGATTATTGTAGAATGAATAATCTAGTAATAACGAATACACTATTCAAACACAGGGACATACACAAATACACCAGGGAAGTGATAAGCAAGAACGAAAAATCTATAATAGACTATGTACTAGCAGAACAAGGGAAAAGGAGCAAAATAATAGACACAAGAGTAAAGAGAAGTTACGAAATTGGAAGTGATCACTATCTAGTAGAGACGAAAATAAAGGAAGACTACCAAGATAGCGATAAAAAAAAGCCAAATATAGCAATAAACTACAACAAGATAAGAACATACAAACTAAGGGAAAAAGAAATAGCAAAAATCTATAAAAAAAAAATAGAGGAGAAATTAGTAAAGGTCAACTATAGACAAGAAGTAGAGGAAATGTGGAATAAATTAAAGAAAAATATACTGGAGACAGCACAAGATATATGTGGCACAAAGCAAAACACAAACAAGAAGCAGCAGACAGCATGGTGGTCGCAGGACATAGGAGAGAAAATAAAGGAAAAGAAAAAAGCATGGTAACGATACCTAAATGACAAAAAAAATAAATAAATTACATTACATGATATGTAAAAAGTCTTTCTGCCCATGAATAATCATATATTGGGCAGAAAGACTCCGGTCATTAGCCGATTGTGGTATGTATGTAATGTAATGTAAATCTTATATATTATCTAGCCCATTGTGGTATGTATATAATGTAATGTAAATGTTATATATTATCTTATTATTTTTGTAAATATAATTAGTATATGTGCTATAAATAATTTACCTCAATAACAGACGTTTTTATGAAACCATAAAATCGAAAATATCTGAATAATAATTTGAAAATTATTAGGCGACTGTATCAAACAAATATGTCTATTACTATTATGAATGCATGCAATTCACTATGCAAACAATAATGCAGTGCAATAAGAATCCATTGGCGAAGCTCGTCGCGCGAGAGTCGGGGCGCGAATTTATGCGCGCAATAAAATCGGAATATTTGTAACATGGGCGAGATTTATGCGAGCGCCGATTCCGAATGCATGCAGGAATTGGTAAAACTTCAAAACAAATTGGGGCCCCCCCCCGCGTTTCGGGCGCTGCCGTTCTTCCCTATTGGAAAATGTTTCTACGGCGGCGCAGGGGCGGGAGGAGGAAAGCGAAATTTCCGCCGGGCTTTCGCTCAAAAGAGTAATTTGTAAAGGAGGATAACGTAACCGTTTTATCGAAGACCGAATATATTTCAGTTGGCGCTTTTAAAGCATAATATTTTACAGGTGTGAAATGCAAAATGGTCTCGGCTTCATATCCTATATCTAAACTGATCGATATATATATATATATATATATATATATATATATATATATATATATATGCACATTGTTATAAATGATATAAAAGCAAGTATTAAAATGAAGAAATTTTGTGTTTAGTGTTTTTCTTTTTTACTAATAGGAAAGTATAGTTATTGCCAAACAATTCAAATAGCATATTTCAGGATTTCATGACTAATCTAGTTGAAATATGTGTATTCTTGAAAAAAATATATATGCATGTGTATGTGTGTGTTGTATATGTTTGTGTGTATGTATGTGCAGAAATTATTAATTAATCTGTACACGTTTGAATCCACGTCTTAACAATCTACATAGCTAGATTTCGATATTGTTAGATCTCATCAGTCTGGCTCAGCTAGTGAGGATAAATTCCCACAATATCTCGAGTGGTTATATACAACTTTCCCCCTGGGACGAAAGTTTAATCCTGATGGTATGAGCATGTTAGTTATTACCATATGGGTGTGCATTGTTAAGTGCCTTTCGTTTATCACTCTGGGTTGGTACGGGCTTATTGTTTCTTGTTCTATTTACCGCTTCCGATGCGTATAATTCTACCTCGGCCCTTGCAACCGGCGGTGCACGACCGCGATACTGCACGCCACGGGGCGACTAGTATACGTAAACCATAGTAAACGAAAGCGCCTTTAATTGATGTGGTGTCGCCAGATCGCGTTAAATTTTCGTTAACAGGGGAAAGTTGTATCATTTTTATTAATAATAAAAATCATTTAATTCTGAACCACAAGGTCCATAATCACACATATCAATATAATTTTGATTTAGCATTTTTTTAAATTTATAACAAATTTTTATAATAATAAAATAGTATTATGGCATAATAACGCCTTAATACTATGGTTTATTCTGTATATATCCTTATAGACATAACTATACAAATATAGTAATATTTAAGATGTTATTGCGATAGAACCTTAAATAAAAAGAGTTGGTGAAGTAGAAAACTGGGCATATATTTACAACCAATAACTTTTAATAAAACTGTGCAATAATTTTTGAAGTTGCCACTTTTTCGCATTGTTTGTTGCCATTATTATTTCATCTTGCGCCACAAGCATTGTATTATCGACTCGCAAGGCAAATAAATTTAGCACTAATGTGCCGCCGAGCGACATATTTTCAAGCAACCGCCCTGAATTTCCCCCAGATCCATAATGGAATTCCTCCCCGGATATGATTTCGTTCCGGGTCGCGCGGCACTATAGCCCCCCCTAACCACTCGCCGTGCACATTTTTACAGCCGCAGATAAAAATAAAATAGAGCAAAAATATATAACAAAAAACTTAAGGAAGGGGCGTGAAATTTAACGCCGGATGGCGGTGAGGAGAGCGGTCCGTTTTCGGGGGTTTTTAAAATATTTGCAACGCTTCGGGAACAAGACCTAGGTGTGGGGGAAGAAGGGCGGCCGTTATGTGATACACTTATCGGAGGGAAATGCAAGTTTACGATGCCATCAATGTCTCGTGATTCGCACTGGGAAAAGGGACACGTCAATAAACGACGAATATTCCTGACCGAAATGGCATCATCTCCGCCTTTTATATCTTATTTTTGCGCGCGAGCCGAACCTTAGGCGGGACGGAGAGATAAAGATGCGGATTAGGGGATGGATTTTACGGGGCGGCAAATAAGATTTTATTTCGAATAAAATTAAAGGGAATGTATACTAAATAACACAATTTAAAGAAACCGTAATAAATGGGGACTGTTGGAAAAAAAAACAACTGTTTAACTTCAATTCGGCTTAAGGGGTTTACCAATACCTACAATACATAAAGATTGTTATAAAAAATGAAGCCCTTTTCCTATCGGGTTTTACTTAAATAAAATTTCTTTATATATTGTCGTGGCCTATAGGTATATAACTATACTACTCTGGCTTTGAGATGCTCACTGCCAAGTCTACAAGAACATATGCAAAGTTTTCTTTTTAATTATTCAAATAACCAAACCAAATATGACAAAATTGTTTTTGCCGTCAATTCATAAAAAATACTACTACGTCAAAATATTATTATAAAAACGTTTACTCCGTTGCTTACACATCGGTAATAATGATGATGATGATTCGGTAAGGATGCTTTTAAAAGCTCCTCTAACGCATATGGCAAAAAATGCGAATCAGTTTTATAACGATATATTGCATGATAGTATTAAAATTATATTATAATTATTAACAGAGATAGACTTGCTAGTATATATATATATATATATATATATATATATATATATATATATATTAGTTTTAATTAAAATAATGCTATTGTTGTCCTGTAATTAGAGTAAAGCCCTGGTTTCCTCGGAGAGCGGTCGCTTAAAAGCGGCCGCTTTTGACGTCATCCACACATCACAAAAATCGCTTTAAGTATATTTAATTGAATAACTCACCCTAAATCACTGTAATTCATTGCCTTGTTGCATTACGTTGAGGTTTACTCTTTATGGGAAGCCATATTCATTTATATACACGTACAATTATTATTGTGGCGTCAAAATGACGTCAAAAGCGGCCGCTTTTAAGCGACCGCTACCTAGGAAACCAAAGCTTAAGTCTGTCGTATAATGAATTTCTTATTTATTTATTTATTTATATAAATATTAATTTTTTTCTCGAATAACGGCAAGTGGAGAATATTTTTCTCCTCACAATTTTAAAGAAAACACATTTAATAAACAAACAAATAATATTCAACTAGAATTTTCTAGAAATTATAGAAACAAATTGCACCTAAACTCTTTTTTGTGATTTTCATTAATAATTTAAAAAAATTTAAAACATTAAAAAAAATGCACGCGAATTATGTAAAAATGTGTATTTGAATTAGAGAAATATAAAAAAATTGTTCTTTTGAGAGTGGTCTGGCCTAAAATTGGTTAAAGGGATCAAATGCGTAAAATATTATCCACTGCATTATATCGACATGTGTGTTTTTATATTATTATGAAAATTTAAATAATCATAGTAATAAATGGTAACTAGTAACATAATATTATTGATTAAATTGATTTTCTTCTTGTTTTTTTTTTCATGGTCTTTTGTAGAGTGGTTTATTATAATAAAACATTTGAGAGCCACTGTTATTACTGTTTTAACCTCCACAATGGCTAAGAAACTTAAACAAATATTAATTTTAAGTAGTTTACATAATTCCATTCTCTGTGAAATCTAAATCGACATCCAAATGTAAATAAAGCCTGATAACCAGCCTCTCTCCCCATCCAGTCTAATCAAGCTCCCGATTTGGATTTATTTTATTTGTTTGTAAAACGCTCGCTTTCAATTGATTCCCATGCCGCTTTAATCCGAGCCGTAATTTTTAAAAGGGGCTTACGGCCGGGGGTTAACTTAATCCGATTCTATCCACTTACGTCTACTTCCCGTTTATCAGTGGCGGCATTTTTAATTTCATCTCGGGCGTCCTTTTCAATTGGAAGGCGCTGTGTGGTTTGTGTTCCATCACGTACGATTTGTTCGCTATATCTACGCGCGGCCGGTGGCGTATTGATTGAACGGCCTCATTACGCCCACCGCGGAAATAGCACATCAACGAGTGCTTTCATTAAAGTTGCATTAAGGCGAAGAGATGGATGTTCATGTTTGTTTTTGTCGATTTGCAGGTACTTGGAAATAATTGAATATTTCTCGCACGCTACTATTACGAGATTAATCATTCCTTTTCGCTACTGCGAACGGCTTTGTACTACTGCAGCTAAAGTTTGCTTCAAATGCAATTGAATATGTTATTATTAACGTTTAGCAAACCACAATAATTAACAGATTAATTATGGATGTCATTAGCGGTATGTTTATGAATATATCAACAATATAACTAGAAATCCTCTGTTTGTTAGTTTGTTAGCATTGTATGCAATATCCAAGCGCTGTCAGTGTTGATAAATTTGTTAATTAATACTGGATTTCTTTTTACAATTACACATATATCAGTTTATATATATATATATATATATATATATATATATATATATATATATATATATATATTATAAACAATGTTTCTGTCACGTTTGTCTAACAAATAATAATTAATAAATATATTTCAGTTAAAATAAATAATAACTGATTTATTTGTAGGTAAATTAATTTATATAAAATATATTAAATTTAATACAAAACTTTAAACACGGTGAGTAAGACTGCCATAATTCTAAAATATTAGCAGTATTACTGATCGTGTAGGGTGTAGTAATGATGGAATGAAGAGAATACTGATGTTTATCCAGATAATTTGTAATCCAAGCGTTAACACTCAGACCATGCATATACAGTATATTCATCGCTATAATATAAAAACGAAGACAAAGATTTGAAGCTGACCGGCCTGTCACTTATGAATTTTGTGCCCTCAGTGGTGTCAGTTCAAAAGTGGGTGTCGCGGGTTCGAATTCCTATCAATTCGATTTTTTAAAACATTTTTTTGAAATCATATAGGTATTTAAATCTCCTCAATAGGCATTTTATACATTTACGTTAGTAATCCTAAATAAATAAGAAGAGATATTACATGTAGAGTGGTTTATGATATAATGCAGCTGGAAATCTTGAAAATGAGATTCAATTAAAAAAATAATTTTCCATTTGCAGTTTCTACTGAGAGAAAACTTGAAAAGTTGAAAATGAGTTTTTTTAAACGTATAGAAATAGTTGTCACATCAGTCATAAGATTTGGCGAGATATTTAATTCATCAGACTCCGTCGAACGATGAGAATTTCATCTAGTATATAAATAATATTACAGTAGTCAATGGCTCGAAGCCAGGGACGAGCTGAAGAAAAACTGCTAATATGCAATAATCATGTAAGGTTGTTAAATATTGATTTGAGGATTGAAGCAAATACTGATAGTACCAGAAATAACACTAATATTGACCATATAAGATGCCCTATAAAACTTAGTATATTGACGGTAGAAATATTGTAATCCTTAATTTTGTCTAAACTTAGTATATTGACGGTAGAAATATTGTAATCCTTAATCTTGTCTAATTCGGTGTATTACACGAACTGAAAGATGCCATTGCTCTGGTAGAAAAGCTAGAAATATGAGGTATAATATTTTACCTTTCCACCATGGGTATGAAGACTGTAATCAGGTTTTAACCTTATATTGTAGGATATTAATTGCTAGCCAATTATATTATACATTTAATTATAAGTAAGAGTGTTGTAATTATACATTTTGAAACGGTAGTGTTGAAGTGAATGTTTTAAACAAGATTTTAATTTTAAATAACTGTATTGTAATTTTTTTTAAATTCATGACTTGTGTAGTAAATATGAATAATAGCACCAATAAATTATGATTATGATTATTCTCAGAATAAGTGTATTACTAATAATAATTTATACGTCAAAAAATAAAATTGTGTGTATCCTTTAACTCCATGTTATCATAGCAGGGTAGATACATAAATAGTCCCCTCGTATCATATCTGTTCGTTCGTCTTAAATTATAAATATATCAACCCTGACACTTTTATGATAACAAGGAACCGCGTTGTTTTAATCCAATAATTTGTTCAATTAGCATCCCTTGTCCCATTTTTGCGACTAATTACTCTCAGTTTCACGAGAAGCCAGAAGGGGTTCCCCGTAATAAATGGAGCCCGCTGATTTATTATCCTCCCATCGCTTTCTAATCAATTAAGTCGCTGTCTTGTCCCACGGGAGAGGGTGTCCGTCATCTTTCACATCCCTTAATAACGGCAACCGTTCCCAGACAGCTTGCAATTAGTGCTCACCAAATCGCCGGCTGCTTTCCGATTTCCAAACCATAAACATGCAACCGATGAATTACAATTCTCATTTGCGGTTTCAACTTTATAATCGGCCATGTTACAGCTGTATCTCATTAAGTTTTATTTATAACGTTATTGCATTTATTCTGTGCGGCGCGCGTCGTTAATAAATTTCCGCCATTGCGGTTGCATTCGTAAAACTTTGGAATTTTTATATTTATGCCCGCACATTATAGGTAATTTAAGTTGGGGCCAATGTCATTTAAGCTATCATTTTATTTATTACGCGTGCTAACTCTTCCGTGCACCATTTCAATATTTATTGCGGAAGTTTATGCGAATGTGTGTGTTCTATAAAGTGGCTTGTTTTCGATGTAATCTGAAATACGGGGAAACCATTTCTGAAATTAGATGTTGTAATATTTAGATCAAATGAACTAGTTGGTTGGCGGTGCTTCTAGCTATAATTTATTATTTGGCTTTCGTACATTTGCCAGAATGATTGATTCTACTATACAACAATTTATAATATTAATAAAAAATTGAATTTTATCGATTACAGCACCATATATCATGAATCGAAAAAAACCTCCTTCGTACTTTTAGCCATAGAATCCGAATCCGCAATTAAAAATGGGGGTCTCATTTAATATTTTAAAGTTTACTGTAATCTGTAGTATAGGCGTGTATTTTTTAAATAAAATATTACTTTTTACAATTAAACTTATAAATCTTAAATGAGACTCCCCATTTTTTATTGCGGATTCGGATTCAATGACTAAAAGTACGAAGGATTTGTCTGAAAATTATTTTTCGATTATTATGATATATGGTGGTAAAAATTCTTTTTTTTAAATTAAAACTTTTTTTTCTACTTTTAATAAAAGTAAGTGCTCAAAATTACGGTCTTTGACTTATTAATCCGCAATTCAAATGGTTGTACACAATTGAGTAGTGTCATCTCGAATTTCGGATCAAGCATTTCTGACTCTTCCAATCATATTATCACGTCTTATTGGACACCTTCACCTTCTGGGGCTAGGGGTGGACGGTAGCTATACCATACGAATAAAAAAATGGGCGTTCCCATTTAAGATTTTAAAATTAATAACGACCGTTCACCCCTAGCCCCAGAAGGTGAAGCTGTCCAACAAGACGTGATAATATAATTGGAAGAATCAGAAATACTTGATCCGAAATTCGAGATGACACTACTCAATTGTGTACAACCATTTGAATTGCGTATTAATAAGTCAAAGGCCATAATTTTGAGCACTTACTTTTATTAAAAGTAGAAAAAATAAATTAAATTAAAAAAAAAAATGAATTTTTACCACCAATATCATAATAATTGAAAAAACTGTTTCAGACAAATCCTTCGAACATTTAGCTATACTATACGAATCCGCAATAAAAAAATGGGTGTTCTCATTTAAGATTTTAAAATTAATAACGACCGTCCACCCCCAGCCCCTGGGGGTCGGGAACTAATTTTAAAGCTAACGTAATTCCCACTCGGGTTGATTAAATTTTGATTACTAACATTTTTTTTGTAGAATGCGTATTTTCAATAAAATTTCAAGTTAAAAAACTCAACCGGTACAAATAATTATATTTTAAATTCAAGAATCAGTATCTGAAATATTATTTTGAATAGTGTCGCTAATAGAATTACACATATATACTCTACTCTTGTCTTTAGTTTTAGCTTTTGATTTATTACTACTCGAGACTACACAGCACCCACACATACATGTGCCCACTTTATGCAAGTGAATAGCACTAATGATGATCTCCTTAGCACTAACTGCTGCATTGTTTGGTTGAATTGAAAGCCGACGCCTCGGCCAATTCACCCGCTGCAGATTATACACGCCGCTGCCGAGGGTTATTACTAGAATGGAAATTGATGTCTGCGCTTCTGTTTAGTTTGACGAACACACCGAATGTTTGCAATAAAAGTTATCTACGTTCCATTCCATCAAAGGGGAGCACGGAAAATTGTGTTTGGGGCAATTTATTGGCTCGCAGGGAAAAAAACAAGGATACTTTTAGAAAAGCAATTTTATTAAAGGTGTATTAGAAGTTTGGCTTGTTATATTTATAAAAGTTTATGATACAATATTACTTTTTTTTGGCATTCTACATCTTTATTCTTTAACAAGAGTTTTCAAAGTAATAATTATATTATATAATTTGATTTTCTGTACTATACTATTACATTTAAGGGAGGGTTCACGTCTATACATTTCTTATGGCACGAATTGTGACATTATGTTGAGGTTTTAATACAAACTAGACAATAGAATGGTATAGTATAGTATATCATTCATCCCTATAATATACAAACGAAAATAATTTATTTAAGCCGACCGACCTTTCGGTTTAAAATAGCACAAAAGTCATAACTCAAAGGTCGGTCGGCTTAAAAAAAATGTCTTCGAAGATTTCCCACCTCAAGCCAAGAAAAAGGGCATACGCAAACAAGGAAGACCTAACACAACATACGAAAGTCCTGTCCATAAAGAAACTTCTAAAGTTGCTTGAAGGTTATATATTCAATTTCACGTAGTGTAGATGCTTATATTATATATAAATCTGCTAAAGAAATAAAGTTTTTTTTTCTGTTTTGTTTATACCACTAAAGATTTTACTAGTACTACTGCCATATTATTTACATGATATTTTATTTTTAAAATAACTTTTATTATATTTCAGTTTATTAAATGAGAACTAAAAGTTTCAAACGAGCTGAAACTTCTATATTATATTACTCCCATTTACGTTATTAAACCTTTTACGCATTTTCCCGTGTTCAGCTTTTTGTTGTGAAACTTGTTTTACATCCAACTCGAACAACAGTTCTCCGAAGTACTCATCCGGAGCGATGAAGTTATCGCACGCCCGCCATAAATCCATCTGCTGTCCCGTCGTACACAAACTTATCACGCGTCAACCGGTTTCATTTTCATATTTCCCGTTTATTACGGAACGGGCTGCCCGGAGGATATTGGGACTGTCCCTCCAATTTCCCCTGCAACGCTAATTTGTCGTCCGGCCTATTATATTTAACTTGGCACGCGGGGCCGACCATAAATATTAACGGAAACTTCGGGAGACGCATTAGGTGGTCCCGCCCTTATTAAATCGCCCTCCCCCCGAAACGCGACACATATGATGACAGCAGGCTAAATTATGGCGAAAGTTCGGCCGAAATTGAGTTTCAGAAAAGAATTCATTTATGGTTCGCGGGGGTGCGGTGCGCTTGTTAAGGACTCCCTCTGTGCGCCGCAGCCGCCCCCGTCAGGCGCTCATTGTTTCCGATTCCAATTTGTGCCATGCGAAATATTTTAGCGCGCGGGTGGGCGCTTTAAAAAAAAAACGCGCCCAACGATTTATCTCCGATGGGCGCGCGGAGGGCGGCAGTAAATCAAACGCGTCTCCGCATTTTTGCCGGGCCGGATTGGTGAAATATGTCCCGGCGCTTTCACCAAATACGCCTGGGCACATTCATCCAATTTTGGAAAGCACGATGCAACTGTATCAATTAATTTCATATAGAAATTTGGGAAAATACATTTAATAAATAAATACAATACAAGAAGTAATGATATATATAAATATATATATATATATATATATATATATATATATATATATATATATATATATATATATACATGTGGTGTGGTGTAAACGTTTTAATTATTCTCTATTCTTTGGTAAATTTTCCTAAATTCCCTTCTGTTCATTACTAGTTCTCTTGCGTCTCTCCAGTTTTTCCTTTCCTTTCTAATAACTCCGATATAGCATCATCCTATTTTTTTGGCCTTCCCGTTTTCTTGTTCATGATTTTTGCTGTCCAACAAGAAGTAATAATAATAGTTTAAACTGGGCAGATCAAATGAACTAGTAGTAATAGTTACTGTATTTGTAACAATTCTGTAAGTGGCTATCGACATTCGGGTCTTCCTGCCATCTGTTAGTAAATGTTTGTGTGAGTGTTAGCACTTGCTACTTCAAAAAATCATCCCTGAGTTTTATAAAGTGTCGTTTATTATACCCCAGCAACAAATAATTCCGCCTACCCGAACCAGGATTCGAATCCTGGTCGTCCGTTCGTTAAGCGGTGATGCTAACCATTGGCTAGTCGAAAAAAACCATTTACGATGAAACAATATTCTCGCTGCTGATATGAAAGTCGCATTCGACAACATTAATAGAGAATCACTAATGATATGAATTGACGATTAAATAACGCAAATCTCAAATATAGTAATTATTAAGATTTATTTTGCAGCTGAATGTCCTTGCTACCGCATTCAAATAATTTTCAATATAATCGTCAACATAACATAATATTCAATGGGATTTTTTAATTCATCTAATGCTCAGACAAGCTATGCATGAAGCCAACACGCGTAATTAATGTATGTGTTCAAGTCCAAATTAAGTCTTATTTAATTCCCTCGCTGAAAGATATCGGACCCGAAAATTGAAACGAATGTGGCAGTTTTTTTAGAGCGTAAACTGGATTCGTCGGTGGCGGCGTTTCGTTAGTCTAATTTAAGTGTACGGTTCCACTCACACACATACACGCACACACACACACACACACACACATCTGAACCGGTGTACCGTGAAAGAGATAGGTTTGGGGTGAAGTATTCGGGTTTTGCTGGCCAACAGGAAAATCCAACCGTCTTACCCACTTTAAATAAATTCTTAAGTTCTTATTTATACATATAGTTACAGATGTAAAAAAAATATATCTATCTATTTTAGAGCAGACACTAAATTGGCTTGAAAGTGTCTCCACATATTAGAAAGTTGCTATTTATCATAATATTTATATTCTTGAAATTTCCAAGCCCAAAGAGTTCCGAATTCATCAAACTAGGCATGTTTTGATAAATTTATTAAAATCGATCAACAACGTATGTTACCTATCCTTCTAAAGATATATATATATATAAAAGGAGGAAAACTATTGTGTGCGGCGTGAGGGCTAAAGAAACTCCTTTTAATATCGATATTTCGTTCTTGGTTCAGAGCTTCATCAGGATTTTACTACAACCAATCCAGATGTTACAAGAGAATTATTGATAACAGTAAATATCTAAAATAGTATAATATTAAAATGTAAAAGTTAAAAGTTAAAAGATAAAAGTTAAATGTTAAAATGTTCTAAGTTGAATGTATATATAATTAATTAGTAAAAATATATTAGTTGCAAAGGCAAAGTATCACAGCAATGTGAAAAGAGGTTTCATTGCTGTGATACTTACAACGTGGAGTATTGGAAACTGGCGAAGTCTCCGACACCAGAGGACATTACCACAAGGGTTAAAAATTATATATAAATAAATCATCTGAATGAGAAACCAAGCCACAACAGTTTTACTCCTAACTAGTTTTCGGCGAAAAACTACCCTAACATATATATATATATATATATATATATATATATATATATATATATATATATAGATTGATTTTGATTATTATTATTTATATTATTGATATGTATAGTTGAAAACATAAACCATGATTTCTAGCTCCTTGGGGTGGTGCAGCAATAAAACGCTATTTTTTACATTTTATTACAATAGTCGTTCAAGCATACATAGTCTATTATGGTGGCTGCGCCGGGTAAATTTACTTAAATTTCTCTATTTTAATTACTCAAAAAAAAACTTTATAAAAGCGATTGTCTTTATTTATCTCATCAATAAAAGATGGTGAACTAGTCCAATTTGATTTTATCAAATCAATACCACGCACGTGTGGTAGCCGAGGGTCGGATTACTCCAACTGGAAGACTTTAAACCAAACGTCAAATCTAATTAAACTCGCGGTGCGCAGATGTGCATCGGGCCCCCCGAGGTGCGACGCGATAATGGGAAATTATACCCCGGCCCGATAATTCCCAGCTCAACTCTTTAAAATTAATATTAATTAATCCCGGCTGCGATAAATCATTGCGGCACGGACGTATTTGTGGCGCGCACACAAAAAAAAGTTACGACAACTTTTCCGGCTGGCCGAATGCGACGCGGGGGCGATTGTTCGCGCGCGGATTTATCCCCGACACTCATTAAAACCGCGGATAAAAATAAAAGTTGTCGTTATTGAAACAGGGGGCGGGACGGGAATATTGCTTTTGTCTCATATTGCGTCTGTGCAGTTTTCGCCGTGCCATAAAAAAACCGGGCGCGGAATTATTTATTCGACACAATAGAAAAAGTTTTCGCAAACTAAATATTTTTGCGACTGATATGTGTACGCGAATATTGCTAGGACATTTTTGTGGAAGGATTGCAGCGGTTACCGCCATTGTGCACAGCCGTTTGTCCATGTGTGCGACACTCGTCACACCGAGTCGTGGGAGGGTAATTGAATAAAAGGACCTTTTCAATGTTGCAATATTGAATTCGTGGACTGAAAAGCGACAAGTGGATTCAAAGATGCGATTGTAGGGGGGAATGGACGGCAGAAAAAAGCGGTATTGAGAGAACTGAGAATGCTATAAAGGGAGTTCTATCAGTATTGAATTTCTGAAAAGCCTGTTCGGGTCACTATAAGGTCACTATAATTAAATATCACTATGCAAAATAGGAGAATTTAAAAAAAATATATGTTTTTGTTAATTTTTATAATATTATAATAGTAAATAGTAATAGAAAAGAAGAAAATAAACACATACACTAACATCTAAGACTATTTTGCAACAATTCATTTATTGTTGAAAAGTAGTCTTAGGTGTTAGTGTATGTGTTAATTTCTTCTTTTGTAAATTTCTCTACAACTATTCCTATCCTGTATTATTTATTTTATACTGTAAACTCTGTTTCAGTAAGTAATAATCCCGCACTTCAATCTCATTATATCTTTGACTAAACCAAAACTAGCAAGAATACAATATTGCCCATTAAATCGTTTTTAGGTATTACCTATACCTTTTTGTATGCATTTTAAAATTCTAATATAAATACTTTTAAAGCCATTTATCAAATATTTCATGCCAAACTTCTGCTTGAGTGATATTAATTGAAATTCAAGTAATCCTAATTGCAAATTAACTATGCTGCCGTCCTGCACACACAATAAATATTTCGGGTGCGTCCCGGGGCGTGGGTTCGGGGCATCTCTCGACAGTGGCAGTAATAAACCCTGGGACGGTCGTTATTTAACGCCGCTGAAGTGACCCGGATCTGGATTTGAATACAATTGGATTGCTATAATTAACGCAAATGGCGGCGGGCCCTGTCGTCTGCAGTTGACACCGGCTAGAGATGGCCTCCAGATAGACACACCTATATGATAATTGCTAACGCGTATCCTGTGTTGGGGATCACGCCGCGCCGTGTCGACCCCGAATAAAGGGGTTACACTTGAATTATATTGCCGGAGCAATCGGACGCACACGTGAGGGCGCGCCTATTAATTATGTTCTCCAGTTTCCAATTATCTCGCACATTTGTGAACATGTTTATTAGGGCGGCATGTATTGGTGGGTGACCATATTTCAGTGAATTATAATCCGTAATTGTGTTGTATCTCTGTGGAATACGCTTAAACGGAGATTATAGGACTCCAGTAGTACAAGTTATATTAGGGTTTAACATTTCCCCGGATGCTACTGTCTTTCCCATACAACTAAGAATAGAGAGAGAGTTGATTGAATTGCATTTTTAAAGAAAGTCTTTTACCGGCATATGCTAGTATTTTTAAAGTTATTGTTTTATTTTCTTTTTTTCAACTGGCCCTATCTTAGCAACAACACAAAAAAAACTAATAGCAACGAGACGAGAACTAAGAAACATAGAAAAGGCAAACTCAGAAAAACTGAGAGACCTAAACAGAGAAATTTCGAAAGAAATGAGGAAAGATATACGAAGACATAACATAGAAGCAACAAAAAGAACGATAGAAGAAAACGGCAGTATGAAGGTACTATGGAAACACTTATCAAATGGTAAATCCGAAATATTTAAAGTAAAAAATAGAACGGGTCAAATAACCACAAATAGAGACGAACTTCTATAAATTACACATGAGTTTTACAAACTTCTATATAAAACTCACAGGCCAGAATGTATAGATTAGAACATAGAAGAACAAAACAAAAACAAAAGGGTCATAAATCAAGGCTCCGAAGAACTGACAGACCTTAGATGAAATCGAACACACACTAAAAGGAATGAAAAACAACGAATCCCCGGGAGAAGATAAGGTAGTCATAGAAGCAGTTAAGTTGGGGGGAGAAGCTTTGTTAAGAACATTAAGATCACTATTCAATGCATGTCTACAAAATGGTACTATACCCAGCGCTTGAAACAACACAATAACCATTCTACTACACAAGAAGGGAGATATAACTGCACTTGGAAACTACAGGCCTATTAATCTTTTACCACACCTGTATAAGCTTTTTACAAAAATAATAACAATACGGCTAACACACAAATTCGACTTTTATCAGCCCAAAGAGCAAGCTGGTTTCAGAACGGGATATGGTACAAACGACCATCTTCAAGCAATTTAAACGTTAATAGAAAATGGCATTGAATACAATAAGCCTCTGATCCTAACATTCATCGACTTCGAAAAAGCTTTCGATACCGTCGAGCTGCACGCGATTTTAGCAGCTTTGAAACAATGCAGAATTGACTATCGACACGCAAAAATAATCCAACATATTTACACAAATGTTACTGCAAGCGTTAAATTACATGAAGAGACAGACAAATTTAGAATTGAGAGGGGCGTCAGACAAGGCGATACTATTTCTCCTAAACTATTTACTGCCGTTCTTGAATGTGCCTTTAAACACAGTTCCTGGCGTGACTACGGAGTCATGGTGGATGGAGAAAAGCAAAAAGAGTCACTTGAGATTCGCAAATGACATAGTACTAGTATTTGACAATATTGATGAAACCAAGACCATGCTCAGCGAGATAAAACATATATCTGAGGAAGTAGGTCTCAAGATGAACATGACTAAAACAAAACTCATGACAAACCTCGTCCTCAGTGGAAATATAACAGTGCAAAATACAGAAATAGAACAAATTGATGCATACAAATACCTAGGTCATGAAAAAGAATCGGACGAGACAACCAGACCTGCGAAATAACACGTACAGTAGGTCTAGGATAGGCAGCATTTGGTAAATACCAATCTGCCTAAAGCGGCAAGTTTTCGACAAATGTATTTTGCTAGTATTAACGTATGGCGCAGAAACATTAACGCTAACTAAAGCCTCAACCGTAAAACTACAGGTGACACAGAGAAATATGGAACGGGCAATGCAAGGAGTTACACTATGCGACAAGATCCCACATTCGCCGACAAAGTGGAGTTTGCGACATAATCGACAGAGTCGCCAGACTAAAGTGGAGATGGGCAGGACACCTGGCTAGATTCCAAGACGGCCGCTAGATAAAAAGACTTCTGGAATGGCGACCACGAGCGGATAAACGTAGTAAAGGTAGACTACCAACTCGATGGACGGGCGACTTGAAGCGTTTCGCAGGAAACTGGATGAACGTAGCCCAGACCCGAAACAAATGGACACATTTAGAAGAGGTCTATGTCCTGGAGTGGACACAAATGGCTGCGTGATGATGATGATGATAACATTAACTATACAAATAAATAAACTGTTAAACCAAAAATTAGGACCTATAGAGCTTTTGAAAGTTAAGTTTATGTTAAGTTAACTCGAATGCTTTTGATTCATAAAAAGCAATGTAACTCGAATTGTAGCCTTGTCAAGTTTATAAAATTAAGCTTAATATTCACAATATACATATTATTAAAAAATAAAACTAAAGAAACTGTGACACCAAAAATTACAACGTTAAGACCTATAAAATATATTCCCATACTATTTCAAATGTATTTCATTCAAAAGATGACATATAACTTGCGCCGTAATATTCACAAAAATGTAGTTATGATCCTAGCTCAATGGCCGAGTGGTTAGAGGCGTCGTCTGTCTCGTATAAAACATTAGGGTGCCTGAGTTGGAACCCCAACGAGACGAATTTTCGCTAATCACCTTTCAAAGTTTTTTTAGAGGTTTTCTGAAAGTTAAGGTGAATACGGAGTGATTTAGACTCCTCTGCTTTGCCACTGACCGACGGAAAACCCTCACGTCTGATAACAGGTAAAAGTTGTTTTTGTAATTATGACTATTCCGATTCATACGTTTTTAAAACATAATTGCATAGTATTAAATTTAAATTATCATCCTCTTATTCCAACAACGTCGCTTGTGCAAATTATACTCTACACCTTTCTCTGAATGAACCACACTTTCTGTCTCTCTGTTCCACAGTTGCACAACCACTTTCAATGCTTTAAAATAGTTCATTAATTTTGAAAATTTAGAGTGCGACAGTGGGTAGCCCGTACTCTCGTAATTCAGTGGCGTTTTATAATTAAACCGGCTACAAGACTATTGGGCGCATCTGGGCCGCACCCGGTTAGTGGCGGTTCGAGCAAACAACACACTCACTTCCAATTCGCGTTTTGCGCAATTACATTTTTCCCTTTCGTGCATTCCGCCCGATTCAATTTGGGAATTAATCTCATCCCCAGGGACATTCGGCGGCCGGATTAATACGCGCCCCCCCGGGCTCCGCTCTACGATATCTTTTAATCAAATCGCACGCTCCGTGTGTCGCATGAATTTATTATGGATGCTTATCTTGTTGATATACATATTTTTGTAGGAATGGAAATGTTTTATTACCGCGCAGTAAAAAATATACGAACTTTATTTCACATCAACATTTCTATGCTCCGCCGGAGTGTATAGTTATATTTTTGTAATTAAAACAAGTCAAAACTATATCCCTGTAATATAAAGGTTGTTTGATTTTCAGGCCCACGTAACGACTGAGAGGATTATAACAACTATCAATTGTTCTTGTTTTCGAGGCAGTACATGCTACACATGATCTCTCGTGCATGCAATAGGAGGACAATCAATGCTTTCACGATTATTGGCCTCCTTTTGAGTCTTGCAATAATAGATTGCGGCGGGTAATTGTGAGACACCAAATAAATTTACAACATGGTGATCTCATTAAACTATTGCGCAGAAGAACCGATCGGTAAGAATTATTTTAGCGAATGAGTTTTTATCTAAAATTTGTCTTATAAATGCAAGTTACAATAACATAAATACAAACACAAAATATAACAATCATAAAATTACAATTTTTTGGGCTAAATATTAAAAGATATTAGATATTAAAACATCTATTAATTAGTATACATAAATATGTGTGAATCCACCTCTTAGCAATCTACATATCTAGATGTAGATTACTACGGGGTGAATCCACACTTATATATGTTTTATACGATTGGCCTTGTGCTGATATCTCAAGCACTCTGCTACAGTTTATCTCTTGATTGATTCAGTCGCGAATTTTTAGTCTTTTACATTCTGCATATTTTTAGTATAATTCAAATTTGACATGATCTACAGCCATAAGGAAATTTATAGCATTTAATCAACCCCTAAAGTAATATAATTGCATTATATATTTTTATATTATATTACATATAATTACATTATATATTGTTGTATTATTTTACATATAATTGCATTATATAACTTTAGGGGTTGGGTGTAGGTGTTGCTTATGGCTGTAGATCAAACCAAATTTGAATTTTACTAGAAATACGCAGAATGTAAAAGACAAAGAAGGTTCTCGACTGAATCAATCACAAGATAAATTTGATAAACGCCCACTGTAGCAGCGAGATTGCATGAATATCATACCCACGTAAAAAATGATTTTTTCGCTCGCGCCAGCAGGAATTGATGGGCGCCATATTTTAGCCTGATATATAACATCTTCACACAAAATTATGTGCCATCAAAAACATTACGACCTTCACCACAAAGCACCATATCAGCTCGGGGTTATCTGATTTTATACTATAAGAATATCTGAAATACTAAAGCAATTTATTAGAACTAATATGTGTCTGTTCTGTAATATATTGGATTAAAAAATTTAATGAACTTAAAGCATAAACCGATATTTATGAATGCACTGTACTAAATGTTATATATGAATTTTGCAGCTACATATAAATTTTAAAATCCACCTTTTTCAGCTGTGTTTAATATTTATTACTACATTTTTCTTGTATCAAACTGTAATAGCTTTTTCATGCTGTAATCTAAAAACTGATTAGTTTTTCTATAACCGCATTCGATGAGGGATGATATAAAGCTCTTATCAATAGTCGCGCCGGTGAATTCGGCGACCGGACGCTAGTTGCTGCCCTTTGGGATTTCGACTCGAATAACTTTGATATTTTCCAACTCTTGATGTTTCTTAAAGAAATCCGAGCGGGGGACTAGATTATATCGTTTCCTTATGTGCATTTTCTCGAATATGTGCACTGCAAATTTTGCAGCCACCCACCTTTTGCACGGGTGAATAATATATATTACTCTTTCCGTTTTCGCGCACCGGCGGTGACTTTTATTTATTTCCTCTCTGCCTGCCTCTTTTTTTTGCTCATCGTGTTCGTCGTCATCTTAGTTCCCCGCGTATGTCGATTACGCGATTCCTGCTGGATGCATTCGGAATTATAAAGGAGGAGCTTTTTCAATGCGAGCTCTTTGAGGATTCACTCGGTTGCAGTATATATCGTTTTATGATTTAATTAGAGGAGAGTATTTGCAGATACTTAGCTGCTAGTTTATATATCGGCTTTTCAGAAATTCTACCACATTGGTCTTAAGCATGTAACTTATATGCTTACATTACATTTTATGAAATATATTGTATTTATTGATTGAACTGATGTGGGAGTTTAAAAATATTTTTTTATTCTTAATATTATTATTTTCTCTTTGAGAAAAAATTCAACAGTAAATGGTACAATTCTAATTACTGAGTAGCGATAAACAGTTCATGTGAGAGTGTCGGATAAACATTAATTAGTACTGACGAACCACACACACACACACACACATATATATATATATATATATATATATATATATATATATATATATATATATATATCCCTCACTGCCCTTCCACATCACAAACCACAACAACAATATACAAAAATAGAAATAAAAATACAAATATAAATAAAAGTAATACTCCGCAAAAAAATCCGCAAATTACCCTCATCTATCACTGCTCCCTGTGCCCTCGCCAGTTTCCTCTCCCATGTCAGCCTCCTGCAGATTTTCACGCCTTCCCCATCCTCGCTTAACCATTCATTCAGCTTTCTGCAGTTTCCCACCCACTCTGGTTTCTCACCCTCACATTCTTCGCTAAGGTGCCACCACGTGTCGCTTCCCTTACTACACAGCGCACACGCGGTGTACCCCAGACCCATCCACACTTTCCTCCCTCTCTCGTCTGACCCACACCTCTTGCTCTTGCCATGCATACTTTGTCCTCCCTGCTCCACTCACCCCTGGCTAAGTAACTCGGGAGTTTCCTACGCACTTGCCACTCTACGTAGCCAGGGTTGTAAGAGCTCTCATTCATTCTAGTCTGCCGTTCTTGCCACTCAATCTCTCTCACCTCAGTTCCTAGGCTTCCCATTTCTCTCAGCTTCTCCTCTACCCACACCTCAGACATATCCACTCTTTCATACATCATTCGTCTATCCTTTCTCCAACCACTCTCCGTCCTACTCTTACACCTCATCCATACCTACCGGACCAGTCTTTCCTCGCCCAATTCCTGCAATCTTTCTTCAAACTTCACAACCCTTACACACGACTCCCACCACATACTCATACGATTCGTTTCCTGCAACAGCACTGCTCTCGGTGTCGACCTTTCGAGACCTAGCAGACCTTTCAGGAGGAAACCTTGCTCTCTCTCTATCACATCCCCACACTTCCACTCCATAAAACAGAATCGGTTTTACACATGCATCCCAGATCTTGCACGCCATTACGAGGTTACCGCCATACAACCTCTCCCATTTCCTTCTCGCTATCCCCCAAGCAATTCTCGCTTTCGCTTGCATACATTCCACATGCACCCTAAATCCTCCTCCACTGTCAAACCAAAAGCCCAAATATTTAAAGACATTCACTCTCTCAATCATCCTTCCCTTCCATTTCAGCTCTTCCACTCTACCCCTTCTACCCCTATTCCTAAACATCATCCATTTGGTCTTCTCCACATTCACCACTAGCCCTCTCCTATCCAGGTACCTTCCCATTCTTTCCAACATCTCTTGCATCTCTTCCACTCTCGTGGCTACTAATACTATGTCATCAGCATATGTCAACATCCACACCTTGGTTCTCCCACCACGACCCCTCCAGCCTGTCCTCTCCTCAGTACCGCCTCCAACTCGCTTGTGTATAGATTGAACAGGATATATATATATATATATATATATATATATATATATATATATATATATATATATATATATATATTTGGTGTGTATTATTATTGCCAAATGTAAGGTTGTAAATAGGTAAATATGAATACTCTAAAAATTTCATCCTCCGGTGAGAATCGAACCCACGTCTCACATTTTTAAGGACATGTTGTACAGCACAAAATAAGTAAAAATGTTCACCTTAACGTATGTGCCTGCGAGAATGAAAGTCACGTAAGTCACATTTTAATCAGAGTTTGCGTTTGGTATTTATATAAATCGACGTGAAACATGGAGGAGTTTCAGAAATAAATAATTATATTAATATTTCAATGATTTTGTTTATTTTGTGGTATTCTTAAAGTAGTTCCAAGTCACACTTGTAAGTTTTTTTGTTTGTATGTTTATGCCCTATAAAGGTGAATTTATATATCGTCGCCTAAGCAGCAAGACCACACTTCTAAAATTTTATTCATTCGAGGCTTACAGGAGAGAGAAAAACTGATTATAAAATGTTTATGAGTAATTAAATTGCTCCTGGTTCAACTGAATACAATATATGCAATAAATGTTTTTAAAATGGATAACTTGTCAGAGTAAAATATCTCCAATAAACATTTATAATCAGTATTTCGCTCTCCTATCAATCCCAAATAAAATTTCAATTTTAGATATGTGGTGTTGCTGAGTAGACGGTAATATAGTGCCGTGAAATGTTGAAAAATCGTGTATATATATTTCGAACAATTTTAGCCGGCTTCTTACAATTTTATATACAAAATTACGACAACTTAAATGATGTTTAATTTAATTTTGAAACGCTCACATGATTTCCATTAAGAATCCCAGTTACAAAAATATACTGAGTAATATAATTCATCCACCATATGAATCTCGCACCTTTCCTCTATAAAAAACCCAATTTTGAATTCAAAAATTTATAAATCATGCATATTCACAAACCGAGCACTGCGGTTTTGCAATTGAAAATCGAAGGAATAACAACAATCGAGTTTATCCATCGGGGCGGAAATGCATACACGCCCCACTCCCTTCATAGATTTATGAATAACGGCCGAATTAGATTTGGGAATTGCGGGGCCTCCGGTCTCATTTTATTCCGCGATGCGCATCGATGGATTATGGACGCGCCCATTTATTTTTTTCGCCGAGCAGCCACCAAATAAATTTTTGTTATTTTTCCGGTGTGCGTTTTAAAGCCCGCACACCTCGCGCCGCCGATCGATCCAAAACACCCCCCATTTAAATGTCAATAACTGAGTGAACGGTTTAAAACTGCGAAGGCATAAAAGATAATGGCTGTTCGTTCGAACTCTCCGACAAGCTGCAAAATCACAAAAAAAATAAAATAATGTTTGATCCGAAATGTGAGGGGTTTAATGTGTTCGACGGATGTTGATCCTGTGCACGTGTGTGGATTATGTAATGGGGTATTACTGCGTTGATAGGGAATTTTAGAGATGTTTAGCATGTGTTAATGTATTAACATGTAATTTCTATAGCTGTGTTTATGTAATCACACGTAAACTGTACAAAAGAATAAATTCACGAATGAATCCTTTGATGTGTACTTACTTAATTGGAGTCCGATTAGACAATCGGTAATGATGTCGTTAAGTAACAAGAAACCTTTACTCAAACGAATGATGCAACCATTAAGGTCATTTATAAACCTAGACTTCAATTAGTAGGACCAATATTATAAAATGAACACCGTACTTCCAAATTCCCTCATTCTCATTATCGCATTCATTTTGAATCATTCACTCATTCACTTTTCAAATGTCCACACCGATTCTCCGAAGACACCGTACTTCGAAATTCCCTCATTCTCATTCTCGCATTCATTTTGAATCATTCACTCATTCACTTTTCAAATGTCCACACCGACTCTCCGAAGCATCCAACCTCGCCAAGCTATAGAAGTTAGCTCACACTTAAAATAAACATAGATAATACTAATAGATATTCAATATCTAGTTATTTTAATGACATAAAATAATGATTTCTTCTCACAAACTAATTAGTTTATTTAAAATAGGTGTACATATGCAAGAGGCGGGTAATCAAAGAAAACATTGTACTACTAAAATCACAAAAAAGTCGTACAAATAATGTTTGCATTGTGTAATTTTTGTAACGGGCTGTTCTCTGTCAACGTGACAAACTGATGTCAGTTTGAGAAGTAAATAAAACATCAGTTTTAATATGCTGCAGTTTAACACTCAAATAAGTATGTATTAAGTTATTTCATATTATCTCTTTTACGTAAATGAATACACTGACGGAAAAGCCTCACGATAGAACTCAAAATAAAGATATAGAAGTTTTATTTATTAATTTACTGACCCTCATATTCATCAACGTTCTATAAGGCATCTTACACGATCAATAATACTGTCAATATTTGAGAATAATGACAGTATTACTGTATGATGACATGTTTAAAATGTTCATTATTCTAAAATATTGACAGTATCACTTATAGAGTAAATAGAGTAACGTATAGTAATGATGGAATGAAGAGAATGCTATAGTTAATCCGGATAATTGATCATTTGATAAATATAAAAGGAGGATTGAAGTAAATACTGACAGTTGTAGGACTAACAGTATTATTGACCGTGTAAGGTGCCTTTATAAATCTATCCATAGCTATTGAACCCATAAGTATTCGTTGTTATAGCAATAATGAATAATTTATCTAGAGAATGTAGTTACTTTAGATTCGCTAGGAAAGGATATGTGTCATCAAAGCTCCAATCACAAGCGCTATTCAAGGTGTTGACATTTATTTAGGTCATTTCTGTCATAATGACATTTTCAATTTATACATTCAATAACTTATGGGACCTATAAAGCTTATGGGATGTTGGTGAATACGGGCATGAATGTCCAAAATTGACAGCACAGTAACCTGTAACAAATGTCTGGATCAGACAACTGAAAATTTTAATTTGTCTTTATTTGGTCACATACAGTGTGTAGTTTGTATTGGGTTTAGTAGTACATGAAGCAGAAAACCGGGAACTTATTTGGTACGGACACGTGCTATGGATGAAAAGCATCGATTTCCAAAAAGTACGCTCGATTGGGTTCCTCTTTAAAGACGGGAACGAAACAGACCTAGCAAACCCTGGAATGACAAATAACGAAGACAGTTAGGATGGAAGAAGAGTGGGATCGGACAACGTCGACAGATTTTCCAAAAACCTTACTTTCCATTTAAAATTGGCAAAATAAAGTTAATCAGCTCAATGATCCAGTGAAGGACCATTCACAATAACCGTGGTAGGGGTAACGTAGTGGTAAGCGAAATTGCACACTTGTATAAAAATGCGGGCGTTTACAGCAGCCCAGTAAAACTATGATAGAACATGGGTAATTATCTCTACCATAATTATCGTATAGCATTACTACCCAATTCTGAATGTCTGAATTTTTGCAGCCATGCAAAATATTGCTTACCGCTACCTTACCACTACCGCGCTTATTGTGAATGATCCATGACGCAGTCTGGTTTTGTACTGAGCATTTGAGAGCGAATATTCAAAATCCATCACGGGCGACATTTCTCGAATCACATTTCATAGCGAAAGAGCCTATCAGATAGAAGATAGAAGATTTTTTTTGATAAATCTTAATTAATATGAAGTTAAATTTAAATTATTAAAGTAATCCACTATGGCAACATAAAATAATTTCATGGCGAAAGAAAATCGATCAAGACTATTATAAAAGTAACAAAGAAAAGTTTGAGCGGGATCTAAAACTGATTCGCAGCCAGCGAACTGAGCCGATGAAAGCACACACGTCATTAATTCACTTATACGGGTGCGGAATAAAATCGAAGGGCCGCTCTCGTCGTTTTTCAGCTTTCTTAAAAAGGCGTAATAAATTGTGTGCGATAAACACGCATACACACAAAACTGTGCTGTGGGCGTAGGGAATGTATGTATCTTATAAATAAAATATTGTTTTTTCCATTCACACATCGTTTATAATGTGTGCGCCCTCGCGTCGGTTTGAAAAATGAAGGAAATATGACACGCGAAACCTACATATCGTTAATAAGCGCACAATGAACGGTTTTGCACAAGCAAATTGATTGTGGGCTAGGCGAGGCTTGAGGATATTAATTTTGTAGGGCCACTGGTGTGGTTTGGTTCTAATTTAAATATACAACCTTTGGACTTTGGCTAGTCATTAACCCGGCCCTGGGGAGATTATAGCACCATTTTTGTATGCCAATTGGATAAATCTTAGCAGGCATTCACAACGATGGCTGTTGCGAGTTCTGTTGAGGATCCTGTATACTCAAAAATTCGTTGAATTAACGGTCAAAACACCTACATTAAGGAAGTTATTTATAAGAATTTAATAAATATTTACTAAATCGGCTAAAACACAAACTAGTAGACACCTAAGCTAAGCACAATGTAAAACACCCACAGTAGTTCAGACTACCGCCACCATCCATCTACTAGTCGTTCAGCACACTAGCATACTTTTGGTACCCCATTAAATATATTAAATTTATTAAGTCATATCTCCTTCAGAAATTGAAGCAATACCCATAATAATATAATAAAAATTCTGTGCACCAATACAGAATACAAAGCCTCTAACAATCGCTTTCATGTACATTTTTCAATTTAATATTGCATAATATTTTTTACGTATATATTCTTATTTATATATTTTTTTCTTATTTCAAAACTCATTCCCTACTTGCATGTATTGCATCAAGCGGAAACATTCCTCCATTTGTCGTTCCCCAGCAATAATATTGTTGTATGTAAAAATAGCTCAGCGATACAATTGTGATACGCGCAGCAATATCTCGCTTATTGAATAGTTTATCGATTACCCGCCTATTACATTTCAGTTGGCTGTATGCAGAACTGAATATATTGACCCAATTCCAATATAAAATTGGTATTGTGTATGTAAGAAGAGAATATTTCGACGAATTGCCTTCGCATCAATAATTTATAGAACTATTACCTTGCCGGCGCTGGTATCACTCGAATATCTCGATTACATATCATTATGAAATTACAATTTTATATAAACAGTTGTAATAGGTGCAAGGTTATTAGTAGTATACAGTTAGTATGAGTAATTATGGATGATTATAAACATATGATATTATTGGTTTAACCATATAAAGATTAATAAACTGTAATTCATACAAACAAATGTATATAATGGATGTTTTATAAACCCAATAGGGGTGCAGTTTATTTAGAATGTTAAATTAAAGTTGTTCCGTATCATTTAATACACTGATTATAAATTTATAAGATTTTCGCAATATTTATAATTGCGATAGCAATAGCGGAATGTAAAAATATAATTTTCTATAATTTTGAATTTTCTTTTTCTATTCTTGTCCTGCACGTTTGTTTATTTTATTTTATTTTTAGTAGATTTATATTTAGTATAGGCATGTGTTAATTTAATGTAAAATACACATACACAAATATTTTTCAGAAATTGACTTATCACAATTATAATATTTTAATTACACTATATGTGATAAACTAAACGTTATAAAAATAATATAATAACGTCTTCGTTCCCCATTCGTGACATAAATTCAATTCAATTTGAATCATCTCTTTACGCCGTTGCCTCCCCCACACCAATCTAATTAATTCATAGCGCGTGTCAATTAGATGAGATGCTGTGTAGCAATTCGGATAAAAAGTTATATTGCCAAAGTTCCGACATAATTTATTCATTTCCGCTTTTTTCTGTGTGCTCCTCGCCGCCGTTGTTGTCGCCCACAATTCCAAACTAATTTAAGAATAAAATTGAAAATTAAGCATTCATGAGGACGTTATTTGGAATTAATTGAAAAAAACATACCCAGATTCCATCCCCCCACGTTTTTTTTGCGGAGATTGAAAAGCAAAAACCGCATTACAATTTTAATTAAATTTCACCTGTGTTTTATAACTTAATACAAACAGTTGGGGTTGTATTTGCGTGAAATTTTAATTAATTTCAGGCATATAGTACTAAATGTGTACAATACAGAAAAATACAAACAGTTGAAGTTTTATATGCGTGTAATTTTAATTAATTTATGAAAAATATTATTGAACATGTACGATACAATTTATTTATCCTTTAACATGTATTTTTAGTTAATACAGAAAAACACGTATAGTAGTGTTGCTAATTTTAACCATTTTTATATGCACAGTTTTAATTGCGTGCAAATTTAATTAAATTTAATTCAAATAAAACTAACCATGTATAATTGAATTACTGTATTAAGATTTTAAATTAGTTGTTTATCAGTCGTATTATATGTAAAAAAATACAACTAAAATTCGAAATTCGCGAACGCGTACAAATTTAAAATTTAAATGATATGAAAAATACACAACGTTCGAGTTTTATTTGCGTGCAATTTTAATTAATTTCTGAAACATACTACTAAGCATGTGCGCTACAAAAAAGTTGTATATGAAAAATTCCGATGCACACATAAATTACTACCGCAGCGCCAAGTATTTTACGATCAGCTCTATAAAGGCGCCCCGAAGAGTGTCAACACATGTAATCCATTACGGTTACCAGCTCGGCGCGTACATAATTTAATATTTATGTTATTACCGACATAAGTTCTAAACTATCGCACCTCACCCCCCAGCTTTTTTTGGATGGCTGGCACGGCACGTCTGTTTGATGTAGATGCGGCGCGTGCATGTAAAGTTTCATCATAAAATGTGAGTGCGGGTGGGTGGTAAGTAATTTATTACACGCGAGGATGTGCGCAAGTTTCGGAGTATGCGGTCAGATTAGCGGGGGCGGTTAAATTCCCGCGTCGGCCGTCAAACACATATACACACACACATTCGAGATATCGCGGCTCTCCAGAAAATTGCCTCTGGCCCGACGGCAGTCAAATCTAGGGGGATAATGACGTTTTGGATGGCTCGCTGGCTTATCGCCTTCAGGCGAATAAATTTTGCTGGCAACATGCCTGGGCTTCATGTGTAAATATATCAAATATTCACGAAATATAAATGAATTGTGAAATGAATTATTATCAAGTTGATTTTTACAAAAGTTAAATTAAACATACTGTGTGAGTGATTGAAGTTGAAATTGGAATTTTTTAAAATGTATACCCTACACCACTTTTGTTCACTTACATTACAGGAGGCTGTCTACCAACATGGTATATAGGTATGTGATTATAAGAAAAGTAGTAATTTAAATACAAAAAATAGTTTAAACTTAAAATAAACATAGATTTTACTAATACATATTCAATATCAAGTTATTTTACTGAAAGAAAAGAATGATTTCTTGTCACAAACTGTAATTTAAGTACAAAAATGAGTTAAAACTTAAAATAAACTAAATATTGAATATGTATTAGTAAAATCTATTACTAATACATATTCAATATCAAGTTATTTTACTGAAAGAAAGGAATAATTTCTTGTCACAAACTAATTGGTTTATTAACAAAATATGTGTACATATCAGACAGGGTTGCCCGCCTGTCTGATATCTACACATATTCTACACCTTTCAGACCGTAGGACTATTTGTATACTTATCCTCTCAAAATACTATCAACCGTAGTTTCACCTTTTGCCAGCGGGAAAGCCCTAGGGCTAATAATTAATTAACTGGTTTAGTTTTAGTTTTCTTAAGATTGTGTAACAACTTGCATGTACTCGAAGAAGGACTTATTGTTATTTCTTGTGTCATCTTTATAACGTATTTGTTTATAGAACATAATAAATTACTATTAATAATAATTAATTACTTGGGTGAAGTTCAGGGGACGGTAAGGTGGATTGTTTGTTTGTTATGTAAGTTGAATATACTTGGGTTGTTGCTAGTTGTATACCAAATAAAGGTGTTTAAATAAATTATTACCACTTATATCACAAGACTATTTATTTCTTGATCAATTTACGCAAACATTTCAAACAAAATACAATTATGTATTTATATGGAAGTTAGAAGTATTTGTAAATAACTTACAAATCAATTTAATATGAATATTGATTGATTTTCGAGTTATATTCACATTAAATTTACTTTAATGTGAATATAACTTGAAAATCAACGATCGTATATTTCGTATACAATTATAAATTCATGTCTAGCAATATATTTGAATTATTTATGTATATATGTATATATATATATATATATATATATATATATATCGTTCTGCTCTTGAAGAATTAATTATTTCGGTTCTGCTACGCATCAGTATTCGCTTTAATCTTATTTTATTATACAAGTAAATTGATTCCGCTTGGGACGGCCTATGTCACCAATACCTACCCCCTCGCCTGTTTGTTTTGATACCATCCAATACCCTTAGGTTATAAGCTTAGTAAGGGAAAGTTATTTATTTTTTATGGTCTGCCCAGCTCCTTCTATATGAATAATATTTGTATAAAGCCAACCGAATTTAATACATTATGTCATTGCGGTTCTCCGTTTCCTAATAAAATATCCTATAGTAAGTCCTTATTAAATTTAATTATTTAATTATTAGTATTTGGTAATCACCCTCATGCATAATGAAATATTGTAAAAATATATACAATGTATAACGAAATAGAAGCATCCAGGACCAACAATATAAGTATATTCTCCTTCTTTTATAACATGAAAACTAGATTGTTTGAATATATCGTACATTTATTAGTCTAACTAAACTTGTAAACTGAAATTACACGACAAAATAGACACATTGAAATGATATTGAGCAGTTAATTTGAATTTGAATACTGCAGTTTGCAATATGTTGACATGGAAATTCAATTTATATTAGTGCAATTCTAAATATGGGTTTAATCACGTATGTGCAGGCAAGATGAATTGTGAATTAATTTTAGCTAGGCGCTTTTATGTAATGCGCAGCTTTACATATGAATATCACGAGGCAGAGTAAACATTATAAAACGGCGAAATACATGACCGACGCTTCGGTATCCTCATTGTGCAGAGATACTTACGCATATTAACGTTTTACCTAACAAAAGGGCACCGCCGGACGGTTAATAAGCTCGCTCTGCCCTATGGGGTAGATTAATTTAACAATACTATGTTTGAAAGGCTAAAGAGATGGGTTGTATGAATGTAAAGTGAGATAAAAAAAATTGTTAACGTTATAGATATATAAGACTATTTGGCAGAAGTTGATATGTAATTTTATTAATTTTTTTAATACATTTCTATACATCCACTCATTAAGGCACCTTATATGGTCAATAATACTGTCAATCCTAGTACTGTCAGTATTTGCTTGAATCCTTCTTCAATATTTATCAAATAATCAATTATCCGGCTAAACATCAATATTCTATTCATTCCATCATTACTATACCTTACACGATCAGTAATACTGTCAGAAGAAGAAGATATATTTATTGTAACATACATACATAAAAGATATACATACATGTACAAGAGGCCATCGATTAATACTGTCAATATTTTAGAATAATGAAAATTTTAAATATATTATCGTACAGTAATAATGTCATTCTAAAATATTGACAGTAATATTGACCGTGTAAGATGTCTTATAAGGCACTGATGAGATCTAAAAGGCATCTTACACGATCAATAATACTGTCAACATTTTAGAATAATGACAGTATTACTGTACAATAATATGTTTAAAATGTTCATTATTCTAAAATAATGACAATATTACTTATCGTGTAAGGTGTAATAACGATGAAATGAAGAGAATACTGATGTATATCTAGATAATTGATTACTTGATAAATATAAAAACAGGATTGAAAGCAAATACTGACAGTACTAGGATTGACAGTATTATTCACCGTGTAAGGTACCTTTATAAGTAAATAGGATGTTTTATTATCATTCAATAATTAATAAATATATTAATATAAATAATTCGTCAAAATGCATTAAATTTAAGCGTCCTTTTGTATACAGTCAAACTACTGATTCATACCTCTTTTATAAAGCTCTATATAAGCAGAAAACATTTTTAATATACCTTCTGGCATAATCCTGCTAACCGTCTCACGCCGCCTCCGCGCGCCCAATTTACCCCCCCTAACCCAATTCTTTCACGCCTCGATTTGATTTGTGTGCCCTCGGAAAGAAAACTCGCATTGTGTGTGGACGCCACCTCCGCATCCCCGTAAAGTCGCATGAATCTGAAACCGACATTATTAATCGCCGGCGGGGGGTCCGTTTTAAAGGCGCGCGAATTTGTAAGGACCCATCAGGACCAACCGCGACACCGCCGAGATTTATCGGCCCTTGTAATTGATCGCTAATAAAAACGAATTTATGGAGATATGTCTTATATCTGGGCCGGTATTATTCATGGCCTACTGCGGCCGACAGGAACAGGGGCCCACAGTGTGTGGGTGGATGCGATTTCCGTGCGGCCCGGAAATGAAGCCAAGAAAGAGATTGCCCATAAAATACAGAGATGGTAGACAGAGAGATTTTTTTTTATAAATTTCTGGTTATCGGGGATTTATAGAGTTTAAACTAAATAAATTCATATTTTAGGTTAAATTCGTTTATTAAACAGGCATATAATAATAATATAATTAGCTATTAGTAGCTAATTATATTAGTATTAGTATTATTAATAATTATAATATAAATTTCAATCAATAACTGTTGTTATTTGTCGAGCAAAAAATTCTTACATCCGGACAAAGCCATGTCATGTGAGCTAATAATTATGTAAGTAATCATACAATACTGAATGATGTTAGAGGCGCCGTTTTAAGTTGGGTGTAGTCAGATATATATTTTTTGTAATTTGCTATTTCGTATATTAATACTTTAGAATTTCGTCCATATCTGGATTAATTCCATATTCATTAATTATATGTTCTAATCTACATTATAAAACACTCTTGAATCAGTGACATTACTAATTAATTTTTGATTTGTGTGCCATGCCATGTGAGCTGCTTAGGCTAATAATTATGTAAGTAATCATATTATACTGAATGTGATTAGTTAGAGGCGCCGTTTTGAGTTAGCCTGTATATATATATTTTTTGTAATTTGCTATTTCGAATATTAATACTTTAGAATTTCGTGCATTTCAGGATTAATTCCATATTAATTAATTACATATTCAAATCTACATTATAAAACACTCTTGAATCAGTGACATTACTAATTAATTTTTGGTTTGTGTGCCTATAGAAATGTGGAATATATACCAACAAAACACAAAACACATACGTTTATACAAATGCAAGGATTCATTAGTTCCATACTAATTGCATTATGTTTTGGATTTGCAACTGACTAATAATATTCATTAATCATTACACGCAGTGCATCTATTCTCATTGCTGCTATATTATCTCCTATTTTGTTCTGGCGCACAGCAAATACACGATTCATCTTGCATTAGGTTTTGTTCTTGCATTGCATTGACGTATTCCTGGCGGCTTTTGTTCGGTTAGAACAGTTGGGGAATACTGTTGAATATTGAATAATAAGATATATGATTAATGAATGTTTTATTTCTATATAACTTCATGATATTTAATAATAATTTAGAAGCTCTATATATATTGTCGCAAATAAGTATATCTACCCGGCGCATCCACCAATATGTCGCGGATAGGGGAGTGTAGACTCTAAGAGCTTGAGGTATCGGTGTATTTATTGATATAAATGGGTATCTACCCGCAACATGGGCGGCCTTAATTACTATTACAATAAACTACTAGACTTACCCGGGCATCGCCATGGTCGAGTTACTATACTCGGCCAGGCAGACGAAAAACACATTTCTTGCAGTTTTTCGAAGGAGTGGCGCGTGAGTGGGGTGGTTCCAGTGCATAAAGGGTGATAAGAATGATGTGGTGTTTATGGCCAATAGAGTAGAAAGGATGCAAGAGATAAAAAAAAAGATGAAACATATTTTGTATAATTTTTTTACTGATCTTTGTGCAGAACATATCAGTGCACCAAATACCAGAAGGAAATTGGAAATTTTTAATTATAAGTAAAAAAAACATCGACATAGAATACTTTTCTGGGGAAAAGTTTCTTAAGTTTGGATATTATCGATATTATCACCGAAAATAAAATACTTATAATCAAAATTTTCCAATTTCCTTTGGGCATCTGATGCACTAATATGTTTTGCACCAACATCAGTAAAAAAATTATACAAAATATCTTGCATAATTTGTTTATCGACCCAGCCTCTAAATTCGAAATATAGAGGTATGAGCGAAAAAGTTAAAAAATAAATATAAATAGAAAGAAAAATACGTAGAGATAGAGACTTTCCATTTTCCATTACTATTTTATTATAAATATTGTGTAAATTTTTCAAATCAATTGTATGGCGGATTCATGGTCAAAAATAATAATAATGAAATATGTTCGACTTGGTCTTCGAAAAAATAGCTATAACGAAAATTTTCCAATTTTCTTCGGGCATCTGGTGCACTGATATGTTCTATATTATAATCAGTAAAAAGTTAAACAAAACATGTTACATATTTTTTTTATAGACCCTGCCTCTAAAATCGGCATATCGAAATAAGAGCGTAAAAGTTAAAATTAAAAAATAAATAGAAGGAAAAATACGTCAAGATAGAGACTTTCCACTTTTCATTATCATTTTATTGTAAATGTTGTGTAATTTTTTCAAATCACTTTTATGACGGATCCATGGTCAAAAAAAATAATAATGAAATTTATTCGACTCACCGAAAAAAATATATATATATTTTCCAATTTCCTCTGGGTATCTGGTGCACTGATATGTTCTGCACTAGAGATAGAGACATTTCGTTTTCCATTGTTATTTTATTATTAATATAGTGTATTTGTTTTTAAAACGATTGTATGGCGGATTCATGGTCAAAAATTATAATGAAATATGTTCGACTTGGTCGCCTAAAAAAATAGCTGTAATGAAAATTTTCCAATTTTCTTCTGGCATCTGATGCACTGATATGTTCTGCACTAAGATCAGTAAAAAATTAAACAAAATATGTTGCATAATTTTTTTATCGACCCTGCTTCTAAAATCGGCATATCGAGATAGGAGCGTAAAAGTTAAAAATAAAAATATAAATAGAAGGAAAAATATGTCAAGATAGAGACTTTTCATTTTCTATTATCATTTTATTGTAAATGTTGTGTAATTTTTTCAAATCAATTTTATGACGGATCCACGGTCAAAAAAAATAATAATGAAATTTATTCGACTCACCGAAAAAAATATATATATTTTTTCCAATTTCCTTAGGGTATCTGGTGCACTGATATGTTCTGCACTAGAGATAGAGACATTCCGTTTTCCATTGTTATTTTATTATTAATATAGTGTAATTTTTTTAAATCAATTGTATGGCGGATTCATGGTCAAAAATAATAATGAAATATGTTCGACTTGGTCGCCGAAAAATAAAATACCTATAATGAAAATTTTCCAATTTTCTTCGGGCATCTGGCGCACTGATATGTTGTGCACTATGATCAGTAAAAAATAAAACAAAATATGTTGCATAATTTTTTTATCGACCCAGCCTCTAAGATCGGCACATCGAGATAGGAGCGTAAAAGTTAAAAATAAAAAATAAATAGAAGGAAAAATATGTCAAGATAGAGACTTTCCATTTTCCATTATCATTTTGTTATAAACATTGTGTAATTTTTTCAAATCAATCGTATGACGGATTCATGACCAAAAATAATAATTTATGTTACTATATATATTATACAACAACGCCTATAAAAATTATTAATAAAAATATAGAACTATATATTATGGCCGGCAAGACATAAAAACAATTCCATGGTGCAATAAACGTATTATTACCATTATTATTATTAATTGAAATTTGAAATTTGTTTAGTTGATTAATGAATCTAGTACAATTTAATTCATTTTTAAAAGATTTTACTTGAACTTTTACATATTTGACAGCAAAGTTATGGTCTCTTGCCAAATAAATTTAACTTTACCTATTCACCGCACTTAATTCATTTGTACAATTTTTATATGTCACGACAGTAGATAACTTCCATTGTTCCCCCTTGTAAATATATAATTACAGCCATAAGCTATTACACATTACGAACTAATTAAATTAACACTTAAACTCTAACAATTCCGCCTTACAAGGGGGTAACTTTCATTAAATCATCGTCGCGATTTAGCTCCTTAAGCAGCAGCCGAGGAGATGAATCCATAATGGGCGGACCAAATTACATCGTAAAACGTAACGCAGCGGGAGGCGGCCCGTATAAAATGCACTTCCATTAATGAAATTATTAACTTAATTTAAATATGAACTTTTCGCCCCATCCGCCCGCCGGCACAGCCGGATTATATTTGCGACTCTATTAATTCCTTAAGAATCCGGCCTGTAAATGACGGATTAATTAAGAGATAAGGAAATCCCGCCGGCCCGTGCAAGTAATTAAAAACCAAAAACAAAAAAGTATCGCCTTTGAGCCGGAGGTTGGGGGTTTTAATTAAGCGTTTTGCAGACTTAACACGGAATAATTTAACGATACAAAGCCGGGGGGTGATATGTGGTTCATAATTATTGAGTGTTCCAGTAGACGAGCCGCACACATACACGCAATTAATATCGGATGATCGTTAGTGCAAGCGGGGAGAAATTTATTTTAATTATAATATTGGGTCTGATTAATGGGGTATAGTATTATTAATTATCGGAAGATTATATAGGCTTTGAGGTTTTAGATTTTTATTGATACACCTTTGAAGGTTCCAATATCAGTTTAGATTGAGGTGAAGAGGAATACGCTGGTAGTGGCTTAAAAGAGGTTGATATAGACTTCCACCATTTTAAACCCCGTTGTGAGCAAAATTTCGCGAATCGCCCTTTAAAGTATTTCAGAGATTCTCTCTGAAATTAAGGTAAATACAGAGCGATTTCACTCCTCTGAGCCTTTTTTACAAGCGCTCGGGCTGATAGCTATAAATATAGATTTTTTTAAAGAATATACTTGTAAATGAAGATTAGGGTAAGCCAAACCATTTTAATACCAGCTAAAATAAAAGAAATCTCATGCATTAATGGTAGTAAATAAAATTAATGAATATGTACATTTTTAATCCATTTGTCCAGTCGGTATCCCATTAAAAAACGCAAAAACCTTAAAAAGGCGTTCTGTATTAAAAATTCCATCAGCCGCATCGAGAATTTCAATAAAACAGTGCGCCATAATGAAAGTTTTATCGGAATTTAAATCAGAAACTGCAATTAATTCCGTGCGCCCCGTTTTTCAGATACGTTAATTACATTTAAGCCCTAACGTGCAATTCGCGTGCGATAAAAAATTCGGGGACTCAATTGATCGCAAACAAGCCTCTTCCTTTAATTATTTCCGGAAATTCAAATTTAAATCGGACTTTTTTTGTAGCTTCTACGCCCACCACCACCCACCACCGGCCGTGCTTTTCCGCATCGCGGACGATTACACTCTTTCCCTCTGGTAACAAAAAAATCCTGCATTTCGTAAAAGACAAAGGGGGGAAAATTGAAAGGTAGGGTGAATGACATAGTTATTGAAGGGTGAGAGCTGTATGCTTGATTGCACCCTTCATATTTTTTGTATTGTTTTATCTCGTGTTTAGTGTCCCTCGCTATACGTTCAGGGGATGCTTTTTCATGTGCCGACAATACTCGCTGATACAATGAATTTTGATTTCTCTTGAGGAATAAACGTTTTTTACGCATGGATTAATGGACAGCAAGGCTATTTGGTATTTTAAATACAACTGACAGAATCATGTACGGAATTTTCAATGTTTAAATTGTTTTATTCATCTAATGAAAATCCGAGTCTGGAGGAGAGTGGTGACAGACAGATTATCATGGAGACAGACGCATCATGAGGCCAAGACTCAACTTGGACTGCAGCGCTATAGAAAGAAGACAAAACGCAACTAAAGTAGTAATGGTCTGGGTCTTACAAGTTAACACAAATATGGATGGACAATTTAAATAACAACATGAGATCAAGACAAACAAAGAGGAGCTTAGGAAGGCCCCAACCAAGATAGGCAGACGACATCAAACTCACAGTAGACCACAACTGGTTTTAGAGGGCTATAAAATTACCTTTTCCTGGTATTTATATAGCCCTCTGAAAAGTTGGAAGAAGCTTATGTCCCAGAGTGGATGGCAAATGGCTGAATTTAAAGAGATACGTATGGTAAAGTGTGTTACATCCCATTTTTTTAAATTGCTATTATTTTATTTTTTATCCTCCTTATTTGATTTCGATTTTATTCGATTATATTTATATAGCTTGAATTTTAGTTTTATTATATACATTGAATGCATATACAATTTATTTAAAATAAATACATTTTTTAAAATAAATATCTTGATATTAAAACTGTACACAAAAATATATTGAATTTGTATACATTTAACGTTTGATTGTGCAAGTTTCAATCTAGTTTTCATAGTAAGCCACTCCCAAGTTGTACCTAAAATTAATTTTCCATGCAGCCACGAATTCAATTACTATACAAGATCTAGCCACGGCAGTTTAATAAGGAGCATTGCTAACTTTACAACTTGTTACCGCCGATTAATCCGAGATGCACTTTATTTATCGATTAGTTCAAACAGTGTATAAAGTTACAAGTCGCAGCTACTGTAAAAACTTCCAACTACAATGTAGTAAATAAGATGTTTAAAGAGCTAGCTGGGAGGATTTAAACGCCCCTCAGGTAAGTAATATCTGATATCTTTTAAAGTCATAAAATAGAGCCAGAGGAAGCGAATTACTTTGCGAACTTTGTTAGTCAGGGAAGTTGGCGGGCGAGGGTATAAATCTTTAATTGAGTGCTATAGGTGTTTGGTTTTCTTGATGGCATTCGTTGTCCGGCCATAAAATGTAAACAAGGGAGGGTTCGCAATGAAAACATTTTGTAATCCCAAAACTCGCAAAATGCTAGCTGAGAGGGATCTCCCCGTAAGCCTCAGGGGATATCCGATTCGGATATGTCATGTGTATTGACTGCTGTCAAGGCTTTTTTTATCCTGTCTATCCCACCAAGACATCACTGTTGTAAAATTACTACGCGTCACCTGAATTGTGCAGAAAGTTAATCCTCTTATATAGCAATTGAAACTTGTTGAGGGGTCGCTGGGAAACCGAGTTACATTCATGCATGCAATATGCAGACGTAATTTACTAGAGTTCGCGTATTTTACCAGAAACTTAATTACTAACTGAATAGAAAATTAAAATGTACATACATAAAAATTAAGGCGTACTCAAAGAATTAAAAAGTTATGAGGCGGAGTCAACGTGACGTTCTAACTTTGTAAAGCAGGGGTTGAAGTAACTGGAAATTATATGGGAGAGGCAAACGTGATTTTAAAGATTTAAATGTGCTAATGAAAACTTTTTAAATAAATTGCTGGGCAAATATAATGATCACCTAACAATAATAACGATAAAAGACAACAAAAATTGCTATTGTATGTAAGACCATTTTCACAACATCTCCATCTCTAACTATAACAATAGTAATGATAAAAGTGTGAAACAACAAAATTGCTATTGTATGTAAGACCACTTTCACACCATCTCCATCTCTTACTGGCTTTACCATACCCGTTTCGTACATTCTCGTTATGTGTTTGTTACTCTCATGTCGTCTGACCCGTATCCATCTTGCAATGTCCGGTGTGTTGCATTTGTTCCTAATTTCTGTGTTGGTCTTGCAAATTAACAATGTGTTGCAAGTTTCGTAGGGTCTTCATTTCCACGACTCCTAACCGTCTATTGGTCTCTGCGGTGTCAGCTCTTGTTTCCGCTGCATATGTTAGTCTGAGGCTGACACATTCTTTATATATTCAGAATTTACTCTAGATTGTGTCTGAAATCCTTGTCGGTTTGTTGGTCTGCTTTAAGACGCTGTTTTCAGATCTCCATATGAGATTTGTTTCCCAAAATAGTCAAATGCGGTTTTTCCTCGACCACTGCTGCTCTCTATAAAAAAACCGCTGAACAGGTTGAAGCGTATGCAACAAATCATAACCATCTATCTTTTTTGGTTAAAGAGATGCGGTGAGAGGTGCAAAGTAGATGTTCAAGACGAGTTATAGAGTTACAGGGCAAAATAGACGCCTGGACATAGGCAGTGAATGCCATTTTCCTTCATCCCCGCAAAATCTAACGGGTTTTTCCTAGGCCACTCTTGCTCGTATAAAAACCATGGACAGTAACAAGCGCAAAAAACCGCAACCCTCTGTCTTGTTTAGTAATCGAGATAAAGTCCAAAATAGACGTCTTTAAAAATAGTTATCGAGAGGCACAGGAAATAAGTGCATCTCAATAACTATTTTTGCAAACGCGTATTTTGAAGTTTATCTCGATAACTAAACGAGACAGAGGGTTGCGTTTTCTTTTTGCGCTTGTTGCTGCTCCATGGTTTCTATACGGGGAGCAAGAATGGCCTAGAAAAAACCGCTAGTTTCTGCGTGGGTAAACGAAAATAGCATTCACTGCTTATGAGACAGATTTCATGCCATTTTTGCATAGTTTTTTTTTCTAAAATGTCTACGAATTTTCAGAATATGCGCGATTAAGAAAGACTATGCGTGATTACATTTTCAACTCACTCATTTAGTGACTGATAGATACAAGTAGACAGAATTAAAATTAGTTGTAAAAGCTTTATACAATTACGTAATTAGTTCAATACAGATATTAAAGATGCGATCCAACCCTTAAGATAAAACGTACATGTGAATATATAAATTGATGAATTATTAGATTCAGGTCTAATAATTCATATAATTGTATCACAATCACACAATAAATTAGCAACATGTGTGTAATACCCAAGATCCTTACGCCATCAAATATGGTTTCTCGCAACACTAAGCCGGTGGTAAATTCGCGAATGTACACTAACCAAGCGTGGTGTTATTTGTTGCACGAGTGTTTGCGCTATATGGCAATTAAAACTAGTTTAATAACACTTTGTAAGAGGTGAACAAGATACACGCGTCTTTGATAACATTATCGAACTATTCCCCAAGGAGTTTGAAAAGATGGGGCTAATAAATATTAACTCCAGCACGCAGGATTTATAATAACAACATATTTGTAATTGAAAACCGCCACGCGATGTAATAATTTTCTAGCTGTTTATACAGCACACATGTACAATAGTTTAATCATGTGCAGTGAATTTAATACGGGCGTATTGATTATACTTTGATAAGTTTAATGCGAAACATTGAGTGTTTCACTGCAACGCAACGGGGGTAATTATTTCCTATACTATCTAACCACTTAAGGCGACGCGGCGCAATATTATTACCATATATAAACTCATAATATCGTTTTAACGAGCGGCTTTCGATAAGGGCTATAATTAACGCTGGGAATTGTATACCGTAATAAATTTTATATCGAATTTTATGATTAAAATCATACTAAAGGGCGTGAGAGGTAATGCTAGTTTATTAAGAAATTGTTATGAAAGGCAAAGTTTGATAATAGAGGTGCTAACATTTATTAACGTTACATAAATTTCGTATGACCAACTAATGGTCAATAATAATTTTAATAGGCAGTCAGAACTTTTTGATGCACAAATAAATTGTATTAATGTTTTCCATTAATAACATTTTGATGAACTAAAGGACATTATACTAATCTCGCATGACAAATACTTAAACTATTGAACTAAACTCTGTACTGATATCCCATATAAATGACTCGATTTCATAAAGGATGGTTATTAATCCTTTATGAAAATGAGAAATTTTATGTGATATCAATACAGAGTTTATCCATTGTTAAAATACAACGTACCCAATTTAGAATATTAACCTCCCGTATTCACCGATATTCCATATATCTATCAATAGCTATTGAACCCATAGCAACAATAAATACCTAGGGAATGTAGCTACTAGATACTGTAGAAAGCTGAATGAATGGTTGGGAGAGGATGGGAAAGGCGTGAAAATCTGTAGAGGGCACTACCCGGTGAGCCTGATGGCATGAGCATGTTGACAGTTATTACCATATGAGTGTGCATTGCTAATTGATGTGGTGACTTTTCTCCTAGGAGGTTAGTTGTACTATTTTTCTACTAATTTAAGTTTAGTTTATTTCAATACTAAACTGATTAAAACATAACAAAAATTTAGAACATCGTAACACTCTCCAACAAATGTTTCAAAATATTCAGACAATTTGAAGCACTTATACTTAGCTATACTTTTTTCTAGTTAGTTTGGTAGAATTATTGCTTTTTTATAGGTGTTTTGTGTTGTACAAATTGAAGTTAATTCAGGGACTTATTACAAGCCTCCTCAAAACGGCATTCGTTAATTTAATTCCGCTAACAGCCACAATAAAGTTTCAGGCACATTTTATTACGACATCAAGGGTATTATTAACGCCCTAATTAATTCGTTTGTCAGGCGCGCGCGCAGGGTGAAAAACGCGACCGGCTTTGTACTGCACGGAGTCCGGTGCATGTAGCAAAGGGGCGCCCGGAGACACTTTAAATTTAAACAATACCATAAAAAAAAGGGGCGTCATCCGAGAGGAGAGCACTTTTTTCTGGTTGAAGAGAGCTTATTAAATTTTAAATGAATTTTGTTTGGTATATAAAGTTATAAAAAGGTGGTTTTATTAGCAATGTCTAAAATTGCTGAATGGACGTGGATATTTTTTTATTGAGTTAGGGGCCAACAAACTGCGACTCACGATCCACATACGATTTTACCCATAAGTATGTGCGGATTTTTAGAAATATATTGTTAATTTTTCAATTAACTTTGATTAAATTTTAATTAAATTTTTATTTAAAAGGTGACACGAGTTATAGTTGATATAACTCAATGAAATTCAAACATTATATTAATAGAATAGAATGTCCCTAAAACTAAAATTTAATGTATAATTTAATGTATATTACAATAGTACCTCATTAATCCGGACTCCGTTAATTTGGACTTATTTTGGAAAGCCCCGAACAGCCATTGACAGAGGAATTCGATGCTGTAAATTATGCAGTTGTGTTGGAAACAGTCGATTTTCACAATACTCTGAGCCATGGTGGTGAAAGTGCTTTTATACTGGAAGATGATGAGCTGTGCTTAGAAGCAGACGAGGAGATTTTTGAATGTGTAACTGTGGCCGAAATCTATGGAGATGAAGACGACCACGATGAAGCAATCAAAGCTATCAAGCCCACGAGGAAACTTGTGTGGAATCAAAGACGACTTGGATTTCGTCATTAAATATGTTGCTGACATTAACAATAAGAACATATTTGGATATTATGAACATTTAAGGCAGCTTATTGTTCGAGAAATCAACTCTAAAGGAAGACAACAGAAGATTGGCATTTTCTTCAGATCAGTGATAGTGTCATGCCTTTAATATAATATGTACCTTAGCTCATATTAAAGTTATTTCATTTAATCCGGACTTTCAATAATCCGAACGGCTTAAAGCCCCAATTAGTCCGGATTAATGAGGTTTTACTGTACTAGTAAATGTAATAGCATTTTCATTAAAAATCCCAAAGTTATTAGTAATTAAGTCAATATTTAACATACCCCTCAAAAATTAAAATATAAATAATTATAATCATCGCATTTAACACACCAATTCATTTAATGCAATTATTTAATGCATCCATCTCATTAACAGCGGACACTTACATTGGTTATTGTCGCATATTGCAACGCTAGTGTTTTACGATGCGCACCCTTTCACCGTTAATTAAAATTAAGCAGATTTAATGAAAAACGGATGGTGCGGTAATAGCACCACCGGCCATCATAATTTCAATTTAAAACGTTCGGGAAGCAATATCCTGTCGTAAAATTTAAATGGGCTTCCGATAGTGCCGTGGTGGCTGAGCAAACACAATGTTTTTAATAACGTACTTTTCTCGATTCCTCCACTGCTCGCTGCAAGCAACGATGTAGCTAAAAATCAACGACCCGATGCAGATCTTTGTAAGACACTCACCTGAAACAAAGAGAAAAACATGTTTTGTGAATACATTTCTTGCTGTATCAATTCTATAAAATCTTACACGAACATTATCGCATATATATATATATATATATATATATATATATATATATATATATATATATATTATATGTGTATTTTTCGCTAAGTAAGTAACTAGTTATGTAGATTAACTATTGAGTATGCGGCATAAGGCAAAAAATAAGAAACTCCTTCGAAATATCGATTCATAAAAGAAGGAGTTTATTATATTTTGCCTTACGCCACATACCCAATAGTTAATCTACATACAAATCTTATGATAACAAAGAAAATCTTATGATAACAAAGAAAATTACATAATAAATTCTAATACTTGATACATAAAACCCTGATAAGCATTCTTAGTATGGCATTAAAAATGTGTGTGAGATAAGTTTTTGCTTATCTTAATTGCCTTAATGGGAAGGGCTAGCTGATGTAGGGATTCTAGAAACTAAGTTATTTTATTCTCTTCTTCCATGCTGATTTATCTAGACAAACGTTTTGGTTCGCGACCTACTTTTGCACTTAAAAATTTCAAAGCCCCCCCTGAAGTATGGGTATGTGTAGAAAAACATCCCGATTGATCTGTATCAATTTTTTCTACGACGCCCCAAATATTTTCCGCGACCCCCCTGGGAATCACTGATCTAGAGTACAGTTGGAATACTTTTACTAGATGTTCCACTAAGTTATCCGTATTTTCATTGTCGTCCATGGCCCAACTTCTATCGGGTTTTCTTATTGGTGGGATATTCACTAGGTATTGTGTAAGTTTATTGGTAGCTTTCATGAGGAATAATCAGTAGTTTAAAATCACGCTAGCTACTCAATAAAATGAAAATCAATCCGCTAATGATAAAATAAACAGCACGAATAACATAAATATTCATACAAAGCACGTATAATATTTCACATAGACTACTTATTAGAACTATATAGTATGAGACAACTCATGCATAATAAAGTAATAAAAACTTTAATAAATTCCGTATCAAAACACACACCGCAGCAATAATTTCTTCTACCCACAGCCACTGACCGTGCCTGCGGTTAAATAATCGCACCATTCCGGCCAGCATTTTAATTTCCTGAATAAAATAGCTCTGTAAAAAAACACACACACGCCCCACATTTCCCTCTAGAACGGCTGACGCAAATCGTCCCCCCTGCACCGTCATCCTTAAAAATGTATGAACCTGCTCTTTAAGACCCCATAAACTCGCGTATTTATTATACGGTTTTGAATTTCACTCTACAGTCAATTTACATGCCGAATCAATATATCGACACATAGTTTACGTACAGAAAGTTAATCGAGTTTGCCCCCTCAATTGTAACCCTGCGCGCCCGGCTTCTGTCAAAGATTAAAGAGGCCAACTTGGTCGGCCAACTTTTCGGCAGCCGGCGGGCCCTCACCCGAGCAGTTTATACTGTGGAAAGTTCGCGTCCGTTTAAAGTGTATGAAAGGGTGGCGGCTGGGTTGGCAGTGAGACGTCTTGCCAAATTTATTTAATTGGATTCAGTTTAAATGTGCTTGTCTATTTTCTGGCAGTAAATTTAATTTAATGGACAGGGAATAAATAAGAATGATTTGTAAAAGTTAAAAGTGCTTTTTAAAATGTAAGCCTAACACGTAGCAAATTGAAAGAGTCTACAGTAAGGTACATTTTATTCATTTTATAAAGCAATATTAAGTCTAAAGTAGTTTTCCAAATAAAATACATCATGATATGCTTTTTGTAAAAACATTGTAAAATACTACTAAAACTCCCAAAATTATGCACCTCACAAACTAATTGTTTTAAATCTCGCCATAACATTAAAACCAACGCCCAAACATTTTTACATAATTGTTGCGACTCCTTAAAAATCCGCTTTTATTTTAATACACAGGTGCCAGCCGCCAGTTGTGGCTGCGGCCTATTTTTTAAACCGCCTCCAGCACAATTACGAAGATAATACAATTAAAGTTCATTGCGCGGTGCTCGTAAAAACGGGGGACAATTTTACGATTTTTTTTTCTCGACGCAGAGTTGAGCCCGTAAAAAATTAGATTGCCTCATCAACATGCCCCGCGACCTTACGGTCACAATAATATTAGTTTAGTTTGTTATTCGAGCATGCGTCTGCTACTGTTGCCGAGAGTCAAGGTAGCAATTAAAACATGAATGCGGATAATTAAATTAACTTGAGTAAAGCGTTCCGCGCGGGAGTTTTCATGTGATGCCGCGGGAAATTGCGTTTTATGAAAAGGGTGTATGGTTTTCCATGTGTTCAGGCTTTTGGTGTCTGAACGCGTAAATTGGGGAAGTTTCGAAGTACAATCAAACACCTGCGTTTGGAAAACAATGTGTAAGTTTTAGTGTTTGTGTTGAGAATTAAATTGGTCTTCTGATGTATATATAGTTAGAAGATAGAAACTTTTAATACCATTATTTAAAATATACTCTATACCAGTGATTCTTAACCTTTTTGAAGTCTTTTGATTATAAGAAAAACTCTCATAACACCAAAATCACACATAGAGCAGATGAACCAACATTCAATTTCGGCTTACATAATTTCTCCGAGCACTTGCAACAACCTCACGGCTGGTGCTCCGCGAGGTTGTTGCAAGCAAGTTCTCCGAGAAATTATGAAAGCCGAAATTGAATGTTGACTCATCTATTGTATGTGTGTCTCTTTGATTTTGGTTGTTTCGCAGAGCACCAGTTAAGAACCATTGATTAGACTTTGAGTATAGGCTTATTTTTAGCCCAATTAAATATAGAATATAAAATAATATCAAAAATTTAAATATCTTAAATCTTTGATTTTTTTATCATTTTTTATAGCTTAGTCGGTTACTTAGAAACAGCTCGTACAATTAAAACCTTTCTGCAGACTTTATTTTTGGTTAAAAATTATCAAAAAACGGCTTATTTTGAGTCGAATTAAATATAGAATATAAAATAGTATCATAAATGAAAAAATTTTAAATCTTTATTTTTTAATAATTTTTTATAACTCAGTCGATTAATTTAAAACAGCTCGTGCAATAAAAACTTTCCTGCAGACTTTATTTTGTGGTGAAAATGTTTATTTGGAGCCCAATTAAATATAGAATGTAAAATAATTTAATAAATTTAAATTTCTTAAATGTTTGATTTTTTTTATCAATTTTTATAACTCAGTCGATTAATTTAAAACAGCTCGTACAATAAAAACTTTTATGGAGACTTTATTTTTGGGTGAAAATTATTAAAAAAGCTTATTTTGAACAAAATTAAATATATAATGTAAAGTAATACCAAAAATTTAAATATCTTAAATCTTTGATTTTCTATAAATTTTTAAACTCAGTCGATTAATTTAAAATAGCTCATTCAATACAATCCGTTGTGAAGACTTTATTTTTGGGTAAAAATTATATTAAGAAACAGCTTATTTTGAGCCTAATTAAATATAGAATAAAAATAATATCATAAATTTAAATTTCTTAAATTTTTGTTTTTTATCATTTTTAATAACTAATTTAAAATAGCCCCTACAATATACACTTTGCTGCAGGATTTCTTTTTAGGTGAATATGAGCAAAAATGGCTTATATTGAGCCCAATTAAATATAGAATGTATGGTAGTATCATAAATTTTAATTTCTTACATCTTTGATTTTTTATCATTTTTTATAACTCAGTCGATTAATTTAAAACAACTCGTATAATAAAAACTTTTATGGAGACTTTATTTTTGTGTGAAAATTATTAAAAAATTACTTACTTTGAACAAAATTAAATGTAGAATGTAAAATAATATCAAAAATTTAAATATCTTATATTTTGTTTTTTTTTATCATTTTTAATAACTAATTTAAAACAGCCCGTACAATAAAAACCTTGCTGCAGGCTTTATTTTTAAGTGTATATGAGCAAAAACGGCTTATATTCAGCCCAAGTAAACATGGAATATAAGGAAATATTATAAATTTTAATTTCTTATATCCTTGATATTTTATCATTTTCTATAACTCAGTCGATTAATTTAAAATAGCTCGTGAAATAAAAAACCTTCCTCCAGACTTTATATTCCGGTGAAAATGAGCAAAAAACGGTTTACTGTGAATACAATTAAATATAGAATGCAATATATATATATATATATATATACATATATCAAAAATTTTAATTTATGACATCTATGATTTTTTATAATTTTTTTTATAACTTAGTTGATTAATTTAAAGTACTTATAATAAAAATCTTCCTGCAGACTTTATTTTTGGGTGAAAATGATCATAAAATAACTTATTTTGAGCTTAATTAAATATAGAATTATAAATTATGTCATAAATTAAAATTTCTTATATATTTGATTTTTTTTATAATTTTTTATAACTTAGTCGATTAATTTAAAACAGCTCGTACAATAAAAACCTTCCTGCAGACTTTAGTTTTTGGTGAAAGTTATCAAAAAATTGCTTGTTTCGAGCCCAATAATATATAGAATGTTAATTAGTATCATAAATTTAAAATTTGATTTTTTGTCAGTTTTTATAACCCAGTAGATTAATTTAAAACAGTTATTATAATAAAAACCTTTCTACAGACTTTAGTTTTGGGTAAAAATTAACAAAAAATAGCTTATTTTAAGCGTAATTAAATATAGAACGTAAAATAATATCATAAATTATAATTTCTTAAATCGTTAATTTTTTATAATTTTGTATAACTGCCGTGATTAACTTAAAAACATCTCGTGCAATGAAAACCTTCCTGCAGACTTTATTTTTGGGTCAATATGATCAGAAAATAGCTTATTTCGAGTATAATTAAATATAAAATGTAAAATAAAATCATATATTTAAATTTCTTATAGTTTTGATTTTTAATAATTTTTTATAACTTAGTCTAATAATTTAAAAACATCTTGTGCAATGAAAACCTTCCTGCAGACTTTATTTTTGTGTCAAAATGATCAAAAAATAGCTTATTTTGAGCATAATTAAATATAAAATGTAAAATAAAATCATAAATTTAAATTTCTTATATTTCTGTTTTTTTTATAATTTTTTATAACTTAGTCGATTAATTTAAAAACATCACGTGCAATGAAATCCTTCCTGCTGACTTTATTTTTGTGTCCAAATGATAGAAAAAACAGCTTATTTTGAGTATAATTAAATATAGAATTTAAAACAAAATCATAAATTAAAATTTCTTATATTGTTGATTTTTTATAATTTTTTATAACTTAGTCGATTAATTTAAAAACATCACGTGTAATGAAAGCCTTTATGTAGACTTTATTTTCGGGTTAAAATGATCAAAAATAGCTTATTTTGAGCATAATTAAATATAGAATTTATAATAAAATCATAAATTTAAATTTCTTATATTTTTTATTTTTTATCATTTTTTATAACTTAGTCGATTCATTTAAAACATACAATAAAAACCTTCATGCAGACTTTATTTTTAGGTAAAAATGATGAAAAAAGAGCTTATTTTAAAACCAATTAAATATACAATATAAAATAGTATCATTAATTTAATGTTTCTAAATCATTGTTTTTTTTATCATTTTTTATAATTCAGTCGATTAAATTAAAACATCTCGTGCAATAAAAACCTTTCTGCAGACTTTATTTTAGGGTCAAAATTATTAAAAATAGCTTTTTTGAGCCTTAATAAATATAGAATGTAAAATAATATCATACATTTAAATTACTTAAATCTTTTATATTTTATCAATTTTTGTGACTCAGCCGATTAATTTAAAACAGCTCGTGCAATAAAAACCTTCCTGCAGACTTTATTTGTTGGTGAATATTATTTAAAAATAGCTTATTTACAACCCAATTAAATCCAAAATCCAAAATAATATCAAACATTCAAATTTCTTAAAACTTTGAATTTTTATCATTTTTATAGCTCAATCGATTAATTTAAAACAGCTTGTGCAAACAAAATTTTCCTGCAGACTTTATTTTTGGCTGAAAATTATCAAAAAATGGTTTGTTTTGAGCCCAATTAAATATACAATGTAAAATAATATCATACATTTAGATATCTTAAATATTTGATTTTTTTATCAATTTTTCTAACTCATCGATTAATATAAATTAGCTCGTACTATAAAAACTTTCCTGCAGACTTTATTTTTGGGTGAAAATCATGAAAAGCTGGCTTATTTTGAGCTCAATTAAATATAGAATGTAAAATAATATCATAAATTTATATATCTTAAATTGTTGTTTTTTAAACATTTTATATAACTCAGTAAATTAATTTAAAACAGCTCGTACACTAAAAACCTTCATATAGACCAGTGATTCTTAACCTTTTTGAAGTCAGGGAGTTTTTGATCATAAGAAAAACTTGCAGTGGACGAAAATCAAATAGTCAGCAGCAGATGAGCCAATATTCAATTTCGGCTTTCATAATTTCACGGTGCAACAAGCGTGCGGAGCGCCAGTGTTCCACGGAGCATCGATTATAACTACTGCTGTATACCCAAAGTGAAGATGAATTAAATATTGCTAATACTAAAATAATTCGGGTATCACCGAATGCTGAGAATTTGGAGGAAGAATCGCATAACAAACGTTGCGATCCTCCACAGAATTCAGAAGGCTAACAGATACTTAACACAACAAAATAAAATAAAAACGCATATCTAGGCCACATTATGAGGAATGAAAGTAGATTTCACCTACTGCAAACAGTAATACAGGAAAAAATTGCAGGAAAAAGAACAGCAGGACGAAGAAGGCTGTATAATTTAAGAACCTGGTTTGCCATTACCACCACTGAGCTTTTCCGCAAAGCTGAAAAAACACTACATTAGAAATTATTTTTCTCGGAAATTTCCTTATATGACCTATATTATAATTAATATACATCGCTGATCGCAGAAAAATAATTCTTTTCAGAATCCGCAATAACAAAATAGAGTTTGTCAATGGAGTCATTCAAAAATGGTCGAAAAAAATGCACACTTTTAAGAATTGGCAATTTGGAATTAAATATTGAAGTTTCCAAGCAATTTTTGCAAAGAACATAAATAAAGGTTTTATTGAATTTATTCGCTACTTATTTTCCAGCCTGTATACTGTTAGTAGGATATTTATGTACAATGTAATACGGTTTCTAATTATGAGAAATCAACTAATTTGTTAATATAATTTACAGAAATTTATATCATATCCATCATATATGTTTGAATATGTAAATCTACAAATAATTTTCATATGTAATTTAACTCGCAAATATAGCGTACTAAATAACTCATTATATTATTTTATCCCATATGTATTAATTCCGATGTCAAACTCGTATTTTAATTTTTTTTATTAATAGATTGTAAATAACCAGCACATCAATAACACGCGTATGTAACTAATGAAATACGCCAGAAACAGAACGAAATTACAAGCACTGGAATAAAATTTCATTAATATTCCGATCGCCACTATTCACTAATCAAACTATGCGCTCCGTTCTGATTAAATTAACAACGTCCTCGCAGACACATATCCGCTATCTCCAAGTGCCACGCCCAATCCCAAAATTATTCATTAAATACCATAAAACACATATATACCCCTCAATAATTCCCGGGGTGGTCCACCTAATCACTCCTCGCCGTCGGCAGACGTCTTTAATAACATTAAATACGCAACCCTCTCCCGCACGACTGCCGCGAGATAAGCCCCGCATCGCGCTTTGTTCGCTCCCCAGAATTTTTATAATACCTCCCTCCAGAATTCCGTTTATATTTGTATTGGGATGTGTAAATAAAAATTCCATATTAAATTCCCCTTTGAATGCGAGCGCGAGAGCGCGCCCGACGTTTATTCGGCCGACGTTTACATATAAACCTTTTTATTTTCATTTTTTTTTTGGGGGCGCTGTTTGTAGGGCGCCACGCTGCGACTTATTAAAGTAACACGAAACAACATGTGAAATAAACTATGCAGATAAGTGTTGGGTTTAATTTAAAGTTCAACAGATGACAGCTACAAGTTTCATTACAAACTATTCGCGACTCAAACGGAGACATTTTTGTGTAGAATTTATACGAGGTTTGTGTTAGATTATTATCGGTTATATCAGAGATTTTTTTTTGGGGATACTCCATTAAAATAATCCCCAGGCAACGGGTAATTCAAATAGTACATATATAATTATAATGCTCAAAATAAAATTCATATGTAGAAATAATTTATATTGTGTATAGGCGATATAAACCTATTTTGAAAAAATGTTAATAATTAAAGTATAAAATGTAAAATATAATTGAAATACTGAAACATATCAAGACAAAACATCATTAACGCCCGGTTTCTTCAACGAATCTAAACTAGTTTAAGACCGTCTTAATAAGACTGTATTAAAGCGTTGCATCAAACAAAAATTAGATCTTAAAACGATAAGACGGTCTTACATTGTAAGACTAATAAGTAAGATTCTACATATGTTAACAGAATAAAAATTTAAGACGTGGTTATATATAAGACGAGTTTATATAAGACGAGCTTATACGAGACAAGCTTTAAGATTCGTTGGAGAAACCGGGCGTAAAACTACTACATTTAGGCTTGGTTGTATAAAACTAATGCAGATAATTCTCGAGTTAATTTCCAATTCGTCACTTTTGACAACTTTGACACATAATGCGACGTTGCTATATATAAACGGAAGTACATGATGTTACGGTTTCCATTCGGAAGCGGCGTTCCCGCATTCGAAGGATTCGAAATCTATAAATGTCATACTGCACACGAAAAAACACGGGTATAAATACTGAGACCAAACCCTAAATCGGTAGTCAGCCGAAAGTCTGGAGTCAAGCTAACAAGTGCCTAAAAGCCCAATCGCCACCCACGACCAAGCTCAAGCCATTCTCAACTAAGTCACACACGTAAGTACACTACTCTTTCTTAAGAAGTATTAAACCTTTGGTAAGGATGATTTATATTATTTGTAATCTGTCGTATCATAATTATAATAAACTTGAATTTAGTCCACTCTGACATAATAATAAGTAATTATCTTGTATTTCTAACTATCATCCCGGTGTGTATGTCTCGTCACGACGGAAAAGTGAACTCTTACCGCCTAAGCTACGCCAATAGTTTATTCGGTAACGCCAGAACAATTGAGCTAAGTATAAAATATTTAATTTCTAATCTAAAATCATACACTAAACCCCGTAGTCGTGACACATGGTGGAGGCGCCGGGCATTTAACGGGTCGTAGTTACCTCGCCTTTATACAACCGAGACTTAAAGTAATAACTACAAATATAAACTATAGATGTAAATATTAAATCAGTATTGAATGTGTGTAGTGTTCACACAGTTAACATGGTACAACAAAGCACGCGGCCACCTCTTCTAGATGTCGAAATGAGGTTTGTTACTACAATGTCAGCTAAAGTAGAACAACACTACTTTGCACGCGGGCGGCTTACTACAGAGGTGTATTCTCAATTGAATTTTTCAAGTCAATGTTCTTCCACATATCCATTTATATATATTAAACCAACCTGCAAAGGCTACCAAACGTAATAAAGTAATATATCGCTCTTAACCGCTGTTTTCAATGCAGCCGCCATCACTCTTCCTCAAAATACACGCGCTGAACATAAAACGCGAACGCAGCAAGATATATAATGAAATATCGCTTTAAAACAGCGATTTTCCGCCAGAGCTTAAAACAATATTTAACAGAGGCCATCATTCATTTACAAAATAGTCCATACATTCATTTTCAAAACGTTGTAAAAAGAGGGCTATACAGGCCACACAAATTCGAATCGCTTAGCAACGGGTAGATCTTAAGATATATGTGCCATATGGATTTCGCAGCGGGATTCAAATGATTTTGTGTCGAGTCAGTGGCCGGCGGGTAATCATCCGGTATGATATACACGACCTCAATAACCTAGGCATTAATAACGGTTCGCGGGGTAGCGTCCGAACACATTTCGCATCACTTTATGTGGAATCGCGGTGGGTGGGACGGCGATAAATATCGGTTGTAATTGTTAATCACTCAATCCTTCAAAAGTGCATTTGAGCGACTAAATAATTAACAGGTATTTGTACGTAAATATTTGGACCACCAGTAAGCTTTATTAATTCAATATAGGCGTTTGAATAATGAAGTAAGCGTTAGTATGGTGTGCATTGAATTGTTCTAGCCTAACTAGATAACTTCAATATAAATATTGAATTTATTATATCAAATACGGATTTCATATTATTGGATCAATCTCCTGTTCAATATTGTTCGAAGCGTAAATACACCGGATATAAATGTTTGCAAATGTTAAACTTATTTCGTCTCCATACAAGAGTAAGTAAATTCAATACAAATATTATACTGCAAAACAAGTGTTTCAATGACACTAATTATATGCATGTTTTTACAACTATTTCGTATTTATTTTATACTTATTTATAATTAAAATTCTTAAAGTATACAGTCACCACAAAATTCGATTCATTTGCGTTATTTCTTCGTACTCATTTATGTTTATTTTATTTTATTCAATATAGCTTTATTCACTGAATTAATACAATTAGAAGACTGAAAAATAAGTTTGACTCATTGTAAGAAGAGCGCATGTATTAATATCATCTAATATGAAAAGTAGAGCACAATTTCTTAATCAAAAATGAAATAAAGAATATCTTGCCATGCCCTGGAGAATGTGGTTTATCACTGTTTACGGGTTTTGTAGCTTAGATCGTAATCGGAGCCTTGATCTAGGGCCCTGTTTGTCCATCCCCCATATGAGGACGTTGGGATATAGTATAATTATATGGTCTATATAATTGTGATACCACCTCTTATCAATCTACATATATAGAATTCGATCTTAGTAGACATAATCTGTGTAGTGAGGAGAGGACGAATGATCACGGTTATTATATTATATAAGTGTATTGATGTGGTGTCGCTTTGAAACTTTCCTCGTAGGGGGAAAATTGTATCATTTTTTATTTTCAAATGTTTTATTGTACCAAACCCATTATTATTGTTTCTGCTTACACTCACACATCAGAAATAAATAAGCTAAAATTAGGTATACTATTTTTATTAAATGAGCAGTATATCAACAATTTACAAAGTGTGTGCTACACAGAACTAGCACAAAGAACAAACAATCACTAGCAAATAATTAATGTGGGCATCTGTTATTAAATTACGTATCGATTTTCACTTCAATCGGCTCTCTTTATGGACGACAAATAGAGGCCTGTCGCCGGCGAGGAGGAGCGCGCATAGGGTAATTTATTCATAATAGATGGATCATTAATAAAAAACCTTGCGCGATAATTACACAACCTGCTTGAAAATGCTCTACTTAAAGTGACCAATTTGTCTTCGAGGCTGATTAATTGCGATCGATGGAATTGACACTTTCAATTAATCTCCTCAAGGTTTTTATGCAAATAACATTTTTTTTTAATTAATGTATTTTTTTATGGTATACAACTTCTTTCAGTATAGATGGTGAAAATTAAGTAGCGAATAAATTCAAAAAACCTTGATTTATGATATTTTCAAAAATTTCTCAGACACGTCGATTTTGAAATTTAAATTTCCAATTTTTAATGAAGGTGTCAATTTTTTTCGATCATTTTTGAATGAGCAATAACGTCAGCGACATTTTTTTTTAAATAACCAGCTCATTTTTTATTGCTCCATATTTGTTCAAATTTCTTGAGAGATGCTAGGACCTAGTAATGATATAAATTGTAAAATCCAGCAATATACTGCCGGTAAATAAACCATTTTTGGGGGCTGTCGTTTTGGAGGTTGAAAACGGGGGCTACTAAATACATGGGTTTTTAATTGGATATTTATAACTTGCGGCTATATAATATATTTATTCTGAAAATACACAACATTTTCTTATAGATGCATCAGTTGAAAGTACATGTCTGCTGCGCCAAAATTTATCGACGAATGGTTGATTCTATTTAAAGCTATCTTTGTACCGGATTTCAATTCCTCAAAATTATCCCAGTACTAGTATAGCAAAATGAAGTCTGTATAACAATCGAATTGAAACAGCATTTACTTGGGATTTTTGTGGTGTTTTCCGACAATAATTACCCATTATCTTATTGCTTTCAGAATATTTTGTATGATGAAATTGCTATTGGATGACCTACAGCGCCACGAACCTTATACATTGTGCTTTTTATAATTCTATTCGATTGAGGTTTAGTCGATCTTTTAGTGAAAAAACTAATTCACCAAAAGTTCGACTAAACCACAAACGGATAGAATTATAAAAAAGCACAATGTATAAACTTTGTAGAGCACTAAAAAACATGAAAAGATTGATTTAAAAAAAACAGGTTTTTCCGATGCCGGTATCCCAACATTTTAAATTTTCACCTTAAAATAAAAGATTGCTGATTGTGTTGAATTTTTTGTATAAAGCTTTTCGCATTAATTTCTTATAAACAGTAATGACCAATTCTGCATAGCATTGAACTCTAATTTTTCCTTTAATTTACTCAATATTCCCTGAAAATTTAAAACGTTTTCCAAGTCTCAATTGGAATGAAAATAAAACCGCATTCACATTGCATGAAACTGAAAAATACACCTTTTATTCATTCCTTTTTAATACAGTCTCACCGCCGTTTCCCTTTTTACGTTTCGCACATAAAAATAAATCGCATAAGACCATTTTACACATCAATGCGATATAATTCACACACACCTACAGCCGAAATCGAAGGCGGAAACCGCCACCCTGCCAGGAATCGTATAGACGTCCCAGTGTATCGCCGCGCTGAATGCTCTCGCCCCCCATTTACCGCTTTCGCTTTATACATTTTGTAGGGACGTGTATTATTATACATTGTATAGCGGGGACGCGTTTTGCATGCGGAACGGCCGGTCAAGCAAAACCACCCCCAGGACCCAAACCGGTCGTTGTGGCACGGTTCCAGCTGTCGCAAAACGATTAAGGATTGTCAGGGCGATGCGCAAGCATCGGGCGGGCGGCGGCAACGTAAATAAAATCGACAGATAAGGCACACAACGCACCTAATACATACAGGGTGTTATGTAATTCGAGGGTAATCCATTAAGTGGTGATAGAGGTGAGTTAATCTAGCTAGAATTAGATTTTTTTAATGGTAAATTCGTCTTTGTTAGGTAACTGAAGGACTTTTGAGTTGACCAATCATATTTTTGAAAAAAAAACATTGCCATGATCAACGACAACAACAAAAACAAGAACAACAAGAACTGCTTCACGCCAGGCTGTCCAGGTCAATGGATTGGTGACAGCACTGAGAGGGAGCACAATTTTCTGAAATTGATATGTTATTTATATGAAACCTATGTATGTATGCACAAATAATAAATGATTTAAAAAAAAAATTAAAAAATGATTTTTTTATTTAGTTTTGTCTACTTTCAATTAAAGTACGTGCTCAAAATCACTGCCTTCGACTTCAATACACTTATTAATCCGCAATTAAAATGACAGTACACAATTGCGAAGTGTGTCTTCTCGAATTTCGGCAAAATCATTTCTAATTCGGCCAATCATAAAATATTGTATTGATATCTTCTATCTAACTTATCATTTTGATATATAATAGAGTGATAAAGCTACATTTAACAAATTATTAACATAACTTTCCTAATATCGGAATTTAGTCCTTTATCACTCAAAAATATGCTAGATTTTTTAAAAACTGCTTCCAAATTTATATTTTCGGAAAATATAGTATTGAAATTGTCCATCTAATTTATCATTTTGATATATAATAGAGATATAGAGCTACATTTGACAAATTATTAACATAACTTTTCTAACATCATACTTTAGTCCATCATAACTCAAAAATACGCTAGATTTTTTTGAAAACTGCTTCCAAATTTAGTACAACTTACCCTCGAAAAGTTAAACGCCATCCACGCGGCACCACATCAATTAGCAATGCACACCCATATGGTAATAACCGTCAACATGCTCATGTCTTCAGGATCACCGGGTAGTGCCCTCTAGAAAATAATATTCCAACAGAGTGCTTGAGATATCAGCACAAGGCCAATCGTATAAAACATATATAAGTGTGAACCCACCTCTTAGCAATCTACATATCTAGATTTCGATCTTATTAGATCTCGTCAGTGTAGCTCAGCTAGTGAGGATGAATTCACACAATATACTGACGAGATCTAATAAGATCGAAATCTAGATATGTAGATTGCTAAGAGGTGGGTTCACACTTATATATGTTTCAAATTTATATTTCCGGAAAATAAAGTATATTCTACCTAATTTATGACTTTGATACAGAATAGAGTGATAGTGCTATATTTAACAAATTATTAACATAACTTTTCTAACATCTGAATTTAGTCCATCATAACACAAAAATATCCTGGATATATATTGTACGTGTTTTTGTAAACTTTCTTTTTGAGAAGAAATCTGGTTAAGTTAGTTCTAGTGATCTAGCAAGGCAATTCGCCGGACCAGCTCCACCGATCCAATGACCATAGATAATAAAAAAAAGAAAACACTTCTTTACGACAGTATTAAAAAACTCAGCTGGTAGTACAATAAATTCTATTAGCCCAAAACATATCCTCATCCTATAAACCGTAGCTAGAATTGCAGTAACAAATATGTATGCTGATTTTAAAATAATACATGTTAAAAATAAAAGATACATTTTACATGATTTAATATTATTATTTCATTTGTAATTTTAATTTAAAGAACGCCAGCATTCATTCTATGATATTTCCCGCAAGACGCTGGGTGAAATTTAGGGTGCAAAAAGCGGGCGTTGGGGAGTTGCGTGGTATGCGAGATATTTATTATAGCTCCAAATATGTCTTGGCAGTTCCTACTCCAGCCCATACAACCGCCGCACGCATTCCAATTTGGGGCGCGGAGAATTCACAAATTATGGGGAGTTAATTTGAACAAATACGTAATAATGAATTCAGTTAATCCCGGAATTCAAGCCATTATAAGCTTGCTATATATGAAGCGGCACGGTAAATTATAGAAAGCTAGCACCGGGGGCGATCAGTGTTAATTGATTGCAATTAGCTTTTTCATTAAGACATATTTCTCGATTCTAGTGAAACACTTTTAGAAGTGTCAATAGTATATATATATATATATATATATATATATATATATATATATATATATTTATTTATACATATATATATATATATATATATATATATATATAAAATTATTACTCAGAAATTCACTCTCCGGTGAGCTATAATTAACCTAACATATCTCTGATATATTTGGTGATTATTCTGTTAGATATTCAGAATTCTGTCACTATAATTATAGTAAAATATAATTATTATTTACTAATAATATTCATAGATAAGAAAGTGGGAGTCCCAAAATTGTGTAGTGTGGTTATTGTAGAGGCCATGTGCCCCACGGGGGGGCAAGGTACCTACTAAGGCAGATACTAAAAATTACGAATAAATATTTACGTAGGATATTATAAATAGAGAAACTAGGGAGAGGGTTATGTTGGTTAAACTTTATTTTATTAGCTGAGAGTTAGCTAGTGTAAATGAATGTAGAATTCATCTTTTTGGCTACATATTGATTTGCCTGCGCAATATGTCTGGTTCACGGGGATGGGTGAGTAAACAATTGTACGTTAAAGAATTTGATTATTTACATGTATAATGTACAATCCATTATTAACATAGTATAAATCATGTAAACTAATATTATAAACCCATATATAATGTATACATATCTCTTCATATTTAATACATAAATAAACTACATTCCAAATATTGACTAATTACAATCTATTTTACATCAAATATGATTCCATATAATAGCACAATAATTAGATACAGTCTTATTTAATTTTTAGATTTAGAACTAGGCCATTGCGTAGTAGAATTGGTCAGTAAAGAACATCCGAATCTGAAGAAATGCTAAGTAAATGTCTTTATCAGAATTTATTTTACTATAAAATATCTTTACTTTAGTTTATTATTTTTATTTCTAGCAATTTATTGCACCAACCACTTCTTTAGTTCTTAGTTGATGCATGGTGTGATTAATAAATTTAAATCTAGTTTATTTTTGAATTGATGTAGACTATAAGCAAATAGTGCGATAGTTTTATTAGTAATTTAATAATTATAGGTCTTCAGCTCTATTCTGTGTAGTTTTTAAAATATTTATGTATGTATATGATGGACAAAAGTCAGATGTTAGGAAGGTTATGTTAGTAATTTTTAAATGTAGCTCCAACACTCTACTCTGTATCAAAATGATAAGTTCTGTAGAAGAATTCAATACTATATTTACCGGAATATATAAATTTGAAAGCAGTTTTCAAAAAATCTAGCATATTTTTGAGTTATGATGGAGTAAAGTCCGATGTTAGGAAAGTTATGTTAATAATTTGTTAAATGTAGGTCTATCACTCTATTCTATATCAAAATTATAACTTAGGTAGAAGATTTCTATACTATATTTTCCGGAAAATATAAATTTGGAAGCAGTTTTCAAAAAAATTCAGCAAATTTTTGAGTTATGATGGACTAAAGTTCGATGTTATGAAAGTTATGTTAATAATTTGTTAAATATAGCTCTATCACTATATTCTATATCACAGTCTTAAATTAGGTAGAAGATATCAATACTATATTTTCCGGAAAATATAAATTTGGAAGCAGTTTTCAAAAAAACCTAGCAGATTTTTGAGTTATGATGGACTAAAGTTCGATGTAGGAAAGTTATGTTAATAATTTGTTAAATATAGCTCTAGCACTAGATATAAATTAGATAGAAGATATCAATACTATATTCTCCGGAAAATATAAATTTTGAAGCGTTTTAAAAAAAAATGAGTTATGATAGACTAAAGTCAGATGTTAGGAAAGTTATGATAATATTTTGTTAAATATAGCTCTATCACTTTATTCTATATCAAACTCCTAAATTAAGTAGAAGATATCAATACTAGTTTCCAGAAAATATAAATTTGGACGCAGTTCTCAAAAGATCTAGCATATTTTTGAGTTATGATGAACTAAATTCCGATGTTAGGAAAGTTATGTTAATAATTTGTTAAATATAGCTCTATCACCCTATTGCCTATCAAAATGATAAATTAGATTGAAGATATCAATACTATATTTTCCGGAAAATGTAAATTTAGAAGCAGTTTTCAAAAAATCTGGCATATTTTTGAGTTATGATTTAGGAAAGTTATGTTAATAATTTGTTAAATATAGCTCTATCACTCTATTATATATCAAAATCATAAATCAGATTAAAGAAATCAAAACTATATTGTCAAGAAAATATAAATTTGGAAGAAGTTTTCAAAAAATCTAATTTTAAATTAGATTGAAGATATTAATACATATATATATATATATATATATATATATATATATATATATATATATATATATATGATTTACTAAAGTCCGATGTTAGAAAAGTTATGTTAATAATTTGTTAAATATAGCTCTATCACTCTATTATATATGAAAATGATAAATTAGATTAAAGATATCAATACTATATTTTCCGGAAAATATAAATTTGGAAGAAGTTTTCAAAAAATCTAGCATATTTTTGAGTTATGATGGACTGGAAAGGCCATTGCGTAGTAGAATTGGTCAGTAAAAAACATCCGAATCTGAAGAAATGCTAAGTAAATGTCTTTATCAGAATTTATTTTACTATACAATATCTTTACTTTAGTTTATTATTTTTATTTCAAGCAATTTATTGCACCAACCACTTCTTTAGTTCTTAGTTGATGCATGGTGTGATTAATAAATTTAAATCTAGTTTATTTTTGAATTGCTGTAGACTATAAGCAAATGGTGCGATAGTTTTATTAGTAATTTAATAATTATAGGTCTGCAGCTCTATTCTGTGTAGTTTTTAAAATATTTATATATGTATATGATGGACAACAGTCAGATGTTAGGAAGGTTATGTTTTTTAATTTTTAAATGTAGCTCCACCACTCTACTCTGTATCAAAATGATAAGTTCTGTAGAAGAATTCAATACTATATTTACCAGAAAATATAAATTTGGAAGCAGTTTTAAAAAAATCTGGCATATTTTTGAGTTATGATTTACTAAAGTACGATGTTAGAAAAGTTATGTTAATAATTTATTAAATATAGCTCTATCCCTCTATTATATATCAAAATGATAAATTAGATTGAAGATATCAATGCTATATTTTCCGGAAAATATAAATTTGAAAGAAGTTTTAAAAAAATCTAGCATATTTTTGAGTTATGACAGACTAAAGTCAGATGTTAGGAAAGTTATGTTAATAATTTGTTTAATATAGCTCTATCACTCTATTACATATCAAAATCCTAAATTAGATAGAAGATATCCATACTATATTTTCCGGAAAATGTAAATTTGGAAGCCTTTCTCAAAAAATGTAGCACATTTTTGAGTTATGATGGACTAAAGTCCGATGTTAGGAAAGTTATGTTAATAATTTGTTAAATATAGCTCTATCACTCTATTATATATCAAAATCATAAATTAGATAGTAGATTTCAATACTATGTTTTCCGAAAAATATAAATTTGGAAGCAGTTTTCAAAAAATCTAGCATATTTTTGAGTTATTATGGACTAAAGTCCAATGTTAGGAAAGTTATGTTAATAATTGGTTAAATATCGCGCTATCAGTCTATTCCATATGAAAATGATAAATTAGGTAGAACATTTCAATACTATATTGTCTGGAAAATATAAATTTGGAAGCAGTTTTCAAATAATCTAGAACATTTTTGAGTTATGATAGACTAAAATCAGATGTTAGGAAAGTTATGTTATTAATTTCTTAAATATCACTCTATTCTATATCAAAGTCTTAAATTAAGTAGAAGATATCAATACTATAGTTTCCGGAAAATATAAATTTGGAAGCAGTTCTCAAAAATCAAGCATTTTTTTGAGTTATGATGGACTAAATTCAGATGTTAGGAAAGTTAATTTGCTAGATATAGCTCTACCACCCTATTTTATATCAAAATGTTAATTTATGTGGAAGATAGTAGTACCGCAGTTATCAAAACATACATTCTGAAGCAGTTTTGAAAGAACCTAGCAGATTTTTGAGTTATGATGGTCTAAAGACAGGTATTAGGAAAATATCACTATATTCTATATCAAAATGATAAAATTGGTATAAGATATCAGTACTACATTAACAAGAATATATAAATTTGGAGCTGTTTTCAAAAATCTACAGGATTTTTGAGTTATGCATAGACTATTATATATAATATTATTAGACTAAAATTGAGATATTAAGAAATTTGTTAATAATTTGTTAAATATAGCTCCATTCTCTATCAAATTGATAAATTAGGTAGTTGATTTCAGTACTACGCTTACCAGATAATATAAATTTGAATGCAGTTTTCAAAAATTCTAAGTTCGGAGTTATGATGGACTAAAGTCAGAAAGTTATATTAATAATGTGTTGAATGTAGCTATATTCTATCATATAATTATATGACTACTGGTGTTACCGAGGAATATAAATTTACTAGCAGATTAACATTTGAGCTGAGTTTTTCTGAAAACGTGGAAGATCAGACTGTACTTCCTCAGTCAGATCTTTCACGTTTTCAGAAAAACTACGAAATGTTTTCAAACCAAATGTTGCAAAATGTGGCTTCTATCTCACATAACTCCGCTTTAATTAGGTTTCGATAGAAATCGGCCTGGGGAAAGTCCTTGTTTACTAACTGCGATTTTCCGATTGTGAAAAAATTCATTATCACTATCGATAAATTATAGATAGAATATGAATGACGGAGATACATTTTCAGTAGATTACCATGACCAGGGGTCCTAATAAAGAGGATTTGTGCAAAAATTAGAAACACAAATTCCGCACAATTACAATACTTCATCCATACTTCGTATAATAAAGTAAAAATCACTAAAAAAAAACAATTCTTCATTGAACTATTGAAATATAAACTTGAATTATTTACTTATTTAGCTTCAACATTGTATAAGAGTTTTTATTTTGGATAAATTATATCTTCTGAATCATAAATTCAAATTATAGAGTAGTAATGTTGTACAAATTTAGTTTTCAAACTACCGTTAATTTTGTACTATGATACTAAATCACTTTTAAAAAAATTCGTATAGTTATAACAATTTAATTGAAAAACTTCCTTGTTTATATATTTATAATTGCAATATTGTATAATATGTTGCTTACATTAAATTTAAATTTTTATTTTTCAACGTATATTATTTTAATTCGGAATGAATGTTAAATACATTGTACATTGTATTACCATGTAAAATGAGTTGAATGTTTAATGATAAAGCAACAGGAAAAAGCCGGACATCAGCTCTACAGAATGGAATAAATATTGGAAACAAAAACTTTAATAAAGACATACAAAACAATACCACCTTAAAAACATTTAAACAAAAATTAAAAGACCTCTTAATCCTGAATCAAGATAAACAAGAAAACTAAATAAAATACAACACCACAATCAACAACAACAGCAATAACAACAGCAACAAAAACAAGAACAACAAGAATCCCTTCACTGCAGGCTATCCAGGTTAGTGGATCGGTGACAGCACTGAGAGGGAGCATAATTTTCGGAAATTACTATGTTATTTATATGAAACATATGTATGTATTCAAAATTAATATCTAAAAGAAAATATTGTCCTTTTCACACTGAAATTAATTTCATTTTGTATGTGAACTTTTTACATTCCTGTGGTATCCCATGAGCGTTGTAATTTCAGATCGCAGACCGTTTAAGAAAAGTGCTGTAAATCCGAATATAATCCGGAGCCGGCGGCGGCGCAACTGAAAGTGGAGCAATTAGCGTTAATCCGGATTAGTGGCGAGAGCCGCGCCCGATTTCGCGATCGCCGCCGCGCGCGCACTAATAAAATTATTCGAAATAATAAACGCCACCCCCCTGGCTGGCCCCCACACCCAGCCCGCTGTGGCGACGGGGCGCGCTCGCTTCCGTCGCGGGGGTAAATAATTTAATCCGGATTACCGCCGCACGTATAGCCCGCGCAAAGTCGAAAGCCGCAACTGAATTTAGGTGCAGTTCGCAGATGTGCAACTCGCATTGTCTTGGAAATACACACGGGAAAGTTTAATAATAATAAGCACAAATAGTAGAACTGCCACAGTATATTCTACTTTACTCTATCGTATGCTAATTATAGGATATTGGTCTAGTACAGGATATAGGATATATTTGATTAATATATTTAGTTTAGGTGAAATCAATACACTCTTTTGTCAGAAATATTGACACCAAGGCATAAGAAGTCTTTAGTTCAACAACAACAAATTCAAATTGCTAATTGCGTAATAAAATGTATGGTTTAATATAAAAAACAATATGTTATCATATCATGGGCAACAGCACATATGTAATTTTTACTAATCTTCAAGTTTTATGACTAATCTAGTCGAAATAAGACTTTTTTTTGAAAAATGTATGTGTATCTGCATGTATGTGTGGCTTTATGTCTATGAAAAAATGTGAAATCGGCTGGATGGCGCGAGACTTTTTTTTGAAAAATGTCTGTGTATGTCTGTGAACAAAATTGTGAATTCGGCTGGATAGACCGAGACCTTTTTTGAAAAATGTCTGTGTGTATATCTATGTATGTGTAGCTTTATGTCTGTGAACAAAATTGTGAAATCGGCTGCATGGGCCGAACCTGTGTAATGAATAGTTAAATGACAAAATGACAATGTCAGTTTAAACAGTCAATGATAATAGATCACGTTATTTGGGCGAGTGGACATAGTTATGTTTGTTTTACTAACAAATACATATACACACACATATATATATATATATATATATATATATATATATATATATATATATATATATTATCTATTTGCCTCTTACCTTTCGGTGTAGGCTGAACTAACAAATACATGACTTTTCTAAATCTAGTCGGCCCATGATACCACCCTTCTCCTTCGCCGTTAAGCCCCGGTTATCTAGGCAAATATTGACGTAAAAACAGCCCGATGTGACATCATTTTAAAGAAATTAAAATTAAATTACGGTTTAAAATAAGAATTATGCTGTCTATTAGTGCGTTTAAGCATTCAAAAGCAAACAAGCATTTGCATTTATAATTATTCCGTTTTTTTTTTGTTCAAACAAAAGTAATTGCATTCTGCGCCGGAAAATTTATTACAGCACTTCAGGGCAGATAGAACTGTGCTGCATAAACTATGCATGTTATGAGTTGCTGTAAAGATACATAAATACATACAACCCGTTTAATTCCTCCACTTTTTTTTATCATGAAAATAACGCTAAAACTGGAGCAATAGTTAAATTTGCATAAACGTTTGGAATAATCCGTACAAAAATACAAGACTTAACGCGAGGGGAAATAATTATCCGCCGCAGCGTAATAGCGAGAGAAAAAACTCGCTGCGGAACGGAATAACTCGCGCCGCCGCGATACAGACCGCACATTTGGTAATTTTTGCTAATTGAATGAGTTCGCAAAACGAAAAACTAAATCGCAATATGGTAATGCTAGCGCTTTAACAACTTCGCAAGCACCCGTTCTTCGGATATTTTAATAAACGTCGCCGTTTTCATTAAATATTGTTTGTTTATTTTTTCGTCCTCGAGCTACGTCCCCTAAAATAAATTGCATGCAAAACGGCGCGCGAGATCGTAATAAAACTATGCGCCGCTTTGTCTCCTAAATTGCGAACGTGACGGACGTTTACAATGTAACGGATATTTGTTATTTCACGCTGCAAATAATACACGAAATCTCTGGGGAGACTGAAAATCCCGCCTGTATTGCATGAGATTTAATTGCAGGCGACGAGGGCCGCAACGGTGTCGGCGTCCTCGGGCGCCGTCGCTCTGTGTTGTTATAATTACGTACTAGGAGGGAAGCAATTAAGATTTTGCCACCTTATAGTATTTGTAAATGTGGTTAAAATTAATACAAAAAAAATGAAATATACATTTTTAAAGCGGGTATACGACGATTTTAAGTTCGAGTTAAATTTTGTATATACCTGTAGTACCCAGCCCGTTTCTGAATCCGAATTGTGTTTCTTACCGTGTATTCTATGTTGTATCGCCTTTAGTAAAGTTTTTAAAGTATGATTCATAATTACATTTATTGTACGGTGGTCTGTACATACTATTGCGATCTTCTTTTTGGGGGTATTGAGTGGGGAGGTTGATGACAGCGATTCCTCTGCTATTATTCCTGTTGAGTATATGGCGTTGAATAGATCTACTAAGATGTGGAGATGTTCTCCATCGATTAACTTAAATACTTCGAATGGTAATCTATCAAGATCTGATGACTTTCCATTTCTAAGTTTCTTATAGCATGTATTACTTCCTCTGTAGTTAAATCTGGTCTATTGTTTTGTTGTTTGTGTTTGTATTTATTTTTATTGTTATTATTTTAATTAGAACTACTAGATGAATTACCCCGTTACACGTCGGAATTACAAATTAATTGAATTCCGGAAAACAGTGTAGTGCAAAGTTGAAGTCGTTTGAAATCGTAAACCTGATGTTAAACGTTGGTCTTGGCCCGCCAGTCCCCTACAACTGTGTTCGTATAGTGTTTTATATGGACATATTATTGCATTACTTCACCAATTAAAAGATTAACCCATGAAAAATCTATGAATCTATGCGTAAAAAGAAGATAGATGGTTTAAGAACAACCTAACATTCCCCGTTCACTATTTCAAACGACTTGAACTCTGCAGTATATCATTATCAATAACTTTCCATGATTCAATTAATTATATTGATGTATTTAGGCCTAATTAGTAAATAAATGCGAAAAACAATTGAGTGCACAGTGAAAGTTTGAAATAGGGAATAGGAACAGTTTGGTTTCTGTCGGACCACCCACCCCCTTCTCTTTGTACACATGGATTTTTCATGGGGTAACATGCATCTTCTTGTTATTGAAATATTACAATACTTCTGTAATAATATATAAAACTATGCGACCAGAAGTACCCCACCCCAGCCAGCAAATCGAAGGCGAGTAGGGCGGGGGTAATCATTGTCACGGTGTGAATCCGGTACTACCCATGCCTCTAACATCTAGTGGTGATAGGCACGTATCTTTCGAAGATTCCATCTCACAGGACAAAAAAATACGTCCAGAAGTGTGGGGGACTGGTGGGTCAAGAGCAAATATTAACATTCATAGATCCATTCACGACTTCAAACGACTTGAAATTTGCACTATACTATTTACCGGAATTTTCTGATTTAATTTTTATTCATAGTTTCTTTTCTCATGAGATAACAGTTTTTCTTTTGAAAACAATGTATTACTGCTGTTTCCATATAAAGTTAGTAGTTAATAGTTTTGTTAAATCAAACTACTAAAGTTTTAAAAAATTAAACCGGCGACCCTCAACTTTGGTAATGAAACTATGAAAATAAAAATGGCAGGTTGGGTTAAAAATATTGAGGAATATTGATGGTATATGTTTTAGGAATTTATTATTCTCTTAGCCAATTAATTTTAAATAAGTAATTTCGTGATAACATCCACCCTAAACTTACTATATTTTAGTGAGCGACACTCAAACTCTATGTTTCCATTAAGTGGCACCCCTGCGAAAGGGAATAAGTAAGGATACAAGGACTAAGCCAACAGGGCCGTGTATTTGGGCGGCGGCAGTTCAGTTGATTAGGTGATACGTGAAGGCGCACCTGGTGGTAGTTTATTAAAGCCCGGGATGCAGACTGGGCCACGGTTTATGATTTAGTTATCGGATTTTAATCAGACTGGGGGGTGCTTTGATGCTTCGGCAGAGCGCACGCTAAAAATGACGACGCAGGAATTTAATTAAGCCGAAACTTTTCCGATGTACCGATAATTAAGTCAATATTTAATCGCTCTGACAGCCTTATTAAATTATATTGGCAAAGTTTGCGCTCATTGCAGGAAGTTTTTTTGTTTGGTACAGATTCGTGTATATTATTTTAGAGGGATTAGTCAATATTGAACCCGGCTTGCTTTAATGATTTTTCATAATTTATTAAATTTTCTTAAAGCGTTGTAACACAAAGAATTAAATTGTTTGTTTAGTTGTTAATTAATAGCCGAAAGAGAGCAATTAAACGGTTTTTGTATTTAAATAAAGCTATATCCTTCTTGATAAAACCAAAACAATTTTTTGAGAATGTAATAAAATCAAATCAAATACAATTGTTTGTTGAGTTATTAATTAAGATCCTAAAAAATTGCAATTAAAAGTACTTTTTTATTTAAATAAAGCTATATCCTTCTTAACATCAAAAATCAAGCCTTATTAAAATATATTGGCAAAGTACAGATTCGTATATATTGTTTTAGAGGATTAGTCAATATTGAACCGGCTTGCTTTAATGATTTTTCATAATTTATTAAATTTTCTTAAAGCGTTGTTACAAAAAAAAATTGTTTGTTTAGATAATAATTAACAGGCCAAAGAGCGCAATTAAACGGTTTTAATATTTAAAGAAAGCTATATCCTATATTTGGCTACCATAAGATTGCCTACAGACAAACTCTACAAGGATACTGGTATTATAAAAATCGATAAATTATTAAAAACGGAGCAGTGCCTATTAATGTATAAATTAATCAAGAACATTCAAAAAACAAACACACAAACAATAAGTAATTGTGACGTACACTCAGATCAAACAAGGACATCACATAATATGCAAACAAAAAGATCGAAAACAAACACAGGGGATAAAAGCCCAATAAACGAAAGTAGGAAGATATAAAACACAATCCCAAACCATCTCAAAGATATTAAAACATATCGTAAATTTAAAATCCTGCTAAAAGAAAATGGGGGAAGAAACTTATTATTATTATTATATTATCCTTCTTGACAAAACCAAAACAATTTTTTGAAAATGTAATAAAATAAAATAAAATTAAATTGTTTGTTGAGTTATTAAATAAGAACCTAAATAGCGTAATTAAAAGGACTTTTATATTTAAATAAAGCTATATCCTTCTTAACATAAAAAATCAAAAATACTACTAAAAGCGCAATTAAAAGGACTTTTATTTAAATAAACCTATATCCTTCTTAAGATAAAAAATCAAAAATACTACTAAAAGTATAGAAATAGTTGTCACACAGGGTCAAAAAAGCTGGCGAGATATATAATTAATCTTTCAAACCCCGTCGGACGACTGGTTTTTCATCTAGTACTTAATATATCTTGTTTTGGGGCAAGATATATTAAGTCCTAGATGGAAATCGAGGTCGTTGGACAGGGTTTGAAAGATTAATTATCTCGTCATCCTTTTTGATCCTGTGTGAACTATTTCTACACTTTTAGTAGTATTTTTGATTTTTTATCTTAAGAAGGATATAGCTTTATTTAAACATAAAAGTCCTTTTAATAGCGCTTTTAGTAGTATTTTTGATTTTCTATGTTAAGAAGGATATAGTTTTATTTAAATATAAAAGTCCTTTTAATTACGCTTTCAGGCTCTTATTTATATATTTAAAAAAAAACTTCTATCTTTATAGGTCTATCAGCCGTGACGCTTTTCCGCCGGTCAGGGGAGAAGCTCAGAGGAGTTTAATCCCCTGGTATTTACCTTAACTTCATAGAAAACCTCTGAAAAACTGTGAAAGATGATTCGCGAAAATTTACTTCCCGCTGGGGATTGAACTCAGGCTCCCCAATGCTCAGTACGAGATGGACGACGCCTCTAACCACTCGGCACTGAGCTGGGTATTTATATATTATTATTGATATATTTTGATTTTTCTTCTTGTTTGAAGTTTCGAGTTCGATATCTCGAAAACAAAGGACGATCGGAAAAAAATTATTCTTTGTTTTCGTTTTAGAATTAAATTTTCTACTATAATTTTCATTTTAGTCACCTAGCTGTAGAAACCCTGCAGAACAATATAAAAACAAATTAAATAGAAAATAATTGTTTTAATTTAATTTTTTTTTACTCTAATCCTCTAGTTATTTTTTTGAAAGAGAGAGAGAGAGAGAGAGAGTATGTGTCTATCTCAAAAACAAACTATAACTAGTAGATTATAAGAATAACATTAAATTAAAATAACTCATAGAAGAAGAGTTTCGCTAAATTGAATTAGTTGAAACAATTGAACGCTCTTCAATTATTTCAACTAATTCATGTCATGGTGAACCTATTTCCCACCCCTATTCCTTCACGTAGATTACATGGGAAAATATATTATGTTTATTCTTTAAACTCGAAAATGTACGAGAAGATAGTTTTAATTAATATTATCAAGTATGATCATTTCAATCATTTAAAAGCTAGTAGCTTTTAAATGATTATAAAAACATAACGGTGTTGGTTTAAAGTAGATTTTAATTTAAGCAACTTAACTGAATCTCATGATAGTCAAAAATCATAAATAACATATCAAATATACGCACCTTCAAAACATTAGCATAACCAGGAAGCAATTTTACAACGTAATGACAAACTTGAAGAGCCACTCCCCCATTATATATGAACATTACCGTTTTATTTTACAACCGCCGCCCCCATATAAGACTAAACAATGTATATTTACAACCCTCACAATATATGTATTAAACGCGCGCCGGGTGTTCGCCGTTATCTTTTATTAATGCAATTCTAAAACGCTTTATAAACCTGACCGTATTTCTCTTAAACCCAGGCACCACGTACAGTGGATTAGTTCCTTCTTTTATTCCGCTAAGGTACATGCGGGCAGGTGAGAGAGGCACGGAGAGTGACGGGCCGGGTCGGAATGAAATCTTATTAACTCATTACAGACGCTTTAAGTGCGCCAGGGCGAGCCCCGGGATCGCTTTAAAATTACTACTTACTTGTAACCGTAAGTAATTACCGCTCAAGTTGGTCATAAAGCACAATGCGGGGTGGGGCCAGGGGAGATAAATGTGTCGACCGGAGCCGGGTAATAGATCACTCACCTAGAATAAAAAGAGAAAGAGATGGGAATTAATTTTACGTTTCTTGCTATTATATGTTTTATGAGTGGATGAACTTATGACATCACAAAATTAATAATTTTATATCAGTTGTAACTTAAATGTTTATTATTAAATGTGTAAATGAAATGTGATTTATATTAATTAATAAATTATATGAAATGTTAAACCATATTCTTGTAAATAGAGATAATAAAACTATAGGGTGTATCAAAATGTGTTTAGAATTGATGGATTGAACAGAAAATTGACGTTTATTTGAATAATTTATTGGTTCATACATATTAGCAAATACTGACAGTACTAGGAATGAAAGTAATATTGGCCGTGTAAGCTGCCTTATAGAACAAATAATTGCAATGAATATGCAACCAATAAATCTAAATGCTAACTGAAACAATTTTCATGCGTGTACAATGTACAAAATTATTCACCAGACACATTTTCGCGACAAATTACAAACGCACCAAACCACCTGCCCATTGCTTTATTACAAGCACACACAAAAAACGTCCGGCCTTCATTGTATAAAAGTTACAATGTATAAAAACTTTCCTGCATCCAGTCGAGCCCCTGTACTCGCAATTAAACTCACACAGTGTTATTTAAGCGAGATATATATTTTTTGAATTAAAGCGTTTCGCCGGCAGGATACGAAAAAGCTTTTATTCTTCGCGATTTTATTCAAACTTTTGTGCAAGCGCGCCCAACAATGAGATGATTTTAAATAAGTACATAACATTTCCCCTGTAGCAAAGCCAGCGGCCGCGTTTTGTTCGCACTCGGAATTTCGACGGACAGTCTTATATCTGTGAATTTATAAATCGTTAGTAGACATATCCGTTCATGTATGATAAAATTGACAGCTAACATTTTATCAATTTTTTACAAAAATTACTAGACTTTTGCATAACAAAATGATTGGTACTGCCCTTAATACTGGAGAAAATAATTAATATGAAACTAATTAATAAGTAGGAGTAGTTGGCTACGGTGCCGGTTTGTGGTCACATTACTTGCCATTATCGGCTCAAATCCGGTATCAAAAAGATCCTTTTCAGTGCTAAATTTGAATCCATGATTATGGATGGTGTGTTCTATAGTTTTTAAAATTAAAAATATAAAATTATAATTTCTTGAAAAAAAGATTGTTTTTCTCTAATCTAATATTCTATATTAATTATTATACATGATTGTGGGTGGTGTGTTCTATAGTTTTTAAAATTAAAAATTAAAAATATAAAATTAAAATTTCTTGAAAAAAAGATAATTTTTCTCTAATCTAATATTCTATTTTAATTATTATCCATGATTGTGGGAGGTGTGTTCTATAGTTTTTAAAATTAAAAATATAAAATTATAATGTCTTGAAAAAAAGATTATTTTTCTCTAATCTAATATTCTATTTTAATTATTATCCATGCTTGTGGGTAGTGTGTTCTATAGTTTTTAAAATTAAAAATATAAAACTATAATTTCTTGAAAAAAAGATTATGTTTCTCTAAACTAATATTCTATTTTAATTATTATGATAAAGTAATGTACACTAGCGACTTCATTATTTTTTGTATCTAACGCATTTATAAAATCAATATATTTATAAATAATTTCGATATTTACTATTTCATATTTATTGGTTGCCAGAAATTAATTATTACAATTTAATAACAGCCCTCGACCGGCAATAAATTCCAGTTAAAATCATAAACCCCTCTAATAACTTTTAACAAATTGCCCTATATTTTATTGAATTGAAAATAAACAAACGTTTCCACTTGTTTACTGTATATAATAATAAAAATTATTGCGCGGGCGTATACATAAATTTATGTCCACGCACCGCAATAAAATCCGACCCCATCGACAGTTTTAATGCGCCGGCTTAATTCCGTCCATTAAATTCAATAACGCCGGAGCAATTTCGCCCGAGCCGACCGCGGAGGAAATGGCGTAAATACTTTATTATATGCTATCGCGTCGGCATATTTCCTGCGTGCATTAATTTTTGTATCTCGGATTGATTTTCGGTTTAATTCCAGCGACGATTAAATTCGGCCCGCATGTAATTTATTTTGGGTAGTGGCGGGCAGCGCGCGCCCTCCGGCTTTATTTGCCGGAGATATTTATTTGCTATAATTAATTTGGCAATTAAACTGTGCGGGTTGAATTGTTGCGGGTAAATTTGGTCGGGCACAAAAAGAGTGCAACGAGCGAGGTCATAATAATAATACGGGGAATAATGCATGGAGCTTAACCGTATGAACATAATATCATCATACTTTAATGGTTTACTGTTGGACCAAATTTGTTTATTCTATACACTTATAATATAATTCACATAGGGGCGTCCACCAAAATGATGAAAGAATAGCTGGTCCCCGGCACCCCAGAAGCAAAATGTGGAGATGTAGATGTGTAAAATCTTTGAGTAAAGAATCAACTTGATTCTTCACTCAACGGTAAAATAAGCTAACATGGCTTTTGGTTTAGCATATTGGTTTATTTCTTTGTTTGTACAATTATAATTCCTCAAATGTAATACTAACATGTTTAAAGAGGTATAATATGAAACTAATAAAATCCCCAACGTTCTGTTCGAATATTATATTATATATAATATTATGAGGAACAGAACGTTGGGAATTTTATTGGTTTCATATTTTACCACTTTAAACATGTTAGTATTACATTTGAGGAATTATAATTAACAAACAAATAAATAAATAATAATAATTATCATTTTGAAATTGGTTTACTTTACACTTATAATTAATAAATAGAAGACACAAAAAATTCTGCCTCAGATTTTAATACATAATTTTAAATAAATTGTCCTTATTAAGCATAGCTATATTATTCCGCGCCATTTGATTCTCAAGCAGCTCCCTTATCTTTGAACAAAATTACATTCCACTACAATCATCGTGCTCGTTCTCTCTGCCCTGATTGTATACAATTTGCAAAGCTAACATTATTCACGCAGCGACCCTCTATTATTGATTCTACAAAGAAGGAATTCGACGAAGCTGTTCTCCTATTAGGCCCAAGCGCTAATCGAAACTTTAGGGGTGAATTTACACACTTAAAGCACTTTATTTTTACTTTTTATAAGACAGAATCAACGAAGATGGAATAGTAATTTACATTATTAGTGAAGGAAGGAAAGTTTCCCGAATGATCGCCTTTGGCTTGTACTGTATTAAGAGCGAATTCGGGAAACAGCCTTATCGCACGAATAATGTATAATCATTAATATTATTATATTAATATAGGAACGTAGTATTTTCCGCACCCAAATCATTTCGGGAAATGACTTGTCTTAGGACATAAGTACGTAAAAGTTATATTAAATTATTGTGGATGAGATACTTTATTTTATGGATACTATAAGTATAAGTTACTATAACTATAGAATTGCTAAAGTTATTTATTTACATTTTAAAATTTTAATAAAAAGTTCTGATTCTCTATTAAATTTTGTTTGAAGCAAGTCATTAGATGTCAATTTTGGACAATTAGTTCAAAAGTTATCAGCAAATTTATATAATGGCATATGTCTCAAACTTAAAGTTGCTGTTACTAGAAATGTGTTACGGAGATCACAATTAAAATGAAATATTCTGTTTTTATACTAAATTTTCTTTGCAGATATAATATATCAGTTGTGGACAATTACTACAAAAGTTGTCGCCATATAAATAGTATAATTCAACTTGGAGATAGATATTAAAGAAATAATTTATAAAAAGGGAAGATTTACCGGAATAGCTAATCCAAAACAATTTGCAGCAGAAAATGCTCTAAGTACACTAAAAGTTTAACATAATAAAGTTTTATAGTGTAATTATTATTTTATAAAAATTTACATTTGAACCACAACAAGCTATAATCATAAAACACAATGCAAATTTCGTTGGATACACAATTTTTTGAGCTAATTTCGGCCTTTATAAAACATGCCGTGCTATTTCATGCCACAATTTGCATACATCATTATGAAATTTACGCGGCCAATTCCCATGCCGGATTTATTAAACCGCACTGGGTTAAAAACGCCGCGCAGATTTCTAAGGGGCGAACGCGCGAAGTTGAAAACGGGTTTTAATACGACGGGTCGCGTGCGCTCTCGGGCAGAAAACGACGTTCGTCAAAGTGGCGCTCATTTTAAGGTATGTCTGCATAAAGAGAGAAGCCACTTATTTGCAACCCGGTTTCTTGCTGCAGTGAACTTTGATGCGCTGGCTGCACGAAAAAAGTTGATTAAGTTGAGAGCGGTTTGAGCTAGTTAGTAAATTATAGGGAATGAGATATTATGTTATACATTAATTATTTATAATAATTTTGTTATTACAGGTGGAAACATTTAAGTGTTTGGGGGGTCAGCCATAAATGACAAACGTAGCTTATAGGATGAAATAAATAACCGAATACAAGCAACAATTATAAGCTACACATGATGTATACATATTCATATTCCAAAGAAGACAAAGATGGTACTGTATAAACAAAATTATAGGCCAACACTACTACTATACGGGGCAGAAACCTAGCTATCAAAACAGAGAGACAGAAGCAGAGTACAAGCAGCAGATATGAGGTACCTAGGAAAAGTAGGAGTCACAAAGTTGGATGAAATATGGAATGAAGAAATATGGAAAAGTCTAATATTCTCATGCCCGTATTCACCAACATCCCATAAACTTTATAGGTCCTATAAGCTATTGAATGTATAACTTGAACATGTCATTATGACAGAAATGATCCAAATAAATGTCAAAACCTTGAATAACGTTTGTGATTGGAGCTTTGATGACACATTTTCTTTAATTTTTCAGAGTTTCCAATAGAGCGAATCTAAAGTAACTACATTCCCTACATAATTTATTTATTGTTGCTATAAGAACGAATACTTATGCGTTCAATAGCTATTAATAGATTTATAGAACGTTGGTGAATACGGGGGTCGGTATCATATATCAATAATATCAAAAATCTGTAGCCTTTTCCTTATTTCTTCATTCCGTATATTCAGAGTCTACAAGACACGATTGACAGAAAATAATTAGGGTAGTATGGACACCTGATAAAAATACCAGAGAACGGATAGACCAAAATAGTATGGAATTCATAATACGAAAAAAAAAACTAAGGAAGAGCACAGAAAACATGGGAGGACAACATAGAAGGCACACTATCTAGAAACAAGATCGGGCGGCAGGAAGCGGTAGAGATTGCACGAAAACAAAGGTTTATAAGCAGGATTGTAACCTGAAAGGGTGTTAAAGGATTTAAAAATATTATATATACCATATATAAGTATGAACCCACATTAGCAATCTACAATCTCTCTTAGCAATCTACATATCTAAATTTCGATCTTATTAGATCTCATCAATGTAGCTCAGCTAGTGAGGATGAATTCACACTATATCTCGAGTGGTTATATATACATATGATGCAACTAACCCCCTAGGAAAGCTAAACGCCATCTGGCAGCACCACATCATCGGTTATTACCATATGCGTGTGTACAGGCAGCAAAAACTTGCGTTGAGTAGTGTTATTACTCAAAGTTCGAAGGATACTGTTATATAATAGTATTTATTTTACATGATGAGGATTATGAAGTGCAACACATGTTACTTTGCAAATAGACCATTAGTAAAATCAAATATTCTGAGCAGAAATCGTAAGCTCAGAATATACAAGACGTCCCTTGGACCAGTGGTAACATATGCCAGCGAGGCAGGAATCCTTAACCAGAAAAAGTAAAATTTATTAAGAATATTCCAAAGAAAAATCCTTCGTAAAATAGTTAGACCCACACAAAATGAGGATGGAAGCTAGCGTGTAAAATTATAATAGCAAGGGCCCTTGGTTCAGGGTACGAATGAAGACGGAAGAATTTCTGGAAACTTCGTCCTTCCTTTTATGGGTAGTATATAAAGCTATGGGAGAGAACCCTAACGGGTTGGGTATTGAGGCATCAGGGCAATTCATTGACACTCGGAGAACACAATTCTTGTTAAAAATCCTAACATTAATCCTCGGAACACGTACGAAAAGACGAACAAAAGACCTAAGTAAAGAAAACGGACTATGAGTACGGGCACGCACGTATGTTCCGGAGCTAACGAATAAGCTGGAAGAAGTTGTATAGGTGTCAAAAAACAAAAGCTAGATGTGGCTTACAGAAACCAAAAATAAAGACTACAGAAATAAAGTTATACAAGATTACGACGCTATGTCGGATTAGAAAGGAAATATATAGGTTAGGGGAAGACTTTTGGGATTGTGGCGCTAGAGCTAATCAGTATTATTCAGTGATTTATTAATGTATTATTACTGTAACGACTAACAGGCTGCAAGTAATAAAAGCAACATCATGGGTGTTGTGGGATACTACTCTAAATCTAAGCTACACCTGTGACCTCAAACCCCCCACTCTACACGACAATATGGGTCAATAGTATGGTAGCCCAAGACTAAGCAAGCCAGCCGCCAGGCTTCTGAGCAGCAAAAGGATTGCTTATCTGAGAGCAACAGGACTCATGAAAATAACACCCATCGCCGCAATGGATGTCCTGATGGACCTACAATAACAACATATCCTCATTGAAAAATAGGCTATATAGATCACCCTGTATATGGTTGGATATATGATTTATAATTTCAAAAAAACAGTTTTCACAATAATTCAATCAGTTTTCTCAAAATAATAGGAAATTGATCAGTTTCCAGTTTCCAGTTTTCGGAAAAAGAAACCATACATATAACACGATATGATATAGTGTAAAGTAAAATAATAAACAGTAAATTAGAGATATAATTCTCTATTAGTAGCAAAACACGCCTCGCATCAATAAAATTAATAAACATAACTCAATTACATATATAATATTCCAACTGTGCATTGCTAATTGATGTGGTGCCGCCAGATGGCGTTTAACTTCCCACTACGAGGGTAAGTTGTACTGTTTTTATAACTCAATTAGATTCAATTTAGTAGCATCTGTAAACTAATATTTCTAATGGTGTATAAAAGTAGTAGCGGCGGCCTATTCGAATCAATTATTTGTATGCGAATTTATTTCAGTTATTCCCCATCCGCAAACAAGTGCAATTTGTTTTTATTGGTATTGAGTAAAGGAAAGCCAGTCGAGCGATTATTTGGCTAAATAAATAATGAGGTGGTCGCATTGAAAAACGTAGACATCAAAGGCCACGCGATGCGGGCGAAAGCGACCCGCTCGGTTCTTTGCCGCAAGGATTTATCAAATATTAAGAAACGACCTGCTTTAATGAGCCTGCACACAAATACACAAACAGACAAAATAACTACTTAACATATTAATAACCTACACAGATATACCATGAATTATAGTTACTTTAGTGAAAATAACAATTATAGGTATCCCCCAGGCTTAAGGCGAATCTCGGAAGACGAAATACGGTTCAATATTGACCTAATCGCGCGGACTTTTCTAGTCAACAGTTTATAATTTTCTGAAAATATTTTTGGATATTTGACAAGTCTAAGGATGATTTGATACTTTGTTAGGACGAAAATGTTAATTTTTTGTCTCGAAATAGTTGTAAAAAATATGCAAAAGTAGTCAATATTTGCTTCAGAAAAGTATATATTTACTCCGATTTGTAATCAAAATTCAAAAGAAATTCCTCCAAGAGATTGTAGTTTCATATTTCAAGTTTTGATAAATACAATTTGATAATGCTTAAGTACAGTAGTATAATGTATAGTCATCCACGCAATTTATCATAAAATCCTCCATTATTTCGAAATAAATTTATTTCTCGGTGCACACCCCTCCGGTTTTTCCTGGGGCGACGGCTTGTACACTCCGCAAAAAAGTAGAAGCAGTGTTTGGGATAGATTTTCAGCTGGAATCCTCGAACGACATTATCGAAGATTCGCATTAAAAACCATGATCGATGGCCTCTTACATACATACATACAAGATATACATACATACATGTAGTATATTTTGTATGTATGTATGTTACAATAAATATATCTTCTTCTTCTAGGTATCCCCCGTATATCACGGCATTTGTATATCACGGATTCACTCTAACACGGTTCTAGAATTGTGAACATCCCCGTATAACACGGTGCTTTTATAGTACGAAGATTCACTCTACCATGGTTTTAGAATTTCATATGTCGTCAAATTGATGGATTTAAAATGAAGCGACAATACGGGCTATAAGAAAAAATGAGCAGATAATTAGAAATTCCGTTGCTACAAGTAGTAGATGGGAAGCGAAGATTTTGATGATATTACTGCACAATCGATATCCAAGAATTACTAGTGGAAGAAGAAATTGATGAAGTAGATTTGATAGAAATGATATCTGGAAATCACTATCCCTAATTTTTTTGTATTTAAAGATATTTTCTTATTATAGTAACTAATTCTAGCTAAATTAGTGTTGAAGAAGAAATTGATGAAGCAGATTTGGTAGAAATGATATCTGTAAATCATAATCCCTAATATTTTCGTGTTTTAAGATATTTTTTTATTATAATTTGTAACTGTGTTACAAACTAAAACGTTAATTCTAGCTAAATTACTTCGTTTCTGAAGTAGAGAATAACAAAAATAAAAATACGGTAACCATTTATATTAAATTCTTTCTATCTGCTCGCTTTTCGAATCCCAAAAGTAATTTGCATTTGCATGTTCCCAGCCGTGCTTTACCGTCCCTTACCCCCCGTTGTTTTTCTCCCGCTCCGTATTATTGTTTGCAACATTTCTGTTATTAAATTCCGCGAATGTGAGCTTTAATTAGAATGCATTATTCTTCAGCTGAATGGAAGTAATCTTTTCGCTCGGTAATTACAAAACGCGGGCGGAAACAGCGACGGCGGCGGCGTGCGAGCTTTACTCTAATAGAGATTTCTTTGCGATGGCGCAGGATTAAAACTCTCGCGGGCCGAGTTAATTAAAGAAACATGATTCCATCATTTTAATAATTAAAACCGCGGCGGCGGCTGACTTTAATCTGCTACTATTTACAAATGGGACTGGGTGTATTAAACCATATTAGCGGCAGCCGTCACGGGATTATTATTTTCTCAAGCTGGTTAGTTTCATTTTTTAACAGTTGTCGCGCCAGCTTGGTTTGATTTATTTTATGATACTACGGATATTTTATGCAGAAAAAAGTAACTTTTAATTTACGAATGGTTCAGTTTTTTCGTTGACCTGAAAATGCTATTGAGGGGCTTAAATTGTACACAAGATAACGTGAAAAATGCACATTACTTTTTCATTACCCCACTCCAACTTATGTTAAATTATGCCAATAAAGAAAATATCAAAAATTTTATTCGCGAAATATAAGTGATATGGTATTGTTATCCCTAGTAGCTGTTCTCATCTAGATTGGTTTATGGCATACAATTATTATGACAATAATAGTAATGAAATACAAAATCTAACAAATATATCAGATTTTGTATCTCATTACTAATCTCAGATACTTATAAAGAAAATAATCACTTTTCACAAAAGTATTGCATTTTTCTATCAGTTTAAAATGATACCTCTTGTTGGATGACCCCTTAGTAGTAGTAACAGTAGTATTTGTTAAAATTCTAAAACTGGCTATCGAGCTTCGGGTCATTCTGATCTACATCAGTGTATGTAAGTATTAGGAGCATATTATATTTTATAGAAATATTTGGCATTTAATGCAAGAACGTTTCTCTACGTTTCTTATCCTTCCTCAAGTTTACTATAAATAAGAGCTCAGTGGTTTAGTGGTTTGATGCCCGTTCGTCTCGTACTGAGCATTGAAGAGCAAAGGTTCAAACCACATCGCCGGGCAATTCCCGCGAATCACTTTTTATGATTTTCTGTAAGTTAAGATGAATATCGAGTGATTAAACACCGAGCTTCTCCCTTTATTTATTTTATTTATTTCATCGAATGCCTATCTACCGTATTTTGGTGTAAAGCACCCTTTACTGAACAGATTAACGGTTGATGGCTCTAAGATAGATATTTTATAAATAGGAAAAGAAAGAAATCTTTTTTATGTGAATATGCATGGAATTTTAAATCTGTTAATAATTAGCATTATATTATATGAATTAATATTTTTTAACGAAAAATGGTGAATGCGCCGGGCTCAAAAACGTATATTTTACTTTACAATTGAATTTTAATAATGTGTTTCATATTTGTCCTAAAATGAGGTTAATATTAATTGCATCAAATATATGTCTTCCTTTTTGATATTAGCCCTTTCAACCCTGCCGGTGGCATTTGCCACCATAACATTTACAGGCGTACAGGCAAATGTATGGAAAAGCATAGTAACATTTCCATACATTTGCTTGTAATCATTAGATTTCATTCCAACAAGTTATTTTAAAGAAAATCCATGCGCAGTTTTAGAAACTTTTCAATTTTAATGATTTACAAACATTAAAATTCAAAAGTTTCTAAAACTGTGCATAGATTTTTTTTAAATAACTTGGAATGAAATCTAATGATTACAGGCAAATGTATGGAAATGTTACTATGCATTTCCATACATTAGCCTGTATGCCTAGCCTAAGAGTAATAATATTTAATTTAATAAAGAAAAAAAATCAAATTTTACAATAAGAGCTGAAAGAGTTAATAAAAAATTTGAAAATAAATGGTGAACGCGCCGGGCTCTAGACCATTATTTTTACTTTTTAACTAAATTCCTCAATTTCAATTTCCAATTATTTATTATAAAATTTTATGCAAAATAGATTAGACAATTAAAGACAATCGTACGTCTCCGTATAAGTTTTCAACAAAATTATGTTCATATATATATATATATATATATATATATATATATATATATATATTAAATGACAGTCATACGTATTTTGACAGTGTGTATAAATCATTCATATTTAATTTAAAGGCATGTTCAATAATATAAATAAAAGACTACTATACTTAAAGCTATTAGCCCGAGGGCTAGTAACGGGAGAAGCTAATCTAACATCACAGAAACCCTCTAATAAAAAATGTGAAAGGTGATTCGCGAGATTTCGCCCACAACGAGATGAACTCTCGCACCCTAATGCTCAGTAAGAAACGAACGGCGCATTTAAACACTAGCACATTGAGCTTTGGTTAATATAAATATTAATATAAATTCTGCAACTAATATAAATAAATAATTAAAAATAAATCCCAGGTTATGTAAGGTGCAGGAAAGTTTTTGCATTAAAATTGCAGGCGATTTTAAAGGAAAGCTTCTCGGTAATTTGCTGGAAAATATAATAAAGGTTTTTATTATTACAATGAAATAGAAATAGAAATATATTGAATATAAAGTATATAGAATATAAAATATATAACAATAACAAATATTTAATATGTCTACTTTTTATAAAATATATCATTTATTTATTATTTATTATTAATTAATTATATATTTTATAAAAAGTAGACATATTAAATATTTGTTATTATTATATATTTTATATTCTATATATTTCTATTTCTATTTCATTGTAAGGTATATAGAATATAAAATATATAACAATAACAAATATTTAATATGTCTACTTTTTATAAAATATATAATTTATTTATTATTTATTAATAAATTAATTATATATTTTATAAAAAGTAGACATATTGAATATTTGTTATTGTTATATATTTTATATTCTATATATTTCTATTTCTATTTCATTGTAATAATAAAAACCTTTATTACATTTTCCAGCAAACTACCGAGAAACTTTCCCTTAAAAACGCCTGCAATTTTAATGCAACAACTTTCCGCCACCTTACACATTTCATCGACAGTACAAGTTTAACATAAATAATAAATCTGCAGCTTCTAGCAGACTTTTCATAATTTAATATTAAACAATTCAGTAATAAAGTTGTTATTCTTTTCTCACCGAAAAAAATATATAAATTTCCTTGTCTGCCACGCATAAAATATTATCACCAACTTTCCTCACTTAACAGTCGCATGAATTACTCGCGCCGCGATTGAGCCATCGAACGCACGCGATGATCGCGCGGGGTGCCGTCGCACGTCACCGTTCTCGCCCCCCAGGACACCGCGGATTTCCGTACAACCACCCTCCCACACACACATATACAACACACCGGTAGCAGCGGGAGCGGTTGAGAGGCGGTCGGTACGTGCCGCCCGACGACCAGCGCATTACTGAGGGAAGCTGCGAGTCGAGCGGCGCGCGGCAGATCGATTTTGGGCCACTCCGGCAATAAGGGCTAGGGTTGCCAACCGGGAACGTAGTAGGATAGGGCCTTATCAATGGAATCGGGGTTGAGAAAAAAGTGTGAACCCGGTGATTAAAACGGGTTACTTACAGGAAAGTAACGTGAGAGGTGTTTGATGAATTTAAATAAGGTTCGGTGTTTATTGTTTTAATTGAGTTGTTGGAAACTTGGTAAGACTATCAGGTGTTCAGATATTTAAATAAGACAACAAATTTTAATTGGCAATTGTTTTTGTTGTGTTTTAAAGCAATAATTTGAAAAAGTTAAATTGTTTAATTAATCGACGTTGAATGTTAACTACTTAAAAGTACAAATAAATAATTTTCTACCATATATAAGGGTGAATCTGTTCTATGCCAATAATTTTCTACCATATATAAGTGTGAATCCACCTCTTAGTAATCTACATATCTAGATTTCGTTCTTATTAGATCTCATCAGTGTAGCTCAGCTAGTGAGGATGAATTCACACAATATCTCGAGTGGTTATATGCATAAATGATACAACTAACCCTCTAGGAGGAAAGTTAAACGCCATCTGGTGGCACCAGATCAAATAGCAATGCAACCCATATGGTAAAAATCGTCAGCATGCTCATGTATCAAATACGTAATTATATTGTTCACTATCTCACTAATGTCCGTATTCGCTAACATCCCATAAACTGTATAGGTTCCATGAGCTATTCAATGGACAAATTAAAAACGTCATTCTGATAGAATTTGCTAAAACACATGCCAAACACGTTGAGCCCTATTCAAGGTGTTTGACAAATAAACACCAAAAATAGTAACATAATGGTAGTCACTAGAAACACGAAAGCTCAAGCGGACATTAGCATATATGGCGACACATTTAAATACCTAGGATGTCGGCTAACCTAAGACCTAGATTCAAACTTAGAAATTAGAGCAAGTATAGAGATGCTAAGATCAACCTTCTTTAAAATGTACTCACCGCGCTTTACACCTTCAAACACACATTATATTCATTCAGTGTTACATATACTGTTACGCAACACACAAAAGTTGTTGATTGACTGTAACAGAATCCTCAAAAAATGGCTATTTTGATGAAACACTTAGTATGACAAATTTATAAGCCATTATCTTATTTATTAAAAAAAAACATATTTTATTATAAAAATATTCTATTTTATGTGAACCGGTCATTTTTTTTGCTTTATGTACTTGCATTAATCATGCCAATAAAGGTTTTCTATAGAAGAAGATATATTTATTGAAACATACATATATACAAGATATATATTTATGTACAAGAGGCCATCGACCGCGGTTTTCAGCCTATTATAAAATAAATAATAAATTTCAGAATAAATGGTGAATGCGCCGGGCTCAATTCCATCCCTTTTACTTTTTAAACAAATTAACTTGCAATTATTTATTTTCTGATTAATTTTAAATGCAATGTTTGTAGTTTAATTAATATTATCAGCTATAAATTCGAATGCTAAATCTATGCATTGAATTTTCTATTCAGTAATAAATTTTGTATGATCTGACATAAATTTATTAATTTTGCAATTTTTAATAATATTTTTTTCTTTATTATCTCCAAAAGAAGATTAATCAGACTATCCAAAACTGTATAAAACATATATAGTTTTTCATGAAAAACTAGTTTCATAGCTTACAGAAAATGATAACTATCAGGGAAATTCATTCACAATCGTGGCCTTAATTATAAGTCGATATTTCAAAACAAAAATCATGCTATTATTTTTACAATTATCTAAAAATAGATTTATCCAATAACATTAGCATTTGTTTTTACAAGATATGAAATAAAAGTTACAGCTTACTGAAAAAATCTGAAAACGATGAAAATCATGATCGCCGTTTTCAGTCGATATCTTATAAAAATATTTGATTATTATCTCAAAGTAGAATAATCAGGCTTTCTAAAACCGTATCACATATATAATATATAATTTTATAGCTTACTGAAAATGTGTGAAAACATTAAAGAGATAAGACGTAATCATTTCCACAATTATCTCAAAATAAATTAATCGGGCTATCCAATAACAATTAGCATTTATTTTTAGAAGGTATTATATAAAAGTCACAGCTGAAAATGTTCATAATTTTATAGCTTACTGAAAATGTTTGATAACTATCATTGACTACTCGTGGGCCCTAATTATCAGTCAATATTTCAAAAACTAAAAATAACTCAATTATTTCCGCAATTATCTGAAAATAGATTAATCAGGCTAAGACAGTTTTATATCTTACTGAAAAAGAGTGAAAATTAATTTTGAACCGAATTCAATAGTCAATATTTCCAAAATTTGTGAATGAAAATGACGCCTACTATGTTCAAATTAACATCGAAATTAAGTATGCAAAATTTCAGATCGATCACGAAGTAAGGTAATTTTTTTGGCGAAATTTGGAATTTTTCAAAATTTCTGTAAACTTTGTAAATATATTATAACTTTCCAAATAGACGTATTTGGGAGAGTTTTAGTCATTCCAGGAAACTAGCTTTTCAGTTATACCTGAAAATTTTCTAAAAACTTGCCTCAAATGTATGAAATAATTTACTAGTTACAATTTTTTTTCTATTATTATATGAAAATAGATTAATAAGGCTTACCAAAAATGTATGGGATTTATCTTTACGTGATGTGAAATAAAAGTTACATGTTACTGAAAAATTCTGAAAATGTTCATTTTGGCTGAAATTTCAATATTTTTTAATTCACTTCAAAGTTTATATTTATATTCTATATATTCATATGAATATAATTTGAGAATGTTTGCATTTTTTTAAGCTAGTTTTTTTTTATTAATTCCTGATAAACTTCAAAAATCATGGTCTTGGTTTTTACTCGATATCTCAAACCGCCGAGGGCATGGGAACGTGGACTACTGGACCGGGGTGGTGGAGGAGGGAGAGAGCGCTCTAATTAAGAAAATTATTGTTCATTGTCATATTAACTTTCATGCTTATTGTTATAGAAACCATGCATGTGAATTCATCAAATTTCTGAAAAAAGTTACTAATTACATTTTTTGTATCCTTATAAAAATATTGGTTAATATGGCTCCAAAAATGTATGGAATTTATCTTTATGAATGTGAAAATGTGAGGACGTTTTAGAAAACATGAGAAAAAAGTGTCTAAAAGTGTCTAAATGTATCAAAATGCATCAAAATGTGTCAAAATGTGTCAAAATGTGTCAAAATGTATCAAAATGTGTCAAAAGGTGTCTAAATGTATCAAAATGTGTCAAAATGTGTCTAAATGTAACAAAATGTGTCAAAATGTGCAAGAAAAAGTGTAAAATGTCAATGTAATTGGAAAAGTTGTGTGTTGCCCACACCAGATATTTTAATTCAAAGTACTTTTCTCATGTGCCACTAGTAATATTGTTATTCATCTTATTGCACCTTTACTGGGTACAAAAAATAAATTGCGTTAATAAAACGAATAAAACCAGAATGGCATATCTCAATAAAGCAAAATGTTAAATTGTTAACAAATACCATTAGCTAGCTTACAGAAATGTTATTATATCTCAATGCAAAAGCACCCGGCAAAAGTGCAATTAGATTGTAGTAATAGCACTTTTGATTTTAGTAGTTAAATTGAGCACTTAAAACGGAAACCGCTGTTTGGCGCACCATGAAAACTGCGTTAATTACGTTTCCCCATATTGATTACGGCTGGCTTTTAATAATTACTTACACTTACTGCGGAATTTATTCGGGTCTGTGTTTTACGAGCGCCCGGATAAATATTTAATGAGGCACATTAACTAAACAGATGTTATCACCCCGCGCAAAAACACGGTGTCGAGGCGTAATGTCGTCGCACCATGAAAAGACTATAAAATAGGATGATTGCGGTGGATTTGGCTCATTGAATGTTTTATTTGTGTATTCTTTTATCATCAACATTTTTTTTTGTAGCTAATCTTTGTAAGTATGTTTTATCTCATGATGAATATTATGACATGCATTCGCATATCTTTTTCAATCCCTTTATCTACAGAAATATATATGTACAAATGACGGGCAATATATATTCAGAAACAAGTTTCACGGATTATTATTTTACCATCAACAGTTACTTATACCGAATTTTTTAAAGTTATACCTGTGTAAGTATTTTAATTTTCTGATGATATAATATTCGCATCCCTCTTATTTACAGAAACACATAATAAAATATGTTCGAAATCAAGATGGTGTTTCATGTTTCAAGAGTCGCACAAGTAATCAATTCAGAAATGAATCAACTCATAGGTGTTCTTATCGAATCGAATAGAGAATCTTAATAGTGCGACATTGCGTGCAGACCTATAATTTTATTGATTCGAATCACGAGTCAAAACATTCGATTCTCTGAAAATGCAAACAAATAAACTGCCTGTTCCCTGTTCCCTGTTCCCTGTTCCCTGTTCCCTGTTCCCTGTTCCCTGTTCCCTGTTCCCTGTTCCCTGTTCCTGTTCAGTACTCGATTCTCCCCCACCATCAGAATTTAAAACATACATTGCAAACTCTTTAGAAAATCATGAAGAGCACCACCGGGACCAAATTCCCGGCCAACACGGTTCGAATATTCAATGTACAAAAATCAATACGAAATAAAACATGTTTAATAACGGCTCCAACTAGCTATCATTTTTAATTTTTCGGTTAATAAATTGTTCAAATAGAGCGGCGCCCATTTATAAAATTGGTATTTAATAACGAATACAATTTATATGTGCCGACAATTTCATATCGTGCTGGCAAATTATAAAATGCGGGTGTACTGTCGCGGCAAATTCGTATGGGTGTGAGTGAAATAATTTAAAAGGTCTGCGCTGCGGTGTGAAACTTTAATTTTTATTGCCTTCCTGATTATATCACGTAAAATAAACTCGGGCGATATAAAATGTCAAGTTCGGGCTTGAGTTTTTAAAGTGCACGAAGCACGTAATAACAACACCGCAAGATTTTACAGTTTACATTCATTCACTACAACTCCAATTTAGTTTAATGTCACTATCAAATTATGAAATTGAAATTAATTTAATATTCAAATTAAAAAATTAAAAATTAAAACGCTATTGCATAGTGTATATATATATATATATAGTATTAAATATATACTGAGCGCACAGAGAGGAGATTGATCATTAGTAGTGACCAAATTTCTGGGAATATTGCTTGATTTTAGAACATTTGATGCAATACACTACAGCATATATATATATATATATATAAGGTTCAGAAAATACTCATCGAAATTAATCTTTTGATATTTTGTACGTTTATAATATATATATATATATATATATATATATATATATATATATATATATATACAAATATACAAAATATCAAAAGATGAATTTCGATGAGTATTTTCTGAACCTTATTTTCAAATCTTTTCATATTTTGTACGTTTCTAATTGAGAGTGGTAAAGCAATGAAGAACTTTATACATGCGTACATTATATTATATTAAATGACTTTGCCTTACAAGTTAAATATGTGATATTAGCCATATTGTCATGTAATCTTTTCTGATAATTTTTCGAAAGTAGCAATATTGATGATTGAAAATATTGCCGATATAACTCGTTATCGTTCTGCTATATATGTATAAAAATATACATATTTATATTACAACATTATTTAGTTTTTTCGTGCGATTTTTATACTTTATACATTAATTGAACAAACAGCATTTGTTTTTAATTATTTTTAGTCAATTTAATAATGAACGTCCTACTACATTTGCGCACAGTGCAATTGCAAATAACGTAAATGCAATGTTCTGTATGTATAAATTATGACTGCCATGAAAATAAAAATTACCTACACAAACAATTACATAAAACAAATAACATTATTTAATTAATAGTAGGCTTTCAAATGGAATGAATGGCTTTTTGTAAAACTTACATTTTATATAAATTGATGGTAATGGACTTTTATTTAATTATATATGCTACGCTTTAAATCATACGTAATTGAATAAAATTCTATTACCTATAATGTAAACTAAATGTTTTGAAAAAATTACAGCAATTGAGAATTTACAAAATATTTAACTCTTAACCTCTATAACCGTGAATCAAAACGAAGTGAATTTTCAGATGATTATAGCACGAGTTATAAATATATACGTAATATTTGAAGGCATAACTTTGATAATACTTACACTTTGATAATACTTAATATATAATAATACACTTTTTTTATAATAAGACTAAATATAATAAAATAACTAAATATAAATATTTTATATATTTTTTTTATATATATAAGAATTAAGAATTCTGTAACTGTTTTAGTAAAAGGACGTTTTTTATTAAATGACGACGATTTAATTCGAGATTTTAATTCATATCGCTTGGTAGGAAGATTTATTTGGTAGAATAATACAAAAAACGTCCTTTTTTTGGATTATTCTACCAAATACTGTAAAATTCTATGCCAGTTTTGTTTAAAACGTGTCATATGCCCACCACCTTAGTATTAATATTATAAAAAGAAAAATTTTTTCTGCAAAAAAATCTACACCTTTTAATAAGATAGTAAAAGAATTTTTTAAAACGAGGTAATTTTTAATACGAACGATCAATATAATCATTCATAAATTTCAGCCGTACACAATTCAAATTATGTACGAATAGAAAAACATACAAATACTATTCATACTAATAAAATATATCATTAAAATTGACTGATTCGCTCCAAATTATACACAAATAAATTCATTAATTTAAAACATCCCGTATTTATCCAGTTTTATGAATGCGCATTAATATTAAAATTATAAATTATAGTTAATTACCGAGTTTATGCATTAATTTTTAATGTATTCATGTAATGCGAACATGTAAAACAAAGCCATGCACTAATAAATATTGAATAATGCGAATTATAGTTAACTGATAATATCAATTACATGTTAAATTCGCATGTTTTTAAATAAATTAATTTTCATCAGCAACGTCTTGCAGATTGTGCGTATATTAATTAATTTTGCACTATGCATTCGCGTAATCCGTAAAAAATTGCGCTTCCATGTCGCACATAAATTTACCTAATACGGCGCCAGGGTATGAAATACATTTCAATAATTTCGCCCGTCGTTAATAATTCATGGCGGCCCCTGTACGTTTTTGCACGCGTAACTTGTATTAGATACCGTAACAGGGGGTAGGTCGGGCGCGCGCTTCGAATCGCAGAAATTCATTTCAACCCCGAGGATGGAACGTGTATGCATATTTTACTAGATATATTGAGGAGAAGCTTTTTAAGCAACTTTTTGCAACAGGAATACTAATTTTAGTATATGTTCAAACTGGAGACGGAGTGAATTCATTTAAAAACCATTCAAAAACCTATTGGGACATACTAAATTTGTTCACTCCTTAGATATAGTACTATTACATATATTACATTACATATCAAGCCTCTTCATCCGTTAAAAATAGTGTTATTGCATACATTATACCTAAAATAAGCCTATATTTTGGTATACAAAATCAAGACGAATACATTTTTAAAAACTACTTTTATTTTTAATGAATGATTCTAAGAGTAATTCTTAATTGTGAAGTTCATGTTACAATAACTATGTGCTTGAAGGTGTTTTATTAATTAATTAATTATTAATTATTTCCTTATATATTAAAATAGTGTTGAGTCTGCAAAATGGCCCATTTATTTAGCTTTAGAAAAAAGTATAATTGATAGATCCCTCAATAAGGAACGTATAAAATATACATAAAAGTCACTGTTCGCAATACAAAACAATTTTTGATTTTTGAAAATTATACAAATTTCATCGTATTGCCCATTTATTTAGGTTTATAAAAAAGCTTGATTTATTAATTTGTCTTAATTATTAACGTCGTAGTGCATAAAAGTCTATATAAAATCACTATTCGCAATACATGATTATAGTAAAAAGACAAATTATTTAATTTTGAAAATTATACAAATTTCATCGTGTTGCCTATTTATTTACCTTTTGATAAAAGTTCTCATGTATTTAAGTATTAAAGCTGTAGTGTATAAAAGTTTATATAAAGTCGTATTACAAAACATTGTAAAAAATCAAATTTATGAATTTTGAAAATTATGCTAATTTCATCGAGTTGCTGGTTTATTAAGCGTTTGAAAAAACTCACTTATTAACGTCGTAGTACATACACGTTTATATACAGTCACTATTCGTAATACAAACGATTGTAATAAATCAAATTTTTGAATTTTCAAAAAATATACATATTTTATCGTATTGAGCATTTATTTAACTTTAAAAAAAAGTTTGATTCATTTATCTGCCTCAATTATTAACGTCGTAGTGCATGAATGTTTATATAAAGTCACTAGAATTTCACTACCAACTTGTCAATACCAACGATTGCAGAAAAATAAATTTTTGAATTTTGAAAATTATACATATTTAATCGCATTTCCCATTTATTTTGCTTTAAAAAAAGTTTGATTTATTTATTTGCCTCAGTTATTAACGCCTTAGTGCATGAAAGTTTATATAAAGTCATTATTCGTAATACAAACAATTGTAAAAAATCAAATTTTTGAGTTTTAAAAATTATACAAATTGGATCGTATTGTACATTTATTTAGACTTAAAAAAGGTTTAATTCCTTTATTTATCTCAATTATTAACGTCGTAGTGCTTGAATGTTTATATAAAGTCACTATTCTCAATACCAACGATTGCAAAAAATGAAATTTTTGAATTTTGAAAATTATACATATTTAATCGTATTTCCCATTTATTTTGCTTTAAAAAAAAGTTTGATTTATTTATTTTCCTCAATTATCAACGCCTTAGTGCATGAAAGTTTAGATAAAGTCATTATTCGTAATACAAACAATTGTAAAAAATTAAATTTTTGAGTTTTGAAAATTATATTTTTTTTATCGTATTGTGCATTTATTTAGCCTTAAAAAAGGTTTTATTCATTTATTTGCCTCAATTATTAACGCCGTAGTGCATGAAAGTTTATATAAAGTCATTATTCGTAATACAAACAATTGTAAAAAATTAAATTTTTGAGTTTTGAAAATTGTACAAATTTTATCGTATTTTGCATTTATTTAGCCTTAAAAAAATATTTGATGTCTTTATTTGTCTCAATTGTTAACGTCGTAGTGCATGAATGTTTATATAAAGTCACTATTCTCAATACCAACGATTGCAAAAAATCAAATTTTTAAATTTCAAAAATTATACATATTTAATCTTATTGCCCATTTATTTATCTTTAAAAAAAAGTTTGACTCCTATAATATAAAATATTTGATGTCTTTATTTGCCTCAATTATTAACGTCGTAGTGCATGAAAGTTTATATAAAGTCATTATTCGTAATACAAACAATTGTAATAAATAAAAATTTTGAGTTTTGAAAATTATACAAATTTTATTGTATTGTGCAATTATTTAGCCTTAAAAAAAAGTTTGATTCCTTTATTTATCTCAATTATAAACGTCGTAGTGCATCAATGTTTATATAAAGTCACTATTCTCAATACCAACGATTGCAAAAAATTTAATTTTTGAATTTATACATATTTAATCGCATTTCCCATTTAATTTGCTTTAAAAAAAAGTTTGATTTATTTATTTGCCACAGTTATTAACGCATTAGTGCATGAAAGTTAGATAAAGTCATTATTCGTAATACAAACAATTGTAAAAAATTTAATTTTTGAGTTTTGAAAATTATACAAATTTTATCGTATTTTGCATTTATTTAGCCTTAAAAAAATATTTGATGTCTTTATTTGTCTCAATTATTAACGTAGTGCATGAATGTTTATATAAAGTCACTATTCTCAATACCTACGATTGCAAAAAAAAATGAAATTTTTTAATTTTGAAAATTATACATATTTAATCGTATTTCCCATTTATTTTGCTTTTAAAAAAAGTTTGATTTATTTATTTTCCTCAATTATCAACGCCTTACTGCATGAAAGTTTAGATGAAGTCATTATTCGTAATACAAACAATTGTGAAAAATGAAATTTTTGAGTTTTGAAAATTATAATTTTTTTTATCGTATTGTGCATTTATTTAGCCTTAAAAAAGGTTTGATTCCTTTATTTGTCTCTATTATTAACGTCGTAGTGCATGAAAGTTTATATAAGTCTCTATTCGCAATACCAAAGATTTTCAAATATAATTTTTTTTAATTTTGAAAATTATAGATATTTAATAGTATTGCTAATTTGTTTACCTTTAAAAAAATGATGTTTGATTAATTTATTTGCCTCAATTATTTACGGCGTAGTGCATGAAAGTTTATATAGTCATTATTCGCAATACCAACAATTGCAAAAAATCAAATTTTTTAATTTCAAAAATTATACATACTTAATCGTATTGCCCATTTATTTAGCTTTAAAAAAAAGTTTGATTTATTTATTTGCCTTTATTATTAACGCCGTAGTGCATGAAAGTTTATATAAAGTCATTATTCGTAATACAAACAATTGTAAAAAATCAAATTTTTGAGTTTTGAAAATTATACAAATTTTATCGTATCTTCTATTTATTTAGCCTTAAAAAAAGGTTTGATTCCTTTATTTGTCTCAGTTATTAACGTCGTAGTGCATAAAAGTTTATATAAATAAATATAAAGTCACTATTCGCAATACCAAAGATTCGCAAAAAATCAAATTATTAAATTTTCAAAATTATACATAAGTAATTTCTCATTTATTTAGCTTTAAAAAAGTTTGATTTAAAATATTTGCCTTAATTATTAACGCCGTAGTGCATGAAAGTTTATATAAAGTCATTATTCCTAATACAAACAATTGCTAAATCTAATTTTTGAGTTTTGTAAATTATACAAATTTTATCGTGTTGTGCATTTATTTAGCCTTAAGAAAGGTTAGATTCCTTTATTTCTCTCAATGATTAACATATTTAATCGTATTTCCCATTTATTGAGCTTTAAAAAAAGTTTGACATTTATTTTCCTAAATTACTAACGCCGTAGTGTGTGAAAGTTTATATTCGAAAAAAAAATTGTAAAAACTAAATTTTTGAATTTTGAAAATTATACAAATATCATCGTATTGCTCGTTTATTTGGTTCTTGAAAAAAGTTTATTTGTCTCAATTATTAACGTCGAAGAGTATAAAAGTTTACATAAAGAAACTAATCGCGATATAAAACATTGTAAAAAATCAAATTTTTGAATCTTGAAAATTATACAAATTTCATGATGTTGCTCATTTATTTATCTTTGGAAAACACTATGATTGACTTATTTGCCTCTGTTATTAACAACGTAGTGCATAAAAGTTACTATAAAGTCACTATTCGCGATACAAAAAATTGTACACAATCGAATTTTTGAATTTTGAAAATTATACTAATTTCATCATATTGCCTATTTATTTAGCTTTAGAAAAGAGTTCACGAAATGTTTAAAAATTTATTTTTTAATAATATATTGAACAAGTAAGTGTCGTATACGTCATCACGACCAGTATTGTGATAGTGTATGTACAATAATTAAGAAGATACTTTGTATTTTTTTTAGTGGATAAATAAAACAATATTTACTTTGATTTTTTATCACACTTTACTGAAGTATTCTAAAAGCAAAGTAAAAATCGTTTTATTATTCATATAAATATAAATTTCTAGCGAGGTAAAGGGATTTGAGTTACATGATTGTTCCAGATCTAAAATGTTTTATTCCTTCAACACCTGTATCCGACAAGAAGAAAAAAAAAACAATATTAAAACGCTTCACGCCGTATTATCGATACAAGATTGTTCCCAGCACGACCTATAAACCGAGCACCTTTTATCATTCCTGCCCGAGCAAGGAGATAAAAGGGAGACGAGCCCTCGATAGATGCCGTGTAGAGTTTTTGCACGGACGCGGCTAAAAACTGGCCGCGCAAAACATCAAATACCTCCGGCGTGTTAAATTCATGCGGCCTTTCGCAAACGCGACCAAAAACACATCTGCGACATCAATTACGGACGGGGTTTTGCGACGAATTTGCGCATTTTATATGAGCTACATAATTTGAATTTGAGGTGAAGGGAAAAAAGGGTTATAACTTTTACAACCTTAATATGAATTGGTGTGATTACAAAGCAGCAGATTGTTGTAGTAGAGAGAATCTATTCAGTTACAACAAAAACTTATAGTTACATATTTATGTTATTTTTTGTTAACTAGAAATAAAATACGAGAATTAAAAAGATTCTTAATTTTTTGTATGAGTATCCCAAGGGTAGGTATAGTGTGCTTTTTATGGGATTTCGTGTTAAAAAGTTTAACACACAATATAGGAGATGAATAAAACTACTATGTTTTTTGCCACTTGTTTCATTGTTTAAAACATCTAGTTTCGCCTAAGCTCTAGGCATTATCAATTTTTTCCCGATGTACAAATGAACGTAACAAATTTTATAAGGCAAGTCCAAGGTTTTTCAGCCAGTTATGAAATAAGCTCAGAGTATTGTACAAGTGGTTCTCTAGAGAGAATGTTTTCTCTAGAGGAAAAGTTGTAAATTTTGTTTATAACCACTCGAGATATTGCGTGGATTCATCCCCACAAGCTGAGCTACACTGATGACATCTAATAAGTTCGAAATCTAGATATGTAGATTGCTAAGAGGTGAATTCACATTTAGTTATAAGCTCAGAGGAGTTTAGTTAGTAGCCCGGTATTTACTTCACAAAAAAAACTTCTGAAAATCTATGGAAGGTGATTCGTAAAAATTCGTAATGAGATTTAAACAACTCATACTCCAAAGTGCTCAGTTGTTTCCTCAACATTTAGTTAAGATTATTTAGATTTAAAAGTAGTAAAATAGAAATCTTGAAATACATATCATTACTGCTAATATAAGAAAAAGTGTATAAAACATTCGCCTTTAATACAAAAGCCGATATACAGAGGTTTATTTACTACGTATCCTGGATAATTTTGTGCTTCGCCATTATGAATTAATTAAACGAATGTGCTGAGAGCGTTATTAAAAAAAATATCTGTTGAATAAAAAAACGTATATATAATAGCCCGAACGGTAAACATCGTGCATGGCTAGAACTGCAAACGAAAATGTAAACCGTCAGCCGGATGTAAAAAAAATATATATAGCGTTTGAAGTAGTGCAAAAAGCGATTTATAAAGGGGCCCCTTTGTAAGGCTTCGAGGTCGTGTCAGCGGTGTCCTGGTATCGACAGCTTAATCGCGATATGAATTGCCCGGCGACATCTCTTGGCCCCCTGGGCCGTTTATCACCGAATTACCACCCATTCAGTTTTATCATCGGCGATTTTTCACGCCGCGAATTAAAATCCGCTCAAGTGCGCCTTTTCGGGCCACTTAATTAATAGCCCCGACGCTATTCTATGGAATTTTTTAAAACTATAATGAAAACGAATAGAAAAGTCCTCGCCTGGCGCACGTAAAACCGAGCAAACGAGCTGTCGTTACGTGAAACAGCCCGAGTGTTGCATCAAACTCGTAGCTTTCTTGTTTAAAACTTGATGGCCTCAAAAAAGCGCGCACGGATCACAAGCCCGCTTCCCTGGAAACGACGGATGAGACAAGATGTATGATGTTATATTGTTTCAGTTAAAGTTTATTTAAATTGCCTGTTGCAGTTATTGAATTGTTCGTTTTTTTAGTCTTTAATTACGTACTGAAAGGGTGAGCGCGCGCCGATTTAATAATTTATTGTTGCCCTGATGGAGTGTTTGTGTCCTGGTGGGGCAGATAAAAACAGTTTTATCGCCGGCTCGTGGCGCTTCGAATCGCAGCGAGATTGAAACCATTGTGCCCGACCACTCTTGCCAAATTAGATTACTTTTCAGATATATCAAACCTGCAAGCACAGCACTGCGTGTCTGCATTTATTATGTTGCAGGCGGCGGCGGGGCACTGATTGAAGTCGATTGTATTGCGGCCGGTTGCTTGTTGATTAATTGCTTTATACTCTTCAGATGGGAAGTTTCCGAAGATACGGACTAATTAGATTAGATTTAGAGCATCGAGGGGTACGATTCCGTTTAATATTAAGACGTTGGGAATTACACTTGTGCAATCTCTTACAGGTTGGATGGACGATTATATAGGAGTTCAGCGGATCTATTCTGATTTTCCAAAAATTAACATTTAAAATGAAAACTATCACCCAAAAACAAATTGTATGCAACCAAATAAAATTTCATTGTTTATTTTTTCCAATAAACTCTCAAGAAGGAGAAACCATTTTGATATTTACCTAAAATACAATAGTAAGAGATTCTTATGGTTCGGGCTGAGATAATTCATCTTTCACAAACATAGGTCACTGTATACCAGTTTCTCGAATATTTTAGCAAATAAATAGAATTGTGATTGGACGATAGTTGGACACCAAGGATCGTGAAATTTACCTGAAGCTGCAGATATGTCAATGGGTAGATTATTGAAAAAGTTCTGCATTTAAATTATAAATGTAGTCAAAATCAAACAAAATTAACATACAAACTAAATCAGAATATTCCTATAATAAGATTTTATTGTGTTTTATTAATAACGTTCTCCTCTGTTGCTTTTAATATGTTTTGATGATTGTACAGTGCTCCAATCCAGCCGCTTCGTTTGCAAGTACCAAATATCATCAGTGCCGTTTGCGTTGCTCTCGAAGGCAATATAGCCGGCAGGCAATCCAAGCCCCCCATATAATTGTGCGCACCACACTAAATATGCACACGCTGGCGAGGTATGGCAAAAGAAGGACCTCGAATACTCCACAGCGGAGGATCCTCCATTTTAATTAACGTACATGCAGGTAAATGGCTGCGAAATTGTGCAATCCCTATGTGGGGAAAAATTAACGGCACAAAAACACCCAGATTAATATGTACAAATTCCAAAGCCCATTACGTAGCCGGGCGTGCACAGACACACATGCCACTTATAAATTAATTAAAGTTTTCGGCCGGTAGTGTTTCGTCCGGAATGTTCCAATTAAGGGGCTCCACCTAATGGTTTCGGTGGCCCTTTCTTTGTCCCTGCCCACCTCGGTTTCGGTACAATTAAAATAAATAACGCTTTGATTTCGCGTCTAATTGCAACCTTTGTGATGTCAAATTTCTTTGTGTTGATAATTTTATTGCGGTAGTTCGTATAAAGTGAGGCTAGCAAACTTTTATAGCCTATATTAAATACTTTTAATAAAACTAGCTTTAACGACCGGCGTAAATGTTGTCAACGGCCGCGTTGGGATGCACTATAAAATAATTAAATGTCCACTGTGTCTGCTAGAAGTTCGTCTTTTTAATTAACTATTTTAACGTAATTGATGGGCTCTGTGTTCGGCATTTTTCATTCGCCAAACGAACATTTGCGAGCATTTTATTACATATTATTATTGTAGGTTTTTCGTTTGCCTGGGCTGTTTAAGAATAAGTGTAAAAGATGTACATATGTGCACCCATCCTTATGTTCATGCATATTTGTTGTGGAAGAAGTCATTCATAATTTTGTATAATGAGCACTGTATGTTCGCCAAAATCTATAAAGCAAGATATACATACAAAGCACATTTATATCATTTTAAAATGCAATAATTTTATTTATTCCATAAAACCCTGAACAAAGCAACTATAAAAATACAATAAATAACAACATGAATAACTATCCTCTAAATACTATTATTAGTCAAAGTCGTAAGTTTTAGCGAGGAATAGTAATGATATTTGGCACTAAATCTAGAAAGTGCGCCATAAAAACATAGGAATTACTATTATGTGTAAACTGTCGGGCCGTAAACTCAATGCAACAGAAAAGCCATTCCTTCCAGACACCGGCTTTTAAATAATACAGAACGAATAAACAATAAACCTTTTACGTATGTACCAGTAAAACAAATTTAATAACATTCCTGGCGTTGCCATGCGCCGCCCCCATAGCGACTAACAAAATAATACGTGCTTTAAGGCGCTCATCGCTTTTGATGTTCGAATATCTGGCATTCAACGTTGAATTCCGAAATTTTAATAACTCCACCCACCGGATTTTCGTGCGTTTATTATTCCCAGTGGTTGAAATAAAAAGTTGCGTTTTAGTTAAGGTCCTGTCCGCTTCAGTATGAAAAATTAAAGGCAAGCACCGGGGGGTGGGCGGTTACTACACCAGTTTAAATAACAATGCGTTCCGCATACATATACCGGCACGTACCGCGCCAAAGTGGAATATCTCTGGGGTCGGCACGTACGAAAATACCTGGATGTTTATCCCCGCCAAGGTTTTCGACTCGGCCGAGCGGAAAACGAATAAATAGTGCCCCTCCAAATGGAAACGACTTAAGTGCTAGCGTTTCCTGTGTTTCCGGCTCTTAAAAAAATGGTGGTTGTTGCAATTACATGTTATTTTCATGGTGGGGTTATAAAAATGGTAAAAATGCTAATTCTCGGCGTGTCTGCTCTGGAGTTAAGGCCCTACCGATGCAATAATATTGGATTTATTCCGCTCTTAAGGGGCACCACTCCCGACGTACTTAGGGGTGCGCGCGCTTTACTCTATTTTTCACCGGCGAGCACGCGCTCATAAAATTAAATTGGACCAATTCGGCCGCTCGCTTCTTACACTGCCGCCGTCGACGGCTACAATTTTATCGCGAATAAATGCATTTTTTATTTTTGCTCATGATTTAAGCAATCGAAGACAAACGCAGAATCAATTTCACACGAGGCACTGTATGATTGTAGACATCCTTTTAAAACTTACTGCCATTCTTTATTTTTTGGATTATTTTATGGATCATTTTGATTTAAATATACATATAGATTATATTATATCTCAAAAATTCACTCTCGGCTGGAAAATATATCTAGTGATTCCAACTAGTTAACATTCTCAGTCAGATAAGCGTATACGACAATAATTATCTCACAATATAGAATATATTTAAAATGATTTCTGTTGTGAGTACAGACGTATTCAAAGAAATCAACAGTTAGCTCAGCTATTGAGAATGAATTCACTTTTTTATTTGGTGTGAAAAAAGACGGTGTCAGTTTCTTACTAACTAAAAAAGCATTCCCCGCTGCAACATAGTGAACAAATTAATTTTATATATGTTACCCTATGTAGATTAAATTCGCGGGAAAATAAGATGTGAAATATCTATTTGGCCAGCTCCAGGGGACTTAACGGAGTTGGCCTATTCGCGAATTGTCCAGTTCTCACTGGGCAACACAATAAGAAATAGGCGAGGCATACCAACAAGTGATGAAAATACTACCACTCCGTAGAGTAGCGCATAATCTATTTATAATTAAATTCCCGAAAATAATCAAATGGTCTGGCTGAACCATTTGATTATTAACATTAATGGGAATGAATTGAAATTATTTCATAGAATTTTAAATCCCATATGCGATTTACGTCAAATCGCAATCAATTTCAAACTGGAACTCACCACAGCCATAACGCATCGGGTGTATAATACTCGCATTATAGAGACAGGTCCATCTATTTGGTTGGAGCCCACGTGCCTGTTTAAAATTGCATGGTCGTAGCTACAAACAAGTGCGGCTTGAAAAATAGCCAGATATTGGCAGTACATGTCAGGGGAATTATTTATTCGTTTTTATTGATGAAACCCGCATTCCGGTTTAAATTGAATTGCATGCGTAGCTTAGTTCATTTAAAACAATTTAAAAAATTTAGTCTGCATTATGGAAAATCTGTTTGCACTATGAGATGAAATGATTAACAGAGTGATTGAAGTTTTAGTTTAGATCAAATGAAACTGTCGTATGACGGTGTATGATGAATCAACGATCTCACCAAGAACTCTGAGCCCGTGGGACTGTTTGTATACTTTCCCCTCAAAATATTAACAAATATTGTTGTCAATACAAATATTTCTATACAAGATGTTACATATATAAAAAATTATTAAGGCGAATCTCGGAAAATGAAATACGGTTCAATGTTGACCTAATCGCGCGGTCTTTTCTAGTCAACATTTTATAATTTTCTGAAAATATGTTTGGATATTTCTCCAATTTAAGGATGATTTGATACTTTGTTAAGACGAAAAACTTAATTTTTTGTCTCGAAATAGCTGTAAAAAATATGCAAAAGTAGTCAATATTTGCATCAGAAAAGTATATATTTACTCCGATTTGTAATCAACATTCAACAGAAATTCCTCCAACAGATTGCAGTTTCATACTTCAAGTTTTGATAAATACAATCTAATAATGCTACTACTAAAGTACAGTAGTAAAATTCCACGCAATTATCACAAAATGCTTTATTATTTCGAAATAAATTTATTTCTCGGCGCGCACCCCTCCAGTTTTTCCTGGGGCCACGGTTTATACACTCCGCAAAAGAAGTATCAGCAGTTCCGTTAGTCTCACAACGCGTTTTTTGAATTGATTTTTAGCTCGAATCCTCGAACGAGATTTTCGAAGATTCGCCTTAATATGAACATGTGTCCGTTCTCACATAAATTTATAAAAGTTCCATATGAATCCCCTAATACATAAATAATTAGGTTATTAGGTTATAACAATTTGGTATTAACAAGATATATAAGTCAGCAGAATATATTTCCAATATAACAAAAACTCAGATAATGTCTGAATTCGTAATTTTATCATTTGATTGTTGATTTGCCGTTTGAATCTCATTAAGCGGCATTTGCAGTCATGTGCACATGAAAGTGTATAAACGCTTGACCTCATCAGGTATCCAATTTCTAGGTAATGGTGTAATCGAAATGAAGTTTACAAGTAGCGGGCAAATATTCGAGGTTGAATCTTAATGAAAATTAAATTGGAACGCCGGGAGGTGCAAAAAGAAGTTGAATATTGCGCGAACGTACGCCGCCCGGTGGCTATTGCTGGCATCAGCGGGCGTAATTGAAAAGTGGAAAGAAACAATAGAAAAACTCAACATAGTTTTTTGGGACAATCAATGTATTTCGTACAAAACGTGGAGGCTAATGAAATCAAATAAAGTGGAGTCTTTGTGGTTATTATAAACAGACTTTTGTGAAATTGAATGCACATTTGAAATTATTCAATCGTTCCAAGTGATTATGATTCAAGCAGCCTCTCTCATAAGCAAGGCTAGGTTTATGGTGACAAAATAATACACCCAAATTATGGTATACATTTCTGTTTTTGTTTTGTCCCAAATTATGGTATACACAACAAACTAATTCATGTTGCTTCGATAAATTTTATTGAAACTTAATTTTAACTTAATAATATACACATTTAAACTAAATTTCGGGCTATGGCAAGAGCATTTTCACTACACATTATCGAAACAGGTAAGCGTGAATTTTAGTTGCAGATTCATTTACAGCAATGCAATAGTCGGTGAATAATAAATGAGTCACCAATGATTAGTGATAGATTAGTCACAGTGCACTTTAGTGTGCCGCGAGATTCTTGGAGTGTACCGCCGAATTTTAGGAAAGAATACAATAAAATATTTTGTATATTAAATTAATGGTGCTATGAAAAGGAAAGTGTCGTTAAATAAAGGTTGTATGTATAATTTTTTATGGAATTTCATTTTATACTAAAAATAATATAATAATATAACCTATAATATATAAATAAAATTATATATTATAGGTGCATTATTTGAAATTTATCTTATTATTAGTGTGCCGCAATTTTTTATAATTAGTAAGAGTGAACCATGTTGAAAAAAGGTTGAAAATAACTGATATATACTTTTGCTATTATTATTTGAGCGCTATGACGCACCGTTGCATCATAAGGCTATTAGTCATGTTTTTACACGATGATCAGAACAGCACCAACTATTAAACATAGAGGTTTGGCTGTAGTTAAACTATCTGTTAGTATATTATTGCAGATGAACAACAACGCATAAATAGTCGTCATTAAATTGTATTAATATAATACAATACATATGGTAAATCTTTCACATATAACTAGAATCTAATTAAAAACGTACCTTATTCTAACTGCATTTGACTTCGAACTGCACTAGATGCTGTAATATGAGTCTGCACTGCTTTGGATATTAGGTAACACAACACACGCGAACATTATAAGAAAACCGGCCCGGAATTAATATTTTGCGCAGGTTAACGCAGCTGACCGGCTTGCACTCGCGGACATACTGATGAACGCGGAGACTGCGCAGTCCGCCAAAGTCGCCTTATCTGGTACTTTTTATGGTCTAAAAATATACCATGTCGAATGAGTTGCTATTAATACGGTCCAAATATAGAGTTTATCTTAAAGAACAGTTTTTATAGGAGAACACGAATACATTTATTGGAACAATAACATTCTTACAAAAATATTAGTCGCAATTTATGCTATTTAGGATGTACCAGTAGATACAAAATTCGCACGTTTATGTAATAAATAATAATTACAATTATCTAGACAAGAAAATGATTACATGAGTCATGTAAAAGATATATATATATATATATATATATATATATATATATATATATATATATATATATACCTAATTATGAAGATAAATAAGTACAAAATATTATTGTCATCATTTATTTGTAATTTCAAGAATTAAATTTATTATAATTTTTAATGACCGATGACATTTTTACTTAATGGATACAAATATAAAAACAAACACCAATAATTATACCGTCAACTACATAAGGACGTTAGAAAAGAAATTCGAAAGGCTAAAGATAGGTGGGTGCATGAAAAATGACGGGAAGTAGAACAACTACAGTGTAAATATGATGGTTTCAACTTTATGAGCAGATAAAAGCTTCACTTGGTATGAACAAAAAGACAAAAAAATACTGCGAATAATTGAGATACACATTGCATACTTTGTACGGTCTAAATATGACTATTTGTGCATGTATTAAACGTCATTTTATAAAATAAAAATTACAAAGTATATGGTACTTTACTAATATCAGAAATGTAACATTTGAGTTTAACAGCTCAAGAAGACTACAAACAGTTATGATACACATTTCATACTACGCAGTGTCTAAATATGACTCTTTGTGGATATATTCAGCGAAATTTTATAAAATTTTGAAAATTACAAACAGAGTTATGGTACTTTTTATCCCTTCACTAATGTCAGATTTGTATGTTTTATACTTAACAACCCAAAAAGACTACACATTGTTGACATATTTTATACTATGTATGAGCCAAAAATATTTAAGTCTAAGTATAACTATTTGTAAATATATTCAACGAATTTTTATAAACTTTTGCATACTTCAAACTGAGTTATGGCACTTTTTGTCCAATAACTAATGTTAGAATTATAATTTTTGAGTTTAACAACCCCAAAATAAAACTACCATTAGTTGAGAGACTTATATCATACTTTGTAGGGGCTATGACTATTTGTAAATATATTTAGAGTAATTTTATAAAATTTTGAGAACTATAAACAGAATTATGGTATTTTTTTTATCCCGTTCTAATGTTGGATTTATATATTTTTGAGCTTAACAACTCAAAAAGACTACAAATAGTTGAGATACACATTTCATACTTTATAGGGGCTAAGTATGACTATTTGTAAATATATTTAGCGTAATTTTATAAAATTTTGAAATCTATAAACAGAATTATGGTAATTTGTATCCTGTACTAATGTTAGATTTATACATTTTTGAGCTTAACAGCTCAAAAATACTACCAATAGTTGAGATACACATTTCATACTTTATAGGGGATAAGTATGACTATTTGTAAATATATTTAGCGTAATTTTATAAAATTTTGAAAACTATAAACAGACTTATGGTAATTTGTATCCTGTACTAATGTTGGATTTATACATTTTTGAGCTTAACAACTCAAAAAGACTACGAATTGTTAAGATACACATTTCATACATTATAGGGGCTAAATATGACTATTTGTAAATATACTTAGCGTAATTTTATCAAATTTTGAAAACTATAAACAGAATTATGGTAATTTTTATCCTGTACTAATGTTGGATTTGTACATTTTTGAGCTTAACAACCGAACAAGTCTACGAATAGTTGAGATACACGTTTCATACTTTGTAGGGGCTAAGTATGACTATTTGTAAATATATTTAGCCCAATTTTATAAAATTTTGAACACTAGAAACTGAATTATAGTACTTTTCATCCCGTACTAATGTTGGATTTATACGTTTTTGAGTTTAACAACCCAAAAAGACTAAGAATAGTTAAGATGCACATTTCATACTTTGTAGAGGCTAAGTATGACTATTTGTAAATACATTTAGCGTAATTTTATAAAATTTTGAAAACTATAAACAGAATTATGGTATTTTTTTTATCCCGTACTAATGTTGGATTTAGACATTTTTTAGTTTAATAACCCAAAAAGACTACGAATAGTTGAGATACACATTTCATACTTTGTAGGAGCCATGTATGATTATTTGTAAATATATTTAGTGCAATTTCAAAAAAAAGTTAAAACAATCAACAGAGTTATGGTACTTTTTATCCCGTACTAATGTTGAATTTGTAAATTTCGAGTTTAAAAATCCAAAACGACTACGAATAGTTGAGATACACATTTCGTACTTTGTAGAGGCTAAGCATGCCTATTTGTAAATATATTTAGCGTAATTTTATAAAATTTTGAAAACTATAATCGGAATTATGGTAATTTTTACCCTGTACTAATATTGAATTTATACAATTTTTGAGCTTAACAACTCAAAAAGACTACGAATAGTTGAAATACACATTTCATACTTTATAGGAGCTAAGTATGACTATTTGTAAATATATTTATCGTAATTTTATAAAATTTTGAAAACTATAAACAGAATTAGGTAATTTTTATCCTGTACTAATGTTGGATTTGTACATTTTTGAGCTTAACAACCCAAAAAGTCTACGAATAGTTGAGATACACATTTCATACGTTGTAGGGGCTAAGTATGACTATTTTTAAATACATTTAGCCTAATTTTATAAAATTTTGAACACTAGAAACTGAGTTATAGTACTACTCCCGTACTAATGTTGGATTTATACGTTTTTGAGTTTAACAACCCAAAAAGACTACGAATAGTTAAGATGCACATTTTATACTTTGTAGAGGCTAAGTATGAGTATTTGTAAATATATTCAGCGTAATTTTATAAAATTTTGAAAACTATAAACAGAATTATGGTAATTTTTATCCTGTACTAATGTTGGATTTGTACATTTTTGAGCTTAACAACCCAAAAATTCTACGAATAGTTGAGATACACATTTCATACTTTGTAGGGGCTAAGTATGACTATTTGTAAATATATTTAGCTCAATTTTAAAAAATTTTGAAAACTAGAAACTGTTGGATTTATACGTTTTTGAGTTTAACAACCCAAAAAGACTACGAATGGTTAAGATGCACATTTCATACTTTGTAGGGTCTAACTATGATTATTTTTAAATTTATTTAGCGTAATTTTATAAAATTTTGAAAACTAGAAACTGAGTTATAGTATTTTTCATCCCGTACTAATGTTGGATTTATACGTTTTTGAGTTTAACAACCCAAAAAGACTTCGAATAGTTAAGATGCACATTTCATACTTTGTAGGGGCTAAGTATGACTATTTTTAAATTTATTTAGCGTAATTTTATAAAATTTTGAAAATTATAAACAGAATTATAGTATTTTTTTATCCCGTACTAATGTTGGATTTAGACATTTTTGAGTTTAAGAACCCAAAAAGACTACGAATAGTTAAGATACACATGTCATACTTGGTAGGGGCTAAGTATGACTATTTGTAAATATATTTAGCGCAATTTTATAAAAAAATTATAACTAGAAACAGAGTTATAGTACGTTTCATCCCGTACTAATGTTGGATTTATACGTTTTTGAGTTTAACAACCCAAAAATAATACGAATAGTTGAGATACACATTTCATACTTTATAGGGGCCAAGTATGATTATTTGTAAATATATTTAGTGTAATTTTATAAAATTTTGAAAACTATAAACAGAGTTATGGTACTATTTATCCCGTACTAATGTTGGATTTGTAAATTTTTGTGTTCAACAACCCAGAAAGATTACGAATAGTAGAGATACACATTTCATACTTTGTAGGGGCTACGTGTGACCATTTGTAAATATATTGAGCGTAATTTTATAAAATTTTGAAAACTATAAACAGAATTATGGTACTTTTTATCCCGTACTAATGTTGGATTTGTACATTTTTGAATTTAAGAACCCTAAAACACTATGAATAATTGAGATACATATTTCATACTTTGTACGGGTTAAGTATGACTATTTGTAAATATATCTAACGTAATTTTATAAGTTTTTGAAAACTATAAACAGAATTATGGTACTTTTTATGCCGTACTAATGTTGAATTTGTAAATTTTTGAGTTTAACAACACAAAACGACTACGAATACTAGAGATACACATTTCATACTTTGTAGGGACTACGTGTGACCATTTGTAAATATATTCAGCGTAATTTTATAAAATTTTGAAAACTATAAACAGAATTATGGTACTTTTTATCCCGTACTAATGTTGGATTTGTACATTTTTGAGTTTAACAACCCAAATAGACTACGAATAGGTAAGATAAACATTTTATACTTTGTAGGGGCTAAGTATGACTATTTGTAAATATATTTAGCGTAATTTTATAAAATTTTGAAAACTATAAATAGAATTATGGTATTTTTTTATCCCGTACTAATGTTGAATTTAGACATTTTTGAGTTTAAGAACCCAAAAAGAATACGAATAGTTAAGATACACATTTCATACTTTGTAGGCTAAGTATGACGATTTGTAAATATATTTAGCGCAATTTTATAATATATTGAAAACTAGAAACAGAGTTATGGTACTTTTTATCCCGTACTAATGTTGGATTTATACGTTTTTGAGTTTAATAACCCAAAAAGAATACGAATAGTTAAGATACACATTTCATACTTTGTAGAGGCCAAGTATGATTATTTGTAAATATATTTAGTGTAATTTTATAAAATTTTGAAAACTATAAACCGAGTTATGGTACTTTTTATCCCGTACTAATGTTGGATTTGTAAATTTTTGTGTTTAACAACCCAGAAAGACTACGAATCGTTGAGATACACATTTCATACTTTATAGGGGCTAAGTATGACTATTTTTAACTATATTTAGGGTAACTTTATAAAATTTTGAAAACTATAAACAAAGTTATCATACGTTTTATCCCGTATTAATGTTGGATTTGCAAATGTTTGTGTTTAACAACCTAAAAAGACTACGAATAGTTGAGATACATATTTCATACTTTGTAGGGGTTACGTATGACTCTTTGTAAATATATTTAACGTAATTTTATAAAATTTTGAAAACTACTAACAGAGTTATGGTACTATTTTTCCCGTACTAATGTTGAATTTCTAAATTTTTGAATTTAACAAAAATACTATGAATAGTTGAGATACACATTTCATACGTTGTGGTACTATGCTCTGGTATAGGGATAAAAGACGGTAGGAACAATATTATTGACATCGCAAACAAATTGATGCATTGAAAAGCATACATAGAGGAATTATTAGAAAATAATGGTAGATGAGAACTATATGACATAATCCTAAAGGACACGAATCTAGAAATAATGAAAGAAGAAATTCAAAAAGTCATCACCCAAGTTAAGAAATAAAAATCCGCTCGAGAGATGTATGAGATGATGTATTATATATACAAATTTGAAATAATTACAGGCCTGGTACTATTCCTGAAAATAATACATTCAAGAATATACAACAGATGCGAAGATTTAATAACAATTAAAAAACAAGTAATTTGGATTCAGGAGGTGTGTACGTACCCTATTCTGTATGCAAGAACTAGTGCAGAGATGTCAAGATATGAATAAATATCTGTATGCATGTTTTATGGATTACGGAAAAGCTTTTGACACAGTGCAAGATGGTAGGTTAATGGAATTACTAAACGACTTGGTCTGGATGGTAGGGATACGCGTATAATTGATAATGTTTACTGGAAATTATCTGTAAGAATCGAGGGTAGCAGCTCAGAAGATATTCAAATACGAAGAGTTCACAGGTCATCTGCTCAGTTACGGGTGCTCAAGTCGTTGTTTCATTCTACTCCTCTCGTAAAGGATATATGTGTTGTTCATTTAATAACAGTATAAAAGATTAAACTTGAAATCGAAAATAAAGAAGAATATATATATTTCAGACTGTTGTTTGAAATGAATATAATTGTGATAAACATTTTGTTTAAAAGTACAAGGTACGCAAATATTATCACGAATCATAAATTCCCCGACTAAATTTATTCTTAATGATCACGATAAAAGCAACAATGGGCATTAAGAATTTCCGCAACGAGTCCCCGCAAACTCGCGATGCTTTGTGCTACTACGCCCCATCACTCACGCCCTCCTAGTTTGTCTATTCAGCCTCCATTCCCGAGGAAAATCTGGCGATGTAATATCATAAACCACCACATCCCCGTTGTTAAAGCCAGCCCTCGTCTCCTACGCCTAAGCGGTCCGGCCGTAAGAAGCACGAATTAAATATTGACGCCTAATTTGCCACGTCCACGATTTTTGTTGCCCTGCTTTTGCCCCGACTATACGCGATGTAAATACTCCGGGCCCCTTTGAGAATTAAGAGCGCGTGTGTGTTTTTCGTTTGAGCGTGGTTGAAAAAAATTACGCCCGACTGAAAAAAAAAACCTGAAGTGCGGAGTAATCTCCCGGGAGCCGTTTCCGTGAAGGATTACGCGCGCCGGTTTAATTAATGGACGCGTGCTATTTGAAGTCCCTCCATTACTTAAAACAATTAACGGCATCATTAAATTATGAATAATTTGCTTTTAAATGAGTTGGAAATTTCTTGCTTTCCATTCATAACAGACACATTAAATATTAAATTTAATCCGCTTGTATTTGCATAAAAGTTTTTATAACGTAGCGCCTTAAATTCCGTGTTTTCCCCGCTTGTCTTTTTCGCGTACAAGATGTCGGGGATCTAGAGCGATTTCTCCCCAGGTCGCGTTCGTCCTGGTGCGGATATAAAAATGGGATTTAACGTGTCGAATGAGGTGGCGGGATGGAGACGGAATCCGGTTTAAATCAATATGTACGCGTGCCTATGGGACACGAAGAAACGGCGCCGTGTCATCGAAATTGCTCCAAATGCGCCCTTGCACAAGTGTCAACGCCGACAACTTTCTCCCTGGCCCGCCAATTGTCTCAGTTTACCATAAATTTACATCAAAACGACCCCGGGAAAATCTCGAAACGGCCGCCCATCCCGCCAAGATGTTATCTATATTTCACATTTCTGCCACTGAGAAATTGATTCGCCCTTTTTGGTGGGGGAGAATGCTTGCTGCTTTTTTTTAAGACTCTGGGGAGAATTATTAATGACGAGGGGCTTTACTCGATGACCTATTATTGCAATAAATTATGAGCCTAACAGTTTCTTTGCGTGAAAGATAAGATGGGAAATTATCAGGATTCTTGAAATATTATCACTGATAGAAGATTATTATAGCTACTAAACTTGTCAATTTTTGATTCTCCATCATTAAACATCTACAAGCCATAACCTTAGTTGTCATCAAATATATAATAAAATCTTCTATCTTTAGAGCTCGACTTCTAGTGTAATAATATTAATGAAACTCGACTGGAAAATTCAATGATCATTTTTATTTTAAGATTATTAGACACATGTTAATTTATTTGACCCCAAATAACAATCAATTGCTAATGAGAAACATGCTGATGGTACACGCTTTGAATTTTCATTGTTGTTAACTTTGCTCGTCAGAGGATACCTGTCGCACGGCCGAATGGGTCTCAAACCGATCGTTTCAGTTTGAAGTAGTTAACGGGCGTAGCATAAAGGGGGCTTTGGATCGATTAATGAAATCGGGGCCAATTCTGTGCGCCATCCGCCGCCTCTTATTTGCGCGGCCATGTATCCGTTTTATTTGCCTTTCGAATCGTTCAGCCGGATTAGGCAATTATCCAATTCGCACACAGATAACCGGGGCTAATAATTGGATTTTACGCAATAACCGCGACGCGCTATGTCACCCGACAAATCTAAACAGCGCCGACTTGAATTTACGACAACACAAATAACAATAGGAGAGTATTATCAATATTGAATATGAGTACTAGTAACGGTTTGATTGTCCGCTTTGTAACTAAATAACACAATACCCTAAAGTCCTGATAATTTTTATATAACAGCTTCTGTTTATTGTGAAAACAATCCAAATACATCAATTTGTTGTGTAAATAGTAGTACATATAAACAAAACCATACAAATAACAGATTTCAAAGCAATATTTTGTTATGTATAGCGCCATAAAATCTCTGAATTGTCCCCGGTGCTCTTTTTATTTCATCGATGCGGCAGCAATATTTTGCAATTAATATTCGCTATCACCACTTTACATTCACTATTTCAGAATTATAAATACTAAATTATTCGCAATGCGAAACTACATTACGCGAGGAAGTGAATAAATAAAATATTTATGATTGCCAGCGTGAAACTTATTACTACTGTCGGGATGTTGGGAAATATGATAAATATTTCATATGCGCATATTTCTTTTCGTATGCAGGATAATAATTTCAACATCAAACATTTATTTGCTGTTTATGTCAGACTGTAAATCTGCATTGATTTTAAAAATATAAATTATGATACTAGATAGTCAACATCATATAGTGTTTCTGAAAATTTTAAATATGTTTTTTTTGTGTTGATGTTCATGATTTTAACCTTGCATTGCATCTATATATTGCAGTGTGTACTTTACGTTAAGAGAAATTTCGATTTTAGTGAAACTAACTCTAGAAGACAATATTATTGTATAGGCGGTCATAATATTCTGCACAATAATTTCAAATTTACCACAAACTGTCATTTTAAATTTTAAATATGTTTTCTTTTTCATTAAGATGAACAAGATTTTAACCTTGCATTCCATCTATATATTGCAGTGTGTACTTTACGTTAAGAGAAATTTCGATTTCAGTTAAACTAACTCTAGAAGACAATATTATTGTATAGGCGGTCATAATATTCTGCACAATAGTTTCGAATTTACCACAAACTGTCATAGGTACGGTGACCATACGTCCTTTATTTAAGACGACAGTCCTTTATTTCCAGTTAAAAGTAAGCACATTAGAAGCATGTATTTCCGTCAAATATAACTTTCAAATAAATTGTATAGAATTATATCACTTTTTAAAGTGTGAACCGCATTATTGTATATTACTATTTTCGTAATTTATTAATTTTATAAGATATTTTTTTATTTTTTTCTATATTTCCTTTATTTTACCAATAAAGAACCGTAGTCAAGTCTATGACTACGGTTCTTGGCTTCATGGCTATTTAATTCACTGCCAAAAAAATAAATCTCTAAACGGAAAGTTTAAAGTTCCACGAAGGAGTAACTCTTTAATAAAACTTAGATATTCACTAATGATATGTCTTCACAAGTTTTAATTTGTTAGTCTATTTATTCTCCTGTCTTTAATTGATATATACCATACATTATTAATTTTATTATGTATTTTAAACATATATGAAGTAGAAGTCCATGATTCATTGGTAGTTTTTATAAATTAAATTGTTGAAAATATAAACAATTCATAATTATCATATTGACATTTGTATCCTCTTAAATTTTTCGACACTTTTCGGTAAGAAGTTTCAAACCTTATGTGTGTGGAAATCCAACGCGTCGATTTATTCCCCCGACGGACATTGCGAAACAGATTAAGGTTATTTTTCACCTGGAGTTATCTGCGTCGCTTTGTCGGATGCTTTTTTGTGGTGTGCGCCGTGACCGCCCCCGGTTTTCTTTTTACACGTTTCCAATCCGGTTTTTATCGCGGCAGCGCTGCTACATGTCGCTGATTTGGGGGGACGCTTATTTCCCGAGATTGCCGACTGCTCTTTGATCCGAATCGATATAGGAAAACATATCCAATCTGCCCCTTCCACACACCCCGCACACATTTTATAAATGTCGCATTATGTAAAAACAGAGGGGTGGCGAATCGATTTAATAATTAGGTGGGAGCCATAAGGTGCAGGTGGTACACGCGGGGTAATGGGAAACGATTCTTCCCTTAATGGCGGCGATATTCTGGCGAGCGCTTAACAAAAACAGGGCAAATGAACTGGGTCCTTTTATCGCGACCCGCCAGGACAGCGGGGCGGCCGGACGCAGGGGATGAGCTGCTCCCCGGAGACATAACTGGCAGACCGCGATACTCAACTCGCCGAAATAAACCCAGTGGGGATCTTGTTTTCGGTATTCAAGATGGACCCGCCGCCCCTAACCACAGATTTGCCAGATTTACTCCGACAATATCTGAAATTTATGAAATTTATTTTTCGCTTTTCCTAAAAACATTTACATTTTATCCGGGTGGAAGTGTCTTCATCATTTATGACCGCCGCAGTCCAGTTTTACGACTGGTTTTACGCATAAAGAATGGATCACGGATGGCGGCACGTATGTAAGCGGAATTGATTGCCTCTATATAAATCATCAATTGGGGGGAAACGTATCGTAGCATGCCATAAGAAAACAAAAAAAACGGGGAATTAAAAAACAACCGGGACCAAATAAGAGGCTACGTCCGGAGGGAATATAATCTCCGAGGACAGTTGATTGAATTTTATTAGTCTAATGCCTAAATATTTTATTATTTACTTACCCAGTCATGAAATGTTTAAGCATTTTGATATTTTGCAATTCTTTAGTGATTTTTCAAATTATAATTTTATATCAATAGTAGTATATACGATACGCTTGATTTCACCCTTTAGCAATCTACAAATCTAGATTTTGATCTTTAATTTAGTTACATCCCGTCAAATAGAAGAATTCTGGCATTGAGACCTTATTAATAGACCAAAATAAACAAGCAATGCATCATAATGAGCTAAATAAGTTGCAAATATTATATTATCATTTATGTCTAATTCCAATCATTAAATATATTACATTTTTTTAAGCAAAAAGTTTTTATCGTAAATTATGTGTGTTATTATATTAATTGATCAACATAGCGAATCCGACGGCTATTTTTGATTCTGCATTAAAATATTTGACGCCTACACCTCACGGTAGAAGGCATATGATTAAATAAATAAATAAATAAATAAAAATATTTTTTGGGTAGTGAACTTTCTGCCATCTGTATACATAGTTTATATTTTATGCAAATATATGTACTATATTATAAATAATAATAACATCTAACTAGACTAATAAATCCTAATATAGAATTTATTAACTATCTGACATTCTCCAATCACTTTATAAAAGTAGGTAAGTAATTACAAACTATTATTTTTAGTTGTAATTACTTTGCTACAACTCCTAAGGGAATAAAGGTCAATTTGTAATAATCTACGTTATTACGGCATCTATCCATTGGGCAATTGTGAGAAACTTTGTTGCCGAGCAAATCCATAAGTTTCTGAAGTTTGATGTTCGCCGCTCAACTTTTTCCGTGGGAATTACGGCGCTTTAAATGGAATCGGATTTATATTGTGTTTTTAATAACTCACAATAAAACGGCAAAGTTTCTGCTGTGTATACGCTAAATTTTGTTTTGATTTTTAATTAAAATTATGAATATTAAATATTCCGTTTATATATTCATCAGAGCTGTACCAACATTTATAAATAATTTATACCCAGATCAAGTTAAAACAAGTTATATACACGATCACCATCAGCAATTATTAATCATAAAATTATGTTGATTATGATTATTATTATTCTTTTATCATTTTTAGTCAGCAATCTTGCTGACTATAAACTATGATTTTTCGACATTTGTTTGTAGAATATTATTAGTGTTTCTTGCCTTATTTCAAAATATTTTTATAAAGCTTTGCTAGCTATCTGCATATAAGGCGCTCTTTGCTTTTTCTACCGACCCTCTCAATTTCAACGCGACGCAGCAACAACCTCACCTAATTGAATCGACTATTTTAAAGCTAATTTAGAGGACTTTGCTGCTAAATTGTAGGAATATAATGCAGTTTTACTTGTAAATTCAATCTAAGTTGATTTCTCTCTATGCTGTCACTATTTTATATACAACCCTCGTATAAACCAAACTATAGAATTAAATGTTTAAAATAATAAATCTGAAAACATTAGAGATACCAATTTATTTTTATTCGTATCGAAATTTCAGTCGAATCTATGCAGCCACTATTTTATTTACAACCCTCAAACAAACCAATAGAATTCACTTTAAATGTTTAAAATAATAAATCTGAAAACAGTAGAGATATCAATTTATTTTAACTCATTTCGAAATTTCAGCTGAATCCAGCTCACAATCCATATCATTACTTTGTAGTTTAAATGTGTGGAAATGTTTGCAAAGCCAATATCCGAAGCCCGACTTGAGGCAATACATTCGATTACGTAACAGCGGATGATCTCACTTTCGGATGCCGCTGGAAATTGTAGCAGACGTGCTTCTGTGCATTCCACTTTTTAGAGTAGGATTTTCATGCTGGTGTAGAAATGTGCGCGGAGCTTATGCCATTTCGTTTACGTTACCGAAGCTACAACTGTATCCCGTAGTAATAATAAACATTATATTGGCTGCTTTTTGAAAATCCTCTGTAGGAGTTATGGTAAATTATATAGAGCATACTAAAAGTAATATCTGTTTGTAGGTATTTTAATTAAGAATTAATAAACAGCAGTCTTTCCAAAAACCTACTAATGGATTTACATCACCAGCACTAACTCAAAATGTTTATTAGTTGCGAGACTATTTAAAACTTACATATATTTTTTGTCACTTTTTTGCCGTTTTTTCGTCTTTAATTTTCGTTGTTTCTATAGCGTACCTTACACGATCAATATTACTGTCAATATTTTAGAATAATGACAGTATTACTGTACGATAATATGTTTAACATGTTCATTATTCTAAAATATTGACAGTATTACTCATCGTGTAAGGTATAGTAATGATATAATGAAGAGAATACTGATCTTTATCCGGATAATTGATTACTTGATAAATATAAAACGAGGATTGAAGCAAGTATTGAAAGTATTAGGATTGACAGTATTATTGATCGTTTAAGGTACCTTTATAGGTCCCATAAGCTATTGAATTAACAAATTGAAAACGTCATTGTTACAGAAATTGCCATAACAAATGTCAACACATTGAATACCGCTTGTGATTGGAGCTTTGACGACACATTATGTTTAATTATTGAGTGTTTTCAATAGAGAGAATCTAAAGTAACTATATTCCCTATTTATTGTTACTATAACAACGAATACTTATGGGTTCAATCGTTATTGATAGATTACTAAGGAATCTTACACGGTCAATAATACTGTCAATCCTAGTACTGTCAGTATTTAGTTGAATCCGTCTTCAATATTTACCAAGTAATTAATTATCCGGATAAACATCAGTATTCTCTTCATTCCATCATTACTATACCTTACACGATCAGTAATACTGTCAATATTTTAGAATAATAAAAATTTAAACATGTTATCGTACACTAATACTGCTAATACTGTCATTATTCTAAAATATCGACAGTATTATTGACCGTGTAAGGTTCCTTTATAGAAAGTTGTTGAAAGCGGAAGTTAGTCTAGTTGTATTCAATATATCACTTTTTTTTCTCTAAATCTAGCGGTTTTAGGTTTCTTTTAATAGTTTCATTTATAATTGTCTCTAATTTATCTGTGTCTGCATAGTTTTAATGTTACTAAAACTGTCGATATAAGTCTGTATATCGCTCCACCATATAAACAGTTGACTCTAGAGAGAATTCAACAAATAATTTTCATTAAACCGTGTGGCGTAATTGGATACAACTTGTTAATCAATTTCAAAATTAAACGTCGCCTATTTTATTATTTACCCCTCAATCAGGAGGCCGTATATCCAGCAGGAATTGCTTTACTGTCTGCGCGAGCGAAACACATTGCCTTCATATCCACGTAGCCTACATTGAGACGAATGAATAATTACAGGTGCCTACCGGTTGCTTTCATTTAGAATACAAGCCCCGGGGTCCCGTCTGCGCCGCCCCCAAACTGTCACCGGGAGACTTACTTTCTAATATTAAATTTAAGCCCCCACCGCCTTAATGCTCAGCCCTCGCTGTAAACACATGCACAAATCGAATCCTTATTTATTCACAAGTACCTGGTGGAGTACTTTTACGAGCGCGCAATCCGTTTTCCGTGCAGCCCCCGTTTTACCCCTCACTGTCACTCAATAAGACGCGTTTCAAGCTGTGTGTAGATTAAAATGGACGTGTTGTGATTCCAATAAGGTTGTTTATTGAATTTTATTATTCGCGTTATAATTCAGTGGGAGTGTCGATGACATTTCTTATTTTGCAATGTATAAATATATATTTTTACCACCACCAATTTGTGCCGAAAAGAAAATAAACGAAGGAATTTATATATTTAATATGCATTCATCTAAAAATGATACAACTAACCCACTAGGACGAAAGTTAAACGCTAACTGGCGGCACCACATCAATTAGCAATGCACACCCATATGGTAATAACCGTCAATATGCTCATGCCATCAGGATCACCGGGTAGTGCCCTCTATGGAATAATATTCCAACAGAGTGCTTGAGATATCAGTTTTATAAAATTGGCCTTGTGCTGATATCTCAACCACTCTGTTGGAATATTATTCCATACAGGGCACTACCCGGTGATCCTGATGGCATGAGCATGTTGACGGTTATTACCATATTGCATTGCTAATTGATGTAGTGCCGCCAGGTGGCATTTAACTTTCCTCTTAGGGGGTTATTTGTATCATTTTTGTATATAACCCCTGGAGATATTGTGTGAATTCACCCTCACTAGCTGAGCTACACTGATGAGATCTAATAAGATCGAAATCTAGATATGTAGATTGCTAAGGGGTGAATTCACACTTATATATGTTACAATATATATATTTTTCAACGTAAATTAATATTTATTTATTTATTTAAAATTAATACTCTATAACTTTGCGTTTGACACTTTTTCTGAGAAACGGTCGTGCGAGGCACTATAAAGAAACGTTAGACAAAAAGTAAAAGTAAAGGCAAACATGATTTTTCTCGAAAATTAACCATTTTCGTATATCTCAAAATCCGTTGGAAGTTCGACAAATATGTATAGAGACAATTTAATAGAAAATTGAATTAGCTTTCATTTTTATTTAAAACATATTTGTCTAGAGGCCACGGTTTCCGAGATTTAATCGAAACCCCCAAAAATGGGATCTTCTCCTCCCCCTTCACCTTATGATGACTACCCAGGGGCGTAGACTTTTAGTTTACTGACTAACTACTCCTAACGAAGTCCTGAAGTCAAAAACTCTCGCATATTTCATGCACTCAATATATTTATTGACTAGACTATAATTTTTTTTAAGTAGCAACAGGCAACGCTATATAATTACAATTATAATACGTACAAATCATAAATAAAACTTATACTATTCTACATATTTTGCTCATTTAATTTCCTATTTTTTCTGTTGAATAAACGATACAAAGTGTTGCGTATTTTTTTCCCAGCTGTTAGTGTAATTGCCGGCTGTAATCAGCCCCGTTTCTCTTCATAGCCACAGACGCGCCCCTGGGGCTACTTGGTAGGGCGTAGGAATCACACACAGACACATACACACAAGTTGAATTATTTGATTAGGGTTGGAGATCGCTTCGGTAGTTAATGTGGAAATCCAATTCGCTCCAAAACGAATGTTTATTTAGATGAATTTCAGGGTACGTCTTAGATATTTTTGTTTGGTGATTGACAGTTAATTAAGTTATATTAATATTACTATAATGATTACTTAATCCATTAGCTATTGTATATCTACTGTATCTGTTCATGCGGACATATCTTATATATACTTAACGGCGATACTTATATCAGATTTATATATTTTTGAGATGATTTCAATTCAACCCACCAATACGAATCTACAAGAATATTTTAAAAATTAAATCTGATTTTTGAGTTACAGTTGTCTAAATTACTTTATATAGTTACTGTATCTGTTCATATGGACATATCTTTACTTAACGTCGATACTTATATCAGATTTATATATTTTTGAGATGATTTCAATTCAAAATTTACCCACCAATATGAATCTACAAGAATATTTTAAAAATGAAATCTTATTTTTGAGTTACAGTTGTCTAAATTACTTTACATAGTTACTGTATCTGTTCATATGGACATATCTTTACTTAACGGCGATACTTATATCAGAGTTATATATTTTTGAGATGATTTCAATTCAAAATTTACCCACCAATATGAATCTACAAGAATATTTCAAAAATTAAATCTGATTTTTGAGTTACAGTTGATAATATGTAACAGGATAATCACTTCAGGGTCCATTTAACCGTTTTAAAATTTTTGCTATGAAAGATTTTTTTGTTGATGTTAGGCATGTATTTAGATTTAATTGTTTTAATGTTTTTCAGTATTTTTTGACTGTTTTCAGTCAAAAAACATTAAAAAACATCAATTAAATCTGAAAACATGATAAAAAAATCTTTAAACGGCAAAAATTGTATAACTTAATACGGTCAAATAGACCCTGAAGTGATTATCCTGCTACATATTATAAGATATACAATAGCTAATGGATTAGGTAATCATTATAGTAATCGACAGTTATCTCATCGATATAAGTAATATTAATATAACTTAATTAACTGTTTGGTACTTTGTTTTTCAAAGTTTACAGGTTTTAATAGACGTTTTTATGATTCTATTGACTTTCTCACAATTCAAACGCAATTTTCAAGTTTTAAGCGGGGCTTTTTATATTGCAATTGATGTTCTAATATTTAACTACATTAAATATCGAAAAACATTTTCTGAATCATGAAAAATATCAATCGAAATATGAAAAACAGTGTGTAGTATGAAAAATATCTATTTTTCATTGAAGCCCCAGATTTTCTTTCACATTCTACTGCATCTACTAGCAAAATTACAGAGAAAGATACACTAACTCTAGTATCTTTCTGTGTGATTTTGCTTATGAGAGGTCAATGATCAAATAGTTTCTCTCTTCTTGTCCTATTTTTACTACTTGCTCCAGTTCTCTAATAAAATAAGGGAAGTCCTGCCTAAGCCTTCTAGCACTCATATTTAGATAGATCCGCCCACACATCTTCCCACTTCTGCATTGGCACCTCTCCGCAGGTATATAGGGATCTGAATGTTAGGAATTGCTTCCTCCGAAAATCGTCCAAGAGTTATTATTCATATTAATCACTAATAATAGTAATTAATTAATCATCATAACATATTATTTATTCCCTATGTTTCCCATCTATCCTTTATATATTTAATAATACACATTCACTAAACATTAATCGAGTATAAGCTTAATTTTATTAAAGAATTCCTTTGCTCTATAAACTCCAGACGGTTCAAAGATAATGTACTTACTATATAAAACTCGTTTCACAAACAATGCCCGATTTCTCTATCCCAAACTTACAGCGTTTCATCACAGTCGATCGAAGTCGTGGCTGGCTCAAAATTTTTAATTAAAAGTGTTCGGATGGCACGCAGAAAGTTTCCAAGTTAATTGGGCCTTCTCTTGTAAAGAAGCATTTAATGGCAAGCACAAGTTTGCGCGTTGAAAATAAATAAGACGGATCTTATTAAATTAGTATTAGCAGGCAGGTGACAGCGGAAATATTTAACGCCCGGCGCATTCACCAAAAGATTTAGATAAACAAAATTTTCATTATATTAATCTTCATCATTCATGTCTAATAAATTATGCATAATTATTAATTTTAATATATACGGTGGGAATAAACTAAAATATATATGTTTGAAATTTACTAGACTATTCTATTCTACAATATATTCTATAAAAGTGCTATAACTCGATAACTAAAACGAATCGGAACTATGTTCATATAAACTTTTTTTCTTAGAATCATATTAGCTTTTTTTCCACGGTGAGTACAGCCCCCGTCCCTAGGCTGTGTGTACTGCGGCCCTTCACGGACCTATTGTGCCTTTCACCTGCCAGAGATTGTCATAGAGCTAGTATACCCTGTATATATTAATTTATTGTACACTAAAATCTTCTAGGATTTTGTACATATAGGCATTTATATATTCATTTTATTATTGTTATATATCGTTTAGTAAATAAAGGTAAAATTTAAATGTAAATACCAATGTATAGATCTATCCATCTTCCATCCCGTAAATTATACATATAAATAATATATTACCTTAATTCCTGCAACAATTATTATGTAATATTGTCCCAAATATGTATATTTGCCGTTTGTGGGAACTGTGCTCGAACTCACCCCGCCGGGCTTAAAATGATCGACTTATATACATAAATTTTTATCATTAATTTATGAAAAAAGTATGTAGTAATATTATTTTCAAAAAAGGTGTGCAAATACATTTAACAAAACTCTTCTACTTAGCCAAGGAGTGACTCTTTCCATGCCAGAGGGAGGTGTGGGTCAGAATAGAGTCAGAGTTTTTTTAAAAATTAGTATCATTCATTTATGAAATAATATTATAAGAAAATATTGTATACAACTATTTTCTTACCATATAACCCATTATTGTTTCAGTAAAACATATGTGTATCCTTTTTACACATATGAGCATGCTTAAGACCTTTGGCGGTGGCGTCGTTGATGATAAATGGCGCTAGCAACGTCAAGTATACCGGTGGCCATACAGTTTAGGCGTCGTGGCTTGGCGTGAAGGGCCCCGACAGTTTCATACTGGCTTATGCGAGGATTACCAGGACGATTTATCATATCCGCAGAAATAAATACCATGTGCTACATCACCCAGTCGGGATACACTTCCCTTATTAATACAAAACGAGGATACACAGCTCCCTCATAAAGGAAAAAATAAATTCTTTTTGTTAATTACAAGTCACTCGTGTACGTATATAAATTATGCGAGGGGTGGTTTGCGGTTGAACGATGCGAGCAGACAGTATCAATCATATGGAATGGAATATTTACAATACAGGAGTGCTCGCGTGTTGTAGGTAACGGAGAAAAATACGAAATAAAACAAGTTCCTAAACCAATACGGGGTGGGGCGCGCGCGGCCCCCGCACATCCATCCATCCCGACATGTATTTCCTTTTAGGAAGATTCTTGGCAAGTAAATCGTTTTCTTAGTGTATACAATGCATAAAAATTTGATGATATCGCCGTCGTTGCGGCGAAACAGAGACGGCAGCGCGGTTTTATCTGAACCGTTCACCGGCGGGCAGCGATGATTTCCCAAGGTTTTTACCCTTCCGCATTATTTTATCTCTTATACGAAACACCACTACTCTCATTCGTCCGGTTACCTTTCTCGGGGACGGTGACGAATGCCGACCCATTTCTCTTAGCAGAAAACTCGCTTCCTTTCTTCAACCACCCCCGAGAAAAACGACCGCGGGGACCTCGTTTTATCTACACCAACATCGTGTTCTATGTACAGAATACGAATAATATCGCATACAATTATTTACAGTTTTGGTTGGTTTAATAATTTGAACAACTATTAACTACACAAAAAATAATTGCGAAGAGTACATTTTTTAATATCCTGTACTGCATATTTTAAAAACGTTGCTCATAAATTAGCAATATATTGGTCGATTTCTTAAAGTCATAATGAAAATTTGCCGCGTTGATAGTTCTCATGCTATTTAATGTTAAACTAAATTTCAATTTTCATTTCTTCAAATTTATTAAATAATTTTTTTTTAATAAATAAATAAAACGAATTTTTATTTGTCTATTTTATTACTTGTTTATTGCGGTTTGCAAACAGCAAATGAAGTACATGTTTAAAAATTTCATAAAAAATTATAGTTAACTAATGTTATTTTCTATATATTTAGAATGCAATAGTTATAATTCTTTAAGATACATCGTTAGAATTTCCCTATGCTTAGTACTAGAAGGACGATGCCTCTAACCACTCGGTCAATGATGGTGTTGGGTGCGGCGCGTTTATTTTGTATGATACGACCTGTAAACTAGGACAATGAAATAAATGCCTTCGGGCATACCGGGCACTTCGTCAGCGGGTCCACCGTTCTTATGTACCGTGGGCATTGAAGTCACGAATCGCAGCTGCGACAGAATGATTTAATTTATAAGCTACGGTTATGATTATATGAGCATTAGTATTGCAAGCTGCATCGTAGCAGTTAGTGCGACGTTGTCTTTATTGGGTTGGGCCTTTTGTGGTTCGTTAAAAGGCCCAACCCAATAAAGGCAACGTCGGACTAACTGGTACGATGCTAACTTAACTTGATCTACAACAATAATGCGGATGTTAACAGTCAAACCAATAACCATGCAATACTAAACAGGCCACTATTAAATATTTTCGGAATAATAACATATTATAGCCAGAAAGACCGCGGGTGGTTAGCCTTTTACAACACCTAACTAATCCAATTTGTAAAATAAATGTATTAAATTCTATGTAATGTTGTTGTGAATAAAGATAATTATATATATATATATATATATATATATATATATATATATATATATATATATATTACACACACATATTACACTCAGTTGCAATTCTACTAAATCTAGTAGAATGACCAAGTCGTGTAGTCCATTAATTTCATATTTTACATATTAATGCAATACAAAACTTGGCATGCAAACCTCCTGTACATCATAATTAAACATAAAGTCTTCAGTTGGCCAAAACTCAAATGTATGCCATTTGAAAAGCACGCCCGTTTACTGACACCAATAAATCAGCCCCCCATGCAAGTATCAAAAATGATGATTTACGAAAGTATCGATAATAATAAAAAAATGTATTAATCCAACCCCGGCCCTTTAATGTAATTGTCCAGTGTGTTGTGCTCAAACAAATTGGTTTCTATTACACATAGAGCCATTTCGTCGCACTCTCGCCTGCAGTGCAAGCGAGATACAGGACATTGGCGTTAGAAATGATTTTAATACGGTGACAACGGTCCTCCCAATGAATCAGGTGGATTGTGATGCGGTTTGTTGTTCCTCATTGTGGTCGGATTGCCATTAATTACGAATCGTTAGCTTGTTGCTATTCAGGATTATTGTCCCCCCGCTGTTTGCGTGGCGGCTATTTATTTTGGGGGCGGCGGGCAAAACAGGATCGCGCGCCTGGATACAATGCGCCGAACAAATATTATTGCATCGGTTAGTTTTTGACTGTGTCGGGGGGTTTCGACGTCGACAGGAAATATTAGGATTAACGAGCAGATTATATGGACGTTTTATCGAGATACAAACTCCCAACTATTCTGCAATAATACAGTATGATGATAGTTTTCATAGATGCAGAGTGGAGTTGTACAATTGATATTTGTGATACTAAATTTATATTCTATTTATTTAAAGTGTAATTGTGGAATTGATTATGACTATTATAATTGTGTACTTTATGATAAGAAAATGTAATTTTAACTGGATTTATAATAAATATTTGCAAGCGTTATTTAAAAAGAAATGACTACTGCCAATTCAAACTAAGGGGGTTTATAAATAAATTATAAATACAAAATAACTAACAGAAATTATAAAAATAAAAATAACGACCCAGCTCAGTGGCCGAGTGGTTAGAGGTATCGTCCGTCTCGTACTGAGCATTGGGAAGCCTGAGTTTGATCCCCAGCGGAGAATCACCTTTCACAGTTTTTCAGAGGTTTTCTGTGAAGTTAAGGTAAATACCGGGTGATTAAACTCCTATGAGCTTCTCCCTTGACCGGCGGAAAAGCCTCACGGCTGATAGCCCTATAAAGATAGAAGTTTTTTTTTTTAAATAACGAATCAATTTTAGAGGGATATTTTACTTATTTTGCCACAATAATCAATATCATGCAAAGTAGAAAAGAATAACGGTTTAAGCACAACATTAAATAAAACAACAGATTAGAAATTGAGATAGTTTATTACCTTAAAATCAGGTCTATGGTATTCACCAACGTTCTATAATTATAGAACAATAAATAAAGTTTTACAATTCTCTACTACTTAACAATATATAGTCTATTGTGAAAAGTAAGTAACAAAAGAACTAAATAGTAAGAACATATTATTATTTATGGTCATAAATAATACAATATAATTTTTATATCCACTAATTTCTTCGTTCTTAATACGTATTTTATGTGTAATTTCTTTTATTATACATAACAAACAACCCAAATACACCATACTTCTTTATATAATCTCAAATTCGTGTTTAACCATTTTATCGCGCATTAAGATTGATTACGGAATAATTTATATTGTGTAGACATGAAAACATGCAAATAATGATGTAAAACATTTGTGCGCCGCACACGATTTGTAAACCGCACGCTTGCCTAAAGAAACGTTGTCAATTTGGTGTAAGACGCCCCGGTCTTTTTGTCCGAAACATTTCAGTCGATGCAATTTAATTTATATGAAAATTTATTTATCCCGCAACTCGTAATTGAATTACGAATGGGGGGCTGAATCGGGCGACGATACGCTTTGGCGTATTTATTAAAATGATACCGGAGGGGAGGAAGGTCTCGCTTTTAAATTTACTGAATAATAAAACCGGTCGTGTTTGTTTTTGCGTCATCGCGATGCAGAGACAGTATCGTTGGTAAAGAGCGAAGTTTCGAGTAAATTTATATAAAATTACAAGCCGGGACGGATTATTTATCATTTTGCGTGATTGTTCTATTGTACTGTTAGAGTGTGGATATGTGACAATCGCGTGCAAATTATCAAAATAATGGTAAATTGAAAAGTTTATTTTTATTATTATACGTATGATACGTATGACACTTTGAACACATATCGCAGTAACGTATATATCTGATGATTATTGTTATATTCTAAAAAAAACTATGAATAATAAAAACATTATAATGTATTGTCAAGAATTAGAGACAAGAACAACATAGAAGCAGATACAGAGAGTATCAAGGAACAAGAACAACTAGAAATAATAAGGGAATTAAAAATAGGAAAAGCACCAGGACGAGACCAGATTACAGCGGAAATGATCAAGGAACAAGAACAACTAGAAATAATAAGGGAATTAAAAATAGTAAAAGCACCAGGACAAGACCATATTACAGCGGAAATGATCAAGCACCTGAGCCCGGTAGGTAAAGAAAAACTACGGAAACTACTGAACAACATATGGAGCACAAATATCATACCAAAAAACTGGCAAACAGCACTAATGGTACCGATACACAAGAAAGGGGATAAGACGAAATGCTCAAATTATAGAAGCATAGCACTGTATATGGATGAAAATATTAGAAAAGACAATAAACTAGAGAATAATAGCAAGAATTTAACAGACACTAGAAGAATCGCAATGCGGTTATAGGAAAGGAAGATTCACACAGGACATCTTCACAATAAAATAAATCAGAGAAAAAAGAACTACAAATAATAAAAACACATATTTAGGATTCATAGACCTAGAAAAAGCGTTCGATATGATCCCAAGAAATAAATTATGGAAAATCCTGGAAGAGAGAGGTGTACAAAGCAAGACAGTCGAATTAATACAAAACATATATAACAACAACACCCATGCAATACACAAGGGACACACACCAAGAACATTTAAGACAACCACTGGACTAAGACAAGGAGGCGGGCTCAGTCCTACGTTATTCATCATATACATGGATGAAGTAATGAAGAGAATGAAAGCAGAAATTAAAAAAAACAAATATAGGTTACAAAAACATGCAAATGGTAAAAATATCGGAAGGAGCATTTGCTGATGATGTCGTAGTGATAGCAGAAAATGAAGCTATTCTGTAGCACAACCTGAGTGTATGGAATAGGCATCTAGAAAAGTATAATATGAAAATGAATTATAACAAAACAAAAGTGATGATAATAGGAAACCGGAAAAAACAAATAAATATAAAGCTAGATCAACACAAAATAGAGCAAGTAGAACAATTCAAATACCTAGGAGTAGCACTGACAGAAAACGGAAAAATGGAAGGAGAACTTAGTAATAGAATAAACAACACAGTTAAAACATACCACACATTGAGCAATATACTGATTAACAAAAAAAGAGATCAGCAGAAGGACAAAAATAAATATATACAAAAGCATATATAGACCTATACTGACATATGGGAGCGAGACGTGGAACTAACGAAGAGGGATAAAAGACAATGAAAATGAAATATTTTCGACGAGTAAAACAAGTTACAAGAAGAGACAGAATAAGAAATGATGACATCAGAGAAGAATTGGGCATTGAAGCAATAGAAAAATATATAGAAAAAAAAGAACTAAACTGGTGGGGACATTTAATTAGGATAGACAAAAATAATCAAACAAAACAGGTATGGGAAGCAAGATCTAGAAATAAAAGAAGAAGAGGTAGACCAAAAAAAGAGTGCGACAACAGAATAGAGGATATAATAATCAAGAAAGGAAAACCCCCAAAACCCCCTCAAGTATGGCCCTGCTCATCACTACTTTGGTGTCTGCGATTTTGTAACTGTTTCTAGGTAATTTATGGATGCAGAATTAACATGAACAAAAAGATCAACTTTGATCCACTACTTTATTCACATGGCTATTGCTAGGGCTGAGCTGCAGGCTACTAGCTAGGTCACAGGTAGCAGATAGTAAGTGGTTTCCAGGTATGAAGTTGTAGGATGGCTCACGACGTACTGTGGGCCACCGTGGAAGAGAGGTCCTACGATATTGTCCTGAGAAGAAAATAAATTTACGCCGTCCCACAAGGGCACGTAAACCGCTGGGAGGCAACGCGGATTGGGATGGGTATCGCGGGGCGAAGAAAACCCTGCGAATGACCATTCAGAAGTCAAAGAGCAGTAAATGGGACGAAATCCTTCAGTGGAGGAAGACGTGTGGGACACCAGATATCAGATACATTTGCAAAAATATAATAAGAAATAATATTACCCATTATATTGTTTATAGAGAGGTTTGAAAGTATATATTTTCTGTAGCATATGTGTTTACAGCTGAGTATATATATTTCAACAAATTTTGTTAAGTTAATTCTGTTCGAAATGATTAAATAAACATTTTTATACTAAAAAACCTTTTTTGCAATATATTGAAATATTGGATGTGTTGAAATTTGTATAGCGCGGATGTAATCTCGCGGTTTCCAAAGCCGTTCGATTGCCACGCACCGGATGCGGAAACGGGACATGTTTCTTGTAACATCAGTCGTGTGTGAGGGTGGCGGCCGTCTTCCTTTTTTTACCCCCATCGGAATCTGCTCGACATAATAATTTTGGGTGTGCAGATTGAATGCCGAAACATATTTCACTCTCGCCGCGATATTTTTTTCTTCTTCTTGTGCCGCAGCAGACGCTTCAAGGCAGGCGAGGGCTAGGTATTTTGGGGGGGGAAGTGAATAAATTATGCTAGCGAATCCGTGCGGATTGAATTGGCAAGAAGTGTTTCGGGCGCGGGTGTGCGCGGGCACTAAAAAACATTGAAACTGAAATCGAAACGAAAAAACGTATGTTTGAAAGTTTTTGTTGAGACGAGTCGGAAAAAAGATTCAACTTAAGTATGGATTAATTATAACCCTCTCAATTTTATATGGCACTATGAAAAGTAGAAAACTCATTATAGAACTCACACACATAAAAGCATATCGCATATCACTGTGTGATAACGAGTGTAACTTCCAAAATGACAATATTCAGGTTTCGATTATTGTTTTTGTGATTCTTATGTATATTTTAACGCTCATTTAATCCCTTTTTATGTTTAGAATAAATCAAATGAAGCTGCAGGAACCATTGCAATCCTAAAAATGTATATATCTCAAAAACTGTTTTTGGAAGTTACAACATTTGTCATCTCACCGTGCGATATGCTTTTATGTGTGTGAGTTCTATAATGAGTTTTCTACTTTTTATACGCAAAATATAGCTCAAAGGAGTTTAGTCAATCGATATTTATCTTACCCCCCGAAAAAACTGTGAAAGGTAATTGGATTGGATTTGATCCCTCGATCCCAATGCTCAGTACGAGACGTCCGGCGCCCCATAATATTTATGAAACATTTATATTTTCATGTATTGTACGTATTATTAAAAATGTATGGAAAGTAGTTAAATAAAACTCCACCAATTACCCCATCAAACTATCAGCAATACTATTGCTAACACGCCGCCATTGAATTAATCGCGGACATTATAGTCCGCATTCCTATTCCCAATCAACCTCCCCTAATTGCATTTTCCTTTCCTCATTTGCGTTTCTGATCGGGTCCATCTGTTAATTTGCGCAGCGCCCAGATAAGTAGCCTGCCGCACGCGATCGATAAAACTGTCCATCATTCGATAGTGCATCCGTGCAGGGGGGGCGGCGGTAACAAGGACACATGATCAAACAGTACTACTCGGAATTAGTGCATTATTTGCAGGCACTCCGGTCTGTTCGTTAATATATCGGTATGTGTGCCGATCGTTAAACAGAATTAATTAATTGTTCATCACCGCGCGGACGCGCCTCCTTTTGATCAGGGGGCTGGTTTATATGCGGTTTGTTAGACTACTACAGCTGTGTACACAAAAATCGACGATGTAACATGCGAACTCGATTAGTAGGGATGTAGTTGGTTTTCGAATTGAATTTCGGACATGCGATGTTGTTTACAACAAGTTTATTGCAAATGACGAGATTTGATTTGTAAGTTTCATAATCAATAAGGGGATCATAATTAATATTAGCCACAAAAGAAATTTCAGCTCGAGGTGTTGACTTTTTTATGAATATCGTTTCATTGTGTAAAATTCGTGAGTAGCTATTGTATGCTGTTAATTTGCACTGGGAACGAACAGGTGCTTTATGCCAGCGTGGAATTAATTGTATGCGAGATTTGCATGTACAAGAAATTTTGCCTGAGATTATATTAGTACACGCAGTCGTTTGGCTTTAGAAAGTTTATGACTAAGTCTCGTTTTAACCTAAATGGTGAACAATGCAGGGAAAGCTTACACTATAGCTGAGTTTTTTTTAACGAATTTAATATGAGAAATGGAAATGCATTTAGTTTAATTATATGTATGTTTTACTCTATATTACGACGTTTGCTGTAAATTTTTGGAAATAAATTAAGTATATTAATATATTAAAGACATCAAGGACATCAAAAAATTTAAAAGTAAGTGCAAAGAACATATTAAATGTGAAAGGACGTAACAATTGACCATCTAACCGACCATTCAAGACAACGGACAATGGAAGCAGTTTTCTAAACCAAGCAGACGGACGATCCTTTCACCGAGGAAGCTATGGTCCATCTGCTTGCAGGAAACATGATTTTTTAACAATCTGTATTACTTTTGTATATATTATTATATTTTAGTCTTATTTAAAAAAAAGTATGAAGTAGTGGTTACTGTATTTGTTAAAATTCTGTATCTCGCTATCGACTTTCGGGTCCATCTGCCGTGTATTAGTAGATGTAGAACTAAAAGTGAAAGTACTATAGAGAATGGACAGAAGACTGAATAGTATGCTACAAGAAAACGTTTAGGAAGGAAATAAGACACACAATTTCAACTCGGTCCAGTTCTAAAAAGAAACCTTGAAAATGAAAAAATTGTAACCAGAAAACAATACGCCTATCAAAAAAGATCCGGAACAACGGCAGCCACAACAGATATGATTCTAGAGATTCAAAAGATAACAGACAATAATGAATACGCCACAGTACTGTTCATTGATCTAAAAAAGGCTTTTGATACGATATCAAAAGAAAGACTAATAACAAAATTAAAAAACAATGGAATTCAAGGTACAGAACTGGAATTATTAAAGACGTATCTATACAACAGAAAACAACAGACACGAATTGGAGATACACTCAGTGACACGAATATGCCAGAATACGGCATACCACAAGGCGGAGTTCTTGCGCCCACTCTATACCTACTGTATATAAATGATATAGAAAATATACAACTACTTGGTAACATATATCTTTACGCAGATGATACGTGTCTGATTTATAATGGAGCAAATGTGCATGAAATCGAAAACAAAATAAATAGAGATATGAACAATCTTCTACAATGGTTCAGTAACAATCTATTAAGCATCAACGAAACAAAAACAAAAATTATGAACATATCAAATAAAAATAAAAACAAAATACAGACATACATTAAAATAAACCAAACGGAAATTGAATGTACAACAAATTACAAATACTTAGGACTCACAATAACAAACGAACTGAAGTGGAACCAACACATAGACACAATAAGAAACAACGCTGCTGCAATAATAGGAGCCATATATAGAGCAAACCAACATTTACCAGAGGAAACAAAAAAGTCAATATATCATTCGCTTTATCTATCAAAGATTAGCTATCTAAGTAATATTTGGGGATGCACAACAGTGTCAAACTTAAACACACTGCAACGTCAACAAAATAAAATATTAAAATTAATTAATAATCTACCCAAATTAACACCCACCACAAAACTGTACAACCTAACAAATGAACTAAAAATAGAAGAACTAATCCAACTAAATAAAAGTACTCATATACATAAAATTAAAACAGGAAATATAAAAACAAACATAAACATCAAAACGAACAAGGAACTGCACAAATACAACACGCGACGAAAAAGTGACATGCACCTAACAAAAAACAAAACCAACACCCTAAATAAAAGTATACTAATAGCAGATACAATAGCATACAACAAAATATCTAAAGTAACAAAGAGTTTCACCAACGTTAAAAAATTCAGAGAAAATCTGAAAAGAGAAATAATACAATATAGAGACAAATAACACCGAGATCCAAACCACCAACCACCACCATACCACGACTACCAGCATCTCTCCTGCAATACCAGGACAAGTGGGGTATCCTCGCGAGTTCCTGCAGAGAGAATCACCTTATTTTTATTATTTTTTTTTTACTTTTGTATATAATATCAAATTGATTCGATAGATTGTATTATTTTTATTATGATTATTAAATAAAATATTAAAAAAAAAAAAAAAAAAAAAAAAAAAAAAATGAACCAATATTATAAATAACATTTCTCTATATAGTTTCTATGTTAATGAAACGTAATTTTATTACGTGGTACATGCCAAATTAGGTATTGTTTACTATAAATACTCCTGCAACATTACCACCCCACGCCCGCCTGCCATTAAAATCGCAACATATCATTTTGCAGTAAACTACACTCCCGCTCAACCAGCTCAACTGCACATGCATTTTGGGAGAAATATTTATACAAACATGGATATCGCATTACGCGGGCACCGAATAAAACACGTCAGGCACCCCCAGGGCGATATAAAAATCAACGAATTTATTCGTGCCACTATTTCGCGCGGCTGCAATGCCTCTCGCCCTTCTACGACGCGACGAAACAAATAGCGGGTCGCGTGAGCCCTCCTTGCCGCTTTTATTTTAACACGTACCCCATTACGCGGCGGCTTTATCTTAACTGCGGCCTATTTGTTTAAATTATCATCGCGATAACGGGCGAGCGCAATGAAACCGAAAACAAATTCCGCGGTTTGCGGTTAAATATGTGTACATGTTTGTTAAATGCTTTTTTTTTATTAAATACTGCTATAAAAAAATAACTAAGACTGCTGTAAAAAATTAAATACTGCTATTAAAAAAAATAATTGTTGATCATGTTTCTAGATTCTAGATTTATTGCTGGGGCTGAGTGTTTTAATATGCTTGCCTATTAAAAATTGTGGATAAAAAGCTACGTTCAAAGGAACTTTAATTAATATAATTAATTTTATTTGTACTCTTTTATAGAATTAGTTGCTAATTAATGAATATTATTATTATTACTAACTTTACCTATTTAATTAACAAGCAATTTATCAACAACAAAAAATATAATAATAATAAATTCTTTACTCCGTTTCTCAATTCAACTGAAAACGGCGACAAAATAAAAACCTGCAGAAAGTATACTTACCTTGGCACTGAAATTGATGATAATGGTAATGTGGAAAATGATAAAGAACCGTATCACCAAAGGTAGGAAAGTAATAAGGGCACTAAACTCAACACTGTGGCAACGTAACATAAGACGCGGAAGGAATATGTTTATCTATAACTCGATCCTTAAGAGTACGTTAACCTGCGAAGGATGGCCTATTTCTAAATCGTTGGAGAAGAACCTTCTTGCCGTAGAGATGGCCTTCCTGAGAAGATCCGCAGGAATATCCAGGCTCGACAAAATACGAAATACGGTGATTAGAAACAAAATAAAAGCGAAAGCCACAATCATACAGGAAATACAAACAAAATAACTGATCTGGTTTGGGCATATGAACAGGATGCCAGCTGAACGACTACCGAAGCAGCTCTGGATAGATCTGGATAGTTCTGAATAGTTGGCTGGAGGGTAGCATAGCTACTGACACTTAGGCCGCAAAATGGGCCCATTGTGAAACCTCCCTTTAAGGCTACTCACTCGTCCCACCAGTCAATTTTGCGTGCGAGCTACAAAATTCTGGAGGGTGAGGAGTTGTCAAGTTGTACTAGGTTAATAACCGAAAATCAGTTTTATCCAGTACTCTTTTCTGTTAGTGGACCAATTTTGCTCAAATGTTCACTGGATAATCCCAGGTCTATTTTTTAATTTGTTTTCCCGGATCGACAACAAGATTTTCGGTCAGCACATTTGTGTAATGTTGTCCCCTGAATTCGTTATCTATCAATATCAACAGGCACATAGCTGAATGCAGAAGGGTACTGTCAATTTAGGATAGATCATGAACAAAAGGCAGTCAAGACACTAAAACAATAGCAGATTTCCTGGCCCCTGGGGCTGTATCGGCAGAACTAATCAAAGCTGATCCACTGTATAGTCAACTAACCAATCCTACGATCTAATCTATGCAAGAAAAGGACCTGCAAGAAGAGTGGAAAACGTAATATATTAATCAATACATAAAAAGTAGGAAGAACCCCAACAACTACCGAGGTTTGAGTATTATCAGCCGATTATTAGGCAGAATAATAAAAGATTATTTATAGTATACATTAATTAGTAGCTTAAGTTTCTCTAAAATAAAATATATTTTGATAATTTTTGATAATTAGTAACGTCACAATATGAAGAAATTCAAGACAGATCAGTTTTCTAAGAATATCCTTTATTTAAAAATATCATAATAAATTAAGTTTTTGGACTATCAACTTATTTATAGTATACATTAATTAGTAGCTTAAGTTGCTCTAAAATAAGATATATTTTGATAATTTTTGATAATTAGTAACGTCACAATATGAAGAAATTTAAAATAGATCAGATTTCTAGGAATATCCTTCATTTAAAAATATCATAAAAATTAAGTTTTTGGACTTTCAACTTATTTATGGTATATATTAATTAGTAGATTAAGTTTCTCAAAAATAAGATATATTTTGATAATTTTTGATAATTAGTAATGTCACAATATGAAGAAATTTAAGACAAATCAGTTTTCTAGGAATGTCCTTCATTTAAAAATTTCATAATAAATTAAGTTTTTCAACTATCAACTTAATTTATGGTATATATTAATTAGCGGATTAAGTTGCTCTAAAATAAGATATATTTTGATAATTCTTGATAATTAGTAACGTCACAATATGAAGAAATTTAAGACAGATCAGTTTTCTAGGAATGTCCTTCATTTAAAAATTTCATAATAAATTAAGTTTTTGGATTATCAACTTATTTATGGTATATATTAATTAGCGGATTAAGTTTCTCTAAAATAAGATATATTTTGGTAATTTTTAATAATTAGTAACGTCACAATATGAAGAAATTCAAGACAGATCAGTTTTCTAGGAATATCCTTCATTTAAATATATCATAATAAATTAAGTTTTTGGACTATCAACTTATTTATGGTATACATTAATTAGTGGATTAAGTTTCTCTTAAATAAGATATATTTTGATAATTTTTGATAATTAGTAACGTCACAATATGAAGAAATTCAAGACAGATCAGTTTTCTAGGAATATCCTTCATTTAAATATATCATAATAAATTAAGTTTTTGGACTATCAACTTATTTATAGTATACATTAATTAGTAGCTTAAGTTTCTCAAAAATAAGATATATTTTGATAATTTTTGATAATTAGTAATGTCACAATATGAAGAAATTTAAGACAGATTAGTTTTCTAGGAATGTCCTTCATTTAAAAATTTCATAATAAGTTAAGTTTTTGAACTATCAACTTAATTTATGGTATATATTAATTAGCGGATTAAGTTGCTCTAAAATAAGATATATTTTGATCATTCTTGATAATTAGTAACGTCACAATATGAAGAAATTCAAGACAGATCAGTTTTCTAAGAATATCCTTCTTTTAAAAATATCATAATAAATTAAGTTTTTGAACTATCAATTTATTTATGGTATATATTAATTAGTGGCTTAAGTTGCTCTAAAATAAGATATATGTTGGTAATTTTTGATAATTAGTAACGTCACAATATGAAGAAAATCAAGACAGATCAGTTTTCTAGGAATATCCTTCATTTAAAAATATCATAATAAATTAAGTTTTTGGACTATCAACTTATTTATAGTATACATTAATTAGGAGCTTAAGTTGCTCTAAAATAAGATATATTTTGATATTTTTTGATAATTAGTAACGTCACAATATGAAGAAATTCAAGACAAATCAGTTTTCTAGGAATATCCTTCATTTAAAAATATTATAATCAATTAAGTTTTTAGACTATCTACTTATTTATGGTATATATTAATTAGTAGCTTAAGTTGCTCCAAAATAAGATATATTTTGATACTTTTTGATAATTAGTAACGTCACAAAATAAAGATGCTAGATGAAGCAAAGAATTAAGTCAGTGAAGATCAGAGTGGCTGCACTTCCGGAAGATGGTGTGTTGATAATTTGTTTTTATTACAACAACTGGCTGTAAAGCGAACTTCAACCGGGCAGGAGATATCTTTGGTTTTTATAGACTTAGAAAAAGCTTATGATCTAATTCAACAAAGCAGAATTTGGAGTGCATTAGAAGATCAGGGAATGGATCAAATCATCATTACTGCAATAAAACTGCTTCACATTGATAAATAAGTTTTTATTAGGAATGGGAAAACAATAACCTCACCTAAATAACTCGACACGGATACTGTCTTTCGCCAACATTGTTCGACTTATATCTGGAAATGGTGCTGAAATTATGGAAAAAGCTACAGTAGGTAGTATCATGAAGATACCGATAAGACACAGATCTTTAACATATATTTTGCAAATGACTAGGTGGTCATAGTGCATGACTCTTTTGAATTGGAGTTCATACAACAGCACCTGAATAACGAGCAGATGAAAAATTCGTATTCTTAATTGTAAAAGCCCAATATTCTGCAGCTAATATCAATTCTACAGCCCAACCATCATTGGTAAACATATCTTCTAGATACTTGAATTGTTGTAGTTTGTTTAATTTGTGTGTTGTCTTCATCAACATCCAAGCTACTTTCGTAATCGTGGTACACTGGGTACCAACTATTGGAACGTCATCGAAAGAAACTGGAAGCGTCGCTGCCACCACCTCAATGACTGAGGACTAAAACTATTGCTGTGTTTTTGAAAGTTCTGGATCTTGTTTTGGTGAACTTGATTAGTCTTTATTGTAATTTTCATCGTTTCTTAATATGAATAAAAATCAAATTTTTTGAAATATTCATTAAAATACATCATCGATGTTTACTGCGTGCTCATTTTTTTATGGCGGCGAGTATATAACTTTACACAAAAATTCAGTATACAGACATGATTATTTGGCTTACAGTAAAATAATTTCCAATAAAATAGCTTGCTAGGACTTGCCTTCCAGCTAACTCATCTCAACGACTCAGCGGATGTTGTTTATATGATAATATCTGTCCATAAAGCAGCCGTTTTGTTTTAAAATAATATAACACAGAAACAGCAACAAGAACATTCCAGTTCCCTACGACCCCGTTATTCATTCCGAACTGGCACAATTTTGCATAATTAAGCTTGAAGCAGTTAATCAAAGTCTAATATGAAAATAATGTAAATTCATGGGTCAATTACATGTAAGTTTCATGTGGTAGTCGTGCCAGTATGGTCGGTTAGCCGGTTTGCATGAATATGGTCGAATTAATTTGTAAGCATCCTGGGACGGCCGCTAATCGCGTTCCTTTGGCTTCCACTCATCTACTCGGCTGGCGCCTAATTAGCCGGCGGGCGGTGTCTTAAATTAGGGACACTCCCTCTTGTTTATTTACGCGTGTCTCGCGCCCGTAATCTGATTAAACCAACATGTATATATAGGGCATGAAGTTACCGAAAACGTTCAACTGATATGAGCCGCCGCCGCCCGATGTTATTTATGTAAATAGACGCGAAGGATGTTCACCCGCTCCTTGTTCTCGTGGAACACCGACGGATGTACAATAACAAGCGGGCCCTTGTTCATAAATTGCATAAATATCGCGCGCTTGTGACTATTCATAAATCCAACCGAGCATTCGCTCACTGCAGCAAGGGGCACGTCGTGATATAAATTTATATCGCAAATTTCCAACGAATGCGCGCATAATTTTGATTTATGCACGCATCGGGCTTAATATATTCTTGACTTCAACAACGCATCCGCGCTGCTAGAGAAATTCATTCACCTCAGCAATGCTCGTAAAGGATCACTAAACTTCAGTTGCGTTTCTAATGCGGTATCCAAGCGCAGCAGAACGGTTTATATACTAAATAATATCAAACATATTGTTATATGTACAGCCCAAAATACATTACTGCTCATTCTAATGTAGAAAAACTGGATTATTGTTATATCTTTATATAACTACAGATCGAACTAATGTAACCATCACCTACCAAATTACAGAATAGGATGGGGACCATTTTCATACCAGCAATACATGCCGCTTTGGTGTCCATAAACTGTAATTTCCTTAGGAAACTAAAACTAGTTTATTTATCTTTATTATTATCATCATTACAATTATAAATTATTAACTGTATTTTTCTTTTCTTTTGGAAATAAATTTATTTTATTATTTATTATTATAAAAGTATCAGATCGAATTATATAGCTAATAATATGGAATTTCATTTATTGGAACTATTTGAAATTTCCAGAATTATTCACGTTTTGGAAAGTAAATTAAATAAAATTTAAATTTAAAACACAAAAGACAAAATAATAACTGGAAATTAATCCCATTTCGGATTATATTTTGAGCTGCCAAAATGTTGTAAACAAAATGTTAGTATTTTATTTCATTGTTTCCTCATATATCATTACAGATATTTTCGAACACATTTTAGGAAGTCAAATAAATAAAAAGTCAAATATTATTTATTTAATCATATGTCTTCTACTGTAAGGTGTAGGCGTAAAAAGTCAAATATAAAAATTTTAAATATAAAAAAAATAATAACTAAAATTGGTCCCATACTTCATATTTATCAGTCCAAAAACTTTTCCGCTCAAAAAGGGAGAAGCTTAGACGACTGTAATGACCCAGTATTTATCCCAGAAATATTGGTAATATTATTCCAGTATTCTTCTTGTTGTATATTTCAGTAGTTGTATTAATTGTGGAAGATTTTTTTATAACAAAATTCAATCCATTGTAAAATAAACTACCGTCATTAAATATCGTATAAGGCGAAATGATCTAGAATAAAATTATTTACATATCATGATGAATTTAAATATTATCCCAAGAGTATAATATTCGTCGTTTGAAAACACAAATTATAAGTAGAATTAATTCAGCGTTCTTTGAGTATCAACTACTCGTAAATCTAATAACTAGTTAAATGAGCTGTGAGTAATAGTATCTGATGAAAAAAAAACAATATGAGTGAATGAACTCATCTGAACGTGGAAAATAGAGTAGTTCAGATTAATGTCGTTTTAATTAGCGCTCGGTTCGCGTGATAAAAATGTTAGGTAAACAAAAGAGGCGGGCGGGCGTTTGTAGAGCAGCGCCGTCCGGGTTTTAATAAGAGCGCAGTTAATCAGGCTTTTGATTAATGATCGCGTTTGATGCGCGAGCTGCACTCTGCGGGCATGCAAAAATGCCGGCAGCCTTCCGTTTTTCCGTTTCTTTTTGGTGATGCATTAGCTTTTAGAACGTGGCACGCGAAGTGAGCGTTGTTTGAAGACGGAAGCCGACGGTAATACAATGTGTGTGTGTACGGGGGCACTTCATGCGAAAAGAAATTCCGTGTTTTTCCCCGGAACCGTATAATTTACTCGTTACGGACATTTTTCTCCGCGGATAATCTGTAAAGAGTTCTTGTGCGGGATTTAAACAGAATTTTATAACTTGTTGAGACAATTCGGGGGGGGGGGGGGGGAGATATGTGCACACTTCAACCCCCCACCATTTGTCACTGAAGCGGGGTCTATATTTTACGCTACCATACAATGTGACCGATGTGTTTCAAGTAAACTTAAAATAACACTTAAATTTATTGTTTTATTCTAGCACTAATATGTACGTAATGAAAGTTTCGCAATAAAATTGTTTAAAAAGTTTAATCGCTCTGTTAAGACCTTGTACACCAAGTCAATTTGTTTACTAACCCATTAACGATATTATAATTACTAGAAGTAATTAACGTTAAGATTGTTAATAGTATGTAACCCTTGATTATGACGTACGCTCTCTACAATCCTTATGCCTCACTAACCTTTTAAAAAATATTATAGTTTTTAAGTTAGCGAGTAAATAGATGTTAGCCTGATAAAAAAAATCGCAGCTCGCCTGGTCCTGTGGTGACAGTACTTGTAGGCATGAAGGAAGTGGTGGCAACCCTTTCCCCACCAGCCCGGAAATTAAACGCAAATACAATCACAGAGCTGGAAGACCAAGAGGATGCAGAGCCCCCCTTCCAGAATGTTCTGAGGAGGATCTGCTATAATGTAGCTGCCAATCATAATTATAGGCAGCAGGACCAGAACTAGCGATAATCCTAGCGAATGTTTTTTTTACGGTGAGTACAGCCCCTAGGCTGTTTGCACTGCGGCTCTTCACGGACCTATTATATCTCATACAACATCCATGATATGCTAGCAGGGTCAACTGCGCCACGGACCACCTCTGTTACGAACGCCTGCATTGAAACGGGCTATTTTCCAATGAGATGGAAGACCGCCAAACTTGTCCTGCTGCCTAAACCCGGGAAACCTGCAACGGACCAGACAGTCGGGCGGTAGACTGTCTGGTCCGTTGCTGGTTTCCCGGGTTTAGGCTTTGCCTGCAACACCAAATAATTACTCAGTCAGTCAGCGTACCTTTGAAAGGCATTGAGTGGTTCTGTAGCATAGTATCGTACGCTACGTAGTCTTGCTGGACAAGTTGGGCGAGATAGTGAAGGCAGAAGAAGGAAGACCCAGGGGAGAAAGTCGCACCGGGCTGGGTGCGGGTAGTTGAAACAAAAAAATAGTTTCTATCTTTATTGATTAATCTTATTGGTGTCTTCTTTCAGACCCTTTCTTATTATCCAATTGTAAAATTGTTTTAGGTCATTGTTATTTCATTAGTTATTTATTTTACAATACTTGGTAATAATTCTTCTTTTATAACGAAAAAATTCGTTATGGAAACTTAATAAAAAATGCAAATTTACAACCCTCTCATCACCTCGCACCGAATTACATCATTACATCATTCGCCCTCTCAATAAGTTTCGCAGAATTTCCATTATTATTTCTCCCAGCGAATCCACAAAACCAGCTACAGTGGCCGGCCGTCCCCTTTGTCTTGCAATTGCCAATCAATTGATAACTCAATTTGGCCCACCGCCGCCACTTCTATTGATTCACCCCCCAGAGTTATATCTCGTTATATTTATTTCAGTTTATACAATATATTATACATTTGCGGGGCGGCGGAATTGGATTGTGTCGAACGAAGAAAACGAACGGCCCGCAATTGTGCGCGCCGCGGAATCTGTTTATCGCGTTTTATTTGCGCCGCTGATGGGCGACGGGGTAGTTTTATAAATACCGCTCCATCCCGCAATCCGGCGATTACGTTGTAATTTAATATACGCGGCAGCGGCGGTATTTGCGAAACGAATGAAATATGCAGCGCCTGCAATTTTTCATGCTAGCGCACCAATTAATTCGAAAACGCTACAGATTATCTCAGGTTAGGAAAATGTTTCATTGAAACAAATAAATGGTTTACAATTTATAGTGTAAAAATACAGTTTTTATATATTCGAATATACCTGAATAAAACGATTTCGAAGCACAATGGGTTAAACAAAAAGTCCAAACAAATATTGAAAATTGATTCATATTTATTAAATCTACTGCATGCAGTATTAATAAGTAAATTGGAAACAAAATCAAATTGATGCCGAAATAGTAAGGTCAATAATACTGTCAGTCCTAGTATTGTCAGTATTTGCTTTAATCCTTTTATATTTATCAAGTAATCAATTTTCAGGATAAACATCAGTATTCTCTACATTCCATCGTTACTATACCTTACACGATAAATAATACTGTCAATATTATAGAATAATGAACATTTTAAACTATTATCGTACATTAATAATGTCATTATTCTAAAATATTATTGATCGTTTAAGGTGCCTTAGTTTGAACTAATTTATTTTATATGTTCTATACAGATTCGAATAATACCTGATTTTTTCGTAACAATTCTAGATTTTGACATACAGAATGTATTTTTTGTACTAAGACAAGTTGTTTCCCGCATTGATTTGGGTGCGGAAAATACGCACTAGTGCGGGAAGTAGTCAGTGATGCCAACATATAATTCGGTACCAATGTAAATGTTTATTTATAAATATGATAATGCATGCAAGCACAGCGTACACCTCTTATACTTCAAATAGCGTTAAAAATTAATGATATGGTACTGAGTAAAAACAATTTTGAAGAAAATATAGACTTTAAATTAAATATAATTTGTAGTGTGACATAATCTACTTGTCACAACAAGTTTAAATAACATTAAATAAATATTTAGTATTTATTCGTACAAAAAAAATATGATACATTATTCGTGCGATAAGGCCGTTTCCCGAATTCGCTCTTAATACAGCTCAATCACTCATTCGGGAAACTTGCCTTCCTGCACTAATAATGTAAATTACTATTGTTTTAATAATATTAATAATAATAAAGCTATATTCAAGTAAGCTAGGTAACAAATTTCTCTCTTTACCCAACTTCTGTTTCTATGCCCCTTTGTGTTTATTCCGGGCACACAGAAATATTTCAAGGGTGATAATTTTCATTAGCAGCGCGTGTCCGACGTGTGCAAAAACAGTAAAATACGCTACAAAAGGGAACCATAAAGATGTCGGGTCGATCGCGGATACAGTAAATAGCGCCACTTCCGTCATTTGTGCCAAACAAAAGAATGTAAACAGGGGACGTGAAAAGCTGGCGGCGGCCGCATATAAAACGTCGGCTTGTCCGGCACGTTGCGGGAACGGGCGCGCAAGAAATATCATATTTTTTTATTGCGGCCCTACGCGTATTTGTTTGGGGGATGCTTTCATATTTTTTTATTTGCGAAAAACGCTCCGCGAGGAGCGCTTTTCTTTATTCGCCGGCAGATGGTTTTATGACGTCTACAGATATTAAAATAACATTAAAGATGTTTGCGCAAACATTCCCGGTGACAATATTTTTGCTATGAGAGAGAGAAGTTTTCATATGAATTTTTTATTATAGTTATTACATTCAGTTTTTTTTAACCGTAACCAATAAATAAGATATTGTTAGCTTATACTAGTGTTTATAGTTTGCGGAATAATGAATGAAAACTGTGCATTGGAGAGAATAGTCAAATGACAAATGGAAAGTGTTGCGAATTAGGAACGGTAGTCTAAAGGCGCTTTCGTTTAGCATGGTTTAGCATTACTAGTCGCCCCGCGGTGTGGAGTATCGCGGTCGTGCGCCGCCGATTGTAAGAGCCGAGGTAGAATTGTACGCACCGGAAACGGCAAATAGAACAAGAAACAATAAGCCCGTAGCAGCCCAGCGTGAATAACGAAAGGTGCCAAAGATTAAAGCCAGTTGTTAAAACCCGACGTACTCCCAAATTTAAGTCTATCTTTATGATGTGGGAGCTTGGAGAGAGGAAAAAAATGGATGGAGCCAGCCGCTACAACCTCGAGGTACTCTAAAATTCAAATCTACCACAGACTGCTGAGATATCTATTTGACACGTGGGAAGCATTTAAGTACCGTATAGGATGTGGAAACATGGAGTGAGAAAAGAATGGATGGACCAGGAGTACCGAAGATGCAAGTAAACATATAAATTTCTATCTATTTGACATGTGGGAAGCATTTAGGTACCGTATAGAATGTGGAAGCATGGAGTGAGAAAAGAATGGATGGACCAGGAGTACCGAAGGTGCAAGTAAACATATAAATTTCTATCTATTTGACACATGGGAAGCATTTAATTAGCTTATAGGATGTGGAAGCATGGAGTGAGAAAAGAATGGATGGACCAGGAGTACCGAAGGTGTAAGTAAACATATAAATTTCTATCTATTTGACATGTGGGAAGCATTTAAGTACCGTATAGGGTGTGGAAGCATGGAGTGAGAAAAGAATGGATAGACCAGGAGTACCGAAGGTGCAAGTAAACATATAAATTTCTATCTATTTGACACGTGGGAAGCATTTAAGTAGCGTATAGGATGTGGAAGGAGAGAAAAAATAATGGATGAACCAGGAGTATCGAAGGTGCAAGTAAACATATTAATTTCTGCTTCCTAAGCCATGATGTCTTTCATGTTGTGGCAACGTCCTTTGTCCTTAAATATTGTGTTTTCCGATTTGTTTGTAAGACTAAGGATCATCGATATTTTTGTAGAACGTCGCCAGATCTTCTTCATTACTGGTGGATGTCGGGGTGAACACTTGAACAATGTTGGTATTGACGGATTTGGAGTTGATTTGTAAAAAAATATTCTGCCTGCTACTGTCTAAAACTGTCACATCAATGTAACCGATATTGGAACGTGTTTTCTATTATAACAGCTACGCCATTATAATGGTTAGCGTCCTCATTACCAGCACAATACACCTGGTATCTATACTATCATGTTCCTGTGCCAGACCATCTCATCCCGATAACTCCTAGTACGTCTATCTGCATTCTCTTAATTTTACTGCATTGTGTATTTTTCCTGCTTCAAAAATGCTTCTAACTTTCCATGTAGCTGTATTCATTTTGGCAGTATCATTGTTCTGTTCTATTTGTCTTTCACACAAAAGTATTATTATGTCTTCCTTCAATGAGCCCGGAACATAATTTTTCATTGAATATTGAAGCTATGCGGATGACACTAGGGGTGCCCTGGGGGCTTTTAATAAACTACCCTGTTGCCTTCTGTATCCTTATGCCATTGACCCTTTTGATAGTTTCTTCGCCTTAGGGCCACTGTCTCGATTCATAGACATATTAGTGCCTTATGTGTAGCCGTATATTTTAGGTGTAGACGGTGCCGTTGTATATTACTTTAGCTTGCTTTTTTACCTTTGACTCTACCAGCATGGGTGACCCTACCAGAAGCATTTGCTCCCGCTGGCATTTCTCTCAGGATGATTCAAGCTATGTGGATGATACAATGATGGCTTTTAATACAGTGATTTCTAGTTAATCTTTGGGTCATTGATCTTTTTTGATGGTTCCTCCGCCTTTAGGGCCACTGTCTCGACTAATGGACAAAATCGTGCTCTGTATGCAGCCGCCCATTCTAGGTGCAGACGCTGCGGTTGTGGATTAACTTAGCTTGCTTTTTACCTTTGACTCTACCAGCATGGGTGACCCCACCAGAAGCATTTGCTCCCGCTGGCATTTCTCTCGGGATCATTAAAGCTATGTGATTGATACAATGATGGCTTTTAATACAGTGGTTTCTACTTAATCCTTGGGTCATTGACATTTTTTGGGCAAAATCGTGCTCTGTATGCTGCCGCCCATTCTAAGTGCAGATGCTGCGGTTGCGGATTAACTTAGCTTCCTTTTTCACCTTTGTCCTTACCAACATGGGTGTCCCTACCAGAAGCATTTGGTCCTGCTGGCATTTCTCTTAGGATCATTAAAGCTATGTGGATGATACAATGATGGCTTTTAATACAGTGTTTTCTACTTAATCCTTGTCTCATTGACCTTTTTGATGGTTCCTCCGCCTTTAGGGCCACTGTCTCAACTAATGGACAAAATCGTGCTCTGAATGCAGCCGCCCATTCTAGGTGCAGACGCTGCGGTTGCGGATTAACTTAGCTTCCTTTTTCACATTTGACCTTACCAGCATGAGTGACCCTACCAGAAGCGTGTGCTCCTGCTGATAATGCTCAAAGGATCATTAAAAGTACTGAGCCCTCTCACTACGTCAAAGTGTTAATCCCCGAGAGGGATTCGGTGAGTGTTTAGCTATAAATTTAAACGAGAAGATTGGAATTGTTACAAGAAAAAAGGAGTCTCGTATAACAGAAAAGTATTGATTTTTATGGCATTGCATTAGCTAGATTCTCTAGAATAAAGTGTACTTAAAACAGCAAATACATAAGATTGACTGATAGCTACAGGACTACTATACTACTATTATTAATAATAAAATTTGACTAATAATTAAGATATTAATTAAAAGAAGTGAGATTATAGGGTCTGTGTTATCTGTACCTCGGATTTTTTTTAGAGGGGTCGGGTGGCTAATTCTAGCCTTTCTGTACTATGCTTTACCCTATTTCTATTGTTCTCCCTGGAATTTAAATGATGGGACAAACTTTAGTATGTCTCTGAGAGGCTTGTTTAACGTTCCCCAGGCTGCCAAACCTTTCCTGCCCAAGTACTGGGCATGTGCACAGTGTTCGGCAGTTTCAATAAAATGTCCGATTCACATAGCCTGCAAGCAGTCTTGTCTGCTTTGGCTATTTTATTTAGGTAATACCTCGGACTTATAGAAAAATATATCACATTTAGCCTCAGTTTATAAGAGAGCAGTTTTAACAGGTATTATTTATAAAATATTTTATCTCTTTAACTGTCTATTGTATTATTCTAACAATATTGTATCAGTACATTTTTTTACATTGTATTTTGTGTTATTCACCCACAAGGTAATACCTCGAACTTATAGAATAATATATCACATTTTCCTTCACTTTATAGGAGAGCAGTTTTAACAGGTTTTATTTGTAAACTATTTTATATTTTTAACTGTCTATTGAATTATCCTAACAATATTGTATCAGTACATTTTTTTACATTGTATTTAGTGTTATTCGCCTACAAGGTAATTCCTCGGACTTATAGAACAATATATCACATTTTCCCTCAGTTTATAAGAGAGCAGTTTGAACAGGTTTTATTTGTAAAATCATTTATATCTTTAACTGTCTATCGATTTTTTCTAACGATATTGTATCAGTATTTTTTTACATTGTATTTAGTGTTATACACCCACAATAAATTTAATTTTATTAAATTTTTTGTGGATAAATGTGGTCGATAAAAGTGGTGCTCTATACTTCCGAGAGGTACCGATATAATAATAATAATCACAAAACAAAAATTATTGATAAAATGGGTCAAATTAGGTTCAGTATGCCTAATTGGTAACCAGTCTGGTATTGGATGTGATAATTTTGAAGAATAATCATTTAACTATTCTTATACAATTCTAATATGTATATCGCATTTCAATATCAATCCATCATCTAACCCTGACATATTACAAAATATATCCGTATTTAATTCTAATCAGCGGAAATGGTCCTGCAGGATGATAACCCGACGGCCCTCTAATTGGCAACAAAATGAGATAGCATACACGCACGCGAATTGATGCCCGGCTTCCGTGCTTGCAGACCGCGAACATAAATATCAGCAGTTGCTCTTTCGTCCTGTAATTAATCGAATTATAGCCGACGATTATCGTTAATTTCAATGTAATTATGCGGCCGTATTCCATTCTCGTCAGTGTAATAAACTATTTAAAACCGACCAGGTATTAATTGATTCAATTATGGCAATTTAATTGCTTTGCATCAGCATGCCTTTGATATAAAAAATGTCTTTAACTTAGTTATTAATACTGGTAAGTATGCTTGTAAAGCTGATTTACAATTTTTTAATAAGCTTTTAGTAAGTAAGTAAAGTAATTAAAATATGATTGAATATTAAAATCCGCTTTTAGCATCTTTACAAATATTAATTAACTTATTATAAGGTTAGTAAAAATATCAACCATAAAACCTTTCTCTTGCAAATGTCATTTAGTGTGAAGATAAGATATAATTTATTATACTCTAATAACCCAAGAAAAGGCCTTCTTTTTCCAGACCAATATATACAAAGCAAAATAAATGCCCAAAGAATATACAAAGATACATAAATTATGACAAGACTTCAAAAGAAACTCAGAAGACGACGAAAACGAAATGGAAGAAAATAGTCTAGAAATAAGCAAATAAGATAAATATATGGACAGCTATTTCATTGTATTCTCGGTATCATCATATAGAGTCCAGGACTCCAATCAATACATGAGTTCTGAGAAAATATAGCAACCTACCATTCTCATTCTCAAATCCATATTGAGGTTGTTTCCCCTTTTCATTGAATCCCTGGTAAGAGACAAGGAATTCACTCCGTGCATGAGGTCCGAGATAATATAGCAACGTACCATTCTCACTCTCAATTCTATATTAGGTAAATATGATTTAGTGTCAGATATAATTTACTATACTCTAATGCCCAAGGAAAAGAAGCAGATCAATATATACATATCAAAAACAAATACCGAAAGAACATACATAAACACAATCGAGACAAGACATCAAATGAGAAAAAAAATCATGAAAAGCTGGATTTCCGGGAAAAGTTGGATACAATGAGATACGTGGTGTTGCTCTGCAAGCGACGATATGTATGTTTAAGATTTCTTATTAAAAAAATATCTTAAAATGCCTTTAAACGACCTAAAAAGTTTATAAAAGACCCTGCTTATTTAGTTAATAGTTAGCAAATATTAAGAGTTGGTTATCCACCAATTATGTATGTTCACAATAAGCACACCTCCCTAACTAGTTTCCGGCAAAAACTACTGTAATTTAAGCTATATATTTTTAAAGTTAAACTTCTACTCTACTCTACATCTGGCATAGTTTTTTTTTATCGATATTAGTTAATTAAAACAAAAACGAGAAGGTGCCAACCACATCTATTCCCGGAATAGCACACTCAAACACATAAGGTGTCGCTACTACTGGCCCTGTTACATTTAAGGGTCGGTCCTATTACGCGCCGCACCATTATGGACTTTTGTTAGCCGGTGCGGATTGTATACATCTCGGCCGGCCTTTATACACCTAGCACACTCCGGTTGATGATTTTATTTCGCCCACATACGCATTTCTAACAAGAGCAGAAAGAACTGACGAAAAAACGCACACAGGGTCCATTAAGTAAACCTCGACAGAAATAATCATTAGTCACCCAACGAAAAACTATTTATGAGTTTTATGTGCGGATATCTTGATGTGCAGGTCTCCAGGGAGCGGATTTCGGGTAATTTGTTATATGGCATTGTGGACAGTAAGTACGTGGTCATCATGTCCAAATAAAATACAACTGAAATAATTGCGCTCGACACGCGCGACTGTTTCGTGTGCATTAAAACTTCTTTTTATAATTGGCATCGAGAATACAAATGTAGGCGAGGGTATCTTTGCAATATATAAACAAATCAACAGAAATGTTAGATAACATTAAAACTCTCTGCCATTTCTAGTTCTTCATTGCACCCTCTACATAACGGGTTGTTCAATATTTCAATTTTTATATATGTAATGTTTGGAATGGAAATTGCACATGTTATTCAAAAAAATTCTTGTTGTGACTACCGTGTGTAGGTTATTTTATTCCGCGACAAGTAACCACGGTGCGAACGGTTCGGGGCAGCTAGAAATGATAAACGAAAGCTATAATTCTAAGCGATGCTACACTCTTCAGTTACATTTCTATAAAGCACTAATCTAATATGTGTAAAAACTACTATTTTTCCAATTGGCAAATCCCATGTACATTCACCACATGTGCAGCAACTTTGTACATTAAATAAACTTTCAATTTATTAATCCGCCCGTTCACATCGGGCGTGGAATTAAATCCAGCCGAGACAATGACATTCCATATAGCCCGAAAGCACTAAATACGCTGCAACAACTTCCGTCCTAATGAACGTAATTAATAAACTGTAATTAATGAATAATTTATCTCGAAAACAGCTAGAGCAACACAAATATCCAAACCACCCCCGGCTCGGCGCTGCAAAAACCGCCCCTGCCCGTCAAGAAAACCCGCGCTTATATTTTTAACGGCCTTAATTACCCAACTTTCCCTCCTCAGGGAGCACGAACAACAGAATTTCCGCAAGGACTAAAAGACGGCGCGATTATTGAGTGGACGGTACTGCTGGTACTGCCCCTGGTACTGCTGAGCAGGACGTTAGTAAAATGAACCGCGCAATAATTTATCGTAATGCGGAATCGATATGCAGCGGCGTGCGCTCTCACCCAAATTAACGTCAGTTACAGAAAACAATCAATCAATCAAAGGAAGCGCGCTCTGGCTGTTGTTGCTTTTTTTTGCAGACGGATACACGTCCGATTTTAAAATATTGCGCGCGGAAAAAATGGGCGCACACGTACGGTCTTGTCGGTTTTGTTTAGCCGCGTGTAAATGAAATGTTCTACACTTCAATATTTCACACGGACATTGGGGTGAAAGTGAAATGTATTGGATACCATATATAGAAACTTATATATAAGTGAATTATATCGAGGGAAATCACATACATGCCACTTCTGAATTTGTTGTTGATTTAAATTCAATTATAGAATGTTACATTTATTTTATTATTATTATATTATATTATTTATTTTATTATTATACATATTCGCATACATATATTTCTAGCAGCAAATTTTTAATTGGGGCTTCTAAGGGCCAGTTCTACAATTGACATTTAACTGGAGATTTAACTATTCGTGGAATAAATTTGACACATTAGCGTTAAAACCTCAAACTTATTCCACGAATAGCCTTATTCTCCAGTTAAATGTCTTTTGTAGAACCGGCCCTAAGTCGATATAGTTTATTATTTATTTATTTAATTAAATGCCTATCTACCCTATTATTGGTGTAAGGCAATAACTAACCCAAATCCCCACTAACACACACATGAGATGTTACATGCATTTGAGTTGTCTGACTCTCTCGATTATTAGCTTGTTCTATTAATTTACAAGTTAGCTAGACTACGCACATGTATGCCTTATACAATCAAAATTTTAAAACCCATGCATAGCTTACATCAGAAAGTTACAAACTTCCCCCGATCGAATTTCCTAACAACATAAATTACCTTAATTAAAACGTGTATCACGTTTGCTTTATGACACGCTGCTTTTTAATTTCGTTCAACGTACATCAGCGAAAAAAAAACCTGGAACAATACCCTCCCCGCGCACGATTTGCTCTCGACCGGCTACATGTTTTATTAATAAACGTTGATTGGAAAACTTTTCAATAATGATACGTCTGGGAGGATCTCATTTTTAAATTCTTTTTTTATCATCAGGCTGTTTATTACTGGCAAACTTCCGGTGAAATATTGTAACGATTATTCCGACTTTAAAGTGATTGCCGACACGGGGGGATGGTACTTTCGGCGCGCTATCTTCGCGGCCGTTTGTTTGTGCTATCTGTGTAATTAAAATACCTGCATTAAACGCAGTCTGGCGATAATATCCTAATTAAGTTTTAATGGGGTAACGAAAAATAGACGATGGCGGTACATTTTACATTTTACCTTACGGTTTTATTTGTGTAGTCAAGATTATTTGGATCGTATTTGCTTGTGGAGCAAAATCATTACTAATTGCTTATACAATTGAGGCTTGAGTTCTATGCCTCAATTGTATAAGCAATTAGTAATAATTTTGCTGGATTAACCCTCAAATAAAATTATTTAAAAATATAGTTTTATATTACTAGTGATACTAATAATAATAATAATTAATAATAACATAAAATTAGCTTTTTAAAATTTGAGGGTTAGTTCACTTTTGCTCTCAATGACTTAGTGGACGTGGCGCGATGGATCCGGACCCGAAGGAGAGCGTGAAATGCACATCTGTCAAGGATGGACGAAGACAGGATCGCAATAATTGCTAGAAATGGAATACCTGCCTCTAAGCGACCACCAAAACGATGAAAGGATAGTTGGTCCTTGACCTCCCAAGACCAAAGAGTGACGAAAGATGTATATGCAAAACAAGCTTTTCAGAAGAAAAGAAAAAGTATGTTGCTTACAAAAAGAAACATATGTCTTATATAGCATTTACTTCTTAGAAAATATATAGGTGTATCGAATATGTAAGAAGGTGTGTTTTATGTGTTAAAGTTTGAAATAATGTACAAAATGTATGGTACGCTATACATTTAGATTGAATTATTAAATGATAATAAAACATCTAAAATTACAACTAAAATTACAACTAAAATCACTAAACCGTAAATCGAACGATCTATTTAACCGTAAACATATAAATACGATAAATACGAAACTTCCTATTTAACATCACACAATTTCCAATCGAACAAAATTAATTGCTATACAAATTGCACATTAACTGTCAACCATTAATACCGGGCTTTATTTTTAATTCGACTACATATTGTTTCTGGCATATTTTAGATGCACGTATACCCGTCACGCATTAACATAATAGCAATATCAATTCTCGTGTTGTTCGAAATATTTAACAATTCATTCCCTGATTAATTCAAGCGAATTGTAATTGGGGCTGACACAATGAAATTATATTGGTAAAATGTGGAATCGATGCCATTTGCATTTGAAGCAATTTCGGATAAATATAATTGTTCGCAATGTTCTACTTTATGGTCGCATGTTTAAAAGGATGTGATTCGTGTAGTTGAATTAGTTATTCATGATTGATATTAATTTAACAATACATTTCATATAATGATAGTTCACGTATGTAAACTATGGACACCTAGTGGCAGTAATTGTGTATAGCGATAATTATATTTACTAACTATGGATTATGTGTGGAAATGCAAGGTTAAATGTTATTTTTCGATAACGTCTACTAGTGAAAATAGTTACTGAGATGATAGAAAATAGAAAGTCTCTATCTTGGCATATTTTTCCTTCTATTTATTTTTAATTTTTAACTTTTACGCTTCTATCTCAATTTTGGGTCCGGTTAGGAATTTTTTTCAACTCATAAAATTGCAAATTGAAGGAAATTTTGATCATAGACAGATAGACATACATTTTTCAGGGATGAATCATATATAATCAGTGAATCATATATAGCCGATTTTCGAAAAGAAAAAGAATTAATTTTCCACGATATCAATACATTATAATATATTAAAAATATAACAAAATCTTAATATTTAAAAACATTAATCAGAAAGACAGAATTTAGATTTAATAATTTCCCTCGCCGAGAAATTTATGGTTATAAAAAAAGCACCCAGCGAGACCTTGCGCCATCAGTAACAGCCGTTAATTATCCTTGCGCTATTTGTCGCGTGGTCTATAGAGCGAAATTTGCATAGAAATTGGAAATATTAATGGCTGGCTTTGCTTTAGGTTCATAATTATGGCTGGCAATAAAAGTAATTTAAGAGAGGCGCAGCATATTGCATTTTTACCGGGGAAATCATCAAGATTAAATTTCCCATCGAACACAGCTAGTTGAAAATTGCCTGGCGTTAATAGGTTACATAGTGTCTAAAACATGTGCGGACGACAACCACTAATTAAATCCAATCAACCGCACATAATACCCGTGCAAGACGAGTTGTCTTAACAATTTGATATTCGCGTGCTTATAATGGGGCAGTCATTAAAGTGCACTGGACACATGTATACTGCATTCTCAGGGTATGAGACATTTTCCGTCGTAACGGTAGGATAAGCACCATCATCCAGAGCATTAAATACATCGCGTCATATAGAGAAGCGCACTCCCCGATACCGAAACTAAACAATGAACCTGTGCAGCCGCATCATTGCCGAACCGGCGTTGTATTTCCGGACTGTCAACGAGCTCTGGATTACCGATTTGATTGATACTAGATATGGTGTCCTGTTACGGCATCCTTGCCGCAGCGGAAATCAATTGAGTGTTTCCTACATGACAGCGCACGTTTGTTTACTGCTACATACAACTAGCTTTCGCATCTCAATGGGGATATACATTTCACAAGGCGCACATACTTCAAAAACCTTAAAACATTTCAAACATATATTCATCACGTTTCATGTTATATCCAATTCTAATCACTATGCTGATACTATGATGTAGAGATGTCTAATTATTACTAAAACTAATGCTTCAATACTATTATGCATATAAACAAAAAATAAATGTATTTATTGCCCAAGAGAATTAATAAAATATCAATTACAGGACAACAACAAAATACTAGACATTAATGATTTATTTAATTATTGATCACCAAGTTATAGAAAAAGAATATCACCGTACAATGTAATAGCTCTATTATTCATTCTAGTTACAACCGAGATACTGAGCAAGTTCGTCCTAGCGTGCTTAACATAAATAGGGTGCTGACTTCTTGCACCTAAGCGTGCAATATATTCTATAGAGGGCAATACCCGGTGATCCTGATGGCATGAGTATGTTGACGGTTATTACCACATGGGTGTGCATTGCTAATTGATGTGGTGCCACCAGATGGCGTTTAACTTTCCTCCTAGGGGGTTAGTTGTATCATAGTCTATTTAATATCAATTGCAACTGACTAGAGAATAGAATATTAAAAATAAAACTTGAGTATTAACGGAAAGCAACTTAATAATTACTTATTGTTTTCTTTCTTTTTTCCTATTGCTAGACAGGGCAACCGACTGTAGCTTTGCATCGACGGGGTGGTGAACCCGTCGACGCATAGCTTCGATAACATATCATTTGGATTTTAATCATTCACATATTTTCACGACTGATTTATTATCTGATATAATATAACAAGTATTAAGATATCGATGATGATTATGAATTAAAAGCTAGCTATAGATATGCTTCAATTGTATATCGCCTGTAAGTAATAATTGCTGCAAAATCATGTTAATCCTTAGCTTCGTTTAGAATAAATAAAAAAATATGTGAATTAAATAAATATTTCAGACGGTGTGCTATTATAACCAGATTGTATGTTAAAATTGTCTACATTGATTCGATCTAAAACTTAAGCGCCGTTCCTTCTTTCTATCGTAATACTCTTCAAGAACACTCCAAGCTCCCTCAATAGTCACATAAACGAGGATCAAAAAGCTTTCGGCCGAGTTTCAAGCAGCCAATAACAGTTTAATTAAGAGTTACTTTTCAAATATCCGGCCGCTCCTCCGCCGAACTGCCAATATCAATAAAATGATAGTTTTCTAGCGGAAGCGCCCGGATGCAGTAATCAAATGTTAATTAGGCAAAGTCTGCTAACTGCCGCAAGGTGTCCCTTAGATCGGTAATTAACTTAATCTGCAACGGTATTAGACAAGTTGTTCGCAAACTTCGCACGAAATACACCGGCGTTAAATATTTAACGCGCTTTGAAGGAGTTTGCCGGCTTTGCGGCGCGACTGTAAAAAAAAATGGCGAAAGCGCCGGGCGCATGGCGACCCTCCTGCAGTGATAAGGGGGTGCGCTGGCGACGACCGCACGCCACGGTGCGTGTAATAGCCTACGGTAATAGTATTAAGCCATTTCCGGCGATTGCCTGCCGACCCTAATATACCCGGACACCTAGGAATGTCCTTCTGTGTTTCATCCTGACGCGAGAAATGTCAGTTACTCCCCTAGTAACTCCAAATTGAACACCACGTAGTCCCATCTGACAATGTCGCATTCGATTTACAGTCACACAAATGTTTAATAAAATCAATTCGTCGCAGCAACAACACCACATATACCAAATTGTATTTGAGGTTGATAGGAGAAAGAAAAACTGATTCTCAAATATTAGTTTAGTCTGACAATTTGTTGTCAAACCGGGTGACCGCGCGCACGGCGGATTGTTTGCGGGTCTATACTGACCAATTGAGGTGACAAATAAAATCCAAATTATGAGGATTCTTTTGTTTATGTCTTTTGGACCATAATATATAGTTATATATTTTTATTAATAATTTTTGTAGGCGTTGTTGTATAATATATGTTGTAGCGTAAATTATTATTTTTGATCATGAATGCGTCATACAATTGATTTGAAAAAATTACACAAAGTTTATAACAAAATGACAATAGAAAATAGAAAGTCTCTATCTTGGCATATTTCTCCTTCTATTTATTTTTTATTTTTAACTTTGGATAACACACCGGTCAAGAAATTATGCATTTTTAATTTTATTACTTATATTTTATTTATTTCAACCGGGAGCAATTTAATAAAACATTTTGTAACCAGTTTTCTCTCTCCTGTCAACCTCAAATACAATATTAGAAGTGTGGTATTACTGCTTAGGCGACATTTCCTCACATTTTCGCACCTTGAAACGACAACTGTCGTAACTTCCAAAATAGTTTTTTGATAAATGCATTTTAAAGATTGCAATAGTTCCTGTAGTTTTACCATTGGGTATAATGTTATTTATTTTTTATTCAAATATTAATTTGTTTTATTCTAAACTCAATAAAGGATTATAGAAGCGTTAAAATATACATATGTATCATCGAAACCTGAAAATTCACTTTGGAAGTTACTACACTTGTCTTATCAAGGTGCGGTTTCAAACTGAAAAATTTAATTCATAAAATTGCAACGTCAGATATTGATGGTACATTAAAAAAATTTTAATGCTTTTTATTTGCATACAGATTTTAATTAACATGCAAAGAATTACAATTTGAATTAGAGGCGTTTAGTTAAATACATTCAAGAATCAAAATTTTAAAAACTATCAATCCATCCAGATTTCTTTGTATTCTAAAAGAGCTTTTTAGGTTTATAGCCTTATAAACCCACAAAACTCTTTTTTCTGTTTAGAAATTCATGTTTCTTTTAAATCTCTCTATTTAGTTGTAGAGTCTCCTTAACAACATTAAAACCGAAGCTCCACTCAATCACCGCGCCGCTGTTGGCAATTTCCCGCGAATCCCCACATCAGCCGGAATATAATTATCCCCAACAATAGCCCCGCTTCACATCCATGACGACAACAATAATCACAAACGCACCTTAAAGCCTCCTGACTACAATTTGCATGTAGTGCTTCCGATTAATTAATCAAAAACAAAAGAGCTTGCTGCAGCCACGCAAGAGAATTAATTTTGAGGGGCACTTATGCTTGGAAATATCGGCATCGTTACGGCGATGGCAAATATTTTTCATATTACATATCAATATGTTCGCATACTCGAATATAAATTCCAGGACGATCGCGTATGACAGTTGATATCAGGCAAAATTGGACGGAAGAAGCTCGGAATATATTCAGTCTACTATCGTGGATTTATACGCGCAATTAAATTTCGGATTTATTATTATTATTACTACTAACGTCTTGTGAGGGAATATGCTGCAAAAAGGCTTTATAATCAAGGTACACAATTTAACAATATAAAAACAATAAGAAGTAATAACATACAAATTAAGAAGAGAAACCTAATCCAGTATAACAAACAACATCCTTCATACCAGATTTTCCAGATCAACTCAACGATTGGTGAAAGCACTGCGATGGATACTCCTATTAATTTGTTAAGGTAATGTAATATAATTGAGATATGACAAGCAATGTATGATCATAAAATTAAATTTTAAAAAATAAATAAATATAGCTCCAAAGCTCTAGAAGTCCAAAATTGACCTGAGATGAATGGATAATTTTTATTTTATATACATTTTTGTATAAATCTTTATATAAACCTGTTTTCTCAATTTTATAAATAGGTGAATTCGGTCCTTTCTGCAAAAAGGCGTCTAACATCATCAATCAGAAAATACTACAGGTCAAAGCATTTACTGTAGACAACGTTAGTATATAGAGTAATTACTACACAAAGGTCCGTAACTAGGCAAGATCAACATGGCCACGTGCCAATGACCAGGATCGAAAAAAATATTTTAAAAAACTGTACACCTAACATTAATCCCACATTTGTTCCATATTCCACCTTTATGTATAAATTGACGAAAGAACGGCATACGTTAAATTTTATTATTTTGATTTTCGACTCGGAATTTGATGACCAATATCGCTAGGTCATCAAATTCCTAGTCAAAAATCAAAATACTAAAATATTGTACCTTGCTTCCTTAGTAATTACGGAGTCTCCAAGAATCAGAAAGCAAGGTACAGGGTTTGGATATTAAGTCTCTTAATATACGTTTTTATTAATTGTTTTTAGACATATATAGCTGTAAAATATAATAAAGAAAACTATTTATACGTAAAAGAAATGTGTGACGTCAAAATGACGTGAAATTACGGCCGCTTTTATCGACACCGCTTCCTAGGAAGACTTAAGATACATCTTTGTTAAAATGTCATTGAAAAAATCATGAAAAGAATAAGGATCTGTGTTCAGAGGTACAGGGGGGTCATTTGCCGGATATTTTATTCATTACATAATCATATGTGTACATTCTATAAAAATATCACACACACAAAAAAAATTGTGTTATATTTTTAAATTAAATCGTGCACTCTTGTTTGGGGCAGTCTTTATAACAGTCTATAAATTCTAAAAATAGTTATAGCAGTCGGTCTCTTATAATATCCCTCTCATCACTTCATGAACTAATATTACTTGTCTAAATAATTGAATGTTTGTCTTGTAACTCATCCTTGAATAAAGCTAGCATCGTTATTCATATAATTTTCTACCATGTCATCTGTTAATCGAAATGAGATTTTCCGCCTTGCTCGTAACAAAATTGTCCCGCCATTTAAATTAAGAGTACATTAAGCCCTTGTCGAACGAGGTTGATAAAATCCGTCCGAAACAAACGGGCACGAACGCGAGAGCAAGGCCGTAGCGGTTAAATCCGTTTGAGGGAGGCCAAAAGGGGTCAATTATCAGCAGATTGGAATGGAATCCATTCGATTTGGACGGATTGCGAATTAGAACGGAAAAGTTGCGTGGCACTCGTAGGTGCGGTTGTTTGCGCGCTGCATTCGTGCATCCCGGGAAATCCTTGGCTGTTATTAGAGCGCTGATGCCCCGGTTTAATTGAATCAACTTTGGAAAGTTTACCGAAAATTATACACGAATATGAACAAAATGATTGCGATGGGAAATGTTCTAGCGGTGGCGTGAAATACATTTACGTCCACGAGAGTGTCAGATTAGTGTTCTTTATGACCTTAAGGAGAGATAAAATTCCAGATGTGAGAATTTTCCGGGGTCGTTATGGAGCGGGAGCATATTCAAAATGATTTTTCTCGCGTCTAGGAAGATTTCTCTTCCCGCCGCGGCGACGTGTTGAATTATAGAAATTATTCACCTCACTGTCTTCTGAATCAAATAATACAAAAGAATTTAACATATATCTCGTTTAATACGGCATGAAGACAGATTGTTTACTACATTCATAACAAATAATGGACCTGATAGTAAAAATTGCAAACGTGTTACTAATGTATTTTGCATTAATACAATGTGCCTAAATATCAATTTAGTATGAATAATAAATATTAGTTTAAAAAAAAGCTTTATTTGGTATTTCTATAACAAAAATGACCACATCAATATAATATTAACCAGGGCCGTAACTACGCAGGAGCAACAGGGGCATATGCCCAGCGCCCCTAGGAAGGAGGGCCCCAGATAGGCCACAGAAAGATCGATCAAATTCATTCTATTAAATAAACTGTCCTTTTAACATCTTGTTAGGAACCTGTCCGAAAAGTGTAGACCACCACACCCTTCCCTACTATTGTACAAACAACATAAGTAGCTTTATTTAATTCATAAAATTTAGTACAGGGGGACCCAGTAATGAGGTCTTGCCCAGGGCCCCAAAAAAGCTAGTTTCGGCTCTGATATCAACTACAAAAAGTATAAGTATACTATCCTGCCTCTTACCTCGTACGGCTCGATAGTTAACATCAATGATTTTATACACTAAATCATTTTAATAAAATTATTTTTAAGGATAACTAATAAACAACAATAACAATATATTCTCGGTCACAGCGCTATTTATAGAAAATTAGTCTATATCGGCTATATTAGTTATAAAACGTAAAGTTTATGTAAGTCAAACTTAGTAATTAGAATTGTTTCGTGATAACAATACATTCCTCATAGAGCGGTGTTGTATTCAGAAAGTTATTTCGTTATATAACATACTTTAAAATTTGTGTATGTCTCTTTATTGCAACCGATAATTTCGCCCGGAGAACACTCGCCCTAATTGCAGCTCGGCGGCGACCTTAATTTTCTTTTAAACTCCCACGCCATATACACAATTATCCACCCCCCCTCGCCAGATACGGTTTACGGCTCGCAGAAACTTTCACAGTTAAAAATCGAGTTATTAACAGTCCCCTCGTCGGCGCTACCGGGCGAAAGTGGATGATCGTAAACAGCATTTACGTAATGAAAATGCGCAAACAAAATTGTTGTTCCTTGCCTGATTAAAAGCGCTCTTTGAATCCGGCGGATGGATTTTTTAATGCATCTCACGGCTTGCACGTTCCGGACCGGTGGAAACGCGCAAATTTAATTAGCCGCTATTAACTTTGAAATCTGTCACTGGGCGAGATTATTAGCTTAACCCAATTATCTAGCGACAGGGCTCCGTTTTTCTAATTGCATAATTGGAAAAATTAATATTTTTTTTGTCGCCGAGGCGACACGGATTAATTTCATTAGCGCGCGCGAGGGCAGCGCGCTGATTGTGTTGCCAGTTGGGAGGCGCCGGCCAATTATAACTTTTCAATTCACAATCGATACTTTATTAGAGTATAAAATTAAATGATTAAATATTTATATTTATTCAGAATTACTGTGGTTTAGCTATACGGGAATAGTTTACTTGGTAGCAATGACGAACATACAAAAATTGTATATTCCATATCCTTCCATTCGTCTTAGACTATAATAATAATAATGCACGGATTTGAATATCACAAATAGTTTAAAAACGTGATGGTGCAAAAAATATAAATGCATACAAAATAGAAAGCATGAAGACAGTCATACAAATCAGAATTCAAAAACAAATATAAAGCCCGTATGACATTATCTAGTTTCCTTTATCGTTTTATATATAAGAATTGATATATTAAACTATATAACTATTTGTAAATTGAAAATTAACATTGTGTCTTACGGTGTTGTTATTGTTAAGTGAATTTATTATTATTAAGCCGCTATATCATTTTCTACATGTGTGTATGACACTATGTGGTTTGTGTTTGAATCTAAAACGATATAAGAAACTAGATAATGTAATACGGGCTTTAGTATATAAATACGTGTACTATTATCTTTTACCAAAACTCAAAAAACACTTGAGGGGCGTTAGTTTTTATCGAGTGAAAACTTAGAAATTGCTGTAGGGTCATATTTTGCAGCATTTTCATGTGAATTGGTTCGTCAATAAACAAACAAAACCTCAGGTCTAAGCGAATAAATCACAACCAATTTCTGAGTTCAATGCCGAGATCCAATGCGTCATCCGTGAGATACATCTTTGTCAAATTGTCATCCAAAAATTCATGAAAAGAACAAGGAACTGTATTCAGAGGTACAAGGGGCATTTGTCGGATATTTTATTCCATACATAATTACATATGTACATGCAATAAAAATATCACCACTCGCTCAAAACAAAATTGCGTTATGTTTTTAAATTAATCTTTTACCAAAACTCAAAAAACACTTGAGGGGCGTTAGTTGTTATAGTTTGTATAAATACGTGTACTATTATCTTTTATAAAACTCAAAAACACTTGAAGGGCGTTAGTTTTTATCGAAGGACAACTTAGAAAATGTTGTAGGGTCATATTTTACAGAATTGCGAACAAGAGATTTTTTTCCTCGAAGGTATATTGTTAAAAAAATGTAAGAATAGGTGTATTACTGATTATGATGTTGAAACGTATGATATTGTTGCTCCTCTAACTCCTTGTTTTTATAGCTAGATAGATAGCATAAAAAAACTCCCCTCGTATATCATGCCACTCACTTATTATGTACGACATGCTGATGCAGGCAGCACGTGGAATTGAAACAAAGTAAAATTGCATTTTACAAATATGAAGTAAAATTTCATTAAATACCGGATGGAGTTTACAAGGCGACGACTCGATAGAAAAATGTACGTTTCCTGCAGGGCAGGCTGCTGCATTTACTCGGTCGAACGAGCACCGTTTAAAGATACAAATTATTCTGCGTTGAAATTGCCGGTCATTATTGCAATTTGCCGCGTTTGGGAGTGCGATGAATATTAAAGGCAACCAAAAGAGCGAATCAGCGACCAAATTAGACAGACCTGAACGCGTGTGGCTTTGTCCGTCTCTTTCTGTCTCTCGCAATGTGTATGAGTCTATATGTATGACACGAATGTTTTTGTATAAAAAAAAGTAGTTAGTTTGAATATACTTCAAATATCTTAAATGTTTATTAATCAAATCATATCAACTTCCTATTGATATGAAAATTTAACAAAATATAAGAATATTTAATCGTATAAATACTCCGTTTCATATCAGCGTGTGTATTTTTTTAAATATTTATTGAATAAAACAAAATAATAATACAATATAAATTAAATATAATCAATAATAAAAAAAGTGATTCTCTCTGCAGGAATTCGTAGGATGTCCCTCTTGGTCCTGGTATTGAGAGATGTAGTTGGTCGTGGGACGGTGGTAGTTGGTGATTTGGATGTGTGATTTGTGTTATTTATCTCTATTTTTTTATTATATCTTTCTTCAGGTTTTTTCTGATTTTTTTTATGTTACTGAAACTCTTTGTTACTTTTGATAAATAAATAATTAAAATTTCAAATTTAGAATTATCATATATATTTAAACTTCGTTTTTGGTAATCATATATAATAATTTACCTAAGGATATTCTAGGAGGCTTACCACTCCTGGTTTTTCTAGGAGGCTTACCACTCCTGTTTTTTCTAGGAGGGTTACCACTCCTGGTTTTTCTAGGAGGCTTACCACTCCTGGTTTTTCTAGGAGGCTTACCACTCCTGGTTTCTCTAGGAGGCTTACCACTCCTGGTTTTTCTATGAGGCTTACCAAGCCTGGTTTTTCTAGGAGGCTTACCACTCCTGGGTTTTCTATACCTTTTGAGAGAAGGGACAACATAGTGCCTTTACCTCGTCTTTGAAACTGTTGACCGAATTATGGGGAGCGCTTATACCGACGCAAGAGTGAATGAAGAAATATCTGAGAAATTTAGGGTGAATGTGGGAGTAAGCCAGGGGTGCCCTTTTAGCCCCCTCCTGTTTAATCTGTACACGAGCGAGTTGGAGGAGGTGCTGAGGAGAGGACAGGCAGGAGGGGTCATGGTGTGGATGTTGGCGTATGCAGATGACGTGGTGCTGGTGGCCAAGCGAGTGGAAGAGATGCAAGAGATGTTGGAAAGAATGGGTAGGTACCTGGATAAGAGGAGGCTAGTGGTGAATGTGGAAAAGACCACATGAATGTTGTTTAGGAATAGAGGCAGGAGGGGTAAGGGGAAAGGGCTGAAATGGAAGGAAAGGCTGATTGAGACAGTGAATGGCTTTAAATATTTAGGCTTTTGGTTTGACTGTGGAGGAGGGTTTAGGATGCATGTGGCAAAAAAAAGAATGGCTTGGGGTATTGCGTGCAGAAAATGGGGGAGTTTATGGGGTGGTAACCTCGTAATGGCGTGCAAGATCTGGGATGCGTGTGTAAAACCTATAATGTTGTATGGAATGGAAGTGTGGGGATTGCGTGAATGGGAGGTAATCGAAAGGGAGCAAGGTTGGTTCCTGAAGAATCTGCTAGGGCTCGAAAGGTCGACACCGAGGGCAGTGCTGTTGCAGGACACAAGTCGTATGAGTATGTGGTGGGAGTCGTGTGTGAGGGTTGTGAAGTTTGAGGAAAGATTGCAGGATTTGGGCGAGGAAAGACTGGTACGGGAGGTATGGATGAGGTGTAAGAGTAGAACAGAGAGTAGATGGCGGAAGGACAGAGAAAGGATGTATGAAAGAGTGGGTACGTCTGAGGTGTGGGTAGAGGAAAAGCTGAGAGAAAGGGGTAGCCTAGGAACTGAGATAAGGGAGACATTGAGGGATATTGAGTGGCAAGAAAGGCAAGTGAGAATGGCTGAGAGCTCATACAACCCGGGCTACGTAGAGTGGAAAGTACAGGGGAAACTCCCGAGCTACTTAGCCCGGGGAGAGTGGAGCAGAGAGGACAAAGTATGCATGGCAAGAGCGAGGTGTGGGTCAGAAGAGCGAGGAAGAAAAGTGTGGATGGGGCTGGGGTACACCGCGTGTGCGCTGTGTAGGAAGGGGAGTGACACGTGGTGGCACCTTAGCAGAGAATGTAAGGGAGTGAAAGCAGAGTGGGTTGGAGAGTGCAGAAAGCTGAACGAATGGTTAGGAGAGGATGGAAAAAGCGTGAAAATCTGACGTGGGAAAGGAAATTGGCGAGGGCAGAGGGGATTTATTTTAGTGGTTAGAAAAATTATGTATTTAATGTTAATTTGTATTTTTTTTATTTCTTTTTTATTTCTTTCTGTGAAAGTATTGTTTTTTCTTTCGCCTGAATTTGTGTAAAGGGGAAGGGTTGGGCTGATATGCCAAATAAAGATCCTTTTATTTTATACCGACGCTCATTCAGTCTCTTAGTTATCTAGCAGGATGCAGCACATACAGACGAGATTGACATTATGGTTTACTAGTAGTTCAACCCCTTGCACCCCTTTTGTATGATGATACTATTCTAATTAATTAGATGTCCTTAAAATTTAAAAAAGAAAGCAATTTATTTTTCAATCTTACAAAACACTTTCAATTTCACATAACCCGCTAGTAGTAAAACCGTTCCTGTTTTTTACTTTACAGTGCACCCGGGTTGGATATGTCAGATGAACTGAGGTAATAAATAAAGATGATCCCATCGGTTTTTTTTTTGTCGGTACGCAATCGGTAGCAGATTCGAGCGTCAGGTTGGGACGGGCATCCGGTGACAAATCAAGAGATTTCCGGGGGATATGTTCCCAATGAAAAACAATATGCGACGGCACGCATTAGAATCGCATGATCTATCGCCGAATTCCTCCGGTGCGCTGCTATTTGCTGCTAATGCGGGCAAGATAGATCGCATCGGTTCCGGTTCGTCGGATGCAAAAAAATCATATTTCCATCCACTTGTCATTCAACGGAATGTGTTTCGATGGCTACGATATGTACCCGGGCGGGATTTATGCAACACAGGACGATTATATACAAAATGTTTGCTCGTGAAAGGGAAAATTGTGATTTATGATATTTTTATTGTTAACAGTGAGGGATAATGGTTCTCTATATTATCTATATATTGTTAAGTCGCTTAAATCATCCTTGAAATGTTTAAAAAAAAATATCAAGGCCAACGAAGAACTAGGCTGGGGGAATTAGCGAAATCTACAGGAAGGAGAAATCAATAAAAAGTTACAAACATTGGACAACAACAAAAGTTGTTATACAGTTTATAAACCGATATGCAATAGTTATAATGTTAGTGTTATAATAACACTCACTGTGTCACATATTGTTCCTACTACTATTTCTATTTCGTCTTCATTTTATCCTTGCATTGAATTTAAAAAAAAAATGTTTATAGGGCTATCTCACAGCTGATAGCCCTATAAAGATAGAAGTTTTTCCGCCGGTCGAGGGAGAAGCTTAGAGGAGTTTACCCGGTATTTACCATACCATAACAGAAAATCTCTGAAAAACTGTGATAGGTGATTCGCGAAAATTCGCTCCCCGCTGGGGATCGAACTCAAGCTCCCCAAAGCTCAGTACGAGACGGACGACGGCTCTAACCACTCGGCCACTGAGCTGGGTGAAGAATTTATAATTACAAAAAAAAAATCATGTAAATATATATATATATATATATATATATATATATATATATATATATATAATTACTTTATATAAAAATATTGCTTACAACTGTAGTTGCTGTATCAATTTTAACAAATAATTTAATAATTTAGAATTTGTTATTGTTGAAACTGTATTAATGTAGGATTTAATGCAGTGAAGGAAATTTGTAAACGTGTTTGTGTAGATAATTTGAAGCAAAAATTTCGGATGCAAAACAGAGCACGCCGGCTACATATACATAAGTTGCTTGCAGATCTAATCTGGCTGCGAAATGTTCGTTCTGCTAGAAAATGACGTGTGGGCGAGGTTTTGTTTGCAAATTGTGTTTCGGTGTCCCTGGCAATATACATGACACGTGCAGAAAGAACAAACTTTTCTTCATTAACATATTACGCGAGCTGTAGCTGCGTTTCGTGGTCCAGTTTCCCGGAGTTGTTTATAATCGTGCCAAAATTATAAGACAAATATTTTAGCAGCCAAGTCGAGTAAGATACATGCACTGTCACAAAATGAATAAATTATTTATTAATTTTAGTCCTAATGATGCTAATATCCCTTGATTGTCAATACTGTATCATTTTTTAGACCGCGAATAAAACGGTTATGTTAATGCGAAATTGTTAATTATTATAATATATACAATATCAATATGTAGTTAATATAAATATATTTTTATAAGTTTTTTTAAAATTTATATTATATAATTAAAAATTTATTTGTATGTTTGTAAAAAAAATGGGGAAATAAACTTATTATTATTATTATTATTATTATTATTATTTATAATCAGGCCTGTATTTTTTTTATTCATTTTGATTTTGAATCAAACTTTCATTATAAATTTAATAGACAAGAAGCATATAAACCGCATAATGTTAAATTACACGCGAGCAACTATTTGAAAGCACACACATGTTACATAATTATTACAATTATCTTAGGTGTGCATATTTGTCTCCGCCTGTAGATAACATTTGGCACGAACTTGCGCCGTCCTAGATAACGCAGGTTCTAAATTAAATCTAGTCCCCGCACTCACATATATGGAAAGCAAGTATTTCCGCACGCCTGGGCGAACTTTGTTTGCACAAATTTAAGTTATATTAAGAACATTTTTGGGGGAACAAACTGCGGTGCATGCTCCACGTATAACGTATTACGCAAAACCAACTAGCAAATTGCTGTGCTAGGCCAAATTTGAATTTAATTATCAGTTTGCGGACGAGTGAAATTCGCATGGCACTGCGGCCAGGAGCTTTTAATAACTTGAAACAATTATGTTGCAATTAATTCACAGGGAATTGCGGACGGCCACACGCTGTATTATTTGTTTTTAATTACTTCAAATAGATTTGTATAGTCGAATGCTAAATATGCATATTTAATTTCACTTCTGTTAAATCTATTTAATCTCATAATTACTCGTTTATCTTTCAGAAGAAGAAGATATATTTATTGTAACATACATACATACAAGATATACAAGATGTACAAGAGGCCATCGACCAGGTCTTTCAGCCTCTTATCTTTCAATTGAATGGATAACGTTATATATTAACATTAGCTCCTGGTAATGGTAAATTTAACCCCAATGGGGTACATTGTCTCCAGATGGCGTTACACTTTCTCTCTAGAGGAAAAGTTACAATAATTAAAAATTTTATATACGTTAACATATGCGATTTTAATATGATGAATGGTGAAAATTAAATATACAAAAACTATACGAAATTTTAAGAAAAAGGTGTGAAAATGTGTAATATATAAATTTGAAATCAAAATGAAAAGCTCTATCTTTCTCCATTTGAAATGTCGCAGAATTAGCGGAAGGATAAAAACAATCTAGACGAGCAATATAATAATGTTGGTCCTCCAGATTGTTTTTATCCTACCACTATTCTATTATTCTTGCGTTTTTCTATACTTAAACTTTTACTTTTTTATAGGTTCTAGAATATAGATCCATTCAATTTAGATGCTATCATCATCATCTAGAATCTAGATGATATTATTATAATTGTCACCAAATAGGTGCTAGATACTTGGGGGCCGGAATCCTCAGTCCCAGGTGGCAGAAGCGCCAGACTTATTAAGAGGAACCTCAGCGACAGAAGGCAGGTAGTATGTGGCGATGGGGAAATCATCAAACATACACGACTGAGGTTCGGCGTTCTACAGAGGTCTGCAATAAGGCACCTTACACGGTCAATAATACTGTCAATCCTAGTACTGTCAATATTTGCTTCAATCCTCTTTTTATATTTATCTAGAAATCAATTATCCGGATAAGGATCAGTATTCTCTTCATTACATCATTACTATACCTTACAGGATGAGTAATACTGGCAATATTTTAGAACAAAGAACATATTAAATATTTTAACGATCAGTAATACTGTCATTATTCTAAAATATTGACAGATCGTGCAAGGTGCCTTAACAGGCCCCACCCTGCCAGACGAGGCCAAGCTGATATATTACGCAGACGATGTCGCCTTTTGGCTAGCAGCAGGACGGAGGAGGACCTGACAGCGATAGTCAACACCAGTCTGGAGATAGTAAGGAGGTGGATAGATGAAAACTATCTTAAGATAGCCGTTCCTTATTAGTAAAGAGCCAACTATATCTTACCAGTTCGGCGAGATGGAGGTGACTACAAAAGAAAACCTGAAGTACCTGGGGGAGCGACTGTACACGGACCTCACCTACTACCGACACATACAGGAAGTGGCAGGCAGAGCGGAAAAGTGTGTGACGGCTCTGGCAAAAAACATGCCAAACACCAGGGGGACAGGCAAAAGAAAACGAATGAAGCAGGCTAGGGTGGCCGAAAGCATTATGTTCTACAAAGCACCGATATGGGCACGGACGATGGCGGTCCCCAAATACCGAGATCTGCTAGCGGGAGTACAGAATCCACTACTTTCTTGAGCAGAATGCCAGAGAAGCCTCCCGGACGTCAATGAAGAGTCCCTCCTCATGCAATGCTATTACTATATAACCTCAACAACTCCATTTATATATATATATATATACACATGAACAAGGAAAGAGGATGTCTATTACTAGATCTACAAAACCAAAGAAAGCATACGAAAGACACCAATGGACTTCAAAAATCAGCAATATTCCCATTTAAAACGAAATGACTATAGAAATTGCAGCATATAATTATTATTTCATATAAAGTGTAGTTCGTATAGTAAAAAACAGTTTACAAATTGATATCATTTTAATGAACAATTTCAATAAATAATTTTTAATCGGTTTGAAGTGTTTTGCACGCACTAGACGGATAAAACGAATAATTCGGTTCAAATCACACACATACACACACACACACATACACACGCGCACACGCACGCACACACACACACACACACACACACACACACACACACACCAACACACACACAGAGAGAGAGAGCGAGATACACACACACATGCAAACACACATACACTCACAGAGAGAGACACACACATACACTAACACATTAATGCTCGGTACAAATTGACGCAATAACGCGTTCGTGTTTTACGTGTATCTGCCGCTTGTAGTAATTAATATAAATCAAATTCTAACCGATAATTAATGGGACGCAACGGTGTGTATTGTCGAACTTAACGTAATATGCGCGGTACTTACATGTTATTACATTTTGGTGAACTAGGTCCTCACTATCGGTTAATTGCTCAGCACACACACACTCACATATATATTAATATATCCACACATACATTGTCTGTATCTGAAGTACGCACTTTCGTGTCGAAACCATTAATTATAATGATGATTGTAGTAACAATGTTGAGATGTCGTCATATTAATTATACAGGTGGAAATTATAATAACTAGAGTCAAGTGATTGATGTGAATAATTAATACCATAACATAACCATAGCACTAGAACTCGGGTATTAATTTCTATACAAAAACAATGCCTAGAGATTAGTCGAAACTAATTGTTAAACAATAAATTAAGTGGTGGTAACATCGTAGTTTGATTCATCTCCCTCATTGAAAATGAATTACCACATAGTAGACGCCACACCGGTGTGAAGTTATCCTCTAAGATCACAGACTTTAAAACCGGTATGAAGATATCCTCTAAGATCCCAGCCTCTATACTGCGCGCACGGCGGATTGTTTGCGGATCTGTACTGACCAATTGGCGTAACCAATAAAATCCAAATTTTGAGGAATCTTTTATATATGTCTTGCTGACCGTAATATATAGTTATATATTTTTATTAATAATTTTTATAGGCGTTGTTGTATAATATATGTTGTTACGTAAATTATTTTTTTTACCAGCCCGCGGTCATACAACTGATTTGAAAAAATGACACAATGTTTATAACAAAATGACAATGTAAAATGGATAGTCTCAACCTGAACACCTTGTTCCTTCTATTTATTTTCTATTTTTAACTTTTCCACTCCTATCTAGACATGGCGATTTTAGAGGCTGGGTCGATAAAAAAATTAAACAAAAACATATTTTTTTTACTGATCCTAGTTAAAAACAAATCAATGTACGTCAGATTCACGAAGGAAATTGGAAAATTTTGATTATAACTATTTTTTTGGGCGACCAAGTCGAAATTACTACATTATTATCTATTTTCCAATTTCCTTTAGGCATCTAGTACATGTTTTAAACTTAACAAAATATGTTACATAATTTTTTTATCGCCCCAGCTTCTAAAATGGGAATATCGAAAGATGGGTGTAAAAGTTAAAAATAAAATAAAAATAGAGAGAAAAATACGACACGTAAATTTTATAAATTTTGAATTGTAATATTGTGTATATTTTTCAAATCAATATCGATATTGTAACAGGTGAACAAATAATAATAATGAAATACTTTCGACTTTGTTATCCCAAAAAATATAGTTATAATCAATGTTTTCCATTTTGCTTCATGCATCTGGACACTGGTATATTTTGAACTCGGATCAGTAAAAAAAATTAAAGAAAATATGTTGCATAATATTGTTATCGTCCCAGCCTTTAAAATGGGAATATTGAGAGATCGGTGTAAAAGTTAAAAATAAAATAAAAATAGGGAGAAATATAGGCACACGTAATTTTTTTTATTATTTTCAATTGTAATATTGTGTATATTTTTCAAATCAACATCGATATTGTAACAGGTGAACAAATAATAATAATGAAATAATTTCGACTTGGTCATCCCAAAAAATATAGTTATAATCAATGTGTTCCATTTTCCTTCAGGCATCTGGACACTGGCATGTTTTGAACTCCGATCAGTAAAAAATTAAACAACATATGTTGCATATTTTTTTTACCACCTCAGCCTCTAAAATCGGAATATTGAGAGATGGATTGTAAAAGTTAAAAATAAAATAAAAATAGAGAGAAAAATACGTACACGTAATTTTATTTTATTTTCAATTGTAATATTGTGTATATTTTTCAAATCAATATCGATATTGTAATAGGTGAACAAATAATAATAATGAAATACTTTAGACTTGGTCATCCCAAAAAAATATAGTTGTAATCAATATTTTCCATTTTCCTTCAGGCATCTGGTACACTGGTATGTTTTGAACTACGACTGAATAAAATTGAACAAAATATGCTGCACATTTTTTTATCGCCCTAGCCTCTCAAATGGGAATATCGAGACGCCCATATGTCGACACCAAAAGTTAAAAATATAAAAAAAATAGAAAGATTTTTTTTGTAGATATTTAGCCTTTTTATTTTCAATTGTCATATTTTTGTAAACATTGTTTATTTTTTTAAATCAATATCGTTATTGAAACAAGGTCAAAAATAATAATATATTATTTATACAAGCCCGCTGTGATACAATTGATTTGAAAAAATTACACAATGATTTATAACAAATTATAATGAAAAATTAAAGTCTCAACCTGAGCACCTTGTTCGTTCTATTTATTTTTTATTTTTAACTTTTCCGCTCCTATCTCGATTTTAGTAGCTGGGTCGATACAAAAATTACGCAACATATGTTGTTTAATTTTTTTTACTGATCTTAGTGCAGAACATATCAGTGCACCAGATGGCTGAAGGAAATTGGAATTTTTTAATTATTTTTTGTGCCGCGACCAAGTCTAACACATTTCATTATTATTATAACATTTAGCAGCCTGCGGTCCTACAATTGATTTGAAAAAATTACACAATGTTTATAAAAACATAGTAGTTAATTGTTACATGATTAAGAACTTTGTTATTTTAAAATAGTTCTCTTTAAAATAGATGATATCTAGTCACTTTTTTATCAACGGAGTGATATCTTATAAATTTCTAATAGAGTGAAATTTATCTACAATTCGGTTTGTACTTTTAACAGTCACTAACAATTAACTTTTCGAAATTATCTGCATACCATGCAGGAAAATTTAAACCAACTTTGGACAGATTAAGTTTCCGAAGTCCCGTCAGCAACAGAACGAGTTAAATAAGCACACAATTGAATGGAGTTCCGATAATTCGGAACTAATAGCTTGTTAGAACTAAAACTCCGACGCTTATAATGCCGCCCAAGAAGCGCAAGCAATTTATCGGATTGTTTAAAGTGGGTAAACAGAAAAATTTCAATTTTTCAGCTAGTAGTTACATAACATTCTTATTTATATTGAGGAATAAGAACATATTGAACGAATAAAATTGCTCATTTCGGGACAAATATAACGATATGCAGGGTATTTCATACTAAAAGCAGTTGTTGATATTAATAGAGAAAATATAGTTTGGCATCATTAGTATGGAATTATATTTAAATATAATATCTATACTTTTTATAAATGAAAATTATAAAAGAAATAATAACAATAAATAAATCTACTGCTTTTCTAAAAAAACTTCTAATACCAATCTTTATTGAACGAGTAGTAGTAGGTCCTTTTAAGGCACCGTACACGGTCAATAATACTGTCAATCCTAGTACTGTCAGTATTTGCTTGAATCCTCCTTCAATATTTATCAAGTAATCAATTATACGAATAATTATCAGTATTCTATTCATTTCATCATTACTATACCTTAAACGATCAGTCAATATTTTTTGAATAATGAACATTTTAAACATATTAATGTACAGTAATACTGTCATTATTCTAACATATTGACAGTATTATTGACCGTGTAAGGTCCCTTATTGGGTTGGAAATTGCAGAAAGCTGAATGAATTGTTAGGAGAGGATGGGAAAGGCGTGAAAATCTGCAGAAGGCTTTCGTGGGAACGGAAACTGGCTAGAACAGAGGGTGTCTAATGTGTAGGAAGAAGACAGAAACGAATAAGTAATTTATTTTATTTTATGTTAATTTGTATTTTTTGTTTGTTTCTACGAGAGTATTGTTTAATTTTTGTAAACGTTTTGTGCGAATATGCCAAAGAAAGGTCGTCTTTTAGTAGTAGGTATTAGTTACAATTTAGTAACTGTCTATCGACCGTTTCACGTGTGTTAGTGTATGTGTATGTGGGTGAGTGATGTGAGTAAAAAATCGTACCCTAATTTGTCGTTAATTGCAACGATAAATGGTACCGACTACCCGGGGCGAGATTCGAACCCGTTCGTATAGTGAGGGCTATACATTGCCATTATACAAGAAATATTGTCATCAGAGTTAAAAATATTAAAATGACAAGATTACAAATGGAAATTGAATGGTTCTACCACGTGGCAATTCATTATCAATAAAGGAGATGAATAAAACTACTATGTTTTTTACCACTTGCGGTAAAATGCAAAGTAGTTTTATTCATCTCCTTTGTTGAAGATTACAAATAATTTTTGATATCCATATGGGACTGGTTCCACTACTATTGAGCTGTACATACACATTTTCGATAACGATATTATGGTCAATGCGCCGGGTAAAAATTAAATCTGGTTGATTAGTATAAATCATACGTGCGAAATGTTATGAATAGAGTAATCAACTTAGTAATTATTTAATCTAAAATCGTATTCATGTTATTGCAAATTTTGTAATTTAAATGTTAAATACTATTTTAGGGGGCAGTAAGGTTAGCAAAAGTACTAATTATTAAATTCTTTTATTCATTCCTAAAATTTGATTCAACTATGAACAAATTTACGTCATTTCGATGTATAACGAAAATATCTTGATTGGTAAAGGATTAAGAATGCTCCCCCTTACAAATCCATTCAACAGCACCCCCCAAAATATATTATTCATACTAAAACTATTTGTACATGCATAATAAATGCGATACAAATACGGGTTGTACTCCCTCTCATGCAGCATTGCCATTCGAATAGGGGCCCTAATCAACGCGGCGCTTTTGTCGATAATAATTACACATCCGTCATTTTAATAGATTCTGCTGAGACGCGCGCCCGCTTTGTACAAGCTACACCGTTGAAGACACAATCAGCCCCCGTTTGAATTATTTACCAACCGAAACCGGAATATTAGATCAGCTCGACTAGTTGTTTTTGTTGAATAGTTTCTCTAATTAATTCGTGCTGAATGGCGGTTTAATTATCCGCGCGGCGCTCGAAATTAGTTGCAGCTCGATTTAAATAAAATAATCGCCAAGATGGTAATATTTGCATCGCACAATGCTTCATGGGAACACTAACGGCGTGGTTGTATCAGCATACAGTGCGCATATTACGTGCGCTAATTATATTTGTGTTGTTGCAGTGAATATAGATATGGGGGAGTGTGTGTATGCATGTGTGTTTCTATGCGAATGCATAAACTTCATCCCCTTCGTACTTGAGAGCTTATACGCTTATTATATGCACGAGATGATTCGTTTCTGTTGTATTAAGATTAAGTTGCAAATTCTAATATCAACAAGATTAATTGTCCAAGTGAGAGGAATAATTTGCGACATATATGTGTATCGTGAGATATCACTTAAGCGGCATTCATTATCGTATTATGTGGAAAACTGTAATTGCATTACGTTAATTGTGCACTACGTTAAAAGTAAATTGGACTATAAAGAGGCACAAAATCGGGACAAATGGAACGATATGTGCTTATACACAGAAGGTGGAAAACAGCTAATCAAACAATTTGTAATTTAAGTCAAATAGTCAGGAGTAAATCATAACTAGTACGCTAAACAAATTTAATGCACCAAGCTCATGACATATAAACTTTTTATAATAACACAATACATTCATTAAAACCGCTATAATAATTATTTATTTTTTTAAATATAAATTTGCATTTATTCAAACAACAAAGTTACATATTCCATATAAATACAAAAATACAAAATTTCACATATTTTGTATCTTTGTATTTATATGGAATGTGTAACTTTGTTGTTTGAATAAATGCAAATTTATATTTAAAAAATTAAATAATTCTTATAGCGGTCTTAATGAATATATTGTGTTTAAATATGATGAATTACAAATATATTCGGTACTAGTGGAGTTATCTTATGAAACTTTGTTAAAGGGCAAGTTTGCTAATGTCTACTTCGTCGGTTTGTGTTGGAATTTATTCTTTTAGTGGTAAAAATGCCCGGGTATTCGTCTGCTTTCTCCGTTTTAGCAATTAACGCGCTTTGAAAGAAGTAGAAATGTAGGTATGCCAGAATGCGCAGAATCCTTTGAAAAAACTTACGCAATAATTAGATTGAAGCTTGACTTGTCTGTGCATAGGCAGGGCCGGATATAAACTTGATAAGGCCCTAAGCTATTAGAGATATGGGGCCCTTTATAAGTCCAGATATTATATGTCAGGGGTAATTATGATTTTCTAATATCTACAGGGTTAAACTAAAATACTATTAAAAAATATATAGATAATGAAAATAGTGTTTGAGTGTAGTGTATTTCTATATAATAATCATGGTTTTCTTTTGTGTTAATTCGATTGATATTTTATGATTTTGAGAACAATAAATATGACTATTTTATTCTTTCGCAGTCTCCCAGTATGAGACTGCGATAGAACAAAATAGTCATATTTATTATTCTCAAAATCATAAAATATCAATCGAAGTAAATCAAAACAACATAAAACCATTGATTTCTTTTATTTTATAACGATAATAAAACATTATACTGTTCCAAAACATACCCCCTCGTTTATTAAATATACATTTTTTTTTGTTATCAACCGTTCGTCTCTCGCAATAAAGCCCAATTTAATCGAAGTCTTTCTTTTAAACGCGCTGAAATAAAACCCGACTGTTTTTTTTTATTGGAGCCCGTAAAAGTTTTATAAGCAATTATTTTTTTATATTATTTTCCCGTGCGTCCATCAATATAACAGCGCCCAGTACTTCACCGATGATTTTAAACCCGTTTTTGTGTTATTAACTATTCCGGCCGTTATTTGTAATTGTTCTGGTCCTTGCGTTGCCGGTATTATATTTAAATAATATTCTCGCTTTGTATTCAATTATGAATATGCAAACTAGCCGGATGTTAATTAAGCATATATAATTTTTTCGGTATTGTATTGTGTATGTATATGTGTGTTATGATTTATTTATATGGCGATCCAATAATCGTATTTATAATAATCGAGGTATTAAAATATTACGGATATATGAATAATATTATATATGAAATATTATTTTAGTACATTCATAATGGCTTTTGAAATTTTAAATTATTTTATGATATAATTGTTGGTTCAATCAGTGTTTATAAACTTAATAAATTGATGTTATTGTTACTCTAGTGGAGTAATAATAATAATATTCATATTTATTAGCACTTGCAATAGTTAAACCATATTAAATATTCATAAAACTATATATCAACAAAAAAATTTGATCCCCAATTTTTTTTTACATAAACAATACATTAACACATTTACAGAATTACAAAATTGTATAGTTTCAACATTAACAAACACTAGATGTATATATATATATATATATATATATATATATATATATAGAGTAAATATTTATTTTGCTGAATAAGTTATAATAGTTTATTAGGGAAGTGCAGCAATAAAACGCTATTTTACTTGAAGTACACTTTACTTCCTTTTGCCAATATTGTGTAGCTTACATAGCTACTTCATCAGGGCTCGGAGTATGTGAATTAGCTATAGATGTAGATGCAGCGTAAATATGGTATTTACAGGATTATTCTTTAAAAAAATGGCTAACGACGAACTATTTATATTTGAAATATATAAGAAAATAAGAAATATATATATATATATATATATATATATATATATATATATAGATATCTTTATTCACAACAACATTACATAGAATTGAATACATTTATATTACTAATTGGGTTAGTTAGGTGTTGACAAACGCTAACGACCCGCGGTCGTTCTGCCTGGATGTTTTTATATTATATTGGTGAATTTACTAACCGATAATCCTGCAAGACATATGAAACAACTATTAGTTTGTTAATAGTTATATATAAAGTTACGAAGTGTTCATTTAAATCCAATTTATTTGTATTTTACGATATTTGTTAGACTGTTGCTGCTCTGTAATAAACTTCAAACAGTATAGAGGGACTAGCCATTGTTAATTCTGCAATTAATTTCGTGTATCCTGCATCGCGTTATCTCCCCTGACTTTCTCAACACCGTTACTAATAGCAAATTGCCTCCTGTTCGTTTGGCGTCCGGCGTTATATATTAGCGATTTCATGTTAATTTCGAGACGCTAGTTCCATAGTAACTTTACATGTCGAAGTTAGGATGAAATTAATACTCCCCACTTTAATAAACTACCCATATCAGTTGATTAAAGTTGCACTGTATTGATTTTACTGTGTATACTATCAGATATATCATTATGTATATATGCACAAGGGGTTTGCTAATAACAGTATGTTTATTTTGTTTTCGAAGACACTGGTTTCTGTCAGTTTAATTTGTTTGATGTTTTTTATTTTTTATATATATCTAGTTACGACGACATACTAGTACACAACATAAACACAAAAAGGTGTCTAACAAGAATTTTCTACACGACACGGCATTTATTTCCTTGTTGCTCTTAGGATGCTAGAAGGCATGTTTGGCTTCCTACAGCTTCCACGACATTCTGTCTGTCGTTACTCTCCTGTAGGAGAGGAAAGTGGCGAACGGTGATAGATGGGGGTAATTTGTAATTTTTTGCGGAGTATTACTTTTATTTATATTTGTATTTTTATTTTTATTTTTGTATATTTTTGTTGTGGTTTGTGATGTGGAAGGGAAGTGAGAGAAATGCCAATAAAAGTCTTTTTTTACTCTCCTCTAGACTCAGGTCACTCAAGGTTACGCGCATCTGTATATATTGTGTACTCTTCTCGTTTTCGACTGGGGGTTTATTTTTGAGCAATCTCTATGAATATAGCGATCGACAGACCTTTACTATTATTGCGAATGGTATCGATTTTTGGCCCTTCGCTTCGTGAACAGTGATCGCTATCTTTGGTAGAACTAAAAACTTGACAGTTGTTGAGCTAATGCGTTTAGTCCATCCCTATGAAACTAAACGTTTTATAGCGCATGGTGATAACGATCGCTCAAAAATTGCACCCCATGCCTTTTCCCGTAAATTCGTCTGTTTCAAGTTCTCTTTAGCACTCTGTGATCCTCGATCCTTGCAATCAGCCCGGTTCACCGTAGCGGTTGTAGCCTAATAGGCATTTATTTCCAGTTATGAATAAGATGATCGACAGTAAATACTGTTACTATTATCTATCTCTGTTTATTCTGTGAAAAATTACAATAATGATTTAGAAGAAAGTAAAAATATAATTTTCCAATTTATTCGAATTATCATCCTGAATACATATTTATACAGCAATAGGGACTAAAAACCACTCTGGATACAGAATGAATATTGCAGGTAGACCCGTAAAAATTAAATTTACACCTGAAATATTATTATGTGGAATATTTGATCAGATTGTCCCAATGCAGTAACATAAAATTTTATTGAATATTATTTCCCAACAACTGAAAACGTAATGGCCATCGAATGCACATTTTATCCACTATAAAAATCTGTTGGAAACAGTGCCGGCTGTTGGATAAAACAATTCGGTTGTATTACAGCAATCTACATACTGAGTGCATCGAACGTAAAAACTCATTGTAGCATTGTGCGCGGTGTTGTGTGCTCGCGCGAGGGCGTTGTAATAGAGAGGCAAAAGGGGGGTATTCCTGAAATGCAGGCCAGTCGAGGGTGTTACCTGCCCTAGTACCCACTATACATGCAGGTTGCGGTTACATATTGTATCCGCGCCCATGAATTTTGATGGTCTCAGTTAAGCTTCCGCGGGGTTTCAGCGGCGCTATAAAGCAGCGCGGAATGTGAGGAATCAAAGCGGCCGTCGTTAACTATTTATGGGGGAGAGTTGGATTGAATGAAATAGTAACGGCCATTGTCTAGATTAGACGGTTTCACCTACTGCCCCATAAAAAGACCAAGCGGTTTCACACTACATATGAAATCGTGTCCAGTTTTATTGATCACAGAATAATAAGAGAGATCTATATTCACATTGGTATTTACTAATTTAACAAAAACAAATTCTTAAAATAAATTTGATTCTGAGCTATAGACTTTTCATCTTTCTACTTAGGTTTTTTAGCCAGTTTTGCTTTTCATGTGTTGTTTCTGTGAATATAGTCTTCTTTTCGTCCTTGTGTTTGTTGTGTGTACTTGAGCGCCGCTCGATTGTCTGGGCATATAAGCCTTTCGGTCGTTAAGTCACAACGAAACCCTTATGACCTACTAACCCATTAGAAAGCGTAATTAGGACGACACAGAAGAAAACAGAGTGGCAAGAATAGCCTTCAACGAGACAGTCACGGAGCGACCAAGAAGCCACTCACAACATAGTCTTCACCCAAACAAGATCAACAGCACAGCAATAGTTTTAGTCCTCAGTCATTGAGGTGGTGGCAGCGATACTTCCGGTTCCTTTCTACGACGTTCCAAGAGTTAACCAGTTGGTATCTAGCGGTGGTTCCCCTCAGCATTGGCGGCATCGACTCGGCAACTGGACCTCAGTATTGGCATCATCGGCAGGAGCTTTACATCGTTACACATCATTTTGGTGACATCGGTACATCGTCCCACCAATCCGCATCATGTTCTACAAGTGTTGGCTTCCTCTACGACTTTCCATCACTTCATCTTTTACGGTTTACTGCAACCCTTCTCCAATTAACAATGCCTATTTGTTTGAGATCTTCTTCCACCACTGCTATCCATTTTCGGCACTCTCTTCCTTTGGGCGTTGCTTCAACAGGCTCCCACTCCGTTATTGATTTGGAGCGTCTATCTTCGCCCATTCTGATGAAGTGCGCGGGCATCATATGATCTTGCTTATATTTTGAGCAACACTCATTTCGTTTGGTTTTGCTCCCCGTCACCGATACACATAGCACGACGGATTGCTCTGTGGCTTACTACACTAAATACACACTTATTACAGTCTACGTATTAAAAATTTAGGGTTTTGATTTTATTTTGTATAAACAGTTAAGGCTTCATAATTTATTCTCCGGTGGGACTCGAATCCACGCACGGAGTGTAAATTTTCAAGCCTTAACATATCAAATATTGGAAAATCTGGCGATTGATCATTCAGATAGCCACGGCACGATTTCTTAAACTCTCTCTCTCTCTCTCTCTCTCTCTCTATATATATATATATATATATATATATATATATAATATATAAGATATATGGATCTGTTTATTAAAATATTAATGAAATAGGAGAACACGCCAAGGGGCTGATAGCGACAAATTATGGGATTCCTCTTGTTCATCCTATTTAATGCCAAATTCAATATAAAAATACTATACTAATAATAATAATAATAATAAAATATAATATCTATTAAGTTTTAATGTTAATGTGAATATTTTATAAATCCCTCTATGGATATTTTCCACACTTTCCTAATGCATAACCAATATACTGGATAGTTCTGGATAGTTGGCTGGAGAGTAGCGTAGTACTTAGGCCTCAAAATGGGCCCATTGTGACACCTCCTTATAAGGCTACTCACTCGTTCCACCAGTCAATTTTGCGTGCGAGCTGGCGAGTGAGGAGTTGTCAATGTTGGTCATACTAGGCCAGCACTCCCCTAGTATTAGATGCCTAGTGTTTACTTGAGCTGGGCAGAGGCATATTACATGCTCTGCTGTTTCTAGTTCTTTATTGCACCCTCTACATAACGGGCTGTCCACCAGACCCATCGTGTGTAGGTGTTTGTTTAGCCAGCAGTGGCCAGTTAGAATGTTGGTCAATAATTTCAGATTAGTTCTAGATAAGTTAAGGCGGGCCGTGGCTGTAATTTTACAAGGTTGCCTAATTGCTGCCTTTGATTGCTTGCAGCCCGGCGTTTCTCGCCATCTTACCTTGTGTAGAGTCCTATGCTCTATTATTTTTTTTTTCAGAGTACCTGCAGATAGTGTTTCATCCCCTTGGGTTGTTAGAGGATGTGAGGATCCCTTCCTGGCAAGCTCATCTGCTATTTCGTTACCCTCCATGCCACTATGTCCTTTGATCCAACAGAGTTTTATTTTTAACCAATATATTAGTCTACTAGACAATACAAGGATTTGATGCACAATAGACCCGAATAGGCCACTAATTTGTGTAATATTTATTCTCTAACATAAAGACTATAATTGATAGAAATGGGGCTATATGAATAAACAATGCAAGATAAAAAATAGAATCATTTAAAAAGTTCATGTAACAATGCAGAAATGAACTGTATAAACAGACTGGAAAAGATAAATTGAAAATGAACCCTGTAATTAGCTGAAAACTCCAAGATAGGTGTGTTAATAATTTCACGCTAATTACGTTAATGTAAACATATTAATTTGAGATAATGTGTGTGTTGTATTGTAAAATAAGATTAAATCCACGCCCGGTTTAGTTATGACAATAATATCGTCGTTCGCCTTAATTACAAGGGTGGGGTAATAAAGTTGCCTTTATCTCCTGGAGAATGCTAATTCCTGTTTATAGTGGAACATCTGCGGGGTGTGATATTTCGACGTCTTTTCGCACACCAATTCACCCCCCAAGATATTCACGAAGGGAATTAACAATGTAGCTATAGCAGGTTTATAGTATTCGTGATGAAAGTCCTGGATAGGAAATGTAAAAAAATAAAGTCTGTTACCTACATGTAGGGGACATAGACTACTACTCGAATTAGTAGGCAATTAACAATGTAGCTATAGCAGGTTTATAATATTCTTGATGAAAGTCCTGGATAGGAAATGTAAAAAAATAAAGTCTGTTACCTACATGTAGGGGACATACTTATCGAATTAGTAGGCAATTAACAATGTAGCTATAGCAGGATTATAGTATTCTTGATGAAAGTCTTGGATAGGAAATGTAAAAAAATAAAGTCTGTTACCTACATGTAGGGGACATATTACTCGAATTAGTAGACAATTAACAATGTAGCTATAGCAGGTTTATAGTATGCTTGATGAAAGTTCTGGATAGGAAATATAAAAAAATAAAGCCTGCTACCTATAGGTAGGGGACATACTACTCGAATCGGATTAAGTTGATTAAGTAAGAAGTTGATTCTATGAAGAAATGTCAAATAAAACAAAAATGATGATCTTTAAGTCAATATACACACCGACACTAACTTATGGAAGCGAATCTTGGGTAATGCAAGACAGAAACCAAGAGAATAGATAGTAGAGATGAAACATTGATGAACGGTATAAGGCGTTACAAAGAAAGACAAAATAAGAAATAAAAAAATTAGGGATAGGTTGGAAACGATACTTATATAGAAGAAAATAGAATAGGGGAAACTGCTTTCGTCCGGACATATTAATGGGATGGGCACCACAAGACGAATATGGTAGGCGTGCAAGTAAGTGGAAAGAGAGTGCGGCCACAGGAAACTTGGTAATTACCAAAGTCCTCAAAAATAAACCTCTACAACTCAAAAATACTTTTAATTGCACATCTCAGGTTCAGTGTTTTTGAACTGGCCAGAATAGAAATATGACAACTATTATTATCTAAAATCAGTATGAGATCGTCCAGCGTGATTTATATACTACCCGCAAATCAAAATTTAAATTTCTCAACATAAAATAGAATTTATATAGGGGGAAACAAATATACATAAGGCAGATATTCATACAGATAATGGATAGATTTGTGCTTTCAAAGATTTTTAATTAAAATTAATCATATATGAAAAACATATTTATTTTTTCCTTCCGCTCTATAACTCACTCTTTGTGGTGTTTCGCCTCTTCTACAATTTGATTCCATTCGTCTCTATTTTCAGCAGCTCTTCTCCAATTATGTATTTCAATTACCCTATTAGGTTCTCTAACAGGCTTTCAAATAGACTTGCCAACCGCCCTCCGTTTGGCAAGACAATCCTTCTACGATTTGATTCCATTCGTCTCTATTTTCAGCAGCTCTTCTCCAATTATGTATTTCCATTACCCTTAGGTTCTCTAACAGGCTTTCAAATAGACTTGCCAACCGCCCTCCGTTTGACAAGACAATCCACCTTAGGCGCTTTCGTTTAGCATGGTTTATCATTGCTAATCGCCCCCGTGGCGTAAGGGCGTAAGGGCCGAGGTAGAATTATGCGTATCGGAAGCGGCAAATAGAACAAGAAACAATAAACCCGTACCAGCCCAGAGTGATAAACGAAACGCTCTCTTTTGGCTATAATGCCCCCCATCCTCACTCTTGATAAAATGTCCCCCTTTCTCTTTTGCCCTGTGAGAATAAAGCCTTCCATGCTCTTATCGTTGAGCATGGCATATCGAATTCACCCCGCATCCTACCGAACAAAACTTTTCAAGTTCCACAATGGCGGGGGGTATGCTTTGACCTACTTCAAGTCACACTAAGTTCAAACACGCTGCCTATGCCAAGGCTGAGATCCCGGGTTTTCAGGTTCGTTTGTCGCCTGTCTACTGTTCTGGTTGTGGTTGTTGGTATGTGTCATATTTCCCCTCCGGTCTTCTCCTTCGCCTCGTCCCGAGATGTCCTTAAAATTGGACAATCGGCATGTCCTTCTACCTTGCACAGGACGCACCAGGCTATCTGCCGCTTGCAGTGGCTTCCCTAGTGCCCTTCCTCGCCACATCTCAGGCACAGGTTCCTTCGGTCCACCCCACTACATTCGTTATCCACCCAGGCAGCAGCGTAGCACTTCTTCCCTATGTATTGCTCGGTATTGTACCATGCCTACTCTAGGTGTGGCTGCGGTGTGGTCTTTGGCACCTTTCTCAGTTGTTATTACTGTGATGTTTTTGGTGGCATTTCATGTCGGTCTATCTTGTACTACTCCTTGTTCTTAGTTCAACCTCTGTTTTTATTGTTGGGAGGTATAAGCCCCTTTATGGAGAGTTACGTGCGGGCTCTTGAACCTAGCCTCTGTACCCAGTTCTTTTTCGCTGATGGCCTCGCACTTTGCCGCCACTGACCCTTCCCCTAATCAGAAGGTGGCCATTGTACCTTCTCTCAAACCAGGTGACATTGTCGTCACCACTGTCTATTTCCCGGATCCTCGAGATTAGGTCCGCCCATTACTGGCCCTAGATCGGTTTGATCAATATGAATTCTTCTTTCCTGGTCTTCGATTTTGTGTTAGTGGTGGCCGTCACCTGGGGATATTCATTGGTTCTTCTCCATGTTCCTAATCATTGCTTGAATAGGCGAACCTGCGAAATGCTATTTATGTTTTTCATTATGTCCAGGGTGGACAGCTTTGACGCCTCAACTAGTATTCCCTATGTCCAATTTGCCTCTGCGATTGGATGGCATTGCAGGTGATTTCATCTTGTTCTTACTGTTGGTATCACACACTATGTAATGCTCGGTTTCCTTCGATGGACCTTCGCGATTGTGCACCTCTGTGCGACGGGATATTGTAACTACTTCACCCTCCTTCAGGTTTAATCTCGCGAATTCAACGACCACACATCAGGTTTTTCTTTTCCGGCCACTGGTCACTGCTCTGCACTCAACATCTATTAACCTGACTGTTTCAACACTCGGGGCCAGTTGTATGCTGCGCTCCTTATGACCTTCACATTCTGGAAGGTGCATTGCGTCCAATGGTCGGCCATAATCTCGGCTGCTTTCTTGTAGCTGCCATACTTGTCAAAAGAATGTTCTAGCTATGGTATCTTCGTTGTGTCTACTTCCTCTGGTGTAGGGGTTGGTACCGTGGGGCATGGTAGGCTGGCCAGTTGGTCCAGTCGAGCATACCTGTCTCATTTCCTCCATATCCTTACCCCACTGCGTTTTTTCGCCTTCAGGGGCTCCAACTGGTGTTTGAGATCTTCTTCTTCGAATTTCTAGTGCAGTTCTGATTTTTCCGAGGAGTCGCTGGTTATGTTCATGAACGACGCCTAGTTTAGATTCCTTTGGTATGTTCGTTGTCGCCACAGCCGTGTTGGTAATCCAGTCGAATAGTGATTCTCTACTGTTTTCCGGGGGTTTCTGCTCGGTTCTACTTATGTTTGTCTTCTGTTCGTTCGTTGGAGTCCTGGGCGTTATACCGCTTCCTCCAAATGGGTTGATGTATTCTACGAGTTTTGTTCCGTGTTTACTTCTTTTACTAGGTAGTAGTCGGATCGAACGACTCGTCAGCGTAAAGGCCTCCCAGCCTACTGGACGGCGCTGCAAAGCAACTGTAAAGACTTCTCGCCGACCGCCTCGAGGAATGAGTGGCTGCTGCCGGAGGGTTATCACACTGCCAGTATGGTTTCCGCAGTCCAGGAACTAGCCACACAAGCCAACATCGGTCCTTCGAGGAAGCGCAGACACTGCGTATGTAAAGAACGCATTTAACTTCCTACCTTTGGAGATTATGAATACTGCCCTGGAGAACTAGACTCCATCTTACCTCCTCAAGATCGCTAGGAGCTACCTGAGCAGGAGGACCGTAACCTACGACGACGGCGGTCGGCCATCCCACACGGGTCAGTACTTGGCCCTCTACTATGGAACATCACATACGACGGCGCGCTCAAGCTACAACTGTCGCCGAATATGCAAATAGTGGCGTTCGCTGATGACCTGGCCATCGTGATCCGCAACAGGGACATCTAGCAACTCAAGCGAGCAGCGAGAGTCAGTGGACACAGTAAACCGATTGATGCATGCAGCAGGGCTGCAGCTTGCATGCCAACAAACCGAAGCATGCCAAAAATGTCTGCTGAGGTCTTCCTTCTCTGCACAGTAAACGATTAATTATTTGTATCCTTGTCCTTTAATTCCTTTTATTCCAGGGTAAAAGTAGTGCCCTTTCTTGGTCGTATGCAATGGTCGTCTTCACTCAGTGGTTCTTTCCAATCTTCTTCTCTTTTTACAAGATTGAGCTCTTGGTCACTTGTCTCAGTTCTGGGATTCGACGTCTCTTCTCCGATACCTTGTGGTGTTGCGACCCAGCGGAGTATGCGGCCGTCCGTGTGAAGTCACCCGGCCAAACCTGGTGAGCCAGCCGTCCTTCACGTCTCAGAAATTGTCTGGGTGTTGGGATTTCCCCCTTTCTTCTTCCTTCCCCGCGCATATTATTATCTATAATTTTATGAGTTTCACTACGTAGTTGTGGTTTATCAGAGGCTCAAGTTCGAAATTAATTGTTATTCTATGTGTCCTGTATAATTCTCCTATTGAACCATACATTTTCATAATAAAACAAATATTAATATTTAATTAAATCATGTTGTGATGCTTGTATATTTCAAACAATCCTATATTAATAAAGAGTTGCCCTGAAGAAAATTGTTAAAGTATTATTATCAAAAAGCAATAAGAAATTATCTAAAATTGTAGATAATAAAAATAAAAGCGAGAATATAATCATTCTGTACTGTTATGATTAATAAATGAAAACATTTAATAAACGAGCACTAAAACAACGTCTAAAACATAACGAAATAAATTATTAACACTTGCAACCAACCATTACCCGCACGTTTATGTGCTGACTGTCTTACTTTGTTCTAAATGTAACACTCTAGCGAGTAATGCTGTTTTCTGATTGCGTTATTTTGTTGCAGGTCGCTCCCGTTGCCGCCGCGGAAACCGTTTATTGCTTATAGTGAATTACGCCCTGTGCTGTAAACTATAAAACACTTGTAATTGTGTCGTAATGGTTTCGGTTCATGAAACGACAATCGCTCTGGATGAAGAGATACAAGTGATAATAAGGTGAGGTTCTGTCCTTTTTTTTGCCGGTGTTTAATCAGCGGTTTTACGGGCTACTTTTAATGCTGGGCAATAAGCCCGCTGTTTATGGCATTCGTATTGACACCCAATTAAAACACGAGCGCGGCCATGATATTTCTGTTATTTTATACTTCATTGCGAAACATAACAAAGTACTATGTGATAATCGTTAAAAATGTTATGTCTTACTTGGCTGTTGTGTTGCGGTTTAATTATCATGCGCAGGTATTTAGTTTCTACTTAATTACACGAATAGGGTAGTGTTTATTGTGTAACGGCACGTACAAAAATAAATACATACTAATATCAGTAGGCGTACTTATAATTGAGTCATTTGTATGCAAATTAATGACTAAAAAGATAGAGGGTTGGGTAAATTAACCAGATTTTTTCTTAGTTATTTATTTTTATTTTTTAAAGTTTATTTATTAAATATTGGATTGTTAAGGCGTCTACTTTGTGATAACTAATTTTAAAGGATAAATAAAACGATTTTTACTTTGTTTTTTATCACACTTCAGTTACACTTTGCAACTACTTTCGGCTAAGCTCTTGCCTTTATCGAGCTCCTCCGATGACTCGATAAACTCAAAAATGGCTACAGCTTAGTCGAAACTAGTTGCAGAGTGTAACTGAATTTTGATAAAAAAACAAAGTAAAAAATTGTTTTATTTATCATTTATTATATTTTTTGTCAATATTTATAACATAATCAAAATTATAACAAATTTAAAATTAAAATTATCGTTTAGACAAGACAATTTCTTAGCTCAAAAGTTGTTCAAGAAATGAATTCATATATCCTCCTCCCACACAATTTGTTCTTGACAAATAGAACGCGTTATATTTTTCCAATTGATCTACCATCCAAATCAATATTTCAAACAATTTGCTGACTCAAAAGTTAGTCAAGATGCGAGACAATCCAATTGTCTCGTATTATACAGCAAATTATTTGGAATATTGAATTGGATGGTAGATCGAATGGAAAAATATAACGCGTTCTATTTGTCAAGGACAAATTGTATGGGAGGAGGATATATGAATTAATTTCTTGAACAACTTTTGAGCCAAGAAATTGTCTTGTCTAAAACGACCTTATGACGACCTTTATTCTATATTTACAAAAAAATACGGTATCTTCCCTCCGTCCTCGCCGGGAGGTTTGTGGTTGTGACTCCTCGTCGAGCTGTGGGTATTGAGGGTTTGTGTTTTATATTTTCTGTGTTCGTGTGTAAGCTATTTGTTGTTTATTTACAATATATTATATATAATATGTGTATAATATGTGGTTGAAAAACATTAGTCACAGGCTGGACACTCACACTCTCGCCTTTTTGCTCTTGTAATAAAAAGCCGAGAAAAGGTTCCCTGAATAGTTGCCGACCTACAATAATCAAGAGGGCCCTAAAAGAAAAAGATTTAATATATAATACATTTACATATTAATATTTTAATATATTCCCTTACTTTTTCTTTCGTTTTTCTTCATTATTAGGAGCTGTACGTGGGTGTTCCCATCTCAGACTACTAGTATTACGGGATGTTTTTTTTTTGCTTATTATTTTCACATAGGACAATTTCTATTGTTCAGTAAAAACATTTATATTACCATTTTTGTATAATATTGAAAAAAGTTTCTTCAAAATCTTTTATAATACACCTCAACTTTAATTTTGTAACTCAGCTTACACCGAAAACAGTTCACATAATACATTAAAACTTTTGTATACAAAACACATACTCTCAACTTATCGAATTAAGCAATAAAAAATAAATCTATTGTGAACCGCGTCGAACTTTTTCACGCTCCTTTTAACGCATAATAAATTTATTTATTCCGTTCTGTTTTACTTTTTTTTTCAAAAACTTCCTTCCCCGCCGCGCTCGATCTGTATTACAAAGAGTTTCGCTTTCGCGGCGCGCTCCGGCCCCCCTCGAGTGGAAATATTTCAGAATTTTTGCATACAGAGTGAATTGTGGAAAGTCGCACGTCAGCGAAATACCATTACGCGCGGCCCGCCGCCGCATTTCACTTGAAAATAACTAGAATAACTCTTGCTTATAAGGTCATAACTCGGGGTGTCTGATGGCGAAGCGCGATAAATTCCGGGAAAAACTAAGAACACGCATTAGGGTCCGCAAATAACCGCAATTAATCATCGGGGGTAATTAATGGGCCATGTGGGGTTGGATTGATTTTAATTACGGTCTCGCTGGAGTGGCGCGCAGGTGACTTCGCGTATGCATATTTATAAAAGCGCGCCTAATTAAGTTCGTCAAAGGTGTACGTGGAGGTCGTAATGAACGGGTCATGCCCTCAGAATGCTGATTATTTTGAGTAATTTATTTCGGGGGTGGCGGTAGCACATATCCGGCAGCGCGTCGATGCCTGTGTGCGTATTAAAGTTTATGAGCACTTTGGAAACTTTGCGGTGCGCGGACCGGAGCGGCCCAGAATTCGGGTCGGGCTAAAAGCCTGCAGGATATGTCATTTGAATGTAGCGTTTAGTTTATTACGAATGCACGCGCTAAGGGTTTACTTTTCAACCCTTCCGTTTGTATAACTGCGTACGCCAGAAATATTCATACCTCATACAATATGTTTCAAGTTATATTCAAGTATATGCTGACATCCTACGACAACTTTATTAATCGTACACACATTTTTTAATGTTTTTTTCTGACAGGTATGTTAATCACTGTCACTGGAGTTTTTTTTTTCAATTTGTTTTATAAGGCACCTTACACGGTCAATAATACTGTCAATCCTAGTACTGTCAATATTTGCTTCAATCCTTTTATATTTATCATGTAATGAATTATCCGGATAAAGATTAGTATTCCCTTCATTACATCATTACTATACCTTACACGATGAGTACTACTAGCAACATTTTAGAAAAATTAATATTTTAAACATATTATCGTACAGCAATACTGTCATTATTCTCAAATATTGACAGTAATATTGATCGTGTAAGGTGCCTTTATTAGTTAGATGTGTGTTCATATTTGTACGACTTTCTCCCACTAAGGGTCGATTCTACAATTATCATTTAACTGAAGAATAAAATAAGACTATTCGTGGAATAAGTTTGAAATATTGGTGTTTATATCTCAAACTTATTCCATATCGCCAGATAGCGTTAAACTTTTCTCCTAGGAGGTAAGTTATATAATTTTTATTGACAAGTTGTTTGACTTCAGTTTTTCCTCATCGAGACGTTATTAATTGAAAGTAAATTGTATCATTTATGTATATAACCACAGCATTAACTATTTATTTCGTTAATTTTAAATTTAATTTAAAACAGATAAAACCTTTCTGTTAAACAAATAAATTTAAAGATCTTATTATGAAAACAATAATTAAATTTATTTCTACTGAAAACTTTAAACCACAACATAGAGATAAATCATGAAGAGCTAAACCGTTATAAATATTCCGTACTCTAAATGGATTACACATGTGCTGAAATCCCCGCATGAAATATAAACGATATTATTATTTCGTACGGATTTCTTTCTTCTCGCTCCCGTCCATAATTCGTCATTCATAATGCACGAAAGGTATGTAGGACGCATAAATAAATTCCACAATACATTTATCCTGGAGGATTGCTACGTGTACATGTGGGGCCCATGAAATATTTATACGTTTGAGGGATTTGCGGCGCGCCGGCCCACACAGCGCTTACGTGCGTCGCTAATTTTTAGTTTACCACTCCTGAAAGGGCGACGTCGGGTGGGGTGGTGAAATATCCAACTGCATTAGGCCCCTTTCACACGTAGCGGATTAATATTAACTCTAGCGTAAATGTCATTAAGGATGAACGGAACGTGCACTTAGAGGTCATAATTTTCATTGGTAAATCTTTGTAAACGAAATAAGTTTTTTTTTTTTATAAAATATGCTTTTCGACGTAGCTTAGTGGTTAGAACAATCATCCGTCATGTACTGAGCATTTGGGGAGCCTAAATTCAACCCCATCGGGCTGAATTTTCGCGAATCGCCTTTCAGCGCCTATGAAGTCAAAGTAAATACCGGGCCATTAAACTTTTCTGAGCTTCTCTCTTAACCGGTAGAATATTCTCACCGCTGATTAAAATTTACTTATAAATTTGATCTTTTTCTATTTAATAAATGTACGTATCATTTTTTTAAATTCATATTGATACCATAATGTAGCAAGATAATATTGATTGAAGCTTGTCCAATAATATAATTTTCTAATCTTTAATAAGTTTCGAGATCCTCTACTTTAAACATGAACAAGAAGGTATGAAGTCAAAGCAAATACCGGGTGATTAAACTCCTCTGAGCTTCTCCCTTAACTGGTAGAATATTCTCACCGCTAATAGGCGCTACACAGATACAAGTTTTTAAGTTTTTCAATTTTTTTATTTTTAAAATGAATAATACTGTATTATCTAAGAAAATTATATTTTTAGGGCTGAAAGACCATGGTCGATGGCCTCTTGTACATGTATGTATATCTTGTATGTATGTATGTTACAATAAATATATCTTCTTCTTCTTCTTATATTTTTATATTTGGAAACATACAAAAAAAAATATATGTATATATATATATATATATATATATATATATATACATAAATATATATAATCGCATAATATGCAAATAGAAAAATGTTCGCAAGATGAAACACCTGGTCTATTTGTTTATTCGGTTGCTAAACATAAGACATTAATAAAATAAAAGTATTTGAAATGTGGTGTACATGAAAATAGGCTGCAACATCATGTCAATGCGAAAATGACCCAACTGCTTGCCAACCATCATCATCCTAGAAGACTGAAGAGAATGAAACCTTTCGATTTAGGAAAGTGATTGTGACAAAATGTGATTGTCAGTAAAAGTGTGCTAGTTGGATAGTGTAGGAGTATATTTATTTTGAATTAGACATAAGTTTGGGGCATCACTGGATGAACCCAAGGACCTTCATGTTAGTATTTAAGATTAGAGTAAAATTTATGGTTGGTCTGTTAGACCAGTTTTAATAAAATTACAAACAAAATCACTTGGTCACTTAAATCTAAACAATCGAAAAGTTTATTGCCATTCAGTTTTTTAAATTCTCTTCTATTCGGCAACATCTTCAGCGAATTCTAGGTCTTCTAGTCATTCCCAATATTTCCATTTTATCCCGGTTTTATTCATATCAGCTATTTTGTTCATTATATAGTCAAACATAATTAGGAAAAGGGGTACCTTTATTTTAATTTTGGTCCCCTTGCTGCGGGAGACCCTATATTATAGTGAGTATATATATATATATATATATATATATATATATATATATATATATATATATATATATGAATATAAATCACATTTAATCCTTAAAAATGCCATTAATTGCGCAATACTTTTTAAATTCGTAAACCCCACCTGGCGCAGGAATTCGCATTAATTAACGCCCGCGCCGCGCGGTAATTGAAAACGAATTAGCGCGAAATCCTGTTACGCTCGTTCAGTCCCTTCCGGTTACACGGTGGTGGCATAGTAGCGCAAAAAAAAATAAAACATTAAGAAGCTAATCCCATTATCAGATTTTGCCAAGTGCGCGCCGCCCCTCGCGCCTGATAAATATGTAAATGCCGAAAGGTGGAAAAGTGTCCATTTAGTGCTGCGGAAATGAAAAAAAAAGTCGCGCGAAGCCGCCCTGGAACAGCTGCTCGTATTTGACTTTGTAATCGGGCTAATTGCGTTACAAAAAATTACGCGCGGCGGGAGAAATTTCATTATCTTAACGGTCAAACAGCAACAGGGAAAAATGAAGGCGAACGGGCCCGGATTTTGTGTTTTGATAACGGGAAATTTAAGTTAGGGGGAGCATTATTATGTTTGTACGCGCTATTTTTTTTTTTTTAAGAGAGAGAGAGGTTTGTTTTAGTATGTGAATAATCAACAAGAATGTATTTAAATGACATAAAAGCAAATATTGAGTTTGATTAAGTATCAAATTTGCGAAAGTTAGTTTCAATCAAGTTTGTGCTAACAATTAAACCGACAATACCCTTCTATCAAGCTGAACCTTTCACTAGTTCAGGGGTCTGCACAATGCGGTTCTCCAGCAATACAATTGTAATTGATATTTGTACACTTGCACCACTTGGAAGACTCGCGTCAGTCTTCCAAGCTGAATTCACAGAAATACTAAAGTGTGTGTTTTAGCTGAACGGAATATTAAGGATAAACGTATCCAAATACTCACCGACAGCAAAGCAGCTCTAAATGCGCTAAATGCCAACACATTTGTGTCAAAAGAGCTATATTCATGTCTACACGGCCTAGAGGAGCTAGCTACATATAACAAACTAGAACTCTGCAGTGGCATCAATGGAAACGAAATAGCAGATGAACTTGCCAGAAAGGGATCCTCTAACAACCCAAGAGGATGAAATACTTTCTGCAGGTATTCTGAAAAAAATAATAGAGCATAGGACACATGCTCTTCACAAGGTAAGATGGAGAGAAACGCCGGGCTGCAAGCAATCAAAGGTAGCAATTAGGCAACCTTGTAAAATTGCAGCCACGGCCCGCCTTAACTTATCTAGAACTGATCTGAAATTACTGACAAACATCCTAACTGCCGGCTAAACAAACACCTACACACAATGGGTCTGGTGGACAGCCCGTTATCTAGAGGGTGCAATGAAGAACTAATAACAGCAAAGCATGTCTCTGCCCAGCTCTAGTAAACACTAGGCATCTAATATTAGGGGAGTGCTGGCCTAGTACGACCAGCAACTCCTCACCCGCCAGAGTTTTGTACATCGCACGCAAAATTGACTGGTGGGATGAGTGAGCAGCCTTAAATAGAGGTTTCACAATGGGCCCATTTTGAGGCTTAAGTGTCTATAGCTATGCTACCCTCCAGCCAACTATTCAGAACTATCCAGATATTTGTACAATAATATGCAAGTATTACACTGGGCTAGAAAATGAAAAAAACCACCGAAATTAAATATGTATTTCGTGTTTGTGATTCCAGAAACTGTTTTTTCGTAAAATTTCTCGTTTTTGAAATCCAGGATAATTAATAACATGTTTTAATTATTATAATTATTTTAATTCTAATTAATTATGTCAAATTAATTTAATCATTGTATTTTTTTACGCATTGTTTATTACTCATATATTATTATACATAATATGTTTAAAGTGAAGAGCTCCAAACTAATTTTCTCCATAAATGCGTCGGTTATTCTTTAATCGGCTGACTTATATGAAATTAAACAAAAAATGCCTCATGTTGAAGCTAAATAAGTGGCAAATATAATTCATATCATTATATAGTTGTAATTAATGAAGAAAAGTGTTGAATTGAAAACTTATGTCACTTGAATTTTCCTACATAGAGGCGTTATTAATTGTTTAAACAAACATTATGTATAATAATAAATTAGTAATAAACAATACGTAAAAAAATTATATATATATATATATATATATATATATATATATATATATATATATATATGTGGTTTTAGTCTGCTGTCGCTACGGTGTTGCGCGAGTCTTTTACTGAGCTTCTGGGAAGTCTGTCCAACGTAGAATAGGTCGCAATTTTGGCAGTTAATAGCTTACACCAAGTCTTGGCTTTGGAGGATAGGTAAGGGATCTTTAAGACAGGTGAAAAAAGAGTTAACGGTACAGATTTTTTCATCCGTCTTAAAGATCCCTTACCTATCCTCCAAAGCCAAGACTTGGTGTATGCTATTAACTGCCAAAATTGCGACCTATTCTACTATCTATTGACAGACTTCCCAGAAGCTCAGTAAAAGACTCGCGAAACACCGTAGCGACAGCAGACTAAAACCAAATATATATATATATATATATATATATATATTATTATCATTAATTTTTAATTTCAAGAATTCAATTTATTACGATTTTTAAAATAATATGTATTGATCTAAAAGTTGTGTACACAGTAAAAAAAGATGCAGGCACAAAAATGTCTGCTGTGTTATATTTTATGTATAAAAAAAATATATGGATTAAAATAAAATGTGAGGATTTATCATTTATCATTTGGTTATTTCGCCATAAAATAATGCAAACTCCGCCACTAAATATTTATTAAATAAAAAAACATAAATAAATAGTGCGTCCATTTTGCTAAACGAAAATAAAAGCCACCACCGACAATACAAATTTAATCCGATGATTGTATAAAAATAACTGCAAATACACTGTTACCTAAATAATAAACAGCAGTAGTATACCAAATGACATCCATATAAAAGTATGGTATTAGCTTAGTAATTACGGAATTGTAAATAAAAACACGAGTTATAAATAGCTTGCATAAAAACTCACCTGTATGTCCCACAAAAACGCCAGATCGGCATCCAATTAATACAATGTGTGACTGGTGTGGCTGGCCTAACTCCTCACAGGGTACATCACTCACATTGAGGACGCGCACAATTTAATCAAATAATTTAATTAAACTGCATTCAAGCGGTACGCGCACAACTGAATTCACCTCACGACTGCTTGACTTTACCTGCGTAGGCTCATCTAGATAACGCACTCCGTCGTAAACATATAAAAAGCATTCTCCAATTCGAATAAAGATTCTATTTTTATTCTTATAAAAACAAGGTCACTTTTCCTCGACGACTATTTTATTTGCATGGAATGATTTGAATTATTTTACTTTGTTCGAGATTATTGTAAATAAAATAGTGGCAACATATATAGAAATCAGTTTATATTGAACTTACAAGTAAAATTGCATTACATTCCTTTAATATAATCACCAGCAAAGTTTATTACCTTTAAAACAATTAAGGCACCTTACACGGTCAATAATACTGTCAATATTTTAGAATAATAACAGTATTACTGTACGATAATATGTTTAAAATTATATTAAAATATTGACAGTATTACAGATCGTGTAAGGTAATAGTAATGATGGAATGAAGAGAATGCGAATGTATATCCGGATAGTTGATTACCTGATAAATATTGAAGGAGCATTCAAGCAAATACTGACAGTGCTAGGATTGACAGTATTATTGACCGTGTAAGGTGCTTTATTGATTTAGTTAGATCGAGTTGTTGCTGTGTGGTGAAACGACACTCTCCATTTCAAGGCACTTTTGACAACTAAATAAAAAACTTAAAAACTCCTTTATTGGCATTTTTCTCACAAAAAAAACTCTTCAATATCCCCAACTACAACAAAAATATATAATATTCATATTCTTGATGGTGATGGCTCACTTATTAAAAAAAAAACTTCTATCTTTATAGGGCTATCAGCCGTGAGGCTTTTCCAACGGTCAAGGGAGAAGCTCAGAGGAGTTTAATCACCCGGTATTTACCTTAACTTCACAGAAAACCTCTGAAAAACTGTGAAAGGTGATTCGCGAAAATTCGTTCCCCGCTGGGGATCGAACTCAAGCTCCCCAATGCTCAGTACGAGACGGACGACGCCTCTAACCACTCGGCCACTGAGCTGGGTCATCACTTATTATTTATACAAAAAAACAACCAAAACTTGACTCCAATATTGATGTAACTATTGGTTTATAACGTGCTTTTGTTTAATATTGCTACACGCCCCGTGGCGTGCTGTATCGCTTCAAATTTTCATTTTACACTTCTGCGCGACTTGCACGACAAATAGATCAAGAGACAATAAGCCCGGAGCCGCACATAGTGATAAACGAAAACAGCTATAGTGAGAGAATTCTTTCCGTATACGGCTACGATAGCCGGAGACGTGGGTTCGAGTCCCACCGGAGAGTGAATTTATGAGCCCTAATTATTGGTTTATAGTGATTGGCTACATATTTTCGCAAACTGTACCTGACGAGCTTGTTTATTTTGAAAGATTTTGTAGCTTGGCTTTACAGCTATAAATAGGTAGAATTTGTTAGATAGTTTGTATGCCCTAGCTATAAAAGGGCATACATTGCAATAAAAAATAATAATTTCAGATACATTTAGCATAATCTATATGTATCGAACACATCCTTATTTTTATCAACAAAAATTGCAATCCGCATTTATTTTATTTATTTTTATTTCAACACCCGGGTGAATATTTATTCTTATTCGTCGCTACGTTATTTATAGGCTAGTGGGGGTGTATGCGCATATAAACCCTCCTCTGTATCCATTTTATAGATATCTGGCTTTAAGTGCGAGGTTATAAATATTAAGCAATGCGCTCGTTTTGCTTGCACCTTTTTTATTGATCAAATATAAATTCCGCTGCGATCGGTTCTGTTTCTGAAAACCGTTAAACCTGGAGCGCGGAAAAATTGAAACCGGGGGGGGGCGGGCATCAATACCACCGCCGCTATTGTGGTCATCATTATGCGCGAGGGGTGGCTTATTCAGTACACATCGGGGTCGTACATTCAAAAGTTTTTTGATAATGGAGAATAAAATGTTTAATGGCGGGTGCTAGCGCTATCTTAGTTGGGTATATATATGTGTGTGTGTGTGTGTGTGTGTGTTTATATCCACGAGGGTGGAGGAAGTCGATGGGGAAATAATAAGGAGAAAAATTTATATAACGTCTTGCTTTTATGCGCGGCTCTCTGTTCAATGTACCGCGAGCAATACGAATTTATGGAATATTTATAAATCGGATTATGAAGGCGGTATATTTTTTAATAAAGCCGTAAACTTTTTATTCTGTGTATGGCGTTTCGTTTCCACGACTTATTTTATGAGCCCCTATTCATAATCATCGTTTTAATAATGAACTATTAGCATATTTTACTTGTTATACGAATTATAGCAAAATACTTTCTTTGTTTAGTTGTAGGTTGAAAACGTATAATACTAAACAAATTTCAATTCAATAATTTTTTGTCGATTTTACGAGGGGTGAAATCAGTTTTTATATATATATATATATATATATATATATATATATATATATACATATTGAAAAACGCAACTCTCCATTTTAACACCACGCAGAGACAACTCCATGTAACCAAATCGATGTTTTAAATGTAATAAACTTTGCTGGTGATAATATTAAAAGAATGTAATGAAATTTTACTTGTAAGTTCAATATAAATTAATTTCTATCTATGTTACCAGTATTTTAGTTACAACCCTCATATTTAATTATTAACAGGGTTTTGTGCGATTAATGAAATTCTTCGAGTGCTTGCGGTACCAGTAAAAAAAAGACTTTTATTTGGTATACCGCTCAAGAAATACACACATCCCCCAATACACAATGCTCATACAGCTAGAGCAAGAAACAAAAAATACATAAAAATAAAAAGTAACACTCCGCACAAATACAAATTAGCAGAATATAAGAAATACATAGTCACCCTAAACCCCCTCTGCCCTTGCCACTTTCCTCTCCCACAATAGCCTCCTGCAGATTTTCACACCTTTCCCATCCTCTCCTAACCATTCATTCAGCTTTCTGTAATCTCCAACCCACCTGCTTTCACCCCCTCAAATTATTTGCTAAGGTGCCACCACGAGTGCTTGCGGTACCAGTATCAGTTCCTTTTCAGATTTCTGAATCTATTCCTTGCGGACTGCTAGCCCTCTATAGATAGAAGTGTCTATACAGTTTACAGAGTAGTTTACTATAATCTTCACTGTGAATGTTATTTAGTAAAATTAATTACCCACATCAAGATTCACTATTGCGTCTCCAAGCTGAAATCTTTTAGGAAATGAACGCATATAACGGAAAAATATAAAACATCTTGTTCGAAACTTAAGTATGCGATTTGTGCAACAATAACAACAGCAATAAATCAAAAGCTCGTTGCATCGCTGATTTGTGTGCGCTCTGGAGGGCGGTGGGTGGCCTCGTAGAAAAAAATCGCACAGTTCAAGTACGTTTCCCTGTTCCCTCCTCACAACACGATTTGAATATTCGAACGGCGCTTCCGGGGGTGGCGAATAAATCTCGCCGCCGCCGCCGTCGGTTTATTCGGGCCACTAATTCTTTCCGAAATAAAGTATTCGGATCACGGACAGGATCTCCCGATACTGCGGAGTAGTCAGTCAGTGCGGCATTATGGGCTGTTTCCCAGTCGTTTCCCGTCCATTACAGATATTGATCCCTGTCAGTGGGGATGTCACCTGGCCCGGCTTATCGCCGAAGGGATAAGCCGTCGCGACGCTCTCGCCTTTTAATCTTTCACAGGCTGGTGCTTTATTGAATTGGGAAAATCGTACACAGCAATTTTTCACATCGCTACAAGCGTTGCGAGCGTCGACGGTATCTGTGTATGATCAATTTGATGAGTTTACAATATACGGATATTGCATACACCTATTGCACATTTACTTATTTATTTTATTACATACCAACAAATATGCAGAGTTATAGAATATATTTATAGTTATAGTTTTATTAAAATGGTTGGCCTTCTAGCAAGCATCGCCAATTGTAAATTAAATTTATAGCAAATTTGTGAGCCACATGTAAATATTATTTTTTCCAAATGTAATCAAACTAATCCCAGCTATATATTTTTTAATTAAACTCTCTCAAGTTAGTGATAAAATCCATTACTAATTTAAAAATAAAACATTCATAAAAAGTATGAATTCCGCTTTCCCAATCTTTCAAGCTGAAATTGAAGTATTTCCTTAATTAAAAAGAAAGAGAAAACTTGTGAATTGTTTGGGAGCTGGAGTGTTTTATTCGCCGATACATTTTCATTTCCCCTCGCAGCAAGGTCCGCGGTTTCCATTTCCCGCAGTTTCTTTTTCTCCGTTCGCGCGCTATTAATCTGGCCCGATTTTTTCCGTCTCCGGGCTTAAGATATCCTTTCAGGCGCTCCTTATCGCGGCCTTTGTGTGTGCGACTTCATCCTGTTCCTCCATTTCATTTGGCGTCGACAAAAAGACACAATTTACCGAATGTCCCTCTTCTATTCTCAATTAGGCCGCATAAAAGACCACGGATTCTATAAGTGGATTTATAGCGAACACACGGGTGTAATTGAATCGTTGAGTTTTCCAAATAATTAATCAACTGTTTGGACGCTTTTATATATAGTAATATAAGATAATAGAAGAGTAAATCTAAAAGGTAAGTTGTCTTATAGTAAATTGAAATTCAGTAAATTGAGAATAGACCGAGTCCTATATTGATCTGGACCTTTAACTTTTTAAAACCAAAGAGGATCAAAAAGTAATGATACCTTCTAGTTTCTTAAATAGTTGTTTAAGAAATTTGAATGTATCACATTTTTGGTGCATGCGCCAGGTACGAGCCTTAAAAAGTATAATAAATGAATATAATTCACTAATATGTTTCTATGTATTATTTAAATTAATATAAAATGCATTAATAAAATATAATTGACAAAATATGCTCCAACAATGATCTGTTACTGTTTTGCCGCGTACCCCTCTCAGTAGGGTAGGAAAACCCGGGCTGTGTGCGCCTCTTCAGCGGATGCTAAGAGTAGGGGGCCTGTTCGCCCCCTATCAATAACGTCCACGCACCCCTAAACGGCAGTCAGTTCTCCCTCACCAAGATTCAGAGGACTGATTCATATTAGCCAACTATCGCTTTGTAACCGATACTTGAGTACCTTTGGTAAATCGATCCTCCCTCACCAAGACTCAGAGGATCGATTTATTTCCTTGCATCTATCAGCTTACACTGATAATTGTGTCCCATATTCCTCTTGTGACGGTTCTCCCTCACCACGACTCAGAGAACCGTTTCAAGAACATCCTCGACGCCGAGCGTTGATCCTATCTTCCCCGTAAGGCGGCCTGGCGGTTTTTAACCCTCCCCGTCTTACGAAGAGCGGATCCCCTCGACGGACTGCAACTTCCTTCACCAACCTCGCCGACACCGAGCATCGATGACAGATCTTCACAACTATTTAGGAAATTCTTATAATTTACCATATTGTTGGTACGTCGCGCCGAAATTAGCAATTTAGGCTCCAGTAACCAACTCGCAAAAATATATTTGAATAAATTGTGTGCCCACTTCATTTATCCATATGCTTTAAATCAATCCTTGTACTTTATTACCCGCACTATAAAGCTTGTTAAGTTAACACCATTTTTTTTTTAATACAACTGCTTCCATTCGCCATCCATCCGACGATAAAATTGCACTTCCCGAGTGAAAAGGACGTAAGCAGCAGCGCATTTGTATAAACAATTTTAAACGATCGATCGGATCTGTTTGAGTGCTCGCGGAGCTGTTTCGCTTCGTGGCGAATACGGGATTGATTTTGGCAGAATAAAACGACTTGCCGTTATATACTATACATGTTGTGTTGCGGGATTTTATGGCAGATAATGAAGCCGTATAAAAGTTGGCCGTAAAAATATACTGGATGAATCGGTGCTGGTGCGCTTTTATGCAGCAGAATTGGCTCATGAGAAATTCATGGAGTGTTTGCTGCTTACAATTAGGTGATACCATTAACACGGAGTGGTTACTATACATGTGACAGTATGTTTAATTAATTGCTGTTTGCTACTAAATTGTTTACAAAACAGGATGCTTTTTGTCTGTCGGACAATGATAAAATTTACCATGCATTTAATGCGGTTTCAATGAAATATTAACATTCAGGTCAGGTGGAAAACCTTTATACCGGAACCTCGCATTTTCTCCACGGTGTTTATTGATATTTATAAATGTGTATATTATTATATAATTCTTGAAAAATAAAGTTTTTTAAATTATTATCATTTTATTAAATTCCTTTTTATACGACGATCAATCACATAAGAAGCTATGTTTACAATATATTTTGAAGTATATAAAGCGTGTTATATTATTTAAAATAAATTGTAATATATATATATATATATATATATATATATATATAGTGTGAATCCACCTCTTAGCAATCTAGCTATCTAGATTTCGATTTATTAGATCTCATCACTGTAGCTCAGCTAGTGTGGATGAATTCACACAATATCTCGAGTGGATATATAAAAAAGTTAAACGCCATGATGGTGCGTGAATATATGTGAATATATGTTAGGATTGTATCAAGGTAGTTTTAGACAAGACAATGTCTTAGTTCAAAAGTTGTTCAAGAAATGAATGCATATATCCTTCTCCCATACAATTTGTCCTTGCAAATAGAACACGTTATGTTTTTCCATTCGATCTACCATCCAATTCAATATTTCAAATAATTTGCTGTATGATATGAGACAATTTAGATTGTCTTGCATCTTGACTAACTTTTGAGTCAAGAAATTGTCTTCTCTAAAACAACCTTTATTAGCAGGTATACACAAAAACGAATCTATTAAAAATTTCTTTAAATGATACAAAAGTGGCACTGATATTTCAAGAAGACCAGAGTACTTTAACATGAAATCAGGAGTACAGATGGTGTGTAAAATAAAACGAAGAACTAAATATCCTCATCAATGAAGCAGATATAAATAGATGCATCAATGCCCAGAGGATTAGATGGATCGGGCATATCGAAAATAGAAGCGCCTAATCAATAACGGAGTGGAAGTCTATATATATATATATATATATATATATATATATATATATATATATAGTTGAGGGTAGTTTTTCGCCGGAAAAACTAGTTAGAGGGAGATTGTTGGGAATGCGGCGATTAGGGCTAAAAGAAACCTCTTCTCTTTATATCTAGTATATATATATATATATATATATATATATATATATATATATATATATATTAACAAGTTACGGATTAATTACAAAACTATTTTGTTTAATTTGTAACCATTTACTTGCAATTTAATATAAACTTCGTTCGCAATAATTAACGGCATTACTGTCACATGTGGTCATTGAATATTTTCATTGAATTTTGTAACCAGTGAATAATTTATCCGCGCATTAATTAGTGTTTATTAGTCGCGGTTGAATAAATTAAGCATTGCATAATTGAGCATTCGTTTCGGATAAAGCTATATCATGGATTGCTTTTAGTGGCCAAGTACTACTGTTTGCACATTTATTGGAAACAAGCCACTGGAAAATTACAAATCCGTGTGAGCAACAGTTTGATGTTGAAAAATTTCCTACCCATCTACTTTTAATAAACAACGTCACATTAATTATAATATACATTTAAAATATTTTTATAAAGTACAGAATGTTAATCAATAAAACTAAAATATAAAGCAGGAACTACCACAAAATTAGTAATGAGTTACATCTCCTCCACTATTAAGGACTTGTAACATCTCATTTACTAAATGTACCAAACTAGCTCTGAATATAAACTCAATATAAACATCACACAGATTAAACTAATGATCATTAGAAAGAAGAGCGCCATATTAACCATCGATGGTGAATCAATCGACTCAAATATCTGGATAGTTGGTTGAATAACAATGGGATTCAGAACATTAAAGCAGGAATTGAAATTGCCAGAAACTCCGGCCATTAATATGTAACTCAATAAACATCACTGCAAAATGTGGTCTCAAACTGCGTGGCCTCCTCTCTCTTGTTAATTAGAATGCAGCACTCATCATCCCACCAATATTATAACCTACTGGATCTGTTCTTATTTCGATGGGCAGTATACGTCACAGGATATCCCATATTGACCTCCCCATATCTCTCAATTTCACTATTTCTTCGGTAGTATAGCCATTACTTTCATAATAGTTGTATCTATCCAGTACAAAAAAAAGACCTTTATTTGGCATATCAGCCCAACCCTTCCCTTTTACACACATTCCCAAACCGTACTTTCACAGAAAGAAATCAAAAAAGACACACAAAAAAGAATACAAATTAACATAAAATACATTTTTCTCTATCCATTAAACTAAACCCCCTCTGCCCTCGCCAATTTCCTTTCCCACGTCAGCCTCCTGCAGATTTCCACGCCTTTCCCATCCGCTCCTAACCATTCGTTCAGCTTTCTGCACTCTCCAACCCACACTTCTTTCACTCCCTCACATTCTTTGCCAAGGTGCCACCACGTGTCACTCCCCTTCCTACACAGCGCACACGCGGTGTACCCCAGCCCCATCCACACTTTTCTTCGTCGCTCTGCTGAACCACACCTCGCTCTTGCCATGCATACTTTGTCCTCTCTGCTCCACTCTCCCCTGGCTAAGTACCTCGGTAGTTTCCCCTGCACTTGCCACTCTACGTAGCCAGGGCTGTATGAGCTCTCAGCCATTCTCACTTGCCTTTCTTGCCACTCAATATCCCTCAATCTCTCCCTTATCTCAGTCCCTAGGCTACCCCTTTCTCTCAGCTTCTCCTCTACCCACACCTCAGATATATCCACTCTGTCATACATTTTTTCTCTATCCTTCCTCCATCTACTCTCTGTTCTACTCTTACACCTCATCCATACCTCCCGTACCAGTCTTTCCTCGCCCAAATCCTGCAATCTTTCCTAAAACTTCACAACCCTCACACACGACTCCCACTACATACTCATACGATTTGTCTCCTGCAACAGCACTGCCCTCGGTGTCGACCTTTCGAGCCCTAGTATATCCTATCCAGTACAATAATATCCCGTTATCCGTTCATACCTATATTCTCTCTTATAACTGTTCTGCATTCTTCTCTGCTTCTATTTCTAACTTTAACGCCCGTTTTGTGTTATCAAACAACATATAACTTAGCACCCAGCTCAGTGGCCGACTGGTTAGAGGCGTCGTCCGTCTCGTACTGAGCATTAGGAAGCTTGAGTTCGTTCCCCAGTCAGGAGCAAATTTTCTAGAATCAGCTTTCACAGTTTTTAAGAGATTTTCTGTGCAATTAAAAAAATACCGGGTGATTAAACTCCTCTGAGCTTCTCCTTTGACCGGCGGAAAAGCCTCACGGCCGATAGCTCTATGAAGATAGAAGTTTTTTTTTATAACTTAGCATATCTCGACCCCGAAAAAAACTCTGTCCAAATATTTAAAATTTAAAATTTAAAATAACACTATAAACTATAATTGCCATCTGGATAAATGTCTGCCGCGATTTCTACATTTTTCTTCACCCAGCTCACTGGCCTAGTGGTTAGAGGCGCCAGCAGTCTCGTAATGATACGCATAGGGGAGCAAGAGTTCGAACCCCGTTGTGGGCGACGTTAGACAAATCACCTTTCACAGTTTTTCAGAGGTTTTATTTAAATTTAAGATAAATACCGGATGATCTCCCTTTACCAGCGAAAAAGCTCTCAGGATATAAAGATACCGAACCCTGTTGTGGGCGACGTTTCACAAATTACCGTTCACAGTTTTTCAGAGGTTTTGTATAGAGAGAGTTCGAACTCCGTTGTGGGCGACGTTTCACAAATTACCGTTCACAGTTTTTCAGAGGTTTTGTTTAAATTTAAGATAAATACCGGATGATCTCCCTTTACCAGCGAAAAAGCTCTCAGGATATAAAGATACCGAACCCCGTTGTGGGCGACGTTTCACAAATCACCTTTCACAGTTTTTCAGAGGTTTTGTTTAAATTTAAGATAAATACCGGATGATCTCCCTTTACCAGGTAAAAATCTCTCAGGATATAAAGATAGAAATTTTGTTTTTAAGTTTCCTTATTAGATAGATATAGTTCATTCCAGTCTGCTTACAAAACTCTTACCAAAGAAGCAACAGGTGTGCCGGCTGAAATAATTCCCAAACCAGTACATATACCGCCCTCCACATTTCACAACCCTCATTCTCTGCATTCGCTCCCCTAAAGCGCAAACAGTATTTCGCACGACGTGCCTGCTGTTGCCTGTACAGATGGCGTCGCCAACACCAAGCGTGCCCGGATCGATTTTCATGGTCGGAAAATTTACTCCGGGCGTAATAGTCGACATTTTCCACTGCAGATGGCAACGCGTGACTAAAGCAATGCGAGGCATTGGAATTACACCTCGACTATCCGAACACCGACTGAACATATTAATTAAATCACAAGGTAAGATTTTATTATTATACAGCAAAACGTCAATTCGGTACAATTAGTGTAATAAACATACTTGCTTTTTCAGTTCCGCTAGTTGTATTTACACATTCTTTATTGTATATAAATATTTATGTTGTCTTTTAATCCATCCATGATAAAAGTAGTTATATTGTCAGAGAAATCTGACATAATACGTGAAACTTTTGTGATTTTAATTAGTAGTAGTTTTGTTACCATGGATTTCTATCAAAACAACAATGGTCAAATTCTAACGAATGTCCTCAACGTTGGTATTGGTGCTGATTCAAGCTGATGGATACTCTAACTGGTGGCAGGCACCTTACACGTCAATAATACTGTCAGTATTTGCTTGAATCCTCCTTCACTATTTATCAAGTAATCAATTATCCGAATAAACATCTGTATCCTCCTCATTCCATCATTAATATACCTACACGGTCAGTAATACTGTCAATATTTTAGAATAATGAACATTTTAAACATGTGCTCGTACAGTAATACTGTTATTATTCTAAAATATTGACAATATTATTGATCGTGTAAGGTGCCTTATTCAGTTGCTGCCACCAGTTAAAGTATCCATCAGCTTGAATCAGCACCAATACCAACGTTGAGGACATTTGGTAGAATTATATAAAATAACAAACTAACAGGTGATCTCTGTATATATTTTTTGTCGTTAAATATGGATATTTACCATAGGTTTTCATGTTTATGTGTTAAAACTGTAATATCAATCACGCATGTATAGGGTACAGTTTCCATTGCGTTTGTCAGGCTTGTTGTTTATTTCACTTTTCCATACCTAAAAAATACAGTGTTAGAGGTAGTCGGGATCCTTTAGAAGAACTCACCCAATCAAGTCGGAATATTTTTAATGATATGACATTACTTACAATAAACAGCTAATTAAAACCGTATTTATTTCACGGATATGAATGAGTAAATTTGAGGAAATTTCGACGAGATTTTGAGAACAAAGAGTAAGGGGTACTTATTCGGTATTTTTATCGTCTAAGCGAAGTTTCTTGTAGAATTGGCTGATGTACCGCCTCTGAATTTCAAATTTTCCTCACGCTACGAGAAATATTGTAATTGTTTGTGGTACTTCCATCAAGCATACAGATAAATAAAGGAGATGAATAAAACTACTATGTTTTTTACCACTTATTAAATAATAAAATAAGTGGTAAAAAAACATAGTAGTTTTATTCATCTCCTTTATTTAAAATGAATTACCACGTAGTAGACGCCAAAACCATTCAATTTCTGCATACAGATAATTTTATGTTTCCATAAAACCAAGCTGAAAAGTGTTCCCCCGAGATACTATTTTACAATCTTATCAACAATCTTGGATCCACCACCAATTTCAGTGAATGTTATATGAGTATGCTAAAACAATAAAAATCAGAACATGCTCATCATCAGATACAAAATCAAATCAGTACTACTTAGTGTCACTCCATTTTTCGGTGTTCACAGCTTCGAGGTGCCAAAGCGTTCCCAAGCTAGGCTCGATAGCGTAGTAGTGAAAGAACACCCGCGACCACGGCCGTGCGTGTGTATCCGAATCAATCGAATAATTTCCATAGAAACAAAATCGTTCCCGCAATGGAGACACTGCGCGTGGTGCGGATACCGACTGCCACCCTACCGGCAAATGGGATTTAGCGTGTGCCCGCGCGCGCGACAACATCGACACTTGCATTACCGGAAAACAACCTCAACATGGGAGGGCAGTAGGTATGTAGTGCAATCTATTGTTATCCGCATTCGACCCATTTTACAATAACGTTATTTTAACATTTATCAGAAGATTACAACAATGTGTAGTGACTAATACAGTTTTTTTGTTGGTGATAACAATCTGATGCGGGGCGGTGATGAAATGGTGCATGCTAATTACATTCACGTGCGTTTAGGGTTGAATTTTAATGGTGTTTGTAGTGTGTGTTGGTGAAATCTGCTTGAAAGGTGTTTAAGAGATTGGAGGCTGATGGGTTGAAGCACGTCCTGATTAATTGCACTGTGATGTAATCACTTCCTCGCTTATTTGACACATTAATACGTTACTCCCTGACTTTGTAACGTTATTACATGTAACATCATATATTATATTATTACCCTATGCATTGTCAGTAGAATTAAAAAATTAAATACAATCCTATTTAAATACAATGATAATTTCTGAAGTAGCAAGTCGTAAAATATTTACTACATACATATACTCACGAAGGTCGATAGGTAGTTTACAAATTATAATAAATACTACTATACTACTACAATCATAAATAATTCTATATTTTATTAATAAATTAACTTGAATATTTATTAATAACCCTTTGCTGTCAAATCTGAGGTCAATTAGGGGTTTGAAATGTCTGACATGTAGAGTATAGAATTTTGCTAAACCCCCAATATAACTACAACAAAATATAATTTAGATTTAAAATATTATTTATACATTGCGTCACAATGCTGCAGTGCTGAGGGTTTATATTATAACGAGGCTAAAAACATTTGCATTGGTTTGGAGGTGTCTGACATGTAGAGTATAGAATTTTGCTAAACCCCCAATATAACTACAATAATATGTAGTACAACTAACCCTCGAAGAGGGAAGTTAAACGCCATCTGGCGGCACCACATCAATTAGCAATACACACCCATATGATGTGGTGCCGCCAGATGTCGTTTAACTTCCTTCTTCGAGAGTTAGTTGTACTATTTTTGTATATAACCACTCGAGATATTGTGTGAATTCATCCTCACTAGCTGAGCTACACTGACGAGATCTAATAAGATCGAAATCTAGATATGTAGATTGCTAAGAGGTGGGTTCACACTTATATATGTACAATAAAATGTAATTTAGATTTAAAATATTATTCATATCTGTTATACCACAGACCTCTTTTTATGAATACATTAACTCGGATTTTTAGGAATTTGAGGTGTCTTACATGTGGAGTATAGAAATGTTCTAAAGTCCCCTGTAAATATAGCTAAAACAAGATGTAGTTTAGGTTTAAAATATTAATCATATCTGTTTTACGGACACAAGACACATCCCTACATTCGTAATACCGACAGTATCGAAATTCCGATATTCAAAATACTGATAGTCAAACATTATCGAAATGTCGTTATGGTCGAAATCCTGACATTAATATTTCTAATAATTCAATTAAAGTAGGGGCGGCTTCACCGCTCTCGCTTAGGGCAAATAGAGGAGGATGAACAGGATTCTCATAAGAAGCTACACCTATGACATAGGGCTACGGCACGCCGAAGGGCAGGCGCATTTTATCACAGGACTTTTCGCATTAAAACAATGAAATACAAATTAAATAGTACCATATTAAACCGAATCTGAAAAAAGCATATGACTATGGCACTCGGCAACGCTTAACGGCATTTCTTTAAGCATGTCCTGTCTGCGTCTTCAATTTGTTATATGTCCTAGTTGTGTCTTTCAGAATTGGTAACGTTATTGGCTGCATCCTTGGTTCTGCATGCTTGATTCTTCCGCAAAACTACACACTGAAAGTGCATCTTATCTGGATTGTATATTAGTGCCTTTCGTTTATCACTCTGGGCTGGTACGGGCTTATTGTTTCTTGTTCTATTTGCCGCTTCCGATGCTCATAATTCTACCTCGGCCCTACCAACCGGCGGCGCACGACCGGAAGACCTGAGCGTTACTGCATTCCACAGGGCGACTAGCAATGCTAAACCATGCTAAACGAAAGCGTCTATTGTATTTGCACCCTCATAAGCGACGCTTATAAACAGGTAATTTAGGTTTTAAATATTACTCATATCTGTCTTTCCCCAAAAGATGTGATGTACAGTTTTTCTTCATTCTACTCAATAATGGTTTTCTTTGTAAACATTGCTGCTCGATCTATAATCTCTAATGATTAATATCGTCGAAATAGTGTGTTACATCTTTCATACATCATTTTGTTATCAACTTTTTTCACTTTAATTAAAACCGAAATGCCACAAATTATCGCATATCTGCAGCAAGCATTCTGCAATCATTCGGCGGTAATAATTCATCTGTCGTGGAAAACAAACCGCCAGCTATATTGGAACAAAATGTGTCGCGCATAAATCAGAGCATTTGTGCGTCCGGCCGGCCATTGCGCTTATTTTCTTGCAGCCTGTGTCGATTTCGCATCGACTGTTTCAGCGGCACACAGACCAACAAAATTTACAGCCGCGATGTTCGATTAAACCGGCGGAATGACCAAAAAACCGCCCGCAATTCCGGGCTTTCCAATTTCACACATTGCCGACCGCCGGTGTACTTTGCGTCACAATGCTGCAGTGCTGAGGGTTTATATTGTAACGAGGCTAAAAAACATCCGCATTGGTTGCGCAAACAAGCTAAAGAGGCTCACGCGTGAGAAGCTCCCAGATTTACATATACATAAAAATAGTGAATTTATGTATAGGAGGTAGTAGAAGCTAGTAGAACAAAAAATTCTGATTATGAAAAAATGTTACTACTTACTACTTACTACTTACTACTTACTACTTACTACTTACTACTTACTACTTACTACTTACTACTTACTACTTACTACTTACTACTAACTACTTACTACTTACTACTTACTACTTACTACTTACTACTTACTTCTTACTACTTACTACTTACTACTTACTACTTACTACTTACTACTTACTACTTACTACTTACTACTTACTACCTACTACTTACTACTTACTACTTACTACTTACTACTTACTACTTACTACTTACTACTTACTACTTACTACTTACTACTTACTACTTACTACTTACTACTTACTTACTACTTACTACTTACTACTTACTACTTACTACTTACTACTTACTACTTACTACTTACTACTTACTACTTACTACTTACTACTTACTACTTACTACTTACTACTTACTACTTACTACTTACTACTTACTACTTACTACTTACTACTTACTACTTACTACTTACTACTTACTACTTACTACTTACTACTTACTACTTACTACTTACTACTTACTACTTACTACTTACTACTTACTACTTACTACTTACTACTTACTACTTACTACTTACTACTTACTACTTACTACTTACTACTTACTACTTACTACTTACTACTTACTACTTACTACTTACTACTTACTATTTACTACTTACTACTTACTACTTACTACTTACTACTTACTACTTACTACTTACTACGTACTACTTACTACTTACTACTTACTACTTACTACTGCAACATTTTTTTTGAATTGTGCTTTCAACTACTTCTCAATCTTAAATGTGAAATGGTTTTATTAACATTGAGAAACAGTTGAAAACTTTTGAAAGTACTATTTTGTAATAAGTCTAAGTTGTAAATGATTTTCGTCCTTCTAGCTCCTACTACCTCCTACAACTATACGATTTTTTTTTGTAATAAGCGATTTGATTATCTGTTTTATATATATATTTTAATTCCGCGTTCGCAAGATTTTACTTCAGTATATCTTGCTTGCTTGCTTGTTTCTTAATTACATGAGAACCTGCAACTGAATTTGAGAAACAATAAATAAAAAACTAGTGGCTATCACACGATTTTTTTATACCGTAATACGTTAATTTCTCAACCACTAATAAGCTAATAAAAAATCCAAAATAACGAAGTGATTTCCACAATCCGATCAATTCTCTGTTTGGGTGTTTGTGGAAAACTCTAATAGTGTCTTTCGTTTATCACTCTGGGCTGGTACGGGCTTATTGTTTCTTGTTCTATTTGCCGCTTCCGATGCGCAAAATTCCTTACAACCGGCGGCGCACGACCGCAAGACCTGAGCGATCTTGCACGCCACGGGGGCGACTAGCAATGATAAACCATGCTAAACGAAATCACCTAATATGCTAACTATAGACTTTCTAGCAACATTTTGTTAAAAGTTATATCCATCTTTATGTTGCTAATAGCCCAAGGACTTCTCCATTGGGAAAGGGTAGTTGCTATAAGGTATTTAATCACCCTTTCATATACATACTTAAATTACAACTGTTTATATGTAATTTAACAATATGTACAAATTCCTTTCCAACATAATTACCAATCGCTTAACAACAAAGCTAGACTTTTATCAACCTCTGGAGCAGGCGGTGTTTCATAAGAACTGTAGTACGATTGATCAACTACAAAGAACTTTCATAGAGAAAAGCGTTTTGTATGGTCCATAGTTCTATTGAATCGAATGTCTTATGGTAAGCGACAAAAGTCAAATGTAATTGTACTCTATTACAATATCTCCTTGCACTAGACTTTTATCGATTACCATTAGACTTTCGATTCAATAGAACTATGGACCATCCAAAATGCTTTTCTCTATAATACTTCGTTGTAATTTCGATTCAATAGGACTGTCCTATTAAATCGAAATGACAAGCAAGAATTGATACTCTACGCTTCTAAGAAAATATCTGTGACCACCCACCATTGCAATAGAGCACATCTTATAGAAAATAATGGTATCTATATAGATGGAGTATATTTAAAGGACATGCGATTTCACACGACGTGATCCTCGTTAGCAGTGATATAGAAGAATTGAAATATATGCTGAAAACCCTACAGGTGCTCTCAGAACGAGCAGGACATCACAAAGACCAAGATTTTGAGTTATGACCAATAATTAATAAAAATCCTAGACAAACAAATGGAAACCTTAATATCTTAGGCATAACCAACCAAACAGCATAAATCTTAAAGCGAATCAGATTAAGTTGGGCAACATTTAGAATGTACTGAAAAAACCGGAAGTACCATAATCACTAAAGGCCAAAGTATATGACTCGTGTGTGCTATATATTATAACATACGACCTCGAAACAGCACACCGGCTGCTTCAAGTGCTGGGAAGCTAGGAGTGTCACAAAAGGTAATGGAATGAGCCATGCTAGACAAAAGTTTGGTCTTGTCTTGCTACAGGCCTGTGATTTTGCATTCCTTACCCGGAACGACGCAATTCGTCGCTGCAGGAAAATCACAGGCATGTAGCAAGACAAGGCCCAACTAGATAGGCTATAACAGTTCATTGGCGACCAAGCAGCACTAAAAGAAGCGCCGGTTTAAGAATTTGACTCTAGAAGAGAAGGTCCATCTAACTACTAGAATCGCTGAAATACGATATAATATAATAAAACACACTGCGTCTACCATTCTATAATATCTCTGGCTACTTTACCCTGTGACGTCCTAATCACTCCTACACTCTCATGCAAAGTCCTATTGTCTGTATATTGTCATAATTTTGTCTAGTCTCCCATACTACCTCCTAGTCTTTCCTGCTGCTCTCATTCACATTTTCCGGCTATTTCTGTGACTTCATCTGTCCATCGCATTTGTGGTCTTCCCCGTCCTGTCTTGGTTTCTCGCGGTCTCCATTTCGCCAGTCTAGGTGTCAATCTGTATTGGCTCTGTCTTGCTGTCTGGCCAAACCATCTCCATTTGAGACTCGCAGCCCGTTCCATTAATTTTGTTTTATTTCGGATTTCACTGTTTTCTAGTCGGTTTCTTAGAGATACCCCATGTCTACAAATTTAAAAAAAAGTTTGATTTTTATGCTGAGTCTTTGTGATCTGTAAACTCTCTTACATGGTAAAATTATCACAATTTACCACTACCTCGTATTGATTCAGATTTTGGAGTTGAAGTATATTATCCTTTAAGCATAGACATGAGATAATATACTTCAACCCGAAAATCTAAACATTAATTTGTAGCTATTACCTCCTACAAATTAGTTAATAATCATCACCAAAGAATACCTTTTACGGATAATTTAACATCGGTTTAATAGTTACAGTGATTACGGGATACAGAATATAATCATACATACAGCAAATACATTTATAATAATACATTTATAATAATCCATTTACATTAAAATATATTAAACACTAATCACATATAATACCACACAGATTACAATCTGATCACAGATAGCCGATATCAATATAAATGATTTAGTATTATTGTTTTATAATCCAATAACATATACAAAATTAAAGCAGGAACAATTATACATGAATGCTGACATTTATGACCCTGTGCCCATGAATATTCATTTTAATCCGTATGCAATGACTATATCGAACAATAATCGGCACTGTTACTTTAACCCTCGGTAGTGCGTTGTGAGGCGCGTTCCACGGTTGTTTCTGTAAGTTATGCGGGATTATTAAATTATAAGTTACTACTCATTAAAAGTTCGGATGTAAGATGATAGACGTTTTAATTACATTCCAGTTAAAGTTGTAAATGTTTTAGAGTAGTAATCAGTTACAAAAATAGCGTTAGTGAAGTTTACTGTGTAATGATATGATATGAGTAAAAATATATACATGTTGGAAATTAAGTAGTGAATAAATTCGGTGATAAATTGAACTAATGTAAGTTCAATTTATCAGACATACATATATGTAATGAGTTAAATTAAGAGGAGTGTTAAAAAATTTAACAGTTTTTATGACAATATTTAACAATTCCTCAATCTCTTCGGCATGAGCGTCCAAAAGTACTAACAAAAACTAAAGAATTTAAATTCTATTATTTACTACATGATTTTCTATCTGAAACGATTTTTAACTTTTTAACTTCTAACGTATGTGATGAGTTAAATTCAGGAGTGTTAAAAATTGTAATTTTTTTCTCAATCAAAGCTACGAAACAATTTTATTTTGTTTAGATATCACAATCTAATTTCGTTACGCGATGAATATTAGACATTATTTCATAAAGTTGAAGCGAACTTTAGTCATGAATAGGCCAACTTCTGACAATATTACTTGTGACATATGAGTGACGTCTTTCAGGGTCTTTCGTTCATGCTGTTATACATTTTGTTTGTAAATAACTACTTCATAAGTCAGTCTCAATATAAGTAAACATATTATGATTTATGTAAGCTATTTTATATTTATATTATGCAGTACTGAAGTAAATAAAGGTATTAATATTATCAGCAGAATGTATTAAATATGTCCAAATAAAACATTGTATATGATTTAGATTATAATTTCAAAACTATGACTCATATGATGTGACATTTACATATTTAAACAATATTTATTATTCATTATTACAACATGATTTAAATAGTATATAGTACATTCCAGTCACCTTGAATGTAAACTTATATAGCTTCAAGTAGAAAATCGTTATTAGATTAAGATCCGAACGTAGCAGTAATCGTATTACGGATATTGTATACTCAGGACTATTATAATTTAACTCATAAATCTATGTTAAATGCTAATTTGGTGAGTCTTGTTGATACATACTGTTATGAATCTTAGTATATTGGATCCAAAGTGTGTACTTGAATTTAATCCGTTTTGGAGAATCATTACATTAAGTAACCGGCGTACCGGGGTGTCTATGTATCATCATTTCACCGAAGTTGTCCAGTTCCTGCCTTGCGGCTTATCTGGACTCCTAACCATGCATCCGTTTTTAGAAATATACGTTTTAACAAAAACCTGCGCATACTTAAGAGTCCAGGTAAAATCCTATCTAATTGTAAATATTTTTTTTAAAAACAGGATTTCGTAGTATATTGAATAAACTAGAAGGGCTACATCCAACCTCTTAGTATATTTATTATTATTATTATTATAATTAGTGAGCCTTACATCAATAATATGGTAGATAGGCATTCGATTAAATAAATAAATAAATAAAATAATTATCCGAATTTCTCACTCCCAGATTTTTCAATCTGGAAAAATTAAATCACATCGCGACATAAATATTATAATTATAATTATCATTTATTAGACATATACTAATTCCATTTAGGCTTATATATATATATATATATATATATATATATATATATATATATATATAATTGCTATTGCTATTTACAAGGGCGAGAGCGACACCCTTAAAGCGATTTTTGTGGGCATTGTAAATCAATTAGCACATAAAATTAGGAATATATTTTATTTGAAGTGTATACGAAAAATTTCACGTATTTTCATACATTCGTAATTTTTCGTAGATCGAAATCTAGATATGTAGATTGCTAAGAGGTGGATTCACACTTACATATGATTTATAAGATTGGCCTTGTGCTGATATCTCAAGCACTCTGTTCTGGAATATTATTCCATAGAGGGCACTACCCGGTGATCCTGATGGCATGAGCATGTTGACGGTTATTACCATATGGGTGTGCATTGCTAATTGATGTGGTGCCGCCAGATGGCGTTTAACTTTCCTCCTAGGGGGTTAGTTGTATCATTTTTAAATATATTCCTAATTTTATGCGCTAATTTCTAAAATTCAACATATAAAATGGATTTGTACGTGTGATTTCACCACCAGCTCTTAATTTACATAACATTCAAAGTTATTATCATTGTATTTAGAGTTCTAATGTATGAAAATGAGTGAAATTATTCACATGCACATGAAACTTGTTTTAATTGAAGGTACTTATTTTCAATTATAAATTATTTTTTTGTGAAATTTTAAACATACCTACTCGCCATTTATATAACATGTAATCTAATAATCAATGTAATTCGAGTGATAAGGGAAATTAATAAGTATAAGGACACTCCAGTCGAAACAATTAGATATAAATGGAGATTTTCTTATAATAATCAATACAACACTTGTGATACCGAAAAAAAATTGTATACGTAATATAAATATACATTACATTGTTAATCAATAGTATATATTATCTATTTGCCATTTACCTTTCGGTGTAGGGTTAATCAATAGTACTTTTCAAAATCTTAATTCACGTCATAATAAGGTGATAAATATTTTGATATTATTGTATTGTTATATCTGATATAGTTGTTATCGTTTGATATATAAAAACTACAATTGTATTTAAATCGCTTTTTCTAATAACGAATGATTGCGCTATTAATAAAACAATTTCGCAACATACACAACAATTACGCCATTAATTTTCATGTTTAACGTTTCGTGCAACGCGCATCAATTTCGCACCGCCGTTTATTTTATAGCCGCGTCATATTATATTTTCATCCTAAAAACGCATCGTTATAAAATCGCCCGCGTTGCCGGTTATAATTTAAGCAAATAATCATCCAAATTAATGACGGCCTTGGCGGCTGGCTCGGCGTGTACTCGCATACATTGTAATCACCTCGAAACAGGTACACGTGAATTATCGATAACAGCGGCGCGTGGTATCAGCCAAAATGTGATTGTCGGATTAAATAAGGTCTTTTTTTTATTGTTATTTCGAGTAGTTTCGTTACAACTTTATGTAGTTTAATAACTAGAGTGTTATCCCATGCAATTGGATTCGGTAGAAGTTTTCGAGTTCGGTTGTAAAGTATTGATTACATTTTTACGATTGTTTCTCTTCTTGTTGCAGTTGAATTCGTTGCGAGCGTCGCTGCTACCCCTGCATCAGTGTTCTGAAACAGTGGTTTAAAATCTGGGTGGTTGACGATGGAGTGGGCGTATAGTGGTGTGAATAAAACGGTGCCCCGGAACGCGGGGCCGGAATGCGCGGAGTTTTTGAGCCCCGGATGGCGGAAGGTGGAGACTGTGATGGTGATGGGGCTGGCTCTCTTTATGTTCCGGTGGTCCTTGCAGAGGATCACTCTGCCGACGGCGGCGTATGTGCGGAGGGATCGTGGCGGGCGGCGCGCTCTGCTCGTCCTGATGTCGCTCATCTGGGGGATGGAGATCGGATACAAGTTCTCCTCGCGGACTGTGATATATTTGTTAAACCCTTGTCATGTTACAACAGCATTACAGGTAAGATTCTTTTATGCTTTTATAGTAACTCATTCGTAATAGTAATATAGTTTCTAAGTGGTTAGAGGCGCCGTGTTTCCCGTATTGAGCATTCGGGAGCGAGACTTCAAATTCCGTGGGCAAAATTTTGCGAATCACTTTTCATAGTATTTGAGAGGTTTTCTACAGTAGTAAGTAAATACCTCCGATGGCAAAATTTTGCGAATCACGTTTCATAGTACTTGAGAAGTTTTCTACAGTAGTAAGTAAATACCTCTGATTTTCTCTCTTTGCCAGCAGAAAAGCCTCGCTATAAACCTTTACTATAAAGGTAGAAGTTGTTTTTTGAGCAATACACTATCCCATATATTTTATTATACATAATACATATAAAACATATACATATAAGTGTGAATCCACCTCTTAGCAATCTACAAATCTGGATTTCGATCGTATTAGATCTCATCAGTGTAGCTCAGCTAGTTAGCATGAATTCACACAATATCTTGAGTCGTTATATACAAAAATTAAACAACTAACCCCCAAATGGCGTTTAACTTTCCTCCTAGGGGGTTGTATCATTTTTATAATACATATATTATTTTTACTATCCATTGTATTTCTGAAAAGCCCTGCAGTAAAACATATATAAGTTTGAATCCACCCCTTAGCAATTTACATATCTAGATGTCGATCTTATTAGATCTCATCAGTGTAGCTCAGCTAGGGGTGGATTCACACTTATATATGTTTTATAAGACTGGCCTTGTGCTGATATCTCAAGCACTCTGTTGGAATATTATTCCATAGAGGGCACTACCCGGTGATCCTGATGGCATGAGCATGTTGACGGTTATTACCATAAGAGTGTGCATTGCTAATTGATGTCGTGCCGCCAGATGGTGTTTAACTTTCCTCCTACGGGGTTAGTTGTATTAGCCCTGCATTATCCCATTTATCGTTGTTTTTAAGATAAACGAGTGAGACTCATCTGTACAGAAAACTGATTTACCCTTAACTACTCTAGGATCATTTGAGCATCGAGAACATAATTACTTATTTGCAGATGCCAAAATGTCTGTTGAGTAGTCTCATTGGTGCTCGGTTTTTCGATAACTGATACTCGGTTCCTTTAAAAATTGTTCACCCGTCTCGTTTTAAGTACTCGATTCTTGAATATTCTCAAGAAAGAAGTTGGTGATGAGCAAGCTTTTATGCAGAGGGAGAAAACTAAACACTAATGAACTATACGAGATATTATGAATACTTTAATTAATAATATAATACAAGTTTCAAATACTAAACGATTTTCTAATTAAAATGTAAAAAATCATTATTTTTAATTTTGTTGCAAATTTTATTTTATTTAACCATACACATTTTAATTAGAAAAACGTTTAGTATTTGAAACTTGTATTATATTATTAATTAAAGTATTCATAATATCTCGTATAGTTCATTAGTGTTTAGTTTTCTCCCTCTGCATAAAAGCTTGCTCATCACCGTTTAGAAGATTACAGCAACACACCAACAAAGTTTCATTTATAACATTCGTCCCACTTGTGCCATTTCCCGTGACCCTCTTGCAAACTCAATTAAATAATAACAAAGAACCATGCAGTTGAAATTCTCTGTCGGCGTTGGCTAAATATTTAATGCCCACCCGCCCGCTCGATAATCTCCCAAGACCATGCGTTTACTACATAATCCTCAGCAAGTTCCTGCCAACAATTAAAATCTCACCAACATGCCGGCAATTATTCATTCGCCTCTGTGGAATGTCAATAATAATGCCGTGACGATTAACTCCGCGCGTCTGCACCGCCGTAAATTATGCAGGATTACTTTATCGATTGTGCGCGCTGTAGTTTTATTCCGGCGGGAAAGATGCAATTGGGGGCGGCCGATTTTGGCCTGGCTGGGGCGACACGCACGACAAATCGCCTGCTTAAAATTCGAATTGGGGCGATTTGTGTTTGTCATTTTTATTCGGAATCGATATCGGTAACCGCAAGTAGTTTGGCATGGAAATTAAATAATGCTCTTGGGAGTTAAAGCAATTTATTGCAGGGAAATATTGGAGTTGGGTTAATTATTTAATGGAGAGTTGAGTAGACAGCTTTTTTAGTATAATTATGTAGGTAATCATCATCATTATAAGCCTGTGTCCACTGTTAGATACAGGGCCGTATCGAAACAAATTCCTGGAGGGGTTAAAGAATCGCAGACAAATATATAAATATTAGACCTGGAGGAAAGTATTGTAGCCGTGTAACATTTAGCAAAAGAAATAATCAATTTCCGTTACGTGTAATGCCTAAAATAGACGAAATAAACCTGATTTTTGTGTGTATGTGTGTGTGTGTGGTATATCTGTATGTCTGTCTGTGAACAAAATTCTCGGAAAACGGCACAGATTGCGACCAAATTTGGCAAATATCTGATTGAAATAAAAGTATGCACATAAAACACTGGGCATTTGAAAGACTAATAGAGAAAACCAGGTAAAATGTGATGTTGAGGAAGAAAGACTTTGTAACAAATAACTCTTTTCCAGAGTATTTTCATATTCACGCAATACTACCCATAAAACTAAATCTGCAAGTGACAACGCTATTATTTTCAAGCGTAGAGCTGCTATATAATACATTTTATGCTATTTGTAACTTTAATCAAAATACAATCCGTTTTCCTTAAAGTTTTATATTCGTAGATGTTTTAATCATACGAAAATATTTTGTGCATTCTCTTGTTAATTATTTATACATAAAACGGCAGTGTTCATATTAATATAAGTTATATATTTACAATTACTTAGATGAAATATTTAAAAAGGGTTTAGGGAGTTACAAAAAAATAGAAAATACGAAATGATTACAGATAGACTGATAAAACTAGATGTTTTAATCATACGAAACCTTTTTGTGCATTTTCTTGATAATAATTCATACATAAAACGGCAGTGTTTATATTAATACAGGTTATATATTTATAATTATATAGATGAAATATTTAAGAAGGGTTGAAGGAGTTACAAATAAATAGAAAATAATAAATGATTACAGATAGACTGATAAAACTAGATGTTTTAATCATACGTAACCTTTTTGTGCATTTTCTTGATAATTATTTATGCATAAAACGGCAGTATTTATATTAATATAGATTATATATTTATAATTATATAGATGAAATATTTAAGGAGGGTTGAAGGAGCTACAAATAAATAGAGAATACAAAATGATTACGGATAGAATGGGAACACCTGTACAGAAAAGAGATGAGCGACAACTCCGATGGTGTTCGGAATTATAAATAGGATAGGCACTAGCACAAGAATAATGTAGGGTAAAATGAAAGAAATGTTAATGAGAAAATGGAAATATAAGGATAGAGGCAGATGATAAAAGGGAATATTTAAAAAATAATATACTAGAAGCAGCCAAAGAAAGCTGCGGAATAAAATATTGAATAGACTAAAGAACTAGAACGAAAATTAATAACAAAATATTGCACTACTACTTTGAACCTAAAAAACCACAATAACCTTTAGCAACCAGCTCTCTTATAACTTCGGTGAAATGATGATACTCGGGCCCAGATGGTACCCCGACCCCCACTGCTACAAACGGGTAGCTCCGTAAGGCGTGGGGCGAGTTCCTACCTGTACATTGTTATTGTTGTTGGTTCTCTTATAATTTATAACAAACGTATTTATTTCACCAACAAAACTAAAAGCCTAGTCATCGCAAAATCTTCAAGGATGACTAGGCTTTATATTTGTTATAAATTATAAGCCGGTTGCTAAAGATTTTACCGAAATAATATTCTAAAATACAGATATATATATATATATATATATATATATATATATATATATATATATATATATATAATAAATATATATACATAAATACAATTCAGTAAAAAAAATAAACTGAAATTCACCTAACAGGATTCATCCTTTACAATTCCATTATAAATTGATTTGCTAGTTGAGAGACTTCAGAACGTATAGCGAAAAATATTCACGAAGCGAATAAATAATTACAGCTATTATTCATTTGAATGGCTTCCACCTTCGCAAACTGTATTTGTTTGAATCAATTCCCGTATCCACCTTAACCTTATAAAATATGGCTATTGTGTGTCGGCTCAATAGAAATCATTTTTAGGGCAGAAAGTTTCCCCTTTACACGCGTATTGATTTTTCCATCAGCTTTGTTCATAATGGCTATTTGAATTTGTATGGCGTGACTGTATTCATTCAAATAAGAAAAAAAAACTACTTTCTTTGTCGAGAAATTTAGGTTAGTATGGCGATAGAACAAATTATGTTTTGCATATAATTAAAATTATGGCAAATAAAAATTATTTATTACAAAATTTATTTAAATAAATAACGTATTTAACATAAATGAAAAACGTGCTTTTCCGGCTACAACAGAACGTGCAAATTCTATTACAATTTTAATATCGTATAAAATATTGTTTAACATTAAAAACACAATAAATAATTCATTAAAACTAATAATAACATACTAGTAAATCTTATTTTACTGAATATATTTTCCAGCTTTATTCAGAGGACTGTCGTGTGATTTCCACGATTCTTCATCTCGCGCCTTTTCTTTTCGTGATCCAATTGACTAACATAATTTTTGACACGGATGCTCGAAGATATCAGTGGACGTAGATCCTTCAGCAACGAATTCTGATCGATCTCTTTCTCTGTATTTTTATTTCCCTCAACAATAATTCAAAGAAGTTCGTAACGCTTTCCTCTCATAACCAGACAGCGTGACTCGATAAAATAGCCCCGCCACAAAATAGCCCGCGACAAAATAGCCCGCGACAAAATAGCCCGCCACAAAATAGCCCGCGACAAAATAGTCCGCGACAAAATAGCCCGTGGCAAAATAGCCCGTGGCAAAATAGCCCGTGACAAAATAGCCCCCTATTTTGTCGCGGACTGTTTTGGCGGTGCACCATGAGCCAGATATTTACTATTTCTTCCCGTCATAGTATGGAGTCATTCTTTTCACTTTTTCGTGCGGATGAGTATGTCAACGTTGGTCACTCTTTGCACCCAGGATATCTTAAGTGAACACCTGTTTTCTTCGGTTCTTTTCCCATGGCGGGGTCAAGGGTCCAGCTTTCGCATTCATATAGGAGCACTAGAAACACGTAACATCTCAACATGCGAATCCTGCTTTGCCAAACTTAGGTCAGGTGTGAAATTTTGCATGGTTATAAATGTTCCTTGTTTGAGACGTGCAAACTAACGAAGAATGATAAAAGTAGAATACAGGCAATGGAAATGAAATATCTCAGAGGAGTAAAACAAGTTACGAGAAGAGACAGAATAAGAAATGATGACATCAGAGAAGAACTGGGAATTGAAGCTATAGAAAAGTATATAGAAAAGAAACAACTAAACTGGTGGGGACATTTAATTAGGATGGACAAAAAGAATCAAACAACAGGTATGGAAAGCAAGAACTGGAAATAAAAGAAGAAGAGGCAGACCAAGGAAAGAGTGGGACAACAGAATAGAGGAAATAATAATCAAGAAAGGAAAGACAGTCAAGCAAGCAAGAGAACTGGCGAAGAACAGAAAATAGTGGAAAGAATTTACTAATGTATAAAGAACAACAATAATTGTAAAGTATAATGTTAAGTAATATAAATGTAATAGCCTACACCGAAAGGTATAAGGCAAATAGATTTGCTGTAAGTTGGTAACCTACCCTATGTAATTCCAGTTGATGGTTATGGATACATTTATTAACTTGTTTTTCGCTATTTTTGCAAATAATATCGATTTTTAACTCTTGGTTTCGTGAAAACTGTTCGTTATGTTTGATAAACCTAGACGCTTGACAGTGATTATATATTGAGATAATAATAATAATTTTTGCAGTAATACTACTAGATCAACGCTATGAATCATTCACACTTTGTATATGTTAATAGCTATCGGTCAGAAATTGCACCCTACTAAAGCTAAATGCGAATTTTGCTTTCAAGAACTGGGATAGCCCATAATTCCTGGCAACAAAATAAAATATAATACTGATAAGTGGTCCAAGTCATTAGCTGATGTGATAACTATCTGTTTATTTTTGTTACAGATCTATTTATTAGCTGCATCCCCGAATAAAATGGTAACTGCTGTATTTAGATTCCATCTGAATTTACTCAATGGGCCTCTGCTGGCCTTCTTATTCCCAGAAACTGATTCGAGAATCGTAAGTATACATTTATATTAATAATATTTAAATATTTCATTATATTGCTCTGTTTTTTTAACATAGTACTTCAAAAATAAAAATAAAACTAGAACTATTTTTTTTAAATGTGCCACAAATGTTTATTCGAAGGACTTTTATATAATAATAAAAATATAAGGAGCGGTTTTTGCTTAAAAAAGAAATTAAAGCTGTAGCATAAAGGCTTTCATCTAAAAATATTTCTAAATATTGGAAACATTATCAGACAATTCAGGTTCTACAATGTTCCTCGTTGAATTATTCCTAAAAATAGTCTATGCATCCTTCGGCGCTCGCGCTATAATCACGATATTGACATTGGTAGTTTAAAAACGAATTTAAGTCGAATCTTAATATCGTTCGTGAATTCGAGCTGAAAATCTATCCCAAAAACGCATTGTGAGACTAATGGAACTGCTGCTACTTCTTTTCCGAAGTGTACAAGCCGTCGCCCCAGGAAAAACTGGAGGGATGCGCATCGAGAAATAAATTTATTTCGTAATAATGGAGTATTTTGTGATAATTGCACGGATGGCTATAAATTATACTATTGTACTTACGCATTATCCAATTATTTTTATCAAAACTTGAAATATGAAACTACAATCTCTTAGAGGAATTTCTTTGGAATTTTGATTACATATCGGAGTAAATAACTACTTTTCTGAAGCAAATATTGACTACTTTTGCATATTTTTGCAACTATTTCGAGACAAAAAAGAAATTTCATTCATCCTAACAAAGGATCAAATCATCCTTAGACTTCTGAAATATCCAAACATATTTACAGAAAATTATAAAATGTTGACTACACAAACTAAACTATGAATCGTATTTCGTCTTCGGAGATTCACCTTAAATTAAGACCATACAATTGCGACCGGTGTGAGGATATCCATCCAAACAACTTTCGGCAGCCGTTTTTCTCCGGGCATTGTGGCTCAATGAAACAAGCAACAAAAAATCTTGTTTCTAAAATTGTTCTTGCATGTGATGTAAACAATAATATATAATTTGTATTTTTTTACCTAATAATTTTCGCTGAAAACAACACATATTACTTATACCAATTGTGGTTTTTCAAAGTGCCTGTGATATCTTCACACCGGTATCACTGACACGCGCGGCCATCATGATTTTATGAAAAAAAAATAAGCTAATATAAATTTTTAATGTTATTTTTTTATTTATAAATTTTATAATTTCTTAAATATATATTTTAAGTTGTTATTTAAATATTATCATTATTATAAAAGTATAACCGCTATGTCCATCCCAGAATTTTATCGGATGGTGTATACTAGTTGACTAATATAAATCTATTTAATATAGCTACCGTTGGAAGCGTCAATATATTGGATTCAACATGGAATGATGTTCGTTGTGCCTTATTATCTACTGCGACTTGGAGGTAATTCACTCCAAAATAAACATAGAGTAATTAACAACCCCGTTTTGTATGTTTCAGGCGTTTATAATGTCGAGGAATTCTCAGACTTCAGTTGGAATGTATTAAGCTATAGTATTAATATATTTTATCACTTCTTCATACTTCAGACAATCGCCATCGTAAGTATAATCTTATCTAATATATAAAGCAATATGAAATGCTTGATATTAAAGCTTAGTCAAACTTTTTTTATAAAAAGTGCTGTAATATCGTCAGTACACGTTATAAAAAAATAATGATAGATTCCCAAACTAGTTGGCCTTTTTAGCTCAAACATTTCTCAGCGCCTGACTTCAGCAGTAATAAATTACAACTTGGAATTTATATGTTTATTTCGAAAATGAAGTTCCTAGAAACTACAACTTATTTTTTATGCAACATGAATCATAAATGAATGAGGTTTCTTAATTTTTTAAAACTTTTTTCACTACTCTTTCAATCCCACGAGCAGCTATCACTCCTCTGAAACATTACAGCGGTCCCTAGGGAGATAACGCTCCCTAGGGACCGCCCACATTGGGAAACACTCATTTAGATGTATGTAAATTAATTATTATAATAGTTTCCGAGGAAGCGAACGTAATGAAAATAGCTGTCAATTATGATGAATCACAATAATGAGATATACAACGTTCTATACGAAAAATAGAGTGGCAATGTGGTTACTTTAAACGATAAAATTTAAATATAAATTTGAAAATTACTAATAATTTTAGACTTAAATAATAAATAAGCAATTAATTTAAGAGGAATTAATCAAATTTAAATATAAATTTGAAATTTTCTAATAATTTCAGAATAAAATAATAAATATGCAATCAATTTAAGAGGAATGTTAATAAAAATTTAATATAAATTTCAAATTTTCTAATAATTTTAGACTAAAATAACAAATAAGCAATCAATTTAAGAGGATGTTAATAAAAATTTAATATAAATTTCTAATTTTCTAATCATTTCAGACTAAAATAATAAATAAGCAATACATTTAATATGAAAGTTGTCGATTAAGTTATTTACTACATGAAATATATGACGAGAATCATATCAAATATATTTGGTACACCTAACACACGAAGACGACTGGAATGGTTGAAATAATATAAAACGCCTGTATCCATTGAAAAAACTATGCGAGCGAAGGTGGGGTGGGCGGGTGGCCCCTACCAAGCAAACTATGCCCGTCCACTATTTCAAATGACTTGAACTATGCACTACATTGTTATCCGATATTTTCTATGATTCAATTAATTTTATTTATTAATTTATGAGTAATGTATAAAAAAAAATGTAAGAAACAATGTAGTACATAGTTCAAGTCATTTGAAATAGTGGACGGGCATAGTTTGGTTGGTAGGGGCCACCCGCCCACCCCACCTTTGTTCGTATAGTTTTTCCATAGGATAACACTCTGCTTGGCATAGTTTAAACAATATAAAACGTCTATATCCATTGAAAAAAACTATGCGAGCGTAGGTGGGGTGGGCGGGTGGCCCCTGCCAACCAAACTATGCCCGTCCACTATTTCAAATGACTTGAACTATGTACTACATTGTTTCTTACATTTTTTTTATACATTACTCATAAATTAATAAATAAAATTAATTGAATCATAAAAAATATCGGATAACAATGTAGTGAATAGTTCAAGTCATTTGAAATAGTGGACGGGCATAGTTTTACCTACCGTAAAAGTCCTGCCAGAACATGTTACTTATTTTATGTCAGTATAACCCACTCGCAGTACGTACATAAACATATTAATGCCAGTTAAAAGCATCCACGTATGCTTTTATAATAAGTTTATTAACTTTTCGCGAGTTGTCAATTAGTTTGTTAAAAGTATATATAACACACTTATGGTGGATGCGCCGGGATATAAAATCTCGTAATAATAATCCCGTGCAGAAAAATATTTACTTGTTCTGTCCACCCTAGCAAAACTCTGATCAATAGTGGCACCAAATTATTTTTCTGTGCCCACCGGAGCGTTGTAACGACTCATTTGTCAAACTTACTTTTCGTGCGGGGGGATTATGCTGGCCAGCTTTTTTAAACAGGACGAGAATAATCCGCGCACGTTCTCGGTAATCCACGAGCCTCAAGTCCGCTGTATGCAAATGACATCTAGCATTTAATTAATGTGGCATAATTCAACGTGTAATTAATTACGTCGGGCGTGCAACATTTTTATGAAAGGAACGTTATTCAAAAGTTTGCAATGTAATTATCTCAAGTTTGAAAGGTATACGTATTCGATTAATTGATTTTATATATCGTGGATTATTAAATATCAATTTTGTATTTCAAAATTTATTTTTTTAGGTATGGTTCGGGAGCTCTTCCGAGCTGCTCTAAGCCAGTTCAGAACAGCTCCCGAGCGATATCCGAAAGCGGCTTAAGACATAACTACATTTTTTATTAAAATAAATTAGACATATTGTTGGATTTGTCGCGAAAATAGAAATCCAATGATATGTCAAGGGTGACCATCGTGCCCTGACCATAGTGTCTTCGTTTCATCTTCGTTGGTCTCTGCGACTAGACCGACAGGATTTGCTCTTTCTGAAAACGTACTAGATCTTCTAACGTTTCGGTTGTCCGTTTCTCGTCTTCAAGGGCGATTCGGAGTAGGTCCTCATCTATCCTCTGTATCAGCCAACTGTTCGCTCGATTGGTAGATGTCAGGTCTGCCAGGACCATGGTTATTCCCCATTATTTATTTCTCTCCCGTTTTTTGATGGCCGATTTATGACCAAAAAATATATAATATTAAACTCTATACACATTTTAAAATATCTACGTTACTTTGATATTTAAACGAATGCGGTCCGAACGAGTGGTGTAAGGAATCGCACCCCAGGATGTGTAACAGCATAAATAAAGTTGTCAATACTTTAAGCCGTACATAATAAAAGTAGTTGTTAATAATTATTTGTTTTATTTTCCAGCCAACTGAAGTAAATTTGAACCACATGATATGTCCGGCCATATTGGACCCCTTCGGCGGTCCCTACTACCGAATAGCGGCGGTGATCCACCAGGCGATCCTCTGCCCGCTGATGTGCAAACTCTTCTGCTTGGTATCCGCGTTTTTCCTAACAAAATTCTGGCCTACAAAGGTGAAGAAGACCCTCTGCTGCGAGGTGGCCGCCCCGAATTCGAACGGCGACACCGACCTCAGTAACCACCAGCACGTGGATTAAATTAGAAGCTGACTAGCGTAAATTGAACAATAAAACAATAATTAATTTTGATGGGCGACAGGGGCTGGCAGGTGCTACGCACGCTGCCTGGACGAGAGGGTTTGTGAAACACGCAACGTAGAAGTGCAATAACGACATGAGAGCCTTTTTAGAGTTACATTTAAAAGAAAAATTAAAATAATCCAAAAAAATAATTAATCAATAAAAATGCGTCAATAAAGTTTTTAGGTAATTAAATTTAATAATATAATTGAGTTTGATTGTGGGGCAATTTGTTTTAGAACTAGTAATATTTTAATTATTAATTATGAAAACAAATTTTATGCTAAAAAAAACTTAATATTGATTATAAATATGTTTGAATTCAAAAACATTACGCCTATAGTTCGATAAGTTAGTTTCAAGGGTAAAAATCCTGTAGTAAAATCTCAATATTCATTAAAGAAAATATCTGGTGTATGTAGGTGGTGATTTTGATAAAAGTTGTTCAGAATAAAATTATACACCTACAATATGTTCTATAAATATGTTTATAAAAATGAACTGTTACAAAATTATATGAAAAAGAAAATAGCAGGTTTAAATAACTGTCACGTTAGATGTCAGATGTTGCTAAAATTCTCGCAGGATCGTCCGAACGGGTTACAAAATTCAATTTCCATATTTTCATATTTGGTCTTGATCCATTCAGCCGTTTGCCCATAATTTTGTTTAAGAACATACGTACATCCACACGCATACAATTTGGAGTTGCTAATTTTGACTTTTCTTTACGTTTCATGACTAATATATTCAAAATAGACTATTTTCGGAAAATGTCTGTATCTGTGTACAGACATATTAATTTTCAAGTGGGAGTGAGTAGCCTTATAGGAAGGTTTTACAGTGGTCCCATTTTGAAGTGTCTGTAGTTATATTATCCTCCAGCCAACTATCCAGAATATTTTTCAAACAATATGTTAACCTGTACCTATAATATTAAATTATAAAATAAAAAAATAATCTCGAGACCCGAAAGGGTATAAAGAGATTTAAAAGATTTTATATATATATATATATATATATATATATATATATACATATATATATATATATATATATATATATATATATATATGTATATTATAAATATGTTGATACAGTATAAAGAAATGAGAGTTTCCGATAATACAATTGTAAACAGCATTACAATCAAATGAAACACAATCAGGCGAAATCGAAAAAATAGTATAAAAAGACGGAAAGACCCGTGAAGGGTTAATAGTCTAATAAAGATGGTTATATATAGTATAAAAACACTGGTTTTACAATATACTATTTACACTGCAATGGTAATGTGTGACAGGTTCTGCTAGTGTCTCTAAAAAATTATGTTTGTGGTATTAAATATAATTTGTTTTCATAATTGTCTCCGCGTGTCCATTCTAGCATAAAAGTTGCCCTACAATCACCTTTGTATACTTATGAAGAACGCTCGGATATCCTCCAACTGGCAATTTCTATTCATGTCACTGAACTTATTTATCTAGTCAGGGCCGATGCTCACGTAATTATAGTAATATAATACACAAAAATAATTAATTAAAAGTACAAATTAGCACAGCTTTTAATAAAATTTGCGCCCCATGAGTTGATGCTGATAGTGAGGGAGAGAGAGAAAGGGACGAAAAAGGTTTGCCGTAGATGCTGCTGTTATTTAGTTTTTAAACATATATTTCTCCATAAGTATACGAATTTCGGTGAAATTGCAAAATACAAGCGAGCGTGAGAAAAAAAAATAGTTTGTAAATAGTGTTAATTAATTGATTAGAGTAGATAGGGCATAATAAAAAATAGCATTATAAAGGTAATAAGAGATAAACGCGAACGTTTGATTGAAGGAATGCGTAAACGAGTGATATATTTCAAATAAAAATGAATACCAACGTCCGTGCTGTTTCGACGTAATTTTAAACATAATATAATAATGGCATTTTGGGTAAATAATTACAAATTTTAGAAGAGGAGTTCAATTAAACGTAATTAAAATTAAGTTAGCATCATGTACATTTACATTCCATGTACGCTTTTGAGTTGCCGCATATTTTTGTATTTTGTTTACTGTTGTATTTTTTGTATACATTCACTCATTCCATTTTATTGGTAACAACTAAAGAAGATTGTGAAATTTTAAATAAAATAAATGCTACTGTTTCACATTTAATAATTTTTCGATACCTCTTTTGTAATATTTACAGCTGTACTTTTAGTGAAATGTATTTTACTGTCTGCTCTACCACCGTCAGGGAATATTGCGTGGGTAAGAGGCGTCAGCTGAACTAGAATGCGAAATTAATTTGCATATGCTACTAAAAACTACGCAACAGCTGAACCAGGAAACAGAAAAATTCACCAATGTGGTTCAGACCGCGATCTTGGAATAATACACAGATACTAACTAGAAAAACCGTCGGATTTACCTTCCAAGGATCAGAATAACATACTCTTCTTTGCATATATTAGTATTGCGAATGCGAAATTTTAATGTAAAAGAAGATACGTTGTATGTTGTTTTCAAGCTATGTATAATTATAGAAATAAAAATCTTTTTATTGTATTTTGATATAGAGCAAGGGTCGGCAAACTTTTGAGGCAAACACTCATATATCCATACAACCTCAGTTTGCTGACGGGATAAATATTTTGTATGTTTTATCGAAAAAATTGTAAATATTTCAAAAAACCCTCGATGGATATTTTTCAAACTTCTAAATGCAATATATTAGCTTACTTATAATAGTTATAATCCAAAATTGTGGTGTTGTTACTAGTTTTCATGCTATTTATAGCCAGTCAATATAATACAATTCTATGTGCTTCATCCGCAAATTTGTTAATATTTCAAAAATAAACCTCTATGGATACTTTTCAAACGTTGCTAATGCATTAGCAATATTTTGGGATATCCATTAGTCATAACCCAAAATTACGGTATTGTTGGTTTTTAATGCTACTTATGGCCAACGTCAGTATTACATAAAAATACGATTTTAATCCTTTAACCAAAAATTTGTAAATATTTCAAAAATCCCTCGATTGATATTTTTCAAACTACACTAATGCATTCGTAACCTATTAGGCTACCTATTAGTGTCATAATCTAAAATTACGGTATTGCTAGTTTTCATGTTATTGATATCCAAAGTCAGTATTTCATTAAAACACTATTTTAGATAGATTAACCATAAGTTTGTAAATATTTCAAAAATCCCTCGATGGATATTTTTCAAACTACACTAATGCATTAGTAATCCATTAGTCTACATATTAGAGTTATAATCTAAAATTACGGTATTGCTAGTTTTCATGTTATTGATATCCAAAGTCAGTATTTCATTAAAACACTATTTTAGATAGATTAACCATAAATTTGTAAATATTTCAAAAATCCCTCGATAGATATTTTTCAAACTACACTAATGCATTAGTAATCTATTAGTCTACATATTAGAGTCAGAATTTAAAATTACGGTATTGCTAGTTTTCATGCTATTGATAGCCAAAGTCAGTATTTTATTAAAATTCGATTTTAGATAGTTTAACCGTAAATTTGTAACTATTTCAAAAATTCCTCGATGAATATTTTTCAAACTACGCTATTGCATTAGTAATCTATTAGTCTACCTGCTAGAGTCATAATCTAAAATTACGGTATTGCTAGTTTTCATGCTATTGATACCCAAAGTCAGTATTTCATTAAAATATGATTTTAGATAGGTTAGCCATAAATTTGTAAATATTTCAAAAAACCCTCGATGAATATTTCTCAAACTACGTTATTGCATTAGTAATCTATTAGTCTACCTGCTAGAGTCATAATCTAAAATTACGGTATTGCTAGTTTTCATGTTATTGATATCCAAAGTCAGTATTTCATTAAAACACTATTTTAGATAGATTAACCATAAGTTTGTAAATATTTCAAAAATCCCTCGATGGATATTTTTCAAACTACACTAATGCATTAGTAATCCATTAGTCTACATATTAGAGTTATAATCTAAAATTACGGTATTGCTAGTTTTCATGTTATTGATATCCAAAGTCAGTATTTCATTAAAACACTATTTTAGATAGATTAACCATAAATTTGTAAATATTTCAAAAATCCCTCGATAGATATTTTTCAAACTACACTAATGCATTAGTAATCTATTAGTCTACATATTAGAGTCAGAATTTAAAATTACGGTATTGCTAGTTTTCATGCTATTGATAGCCAAAGTCAGTATTTTATTAAAATTCGATTTTAGATAGTTTAACCGTAAATTTCTAACTATTTCAAAAATCCCTCGATGAATATTTTTCAAACTACGCTATTGCATTAGTAATCTATTAGTCTACCTGCTAGAGTCATAATCTAAAATTACGGTATTGCTAGTTTTCATGCTATTGATACCCAAAGTCAGTATTTCATTAAAATATGATTTTAGATAGGTTAGCCATAAATTTGTAAATATTTCAAAAAACCCTCGATGAATATTTCTCAAACTACGTTATTGCATTAGTAATCTATTAGTCTACCTGCTAGAGTCATAATCTAAAATTACGGTATTGCTAGTTTTCATGCTATTGATACCCAAAGTCAGTATTTCATTAAAATATGATTTTAGATAGATTAGCCATACATTTGTAAATATTTCAAAAATCCCTCGATGAATATTTTTCAAACTACGCTATTGTATTAGTAATCTATTAGTCTACCTGCTAGAGTCATAATCTAAAATTACGGTATTGCTAGTTTTCATGCTATTGATACCCAAAGTCAGTATTTCATTAAAATATGATTTTAGATAGTTTAACCGTAAATTTGTAAATATTTCAAAAATCCCTCGATGAATATTTTTCAAACTACGCTAATGCATTAGTAATCTATTAGTCTACCTATTAGAGTCATAATCTAAAATAACGGTATTGCTAGTTTTCATGCTATAAAAAGCCAAAGTCAGTATTTCATTAGAATACGATTTTAGATAGGTTAACCATAAATTTGTAAATATTTCAAAAATCCCTCGATGAATATTTCTCAAACTACGCTATTGCATTAGTAATCTATTAGTCTACCTGCTAGAGTCATAATCTAAAATTACGGTATTGCTAGTTTTCATGCTATTGATACCCAAAGTCAGTATTTCATTAAAATATGATTTTAGATAGGTTAGCCATAAATTTGTAAATATTTCAAAAATCCCTCGATGGACAATTTTCAAACTACACTAATGCATTAATAATCTATTAGTCTACCTATTAGAGTCATAATATAAAATTACGGTATTGCTAGTTTTCATGCTATTGATACCCAAAGTCAGTATTTCATTAAAATATGATTTTAGATAGGTTAGCCATAAATTTGTAAATATTTCAAAAATCCCTCGATGAATATTTTTCAAACTACGCTTATGCATTAGTAATCTATTAGTCTACCTATTAGAGTCATTATCTAAAATAACGGTATTGCTAGTTTTCATGCTATTGATAGCCAAAGTCAGTATTTCATTAGAATACGATTTTAGATAGGTTAACCATAAATTTGTAAATATTTCAAAAATCCCTCGATGAATATTTCTCAAACTACGCTATTGCATTAGTAATCTCTTAGTCTACCTGCTAGAGTCATAATCAAAAATTACGGTATTGCTAGTTTTCATGCTATTGATACCCAAAGTCAGTATTTCATTAAAATATGATTTTAGATTGTTTAGCCATAAATTTATAAATATTTCAAACTTCACGAATATATTAGCAATCTCGATCTATTAGTCATAATAAAATTTACCAATTTGCTAATGTTCATGCTATTTCAAGCAAAATTCAATATTTAATCAAAATACGATCTAGTATGCTTGAACCCCAAATTTGTAAATATTTTAAAAATCCCTCGATGATTATTTTTCAAACTACGCTAATGCATTAGTAATCTATTAGTCTACCTATTCGAGTCATAATCTAAAATTACGGGGTTGCTAGTTTTCATGCTATTAATAGTCAAAGTCAGTATTTCCTAATAATGCGATTTTGTATGCTTTAACAATATATTTGAAAATATTTCAAAAATCCTGCTATGGATTTTATAGATAATTATAGACGCATAATTAGATGAACTCCGCAAATATTTACCTAATACATGAACTACGCAGGTCAGCTGTCCAAAGACCGTTTTCATTATCCCAATTATGTTTTGCATTCAATTAATTTTAATAATTTAATATCTATCCCACCGGGTCTCATTAATAGACTTACCTTTCTTCCTTGAATACTCTGGATATTCTGCCATCCCAACACATCGCCATGTCTTTCTCAGATCTCTCTCGATCGTTTAATTTTCTATCTAGATTTCTCTCGTCGAAGACATTTTCTTGTTAACGGACGAAATCTTTTGTTCCTACCCAGTTCAGTGGTGTAGTAATTAGAAGTACCGTCCCTGTCGTATTAGGGAGCGAAAGTTCAAACCCCATTGTGGGCAAACTTTTGTAAATCATCATTCATAGTTTTTCAGAGGTTTTCTGTGTAGTTAAAGTAAATACCGGGTAATTTCCGCTGGTAAATGGAGAAGCGCCGAGTAGTGTCTACGCTTCTCCCTTTACCAGCGGAACAGGTTTTATATAAAAATAATATTCCACTAGCCGAAATTCTGGAACAATGCTGAAAAAAAGGTGACAATATGGAAGGCAAGGACGGGATAATATTAACAGACGTTTATTAAACGTGTATAAAGGTTTGTCCCAAATGCGACTGTCCAAGTCCAAAATCAACTATCCAAGTAAACAGGTGTCTGAACCAATAATCGCGAAATTCACTGTAGTTACAAATATGTCAGCAGTTATTTGACAAAGATATTAATATTATTTATTTAATATCACTATTCACAAAAATATCGATACATTATATTTTATCATATACAAATGCTATATAATATACTTCTTTAACAATTTTTGTGCTCGAGTATATTTTATTGCTATACATAATATAACTATCAAGAGTATATAATTATAATAATATAACAATTACATGAACCGTAGTAGATTAGTTGCGATCGAATAAAATATAATGTAAAAAACAATTGAGACGTAGGGTGAGGAGGATAAAAACATGTAATTTGCCGTATATTCATCAAGGAACTGAATAAATTGCGGGCTCAGTCTATTTATATTTTAGTTCGATTTATTTTGCTAAAAAAAACACAATAATTTTAGGGGGAAATCGAGTAACATTAGAATGAGGTGCATTCAAAAAAATATTTATCTACACAATTTTAACATCGCATTCTCGAGTATAAAAGACGAAATAAAATATTTTAAAAAAAATATGTAATGTATTTACATGTAATTTGTGGTTTTAATTCGTCCTTTATTTTACAAAACAACAATTATGAGAATTATTCATGGTTGAGTTCATATGGAAAATCGGTATTTATTTATAACTGTTTTAAAATAATTCAGTGATTAGCAGAAAACATAAAAAAATTTCATAATAATTTATTTTATTGGTAATTTATTTTATAAAAATGTTAAACTATAATGTACATCAATGATCTCAAACTCGCGACCTTCGGGCACCATGCGGCCCAGCCACAAACCGTTGGTAATAATATATAATATATATATATATATATATATATATATACATATATATATATATATATATATGTATATATATATATATATATATATATATATAATATATATATATATATAATAAACATGGAAAATGTGTTCAAAAAAGTTATTGATTTCATAAGATCTCCATGCTTAAGTCCGCTTTATTAAGTGATTTAGAATGCGAATTCATAACCCAGAATTGTTACCTTGGTATACTAAGACAGACCGGAATATCTGACCATACCAAGGTACGTTGGTTATCCTGCTTCAAGATCCTTACAAAAATCTGGGATTTGAAATTGCATTCTAAATCACTTAATAAAGCGGCCAATTGTCCCTGATTTAAGGAATTGCACCACCTTGGCGCTCGCAAAAAGAGGTATAAATTTAAAAAATATAATTTACGCAGCTATGAATATATAAAATATTTTTTATTTTGCACATATGCGTGGTAGTTTTGCGAACAATGAAAGAATAACGAATAAAAACAAGAAAAAAATAACGGAGATGGGAATTTTCTAGTAAGACCCCCTTAGAAATTCCTTGCTGATCGTGTACATACTTTAGCTGTCAAGGAACGGTTTGAAAAAAAAATCAAAAACATGTTTTCTTATTTAGAAAGGTATAGCGACGAAGTAGGATAATTTAGAAATATATTAATTTTTGTAAAAATGATAGCAATTTGAAAAAAGCCGGAATTATTTATTATATTAACATATTTTGTTAAAATTTGCACGAAATATTTTTGATAATAAATATTATCTACGAAGTAGCATAGGATTTTTTGGATTGGGTAAAAAATCCTATGCTACTTCGTAGATAATATTTATTATCAAAAATATTTCTTGCAAATTTGAACAAAATATGTTAATTAGATCTTAAGATATTGTGTACACCAGTTTGAAAGAACTAGTTTCGAGATAATCGCAAAAGACTGTCGGTCCGATCACCTGAGTTGCGGGCCGGCCACTAGCCGCTCTAATTGCTATATCGTCGGATACTTAGAATTTTGAAATGATTAAACCTTTAAAATATTCTTAAAAGTATAAAGAATTTATTTAGCCAAGAATAAAAATTCGATTTTCTGAAAATCTCAAAATCCTTTAAGCATAGATATCTTATGCAGTTGGTAACTTTTTTGATAGAAGAAATATGTCAGTTTTTAATAATCAACACACATTTTTCGCTAGTTCCCAAGAGTTTGGATCTTTCTAAGTAGATTTTTCGGCATAAATACAACTCTGATTTATATTAAAAATTAAATTTTAATTAAAATAGTTATAAATAAATACACACTCTCATTCTTCCTCCCGTTAATTTAAAATATGCTGTAGATATTCCATTCAGATTTCTATCGCTATTCGTATATTTAAAATAAAGTAGTATTTACAATTATTTATCTCTATAAAAATAAAAACGAGATCCGCATGGCCAATAGAGTTTGAAAATACAAAAAAAAAATACCGTTTTGTGTCCAAACTCCATTTTGTCACGAGATAATAGGACTAGAATTCACATAGGAAATCAAGTACCTACATAAAAAAGAAACATTCACTAAACTTTGCTGTACAATAGTCGCATTAGATTTATGCAATCTAATTTAATTAAACAAATGTGTACTGTAGGCAAATGCAGGTTTGGAAATAATTGCAAGCAAAATCAATTTATGGTACACTTTTAAGGTAGAGGTTTTATCTCTTGCTAGTCGCGTAAAACTAAACCATTGTTTTTTTATTCGAACAATCATAATAATTTTTTAAAGTAGGCTGTAGCGTTTTTAAAATTAATTTTAAAACACACACGTGTGTTTTAAAATTAATTTTAACAACGCTACAGCGTACTTTAAAAAAGTATTATGATTGAAAGTGTGGTTAAAATACATTAGTTCAAACAAATATTATACATAGTTCTCATTTATTTCTATTAATTTCTAAGTGTATTCTTTTCCATCTGGATTGCGGAATCATTCTATACTCGGCTTTAGAAAATAATTAAACATAATTATAAATTCAAGTATATTATGAAAAAAAACATATATTCATAATGAATTAACCTAGCGGCGTGGACCGAGGGAAATAACCATCATTCATCTTCTTTTTTGTAGATATACAAGTAATTTTAGTTTTACATTTTATATTTTATTTTATTTTAATATAAATTTGCATTTATTCAAACAACAATGTTACAAAACTACAAAATATGTTAAGTTGTTTAAATATGATGAATGATGTTTTTTCCCTCTGTCCTCGCCGCGGGATTTATATAATTATGATGAAAGAAATAAATAAATAATTAAAAAAAAAGTATAATATATAATTTAAAAAAAAGTATAATAAATAATTTTGAAAAAAAGTATAATAAATAATATTTTTGTTGTTATAATTATTATTTATGAAATTGGTAGATGTAATTTACTGTGTTACTATATTTATTTTATGCCAAGAATGGTAAAATTATACCGATATAGAGATTATAAAGAGACAAAAAATCATTATTAAGGATATCGGAGGATATAATACTATTAAAATAGCCATAAATTGATTTTGCGCACTATTAGAAATCAAATCACAATCCGCAAAATAAAATATCACAGGATTACGTTAATATTAATGAACACAACGTACGTTTTGAGGAGTATAATATAACTAAATTATAAACAGCAATTAAAGAGGTATTAGAAAGTATGGTTTTACAAGCTATTTGATAATAAAATTGTATTTGAGATGTTTTGTTGAGGTTTTACTAATCATTTTATATTTTGTGAGGTTTTAGTAATTATTTTTGTACCTTGGTTTGTCTACAAAATGTTTAATATTGTAGAGTTGTTTTTTTTTTAAATTAAAAAGTACATTCAATTAACTTTTTATTCACATCCAACTTCCTAATACTGTTCAGGAAATATTCCTATGAATCAGGCTGTTTTTTTTAATTAAAAAAAGTTGGATTTTTAAAGCGTCTACTTTGTGATAATTCATTTTAAAGGATAAATAAAACGATTTTTTACTTCCCCAACTCAAGCCAAAAGAAAAGCAGTAAAACTTAATTAATAAAAATCTATTAATTGATTGAATTTAATTATCTCAAATAAATTTTATTCACAAATAGCTTTAGGAGATATAAACGCATGAATCAAATTTGCCCAGTCTAAAAGGCAACGCCGGCTTATAATTAAAAATAGGACTTTTAAAATTCATTTATATATCTTAATGTAATATTTACAAACAAAAAAATAACTAAGGCCCGTATTCATATATGTCTGTTAACTTCGTTAAATACAAAACGGATGGTTTAATTTTGACAACTGATTTATATTTATTTTATTTATATTATTGTATAGTTGATTAGTGATGGGGAGAAACTACAACTTTGTTCTCGAAAACATTCAGGAGCCGAGAACTTGGAACGAGTAAAATCGAGAAAATATTTGGGTAATCGGTAGAATATATACTTAAAATCAGTTATCAAAATTTAACGGTCCATTTTGCATTTAAGGGAGTGTTATCTTTTAAACTGTCGTTTATGAATATGGGCATACGAGTATCATATTTATGAATTAATTATATCAATTAAGTTCACTCAGTATAAGGACAATCACTGATAATATTGAGTCAATATTCATATTAGAATATTATTATTAATCAGATCCCAAAGGAAATTTGCACTAGTGAAAATTTCCAGTTCATATATCCGTCAAACTGTTTCTTTTTTCTGACGTAGATATCCCCGGTTGAGCATCAATGTACTAGAGCAGTGTTTTCAAATGTAGGTAATTGGGAGACGTTGATATAAAAATAGGATGCGTTTTAAAAAGATATAGAAAGAGAAGATAATATAAAAAAAATTGGAAAAACATTTTGTAGCACTGTATACTACTTATTATGGTTGTATAGTATTGCTACTTATTTTTAGTTTTGTAGTTTTTATATGAAATTATTTTTATGAAAAGAGGGGTGTATACTAAATAGGTTGGCCCTAAATTGTTAAGCTTCTGTACCCCATGGCAACCAACGTAAAAAAAATCGATGCTAGCATGCCAGACTTTGACCCTGGTTACCTAGGAAAGCAGTACCCTAAACGGCGACCATTTGTGACGTCATTTACACATCACAAAAATCGTTTTAGGTATTTGTAATTGAATAACTCCCCAATTTTCAACGTGATTTATTGCCTTTTTGCATTACGTTGTTATGTGAAATCATATTGATTTATATACACGTAAAAATATTTTGGTGATGTAAAAATGACGTCAAGAGCGGCCGCTTTCAAGCAACCGCTTACTAGGAAAGCAGGATTTCAGAGAGACGTTTTCGATTTAACAATAAAGTAACTAAATGTCAGTATTTGATTTAAATGTACCCCACGAATTCTTACGGACTATATGTAAAAATTCGTGGGGTACATTTAAATCAAATACTTTAGACATTTAATGACTTTAAATTTAAGTCGAAAACGTCTCTCAGAAATTCTGGTTTCCTGGGAAGCGGTTGCTTGAAAGCGGCCGAATTAGAGTTTGGAGATGGAAAAAAATCCTACTTTTATTGCACATTACTGTCGGGAAGGATCACTAGAATAATAATATCGAAAAACAGAGTGAATTATACATACATTAAATCACGTGTTTGGGTAAAAGAGTTTAAGTCAGGAAATGAAAAGTTTACAAGCCGTTTTTACCAATGGAAAAAGCAGATTTTTTTTGTTACAAAGACATAAAAACCTTATTTTCGTAAAAATGATGACCTTTTGTTCAAACACCAATGAAATGTTAATGCAGATTTCATGAACCAAATGCCACAAATCAATATAATTATGTTAGTACAAGGAAATAAAGATTCAAAACCACTGCTCTACGACATTCAAATGTATCATGGGGCAATAAAAAAAATTATTTCATAGTATAAAATTAATACTCAATAATAAATATGCTATATGTAGTATTGAAGAATAATTGAATTCTTCATCAGCCAACAATAAATGACTAAAAACAAAAATGACTAGGCCTTTGTACCAGACACGCCGCACAAAATAAAATCATTCAGTCAGATAATCGAAAGAAACCACAGCTTTCTTAATCACAATAAAAAAAAATATCCGAGTTATAACCGTATGTACAATAGACAACCTTAAACACTAAATGGACTTAGTTATACAAATGGCGTTCGCTTAAAATACTAAATAATGAAAATTGATTAAAAAAAAAAGAACAGATAATCGGCACCAGTTTGTCGAAAAATTAAAAACTAATCAGGCGGAGAACCGAACGCGATCCCTAACGGAAGTCTATGTTTTGTGGTGAAACGTAGACAATTCTATGACGAGAATAAATATGTTATATCACATGGCAAACCTGACAGTCGAAATGGAGCCATCTTTGCTTCGCGCGCTCTCTCCCTCTCTATTTCTCTCTCTCCGTTATGAGGCAGGTTTATTTTTTCATCCGGCAGCTGCTTGGAAGAGGAGGAGTCTTGCTGTTAGCCGTCCAGCGGTGGTCCGAGGTACACCATAGACACCTCCGTGTTGCCGTACACGGCGGAAACGGTGGGGAATAGTTTTTTGTCGGGTAACCCTTGAATTAATCGTGAGAAACACACACATAAACATGGGACAGACACTAACATTGAAAATAACGAGTCTATATTACATAAAATAAATATATATTTTAAATATACGTAGTTCCTGTGCCTTATAAGAAAAATATATAAATCATTATTGAGGCTCCGCGTTGAAGGATATCTTCAGCTACCACGTTCTATCCTTTGTGAAAAGAATCAGTCTTCATATAGTTTTCAAAAAAAAATAGCTTCTATCTTTATAGGGCTATCAGCCGTGAGGCTTTTCCGCCAGTCAAGGGAGAAACAGAGGAGTTTTTAATCACCCGGTATTTACCTTAACTTCACAGAAAACTTCTTAAAAATTGTGAAAGGTGATTCGCGAAAATTCGTTCCTCGCTGGGGATCGAACTCAGACTCCCCAATGCTCAGTAAAGCCTTTGCCGAGTAGTTAGAGGCGTCGTCCGTCTCTTAAGTCTTGGTTTCCTAGGAAGCGGTGTCGACAAAAGCGGCCGTATTCACATCATTTTGACGTCACACATTTCTTTTATGTATATTTAAATACATCTGGTAATCCAGAGAGCGGTATACTTCAAAGTATTGAGAAAATGTCATGAATTACACTGGAATCTGGTGAGTTATTCAAATTACATATACTTAAAATGTATCTTGTAATGTGTAAATGACGTCAAAAACGGCCGTATTTATCGACACCGCTTGCTAGGAAACCAGGACTTAAGAGACGGACGACGCCTCTAACCACTCGGCCACTGAGCTGGGTTATAGTTTTCATATTCTCGTAGAATATGATTTGTTTATTGTTGAAAATATGAGACATATTAAGCCTATTCTGTGGCCTAGTGCCATCGGGTCGAATTTTCACGAATCACATTTCACAATTGTTCTGTTAGTAAGTTAAAGTAAATAAGGGGTGATTAAACTCCTCGTTTGCCTTTGAAGGCGGAAAAGCCTTACGGCTGATAGCGATATGAAGATGGAAGTTTTTTTTGATAGATACTGAAAAATACAGTCTTCTTTCCTGTAGCTTTATATTGTTGCGGGTAGAAACCTTTTGATATAAATAAATACCTATACCTAAAGATCTTAGAGTCTACACCCCCCTATACGCGAAAGCTAGCTAGAAAACCAAATGATCCTTTAAGGAGATTATGGATAAAATTATGCGCATGACTAGAAAAGACAAAGATGATGTGTGATTTTTTATTAGTGTTGTAATGTATGGGGATGAAATATTCGGTTGGCAAGAACATAACAAATATTTTCACATGAAACATGTAAGGTGGGTACTAGATCTTGGCAGGGAAAACTCCATGGTAGATAGTGCTTGAATAAGCAAATAGAAGTAATATGCGAGTGGAAACGGGGTATGAAAATAAAAAATAAATCGCTCAAGACTTCAAGACTGACCTACGTTTCCAGAGCTCAGCTGTGATGGCCTTACAGGAAGCTAGCGAAGCCTACCTTGTCGGCCTTTTCGAGGATACCAACTTGTGCGCTATCCACGCGAAACGTGTTACCATTATGCCCAAGGACATTCAATTGGCAAGGCGTATCCGTGGAGAACGTGCCTAAGTTTGCTAGATTCTAGCTCTAGGACGAACACAGTACTTAGCTTAGCTTGGCGCTCTGTGACCATAACTAACATCAATAAGATAAAGTAGTCTGTATCAAGAATGTGTGGGAATAAAGGATTGAATATTTAAGTAAGAAAGACTCAGTTGTATAGAGTAGATAACTCTCGAGTTGATTTCCAATCCGTGATTCAAACGTCACTTTTGACAACTTTCGGCACATAATGCGATGTTGCCATATAAAAACAGGTACATCAGGCTATTCACCGTATTCACCAAGATCCCATACTTTATAGTTCCCATAAGCTATTGAATGGACAAATTGATCATTGTGACAGAAATTGCCAAGACAAATGTCAATCACCTTGAATAGCACTTGTGATTGGAGCTTAGAACTACATTCTAACTACTACCTACATTCCCTAGATAATGTATATATTGGTGCTATAACAATGAATACTTATAGGTTGAATAGTTATTGATAAAGGCACCTTACATGGTCAATAATACTGTCAATATTTGCTTCAATCCTGCTTTTATCTTTATCAAGTAATTAATTACCCAGTTAAAGATCAGTATTCTCTTCATTACATCATTACTATACCTTACACAAGTAATACTGGACACATTTTAGAATAATAACCATTTTAAACATATTATCATACAGCAAATACTGTCATTATTCTAAAATATTAACAGTAGCATTGATCATGTAAGATTGATTATAGATTTATGGAATAGGTGAATACAGGGGTTAGTCTAGTTGTATTCTATACACCACTTTTTTCTCTCCAAATCTAGCTACATTCCCCAGTTAATTTATTTAAAGTTGCTATAACAACTAATTCTTATAGGTTCAATAGTTATTGAAAGATTTATGGAACATTGGTGAATATGGGAGTATGAAATGGAAAGTTAACAAAAATGTATGCAACATCTACCAATATAATCACAGGTTAACTCGCCTGTATACTGAGCCAAAAAGAAATATTATGAGCAAAATTAATTTTTCAAGATGTGAAATAGAAAGAATGAGATAGGGAAAGATCCATGTTTGCGCCAGAGATGCCTTTTATTTAACTATACATTTTCTTTAGTCAAAAATTGAGAAACAAAGTTAGGAACACTATTTTCCAGCCAAAATATGATAAATATTGAAATAAACATTTTTTGGAGTTATAAGGTTTAGTTTTTATTATTGATATGGTATGTTAAATGTTCACCTGTGTCATTTTTTAAGCTGTATAACTCGGAAAATTAAAAATTGGTGAGGGGAAGAATGAGGAGAGGAAGGGGCAGCAGGGCTTCAGATGAACCAAACCAGACATTTTAGTATACAAGAAAAATCTAAAAAAGTGGGAGGAGGTGCACTTGATGCAGCAGTTGGAGAAGGTGATGGTGGATGCTGGTGAGGGATAGCAGGTTTAATGAGGACTGTAGGAAGAAGGCACTATGGTGAAATGAAGATATGTGAGCCATGACTTGTAGAGGGCCAATTAGGCAAAAAGGGATTTGGAGTGTGTGTTATGTTTGTTACTGCTGACTGTCTACTGATACATTATACATTGCTGATACAACAATAAAAATATCTATGTAATTTCTATATAAATACCTCTAAATGCAACTCCTAGAAATTCATAATTCTTTTCAAATGATAATGTATTATCATCACAATCAAGTATAACTCGTATCCTTTCCCCAACCTGCAATAAAAATATAAAATTAGATATTTATAAACAATAGCTATTATTAACATCTTACTTGATATTTAGGTGCATTATTTAGTAAAGGATAATTCCCTTGTGCATCCCCATTGTGTAACAAGTGATTGTCTACTAAATTCCACCCCCAGCTCTGCTCGTCAGAGCCTAGTAAAGCCACATAACCATGACACTGTAGTGGAGCATCTTTGGTAGCAATTCCTATAACAGCCACAGTACCCAATGGCCCTTCCCAAATCACCTCCCAGGCATGCCTCCCATGCCGAAACCCTATTTTCCCCCTTGAAGCATCAGTACTCTGTGCTACAGGATTCCTATGCAGCGTAAACCCATTTGGTTTAATATAAATATTTCTAGAACAGTCATTTGGGTTCCACGAGTGGTAGAACGCCCGCAGTTTCGCTTTATACGTAGGCACTGACGATAAAAGGTCTGATTTTAACGCCTCCTCCGCCAGCTTTCTGACACAATGTAACCTCCACACGTCGTTGTTTTCGTCATTTAGGTATGTATACCATCGCTTGCACACGAGTGAACAATTCTGCAGGTCGTGCAGATTTAAATACGAGAATATCACCTCTAATACATTGTTTTCGAATAACGTCGCATCCATTTTAAGGTGGTTGTATAGTTATTAACATGACAGATGCTTGACAGATGTCAGACAATACACTCCCTGGCAAAACAACAAGAAGTTGGCATAATATTAAAAGTTAGTTTATTCGAAATCATATATTGCAATGTAGTTAATAATGTAAGTATTTGTATGTTATAGATATGAAATATATTAAATGTTATGTGTTTATATGTTAGATTTAGAAATTTTATTTGATTTGTATTTTGTGTTGCCTAGTAGAATAGTGAATTTTCCTAAAATTATTTGTTTATTTACGTTTGGTTGGTAATGTGGGTGGTAGTTGTAGGTAAAGTAGTGGCCGGTGGTAGACAGCTAGCGCCAAATGGCGGGAAACATTGCTTCCTACAAAGTCACCAGCGGCAGCCGCATGAACTATTGAATGACTAGCGTGTCCCACGTGAATGTAATCGACCAATCAGAGCGAACACTTTGTACGCGCCGCCAAAGCTAGTCTCATATGCTGAACGAGAGAGCTCCTCTTTCCGGAGTCGTGTACGTGTCATAAAACCAGCAAAATCCCCGAAATCGCGCCGAAACGGTAGCCCAACAAACCGCAAACCCCGGTGGCCGGTCAAACCGAAAATGTGCTGAGTGAACACGGGCGCAATTCGTAGTGAAATGTCGGGTAGTTGGAGTCGCCATTTTGGTCGACCTGCTGCCTAGTGCGAGACGTACTCGCACTTAAAACACAAATTTAAAACGATCGCCGGCCCCCCGGTGCAGTCTCAACCGTAACAAACGATAACACAAGTGTTGGAGATGTCGCAGCAAAACAATACAATGAATTATATCCTGCACGATGCCAGCGGTGAGTTCTTGAAAATCCTACCGAAATTTATTAAAATAAATAACCACCCTACCCTACATATCAACACGTTCGCCCGTGCAAACACGTTTTCCCGTTGGCGGCATAACCTCGCCCCCCCGAAAACGTGTGCCCTACGTGGGGTCCGGCGCGCCTAACCTAACACTACAATCAGGTTCCCCCCGAAAAGAGTGCGCCTAATTATACACAACCCAACACCGGTGTAGCACCTAATAATATTACGCCACCGCACGGAAACCAAAAATATACTCTCTCCACGCATGCAAATGTTAATTCGTTATTTTTTTGTGTGTGTGTTTGTTTTGTTATCGGGTTTTCTTGCCCCCATGGGTGCCGTGTGTACTGAGCGATCTTGAGATTGCCCCCGTACGGGCATGCAAATAAGGTCAAGGATAATCTTACACATTCGGTGCGAAATTACACAAAAAGGGGCGATAATTTAATTTGGTTGCGTGATTATTTTATACCAGCGCCGCCTTCGGTTTGTGTGAACCTGCGTGGGCAACCAAAAATTATATATTTGTATTACATATTTATTGAATCATAACAAGAGCATTGCATAGATAAACGAGGCATTGAGGGCAAACGTTTTTATGTTATTACTAATAATAATAATGGTAATAACATCAAGTTGCTGTTTGAACTATCCACAGCAGTCTTTCAGTCTCATTGAAACTGAAAAAATTGCCCAATTGCCATTGTATAGCTTGATGTTTATTTATAATATTATAGGTTATCTGGCATAAACTAAAAAATTAATCAAGGATAATTTAAGTAACAAGTCCTCACATACACTAACACATGCCAGAAGGACCCAAAGTTCAATAGCCAGTTACAGAATTGTAATAAATATAGTAACTTCTATTACGAAGAAATTAATTTTGGAGAGCTATTTTCAATTATAGGTTATGTGTAGTCATGAATAAGAATTATTTAAACGTATTTATTCTTATTTTATGAGCCTAATTATCCAAAATAATCTTTAATTGTAGATGGATATTTATCATTATATTGTTTATTGTGATAAAATAAATAATAAAATGGATCTCCATTATAAAAAACATCTTCAGAAGAAATAAGGATTATTTTGGACTAATTATGTCTAATAATACACACTTTATTATTTTCTGGGCATAATTAGTCAAAATAATCCTTATTCCTTCTGATGATGTTTTTTTTTATAATAGATATCCACTCTCAGTGTTTCTTTAGCCACTTTTGTTTATCTTTCAGGAGCTGTTCCAGGCTGTTCTAAGCTAGCTAAGACCAGCTCATAACAGCTCTCAAATGATAAACAAAAGTGACTTTTAATAGAAAATATGACAAAAGATATGAAAATAAGGATTATTTTAGAAGCTTATAGTTATGATATAAATATACACTCTCACCATTTTTGGATAGTTGGCTGGAGGGTAGCACACTTAGGCCTCAAAATGGGCCCATTGTGAAACTCTCACCATTTAGTTCCTATGAGTTATTTCGGCAGAATAACAATAACATCACTATAATAGTGGTATTTGTTATAATAGCGCCTGGCTATTGATCGTTGGGTTCTTCTGCAATGGGTGTTTGAGAGTATTAAAAGCTGATACTTCAGAAAATTGTCCCTGTGGTTTCTAGAATATCATTAGTTGTCATAAGCTACTTTCATTTATTGTTCAAGAGCTATTCCAGGCTGTTCTAAGCTAGATAAGACCAGCCCAGAATAGCTTCAGATTGATAAACAAAGCTGCTATAATAGTAATGTTAAGGCTTGGTTGTATACAATCAAATCATTTTCATGACTCATGTTGATTGAAGTATTGCTACTTCAATCAAGATTCCTGAGTTAATGTCATTCTTGACAACTTTGATGTATAAAGCAGCATTTCCAGATGTAAACAGAGGTATATGAGGCTATAAAATGCAAAGTTAACAACACTTTATGCAACATCTATTAGATTATTCACTACCATTTACTCCTTTATTCAACTGAGCATAAATGCTTAATTTTGTTTTGGTTGTCTTGGCTTGTAATCCCCATTTTTGACACTTTCTTCTTCAATCTTGAATTCAGCAGTCTGTTCATTTGTCCATTTGTGCATTTTTGCCTATTCTCTTCAATTGTATTCACTCCTCTAGTCTTTCTCTCCCTCAGACATCGATAATCTTTTTGAAAGCCTAATGACTTGTGATGGCCAAATTCACCTGGGTCCTGTCATACCTTTCTTTCTGTGTTGTCTTTCCACCTCTTCATTGGTCTGCTGATTGGTTGTGTGGTGTTTGTCTTGCCATCTTGCATGATCTAGGCAATTAAATCACCCTGCAAATGTGATATATGTTCATTCCTGTCTTCTTCTGCTGTTAACCCACAATGTCTGGAGTGTTGCATTTACCTGTATTTGCACTTTACTTTTTGATCTATAACTGAATGACATAATGTTTCTAAGAGTACTCTATTTTAAGTTCCTTAGTCATTGTTTCATCTCTGCGATATCAGGTCTTGTTTCATCTGAGTATGTAAGAATGGGTCTCAGGCATGCTTTGTAAAGTCCTGATTTAGTTGCTGTTATTATGTTTGTGTTCTTCCCAATAGGATTTTGGATTGAAATTGATTTCCTGGATGCTTTGTCAACTAGATTCATAATGCTGGCTTTTAGGTCTTTATATGCAAATGAAAAACTTCTATCTGTATAGGGCTATCAGCCGTGAGGCATTTCTGCCTGTCAAGGGAGAAGCTCAGAGGAGTTTCATCACCAGATAGTGAAAAGTGAAAGGTGATTTGCGAAAATTCACTCTAAAGGGGCTTGAACTTCAAATGTTCAATACAAGACGGACGACGCCTCTAACCACTACGCCACTGAGCTGGGTCTCCATATACATTTATCTGAAGGGAGGTTTCACAATGTGCCCTTTTTGTGTCTATAGCTATGATACCCTCCAGCCAACTATCCAGAACTACATTTATCTGGGTCCCTAGATATATGAAATTTGCTCAACAATAACATTGTCCATGACTAGCTACCTTTAGCTTTTGCAGTGAGTATTATCTTATTGATTGTTTCATATTTGTTTCTAATGTTGAGTAGCCATTGCAAGTCATCTTCTGAGGCTACAATTAACACGCCGTCATCGGCATAGCACACTGATTTAACTAGTGTGCTCCAGTCTGTATCCATGTTGTATTGCATCAATGGCGTTTATTAGATTACCCTTGAGGAGGTACAGTACAGTAGCGGGCTTAAACTATCTCTTTGAGATAACTAACCTAACCCCGCTCTGGGATAAGGCAAGGAGATAGTTTCTGATTTGGATGTTGGTTTCCTCCTCATTTGTTACTCTCAGTTTGGTTGTGTTCTTGTTTTATTGTGGATCTGTTATGTTGGGGTGTATGCTATTACTAACGAGTATTCTTATGACGTCTGAAAGCCGTACCTTCTCCAGGTCCACGAAAGAAAGATGAGCGGGTTCGTTACATTCCAGCGCTTTCTCTGGGATTAGTCGTACCATGTAGATGAAGTTTGTGGTTGACCAATTTTTTTCCTGTTGTTCTGGTATGGTGGTCTTCTTGGATATAGTGTTTTGTGAATCTTCTTCTTCTCCGTAGCGTTACAACTCGGGGTTTTGGCTGCCTTCACCCCTTGTCTCCATCTAGGGCGGTCTTCTGCGGTTTCCTGCCATGTGGTTAGGTTCACTCGTATTGTTGTGAGATCTTTCCTGATGTTGTCCCGCCATCTCAATTTTGGCCTTCCTAACGTTCTTCTTCCCTGCTATGCTTCTTCTCACACTGATTTGATTAGTCTCGTGTTGTGACTCCTCTGGACGTGGTCTGCTCAGCGCAATCGGTGTGCCTTTACTTCCTGTACAATATCTGGGCTATCATACAACTGGCATAGTTCGACGTTCGTCCTTATTCTGTATCTTTTGTATGTTTTGTGAATGCTTTCATTCATCTATCCAACAGAGAGATGCATCTGTAGTTTTTCTGTCTTTGTATAGTGTTATGGTTACGTGCTCTTTCCAGTCCTGTAGTATTCGCATGGTCGACAGAACAATGTTGTATAGCTCTGCCAACTATCTTTCTAGTGGCTGTGCGCCGTATTTCAGTAGCTCGTTTTTTATGTCGTAGGGCTGGGGGCTTCGTCACCTAGTATCGCTTCAAATCTTCAGTTGTTACTTTATCTAGTGGTATGGTTTTCGCCTATTATTGTCGTCACATTTTGTAGTTCTTTATCTTCGTGTGAATAGAGTTCTATGAAGAAGGACTTTAACGTGTCCATGATTACGGTTGTTTATTTGTACTGTTTCGTTAATTTCTTTTGCCGTTCCTCTAAGGAGCTACCAGATTCTTTTCTGTGTACCGTACATATAATTTTCCATTATCCTGCTGCACTATTAAACAAGAACATCCCAAATAGTGCGGGTTCTGTTATAAGTTCTTTTTCTTATCTCCCAATATCTCTCATTGTTTTCTCGTGACTTTGTTGTTTTATATAACTGATAGGAAACTTTCTTCTTCTGTGGAAAGGCTTTAACTCCCTCTGTGAACCACAGCTTGTGTCTTCTTAAGTTTGTTAGTGTCTTGTTTATGGGACTCTTTCCTAATGCTTCTGTGGCCGTTTGGTTAATGTTCTCTTATAATTTTCCCATGCTTCTTGAAGAGAGTCACTTTCTGCAATAGGGTTGTGCCTTTGTTTAGAGTCAGCCTTTGTTGGTATAACCTTCTTGTACTTTCATTTTTAAATGACTATCGCCGTATTCACCAACCTTCCATAAATGTATCAATGGCTATTGAACCCATAAGTATTCGTTGTTCTAGCAACAATAAATACATTATCTAGGGAATGTAGTTGCTTTAGATTCTCTCTATTGGAAAGACAAAATAATTAAACGAAAGGAGTCATCAAAGCTTCAATCAGAAGCACTATTCAAGGTGTTTGATATTTGGTTTGGTAATTTCTGTCACAATGATTGTCCATTCAATAGCTTATGTGACCTATACAGTTTATGGGATGTTGGTGAGTATGGTATGTCATGCTTCTCTGTTTTTCCTGCTATTGGGTTTGTTCAGTTGTGTGGTCGCCCTAGTACAGACTTATCTACGATCACATTGTCTGATGTCTAGCACATTCCATGCATGATTTTCTTGATACTTTAATTATCTCGTCGAGTTCTATTTCCATTTTTCCATCTTTAGTATCAAGAAGAGTTCAGAAAACAACCATTACAGTAGACAATGAAGAAGTTGGATGGTAGAAACATTTCAAATATTTTGAAACAGCGATAGCAAAAGATGGAAACATGCAAATAGAAGTCGACGAGATAATTCAAGCACCAGGAAAAACGTGCAGAGCATGTGTTAGATATCAGACAATGTGATCGTAGATAAGGTTGTACTGGAGCGACCACACAACTGAACCACCCCAATAGCAGCAAATACAGAAAAGCATGACACTGAGTATCAGTGTCATGCTTTTCTGTTTTTGCTGCTGATGGGTTTGTTCAGTTGTGTGGTCACCCTATTACAAACTTATATATATATACTATCACATTGTCTGATGTCTAACACATGCTCTGCACTTACGCATTTCTTGGTGCTTTAATTATGTTGTCGAGTCCATCTTCCATCTTCTGCTATCGCTGTTTCAAACTATTTGGTATGTTCCTACTGTTCAGCTTCTTCATTGTCTACTGTAATGGTTGTTGTTTTCTGAACTCTTCTTGATTTTACCATTGTTCTTTTATCTTTGTTAATTCCCAGTCCATATTTAATTAGTTCTTGATTCCACACTGGTAGGTTATGCTGTAAAACGTTCATTTTCTGTGGCATTTGCACCAAATTGTCAACAAATGCTAGCTGGTTGATTACCACTATTGCAAAATGAAGCTGTTATATCATCATGTTATATTCTTCTTGTAGTTCCTTATCCATTCAGGAACTATTTGTGCAATAGTAACCTTCGTTACAGCTGCGCGGAAGAGCTCAGTGCTGCTCATGGGAAACCAGTTTCTTAAATTTTAATATCCTTCTTCCTGCTGTTCTTTCCTGCGAATTTAAATATTAAAAATCTTGCCCCAGCGCAGTGGTCGAGTGGTTAGAGGCATCCTCCGTCTCGTAGTAAGCATTGGAGAGTCTGAGTTCGAACTCCATTGGACCGAATTTTCACGACTCACCTTTCACAGTTTTTCATAGGTTTTCTGTGAAGTTAATGCAAATACCGGGCGATTAAACTGCTCTGAGCTTCTCCTTGACCGACGGCAACGCCTCACGACTCATAGCCCATAAAGATTTTTTAAAATATTGTTTGCAGTAAGAGAAACCTGCTTTCATTTCTCATAATGTAGCCTAGATATTGCAATTTTCTTAATTTTCTCATGTTATGTATCCCTTTCTCCTTCGTGTATATAGATATATTAGATGTACATTTGTTTCGGCCAGCCTTACATTTTCTTTCCCGGTAATCTCCAGAAGTTCTTTAAAGTTTTCGCGCCACCTTTCCATCTATTGCCTTTTTGGTAGCTGTTTTTGTTTCTTATTAAGTTTAGCTCATTTGAATACAGCACTGTTGTTTAAGGAAGGTTTTTTTATCACGAAAAATTCGAATTGCTAATTTTGACCTTTCTTTACGTTTCATAACTAATATTTTACTCTCGTTCTCTGCTCCTTATATGTTTTACTAATTTTCTGATTTCAGTATCTTCTCCATTTTTGCTTTTTCTTCTTTATTGCCAATATTTCCTCCGACAACTAGGCTTGTATGTTGTTTCTTCCCATCTTTCGCGGTTCCACAAGTTTCCTTGGCAATCTCTAGTAAGTATGTTTTAAATATTTTCCCAAGCGTTTTTACATGGTAATTTTTCATATTATTCAGAAGAATCAAAAAGGATGTGATACCAATTTTAATTATGCATCATCCTTTTATGCTTTATCATAGTGATACCAATTTTAATTATGCATCATCCTTTTTTGCTTTATCATAGTGATACCAATTTTAAGTGTGCACATCCTTTTTTTGCTTTATCATAGTGATACCAATTTTAAGTGTGTATCATCCTTTTTTGCTTTATCATATGAAGTATTGTAATTATGCAAAAAAAAACATAGTACTAATTACTGTATTGGCAACAATTCTGTAACAGGCACTCGACCTTCGGGTCCTTCTGCTGTGTGCTAGTGTATGTGAGTGTTAGGACTAAAATTCATATTTTGTCGGAAACCAATGATAAGTTATCTCCGCTCCCCCTCTAAATCGCAATTTTGTATCCGCCATATTTTTAACACCAGGTAAAACAATCTCACAGCATAAGCAATTCTATAATGATTTTTGTGTTGAGTTACATTTCGCCGCTCGTGCAGGTCGCAATATCAGTAATGTGTGATTGAATGGCACTTGTGTAGCAATTCCAGGCATGTGGCAAATGGTAGTTTGGTTTCTAGTTCTGCGAAACTTGAAAGCAATCTAAATTGCACTTTAGTCGCAGTTCTAAATTACAGTTGTGAAACTGTAATTTAGACGCGAGTGCTTTCATTCATTTCTGCGTTATTGCTGTGATTCCTATTGTTGATTAGAAAACCACTTGCCGGTATTACGTAGCGCACGACGTATTTACATACATTTGCGTAAATCCTGATAAGGTGAGGAATTTATAATGCTGGTTTTAATTAGCGCACTATATGTATAAATCAATTGAGCCCACGGTGCAGTTACTTTGTAATAAAGTTTTGTTATGTTTAATTTTTGTTTGAATATTTAATTCCGTTATGCATATTAATTTGAAAAGGATTGACGCTACTATATTACAAATTGCATTGAGGCACTACCTTGGCTAGGGTATAAATATAATAAAAAAACAAAACGCAATTAATTGGGTAGTAGTATTTATTTTAGCCCGATTAATTGCGTTTTGTAGATTTTCTTTCGAAACAGAATTGAAGTAGCTGAAAATATGTTGGATGAGGTTTTGAAAAAGTGCACCGTGTACATTTTGTGATAAAACATCTATGGGGGACGCAGAATTTAAGATGTTAAATTTATCACCCAAATGTCTGGGAAGACCACCAAAATTTGGAAGAATCGCCCTGAAGCCTGCCACTAAAGAGTGCAGTAAATATATAATAACAATATCTTATGTTAATAATATACATATAATTCCCGTTAAAAATACTGCTATATTATTTCTTGTTATAATTTTCTTTTGGACTTACCTCGTTCTTGCAACTTAGTTTTCAATTGACTAATTATGAAAATTATGTCAGTTCATTCACAGCACGTAAATACATATTATTTTAGTTAAATTTACCTAAAAAATGTATAGAATCAAATTACATTAGTATAAACATTGCCAGACTTAACTTAACAAATAAACGGTTCATTTAATTGTTGTTTTAAGTGGTTTGAAGCATTAGTAATGTTTTAAGAAACGTTTTTCTTTTTTACAATTAAAAACGTATTTATTCTCTATATTAAGAGTTAGAAATTGTCTACTATTGTAATTAAAATCATCCCTGTCGATCGGCGGGCATATTTCATCCAGTTAGATATAGATTTGAAGAAAAAACATAATTTATGCACGTCTATCTTCATGATAATCGATACAATAACTGGAAATATAAAACTGATTAAACTTAACTGAATATCTTTTGAGATATCAAAAATCGTATTTATGCTCTATATTAAGAGTAAGAAATTTTCTACAATTGTAATTAAAATCATCCCTGTCGAACGGCGAGCATATTTCATCCAGTTAAATATAGATTTGAAGAAATAACATAATTTATGCACGTCTAGCTTCACGATAATCGATAAAATAACTGGAAATATAAAACTGATTCAACTTAACTGAATATCTTTAGAGATATCAACCTGTAAAGCCCAACGGCAGGTAGTCGCTATTGACGGGGGTGCTCATCACAACAAAGGTTGATGTTGGAAGTCAAGTGTGCCGTGAGCGGATGCATACACTAATGGTTTAGCCACCAATATTACTTCCGGTCTTTCATGAATGAAAACCAATAAGTCAATTATTTTCAAGCATGTTTGACTGTGTGGTCATTGCGCTTATACGACTGAAATTATGAATACAATATCAATCATTATCGATCAACTGTGTGGGATTTAATCAGTGGTGTGACTTGAAATATCAATGTCACGAAGCAATTTGGAAATATATATCTATATACGGACAGATATGAGTGATATTTTTAACGAACTTATTTTACTATACAACCATACAATCAAATTAAACGCAACTAATAATTCTAATAATAATACAATAGCCAGAAATTTTGATTTTTCAAAAGGTTACCAAGATAGAGGGGACAAACTCTCTTCACCGCAACATCTATGGGTATAGATAGATAGATATAGGCAGATATTACTATAGATTAGGGCTGCCATCTCTAAAATCGCTAAACAAGGACAACGCGCTTCAAATCCCCGGACTTTTCTATTTTGAAAGATTGTCCATGGAGTATTTTCATTTAATTTAAACAAATCTATCCAATCAAATATTTTAAACTCGTTAATAATAAATCGCAAAGTAAAAAGCTGGCCCATGGCCTACAAATGTAAGAAAACATAAATATTTACAAACTTTTATAAAATTGGATGTTTATAAACCAGGAAACTTAAAAAAAAAGCGGACATCTTTTAAAAACGCGGACAACTTAAAAAATACCGGACAACTTTTAAAAACCCGGACAACTTTTAAAAACCCGGACAACTTAAAAAAACCGGACAACATAAAAAACCGGACAACATAAAAAAAACCGGACAACATAAAAAAACCGGACAACATAAAAAAACCGGACAACATAAAAAAAACCGGACAACAGAAAAAAACCGGACAACTTTTAAAAACCTGGACAACTTAAAAACCCCGCCCGGTTGTCCCCGGACGCCTCTAAAACTAGGACAAATCCGGGGAAATCCGGACGGATGGCAACCCTACTATAAGCGCTTTTCGTTTATCACGCTGCGCTGTTGTGGGCTTATTGTTTCTTGTTCTATTTGCCGCTTTTGATGTGTACAATTCTACCTCGGCCTTTACAACCGGCGGCGCCCGACTGCGATACTGCATGCCGGGGCGACTAGTAGTGCTAAACCATGCTAAACGAAAGCGCCTACAGATACACATATCGCACACTGTAAGGACACATGTCGTAACCAAAAAAAATAGAGGTAAATCTATTTTAAAGATTGCACTAGTTCCAGTAGTTTTACCATTGAGTATAATGTTATCAATTTTGTTTTAAATATTTTCGTTTATTCTAAACGCAAAAAGGATTAAATGCACGTTAAAATATACATAAGTCTCATCAAAAACAAAAGTCAAAACCTGAAAATTAATTTTTGAAGTTACGACACTTGTCATCTCATAGTACGATGTACTAATATAGACAGATATACAGATAAGATAAACAGACAGCTATACAGATGATATAAACCGATAGCTATACAGATAATATAAACAGACAGCTATACTAATAGTAGACATATAGACAAGTATTATCATCTCTCTAGATCTATCATCTGGTAGACATATAGACAAGTATTAACATCTCTCTAGATCTATCATCTGGTAGACATATAGACAAGTATTATCATCTCTCTAGATCTATCATCTGGTAGACATAGACAAGTATTATCATCTCTCTAGATCTATCATCTGTCTTTCTTTTTATAACTGATCTAGATAGATATATACGTTTAAGAGAAATCCCTTGTCCTCACGGATCGTACACCGTTGGAATAGCTGTCTTTAATCTAGTTTAACATAACCACTAGCTCTGAAATGTTTGCACAGCGTGAAGGGACATAGATTTTGTGTTCAGTTCACTCGAAAGAGGAATATTGCTCACTCAGCTCCGCACGCCGCAGCCAGAAATCTTGTTTTTTCTGTTTACGACCACCCCGACGACGACACGGCCCAGCAATAAATCAATTTCGCACGTCGATTGTACGTTTTCGCCCGGTTCAATTGGACCCAACCTTGGCCCATGCCCATTGTGTCGCCGTCGCACCCGACACGCAAACACCAGAACAAGTTTGACGTTCACGTACGGGCTGAGGCGGCGGCAGTGGCCGCGGCTCCCATGGGATCCGGCGGCCGGATAGAGCCAAACGGGCACGATTGTTATTTTTAGACGTTTTAACGGGCATAATTAAATAAGCATATAGTATGACCAGGGTATGACTGCATTGGCTGCAGCATATTACCAATTGTATTTTGTTTATAATCAACACTTTGCGTGAATATACCTGTTAGGCCATATATTGGTCATATGAGCTAGTTTTATGACATTAGAACATCTTAGTAACTATATTCTGTATTTTCAGAAAATTTACTACATCACTACATCAGCGGTGGTAAAGGTATTACATTGGTATCCGCGGTGGTAGAGGTATTACATTGGTATCAGTGGTGGCAGAGGTATTACATTGGTATCAGCGGTGGTAGAGTTATTACATTGGTATCAGCGGTGGTAGAGGTACTAGCGGTGGATAGTAGTATGTCTACTACTACTGTCCACCGCTAGTACCAATGTAATGCCTCTACCACCGCTGATACCAATGTAATGCCTCTACCACCGCTGATACCAATGTAATACCTTTACCACCGCTGATACCGATGGCTTCTGATATCATTATTTTTATTATTATTTTTGCCTTTTATCAAAAAATGAATTAGCCTGTATTTGAAAAATTAGAGCTGCTACGAAAAAACGAGGTATTTTTGAAATCTCCACATCAAAACTATCCAAAATCAGTTCTTACTTTTCCAGCACGAAAACAATTTTTTTTGCGTAGTGGTCTATGGCGAAATTGTGCCATGCGTTCGCGCCGTCACCGGTTCGAATCCGGTATTAATAGATCCCATTTTTCATTTGGAATTCAGTCTATTCATCCATTGATGTTGTGTTTGTTCTCAGTTTAGTGTGGTTTCGTGTAATAGTGATTAATATATACACTTTATAAAACATAATACATAGTTAATGGCTAGTTCCACGTCTGGAACTAACTATTGTTATCTTCTCGATGTATGGTGGAAGGTTGAAACCTCTGGCGGAAAACAACTCGTTAATAGATACAAATTACGAATACAAACCAAAAACTTCCACCTCTAGTACTAACTATTGTTATTTTCTCGATGTATGGTGGAAGGTTGAAACCTCTGGCGGGCAACAACTGTCGTTAATAGATACAACTTAGGGGTACAAACCAAATTACGTGTGAGCACTATTTCAGAAAAGAAAATGTTTCCTTTCTGAAATAGCGACAAGCCCAAACAAAACTTCCACCTCTGGTACTAACTATTGTTATCTTCTCGATGTATGGTGGAAGGTTGAAACCTCTGGCGGGCAACAACTGTCGGTAATAGATACAAATTAGGGGTACAAATCAAATTACGTGTAAGCACTATTTCAGAAAAGAAAAAGTTTCCTTTCTGAAATAGCGACAAGCCCAAAAAAAACTTCCACCTCTGGTACTAATTATTGTTATCTTCTCGATGTATGGTGGAAGGTTGAAACCTCTCGCGGGCAACAACTGTCGTTAAGAGATACAAATTAAGGGTACAAACCAAATTACGTGTGACCACTATTTAAGAAAGGACACATTTTCCTTTCAATAATTGGTTTAATGATTGAGGACATCGTAGTAAATGTGTGCTTTTATTTGTTACAGGGCAACCGCAGATGATCAAACTGGTCCAATCTGCTGGAAAGTCCATTACCGGCTTAATGGCTGGCATTTCTGGACAGCCGGTTAAAATCTATAAAGCTGCTCCCACACAAGATACCACACAGGTTTGTAAAACAATGAATATTTCATATTACTAATATTACTTATTACTATAGATAATTATATATAGATAATTCTAAAATTCTGAAATTAGATGCGCACTAAAAAAATGGACCTTTATTTGGTATAACCCCTCAAAAAATGCTCATCATCCTCAAGAACAACAAGAATACATAAAAATTAAAATTAAAATATAAAAATTTAAATTAAAATATAAACATTTAAATTAAAATATAAAAATTTAAATTAAAATATAAACATTTAAATTAAAATTAAAAAAAAAATTAAATTTGAGATGAGCACTATGGGAAGGTATTTGTACTACTCTAGTATATACTGTATTGGAGAGTATACGGCGGTATATGGCGTATACCTTCATGTTGTTTTTTTTTATTTCGAAAAATCGCATATTGCACATTGATATTTATTTGCACATAGCAGAGGGTATCTGCTATGTGCAAATAAATATCAAATTCATTATTGTGATAAAAACAACTTCTATATTTAGCCGTGAGGCTTTTCCGCCGGTCAAGGGAGAAGTTCGGAGGAGTGTAATCGGTATTTACCTTAACTTCACAGAAAACCTGTGGAAAAACTATGAAAAGTGATACGCGAAAATGCGTTCCCCGTTGGGCATCGAACTCAGGCTCCCCAATGCTCAGTACGGTCGACGCCTCTAACCATTTGGCCACTGGACTGGGTTATTTTGATATTTTTTTATATTCTTTAATTACCTTAAATTTCAAAAAGTTAAGCTCTTTGATTTATGTACAATATACCTTCTGTCACTTTCTCCACTAAACCACTGCTCTATAAGATACGTGAACTACGGGTATTACTAAAAAAACATATAATCGGGTATGGGTTATAGATACTTTCTTTATTTCATAGAGTTAAGCCCTAGTTTGCTAGGAAGCGCTGTCGATTTTGTCGGCCGTTTTTGACATCATATACACATTACAAGAAACGTTTTAAGTATATGTATAAACCACTTCACTGTAATTCGTGTAACTTTTTTTCTAAATAAGTTATAAGAACAAAATAGCAAATGTAGATTCTTATTTTGTGAGTATAAATCCTGTGTATTAGTCTTATTTTAAATTACTTTAAGTGTACATTGAAGTCTTTTCACATTCCTTTTATCAAAACATTCACATCTACTTAAATCCTCGCTGCTTATGCCAAGCACTTGTTTCGAGTGTTATTAAACGTGGTGATAATTTGAGCGATTTGCCGCGAGAGCCGCTCTCCCACTCGCCAGCACGCGTGTGGAATTAAACTGGCACATTTTCATACACATTCTGACAATTCAACCATTTCTCTCATTGCTGTGATGCCAATAAATCCCTCCGTAATTGATAATCCCTACAATCAGCTCAGGACCACCACGCAAGCTTTGCGCGGTTACACAAAGAATTCAATACACAACACAGTTGACATGCATTTTTTTTAGTTTACTTTGCTGAAATGTACAAATAACAATGTATACTTGCTACAAATTGCAATTAATAAAATTAAAAAGTAAACGTAAGATATTATAGTACGAATTTGTTCGAACGATTAAACCATTGTCAGACTAAATGCACCATTTACAGCGTGACAATAGTTTGAGGTTTTTTATTATTTAATTGAATATTATTTCGCCTTTCATGTTTTTCTTCACTCTGAAATTTGAAATGTTTCCTTATGTGTGTGTGTTAAGCCCTTATGACATTATCTACTTTCTTATATCGTTTTCAATGCACACACAAACTACATAGTGTCATACAATAAATGTTTTTGAATTTATTTGCTACTTAATTTCCATCCTCTATTTCTATTACATTGTGTTTCTCAATAACTGTAAATTTTCAGTTTAATAAACATTACATTTAAGCCCCTTTCATCTAAAATGTCTGCCGACCGCTGAGTTATGTGCTAGTTAGACGGAAACCGTATGAGGCATTGAGAGCAAACATCGACTATCCCTCAAAGAGTTCGAACCTTGCCAACTTCTCAATTAATAAGCTGATGATATTTTAATGTTTAAAATTCTGTGATTTGAAAGTATTTTATTAATAAAAGGTCACAAATATGTTCACACACTTTGCCCAACATCTACTAGCACCTAATATCTGTAATTATCAAGATTTTTTTGTTCGTGTTGTAATTTCGTAATTAGTTTTATTAATGATTGATGATACAGCATAAATAATACACCCTCCTTCTCATAACACGCCTCTGCTGCATTTTTAAACCGACCACGATGAGTTGCCGTAGTAATCGTTCGTAATTGCGCAATTGCCGGCTTATACTGAATACGAAGAAACAAATTGCGGGGAAAAGGTCAGCGATAATATATTTTTATTTGGCGGGCGATAGTCGTGCGATATACGATGAAGGGGATTTGTAAATATTTAGAATGTTTTATTATGAAAGAGACAAAAGGAGATTATTTACATTTTATATTGTGTTGCATTCAAAATTATTATGTAATTTTAAGACTTATCTGCGTTTAACATGTTTCTAAATGTCGTTTTAGACAAAGACAATTTCTTGACTCAAATATTCTATCTAAATTGTCTCGTATCATACTGCAAATTATTTGAAATTTTGAATTGGATGGTAGATCGAATGGAAAAATATAACGCGTTCTATTTGTCAAGGATAAATTGTATGGAAGGAGGATATATGAATTCATTTCTTGAACAACTTATGAGCTTAGTAATTGTCTTGTCTAAAATGACAAAGTTCGAATCGTGCGTAGTTTTTTGTTTGCGAAAATTCTCGGTCATTTAAATCTCTGGAAAATGTCTGTCGTCGGAATGGAATTGATTGATGCCATCGGGACTTGCTGCTAAGTAACAAAAAGTTTTGTGTAAAACATACCACAATTTTTTACTTACAAACCAGAATTAGTTTGAAATTCTTGAATTGCAAAAGGTTCATCATCAATTCCATATTTCCATAGTTTTTCTTTTTTTTTGTGCATATTCTTCCGAAATTTGATTTTGTCAATCTTTTCGTTGCTGCTGCGGCCCCTGGTTTTTGTTTTCAAGACAACGGGATCAAATTTGTTTCATCTAATTCTGCATTTGACAAGGTAAACGGCATGACCGTCAGATGCTTCTGGTCCATAATCTTATCCGCAGAAAATAATTGCCAACTTATCCTTTTGGTCTTTACCCGCGATTGTATATAATTGCGTCTTAATTTTCTTTTCTTAGATAGTTTTTTAGTGTAGGCATTAGGACCTGTGTACATATGTCTTTTATAAGGTATAATGATAATGGCGTTTACTATTATATGATATTGCAGCCGCCTCACAGCGGGCACTATAGAATCCTCTGCCGGAGTAAGTCACTCCTTGATTTGTCTGTTTTGTGTGTCCGAACCATGTCGATTTTTTTTGTCAATTTCATCTATACTGTTTGTAGACGATTCAGACTAGAAAAAGTAAGAAACAAAGACATCAGAAGAAGCATTAGTCTTTGTTTCTTACCCTTTCTAGTTAGAATGGTCTACAAGTTCTTCTGAGGAAATCCATTTCTGTCCATTTCCTCCATGTTTTCGCAGAATTTTACAAATAGCTACTATCACAAATAACTACGCAATGGTTTGTTTTTAGTGGAAATTATCCGGGAGAAACTCGTGAAATTGTGATGTGAACCAATTTGGGGTTGACGTAGTTGACGCGTTATGATAATCAAAATTGCGGCATACATGAGCGTGCGATATAGTTCACTTTCGTATAGTCGTAGAAAAAAAATGTTTTATTATATTCTATCATTAATGTGACACTATTATAACGCATTAGTGTCACTATTAATGCTTTTATTCATTACTGCAAGAATATTTATATTTATAATTTATAAGAAACATTCTGCTCACGTTTTCAATTCATATTAACGCTAATAAAAAATAATTGCTTTCAATTTACTACCGAAAATAATTTATGATTTCCATAATGTTTATCTCTGCCAATATTTGATTTTGCGAACAATACCCTTTTCATATGAAGCAAATTGCACCGTGAAATGTCAATAATATGCGCACGAACAAACATCTACCTTGTATACATTTTAATTGCGGTGTATGACGCTTCGTTTATTAACCATTCCTCGCATCAGCTCGCCCGGTGAGCACAATTTTACTAATTTGTAGCTGTCTTGCAATTACTGATTGTTCACACCTTCACACGCCACAGCAGGTGCACGACTTAGTTTTAAAAATCGATTAACCCATAAATGGTTGCTTTACTAAAACAATTCTTTTATTCAAAATTAATATTAGCTTATTATGGTATACTAGATGAAATACCCATCGTCCGATTGGGGTATACTGAATTCATTATTTCGCCTCTTTTAAAACTTCGCCTCTTCCGAGTCTGTGTGACAAATATTTCTATACTTTACACTTTTCCTCTCAAAATATACTAAACTAAACAATAATTCCTCTAACTGTGTAGTTACACTGCTCATGTAATAATAATATCTTTATTGCCATTGAGGTTGTTACACATAATAACGACACTATTCGACACGTTAATATACATACATATATACATTTGAATATCAATATACATACATATAAAACATTATAAAATAAAATTCAATATAAAAAATTCTGCTCTTTCAATATACATAAAAAAATTTCAAAATATACAAGATAATTGAAATAATTTACAGTAGTATATCATAATATATCACTAGTGTTTGAGCAAAAAGGCTTAACTCAGGAAATACGACTTCAGGGCCGAGGGACTGTCTTTCTACCCTTAGTAATCTTATCTTGGATTTCATCCTTACTGGTTATTTGTTTATTAAAGACCACTCCTAGGTACTAGCCAAAAAGTAGCAATATAGTAGTAGCAAGTGATAAAAAATAACAAAGAAAAACTCGTTTTATTTATTAATTAAAGAAACACTTTTTGAAAAGAAATTAAGAATCGAAAATGATTTTTCATGTTACAAACTGAGTTTCTCATGATAATTTATATTTTTCATGTGTCAAATGGTGTTTTCGATGTTTATGTCAGTAAACATGAAAAATACCGTTGTTGTTTCTCACCGTATAAAAAGCACCACAAAAAAAATAGGGTCAGTACATAGTTGGTGAAAGCCATTTTCCTTCAATCACGCAAAATCTAGCAGGATTTTCATCAACCATTTTTCTTACCGTATAGAAACTACCCAGCTAAAGCGAATTCCATAAAAATTAGGATCAGGATGGTGAACGTTATTTTCTTTCAACCACGCATTTTTTTTTTTGTAATTTCTAGTAGAGGAATCTTTTAAAGACGCTCTAATCGATGATCATGGGCAGTGTCGGATACACTCGGTAATCTGGTGTGGCTGGCCTAGGGCTAGGATCCCGGACACTTTCTACGTTTATTTTTATCGATGCGCGGAAGATTTTTAGACTCGTCGCTCCCTGTTATCAGGTATTCTCATATATCTAGATTCATTGTAGTTCAAGTAGTTAAGATTACAGAGGATGCAGAAGACTTAAACTACATGATCAGAAAACTACTGTAAGAGTATGAACGAGCTGGTTCATACTCTTACAGTAGTTTTCTGATCAAGTAGTTTAAGTCTTCTGCATCTTCTGTAATCTTAACTACTTGAACTACAATGAATCTAAATATGATTCATTGTTAAGTAGATAAGATTATAGAGGATGCAGAAGACTTAAACTACATGATCAGAAAACTACTGTAAGAGTATGAACGAGCTAGTTCATACTCTTACAGTAGTTTTCTGATCATGTAGTTTCAGTCTTCTGAATTCTCTGTAATCTTATCTACTTAACAATGAATCATATTTAGATTCATTGTTAAGTAGATAAGATTACAGAGGATTCAGAAGACAGAAAACTACTGTAAGAGTATGAACTGAAGTCTTCTGCATCCTCTGTAATCACGACTTGGTTCTCCGCATAATAAGAGGCTATAGAGCAGGGGTGGCCAACTTTGGTGTACGTTTTTATCTTAAAATGTGTGGCGATCGACTTGTCATAGACGTAGTGGGGACGAGAAGATATGAAATACATATACATATTATGTTTATACTGTGTTTTAGTAAGGGCTATGGGTAAATAAACAGCATATGTGTTCAAACACATGTTTCTACCTTAAGTAGTTAATACATCGACCAAAATTGGCTTCGCGATCGACTCGTCGGCCACCCCTGCAATAGACTGCGTCCACCTGGAGCAGCATGCTTTTGCATTTGCGTGTCCATTCTTTAAGAGCTTGCTCCAGGTAGATGTACTTATTTACTATTCTAACAATATTTTATAGAAAACAAATTACCAGTAGGTATATCCAATTTGAATTTGGTGTAAAACCACCAGACCTTCTTATTAATAACATCAATCTTAACCTTCCGGCACATAGACGTCTCATAGACCCGGAGCATATATATATGCTCCGGGTCTATGAGACTGGGCGCGAGTGCTGGAAGGTTAACTTGTTAAGATTCATTGGATTAATAATTTGGGTATAAGTATACGTGGTCAGATGAGCAGCGAATGCACAGATTTGGCTAAACAATCTACAAATATTTTTTTTATCTAGCTCGCAAGTGTATCAGTATAATTATCCTAAAACGTGTTTGTTTATAGCTATTTTAATCTCACAAGTATGCGACAAGAGAGGCATTCGAGCCAGACAGAATGCCGTCCAGTACAACAACCACATCTAATTCGGTCGTGGTACGCAAAAGTTTTACGGGAAAGCCACAAGCCCGATGACGAAAACCTCGGAATTCCCTTCATATTCCAAGAACGAATTAATTCACTTACACGGTTATAATTAGAGCGTTATTTTGGCACCGCGACGACAGCAACTGTTGCCATTATTGTCCCAATAGCTCAAGGGGGAAGGCAAAGGTGCACGCGTGTAGCGACATATGTCATCTAAACCCGCAGGTGGAACGCAATAACCGACTTTCTTAAGTACCACTCTTACAATTCGATTGTGTAGTGAAGAATCAGCTAGCGAGAGAATGAAATTTTTGAGCTGCTGGCGCGGAACGCACATTTGTAATATGTAAAGCACATGTAGTGGCGGCACATGTTTTGTTTTTCCGCCGCAGCCGAACAGCATGGGGAAAAAAGCAGTACATTTTAATTGTGCATGAATTATGCATTGCCCCATGCTGGAGCGGAAAATATCCTCGTTTGTTCGCAGCCAGCAATCGATTCCGGTGTGTGTGTGTATGAAAAGTGGTCGCAACAACTACTTCATTCCGAAGTTTCCACAGAGACCGCGACGTCTTATCGACCATAACATGATGGTGTCATTGCACGAATGTTATTTATTGTACGCGATAAATCATCTAATAATAAATAACAATTAAGAATAATTGGTGCAAATGAATAATTGTTTTTCAAGTTAAAAATAGTGAACAAATAGTATCAAACGCAAACATTATATTCAAACAGACAGACGGCTGCTTTGATTTGATTTATTAGTAATGGGTATAACTCTTGACATACATACATATATACATTCATACATACATAGATACATTCATACATACATAGATGCATTCATACATACATCGATGCATTCATACATACATAGATGCATTCATACATATATAGATGCTTTCATACATACATAGATGCATTCATACATCCATAGATACATTCATTCATACATAGATACATTCATACATACATAGATACATTCATCCATAAAAATAGTGAACAAATAGTATCAAATGCAAACATTGTATCCTAACAAATAGACGGCTGCTTTGATTTGATTTATTAGTAATGGGTATAACTCTTGACATACATACATATATACATTCATACATACATAGATACCTTCATACATACATAGATGCATTCATACATACATAGATGCATTCATACATATATGGATGCTTTCATACATACATAGATGCATTCATACATACATAGATACATTCATTCATACATAGATACATTCATACATACATAGATACATTCATCCATACATAGATACATTCATCCATCCATACATACATTCATGCATTCATAGATACATTCATCCATCCATACATACATTCATGCATTCATACATTCATACATTCATACATTCATACATTCATACATTCATACATTCATACATTCATACATTCATACATTCATACATTCATACATTCATACATTCATACATTCATACATTCATACATTCATACATTCATACATTCATATATTCATACATTCATACATTCATACATTCATACATTCATACATTCATACATTCATACATTCATACATTCATACATTCATACATTCATACATTCATACATTCATACATTCATACATTCATACATTCATACATTCATACATTCATACATACATACATACATACATACATACATACATATATACATATACCCAGAAAACATTACAAATACACGAAATTTCTCATTAATGAATCCGAAAGCACTTCATATAAACTCCAATTACAAGACAATCGGTAATTTATAGGGGCACGATATAAATGCAACTCCCCATCTAATTCCCCAATTAAAAACATCTAAACCGAAAAAGTCTGTCGGTTGCTTTATGAATCGTTCTACGGTTAGTATTCATCATTCGCCGTGCTGCGCGTATTTTCCCTTTTGGTATCAACAGGAAGACGGCCCCGAAGGGGCTCGACGTCTGTGCCGGATGGTTTCTAGGTAAAACCGCCAGGCCATCCTTGTTGTTAATCTGGTGTTTCTACGCGTACAAAACCGGTCGGGGCCCCAATGGAGGCTTAGTCATTCATTACCCTCCCCGGCTGCTTAAAAAAAACTGTATGAAATATATGTGCCAATGTGCACCGCTGCGGCGAGGGAGAGATTCCTATCTTTATAGCGCATTTTTTTAAATTAATGGAACTGCGGGTTGTAAATGTTGTAATTAATTGCGGCTCGTGGTGTATGGGGAACATGTTAATTAACCCTTTAGTTTCTGTAATATTTACGGTGGTAAGTCGACTATTCGGTTCACGATTTTACGTGTTATCCTTCTGCAGACTTCATCGACTTTTAAAAAGCATTCAACAAGGTGAATAGAAACATAGTTTGGAATATTTTAAAAAGTATAGTATACATACATACATACGTACATACATACATACATACATACATACATACATACATACATACATACATACATACATACATACATGCATACAGACAGACATACATGCATACAATATTAAAATATTCTAAATATCTTGCATTATGCATGCAAGTTCTATTACCACTATTATATAACTTGCATTTTATAATCAGGCTTAATAATCCTGGTAGTCCTAGGGCTGGTATAAAATATAATATTAATAGTGTGTTCCTTTCTCATTATATCCTGAAGTCTAAATATTTAAAGCATAATATTCCCTCTTATTATCAACCTGAATCTAGTCTTATTTAGTTCGCCGATTTCTTCCATGTTCTACCCCCTGTTACATGCGATTGTGGCGCATAAAAACCATTAGAAACAGCAAACTGTTAAGTCTATATGGATAATTGGGGGCTTGCTATTTGGCGAAGTTTCCACTGCTAAAGTTTGATCAAATCAATCAATCAATCAATTATTTACTTTGCCGAGTTTTCAATTGAGCTTTCAGTACTTACAAATTATTAAAAGTTCAAACGACTGACATGCTAAGTTATACCAGTGGGTAGAATTTATAATGTTAATGCTGTTTATTATATATTGTAGAAGAGATAGAGAAAATCCTTATTTAGGAATTACAAAAATTAAGGTCAATAAATCAATTTTTTAAAGTATTTATTTATGTATATACAATATTTTTTATGGAGTCATTTTACAACTATTATTGTCATATTATACAAATGTGTTCCATCCCTCTTTCTTTACCTTGGGTTGTTGGGAAGTTGTTCCATCTCAGGCTATTGGTATTGATGGATATAATACGAGGCATATCCAGAAAGTAAGAGTACTGAGCTCTCACGGTCGGAGGGATTTTATTCCCATCATGTTGGCCACACGGCAGTGTAGCCTGACTCCTCCCCTTTGCACCGAGACCGGTTCGAGGTCAGTACGTTGAGAACTGTTGACACGACAACAAGTTTCGTGAATAATGTCAATCCAATCTCCCGCCAAGTGCGAAATACGCGGCGTCATCCGTTATCTCGTTTGGAAGGGAAAACCTCCATTTGAGATTTATAATGAGGTGAAAACTGCATATGGTGATAAAGCTATGAATCGTACGAAATTGTGGAAACAATTGAAAATGCGCTCCGTGACGATCGCAGATTGACTGTGGATGAACTTTCTGCGATGTTTCCGCAAATCTCCAGATCTCTACTACACGAAACAATCACAGAAACCCTCGGATATCGGAAACTGTCCGCGAGGTGGGTCCGAAAACAACTGACAGACCAGCACAAGTTGAATCGAGTGGAGGCCGGGCAAGAGTTTTTGAGGCGCTGGAAACTCCATGGAGATGAATTTCTCCGCTCCATCGTAACTGGAGATGAAACTTGTGTAGCACACCACACGCCCGAAACCAAAAGACAGTCTCAACAGTGGCGTCACACCTTTTCACCCTCCGCCAAAAAGTTCAAAATCACAATTTCAGCCAAGAAAGTCATGGCATCCGTGTTTTGGGACTGTCAGCATAATTTTAATCGAATATCTTCCTCAAGGGGAGACCATCAACTCTGCAAGATACTGTGAGACCTTAAAAAAATTGCGGAGGGCGATTCAGAACAAGAGGAGAGGCATGCTGACAAAAGGAGTCACGCAGGAACTGCTCGCCTCGTTTAAATGGGATGTCCTGAACCATCCCGCGCATTCCCCTGATCTAGCACTATCTCTTTACCTCCCTGAAGCTGCACATGGGTGGAAAAAGGTTTTTAACCGACGAGGAGGTAAAGGAGGAGTTGGAGAAGTGGACGAAGGAGTTGGCGGGAAACTACTTCGAGGAAGGCATCAAAAAAATGATACCTCGCTACACCACCTGCATAGAGAGGAATGGCGACTATGTCGAAAAATAGCTTTTATTATGTACTAAAGTTTCACGTAATTTTTTTGTTTAAATAAAAAATTTTAACACCTACAAAAATTCAGTACTCTTACTTTCTGGATATGCCTCGTATGTTCGGTTTTGTGTTCACCTAACTTGCCATTTTACTTCAAAGGTGTTGTTAGGTAGAAGGAATTTTGTTTTTATTTTGAAGGCGATGAAATTTAAATTAAGAGGAATAAAACAGCATAATAAATAGACACGGGCACATAAAATAAACCCTCAATACCACAGCCCGAGTAGGAATCACAACCACAAACCTCCCGGCGAGGACTAAGGGAAGAACCATCATCTATTTTTGTAGTGTTTTAGTTTTTTACATGATTGTATTGTGTATGTATAAACAAAAAAATAAATTTACAATTTACATACTTTTGATTCCAAGGTCTTCCAATTTAGTGGTAACTTATCCGATATATTTTTCCATGAATAATAATAATAATAATAAATTTATTATCCAACAGACATAGTCTAATGTAATTATTTTAGTTATTTTTTGTATTTTATATCTATATATTAGTTTTAATTAAAATAATGTTATTTATAGGATAACAATAGCATTATTTTAATTAAAACTAATATATAGATATAAAATACAAATATATGGTATTAAAACTAATGTATATAAAATACAAAAAATAACTAGAATAATTACATCATACTTTCTAACTGATGTTAAATGTCATGCTATAAAATTATAAGACGCTGAATTTTTTTGTTCCTCTTTATAAATGGAAAATCCAATCGTGTCGAGTCGTCGGAAATACAGCGGGGCTGCCCCTGATTGCGGCCGGCAGAAATAATTGCGCCCGCGCTTTGTAATTTTCCCAACAAAGCCGATTATTTTTCCGCACCGCGATAAGATTATATGTGCGGCAGCGTGCTACGGACGTCAAAAATATCGCCCGAGAAATGCAATTTTGCGGATCGCTGTTCGGGAGGGTTTTCCGCCTCTCAAGGCTGCGCGACCGACGACATGCTCCTCGGGGTAATAAAATAATTCATAAATATTTTAGAGACCCGGTTTCGCCCGCAGTGGTGGCATGTGGCTGCAATTATGCTAATACCGAAATAATGTAAGCTGCTCGCGCTACATAGTGTTGAAATTGTAGTGACAATCTTATGATAGGAATATTAAAAGATTGCTTAGAAATGTAAGTCGGTGTGCTGCTCGAATTTCTAGCTAATTTCAACCGCTATTTTTAGATCATTGCCATAATATAAAAACGAAGACAATGATTTGATTTGTCGTTTATGTTTTTTGGTGCTGTCTGTTCAAAAGTGGTGGTTGCGGGTTCTAATACCCACCGAAACATTTCTTTTTATATTTCTTATTCATTATTTCATTGAAATATTAAATGTTTTGAAATACTATTAATGTTTTCTTATTTATTATTTAATTGAAGTATTATATGTTTTGAAATAGTAGCCAAAATCATACTTATGTATTTATAGCGAAATTAGCAGGGCCATCAGATTTTGAAGTAAAAAATCATATACCTTTATAAGTTTACCTGTAATAGCAGTAGAAAGTAGTAAAATGGCAGTAGCCCGAATCATACTTCCTTAAAATCATGTCTACAGGGTGTAAAACAATTGAATAAAATGGACGACTACATGTTTTTATAGCGAAATTATCAGGGTTCTCAGATTTTGAAGTCAAAAAACAAATAACTTTATTATTTCAGCTGTAATAGCAATATTAATTAGCAAAATGGCAGTAGCTCGAATCATACTTCTTTAAAATCATCCCTACAGGGTTTAATACAATTGAATAAAAATTGCGCCTACATGTTTTTATAACAAAATTAGCAGGGCTATCAGATTTTTAGGTCAAAAATCATATAACTTTATTAGTTTAGCTGTAATAGCAACAGAAAATATCTAAATGACAGTAGCCAAAATCATACTTACAAAAAACATATAACTTTATTAGTTCAGTTGTAATAGCAATAGAAAGTCCCAAAATGGCGGTAGCCCGAATCATACTTCCTTAAAATCATCCCTACACGGTGTAAAACAATTGAATAAAATGGACGACTACATGTTTTTATAGCGTAATTAGCAGGGTCCTCAGATTTTGAAGTCAAAAATCATATAACTTTATTAGTTTAGCTGTAATATCAATAGAAAGTAGCAAAATGGCAGTAGCCCGAATCATACTTCTTTAAAATCATCCCTACAGGGTTTAATACAATTGAATAAAAATCTAAATCTAAAAATTGCGCCTACATGTTTTTATAGCAAAATTAGCAGGGCTATCAGATTTTTAAGTCAATAAACATATAACTTTATTAGTTTAGCTGTAATAGCAACAGATAATACCAAAGTGACAATAGCCAAAATCATACTTACTTAAAATCATCACTACAGGATGTAAAACAATTTAATAAAAATGACGACTACATGTTTTATAGCGTAATTAGCAAGACCATCAGATTTTGAAGTTGAAAATCATATAACATTATTAGTTTACCTGTAATAGCAATAGGAAGTAGTAAAATGGCAGTAGTCCGAATCATACTTCCTTAAAATCATCCCTACAGGGTATAAAACAATTGAATAAAATTGACGACTACATGTTTTTATAGCGAAATAGCAGGGTTGTCAAATTTTGAAGTCAAAAATCATATAACTTTATTAGTTTAGCTGTAGTACCAATATAAAGTATCAAAATGGCAGTAGCTCGAATCATACTTCCTTAAAATCATCCCTACAGGGTTTAATACAATTGAATACAAATTATGCCTACATGTTTTTATAGCAAAATTAGCAGGGCCATCAGATTTTGAAGTAAAAATCATATAACTTTATTAGTTTAGCTGTAATTTCAATAGAAAGTAGTAAAATGGCAGTAGGCCGAATCATACTTCCTTAAAATCTTCCCTACAGGGTGTAAAACAATTGAATAAAATTGACGACTACATGTTTTTATAGGGAAATTGGCAGGGTTCTCTGATTTTGAAGTCAAAAAACATATAACTTTATTAGTTTAGCTGTAATAGCAATAGAAAGTAGCAAAATGGTAGTAGCTCGAATCATACTTCTTTAAAATCATCACTACAGGGTTTAATACAATTGAATAAAAATTATGCCTATATGTTTTTATAGCAAAATTAGCAGGGCTATCAGATTTTTAAGTTAAAAATAATATAACTTTATTAGTTTAGCTGTAATAGCAACAGATAATAGCCACAATCATACTTCCTTAAAATCATCACTACAGGGTATAAAACAATAGAATTTAAATTGACGACCACATGTTTTTATATCGAAATTGGCAAGGCCTTTTGAAGTAAAACATTATGTAACTTTATTAGTTTAGCTGAAAAATCAACAGAAAGTAGGAAAAAAGGTCACAGATCAGAAATTAAATAATATTATGGAACAATTAAAACAAAAACTGTTTACCCTGAAAATCCATTACTCATTAATTTACAAAAACAGATTCGTTGTTGATTGCGCTGGTGTTTATTCATGCACGGCTGCACAATCAATTTCGCTCCCACAAAGAAGTATAATTTATGACACATTTTCTGGTATCGGAAGCAAGCTGCGAATGTAAAGTTGTATGAAAAGCATAGGATATTTGTATCGTTTTCGCAGTAATTTTATATTTTGTTATCTGGGTGAAACCTAACATCCACAAAAGACACCTTCAAAGTTCAACTATGCGTGGTAAACCGCGCCAACCGCAATTATAATATTAGTGCTGTTGAATATTAAATGTCGCGTTAAGGAAAAACATACTGATCGAGGTCAGTAATGAATTATAAACGCTAGATGCGATTAATTCATTAGAAATTTGTTTTGCACTATAATTAAATGTAATTTTAAACTATTATATATGAATGCAATTTAAAATCCAGCTCAATGGGCTAGTGGTTAGAGGGCGCCGGCCATCTCGTACTGAGTATTGGGGAGCGTGGGTACAAAATTTTAATAGTTAAAGGTCGTTTTAAAACAATTTCTCAAGATGCGAGACAATCTAAATTGTCTCGTATCATACAGAAAATTATTTGAAATATTGAATTGAATGGTAGATCGAATGGAAAAATATAACGCGTTCTATTTGCCAAGGACATTGTATGGGAGGAGGATATATGAATTCATTTCTTGAACAACTTTTGAGCTAAGAAATTGTCTTGTCTAAAACGAACTTAAAGTAAATACCGGGTGATTATACTCCTCTGAGCTTCTCGCTTTACCGGGTGGAAAAGCCTTTCAGATGATAGCCCTATAAAGATAGAAGTTGTTTTTATAATTTAAATTTGAAATTATATAAAATGCTGTATATTTTTTACTATATATATATATATATTACTCAATTATTTATGTTATTTAGAGCTATTAGGTAATAAACAAAGTTATTATTAAAACTGTTACTTGTCCAAAAAACCAGTCAACCCAAATCGATTACATTTTGGGTGGTATAGCCTGAGTTGTAGTTGATTTTGGTATTCGAAATTTAGCAGTTGAGTTTTGTGACTACAATAGGAACGTACAGAAAGAAATACTATACCAGGAGTGGGAATACTTTTCATCACTTTAGGCGACATTTATTTTTTTTTATCAAAATTATAGACGACTCATATGATTTTATATGGATTAAGGGGTTACACCACCTTGGCGTTTGGAAAAACAGGTATACATTTAAAAAAAATAAAATTGACGCAGCCATTGAATATATAAAATATGTTTTTATTATATACATATACGTGGTAGATTTGTGAACAACATTAACGAATAACGAGTAAAAAATAAATAAAAATAACAGAGATATGAGTTGTCAAGTAGGACCCTCTTCTAAATTTCCTTGCTGATAGTGTACCTAGTTTAGCTATCAGGCATTGGTTGAAAATGATATAAATTAACATTTACAACTTTCTGAAATATATATATATATATATATATATATATATATATATATATATATATATATATATATTTGTTTGTTTTTAGTTTTTGTTTTTGTTTCCAAACAGTAACTCACAGCCCCCCCTAAAGACATTTGTTCCACATATCTCAAATTTCTCGGTGATAAATCGTATTGTATACCCCTTCTATTACTATTAATGTGTTTACGAAAGCTAATAATCAGCCACCGAGAACAGATGATTTATTTTCGAACCGCTGGTGTTTATTTCGCTTCAAACAGGAGCCATAAAGCAGCGAGACGCCCATAAAGATAACCGATCCCTTTCCTGTTTACATTAAATATTTCAACGCGCTCCCAGCTTTATGTCCACTTGAGCACTTTGAAAACCACCGGCCAGCGCTAAATATTATGAATAATAGGTGGCTAACGAAATGTTTTCGCATTTGTTTTGCAGACGCTGACGCCCATTACGCAGGGACAAATCATAAAAAATACAAAACTCGTTACAAGTAAGTATTGTAGACGCTAATGTTATATTTAATGCGACTGGTTTAGGAAACGGGGGCGTAGCAATAGGTAGCTGTGTTTCCGGGGTTATTATTAATGAATGGAACTCGTGAGTTTTTTCCATTTATAATTTCTGTAGTGGTATTGTTATTATATTAAAAACTTGCACGCCTTCTTATGTTCTAATTGTTCAATAATCGGTTAAACTAGCTTAAACTGAGTTTCATGATAGACGATTAAAACACGTGTTGGTGCGTAGTGTTTAAAGTGACTGTTGTGTCCCAACAACAACCACCATCGTTAACACATTATTTGAACAGTCTATACTTATTTCTAACCCTAATTAGAATATAATTAGCATAAGTACATATATAAGAATATTCTAAAATAAGTAGATTAAGGGCCGGTTCTACAATTGATATTCAACCGCAGAATAAGGCTATTCGTGAAATAAGTTTGAGATATTAGCGTTCATATCTCAAACTTACAACCAGTTAACGTCAATTATAGAACTAGGGCCGGTTCTACAATTGACGTTAACTGTAGAATGAGGTTATTCGTGGAATAAGTTTGAGATATGAACGCTAATATCTCAAACTTAACGATGGTGACGGTTGTTGGGACACAATATGACGCTTTAAACTGAATCTAGCTTTAAGCTAGTTTAGTTTTTCTCAAACTTTTTGGCCGCACTTACAAAATTTAAGGACTAGCTAAAGAATGGCTATCTGTAGAAAAACATTCCGAATTAATTTTGTCTACGACCCTACAAGTATTTCTCCCCAGGGGGGTTGCGACCCATACTTTGAGAATCATTGCTCTAGTCAACCGAGTATTGCACAACCGACACAAAGTCTATTATTGAGTAATAAAGTGAAGGATAAATAAAATGATTTTTACACCTTTTTTCGGCTAAACTCGAAAATGGCGATAGTGGCTTTGATTCCTCCTCGGGTTGTGAGTATTCAGGGATTAATTGGATTATATTAGTTGCGTTCTGTATATTTATTTTGTCTATATGGTAGTCATAAAAAACGATACTGCTTCAAAAGACAAGTTGAGACATGAAATCAAATTGTCATTCTTTGCAGAGACGATATCGCCTGGCACCGTGGCACAGACGTTCCACAAAACGCCCGGCGGACAAATAATTAAGAAAACAATACGCTTAACCCCCCAACAAATGGTTAGTACTACTTATGCGTAGAGTGCTAGACAATTTGAGACTCAACAATATTTTTGCAGCAAAACCTTAAATTTATCAATACGACGCAGAAGATACAAATACAGGCGCCGCAACAACAGAGTCTGATAAAACCTGTCGCAGCCGTTCCCGCCCAAATCACAAAAACCTTTCACGCCTCACCCCCTATATTAGACCACAGCGCGCGGAAGCGACAGGAGAGCTTGGATTACGACTACCCACCAGATTCGTAAGTTTTATTTCTGCGTAATTAAAATTCAAAGCTGTAATAAGATTCTGCCTGTAGGATGACTATTGTAGTTTTTCCAGGGGAGGTTCGATGGTTATATGAAACATAGTAGTGTGCGGCCGAAATAACTCTCACATTTAAAGCGGATTGAAAAAGAATTGGTACGAGGTAATTTTACATCTTAAATGTAAATATAAAAAAGTTTTCTTACAATAAGGTTTTAAAATTATACCGTCCAAATGGTGGTCTTGACGGTCGATTCATTTTACGAAAGTTTTTAATTAATATTTCGAGACGTGTTTTAAAATTTTTCATAACTTCCACTAACATCTCGTGCGAGATTGCTTAATTTTTTTCTTTATTAGCTTCCCTTAGTTGTTCCAAGAACCGAGGACGATTTAAGTCCATGCGACTTGTAGGTGGGCGTACCTCAAGCCCGAGGTTTTCAAACATCGTCCTTGGAATAACTAAAGGAGGCTATTCATCAATATTTCGCTCGATATCTTAGTGAAAATAATGAGAAACTTTAAAACATGTCTCGAACTATTAATCGACTGTCAAGGCGACATTAGGACGGTATAATTTTTAAACGTTAGTTTAAAAAAACTTGAGAAATAAAAAGTGGTTGGTGATACCTCATACTATTCTTCACTCAATCCGCCTTTTAAATGTGGGAGTTATTTTGGCTGCACCCTGTACATATGAATTTAGCAAATATTTCAAAAGCAAAAAAATATGCTCTATACCTCACTATTCTTCATTCAATCCGCGTTTTAAATGTGGGAGTTATTTTGGCTGCACCCTGTACATACGAATTTAGCAAATATTTCAAAAGCAAAAGAATATGCTCTATAAATGATAAATGAGTTATTTTGGCTGCACCCTTTACATACGAATTTAGGAAATATTTCAAAATCAATAAGATATGCTCTATAAATGACCGATGAACCAAATATATTATTATTGGGCCCGCGGCTTCAAGATAGGGAGGAACATAGGGCATCCTTTCAGATGATTCTGTGGCTAGTAATTCTAAGCAAGGTCCGCTAGTCTGGTCCCAAATATAATTTTTGCAAAGTAAGTTCGCTGGAGGGTACAAAGAAAGCGTTTTTCGTTTTCTGTGGGACTAAAACAGTATTGCTCATATTACTAAATGCTTCAATTATTCTACTAGTGACTACAATTACACAAAACATCCAAGTCTGTATACATAAAAAGTTGTTATAAGTGATTTGAGCTTCAAGAACGGTTCGTGAATTCATCATGCTATAAGAACTTTTCGTATTTTCTTGTGTTTCAAGAATCTTTCCTTCAAGAAATTTGTATGCGTGCTTTAAGAACTTTTCTTGAATTGTTTGTGCTTCAAGAACTTTTCTTGAATTCTTTGTGTTTCAAAAACTATTCATGAATTCTTTGTGCTTCAAGTACTTCTCATGAAAACTTACTGCAGCAATGCTGTTATACAACTAGTGGGCTAACAGAACAACTTAAGTCCGGCGTAATCGCCCTTGTATGGTAAAAGAACATTTTCTCAAGTGGCTTTCAAATATCTATAAAACAAAAAAGAAAGTAGTAGGTTATGAAAACTAATTCATAAAAAAATCAGTTCGAAAATTTTCTGGCTTTTTATTAAAAAAAAAAGATGAAATATTAAAACTAAAAACAGTGTTTTCCCCGGGTAATTCTGTTTGTGCTTCAAGAACTTTTCATGAATTCTTTGTGCTTCAAGTACTTATCATGAGAACTTACTGCAGCACTGCTGTTATGCAACTAGTGTGCTAACAGAAGTATAGTCCGGCGTAATCGCCCTTGTATGGTAAAAGAGCCTTTTCTCACATGGTACATGGCTTTCAAATTTCTATAAAACAAAAAAGAAAGTAGTAGAATATGAAAACTAATTAATAAAAAAATCAGTTCGAAATTTTTCTGGCTTTTTATAAAAAAAAAGATGAAAAATTAAAACTAAAAACAGTGTTTCCCCCGGGTAATTCTGGGACACATAATTATTTTACATGCAATTGGCGACTCGAGGAAAATCATTTTGTACTAGAACATATGATAGCTCAAGGCTTGTTGAACACAGGATACCTCAAGGCTTGTTGAACACAGGATACCCTAAGGCTTGTTGAACACAGGATACCTCAAAGCTGGTTGAACACAGGATATAATTATAGATTATTTATCAAACTAATGATATAAACAATCACGAACGGAAAGAGGCCTTGTAGTATCTTATGTTTTACTTTAAAAATGATTTCCTTTGAGTTGCTAATAAAGCCGATATTGGTGCCGTTTATAAGTACATCTTTTTGTTGTTGTTGAAATATTCCATACATTTCCAAGGGTGTTAGTTGCTTCAAAGTGTGAAATTGGTCAGACAAATATGGTCATAGACTTTTCAGCAAGCGAAGGAAAACAACGGAGAAAGTGGGCAAGGGGCTGAGGCATTTTTCAATGAAAGTATGCGAGAAGGTGCGGAAAAAAGGGAAGACTTCGTACAACGAGGTGGCCGACGAGTTGGTGCAGGAGTTCACACACAATGCGCTGACGAATTCCCTAGCAGAACAGGTAAATGAACCTACCGATGATTTTTAGTCGATCAGAAAGTGTATGGTCAATTCATGATGCTCAAACTATGTTCATTGTTATGTCATTGAATTGAATTTAAGTAAAATAGATCATCCAATCCTAACAAAATCGTTAAATGAAATTAAACCGGTGTAGTGTTCTATTAACTACAGCGGTTTAATTTAATTTAAGGATTTTGTTAGGATTGGATGATATATTTTAATTAAATTTCGATAAAACTACGGGAACAAAAAAAAAACGGAAAACGGTGCCATATAATTTTTGACTTCTTAATTGACCGAAGCCGAAACTGGGTGGTAACACATATACCTTCTACATCTATATTGGACGTTCACCGTTATTCTTATTTCGTCTATGAACGCATATATATTTTTTAACTTTATATCTTACGTGTTATCCCTTGTGAAGATTTCCAAATAATATTAAGCGCATCCTTAAATGGAAAGTCACTGGAGAAACAGCGGACGTTTTACAAAACGACTGATTTTACCTTTTGCCTACGATCTATATAAATCAAATCAATTAGCAGCGTTTAGGTGTATGATTATGACAACAAGTATGTATCGTTTTACAAATCGCCTTGTTGCTCTCTATAACAGTAGACGATATATACAAATCAAATCAATTAGCAACGTTCAGGTGTATGATAATGACAACAGGTATATATCGTTTTATAAAGGCATGAGTAGGCGTTTTGCTAAGCGATATACACGTGTATATCGCTTAACAAAACACGTGTATATCGCTTAGCAAAACGCATACTCATGCTCTAAAACAGTAGACATTTTACAAAACGACTCATTTATATTACGCCTACCACACATACAAATCCTAAATTAGCAATATTCTGTAGAACGATTTTGACAATACACGTTCAGAACAAGAATATGTATATGTATAAAAAGTTAAATTGCTTATATTTCATTTGAGCAATCCATCTCTTCTTTAGTATGATCAAAAAAATATCAGGAGACGAGTGTACGACGCACTGAACGTCCTTATGGCCATGAACATAATCTCTAAAGAAAAGAAAGAGATTAGTTGGATAGGTCTGCCTTCAAATTCCGTGCAAGAGTGCATACAGCTCGAGAAGGAGAAACAAAAGAAGATTCAGAGCATCCAGGAAAAAAAGAAGCACCTGCAGGAGCTCATTTTGAATCAAATATCGTTCAAAAACCTGGCGCAGCGCAACATTGATCTCGAAACCTACCAAGGCCGGCCTGCACCTAGCTCCTATATTCAATTACCTTTCATCGTCGTCAATACCAAACGACAGACGGTTATTGACTGCAGCATCGCACCTGACAAGTAAGTTTAAACTATTTTAAGTAGTATTTTAAGGTTATCGTCCTTCTAATAATTCTGCTCTCAGTAATTATATGTATATGTGTTAAGTTTTGGGATTGTAAAACATGAATACCGGGTTCCCAGATTTTTACGTTATTTAAATACCGGTATTTATAGTTAATACCAGTATTTCGGCGTTATAGATATTATCAATTTAAAAATATTACTATATTTTGGGAATTTAATCTCGATTTCAAGATTAAAATCCCAAAATAAAGTGCGATTTGACTGCTCGTATACGTATTGATTTAGCTCGTGTACCCTCTGACTTACTTCGTTTGCGTTCTGACTGATTCCAATACACGGTGACTCTACCTCGTACTTCCCGTCATCAATTAGCAGTTATTTGCTAAAAGTAACCATGTGTTATTTCTTTTATTATAGAATGGAATATCTATTTCATTTTAACGACAAATTTGAAATACACGATGATTCCGAAATATTGAAACAAATAGGAATGCTCATGGGTGAGTCTAATTACGTATTCTTCTAACTGAAATCTGCTCAATTCATATGGATAATTTGTGTTATGTTATATTTTGTGTTATTTTTACTAACCATCAGGTCTCGACGAGGGTAAATGCAGTCCGGAGAACGTTGAGAAGATTAAATTACTAGTACCTAAAGCCTTAGAGGAGTATGTTGAACGTAAGTAGCTTATATAAAACAAAACAGTAATTTTTGCATGTAAAGCTAGATCTAATATTTTGTATTAATTAAAGTTAATTTTATTTTTACTAACCAAACTCTATGCGATATGCGATGACTTAAGACTTGGGAAGGAGCTTAAAGTCTCAAGTTTAAGTATCTTATATATAAAAAAAACAGTGATTTTTGCATGTAAAGCTAGATCTAATATTTTGTATTAATTAAAATTATTTTTATTTTTATTAACCAATCTCTATGCGATATACGATGACTTAAGTCTTGGGAAGGAGCTTAAAGTCTCAAGTTTAAGTATCTTATATATAAAAAACAGTGATTTTTGCATGTAAAACTAGATCTAATATTTTGTATTAATTAAAATTATTTTTATTTTTACTAACCAAACTCTATGCGATGACTTAAGACATGGGAAGGAGCTTACAGTCCTTTAAAGACAATTTCGTCAACTTTGATGCGGGTATCGCAATTGGTGTACGTGTGTGCTTTGGCTCAGCTCGTGTGCGCTCTAATTTAGTTCGCGTGCGCTCTGCTCAACTCGTGTGCGCTCTTGCTGAGCCCGTGTGCGCTTTGATTCAGTTATTGTGCGCTCTGATTCAGTTTGTGTGTGATCTGATTCAGCTCGTATGCGCTCTGATTCAGCTCGTGTGCGCTCTGATTCAATTCGCGTGCGCTCTGCCTCAGCTCGTGTGCGCTCTGATTCAGTTTGTGTGTGATCTGATTCAGCTCGTGTGCGCTCTGACCCAGTGCGTGTACACTCCAACTGATTCCTTCAAACGCCGAATACAAGGAAAGGTATCGGGTTTTCTAACAAATTTCAGATATTTTTACTATCTGTAAATGCAATAAAAATAGTAGGTTTCGAATACTCCGACTATTTATACATCATTCGCTATGTATAACTATATTATACAGTTGGGCCAAATGCTATCGTATACTCAAATTTCGTCTACTAAGCTGATATCGTGTATCGCTAAGTAAGCGACTCTAGTCTGGTTGTCTTCTGTTCGATCTTACATGCGAGCCGCTACTGGGACCCGCGATTTTACCTCGGTTGGACCAGCCTAACTAAAAGTAGTTCCAGCAACTTATAGACCTATAGTTTAACTAGAAGTTCGAACTATTTGAGTTTATTAGATATAATTTCTTCAACTACAGTGGCCAGAGATACCTTCAAACCCAAATCTCGTATTGAGAACTGTAACCTAGTTGATATTTAACCCATGCATGAAACTTTTGTTCGTTTTAATATCTAGTCAATAATAAGCCAAAAAAAAAAACTACAAATCGCATAATTTAAAATCAAAAGAAATGGCAAAAGGCAGTCCATCCCTCATAGACACGCTACTGCAAAAAGACGCCGGCCCAAGCAACGCCACCCTCTTCGGCGATCCGCTCGAAACCACCCTGGACGAGGAAAACTCCCGCCAATCCTCCAGCTTCGACCCAATGTCACCCGAGCAAGCCGAATACAGCGACGACGAAGGAGATTCGGACATCTCGAGTGACGACTAGGGGCGCCTTCATGGTACAACATTGTTGATTTTATTTACACTTATTTAAAAAAAAAGAGCTGGTTTAGACTGTTGTTGTTTATGTTGAGAGATTTCGGAAGGGACTATTATTTATTTTTATTAGAAGAAACCAGCATGGAGAACGCGCAGACTGTTCGCAAAGAAAATGTTAATTCTGTTGATAATCATTTTTTTTTTACTTTATATTGAAATGTACAAAATTTGTTTGTATAGCGTTTAGGATTACTTTACTTTTGTAAATACGACATACAATTTTTTCTATATAGCATGTATATTTTTCATCAAGAAGAAGTTTTTGGCTATTCAAAATAGAGACTTGGCGCACTGATGTAATTATTTCACTCACCACCAAAAAAAAAAACCAACTAGATTTTATATATAAATACGAGGAATAACCGTCACAGGAAGAAAGAATGAACACCAATTTTTTTTGTTTGAATATTTGTACCTGGCTGTGACAATTTGCTTAGATTGAAAATCTCTCCCATAAAAAAAATACATTTGCTCATTCTTAAACTACTTCGCTCCAAAAAAAATTATAAGTTAACCCAGCACACATTTTATCAATGTATGTATATATTTTTTTGTTTGTATATATACCTTTAAAAAATGATCCCTAGGATTTATAAGATTTTGCATGTTTTTTTAATATATATTCTCATTTTTTTACACCTTTAAAGTGATATCAAGTGCTTAAAGATGATTGATGGTCAGATTTTGTAGTGGACCAACATATTTTTGAATAGAAAATGAACTTATGCTGCCATTAATCAGTTTTTTTGTTTTTGTTCTAAATAAATATGTTTGTGATGCAATCTGAAATGAATATAATTAATCAAAATAGTTAGAATTAATACTAGGATTTTCTACAAATATGGCAAATGAGAAATGAAAAATACAAGAACTTAATTGGAATAAGTTTCACTAGCCCTGGTTTTCTAGGTGCCACAAAAGCCATTTTTATTTTCATTGTTTTAAAAATCCTTTTGACGTAACAAAAAAGTTTGCCGTGTGTATAAATGAATATGGTTTACTATAGAGTGTCATACTGAAAACGTTTTTTTAAATGTGTAAATGACGTCACAAACGGTGCGGTTGTGACGTCACAACATACGTTTTTAATGAATATTTAAGGATAATTATAACTGACCAAATCCACTATAATTATATAGTTTTTATTATATCACATAATTTCACTAAAATATAAATTAACTGGTATCAAAGCAAGTTACTTTTGGATGCTTCATGAATTTACAGTAGACAAACTCAATCTATGTTTTCAAATATTCATTAAAAGACTTTCTTTGCCATAATAAACATTAGTTTGTGTCAAAAAAAAGTTTATTTTGGTTGTTCATGAATGTTGAGCCAAAAATTGAGATTTTAACATTATGTTTATCTTTTTACATATGGCATCACTATATCAAAAGTGACATCTGAATGACTGATTGGAAGTTATGGTTGGAGTTATGAACTTAAACTCCTTTTATATAACCCAGCCTTATAGTACTATAATTTTTATTACATCAAAACATTTGTTTGCTCCAATGAAAATCAATCTGTAGCAAAGGAAACAATTGAAGAGTTTAGCATGTAAAAAATATTAATAATGTTAAGAAAATTTGGAAAATATGATTGAGTATGTCTACTATAATATTTGTGGTACAAAAAAATATTTCATAGCAAATCAAAATTCATTCAAATTGCATCATGAACATATTAACCAAAAATCAGCAGCAAAATGTATTTACTTTCCAATCCTTCCATCAGCCCTCACTTAACCGGGAGTGCATAATTTTATTTAGCAATAATTTCTTCTCAAACCACACTTGTCCAAATAACCAAAATAAATGTAATAACAAAAACGAAAATGTCCGTAGCGTTTCTCGCGCCCCCTGATTGTTAATATAGGTGGCAAAAAATATTACCGAGAGGATAAATAAATAGATGCCATTATTTTTTAGCGATAAGAATATTATTTTTATTTAGACTCCTAGTGTATAGTACAACTTACAAAAGAATACAATACAAATGTTAATGGCGGATCAGCAAAATTAATTTTTGAATGTATTTAAAACGAGGGAAAAAAAACGCAAACACTGTGATTTTACAAAATGAAAAAAATAATATTGATGGAAACAAAACAAACAAAAGTAAATTTTTGGTACATAGTCAGTATTTCGTAAGCTAACAAAACAGTAACACTATTGTACACTGAAATTCAGTTTCTCAATAAATGATTAAAAGTTGTTGGATGTTGTGTGTCCTTTATTGCAGGTCGTCGTCGTCGTAGAGATCATCAAAATCTGTAATAAAATTGATGTTGGAAGGTGAATTAATGTTCAACATAAAGCTACAAGGGATATTAAATTCCATTTTTATGTTGATTGAAGTATTTGTAGTACTTCTATCAACATTTTTTATGACGTTTTTTTTATAAGTTGTATACTTGAAAGAAATTAAATCTATTTTAGTGATATTATTAGAACAAAACGTATTTTACTTATCAAATTTGTATAGGCAGATCACTGCCATTGTAAAAGTAGGGCATACAAGGACACTGACTATATATAAGAAGACTTCCCATTTTCCGTCGACCAATTCGGTGACGGAAAAAATGTTTTCGTCATGTGATCTGGCAAAGATATTTGGCGGTAAATATCATTGCAAATGACCCTAATCGGGCTTGTATATTGGGCAGCGTATTTATATTATGACATGATTGGGTGGAGAATTAGCAGCAAATTAAAATCTGCTGTAGTATGCAGCCCATAGGTATGAACAAAGATGTCATAAGTAGTACATAAGTATGTGCAATATTTATAACAGTCAAAAGTATCTGGATATAATAATATACTTGATTTATAAGCAACATACAGATAAACAGCAGCCTGAAATTATTTGTTTGGAATAAACCTGTTTGCTAGAAGAACTACTTAACTTCATGTTGATTTTGACTTACCATTGAAAAAATCTGCATGAACTGCTTTTTCATTTGCTGCCAAGTCCATTAATAATCCAGTTGAACCACCAGCCTGTTTAAAAGAAATAAGTTTATTAAATAATTCCCTATTATTCATATTTTAACTTTATAGTAATAATTTAATGTTTTTGAAGCAATGATTCAACTTTTTCATCCTCTTTTTAGCTCAGATATATATGTTTGTATGGTCTACAATGTGCTTATGCAATTTCAATGTCCTCTTGTAGACAGTCCTTGGACCTGTGCACTATTTATCTTAGGAGCCCCTATAATTGTTTAATTTAATTTTGTCAAAAGGAGACATGAATAAATATAATTATTATTTATAATATAATATATAAATACAATTAATATTTATAATATAATATTGATTAAATATAATTATTATTTATAATATAATATATAAATATAATTAATATTTATTATATATAATTATTATTTATAATATAATATATAAATATAATTATTATAATAATAACAACACCTCTATTAAATAGATCAGGACTTCCAATTTTGCTGATTTTTTTACATTTTTAGCTACAACAGTTGTACTTTTGGTGGTAATATTTTTTAAATTGGCAGTTTTGTTGTATAACATTCATGTTATTTCACTTTTTTGGTGGTTTATTTACCTGCTGTTTGTTCAATTTATGAAACAATATTTTTTTTGGTTTACTTTTATTTAAGTTATATATACATATAATTTTAACAAGTATGTAATTAGTCACTACACTATAAATTACACACTGTAGGTTCTCTTAGTGATTTTTGAGTTTTTCATCAATGACTTATTTCACAATTGCATTAAAACACTATTTGTGAAATGTCACACACATGATGATCAAGAATTGATAAATCCATAAAATCATTAACTAATAAAATGGAAAAGTTATGGTAAAAACCAGGTGATTAAACTCCTATCTTTGCCAGCAGAAAATCCATTGGAATTTTTGGCAGGTTTTTTTGCATCATCCTAAGTTTCATTAATTTATTATACCTTTATTCAATTGCTATACTATAATATTAATTATGAAATTAATGTTATTATATAAATCCATCTAATATTTCAGAGCTGGCAGATGTTTCAACATTTGCCAGCTCTGAAATATATATAAATCCATCAAATATATCAGAGCTGGCAAATGTTGAAATATTTAGAACCATTTGATTAAATATTTGACACCAAAGGTAGCTAGAGTAAAAAATATAGAGTACTATTTTTTACTCTAGCTACCTTTGGTGACATTAGATTAAATATTTGTCACCAAAGGTAGCTAGAGTAAAAAATAGTACTCTATATTTTTTACTCTAGCTACCTTTGGTGATCTAATGCTTCTAAATATTTCAACATTTGCCAGCTCTGATATATTTGATGGATTTATATATATATATATATATATATTTCAGAGCTGGCAGATGTTGAAACATCTGCCAGCTCTGAAATATTAGATGGATTTTATATAAGTGATAACATTAATTTCATAATTAAAATTACTAATATACTACAATTTTAATTATGAAATTAATGTTATCACTTATATAAATCCATATAATATTTCAGAGCTAGCAAATGATGAAATATTTAGAAGCTTTAGATTAAATATTTGTCACCAATGGTAGCTAGAGTAAAAAATAGTACTCTATATTTTTTACTCTAGCTACCTTTGGTTACAAATATTTAATTTTTATTCAATAATAAAGGTATTAAATAGAATGAGTTAATAGAAATTAGGGATTATTGTGGATTATTTATGCTGACAAAATGAGAATTATCACCAAGCTGAATGGTTAGAGATATCTGTCCCATATTGAGCATTGATTCATGAAAATTTGCTCCAATATGGTTCAATCTAAGGTCCCCCACCTGAATGATCTTTCATAGTTTTTCAGAGGTTTTTTTTGTAAAGTTAAGGTAAATACCCCATGATTAAGCTTCTCATTAAACTGGCAGTTTTTTTTTTAAAGAATATTCACCTACCATTTAATTCAGAATAAAACAATATTATAAGAAATAACCCACTGAAATTGACTCCCATATTTATTATCTAAGATTAACATAAACCAACCTAGGCCTTTTTATAAACCTTTTTTTAGGTTATACACAACATAAGATTATTTCCTTCTTGGTCTTCATTCTCTTGTACCCATGTTATGGGGAATATTAATATCAGCTCTACATCACCTAACAATTTTGTATTAAAGCATTAATATATTGAATTGTAAAGAATAATTATGTATACAATTAACATTGCTACAAATAATTTTGGGATGTTTTAACATGTATTATTCAACAACATAGTGTCTCACCTCTTCCAGGTCCATGTAAGGTCCTGCTCCTTCTGGAAACATCTCATCGGCGACAATAGCAGGCTTCATAGTATCAATTTTGTACGGTTTAAACGTGACAGGTTGTTTACGTTAAACAGCTGATTGCAATGTTTTGGATATGCAATCGTGAAGTTAGCAAATGTTCAGATTTTTGTACACTCCGTGATGAAACTATCATTACCAATGTTATAACAATAAAATTATTTAGTACATATTGGCGCCATCTACTATTTTTTTTATTTAAATGGAATGGTGGTACATGATTTATGGACCCTACCAATAGAGGGATGGAGTAGGTTTAGGTGTATGTATGGTTTTCTATGATATGTATTTCAGTAAACCAGATCCGTATTAAGGCTTTATGAAGCCCCTACAGATATGTTGATAGCACAATAATTATTGTGTTTTTACGTATAAGGCACCTTACACGGTCAATAATACTGTCAATCCTATTACTGTCAGTATTTACTTCAATCCTCCTTTTATATTTATAAGGCACCTTACACGGTCAATAATACTGTCAATACTAGTACTGTCAATATTTGCTTCAATCCTCTTTTTATATTTATAAAGTAATCAATTATCCGGATAAGGATCAGTATTCTCTTCATTACATCATTAATATACATTACACGATGAGTAATACTGGCAATATTTTAGAATAATGAACATTTTAAACATGTTATCGTACAGTAATACTGTCATTATTCTAAAATATTGACAGTAATATTGATCGTGTAAGGTGCCTTTATGAAGTAATCAATTATTTGGACAAACATTAGTATTCTCTTCATTCCATCATTACTATACCTTATACATTAAGTAATACTGTTAATATTTTAGAATAAAGAACATTTAAAACATGTTTACGTACAGTAATATTGTCATTATTTTAAAATATTGACAGTATTATTGATCTTTCTTGGCTATAAAGCAACTGGGTTTTATTACCACGAAATAATTTTCTTGTACTCTAGCGAGTATAAAGTCCCCCATCCAATTGTCATGAACTTTGAAGTACTTTTTCTCTTCGCCATACACTTGACATCAATATATTCGTCTTCATTACCATTATCCATACAGATGGAGTGTTTCTTGAAAAAAAAAACAACTGGGCTTTATCTACATTACTACGAAATCATTTTCTTGTACTCTTGCGAGTATAAAGTCCCCCTAGCCAGAGTACTTTCGCTCTTTGCCATGCAAACCACGTCAATATGTACAAATAAATGAATGGAGAATGTATGCGGTTTTTGTGAATCTTAAAGAAGCATATGACTCAGTTCCTAGGGATAAGCTAGAGAAATGCATGAAAAGGTTTGTGATGGAAGAGGAAGCTGGAGATTGTGGTAGGAAGAACCAAGGTATGGATGTAGCATATGCAGATGATGTAGTGCTTGTGGCCAAGAGAGTGAAAAAACTGAAATTTATATACAGCATTTTATTTTATCACAATACCTTAATTTATAAATAATATACAATATATATTAACGAATCGTTTTGTTTTTATATAAAAAAAAATTGAGCTTAGGAGTAGTTTATTTCTTTTTTAAGTCTTTCTTATCGCTACGTTCATTGCCTTATAAAAATTAAAAAATAGTACACCCGCCCAGTTTTTTCAGTAGCGGCCGTACTGAGTATTATTTTCGAGCATTTTCAGATACTGTTCGGCAGTGATTTACGTACTTTAAGCCGAAGAGGAGTATTTTTCTTTTCTTAATTTAATTTAATTTATATATTACAAACATAACAAATTTCCTAGTCTGACTACTGCATCCTGCTAAGGCTGCCCTTCCAGTTCACATGATTCCGAGTGTGCATCGGCAGCGACGTCCTGCTACCGTATGTGTCCTCCTCGTATGCTTGATTGATCTGTCCGTTTTCGAAAATATCTTTTACGGGGATGCTGGCGGTGCTGTTGCGGTGGTTACGCATTACGTTATTGTTGCCACCGTAGTCGTTTTTGGCGCCTAGGGTTTGCATGTGCGATTTACGTCTCTCCGCCATCACGGAGTTTACACGTACTTCAAGGGCTTTCATCGTTTCTTTGCCCATTGTCATTCTTCTGCTTAATATTGGAGTACCTACAATTTTAACTGTATAAGAAAAATATGTAACATATTTTAAAAACTAAATGTAAATGTTTCTCTAGATTGATTCAACATAAATCATTCAATTTGAAGTAATTGGAAAATTTATATGTTGTAAGGATTCAATCTTCTGCTTCAGGCAGCTTCGTTAAAGACCGTTGGCTATTATATTAACTATTAGTATAGTGTATTCAGTATTTCTCAATAATATGTTTTAGATTTATAGAAACTTCCTGGTAGATTCCGCAGGCAACATATTCTTTTACAACCTTATTCCGGATATTTTATCTTCTACTATTAGCTGAACACAATTCTGGGAGCTACCCCGCAGAATAAACTCAAAGTACTTCGTCCAAATACCAGTAGGGCCAATAATGTATCTCTAAAGATATTAGATAGTCATTATCTTTAGGGATACATTATGGGTCCTGCTGGTATTTGGACCAAGTACTTTGAGTTTATTCTGCTGGGTAGTTCCTTAATTAATTGCATTACATTCAGGATGAGATGTTAATACATTTAACAGTTAATTTTTTCTTTCACTATTTTTGAGGATAAATACTAATGGGACATTAGTATTCGGATGATACACTTCGAGGTACAAACCGTACACACTGATTAAAGCTTGATATACATTATATCATTATATATAGCATATCTCAATAATATGTTTTAGATTTATAGAACCTTTCTGGTAGATTCCGCAGGTAACATATTCTTCTACAACCTTATTCCGGATATTGTATCTTGTACTATTAACAGAAGACAATTCTGGGAGCTACCTAGCAGAATAAACTCAAAGTACTTCGTCCAAATACCAGCAGGACCGATAATATATCACTAAGGATAATAGATAGCCATCATTATGTTTAGGGATACATTATCCATAAATCTATATTGTTGCAGAATTGTAACACCTTTTAAAATATTCACTGCCTAATTAAAAACGTTATTTTAAAAACTATAATTCTGTATAGATATCTGCATACATAGGATTCATGATTTTGTTAATAAATGACGATTCTTATGTTTTGTACCAAGTGGACTTGGGGTAACTATTAATTAATATCAATTTAAAAAAATCATGCATTTAAGGGTTAATACACCCAGTGGTTAGGCATCATACTTTGCAAATTTAAAAAAATATATTTACCTCCTGCAGCATTCGCGTTCAATTTAGCAAATCGCTTCTTGAAAGCAACATCCAGTGTGCCTATCTGTCGCTTTTTCTGCGCCGCTCGATCCAAATTATGAATAGTTTTCCGACGTCCGATTCTATCCGGACCTGAACCCGAATCATTTTCATAATCTCCATCATCGATACCTTGCAACCTTTGAAGCTGCTTGACGATTTCCACAGCTTGTCGATCTAACAGAGCGTTGGGGGACAAATCATCCTTCTGTAAAACCACAAAAAAAAGTCACAATTGCAACACCCGAGCAAATAAATTTGTTTTCATACCTTCTTGGAGCATCCCCAGTTGAGTTCTGTAGACGCCAAGATATGTGCCAACGTGCCGAATCGATGGAACAACATAGCGGTGAACTGGATGAACAAAATGAGGGCGAAGAAGAACACAAAGACTAGACCGATGGGCTCCAATTGTAAGTACTCCTTCGTGATGTGTACCTATAAAACAAATTATTATTAAATATCGGCGCGTGATGTGATTTCGGTTAATTGCATTATGTTACCCAACAACATATAAAAATTAAAAATAAATTAAGAAATGTTATCACTGTACAGAACACAAAACAGATTGGATGATATGGATTGGAAAACGTGGAACGGCCTCATCCTCTGCTTCTGGTTGCCAATTGTAATCTGTATGAATAATTTTGCTTATGAGGTGTTCCTATGAATGAATTAATGATATATGAGGGTTTGAAGGATGATAATGTTTTGTGTTGCTTTCATTATTATCACTCTGATAATAATAAATTCTTATAATTAAATGATTAGTACAAAGTACCACTATGTGAATTTGTTTGGTGTATAATTTGATTTGGTGATGCGATTGTGCTTTTATAACATATGATTTAATAATAGTCCGCCCCTAGTGTACTCATGCCCATAGAGGTGTATGAATTTAACAAGAATGATTTTGTGAGGTAATTAATCACACAAAATTAACAAAAAAAAAACATAAATCACGTGTGTGAATTGTGGAGTATTTGGTTGTAACCACACACATATTCTTATAGAAAGACCCAAATCCTCAAAGGTCTATTAGTAATAATCCAAATGCACCCCCAGGCCTGTAACCTGTAAATACCTCGGACGTTTCCTCAATGTAAGTAATGTTGGTTCGTATACCGAGCGGCCACTTAACATGGATTTGATCCTTATTAAGTTGCAGCAGAAACACAACCAAAACAAATAGAGCATTGAACATGAAGAACGCAAATACAGACTTATTGCGGAGCTCAACGAGCTCCTTCGCGATTCTGTCCTGTAAAAGAATTACAAAAAAAACGTATTAGATAAGCGTATATGGGGGACGCATGATTCCGTTAGGTATTCTGTAAATTTTACCGGGGTTTCACTGCTAGAATCATGCGAGCCCGTACAAAAATTACCTCTTGAGAGCTCTCATCGTACGTAATATTCGTCTTCACACCGAACGGCCACTTAATATGCAGATAGTCTTTCTTCAGGGTAAGCAAGAACACGATCAAAACAAATATCGCGTTCACCATAAAGAACGCAAACACGGATTGATCACGCAATTCCTTCAAATCTGACGCTATACGGGCCTATAAATTTTGGACCAAAAGTAAGTAACATTTCAAAATTAAAATTTCAACGGTGATGAGGGATGAGCTCTACAGTAAACTACGACGAAATGATGTTAAATGAGTGGTGATTATTGTTTTATTTTGTCATACCTTCTCCTCTTTGTTTTCGTCAATAGGGTAGAGGTACTTATCCAAAAGGTCCTTCCAGAATTGCAGCTCGTTGGAGCTTAAGAATTCAACCTCGCCGTTTCGTAGGTCGGGGTCTTCAATCCAGTACGGGTTTACAAGGTCGTCTCGTTTGTTTTGGGGTACTGTTGACATTGTTTCAGAGTCGCTCTCGGATGATTCTTCTGCTTCTTCTTCGGCGACCGCTCCTAAATGGTGGTGGTCTCCGCGTGATGAGGCGGACATGCTTCTTCTTCGGGATGCGTGACCGTGAGGGTCTACGACTCTATAATATTGCAATTTAGTTACTAATACTTAATTATATTATATTTTTGTTGTTTATGATAGTTCAAGGATAAGTAATTAATGTACAGTTCTTAATTCCAATCATCGACAGCGTGTATGTAGTATGTTCAGTGATTCTTAACCTTTTTGAAGTCATGGAGCACTTTTGATCAAAAATTAGCGTACCACCAAAATCAAAGAGTCAAAAAACGACGGCTCTCAATCATGTACTACACCACTTCCCTTTGCAAAGGTGCTGTCTCTAACCATTATTTGTGCAACTCAAATCACATACAATAGATGGGCCAACATTAAATTTCATGTTTTATAATTTCGTAGTTTGTTTTAACTTCACCATATCACGTATGGAAATATTTTCATTATAAGAGATAGTCAGGTTTTTAGCAAAACTTACTTTTCGATATGATCTAATCGTTTTCCAAGAGCATCCAACGTGTCAGCAATATGTATTAACTGCGCCTTCTCATCTCCGCCCTTCTGGTGTGTGCACAGCATAAATTTAAACAGCCCCGCAACGGATAACTCAATGCTACCCTCATCATCCTCACTAGTTCCACCACCTTGTAAAAATCCAAGCAAGGACTTATGTTTTGCCTTCTTCTTAGCCTCCTCGGTATCCTTTCGTTCTTGCTCAAGCTCCTTTTTAGTTTTCTTAACGGCGACCTCACGAGTACCCCAGGATACGACGTTGAGGTTAATGATCGAGTAGAGGATCAACAACAGGTACATAGATGGGATCGAAAGGAGATAGATTATACCAGGCACGATACACCAAAACTCTTGCGGATGCAAACAGGCTGCTATGAAGAACGAACTTGTCATGGCTATAAGGAAAATGGCTGATGGGGATCCTATTCCGTCCTCACGTAACTGAAGAGCGGTTCCCACGATGACGGCCATCATGATTAGAGCGTAGCCAGTTGAGAGGATTTGAGCACAAAGAAGCTACAAAAAATGTAATATGATACCAGTTTTGGGAATATTAAAGAGCTATAGTACCTGTATGTTTGATTTGCATGTGAAGCACACAAACATGAAGAAGAAAATTGGGATGATGTTGTAGTAGAAGCTGGTCCAGTTGTCGATTTGGAAAGCGGCCACGAAGGCACCCACCAACATAAGGAATATAGTTCCGGGGCCCAAAATTGTACCACCCATCAACAAAATCTAAAAATTGATATGTATTAAATTATTTGGTATTAGACAAATCGCAGTACAAGATAGTTTTTATGGATTCATCATTTAAACTGGACATATCTTGAAATAAAGATTTCTTCATAACATTCTCATCCATAAGACCTTTTCCTTTTAAGAGAGAGAAACAAAAATATGCATTAATATTTTTTGTATTGCATAAATCGTAGTACAAGATAGCTGTTTAAGTTCATCCTTTAAAGTGGACATATTATAATTTAAAGATATATTTCTTCATAACTTTTTCATCTATAAGTACCTTCCTTTTGAAGAGAGACAAGCAACAAATTGATACGGATTAAGATATTTTGTAGACAAATCATAGTACAAGATAATTTTTATGGGTTCATTCTTTAAACTGGAAATATTTTAAGCTAATGATATATTATTTCATAACATTCTCTTCCATAAGAGTCTTCCCTCTGAAGAGAGAGAAGCATTCAAGGGCTACAAAGTACACACTTGTTCTATGACTTTTTGCAGATTTTAAAGTATACATATTTTAAGCTAATGATATATGTCTTCATAACATTTTCATCCATAAAAACATTCCCTCTAACGAGAGAGGAGCACCTAGATCTACAAAGTATCCATTGATCATTTGTTCTGTGGTATTTTGCAGATTCATGCTTTAAAGCAGACATACTTTAAGCTAAAAATATATCATTCTTCATAATATTCTCATCCATAACAGCCTTCCCTCAAACGAGAGAGAAGCACCAAGATCTACAAAGTATACACCTGATCATTTGTTCTGTGGCATTTTTCATATTCATCCTTTAAAGGGGACATATTTTAAGCTAAAGATATATTTCTACAAAACTTTCACATCCATAAAAGTCTGCTCTCTAAAGAGAAATAAGCACCCAGATTTACAAAGTATACACCTGAACATTTTTTTCATTGGCTTTTAGCAGATTCATTCTTTAAAGTGGACATATTTTAAGCTAAAGTGATATATTTAATTTTAATTTTTAAATAGCTGAGTTGTGGATTCATTTTTATAACTCACCTGATATCCAATATAAGGCATAGAAATATTATCGTTAATCTTAATAGTCTTCTTAGAATCAACAAGCAAATCCATAATATTAGCAATAGTAGAGGGTACCCATCGACGACGTTGGTTGTAAAATTCGTTAAATCCTTCAGGAGCATGCGTATACGCATCGGAAGCAGCTGAGTACTCTACACGATAACCTCTTTGTAGTAGCAAGGTGCAAAGCCAACGATCTTCACCCTGATCGTACTGCACGTAATGCCTAGCCTCATCCGAACGTGTGGTATATTTCTTCATAACATTGTCATCCATAAGAGCCTTTCCTCTGAAAAGAGAGAAGCATCCAGGGCTACAAAGTACACAGCCGATCATATGTTCTGTGGCTTTTTGCAGCCAATGACCAATGGCGTATTCGAAGAGCTGGTACCACACCATGGGACCGGAACCGACAGGGTGAATGCGACCACAAGCAGCACCTAAAATAACAATAAAACACCATGTTTTATCCTTTTTTCGTATGATATTAAATTTAGTAAGATATTAAGTAGGTAATTGAGCTCATCAGGATATTTACAAAATTTAGTTCAAGTATTTGTAAAGGAACCTCTACGATCAACTAACTTAGGTCATTTAACCTAAGTGCCATAACACTTTTAGTAAGAAATTGTGGTTCGGTTGTGTTCTTTTTTTTACCTCTTTTTCTATTTTGACTCTACAGTTTGACGATAATTTGATTTCTTGTAGTTTTCATCGATTCATTTTCTGAAATATGATATTGCATCTATTTTAGATTTCTGAAAGAGTGTCGCTATTTTTTACAACATGTGCCTTACATAATAAATGTTATTGAAAGTGTAATGTATATACATGTACATATTCCCTGATCTGATATTATATATATTATGATACGAGTTATAGTTGTCCCTCAGTTTAATTTGTTTAATTTGGTCAATGAATCTCGTTTCAATGCGGGAAATTTCAAGACACATAACGCATCGAAAAAACTATTATTTTTGGCTCTTATTTCGCTTCAAAATGATAAAAGGAACACATTAATTATCAATATTAATTGAAAAATGAAATTATCGAAGGTGGTTCTTACCTAGATTCTTATTTTTCTTCATCAAATCAATCAGTAATGTAACAGCAGAAGGTTGGAAGTCAATATCTCCATCAAGTGTCAGCAGATAGGTATTTTCTGCAATAAGAGCCTTCCTGTCCACGGAAATTGGTAATTCCATAAGCCTGTGTCCAAGTAAGTAGTACATGTACATGACCTGCGACCAACGTTTTCTGTGCCTAATCTTCATCTTATCCTTCAAGTGAGCAATCATCTTTGTTTTTCCTGGCAACGTCCAAATCAATCTGCCGCCGTACGGTGTAGGGATTTTCTTTGGTGGACGAATTCTGATATGCGTTTGATGCACATCACTAGCAGCCTCGTCAATGGTTGACACTAAGAGCTTCACAAATCTGTTCACTTGCGTGTCGTCGTCATTGTGGTCCGAGATTTCAAAAGCGTCATCGAAGAAAATATGAGCTAGAAATAATCGAATATTGAATACATTTATTATTCATTAATTTTTAAAACAAATGTAACTACTGAAAATTGTAGTCACATGAAATTCATTATACTATTAGAACAATTTTCAGAAGGATGCTAATCAGGGCCGGTCCTAAAGCCTTGGTTTCCTAGAAAGCGGTGTCGACAAAAGCGGCCGTATTTCATTTTGACGTCACACATTGCTTTTATGTATATTTAAATAAGCCTACCAGAGAACGGTATACTTCAAAGTATTGAGAAAATGTCATGAATTACACTGGAATCTGGTGAGTTATTCAATTACATGTACTTAAAACGTATCTTGTAATGTGTAAATTACGTCAAAAACGGCCGTATTTATCGACACCGCTTGCTAGGAAACCAGGACTTTATAGGTGTGCAGGGTGTACGCCGCACGCAGACGGGAAAAGTTAGGGTCGTTCAAATTCAGCCCGAGGCATGATATATATCATGTAGAAGCTTAAAAGATTCTAAAACTTACTTTCAAACTCATAATAATCCGGATCAACCACCCTCAAGTACTTCTGCGCGACCCTCCTAGCAGACTGGTCCTCATCCAACCGCAAAATCGACTTCAAAAACTCTATCATCTCCTCTTTATTCTCGTGCCACATAGTAGCGCACGCATAAATCCTAGTGATATGATCAGAATTCTTTACAGTTTTAGGCGTAGACCCATCAGTATGATTAGAAATGGTTTCGTAATACTCATCACCCTTTTCCTTCTGAATTTCATCCAGCTCCTCAGTTTTAACATCAGCCTCATCATCCCTTCGCCGATTCAAACCCATACTTTGATCAATTAGAAGCCCTTCGTACATGGGGGTGACGAAAAGTTTTTCAGTACGCGCCAAACGCTCACATTTAGGTGTCCAAATATGTAGCGTAACCCAGGTTTGTGATAACAACCATAGCAACCACACCCATGCATGTTGGTGTGATATAAACTCGTTTAGGAAATAAACTGGAGGGCTTTCAAAGAATAAATAGCCGGGTATGGTATCATTAAAGAAACAAGGGTCTTCATTACGGAGACCACATGCTGCTATCAGTAACGAAATTGATACAGGGATCGTTAGATTAACAGGGAATGCGTATGAAAATCCTTGGATCATAATTTTACACGCAAATTTTCCGAAAATATACATGCAATACGAAGCTATTATGTTGATTAACAGTACATGTATTGGCGTCATATCATTAGCTGGCACAGTGGTGTCATCCCCTGTTGGTATGAATTCGGATATATCCGGCAATGATGTGCCTCCCAAAACCGGTTTGACTTCTAAAATTTTTATTTTATGCGCTCCAAATCCAGCCGAGAAGTTTGTAAAGAAAAATCCAACCTCGCCAGTCTGTACTAACAATATGAATAGGATTGTCACGAAAAAGCACAAGCATTTCCAAATTGAAATGAATATGTATGAGAAGTAACGGGCACGTTCAAATTCCTCCTTAAGTTTACCCAAATTCCGGATGAACGGAATGGGCGAGTGTTTTGAGATGTAGTTTTCCCACCAGCCGCATGAAATGAGGAAAATCGATACGGGGACTATCCATAGGTGGGGCTTCTTCTCGACGATTGGCCACACTACAAAACCGGTCGCTTGTGCTGCTATCGCGAAGAGATCCACTATCACTTTGATGAATCTTTGGGACTCTTTGTTACTTCTGGATAATAAACCTAAATAGAAAAACAGTTAATTAATCTAATTAATAAATAATCAAGTCATAAAACAAGTGCTGATGGTGCTTGATTTATATTTACCTAAAACTCCAGGAACGAAACACAGGCAGTTAGTAAGCATAGCCCCTTTGACGACGTCCAGATCGGGCAGGACGTAGAAGACTAGTAGGGCGATGCCTATGGTGTGGGCAGTTTCGCATATGAACACCAACAGGAAGTGCGAGAACACAGGCTTCTTGGATGATTTGAAGAAACACATTCTCGAGGAACGGAACAACGTGCCCATTTGAGGCACGCAGAAGGCGAACAGGAGGCACCACATCCATGCCACCCGTTCCTCCTGTGGCAGTTTTACAACAAATTGTTTTTCTCTACCTAAAACATTCAAAACAATTATGATATGATTCAGAAACAATATAATGGTTAGCAAATTGTGTTTAGTAATGAGTTTATGGTTGATTAACTCACCTAATTCTCTGTTACAATATGTGGTAATTTTGTCGGCTTTGAGTTGCGAGGTCATGAACAGGAGGGTGCCTTTCGAAATCACCCCCGATGCTATCACTATGATGAAGGTTACTAAATAAGCGGCCACTTTGAATATCTTCACGGTAAGCTCCAGGCATTTCTGGTTCGCCATGGAGCCGGACTCCACCACCTCCGGCGGGTCTCTGAAGACGTCCCATCCTTTTGTGTCTTGTACTGTTCGCGTACTAAAACAAACAGAATAAACAAATAGTTAGATATTGGTTTGTTAAGGCGTCTACTTTGAGGATTCATTTTAATGGGTAAAGTGTTATAAATAGTAATTTTGTAAGAGACCGATAGCGCTAACTAGTATCGTGAGGATTGTTTGAAAAGAACTTTGAAGATCGATGGGGAGATTCAAAATGTCTCACAGTGTGAAATGGTGTTGTAATGCGTTTACAATGTGTTACTCGCATTGGTATCAGAGGTCGATGTAAAAAAAATTTCTTGTGGCCCGTGGATTTTATGTCTATGTCCCGGGTAGATAAAGGATCACTAGGATGGCATAATATTCGGATATTTATTTATTTGGTCATACTAGCCCTTCCAAAATTCATTCATAACATGCCCCTTTCTTCTTTCGTTAAGAAGGCGATCCCCACCATAATTTTCTTTTACAATGTGTTGCTTATGTGGTGACATGCATCTTTTATTTTGCATTACTAGTAAGTTATAGCAAAGTAATATTTTCTTGAAGAGAAAATTGAATTAAAATAGATCTTCTGTGTTTATTATGAAAGTCAGTATATATACGAATCAGTTCCTAAATCATTGAAGTTAATAGTAATCTACTTTAATTACTTGAAATGCGAAAAAAAATTCGGTGTACAGATTTTAACAACAATTAACAAAATGTAGTAGTTAATTGTTGTTAAAGTCAGTACATTGAAAATTCTTTTATGCTACATATTCAAGAATAGTGGATTCTAATTCTATCTGAGAGAGTTATAATGTATGTATCAATATTAATGTGTAGGTAGTTCAGTAGAATATTTTTCAACATTTCAAGCAACTCGCCCTTTCCTCACTTCAAACACTCGTTCCTAGCGAATGTATTACCAAAGCCGACACATTAGGAAATGCCAAGGTAATCTACATTTTTTTTTCTCTCCACTCGCACCATGCGGATATACACGCCGGCCAGCCGATGAGAAAAAGACAACAATAACTCTTAATAAAGGTAAAACGCGGGGCGTAATAGCTTGGGCTTTTTGCCGCCAAGTTACCAACCGCGCGCGCTAAACGGATAATAATCTGTTAGAAAGTTGACCGTTCACTTATTATTAAACCAGATCTACGAACGTCCTTGCGCGCTCGTTCCGCACGTCAACGCGGCCTCTCTTTCGCTAGCCGCCGCCTCGCCCCGTTTTTGTTGTAGCTGAAGAGAAAAAGGAACTGCTTTGTTGTGCACGCACGCGAGGAATGACGCTGGTGGGCAGTTCCTCATAAATGCCATTGGCCGTTTTTTAGAAAGCCAAATTGTACTATTGTACAATTATTCTTAGGGACAAATATTTTAATTAGATTTTTTTAAATCACTTTTAACAAAAACTGGCCGGTCATTCTATTTTTAGTAGTTACTGTATTTGTTACAATTTGTAAATAAAGGTCGTTTTAGACAAGACAATTTCTTAGCTCAAAAGTTATTCAAGAAATGAATTCATATATCCTTATCCCATACAATTTGTTCATGACGTGTTATATTTTTTGATTCGATCTACCAACCAATTCAATATTTCAAATAATTTGCTGTATGATACGAGACAATTTAGATTGTCTCGCATCTTGAATAACTTTTTAGTCAAGAAATTGTCTTGTCTAAAACGACCTTAATACAGAATAGATTTCTAGATCCAATTGGAAGGAGATAGTCAAGGAAGCCAAAGCCCAAAGGAAGATATAGTTTATATTAATTTTTATTTTGTTGAAGTTTTCTCCTACAATATGAATATATTTACAACTCCTCTGAGATTTTCACTTCACCAGAGGAGGAGCCCTTGGTTAAAGGGTTTGTTTTAGTTTGTTGTAGGCCCTGAAAGTTCTTTTTATATTTTACCAATTATAATTACCGCCTATCATTCATATTATGTGAATAGTTTCTGAAACATTCATACAGATATACAAAGGTCGATCGATAGCCAGTTACAAATTGTAATAATTACAGTAACTACTATTAACATTGATATTTTTTGTAGTGATACTAATTCCAGGTCTAGCACTTTTATAATTCTGTTTCTTTTAGGCATTTAAAGTGAAACCGATTTTGCTTTTGTATAAAACAATAATTCAGCCATAAAATTACTACTTTTAATATTTATATTATTTTTTAAACAAATACACGCTCTATACAGGATGTTTTAGAGTTGGGATATAAGTATTTAGGACTATTCGCAATTAATAGTCCTAAATACTTATACCCCAACATCCTGATACAAACATCCTGTATAGAGCGTTTCTATATGATTATTTCTGTACATTCATCTCGTTCAAACAGTTGTATCTTCAAATGCATTTTTACTTCTTATAATGCAAATACCAAGTCGTCGCAGTCTCGTTGGCTATCTGCAGCAATTCGAACAACACAGTCTTGTCCCCTCTTTATCACAAAGATTATTATCCTTGTGATAAATCGAAGGTGCATGCATACACGCGCGGCGCTCGCTGAAGGAATGTTGTTAAACAATTTTTATACAATTCGCAATCCTCGGGGCGGGGTCCTCATTGTGATATAGGGTGTTGCACTATCAAGGGCGTTAGGTCCCGCCAAGGCTATCAACGTATTAGCAGTCAAAGGTCACAGTCGCCAGGATGCCGCGATGGTGGGAACGGAAAAATTAACGCCTACGTGCAAAGGAAACATGCCATTTATAAAAGGAATGATTTTTGTAGTTATAGTTGATATTTAAACGAATGTCCAGCTTTTATGCTATTGGGTATTTTATGCTGTGATGTAGAGTGACATTTATATGCAGTCATTTCTGATACGAGTTAATGGTATGCATTCATATGCAAGAAATTTTTTTTTTTAATTTAAAAACGATATTCAGGTTTTATGGCATTTGAATTTCCTGTATAAGCTACTTATATTCAAACTAGGTGGCCCACAATTCAACGAGTATGATTTTTAATTACCAAAGTTAACAAATTCTTACTTTTAATATAATGAATATACATTTTTAACCCGTAACTGGTGAACAGAAGTCTATGAGAGTCCTGCAATAGTCTTTTACAGTATAACATATTTATGTACCTTCCTAAAAGTGCTAAATGTAAGATGTCTAGATTTTTCATGTACAAACGACCCTCAGCAGTCTATTATTATACCTGCTTGCCATGTTAAAATTCTCTTTCCTAATTACTCATTATGAAACTTCATTTAACCAGAAGTACTGTCCATGCTCATAATAAACAAATTTATTGCAATACCTTAGCAAACACTACATACGTTCATATATCACAAATGACTACCGAAGTCTTTCTGCCTGTTATATTATATTAATGTTCAAGTGCTAGTTAAAAGTCTTTTTCCGAATTACTGTTTATTGAGCTTCAACTAACCAGAAGTACTGTCCATGAAACTCAATAATAACTGAGTTTTTGATTCTTGTTCACAAAGTCTACATTTATAATAAAATCCTAGCCAGTGGCCCAGTGGTTAGAGGCGTCTCGTGGATTAGGCAGCGAAAGTTCAAGCCTCGAATTACCCAAAATTTAGCGAAACGCCTCTATAAGTTTTTCTGTGAAGTTAAGGTGATTACAGTGCCTTTCGTTTATCACTCTGGGCTGGTACGGGCTTATTGTTTCTTGTTCTATTTGCCGTTTCCAATACGCGAAATTCTACCTCGACCCTTACAACCGGTGGCGCACGACTGCCATACTGCACGCCTCGGGGCGACTAGACCATGCTAATCGAAAGCGCCTTACACTCCTCTAAGCTTCTCCCGTTACCAGCGAAAAAGCACTCGGGCTGATAGCTATAAAGATAGAAGTTTTTTTCCTACAATATAAATATATTTACAACTCCTCTGAGCGTTTTACTTTATCAGCAGAGGAGCCCTTGGACTGATAAAGATAAAAGTTTTTGTTTTATTTTGTTATTGGCCCTGAAAGTTCTTATTACATTTTACCAATTATAATTATCATTCATATTATGTTAATAGTTTCTTTAACATTCACACAGATATACATAGGTCGACAGCCAGTTACAAATTGTAATAAATACAGTAACTACTATTAACATTAACTTTTTTGTAGTTGTATTATTTAAATTTCTATTCAGGTTTGTTTTATATTGTATACACTGTTATGGCATTTATATCCAGCAGTTTTAAGATACGAGATAACAGTAATTTATTACTAGAGGGTGTTGCCCATTAAAGACATTGTACGTAGCAAGGGCAACATATTAATTACATTACATTACAATTCTGATGTATTATTACACTCTCAAGGTTTATAATAATAGATACAGCATTCCCGCATCGTAGGCGTGAGTATAGCGTCATGGCGAATTTCTTTCCCATCACTCCTTGGGTGCAAATTAGTTAACTATTGATACTTAACATCTCTCTTTCTATTGATGACAGTCTATATTGCCAGGAAAAAGGTTCCAAAATATTCTACAATTTATGTTAGAGTAGACTCGTGTTATATTAATGCATAATAATGGATAATATTTTATATTATGTATCAAATAACTATTAAAGTATGTTTAATAATGGATATTATTTATACATAAGTTACTTATAACACTTAAAACGACGTTATACATATAAAAATCTGAATTGGATTTCACACATATAGTCTGTGTGAAATCCAATTCAGATTTTTATATTGATAACTTTGTTCTAAGTAATTTATGTATAAATAATATTCATTATTAAACATACTTTAATAGTTATTTAATGGATAATATAAAATATTATCCATCATTATATGCGCAACAGTTTTATCATTTACTTTAAGTGGAATTAAGTTACTAATCAGTTTTAATTTATTTTGACAATGTCTTGGAAAATTATCATCATCATCATCCTCAGCCATTTTCTGTCGACTGCTGGCCGTAGGCCTTCCATATTTCTCTATATCATCTTCTATCTTGTGCAACCGAGAGTCAGTTTCCCGCGCATCTCTTGATGTCGTCCGTCCATCTGGTTTCTGGGCATCCATTCCAGAATATTCTTTGTCCATCTATGGTCCTTTAACCTCGTCATATGTCCAGTCCACTGCCATTTTAGGTTTGCAATTCTATGTAACATAACATACTTTTGTTTGTTGCCTTATCCAGTCGTTCGTTTTTCGATTCTTCCTACTACCATGTACATGATCATAGGTCATCTTATTGCTAATAATGTAGTCTATTTCATTTTTATAGATGCCATCGGGGGTGATCCAAGTCCATTTCCGCTGTGCTTTTGAAAAAAATCATTGTATATAGGTGTTGGCCTTACTGATTTAGAAGGGTTTTCCCGCTCGTTTCTAGTGTCCAAGCCGTAGGGTCCCAAGATGATTTCTGTGTCATCTTCCTTCCTTCTTAGTTTTGCATTGAAATCGCCCATTAGAAGCATGTATCGCGTTAGGGTTTCTTCTATCGCTTTGATCACATCCTCGTAAAACTCTTCTACTTGTTCATCGTCGTAGCTCGAGGTGGGTGCGTAGACCTGGATCATTTTATTTTATTTATTCGGATGATGAAGGTGCATACCCTGGTAGAAATGCTTATTTTTGACATGTGATTTATTAACCAGGAATTCTACACTCTATCGGGGTCTCCGTTGTGGTAGAAGGTATGACCGGATGGAAGTAGTCTTTCTTCTTACTTCGTTAATTCCGTGCCAGTTCAAATTCCGTTGTAGGCGAAAATTTCGGGAATCACCTTTCACAACTTTCTGAGGTTTCGTGTGAAGTTAAGCTAGACACGTGGTGATTAAACTCCTCTGAGCTTCTCCCATGCCAGCGGAAAAGCCCTCGGACTCATAGCTATAAAGATGGACGTTTTTTTCTATAATGTACACATATTTATAATAATATGATTGTTTAATATTTGAAGAATATTTTTCACTAAAGTCTCTACTGAAAGTCCTCAATGCTCAGTACGAGATGTCGGCGTCTCTAATCACTAGGCCACTGAGCTGAGCTTACATTTTAGATTTTACTAGTAATGTGTATAGACCATTAAAATCTCAAACATATAATTGTTTTCTGCGGAAGGTAATTGCGGATTAGCATAAACTCATTGCTGCTCTCCGTGTGGGAGCATCAAATTTCAATAGGTCGGGGCGACGAAATAAAATCTCGCATTGTTTTGACCGGCGCGAACGTAATTACAAATTTTTCAAGGCCCCCAGGCAGGTAATCATAATTATTTTCAAACGCAACCAGGGAAAGATTAAGGCACGCACGGTGAAAGCAGACTTTAATGGTTATCTGTGCGATCGTAATTGAGTGTTTGTTTTGCCAGAGTATGCGTAGAGCAATCGCAATTTGTATGAATGAATAGAATAAAATGAAAATTTAATGAGTTTTAATTAGCAGTTTAACTGGGGTTCATTTGCATTACTGGTGGTAATAGTCACCTGTTTTATCTGTGGGATTAATTTATATGAGTTAGGGCCAATTCTACAATTGACATTTAACTGGAGAATAAGGCTGTTCGTGGAATTTGAGATTTTAAAGCCAATATCTCTAACTTATTCCACGAATAGTCTTATTCGCCAGTTAAATGTCAATTGTAGAACCGGCCTTCAGAGAGGGGAATCCCAACAACCTTTTCTTGAATATCTTTAGTTTATATAGCAATATCCGTACTTTTGTTTAACCTGAAAACCTCAAATATCTCGAAGAATATGCAATCTACGTAAAAAATATTAGTAATTAAATGTATTCATTCCGGGCGGGAATTACATTAGCTTTAAAATTAGAACCCCACCCCAGCCCCTGGGGGTGAAGAGGGAGTAACTTTAAAATCTTAAATGGGAACCTACACATTTTATTGTGCAGTCGTATTCTATGGCTAAAACTACGAAGGATTTGTATGAAACTTTATATTAGCTTTAAAATTAAAACCCCACCCCCAGCTCCTGGGGTTAAAGTGACCCCTTTAAAATCTTAAATGGGAACCTACATATTTTATTGTGCATTCGTATTCTATGGCTAAATGTACGAAGGATTTGTATGAATTTTTTTTATCGATTCATGATAGATGGCACTCTAATCAAGAAAATTTAATTTTTTGAGTTCTCATTTTTATTTAGTTTTCTGCTATGAGCAATGGACGATATAATTTTTATATAAGTATTTATTTATGAGAAATAAAAAGCTTTTGGTGAGACCTCGTACTATTATTTTTCAATAGCTCTTTTAAAAGCAGCAGATATTTCTACCGCCCCCAATATATCTGTCTATAGATTGCTCCATCTAGCTGTCTCAACATAGAGTGATCTATCTAAATATCCTAACTGTATGCGGTGGTTATTTCACCATTAATTTATGGGTGGACGAAAATACGCAATATTTTACTACACCTATGCAGCTATAGAGGTAGTTTTTTATATATATTATCTATTTGCCTTTTACCTTTCGGTGTATGCTATTACATTTACCTTACTTAACATTATACTTTACAATTATATATATATATATATATATATATATATATATATATATATATATATATATATATATTTATCTATGTAGTTGTAAAAACTACCTCTACAGCTGCATGTAGTTGTTAAAATATTGATTATTTTCTTCCATAAAAGGGAAACAAAATAATTATTCAACTCCATCCAACAAAAACGTTTTAAAACTCTCAGTTTCATGCAAAACAATCACCAGACAACAAAACAACCTTTAATCACCATAAAGTAAAATCCAATTTGTTGCGTACAAAACCGTTTCCAATATTTACAGCCCATTAAAAACAAAGACAATCCCGCGCTCGTTCAGCCTGTCGCGAGCCCCATCGTAGTAAATTTATGCGATTTTAAAAACCCCTTTTATTTACGACATATAATAATATGCGGCGACGTAGGCATAAACCACAATGACCATCAACTCCACGCTGAGCCATTTTGATATCGGCACGGGCCCAAGACAAGAGGAACGTCTGTTTTGATACCGGAGTTTACAAGAGGAACGTGGGGCTAATAAACGACCTCTTCGGGGCGCTGTTAAAGTTCATCGTATCATCTTTTTGGGTTTTGTTGCGCGCAAACATGATTTGCATAAACGGGAATTGATGGGCGGTTTATGGGCGCTATATGAGATCATGTTACCTTGTACGAATCGAAAAGGGGAGCAGGCCTGTAATGAACAGGGTGCAATAAATTTATTATAGTGTTATGTTTATAACATATTTTATTGTATTTATACAATTTATTGGTTTTTGAGTTCTTTATATAGATAGAATATTAATATAAATGATACACTCACAAAAAAATTAGGTATATTAAAGTCTCTTCTAAAAGACTTAAATACTATTATAATTATTATTAATATATATATATATATATATATATATATATATATAATAATAATAATTAATTAATAAAACGAGTTTTACTTTGTTTTTTTATCACAACGTAAAACTCGTATTATTTATTAATTATAATGAATTATCACAAAGTAGACACCGAAACAATACAATATTTAAATACTATATATTTTGTAATAAACTAAGCATATAGATTAGGGGTGGTTAACAAGTCGATTGATCGCGAATCCAATTTTGGTCGATCGCTTGCGATATCATAACATTAGGAACCGAGTAGACTACGTAGTTAATAGATAAATAGATAAATGGAGCACAATTCCACAAGTTGATCATAGTTTTAAGATAAAAGTAATATTCGTATAGTTTGAATCGAATTCATTTCTCGTAACAATTAAAGAAGACTTTTTAAATTACGAGAATTGAAGTATCATGCTAGAAGTCATGTAACTCATGTCAACATTCATATTACTCATCATATCATAATTGGGAATTGTTCTAGGCTATTGCATGGAAGTGCATCGAATCACTTCCCTCTATAAAAATGCTTGAGAGTCATTAAATTTTTTTATAGCAAAAAAATATACACGCGATTAATGGATGGGCGGAATGCGGCTCTAATTGCAGGGTTCCTCGAAGTGACTCACCTTCCCCCGTAAATATCCTGCGTGAGGGGCACGCTCTCATCGTCTGAGAAGTTGTCGTCGCTGTCATGCCTCATGCCCGGCGCAGCCATGGCTCACTAAAAACAAAGAAAACAAAATAATTAGAACCGATAATAAATAAATGCTCAGATTGAATTGAAATTCCAATCTAATCACCCGCAACAAATAATTATTTTAAAGGATAAATAAAACGATTTTTTACTTTGTTTTTTATCACACTTCAGTTACACTTTGCAACTAGTTTCGGCTAAGCTCTAGCCAAATGAAAATGGCTACAGCTTTTCAGCAACTAGTTGCAAAGTGTAACTGAAGTGTGATAAAAAACAAAGTAAAAAATCGCTTTATTTATCCTTTAAAATGAATTATCACAAAATAGACGCCTTAAAAATCCAATATTTGAAATAATTATTTTGTTATTTATGTTGTTGTCTAAGTTCTGCATTGTTTGATAGGATTCATGTCGTCAGACAAGTTGTATGATGTGAGTTAATTTATAAAATTCAAATAATTTCTTTTAAAGTATATTAGTAATATATTTTCAAATAAATTACTTATTCTTCACCAACTATCATGTTCAATGTGAGCAAAATCCCATTTCGAAGATTATTAATAACAATATTCTATCTTCTAAGACAAACAGCTAAGGACATTTACGCCAGTAAAGCTTACAAGAGTTAACTTAATAGAAACCCCCATGAATTATTATATAGAAAAAAATCTCTATAGCTATCACTCCAATGGCTTCTCCGATGCTATAGAGAGAAGCTCATTGCTCGAAAATAGCTTATGTAATCTGTATATTTTATTGGACCTTGGTAAATAGGGGCTCTAGTGATTTTATTAGAAAAAAAGACCTTTATTTGGCATATCAGCACAAACCCTTCCCTTTACAAATTCCAGCCGCAAAAAAAACAATACTTTCACAGAAAGAACTAAAATTATTTATTAGAATGCATAAACAATTTCAATGATGTAGATTATAAACATTCCTTTTTATTGCACTAAATCATCATTAATTCCCTCTAATTAACTCGAAAGAGAAACTAAATTCACACTTTACAGGAATGCAATTACCCGCCAACACCAATTATATCTCTCACTAAAAAAAATGTTGTGGTAGACTGCCTCAAAAAATTGCGCCTGCCTACCCATTGTACTTTCAAAACGCATTAAAAAATATCCATACCGCTTTTTAAATACCCGGCATTGCGTTATTTGTTTATTAATAACAAATTGTCACGTTGCATAATCACCTGCGTTCATTATAAAATAGTTAACGGTACGCGATTTATAATGTTTCAATCGTGTTTTTTTTTCTAGCAAGGGAATTATCTCTTGGGTGATTATGCAAGATTTCAGGCGTAGATGCAAAATTCATCGGTCTTTCTTTTCGCGAATAGAAGATTTGAAAGTAATGCTCGCCTGTTGCGTAAGGCAATAGCGAAAATAAATTTAGCACGCTGTGTGCGTATGTTGGGAGAAAATATACAGCGTATTAAATGTTAATTACGTGTTGCATAATTGGAGAATATGTGTATAAAGCATGGAATTTAATTTAAATGAAGCCTGATAATTAATTGTGAAACAATTAACATTCAAATATTTTCAAACAACAATATACCAATATAATTGTTACTGTTAAATGTTTATTCGTCACGACAATAACGAAATCTTGTTCTTAATTTCAACCTCCAATGCACAAACCTTGAAACCGAATTGCTCTTAATACGAACGGATGCTATTTATTTTATTGGACCATTTATATCACGAAATTAAATTTAAATGATTCAAAATCCTTGATACAATTTTATGATTTCAAGGTTACTTATTATAGGAAATAAATGAATATTAATTAGTAATAGAAATTACTAATTAGATTACATTCCGAAGAAGACAATATATCGATAATCGTTGGTAGCTTTATTCTTTTGTTATACAGGGTGCAACCGAGGAATTTCAAATAATTTTGATAAATAATATTTATTAGGCGGAAAGGCCACTGGCCAATAGCCTAATAAAGATTGTTTTCTCTCTCTCTAATATTTATTAATATAGAAATAAATCTATAAGCCTAAAATATATGTATCAGTTTTATTAAAAATCATATTATGATAGATTCACATCTATCATAATATGATTTTAACATGTTGGAAACCGGCATGACTATACACATTGAAACTCTCAATAAAGTTTAATAAAATTATTTTAATACAACCCACACGCCGGTTCCTAACATTTATCTCATCCTTTATTATAATATTCATTAAACAGCGAAACTGCTGAAATTTTACCTGGTCTGATTTCCCCTCAAATGTCAAAACAAGACATTAACCCACAAAAATTCTGCATAAAACATCAACATCACCACATAAACTCAACTATTTATATCATAGCGTAGGAGTTTATATCAAACCACTGCTCTTTGAAAGTGATTTCTATGCCAGAACCACGGACACCTGCATTCATATTGCCGATACACTGCGAATTTATTAGCGACAGTAAACATGAACGCATGTGAACCCGCCGAGCGTATGTATGAAATTCAAATTTTTAAACCGCCCCTGCTGCATAATCGAACAAACCGGAGACAATTGATTCATGAGCACTAAACATGCAGGGAATCCGTTTTATGGGAATACTTCGGCTGTTATTATGTCTATGTCATATGCGCATTTGCTTTGGAACGTGGGAACGCCGAGTGAATTAGTTTCTCTATTGTCTATAAAATCGAATTTCAGTACGAAAAAATGTGCTTGATCACTTTAGAATATAAATTTTCTTCTGCATACAATTCTAAATCATAAAAAAACCTTAATTTAGACTAAAAATTTTTGAAAATCAGATGATTTGAAAGTAATTCTGCAGACGTAATGGAATATATTGAAACTAGGGTCGGACTAGGGACTTATCAAACCTAATTCCTCAATATATTCCACCACATCTTTAGAATTACTTGTAAATCAACCAATATAAAAATATATACTGCAGACAGTATCGAAATACCAAGATACAAAATTCCGACAATATCAAAATACCGACAGTATCGAAATTCTAACAATCAAACTACCGACATTTAAAATCCCGAAATTATCAAAATACTGACAATCAAACTGTAATTCTGAAGACCTAATGTAATAACAATATATAGTTTATATTTTATATGTTTAGTCTATCGATTAAAGTCTTGTCGGTGTAATGTAATTGCTAACAAGAAATCCAATTAAGAGATTATAGCTTTTAATTAATATCTTAAATCAAATCATCATTGTTGGGGTCAAGCTTGAATTAGTAAATAAACCGTGACTAAAATATCCTGTTATAAAATCCTTACTCATATATAATTAACACACGCTTTATATACCATAAATCTTATATATTAAATAAACTACAGGCTCTCGGTGTCCTTGCAGACGCGCCCAGCAATTCTTATTCCAGTGTCACAATAAAGTCTTTCGGTTCTCTTTTTATCCTGCACTGCGTGGAATGCAAAATACAATTTTATACGCACACCCGTTTCGAATTTGCTCGCAGTCGGCGGTCGACGAGAATTGCAATCTTTTTACTGGCGCTTCCTTGTTTTCCAAAATTATTATGCAAATACGTAATGCATTTCAATATTTGACATTTGAAATCGGCTTTGACCTTTTATGGTTTTCGTGCGTTTATTACTGATGACCATTAGCATTTAGAGAGTGACATTTGCGGTAAGATACGTCTTGTAGAAGCGAATTTAGTATTGAACATCAGTATGAATGTTTGTATGTGAAATATATTAACAGTTTCTTCATTAGTAATGGCCTAGGTCCTACTTTTTAGTGATTAAAACCTCGTTTATAGAGGTTTAAATTATTATACCGACATTTATAATACTTTATTTGAAATATCGACACTCAAAATGCCAACAATATTGAAATACCGACATTCATAATACTGATAGTATCGAAATAGCGACAATACCAAAATACCGACATTCAAAATCTCGACATTGATAATGTACCGACAATCAAACCGCAGATAGTATCGAAAGTATCGAAATACCGACATTCAAAATACCGACATTTTCAAAATACCGACAGTACCGAAATACTCACAATCAAAAAATCGACATTCAAATTACCGATATTCAAAATCCTGACATTTTCAAAATACCGACAGTACCGAAATACTGACAATCAAAATAAGGACATTAAAAATCCCGACATTATCAAAATGCGGACAATCACACCGCAGATAGTATCGAAATACTGTTTTATCATTAGTAATGGTCTAGGTCCTACTTTTCCAAAATATCAATGTTCTTTATAGGGGTCCGTATTATAATACCGACATTCATAATACTAACATTCTAAATACGGACACTCTAAATGCCGACATTATCGAAATACCGACAGTATTGAGATCCTGTGATTCACAATACCGACAATCATGATACCGACATTATCAAAATACCGACAGTCAGTATCGAAATACCAATATTCAAAATGCCGACAGTATCGAAATACCGACATTCTAAATCCCGACATTATCAAAATGCGGACAATCAAACCGCAGACAGTATTGAAACACAGTTTCTTCAAGGTTAATGGTCTATATAAATAAGTCCTATAGACCATAATTTCAACCTTCTTTGTAAGGGTCTGTATCATAAGAATCTTAAATATACTAACCTCCTAGGAGGAAAGTTAAACGCCATCTAGCAGCACCACATCAAATAGCAATGTACACCCATATGGTAATAACCGTGAACATGGTCATGCCATCAGGATCACCAGGTACTGCCCTCTATGGAATAATATTCCAACAGAGTGTTTGAGATATCAACACAAGGACAATCTTATTAAACATATATAAGTGTGAATCCACCTCTTAGCAATCTACATATCTAGATCTAATTTTTGTATATATACCCACTCATGATATTGTGTGAATTCTTCCTTACTAGCAGAGCTACACTGATGATGAGATCTAATAAGATCGAAAACTAGATATGTAGATTGCTAAGAGGTGGATTCACACTTTTTTTAAAATTTGATAGTAGTTTTAATTATCATTATTATTAATATTAAATTATGTATCTTTTGTTAGCATTTTATGATTAGTTTTAATTATTATTATTAAATTATATATCTTTTTTTAAATTTTATAATACGTTTGAATTATTATTATTATAATAATTATTATTCAATTACGTCTATAACCTTATAAATTTATAATATTTACAAATAAATAATTTTAGTCGTGCCAGTAGACTTCTCTCCACAGCAGCTGTCTTAGGCCGGCTGACCCACTTTCACTTGCTGTTGGAAGCGAGATACAGATCACGGATTGGTTTCGATGCCAGGCTTCCATACCGACAAACACCGTCATATATCTATTTTTATTAATTAACTAATTGCCTGTATTCTGCGGCTTATCGTGAAAATCCGGCACGTCGCCCATTCATACGGAGCTAAACGGCGCGCAGATTTATTTCCATTGTTGTTTTTATTACCCCATGTATTTGCCCGCGAAATGGAACAGTGCAAGAAACAATGCGAGAAAAAAAGGTCTCAGAATACTTTCTTCGACAGACGGCTTGAATGTAGATCGAAGTGTTTAATCAATCAGCTAATTATATATACGAGCACAGACTCTTGATAATATAAAATTTATTGTAAATTTCAATTCGATTTGTTCTTTGCCTAAGAAGAAAATATTGTAATATCAAGAAAATTCTATCGCTATATCGTGTTGTAGACAAATAAATTTGATTCTTGTGGAACACAACTTCGCAGAACAAAACAAAATGAATTTAGGAATTATTCCCACACTACACTATTTATTTATAACTAGCATATTGCTATAAATAAATATTGTAATATGAAGAAAATTCTATCTATGAGTATGGAGAAGATAATAGTTTTAAGAATGTTAAATGTCGTAGAACTGTTTAAAACATAAACACATTTTTTTTTGATTAATTATTACTACACTATTTTTTATAAACTAGCATATTGTTATAAGAAAATATTGCAATACTTTTCCAATTCTTTCTCCAATCCTAAATTTAATTACCTTATTTTTTTCATGGTTGATTCAATTTATTGGCCACACACCATAACTGCAGTCGGTTTAGACTGTATTTTTGCATATAAGACCAAGTTATCCGCGTATACAATAAAATCCATTGTATACGCGGATAAGTCTTATTTGCAAACAGTTTTGAACACATACAGTCTAAACCGACTGCAGTTATGGTGTAGGATAAATAAAACGATTTTTTACGTTGTTTTTTTATCACACTTCAGTTACACTTTGCAACCAGTTTCGGCTAAGCTCTAGCCATTTTCGAGCTCTTCCGAGGCTTTTTTAAGCCATTTCAAGTCATCGGAGGGGCTTGAAAATGGCCAGAGCTTAGCCGAAACTAGTTATAAACTGTAACCGAAGTGTGATAAAAGAAAAGTAAAAAATCGTTTTATTTATCCTTTAAAATGAATTATCACAAAGTAGACGCCTTAAGAATCCAATATTTAATGGATTTTGTGTTTATGGTTTTTATAGATTCTTCCCAGCCTTACACCAATAATACTGTAGATAATACGAATAATGTATGATTTATATTTTAAAGTAAGCTGTTATACACATATTACTTTCATCAGATATTATTTTGTAGGAGTAGAAAATACAAATGAAGTTTCTCACGCCTTGAACGCGAGGGATTTTTTGTGACGCCACACCGGATTGATGAGTATCATCGTCTTCCTGTGTGGGCTACTTTTTAACATATTTTTCTGCAAAACAGCAATTACCCAAGGATCGCAACACCTATTATTAGTGGTCAAAAATTCGCCACGTTATTAAATATTGGGAAATTATATGTTTTTTTTATTAATCAACTCATTCTCACTCTTACCGACACACATTCACGGAGACAGACACGCTAGGATTATAGATATACACATCAATTTCTAGAGATCGTCATATCTTGCTGTATATCTTGTATATGAAAACAAAAACATAAATATTGTACGAGAAATGATTCGATTTTTGCTAAGTACAAAGCAAAAATCGAATTATGTTTATTTATAATTATGAAAGTTTCATGTTCATGAATGTTCATTTTAGAAATTCCTTAAACACACATGTTTCATGTTTACTGCTTTATGATATGAATTATTAAATATTATTCAGGTTTTAGCAATCTAGCAACTAACAATCACGTATTTTAATCAACTAGACAAAATTGTATAACATAAATATTTTTCTAGTTGATTAAAATACTTGATTGTTAGTTCTGAAACATATTTTGTAATATTTTATGATCTTATATGTTTTGTAATTAAGGATTATGATAGATAGATAGATTTATTTAATACTTAGCATACATTTAGTGTCAGTATATCATACTACATACACTAAATGTATGCTAAGTATTAAATAAATCTATCTATCTATCATAATCCTTAATTACAAAACATATAAGATCATAAAATATTACAAAATATCTTTCAGAACTAACAATCAAGTATTTTAATCAACTAGAAAAAAAATTTATGTTATACAATTTTGTCTAGTTGATTAAAATACGTAATTGTTAGTTCAATATGCTGCATAGTGTTTGCTAAAACCTGAATAATATTTCATAAATCATACCATAAGGCAGTATACATGTACATGACCATGTCTGTTTAAGGAATTCCTAAAAATAACTGCAAAAAATTAGAAAATATGCTGTTAATTAAGCTAAAGTTATTTAAGTTATATTTACTATCCCCTCTAATTAAATGAATAAATTTACCGTAACGTATATAAAAGTTTACCGACATCAATTACAGACAATTATAGTGATGTTCACTGCAACCAATTACAAAAATAATTATGGATGCGCGTAAACGCCTAACTGCATCCAACGTAATATTATTGTCATGAATGAATATATACGCCCGTCATTATTATAACTGTAACCATTGGCGGGTTTAATGAGTAATATATGTAAACATCTCCTCTTTATTCACAATTATTTGCTCATTTATGTGTCAGTTAGAAACTGCAGCAATACAAAAGTGTTTCCATTTACAAGTAATTAACTTTAAAACTGTGTTTCTACAATTAATTATCAATCAAGATGCATTGCGAACGTTCAATAGGAATTTATTCGGTGCATTAATATAAATGAATATTTTGGAATATGCCGTGATTCAAAATAGCGCCTTTCACTTTTTATAAAGGGAACGGAACGCCGGTTAATGTGTCTAAGTCTAAGCTATGGCCGTTTGTAATGTGGCAATCATCAATCGATAAGATCGGCTAATTTGTGTGTAATCGGTTTTTGGAATATATGCCCGGTAGCCAAAGGCAGTGCTAATGGAGATTCCTAATTTATTATTCATGTAAAACTGTATGATGAATCAAATAGTATTTTTGTTTTATTCGTGCGTATAGAGATAAAAATTTCTATCTTTATAACAATTAGCCCCAGGGCGTTTCTGGCGCTGATAAAAATCCTATGTGTGTGTCTACCGACCTATTTCACGCCACTGTCGGCCAAAAAATCGAATTAATCGATTTTTCGTGCGATTATGTTTTATAACTTTTGTGCGTTTTGAGTTAACCAAATTGTACACATCTAAAATGTTTCACATGAAAAAATCTGCAATGAGAACCTTTTCAAACAAACAGAGATGTAATTTTGAAAATAATGAAAATATTTCGTAGCAGTTTTTTAATTTGTATTTCTATACATTTTTGATATTAAATCCATCTAGGCTTCTTAAAATCGTACAAATCTGAAAGGGTTCAAATGCAAAAATCTGCAATTGAAACCTTTTCAAATAAACGGAGATGTAATTTTGAAAATAATGAAAATATCTCATAGCAGTTTTTTAATATGTATTTCTATACATTTTTGAAATTAACTCCACCTAGGCTTCTTAAAATCGTACAAATCTAAAAGGTTTCAAATGCAAAAATCTGCAATATTAACCTTTTCAAACAAACAGAGATATATTTTTGAAAATAATGAAGGTATCTCGTAACAGTTTTCTTCCTCATATATTTTGGAAATTAAAACCACCTAGATTCCTCAAAATTGTACAAATCTAAAAGGTTCAAATGTTTAATATCTGAAATGAAAACTTTTTCAAACAAACAGAGATATATTTTTGAAAATAATGAAGGTATCTCGTAGCAGTTTTCTGTTTTTTATTCCTCATATATTTTGGAAATTAAAACCATCTAGGTTCCTCAAAATTGTACAAATCTAAAAGGTTCAAATGTTTAATATCTGAAATGAAAACTTTATCAAACAAACAAAGATGTATTTTTGAAAATAATGAAGGTATCTCGTAGCAGTTTTCTGTTTTTTATTCCTCATATATTTTGGAAATAAAAACCACCTAGGTTTCTCAAAATTGTACAAATCTAAAAGGTTCAAATGTTTAATATCTGAAATGAAATCTTTTTCAAACAAACAGAGATATATTTTTGAAAATAATGAAGGTATCTCGTTTTCTGCTTTTTATTCCCCACATATTTTAGAAATTAAAACCACCTAGGTTCCTGAAAATCTAAAATGTTACAAATGCTTAATATCTGAAATGAAAACTTTTTCAAACAAACAGAGATATATCTTTGAAAATAATGAAGATATCTTATAGCGGTTTTCTGATATGTATTCCTCATTCATTTCGGAAATTAAAACCACTTAGGTTCCTTAAAATTTTGCAAATCTAAAAGATTACAAATGGAAATTATCTTAAATAGAAACGTTTTCAAATAAATAGAGATATATCTTTGATCATAATGAAGATATCTCACGACGGTTTTCTGTCAACCAGGCATCGATGAACTTAATTCGACTTTTTGAGATGAATCACCATCAAGGGCCAGTATTTACCAAACTGAATTGTGTTCGTAGTCCGAATTTTGTTATCCAAAATGGGTTGTAGTGCCGAAAAACTGTGCAAAAAACTGTGCTGTGCGTGAACTGATACCGCAAGAAAGTCATGTGACTTATTGTGAGATTCAGGCATCCTTGGGCATTAGTAGGAGTAGCATACATATCAATACGGCGTAAATACTAGGCCATCAAAAAAATGTGTTATATTGGGCCCTACATAATATAGTATATCTTAATTGGAGTGGAAAAATTATTTCGAAAATGGGTTCAAACGCATAAAAAGTGTATTAATCTTCATGGAGAATATTTTTAAAAACAACAAAGACGATTTTCGATGATAAATATTTGTTTTTATTCTCTAATCCCAAAATACAAAAGGTATATACAGTAGTGCCTCGCGAACTGAGTAATACAAACATGCACGTGCCGTCTGTCTCAATACAAACAAACAACTCATGTTACAAGTATGAGTAGAAAGTCTTCCATTTTCAAAATGTTATATGAGGTTAGTGACAAACGAAAAATAATAATATACCCTTGTATATGTAGATGAAATTGTGAAGGTCATCCAAAATCGGTTGTAGTGCCGAAAAACTGTGAAAAAAAATGAGCTCTTGTATATGTAGATGAAATTAACATGAACGAACATTACAAAACAATATTTGCATAGTTCATGAACTATCTGAAAAAAAAACTCTCCTGCTCGATTTCCTTACACAAATACTAAAAGCTCGCTTTGTTTAACATGGAAAAAAAGGAACCCGCGATATTTCCTGCTCCACAGCGACTTTCACCTACGGCAGACAGGCCAGGCCGCTCGCTCTTGGGCAAATTACAGCACTGTTTTCTAATAAACCACCGTTATTATCGCCGTCAAACCAACTATAATCTAATCCTAAATATACAGTTTACTACAAAAAGTTAATTGGGCAATTGTTTAAAAGCATGTTACATAATTATTTAACTATATTTGGGATCAAATGTCGCAATTTCTTGACTAAAGGTGTAATTGCACACCCGTACTCTTCTTCACGGGCATTTCTTAAATTCTATCGTATGAGCTCAAATATTTCCATTCTCATATATCATAACATGTAAAATTATGCACCGGAACTGATCCCAAGGACTACAATATATGAATAAGTCGAGTTGGTAACCTCAGCCGGTTCTAAACAATAAAAAATATAATAAAGTTTTGTGTGGCGATGCCCGTTAAAAGCAGGACACTCCTTCCATAGCGACAGATACAAGGCGCTATAAATATTGCCGTTATTTGAATAAAAAATGTGCGGACACCGCCCAGCTCCTTATTCGGCGCCCACTTCCTACTACCGTTTTATTAACACTTTCCTAATCGCCGTCTATATATTTCTTTTCAATTAAAAGTTATGGTTCACATTAATTAATTGCTATATCGAATCAAGGATTATTAATTGTCATAAATATTATATCAATGTTTCTATTTAGGAGTTCGAGGGATACAATACTAATATATGAAGAAAACATTTCAAATAAGTATTGCATTATCTCCTTAATTAGTAAATATTGATATGGCTATTAAATTACGTTATTTTATTATTATTATTTATTTTATTTTGTTATTACACATTGCTTATTACTCAGATATTATTATACATAATATGTTTAAAGAGGAAAGCTTCAAATTTTTGTATTGCATGTGTCCTTGTCTATGCATGTGTCGATTCATTTTGTTATATGTCAAATCTTACGAATCGTTCCTTAACTATACATATGCCTATTAAATTACGTTATTTTATTATTATTATTTATTTAATTCTATATTTTTTATTTGCTTATTACTCAGATATTATTATACATAATATGTTTCAAGCGGGAAGCTTCAATTTTTTTTATTTCATGTGTTGATTCATTTCGTTATATGTCAAATCTTACGAATCGTTTCTTAACTATATTTCCATTCCAATTCACCATGTCTATTTTATACACATCCTCTCTCCTCCCGCAGAACTTTCGTTAAATGATTCATTCTCGACTAAATTTATAATTTGGTACGACATTTATTTTAGATGTCTGTCAAGCATGATATTAATTTAAAAAAGATTATTGATGAAAGATGGTAATAATTTATTACAAAAAATTTTCTCGACTAAATTTATAATTTGGTGCGATATTTATTTTTGATGTCTGTCAAGCATGATATTAATTAAAAAATGATTATGGATGAAAGATGGTATTAATTTATTACAAATAATATTCTGGACTAAATTTATAATTCATTGCGACATTTATTTTTGATGTCTGTCAAGCATGATATTAATTAAAAAAAGATTATTGATGAAAGATGGTAATAATTTATTACAAATAATAATATACTATCTACTACGTATTTAGTACGTGTATGTGCATTAATTGATACTAATAATAACTCAATTCAATCAAAACTAATTGTATTCTCATAGCTTACATACTTTATTAAGCATAAAACATTAAACATGTACAGTTAGTCTTTTATGAAGACCATCACGCATTCTAAACACTTAATATGGCCCGTCGCAATGTACCCGTGACCTACTAGTCGTCCCATGGCGCGTTTTTAAGAAACCGCCAGGCCGTCGCGGTCCGTCTTCATTTCTAACGAGCCACGCGAAAACGCTCACAGTGATTATTTTTCCGTACGAGTAGCAGAATAAACAGAGCTGTATTAATTGGATTGTGCAATTTGATAGCAGTTCGCGTGATCTTGCGGATCACCATCTAATTAGAAGCGCAATTATATAGGATTACTAGCCGCGAGCAGAACGATCTCAGACTATAATTCGCGTTTTAATTGCGAATGCCGGTCGGGGAAAAATGCAATGTGTGAAACGGCACGAAAAGTTTTGGCATGAGAAATGGTTGAGTGATTTTTTAATGCATATGTGTTTTAATTTTAATTTGGCATTAATCTGAAGGGTTTTTACTTTATCATGCAATATGTATGATTTACACATACATTTAGATAACTGTTTTAATATATTTTCTAATACAATCTTTCTAAAACTTTTTTATACCATAGTGAACTAAAACTAAAGATACATATGGAAAACTAACTTAATATTTTTTTATTAATATATTAATAGAATTAATAGCCTCGAATGGGAACAACGACCCAAATATCTTGAGGCGAATAATAAGAGAAGAAAGAAAAAGGAAATCCAAATTTATGATGGCTCGGTTGTATAAATCCGATTTTACTATAGCCGGTGATTATATTTTTAGATGTTGCATAAGTTGTTAACTTTCCATTTCATAGGCTAGGATGTTATATGGCAACGTTGCCAGAAGCCACGTTTTAATCAAGGATTTTAAACTCGACAGTTATCTACTTTATACCCCCGAGTCTAAATATTATTAGGCATATATGTCATTGTAGGATCAAAGGTAGCAATTAGGTAACCTTGCTAAATTACAGCCACGGGCCGACTTAACTTATCTAGAACTAATCTGAAATTATTGACCAACATCCTAACTGGCAACTCTCGGCTAAAGAAACACCTACACACGATGGGTCTGGTGGACAGCCCGTTATGTAGAGGGTGCTATGAAGAACTAGAAACAGCAAAGCATGTAATATGCCTCTGCCCAACTCTAGTAAACACTAGGCATCTAATACTAGAGGAGTGCTGGCCTAGTATGACCAGCATTGGCTCTCCTCACCCGTCAGGGTTTTGCAGCTCGCACGCAAAATTGACTAGTGGGACGAGTGAGCAGCCTTAAAGGGAGGTTTCACAATAGGCCCATTTTAGGGCTAAGTGTCTGTAGATATGCTACCCTCCAGCCAACTATCCAGAACTATCCAGAACATCGTATGATCTTGAAACAGTGGCTATGACAAGAGAGTTTTCACTACACATTTGCAACATAGGTAATCATTGAACTTTCGTTGCAGCTTCGTCAACAAGTCAATTTTTTAGTTTTAGATCGCCAGAAACAGTAAGGTACACCTTATGTTTGTAGACTTAAGTAAGGCATATGACAGCGTGCCTAATCATTGAACTTTCGTTGCAGCTTCGTCAAAAAGTCCATTTTTTAGTTTCGGTCTTTTATACACTCAACACTATTTTCTTGTAAACATGGGTGATTTTGATTTTTTGCTATATGTCTTAGATTCAACAAACAGGAACACAATTATTATAGTATTATAGTCTTAAGAATATAAATTTTTTTCAACATGCAATAATTGAAACTCATTAACTTCTTTAAATTTCAATAATCAAAGGATTTTGAAGAAATATACATCATAATTTGGGACAAAGAGAGTATTAGTATCAGTATATTATGTAATTGAAATTGCGATTTTCACATAATTAAGTAACTTGTATTGCAGACATATTAGTAATGTTGTCTAACTGCCCGTTGAAGTCTCCAGGAATAATTCTCGAAGTCAAGTTTTATAATCAACCGAGACTATAAATTTGAAGAACAGTATTGCACTCGCAAATGCCAGTGTTGTTGAAACGGTGCATTTTGTGCGAGCGAGCGTGACAAATTATGAATTAAATTCGCGCTCGCGGGTTGCTCAACGGCCGGAGAGAAGAAGCGCCGAGGCGAACAATAAAATTATGCCCCGGCGCGTTGCGGCATCTTTCGCGTTACAGAAACACAAATACAAACGAGATTATTGAGTGCACCGTTCATGTGTGTGTGTATCTATTGCATATTTTATTGTGTTTTCTCCCCGCTGCCGCGGCCATTGAGCAAGCTCGCGCTGCTGGTTGCTGCAGCCCGCGCACGCAGGCTCTAATTAAATGCTAATTTCGACAATTCGCGTATTAAACTGCGAGTAATTGGTTAAGTAATTAATGAGGAGAGTGGAATAACTGTTGTAGGGAAGGTTTTGTTCGTGTAACGGGTATTGAATTAAGTTTAAATGAACATAAGCACGCTATTAAAAATTTTCTTTGCAACGAAAAGTGGGAATCGAGTATTGCAAATTCATCTTTTTGTAAAATTAACTATGGAAACAATATCGAAGATATAGAAAAGGATGTTTCAAAATTAACACTAGATTTGAATTAAATAGAAAACACAGTTTTTAGTCTTTAGATTATTATTGTTTTCCGAATCCATCACTGATATAAAGGAATGTATTGTTTTACCGAAAACGTGTTCACGTTTTGGAAACTAAGATTGTGGAAATATGCGATAACTTTTCGGGAAAAAAATTAGACCTGGAGGAAAGTATTGTTGCCGTGTACCATTTAGCAAAAAAAAAATTATCAATTTTCGTTACGTTTAATGCCTAAAATAGACGAAATAAACCTGACTTTTGGGATGTCTGTGTGTGGTATATCTGTGTGTCTATCTGTGAACAAAATTCTGGGAAAACGGCACAGATTGCGACCAAATTTGGCAAATATCTACGGAAACTATCCGAGACAATGCAGTGAAAATTTGAGCACAATAAAGAAATAGTAAAAATATGTCACAAGACAAAAAAAGTCAAAAATGTCAAGACAAAAAAAGTAAAAAATGTCAAGACAAAAAAAGTAAAAAAGGTCAGAAATGTGAAAATGCCAAAAACATTAAAAAAGCCGAAGAGTTGAAAATGTCGAATATGTTATACAAAATGAAATAGGTCATGTAATTCGGAAAGTCGTATGGTGCCCACACCAGATTTTTTTTTATTGTATCATAAAGTACATAGAATAGGGTTATTTATGGAATAACACATTGGGCAAATGCCCTCCAGGGCTTTGCTCGCACATACGTACCCTTTTGTCGAAATTTTCCATGACCATTCTGCATAAATGTGGCTAAATTTCGTTGGTGCAACGGTATATAAAGCAATATGCACTACAAATTTTTTTTTTTTGTGTGTTCATTAAGGGAAAATGGATAACTTTCTACATTTGTACAGCATATTTCTTTATATATCTATCTACGCTAATATATAATTTTTTTTACCAATATAGTAGTATTACGCATTCATATTTAACTTTAACTATAAAATTTATAAAATTTATTGTGGATAAATATGTAAATTAAAAGTGTTCTTTTAAAAGCATGTAGCTCTTACAATTGATCTAGGCCATAGTGTTAGTTAATAGGATAAAGGGAACAAAGTTAAATATGAATGCGTAATACTACTATATTGGTAAAAAAAATTATATATTAGCGTAGATAGATATTTATAAAATTTATACAATTTATAAAATTTATACAATTTATAATACTTATAAAATTTATAAAATTTATTGATGATAAACATGTTGATTAAAAGTGGACTTGATGTTCTTTTAAAAGCATGTAACTCTTACAATTGATCTATTGATCTAGGCCATAGCGTTAGTTAAAGGATAAAGGAAACAAAGTTAAATATGAATGTGTAGTATTACTGTTATATATTGGTAAAAAATGGACATAGTGTTCTATGCCTCCTAGGTACAGATATAAAAATGGCAATGCTAACAAATACATAGCAATTTTGAATTAAATTAGATCAGAATATATTGGATTTGGTAGGCGTTTTACTTTCAAAACCGGTACCGTTAAAAATTCAGATTGATTAGATTTCAATTCTTATTTTCGTAATACTTGAATTAGATCATATCTGCAGCAATAGTAACCCAATTTCGTGCACAAGTCACGACTTGTGCATTACAATTGTGGCACCCACCCGACCAAGCACCGATTTATTAAAAAAATTACATAAACATATCCGTGCGCCTTCGTTCCACTTCAAATGAGCTTTCTATGCCGCCTTAATGGATTTCTAAAACAGCCCGATTGTTAACTAGCGAAATTGAAAATATATATCAATAACTCAAGCTGAGTGGTTAGAGGCGTCGTCCGTCTCGTACTGAACATTGGGGAGCCTAAGTTTCTTACCCATCGAGGCATTTGTGTGGTAAACGATTTCTTCCATTATTGTGGGAGCTTACAAGTAATATGCCATTTTCAAGAATAATAAGTTTTTTTTATAGAGTGACTTTTCACTAAATCGCAATTTTAATTCATAATCCATATGTATTATATATTCCTTATTTTTATCTGTATTTATTTATGTGCATTATCTTATTTATCTTATCTAAACGTGTTTTTCTAAATTGTATTTTTTACTCGTACTGAGCATTGGGGAGCCTAAGTTCGAACCCATCGAGGTCGAATTTTTCATCAGTTTTTCAGAGGTTTTCTGTAAAGTTAATCTAAATACCGGGTGATTAAACTCCTCTGAGCTTCTTCCTTGAACGGCGGAAAAGCCTCACGGCTGATAGCCCTATATAGATAGAAGTTTCTTTAATAAAATATAAATGAATATCAATAAATATCAATAAATATTAATAAATATCAATAAATATCAATAAATATCAATAATTATCAATAAATATCAATAAATATCAATAAATATCAATAAATAACAACAAATATCAATAAATATAAATAAATATAAATAAATATAAATAAATATAAATAAATATAAATAAATATAAATAAATATAAATAAATATAAATAAATATAAATAAATATAAATAAATATCAAGAAATATCAAGAAATATCAAGAAATATCAAGAAATATCAAGAAATATCAAGAAATATCAAGAAATATCAAGAAATATCAAGAAATATCAAGAAATATCAAGAAATATCAAGAAATATCAAGAAATATCAAGAAATATCAAGAAATATCAAGAAATATCAAGAAATATCAAGAAATATCAAGAAATATCAAGAATATCAAGAAATATCAAGAAATATCAAGAAATATCAAGAAATATCAAGAAATATCAAGAAATATCAAGAAATATCAAGAAATATCAAGAAATATCAAGAAATATCAAGAAATATCAAGAAATATCAAGAAATATCAAGAAATATCAAGAAATATCAAGAAATATCAAGAAATATCAAGAAATATCAAGAAATATCAAGAAATATCAAGAAATATCAAGAAATATCAAGAAATATCAAGAAATATCAAGAAATATCAAGAAATATCAAGAAATATCAAGAAATATCAAGAAATATCAAGAAATATCAAGAAATATCAAGAAATATCAAGAAATATCAAGAAATATCAAGAAATATCAAGAAATATCAAGAAATATCAAGAAATATCAAGAAATATCAAGAAATATCAAGAAATATCAATAAATATCAATAAATATCAATAAATATCAATAAATATCAATAAATATCAATAAATATCAATAAATATTAATAAATATCAATAAATATCAATAAATATCAGTAAATATCAATAAATATCAATAAATATCAATAAATATCAATAAATATCAATAAATATCAATAAATATCAATAATCATCAATAAATATCAATAAAAATCAATAAATATCAATAAATTCATAAACAAAGATAAAATCCGCCGTTTTTTCTCAATGTTGTATTGTATCAATGTTAAATTGTATTGTAAGTTGTAAATTAAAAAGGAAATAAAGTCTAGTTTATTATTATTATTATTATTATTCATTATAGTTGACGCTGTCCGGCAGTATTTACCTTCAGTGTAAACAATCAAAAGGACAACAACCTCTTATGGTCGGGAAGAACACGTCTTGCGGTGTTGCAACGCGCATAGGCCCTTCAGGATGGCTCTATTATGAATAGTAATGAATCGTCATGACCAACTCGAAATTTGAATAGCAATCAACACCTATTGAGTAGTTCTTTGTTAAAAATGTTCAAAGAAAAAAAACTCCATTATGAACCATTAAAAAAAATTATTTAAAAAATGTTTTTAACAATTTCAATTTATATTCATGAAATAAGTCATTATTCAGTAAAACGTGACCCAATTTCGAAAGCTAGTCACGATCTGAATATTAAAACTGTAGCAGACACACAACCAAGCAATATTATTTAATTATTATTAATTACAATTAGTATTATACATTCATATAGATCAGCCAGAATATCAAGATTGCAACAATTAGCAAACAATAATATTTGAGAATGATTGACAATGAAAGCTCTAGAAACAGTGATAGAGCGAATAAATAATAATAATAAATAAAAAGAATTTTTCTTTGTTTTTTATCACTTGTTTATTGCTATTTGCGAATATTTTCTGCTACTTTGTGATAATTCATTATAATAGCAAATAAATTGAATTTTTCTTTCTTTCATGTTTCATGTCATCGGATTACCTTGATAATATCTAGAGCATCAAGCATAATATTTAAATTATTATCAATTACAATTAGTATTATACATGCATTACGTAGATCAGCCAGAGTATCAAAAATGCAACAAATACCAAACAACAACATTTGAGAAACAATGAAAGCTCTAGAAACAGTGACAGAGCGAATAAATAATAATAATAAATAAAAAGAATTTTTCTTTGTTTTTTTATCACTTGTTTATTGCTATTTGCGAATATTTTCGGCTACTTTGTGATAATGCATTATAATAATAAATAAAACGAATTTTTCTTTCTGTCATGTTTCATGTCATCGGATTAGCTTGATAATAGCTAGAGCATCCGATGACATGAAACATGAAACAAAGAAAAAATCGTTTTATTTCTTTGTTTCATGTTTCATGTCATCGGATTAGCTTGATGCTCTAGCCATTACCAAGCTAATCATGAAATATGAAAGAAAGAAAAATTCGTTTTATTTATTATTATAATGAATTATCACAAAACAGACGCCGATTCAATCCAATATTTGAATAAATAATGAATAACTCATCTGGTATGGCCATGTCCAAAGAATGAACGATCAAAGACTCCCGAAGAAAATCCTCAAATGAACTTCTCAGAGCAAACGAAGGTAAACCACGAAAATCATCGATGAAAGGAATTGGGGCAGCTATGAGTAAAAGTGAATTAGAACAAGGGGAGTAGGAAAAAAGAAACTGATGAAAAAGGGTATTTAATTAAATAACGTACATAAATATATTGTGCACAGGGGTACCGGTATCCCGAAACCAAAATTCTGGGTGTATTAGCGCATATTTAAAAAATATCAGTTTTTATATACAATAAACATTCTTCTACATTATAAAAAACTTGTACTTTTAAAAAACCTTCTTTTTATTTTAAAAAACACAAAGCCATTTTAATTATTGATTAATTCTTCGACGAATAAAATATCAGTTTTTAAATATGGGCTAATACATCCAGAATTTCATTTTCGGAATACCGGTACTCCTACGCACGATATATTTATGTAAGTTATTTAATTATGTACCCTTTTTCATCAGTTTCTGTTTTTCTACTCCCCTTGTGCTAATGGATAAATAATACCAATATTTCGGTATTACATTCAAGCGCTTGTTTTTTTTTAGACAATCATTAAAATTATGCATAAGAAAGCTATTAACTATGTCTTTTGTAATATTATAGCCTGATACAGCAATTATAAAACAATATTCTAATTCCTGTCTTAAATGGCACGTGAACTATTAAAATAGTTCTAATTGTGACTTATTGGGTGGAGCCGCTATAAACGGATTGCGTTTTCCAGCCACTGCCTCGTGTGTGCACAAGCAAACGGGCTTGCACAAGCCGCTAATGTCGTTCAAATGTCATAATTTATTGTCTCCTCGTCGTTTTTTTGCATTAGGCGAAACACAATAAACTACTTTCGAGCGCGGTTGCCATTGAAAGATTATGCAAAGGCATTATTAGAGCGACATGCGAGTAACAAAGAAATTGGAGCGCGTAGGTAAATATAATTACTCGCGAATTAAATCATCGCGGTTCTGATTAAGCTTTGTTTTGCAATTAATATGGTTTAAATTTACATGAAATTCAAATAATGGGATGTTTCTGGCAAAATTCAAGGCTTGTTGGGTGAAAAAATATGTTTGATTATTTGTCAAATTTCACCTATTAAACACAAGTATAGTTGCATGGTACGTTGTCACGTTTTACAAAATTTCTTACAGAGAAGAATGAAGATACAATCGACTTTTAGTTACAAACGTTTTTAGGATGATTTTTAATAGATTATTGGTCAAAATCTATTAAAAATCATCCTAAAAACATTTGTAACTAAAAGTCGATTGTATCTTCATTCTTCTCTGTAAGAAATTTTGTAAAACATGACAACGTACCATGCAACTATACTTGGGTTTAATACTACTATTGCAATTTTGTTTTTATTCTCTTCCTCTTTTGAATGAAAAGTAAAATAAATCAGAAAAACATAGAAGATGCCACATTTTTATAGGGAAAAACAAGTTAAGTGCCAATGAAAGAAAGATTTTTTTAATAATAAACATTCTTTTACATTACAAAAAACTTGTACTTTCAAGAAACCTTCTTTTTACTTTTAAAAACACAAAGCCATTTTAATATTATTGATTAATTCTTCGACAAACTCTGTATTATCTTCCTTCAGATACGGTAGTATCTGTTGCACATCCTTCTTCTTCTCATAGTTGTGATGGTAAAACACAGTCCTTGATCATTTTAGTGATAAACTCTATACTAATAATAATTTTAATACATATTCCTTATTTTATATATATATATATATATATATATATATATATATATAGTGAGTATAGTTTTTCGCCGAAAACTAGTTAGGGGTAAGATTGTTGGGATTGCGGCGTGAGGGTAAAAGAAAATCCTTCTTTTAATATCGATAATTTCGCTCTTTGGTTCAGAGCTTCATCATTTGATGATATATCATGACTTGTGTAAATATTAATAATAGCACTAATAAAATTATGATTATGATCATATAAATTACCAAACTAAAACGCCCAGTTTCTATACTGGAAAGTAAACTTGAAACTCACAACTCTACCACCTCTTCGTCACCACTTGCACACGAAAAATGATGCAAGAAATCGTATTGACACCAATTTGGATTCTATAAAAAGCATTTGAACTCATACCAGAAGACCGCTATTAGGCACCACCGTGGGCAATGGAAAACGTCACGTAGCAATCAATGCACTGCAAATATTTGCATAATCGCGAATAAATCAATCCATATATTCTATTCTTACGGCTGGCTCGAAACGACCAATCTGGATTTTTCACCTTTCACATTACGTCCGCGCGCAACCTTCGGCCAAATGTCGCCAATTTGAGTCACCACCTCCGGGAGGAGGTTTTGCAACTCTTTATCATCGCCATCACTGACATACACAACACAATACAAGAGATTTTCGAAATTACGTCAATAGATGTAATGCTATTTAATTAGTTTATGAAAGGACACTGGGAATAGTTTATGGGTGAATCTCTGCAATGATTAATTATAACACCATATTCTGTGGTGTTAATATTATACAGTATGTCCACTGATCGATGTAAATATTTTGCATTAATCTAGAAAAAGTTACTTTTTGATACAAGTTTTGTTTCATCTCGAAAGTCTTTTGAAATTTGTTGCAACTAGCTTTGTTGTGTCGCTTTACTAGTAGTTGTTAGAATTTGTAACTCCTTCGGGTCCTTCTGGCTTGTATTATTGTATGTGTATGGAAGGTCAGGACTTGCTACTTCAGAAAGTTCCTCGAGTGTAGTTAAAATGTGTATAAATGGTACCAGGACTACCAGGATTCGAAAAGATCGTTTTATTTATCATTTCAACGTAACTATTACAAAGTAAACGCATTAATAATGCCATTTGTGCATTGTGCAATCACGAGAAGAAGAATATACTAAACACATTTTTTGTAAAACATATATAAGTATATATATATATATATATATATATATATATATATATATATATAACTATTAATTATGCATCAAAGCCAATTAAAACATATGAAAACTATAAACTGTATTTTTATAGGCGAGAAATCTACAATTTTCTTAATAATTGTAGTAAGCTTTTCTAACAAATATAATTATATAATTGCAATACGATTCCAAATTTAATAGTTTTGAATAAATTAAATTGCAAATTATGTATCAAAACCAATTAAAACATATGAAAACTATAAACTTTTATAGGGGAGAAATCTACCATTTCCCTTTAATATGTTTAACAACTTATATAACAAATTGAAATAATAGTTGCAATAAGATTCAAAATTTAATAGTTTCGAATTAATTAAACTGCGAATTATGTATCAAAACCAATTAAAACTCGTGAAAACTATAAATTGTATGTTATAGGGGAGAAATCTACAATGTTTTAAATATGTTTCTCAACTTTTATAACAAACATAATTAAATAATTGCAATACAATTTAAAATTTAATAGTTTTGAATAAATTAAACCCCTAATTATATATCAAAACCAATTAAATCATTGGAAAACCCAAATAATTTTTGTTTATAACACTTTAGTTACACATTGCAACTAGTTTCAGTTAAGCTCTAAATATGTCTCTAATTATATATCAAAACCAATTAAAACATTGCAAATCCCAAATAATTTGTTTTTTATTATACTTTCGTTACACTTTGCAACTAATTTCGGCTAAGCTCTACACATGTCCTTACGGAGGATCTCGAAAAAAAAGTAAAAATCGTTTTATTTATCCTATGAATTGTGTGTTATAGGAGAAATATTTGTAATATGTTAATATAAACTTTTCTAACAAATATAATTAAATAATACAATTCAAAATTTAATAGTTTTAAATGAATTAAACTCCTAATTATGTATCAAAAACCAATTAAAACATCTGAAATTTATAACATTGTATAACTAAACCATAAATAAATGAAAGTTGCGCGGCTTCAAGAAAGTACTTACGTGTTTAATAAATAAATTCTCTCGTGTTTTAAAACTACACTACAAAAATTGCACTAATATTTTGCGGGAAAAGTCAATTTCACATTTTCGACGCGGGTTCGTTTCGTTCGCGCATTCCGTGGTTTTTTTCTCTTTCGTCAGTTTTCGTATGGCGAGAGTCGCTCTCACTCTCTCGCTGCTGTCCTGCGAGCCCGCGGACACCTTCGCCAAGAACTGCTGGCCAGGTGAGGGAATTTCTTCAGCTTTGACCGAAAATGGGCAGGCGCATGCGTTCAGGTGAATGTCTTAAGTAAGTGGATGGCTTACGTGTAGGTGGTTTCTTCGCGGTGCGAACGGTTTTCTTTCATATGCAACATGTTGAGCGTGGTTCCTTGAGGTCGTTGTGCAGTTCTTGGGAATTTTGCAGTGACGTATTTGTAAAGTTTGGAGATTAAGGTATTAGTCATGTATTATGATGATTAATATCCTTTAATATTTAGTCAAAAATTTGGTTGTTTGATAATCAATTCTGAGAAATTGCGAAAATATATCTATAATATATTATTTCTCAAATTTTAAAATTACCAAGAACTGAAATATATAAAATAAATGTTTGCTTAGTCATAATCAACGGTTTGTAATAAAATATGTGCTATTATATATATTATATATAATTTTATGTATAAATTATCCGGGGTAACACACTCACTGAGCTGTTCTTCTCTCTTCCTGCTATCGTTTTCATCACCCTATTGTTACCATCATCATTGTATTGTTTTATCGTCTAGTCCAGGGGTGGTGAACCTATAGCACCTATAGTATGCGTGCCAAAGGTGGCACGTATGAAAAATTTACTGGCACGCGAAAAGTTGCTGGTGCAGCGTTTGCGTTTGCAGACTGTTTCTCCCTGCAAACTTTTAAGGTCGTTTTAGACAAGACAATTTCTTGACTCAAAAATTAGTCAAGATGCGAGACAATCTAAATTGTCTCATATCAGACAGCAAATTATTTGAAATATTGAATTGGATGGTAGATCGAATGGAAAAATATAACTCGTTTTATTTGTCAAGGACAAATTGTATGGGAGGAGGATATATGAATTCATTTCTTGAACAACTTTTGAGCTAAGAAATTGTCTTGTCTAAAGCGACCTTTAGTGATGAATTTTAGATGGAAATGCATGAAAGAAGCTTGGTTAAAATCCGCATCAGTTCTGTTAGAACATTTAGAAAATAAAGAAATAATATTCAAAGAATAAAAGATACTCCTTTCGCTCAAAATACGGGTAAAATTTCTGATCAGCAAAAATAGACATACAATTTTCAGGATTAATTTCTCTCTATCTTGATGATTGATGAGAGCTCGCTTAGTAATTTTGATTCTATATTGTATGGGAAATAAAATCAAAGAATAATTGTTAAGTTTAACTTCTTTAGCAACAAAATGAGTAGATATTTGCTACGCTGTTATAAATGCACTTACTGAAAAAGAAGTAGATCTCTCTAGGATTGTATTTGTAACTAGTAAAGGTACGAACACCGTATTACAAGAATAGAAAAATGGCTTTGTTACTTAGAGTAGTAACAAAGCTATTTTGCCCAACGTATTGAACATTAAATTCTGGGGTTCCATTTCATTATACCAACAGGTTTTATGTACGAAGGCGAGTTTTAAGTCACTGGAAGATGTTATGAATATTGTAACCAAATTAGTAAACTTTATATCTGCATAGGCTTTAAATAAACAAAAATATTAGGATTATTAAATTAGGTTAACTCAGAGTACAGTGTAATTACTTATTCACATCTATGTCCCATGATTAAGCTGTGGTAAAGTTTTACAAAGATTTGAAACCATTAACTCTTTAAAGACACTAGCTACGGCTATATTGTCGATTTGTTCATAAATTCATTTTATAAAAGACAGTTTGAGAAATAGAGTTATAGAGTTGCTTTCGATCGATGACGAAATCCGCAATTTGTCTCATCTGCATCCAGTCAAAAGATTCAATTCAATATATCGACTCAATCATCATAAACCCAATACTACTAAAAATACAGATAGGCCTAGAAATTGAAGACAGCGTATGAAATATATTAGATTTGTCGTTCTAATAATTTAAATCAGTTACAATTAGCACATATATATATATATATATATATATATATATATATATATATATATATATATATATATATTCTCAATAACTACTCAATAACTACCTTCTCAAGAACATTAAATGGCTTTACTACTATACTCTGTACTCTTCTTCTTCGTCTCTTTTAAGCGAGGTCGTGATTATGGTTTACTCTTTTGCCGTCGCTCTTCGTACAATATTGCGCCACCTTTCCCTGTTCCCAGATTCCTTTGTTGTTTGTGTTATCGTGCTGTTGGTTGTTGCCTTGATGTCGGTCCACCTCATCGGTGATCTTTCTCTTGGTCTTTGGATTTTGTCAAACATTAATCAAAGAAACAAAACTTTTTCTGTCTGTTTACCACATGACTTGGCTGTTGAAATTTTACATCTGATTTCATATGTTCACTATTGACAAACACACCACCCATGAATAGACCCAAATTCCGTACGGAAAACAGTCTATTAATACCAGACTCGAACCGGTATCGGCATGGACGCAGTGGCTTCAGACCGTCGCTATAAGACTAATTACTATTGCAATTGAAACGCATAACGTTTTAAATTTAATAATAATTCGTAATAATAATAAAACGACTCAGCGCGTGACTCATAAGATAAGCCGCTGTGCAATAAGCTATAAACAAATGACGTCACTGGTGACCATTCGGTTACCAGGCGCGTAGAGTGCGTCAGTCACGTGCAAAATGGCCGTCCGATCCGCACAACTTTTAACGCGCTGCATATATTTATTGCAATATTTTTGCATAAATAACTGCCCTAGTGGAGTGAGTGGTGTTAAAAACACGGGGATTTTATGGGGATTCTGGTGATGTGTGATTTGTGAAGTGGTCGTGCATAATCAACACGCAAAACAAGTGCTGCATGTATTAGAGGTTGGAATTTGGAAGATTCTGGAAATATATAATCAACGCAAAAACAGTGAGAGCCAGCTAGGATTATATCAACACATCAGTTGTAGAAAGGTCAGTGGATTATGTTGTTTAACTATTTATACATTTCATGCTGTTTTATTAGTATTTATGTGCTGCGTATATTTATTGTAATATTGTGGCATAAACAACTTATATGGGAGAGTGAGTTATGTTTAAATAACGAGGGTTTTATGGGGATTCTGGTGAATTTTGATTTGTATTGCGGTCGTGCAGCCGGGAGATGCAAAACAAGTGCTGCATATTAGAGGTTAGAAATTGGAAGACTGGAAAAATATCACTGGTGTTTGGGAGAAAGGGCTTAAGTCATATTTCTTACCAAAATAAGGTTTGTATGTCTTTTTAACAAAAAAAATCTTCTCTTTTGTTGGTACAAACGGCTTATAAACTTTACATTTCCTGACTTAAGCCTTTTTGCCCAAACACCAGTGATATAATCAACGCCAAAAAGTGAGAGCTAGCTAGGATTATACCAGCACATCAGTTGTAAAAAGGTTGTTTAACTATTTATAATTTCATGTTGTTTTAATTGGCATTTGATTAATACATAATTAACTACAGTTACTTCACAAACTTCTTCCATTGGTACAAACGGCTTGTAAACTTTACATTTCCTGACTTAAGTTCTTTTGCCCAAACACCAGTTATATAATCAACGTCAAAAACTGAGAGCTAGCTAGGATTATACCAGCACATCAGCTGTAAATAGGTTGTTTAACAATTTATAGATTTCATGCTATTTGAATTGGCATTTGATTAATACATAATTAACTACAGTTACTTTACAAACAAATTCAACTCTTTCCATTGATACAAACGGCTTGTAAACTTTAAATTTCCTGACTTAAGACCTTTTGCCCATATACCAGTGATATAATCAACGCCAGAATGTGAGAGCTAGCTAGGATTATACCAGCACATCAGTTGTAAAAAAGTTGTTTAACTATTTCTAGATTTCATGCTGTTTTAATTGGCATTGTATTAAGACTTAATTAACTACAGTTACTTTACAAAAAAAATCAGCTCCTTCCATTGGTACAAACGGCTTGTATACTTTAATTTTCCTGACTTAAGCGCTTTTGCCCATATACCAGTGATAAAATCAACGCCAAAATGTGAGAGCTAGCTAGGATTATACCAGCACATCAGTTGTAAAAAGGTTGTAACTATTTATACATTTCATGCTGTTTTAATTGCCATTTGATACAGTTACTTTGTGTTACACTACATATTTGTGTTCAATTATTGGTGCTCATAAGTTGCTAAATTATATTAAATCCAAAATAGAATACATTTCATCAAAAATCAAAACTACTTGCGTCTTTTGATTTGCTGCTAGGCTGGTTCTTCATTTGCGCGTCTCCATAGCTCGTGGGTTATTATTCTTTCAAGCCAATACTCTACGGATGCGTCGTTGACACATGTTGATGTAGACTTGGACATTTTTACGTTCCCATTCATCTAGCATCTATGCCTCGCTTCCATAGACCAGTACTGACCTGACGTTGGAGTTGATATACCAAGTTTTGAAAATAAGTGTGAATCCACCTCGTAGCAATCTACATATCTAGATTACCATATGGGTGTGCATTGATAATCGATATGGTGCTGCCAGGTGGCGTTTAACTTTTCTCCTAGGGGGTCAGTTGTATAATTTTTAGCAAGTTTTGTGTTGGTGCGTTATAAGATATTCCATATACTCTTTACTTGCCCAAAAGTCACTTTCGCTATTCGAATTAGGTGATCTACGTCTTGGTTCGCCCCTCCATCGTTTCTTAGTGTGCTTCCGAGGTATTAGATTCTACCTGTACCACTAGTTCTTCTCGTAAAAGTAGTTGCTAACACGAAAACAGTTTCGTTTAAGGCCAGTTGTTCAATAGCCAAAACCAAGTTTAATGCTAAATTCAGTTTAAAGCCATCTACGTCTTAGTTCGCCCCTCTATCGTTTGTTAGTATGCTTCCGAGGTATTACAATGTACCTGTGTCACTAGATCTCCTCGCAAAAGTAGTTGTTAACTAACACGAAAACAATTTCGTTTAGGACCAGTTGTTCAATAGTCGGTAAAAGCCTAGACCAAGTTTAATGCTTTAGTTTAAAGCGTACCGGTGTGAACCTCTAACATTCCAGCCTCTATACCTCTATACCGTGCACACGGCGGATTGTTTGCGACCAATAAAATCCAAATTTTGAGGAATCTTTTATTTATGTCTTACCGACAATAATATACAGTTATATATTATTATTAATAATGTTTATAGACATTGTTCTATAATATATGTTGTAACGTAAATTATTATTTTTAATCATGCCACCATTATACAATTGATTTGAAAAAAATACACAATGTTTATAACAAAATGACAATAGAAAAAGGAAAGTCTCAATCTCAGCAAATTATTCCTTCTATTTATTTTTATTTTTAACTTTTCCGCTCCTATCTCGATTTTAGTGGTTGGGTCGATAAAAAAATTATGCAAGGTATTTTGTTTAATTTTTTTACTGATCTTAGTGCAGAACATATCAGTGCACCAGATGCCCGAAGGAAATTGGAAAATTTTAATTATAAGTTTTTTTTTTCGGATATAATATTTCATTATTATTATTTTTTACCAAGCCACCGTCACACAATTGATTTGAAAAAATGACACAATGTTTATAAGAAAATGACAATTTAAAATGGAAAGTCTCAATCTCAGCAAATTGTTTCTTCTATTTATTTCTTATTTTTCCGCTCCTATCTGGCTATGCCGATTTTAGAGGCTGGGTCGATAAAAATATTATGCAACATATTTTGTTTAATTTTTTTACTGATCTTAGTGCAGAACATATTAGTGCACTAGATGCCCGAAGGAAATTGGAAATTTTTTATTATTTTTTGTTCGGCGCCCAAGCCTAACAAATTTCATTATTATTATTTTTTACCATGCCTCCGTCATACAATTGATTTGAAAAAATTACACAATATTTATAACAAAATGACAATGGAAAATGGAAAGTCTCAATCTTGGCATATTTTTCCTTTTATTTATTTTTTATTTTTAAATTTTCTGCTCCTATCTGGATATGCCGATTTTAGAGGCTGGGCTGATAAAAAAATTATGCAACATATTTTGTTAAATTTTTTTACTGATCTTAATGCAGAACATATTAGTGCACTAGATGCCCAAAGGAAATTGGAATTTTTTAATTATTTTTTGTTCGGCGACCAATTCCAACAAAGTTCATTATTATTATTTTGTACTATGCCTCAGTCATACAATTGATTTGAAAAAATGACACAATGTTTATAACAAAACGACAATGGAAAATGGAAAGTCTCAATCTCAGCAAATTGTTCCTTCTATTTATTTTTTATTTATAACTTTTTCACTCCTATCTGGATATGCCGATTTTAGAGGATGGGTCGATAAAAAAAATTATGCAACATATTTTGTATAATTTTTTATTGATCTTAGTGCAGAACATACTACTGCACTAGATGCCCGAAGGAAATTGGATTTTTTTTATTATTTTTTGTTCGGCGACAAAGTCTAACAAATTATTTTTTTTTACCATTCCTCCGTCATACAATTTATTTTAAAAAAATACACAATGTTTATGATAAAATGACAATAGATAATGGAAAGTCTCTATTTTGGCATATGTTTCCTTTTATTTATTTTTTATTTTTAACTTTTACTCGATATGCCGATTGTAGAGGCTGGGTCGATACAAAAATTATGCAACATATGTGTATGATATATATATATATATATATATATATATATATATAACCGTGTCATTTCTGCTTCTCCATCTGGTTGATCCTATTTCTTTTATTTTTAATTTAAATTCCAAAATTTTTCGAATACATTTCTTATTTGTTGCTACGGTTCTTTTGTCCCCAATCTTCACCAGTACACGTCTGCTTCTTAAAGATGGACCAGACATACTATTTGGGATATACGAGAAGGGAGTAGAAAACGTATATGTCTTATAACCAACTATGGTGTTTTAAGTCCGTATGACATTATCTAGTTTCTTATATCGTTTTCGATGCAGACACAAACTACATAGTGTCATACACATGTAGAAAATGATATAGCGGCGGAATAATAATAAGTTCACTTAATAATAATAACACCGTAATACACAATGTTAATTTTCCATTTAGAAATAGTTATACAGTTTAATATATCAATTCTTATATATAAAATGATATAGGAAACTAGATAATGTCATAGGGGCTTTATATTCTGTTCGAAATTCCTAATTGGAAATAAAAGGCACAATTTTTTAAATTTTATTAAAAATATATTTCTAAAGGTCGTTTTAGACAAGACAATTTCTTAGCTCAAACGTTGTTCAAGATATAAATTCATATATCATAGAATTTATCCTTGACAAATATAACGCGGTATATTTTTCGATTCGATCTACCATCCAATTCAATATTTCCATTAATTTGCTTTATGATACGAGACAATTTAGATTGTCTCGCATCTTGACTAACTTTTGAGTCAAGAAATTGTCTTGTCTAAAACGACCTTTACGCATAACGTATACAAATATGGTAGTATATGTCCATGTCCACTAACTAAACAAAACGATTTTTGTATGTACTTTGTAATTATAAATGATAAAATTCATAGTAATATAGCGTTGATTGAATTATTTAAATATTATTTTTTCAATCAACAATTATAGTTACCAATATATAAAACTAAATATTAAAACCGTGTAAACGCTACAATTGTACTTTTTATAACGGCGATTCAAGCCGACGGATACACTTTTTTTGGTAGAGAGAAAACGAAGTACAAACTAGTGGGTGATATTTTTTGGAAACAATTGTTTTTTTTCCATCATATACATGAATATATGAAGGTTTTACTATTTATATATTAAAAAATTATTAATTATCACGCATTATTGTAACCGAAATCGTGTAAATTTCATTGATGAACCGATGATGAGCATCCACTAGTATAAAAAACAACTTTTGAATCGCTAATTAAGATGACACTGCATTTCTTAACTGACTAGAATTACTTGGTAGGTACAAAGTAATATCTTATTTATTACAATACACCCTTATTAGTTTGGAAATATTCCTTCCTGAAGGACATGTTCATGAATCCTCCGATCTGTGTACGTATCCATACTGGAGCCATCGATACGAAGAAGTACTGAAAATTAATAAGAACATATGGAAATTGAATGGTTTTGGCGTAATTGGTAATTCATTTTCAATAAAAGAGATGAATAAAACTACTATGTTTTTTATCACTTGTTTTTTACAACTAGTTTCGCCTAAGCTCTAGACATTATCAAGTTTTTATCAGTTATCGGGAAAAACTTGATAATGCCTAGAGCTTGGGCGAAACTAGTTGTTTCAAATAATTAAACAAGTGGTAAAAAACATAGTAGTTTTATTCATCTCCTTTATTGGTAATAAAAATATATAATTTCGAATTAAGTTAATGATTACCTATAATATGAAAATGTATACAAATAATGAACAAGCAGAATATCGTCGTTACGTACTATCAACCAAATGTATTTTTGGGCAAAAACTCTGTCATTCTTACTCATTGAGTATAATCTCTTCTACCTATATTTTTTGAGGATTAATTTTTATTTCAACTCATGTGTTTTGCGAAGAGAATTATATTCTGTGATGGCTTTCATAAAAGTGATTATGTTCATACGTAAAAACTACATTACCTGTATGCCATGAGACCAATATCCTGTTGAGTGGTCCATTTTACCTAAAGTGGCAACAGCATATTTAGCGTATTCTTCGGCATTCGGTACAAATAAACTAGTCTTTTGTAGTCGCTGACTGAATAAGTTCATTTTTGTTGCAACGAACATCGGTGATAGATGTTGGATGGTGAGATTTGTATCGGAGTATTCGTATCTTAAGGCAGCTGTGAAACTTTTGATATATACCTACAAAATATACATACAATTATTAATAATAAATTCTCAATCCTATAATAAAATCAACCAACATCTAAAATTCATGTTGGAGAAATAGTAATTGAAACATTATATATTCTCATCCATACATTAACATCTACTGAAGCAATTCAATTATTAAAAGAATCAACCCCGTATTCACTGACGTTCCATAAATCTATAAGGCACCTTAAACGATCAATAATACTGTCAATATTTCAGAATAATGACAGTATTACTGTACGATAACATTTTTAAAATGTTTATTATTCTAAAATATTCACAGTATTACTTATCATGTAAGGTTAGTAATGATAGAATGAAGAGACTACTGATGTTTATCGGAATAATTAATTACTTGATAAATATAAAAGAAGGATTGAAGCAAAAACTGACAATACTAGGTCTGACAGTATTATTGACCGTGCAAGTTGCCTTTATCAATAGCTTATAAGGCACCTTACACGGTCAATACTACTTTCAGTCCTAGTACTGTCAGTATTTGCTTTAATCCTCCTTTTATATTTGTCAAGTAATGAATTATCCGGATAAACATCAGTATTCTCTTGATTCCATCATTATTATACCTTGCACGATCAGTAATACTGGCAATATTTTAGAATTATGAATATTTTAAACATATTATCGTAAAGTAATACTGTCATTATTCTAAAATATTGACAGTAATATTGATCGTGTAAGGTGCCTTATTGAATTGTTATAGCAACAATAAATACACTATCTAGGGAATGTTGTATGTATTTATTTATTTTCTCTTTTGCAAACACTGGATAATTAAACAAAAGGTGTCATCAAAGCTCTAATCGCAAGCGCTATTCAAGGTGTTTGACATTTGTTTTGGCATATTCTGTTATAATGGCATTGTCAATTTATCCATTCAAAAGCTTATGGGATGTTGGTGAATACGGGCATTAATGAGAGTTTTATTACATCCCCCTTTTTTGCGATGGACAAAAGTAATTCATCGAAAGGAGCAATATTGTTGGTGAAAATTACATGTTGCACACACATTCTATTGTCTAAATTAAACAATATTACTTAATTAAATTAGTGGTATTACATTAATTGAATATAAATGAGGGTTTGTGTATAGAAATGTGACCTAAACATGAAATATGTTTAGGTTGCATTTTTATATATAAACCCCCATTTATATTCAATTAATGCAATTCCACTAATTTAATTAAGTAATTTTGCTTAACTTAGACACTAGAATTTGTGTGCAATATGTAATTTTCACCAACAAACCATCTAGAGTTTCAGTTTCTAGGGAAACTCGTCCTTTCTGCCTTATACTCTTCAATTGTATAAATAAATAAATAATAATTATTATTATTATTACTAGGGCAGCACAATAGATAGTAGAATTCATTAAGGAAAAGTAGTCTCAAAATTAAATATAAACCCTCATATCGTAAATATTTAATAGATATAAATGTCAACACATTTAATGGTAAAATTACTTACTTTTGATGCAGCATATACTGTCATAAGTGGCAGTGGCATCATCTCTGATCCTGACGATACGTTGACAATGGCTCCTTTATTGCGGATTTGCATAGCATCAATGAAATACCTTGTCAGTAGCGTAACGGCTCCAATGTTAACATTTATAATATCATGTATCTCATGTTCAGGAACTTCATTAAGGTACATAGGGTAGGTATATTGGCTTCCCACATTATTAACTGCAATTAAATATAACTTATACAATGTTAAAATTATTGTTTCGACAGCGAATATGAGATTCTGTAAAATATTTGAATTGACGCCGATGTGAGTGTAATGTTGCCTATGGTCATTAATGATAATTAAAATAAATTACTTGCCGGAACACAAATACGGGTTGATTCATAAGTGGAGGACACACATTAAATTATGTCTATAATATCTGGGGTAGTACTACGAACACAAACGAGGACAAATTACAACAAAATATAATAAAATAAAATACTAAGAATAATATACATATAATATACACATAATATACATATAATATACATATAATATACATATAATATACATATAATATACATATAATATACATATAATATACATATAATATATATATAACGACACTTACCAAAGAATTCTATACAGGAAAATAAAATCAAAATTAACGAATTCATCAAACTAAATCTCCCTGTATGGGGAAATACAAGTAAAAAGAACATAAGCAAAATACAAATTCAACAAAATAAAATTCTAAAAATACTGTACAACCTAGACAAGAGAATTCATAAAAATGAGGTGTATAAAAAAGTACAGGAATTAAACATACAAAAAATGATAACATTAAACAACTTACTTATTATACACACAATTAAGAACAACCAAATAAAACTAAGTACTATACTAATAGCAAATAAAGAAATACACCATCACCAATCAAGAAAAAAATCAGAAATAAGAACCGAAAAGTTTACAAAAGCAAAGTACACACAAACTCTAACCACAGAAACAGTCAAACAATACAACCCCTAAAACGAACACATAAAGACATTAAAATACATCCCTTTTAAGCTAAAAATCAAAAACATACTAATAAACGACAACATAAAGTAAACTAGCTTAAACAAATGGACAAACAACATACATCCCTCGATACCGATAGCCCGGGATGGGACAAGACCGACAAATCCCGAGGTGAAGACAGGGGGAAGGATATCATGTTTTTTTTAAATTTATTTTTTCCCTTTTAGCATAAGCACATGTTTGTATGTATGTGTATATGTATAGATGTATTGTACATGTAGGGTGTAAAAGTGTAAAAAGTGTAAATAAATAAAACGAATTTTCTTTGAAAAAATAAATGCGCACATCAACACAAGATCAAAGCAAAACGGTCAAAGTTATATAACAATTAAACTAAACCAGTAACTACACAACCACAGTACTGAGAATGGTGAAAAACAGACTTGAAGGTGAAGTGGACAGAAATACGCTATCTACGCACCAGCCTCGGTGGCCACATGTCCGAAATCATATTTAAACATTAATGGCAGAACATTCACTTTCAAACAAAGTCGAATTCGTGGCCATTAAAATAAATTTTCTGTGTTTTATTTAACTTCAAATTTCTATACCTCGAAATGAAACACCTTTTACTTATTAGCCTCGTTCCATTATCATTCTTCTCCATGCCTCACGTTTAGCTATTATTTCACCCCAATTATGTGATTAAATGTTATTAAAATGATTCCCTTTATTTTGAGGTACAGACAGCAGATAATATAGATTACATACAGAATAGTAGATTAAAGTAAATATATATTTAATGTGAGCAGGGAAATGTTTTATCAAATATATTCATCATGCTATCGTAATATATTACGTTACAAGTCCAGGCGAATAAATCTGGTTTATTAATAAATTATATTCAATTACTACTCTAAATAATCCACAAATGCTACATTGTAACGCTGGAAGGTTTTATGCAAGATTTATAACGTTTAAATTACCCTGCAATTCGCGCATGAATAATTACTTCATTATTAATGTCTGCATAAATTTAATAATCATTAGAATATTGCATATTAATTATGCACGTTTTTAAAATTAAATAACCCAAAAGAATATTATTAGACAGACATGTGTATTAATTGCTTATAAGTATTTATTCAGCTTCTGTTTATTACTTTAATAAATAATCCTCCAGTGACAATTTAAATCTCTCTAGTGGTCTTAAAAAGGCATCTTACACGGTCAATAATTCTGTCAATCCTAGTACTGTCAGTATTTGCTTGAATCCTCCTTAAATATTTATCAAGTAATCAATTATGCGGATAAACATCAGTATTCTATTCATTCCATCATTACTATACCTTACACGATCAGTAATACTGTCATTATTCTAAAATATTGACGGTAATATTGATCGTGTAAGGTGCCTTTATAACTACCAGATTCCCTAACAAAAATACGCCGTCCCAATAACACTCTCTACAATCCACCAAATCCACTCCTATACTCCCTAATGGACATCACTGCTACTGAACAAAGTATGCAGTGTCTGCTGTAGAAATTTGCTTCAAACACTTTCAACTCCAGTGACAATCTAAATCTCTCCGATGGTTTTTGTGATCATAGAGAAATAAAGAATAAAATTCCCTAACAAAATTCCGCCAACCCAATAAACCCTCTTTACAATCCACCAAACGAACCCATATACTCTCTAACGGACATCACTATTACTGAAGAAAACTGCTGGAAAAAATTGTTTCAAACAACCACAATATCCATGTACAGCATTCTTTATAACTCGAATATCACCTCTTAATAAAAATATCCTTTCAGCACACTTTTTGGGATAATCCAACGTTTGCACAGCTGCATTATCATATTTAGTTTAGTTTGTGTCGTTTCTACACAGTCTAAACTAAATATAAATACAATTATTAATTCCTAGACAGACATACCACGGGTCGTTCGCCTTTAACAACACGTAACTAACCTAATTACCTAATTAGTCAAATATATATATATATATATATATATATATATAAATGACGCAATTATACTGTTTGCACAGGAAGGTGCAAATTGGAATTAATAATGTTTTGCATCCTGGTGCAATTTTTCCTAAATTATATATATATATATATATATATATATATATATATATATATATATATATATATATATAAATTTGGCGTGTATTATTATTGCCAAATGTGAGGCTGTTAATGTAAATGTAAATTCTCTAAAAATGTCATTTGTTTGGAGATTTTAACATATATAAAAATGAAATTCACAAATGCGGCATTAGTTTATTCAACCAGCTTCACTTACCTAAAATACTAATTTGCATATTTTCTACTTCATCCTTAACTTTTTGAACGGCTGTTTTCACGTCCGAAAAGTCTGCTACAATTATTTTTGTCTTGACTGAATACTTGGTTTCTATAAAAGAGCAAGGTTAATTAAACATATACATGTAATTTAATTAATACAGTACACACCAATTTCTTTTGCAGTAGCAGTAAGTTTGTCGATAGATCGGCTGACTAATACAATACTGTGTCCTCTTTTAGCCAACTGTTTCGAATACTCCTTGCCTAAACCATCCGTACATCCAGTAACCACTAAAATTAAAACAGGTTACAAATGGAATATAACTTTTATATAATAGTAGTAGTAGTAGTTACTGCATTTGTTACAATTTGCAACTGACTATTAACCTTCGGGTTCTTCTGCCATGTGTTATTGTATGTAAGATTGAGGACTCGCTGCTGTTACAATCCACTGACCTGGACAGCCTGATGTGAAGGATTTTTTGGTGGTTGCATTTTTAGTTTAGTTTCTCTTATTTACATGACTCAGGATGTAAGTATTCTTTTAGTTTTTGTTTTAAATCTTTTCAAATTAGTCTGTTTTTTTTTGTTTCTTTAGAAAAACTACTGTTCCTTATAATAATTCATTATTAAATCACTAGAATTTATTGTATGCTTTTAGTATTAATTTAATAATCTGTTGCTATATTGTTAAATCTGTGTCATCGAGCAACACCTACTTTACGCAACAATACAAACAGTAGTTATAGACATAAAACCATTACTTCTTATAACAAAAAAGCCTTATATTAATTCGCAATTTTTTCCGCCACTAATGACTATGGAGGAAGCAGCTGCGCTTCTTAGGCACAGCAAACACAATTGCGCTTAATTGAACGCTGTATCCACTTTCTACACTACTGGTATTGCGAAATATGGGCTCAACTAGAAAAGAGTAGCAATGATCGAACGACAAATATTGACCGATATAATTATATGCATATTCCCATTAGTAAGCTCGGCGGTTCCGGACAATCATTTAATAGTCACGAGCCAATGTTTGCCGGTGAGTGTTTGCACGCCCATCCAAATATTTACATCATAACGTTTAAAACAAACACGACTACCAATCTAAGAGCCCGATGAGAATAAATCGATAATGAATAATGGTTATTGATTCTCATTAAATGATTTTTTTTGTAGTTCAACAATAAATACATAGGTTATAATTGATAATAATATAAGAAATATATAACAAAATCAAATGCAAATACTTTATTATTTACTATTAACAATTAACAAAGAGATTTTTTCTTCACTCATGATCCTGTAATGGTACCAATGGTACATGATCTATGCGTTATAAATAATATTTTTTAACAAAAAAGTATGAATCCACCTCTTTACAATCTACATGAGCCTGTGGGAATGAAAGTGGTGTAAGTCACTTTTGAATGTTTGTGAAAAGGAGAAGATTTTGCGTAATTACATTTTTATGAATAAATTTATTTCAATTCTGTAACTGCACACGTCGATTTACATAAATACCAAACCCAAAATCTTTACATTTTCACAATAATTCAAAAGTGACTTATAGGCTTTCATTCTCAGTCTCATATCTAGATTTCGATCTTGTTAGATCTCATCAGTGTATTTACTACTTAAATCACATAATCAAGAGTAGCCATTTTCTCAGAGCTTCACGTTTTCAATTGCATTTTACACTAAAATATCAGCTGAATAATTATTTCATACATGTGTACGTAACATCGTTTGCAAATGTCATATCTTTCAATCGAAATGTGGTAGTAAAGAATCAGTTATTTGCTAACTAACAGTACAATAATTTCCAAATGCATGTTGAAATTATTCAACTCACATAATTCAGGTTCGCTTACTGTAAAAGTCAAAGTCGCAATTTATTTCTACCGTACATGGCGCGGTTAAGGATTTGTATTGCAAATTTTCTATCCAATTACAAGTGTAATTGAAAAAGCCAAACTGTGTATTGAAAATGTTTATGATAATTATGTAATAATGGTTTATTTGTATCAAAATGTATTATTGGTTATACACGATAAGTATAAAATGCCACTTTTTGTTCAGTACATTGTAGGGGAATGTTCATAGAGACTGGGAAATATAGTAATATAGTATGTCCTTAAGGATGGGATCACGTTTATAGTTTCATATAATAAAAATAATAATAGATGGCCGCCAACGTAGGACAGTTAAGGTTTATTCAATTGGAAGTGATTTTCACCCCACATTATTTCTTGTCTCCAGTTCTCGACCGCCGTGTACAAGCAGTACGAATCCAGCGTTAAGGTCGTTTTAGATAAGACAATTTCTTAGCTCAAAAGTTGTTCAAGAAATGAATTTATATATCCACCTCCATATATACCATATAATTTGTCCTTGACAAATAGAACGCGTTATATTTTTCTATTCGATCTACCATCCAATTCAATATTTCAAATAATTTGCTGTATGATACGAGACAGTTTAGATTGTCTCGCATCTTGACTAACTTTTGAGTCAAGAAATTGTCTTGTCTAAAACGACCTTAACAAGTTAAAAAAAAAAAATTCACATTTATATTACAATAAACTACGGCTTCAAATAAAAGAAGAAAATAGCAAAAAGTGGTTCCATACAGTCCATTATTATCAGCCAAAACAAATAGACTTTATTCTCCAAGAATTTAGAAGTTTTAATACACAGATTTATAAATAAAAAGAAAAAGATTTTTTTCCGCGCTATTTATTGATATTTATAAATCTTGCAAATTTGCAAAATGGTGCTTTGATACTTTTTGCGTCATTATAATATTTAAGAAATACTTCTGAATACTAAACGTAATTTTTCAACTTACATGCCCACTCCCCGTACTTCTTGAGCGTGGAATTTTCTTCATTTTCAATCATATAAGGTGCTAGCAAAGCCCTGGAGGCTTGTATTAAGCTCCAAAGCATTTCGCACAGGAAAAAGAAAACCACAACGATGCCGATCACTGAGAAGCCCAAACTGTAGATGTTGTTGTCGATTAAAGCCATTTTTAACTAAAACAAAAAAAATAATATATCAATAACTGAATTTTCCCGCATTGAGACGTCTGAATTGACCAGAATTAACAAAGAATGCTTAATTTAGAAGAAAAAAACGTGCAAAAAGTGCAAAACCTCAAGAAATCAAGAATCAAGAATTCTTTTATTCATGTTTCTACATTAATGTTTACGTTCATCAGAAATTACAGGCATAAATAGAAAATAGTAGTATAAATATAGGCTATTTTTTTATACCAAGTAAAATACGTTAAAAATATTTGATATAATTTAGTTGTATTTGATAGATTTGCCGAAAACGAGCAACAAAAACTTGTCTTCTACAGCCATTTTTAAATATTATATTAAAACTATCATAAAGGCACCTTACACGATCAATAATACTGTCAATCCTAGTACTGTCAGTATTTGCTTCAATCCTCCTTTTATATTTATCAAGTAATCTATTATCCGGATAAACATCAGTATTCTCTCAATTCCATCATTACTATACCTTACACCATCAGTAATACTGGCAATATTTTAGAATAATGAATATTTTAAACTTGTTATCGTACAG